>CM076095.1:24215426-25598302 GCA_038088585.1 Chrysina gloriosa | reverse complement strand
AGAAGCTATCGAAACCTTTAAAAGTCAGTTTTTTTGAGATAGAATGATAGATAGTGGAAAAATTTGTTTCGAGAATTGGTTCGAACGCATGTAAAAATGTGCAAATCTTAAAGGCGAATATTTTGGAAAGCAATAATGTATAATACAGTTTGTTCCAATTATCTTTCTTTGCTAATTTTTGGAAAAGCCTAAAATGCGCCCCTCGTATTAATTAACAGCAGATTTGAGAATTCTGTCTATTAATAAACGAAAACGGTTTAATAGATCTTCAAGGAAATGCAGCAAATACGTAAGCAAAAATGCACTTTGACCTCTTAAGTCAAGAAAATGCAAATTTCACAGTGTGACTCAAGTGACTGGGTGAAATCGTGAGAAAACATACTATTGCCTTGACTCTAATTTCCGACACCGAAAAGTGCAAGCCTTGAATTAAGTGCATAGATTGATTTTTATATCTTTACAACTTCCCTTTAGATTATTCTCTCCCAAAGAATCTCACAATAAAATTAGATAGTGATCATGTTTACCGACATGGATTACCCGCCAGACTTTCTTATTAGTACAGCAAAGCTCTGTATGATGGCGTCCCTAGCGAAGCTTTCACTCTAATCCCAAGCTTACCCGATAGATGCCGGGTTTACTCTCGTTTACTATAAGACTGTTTGAATAATTCAGCTGGAGATAACCAAATTTAAAAGCACTATGCAAATTTACATTATTTATTTATTTGATAAAATATTAAATTCAATAAAATAATATAAAAGCGTATTTACGTAATGAAAGAATATGTATATAAATTATTAAAGCTTTCCCGGTATTTTAAACAATTTTCGAATTTGATTTAAAATGTTAAGTGATGTTACACGATTTTCCTTTTCGATAAAATTTATTTTATAGCATTAAAATGCGAAAGTTGAAAGTTCCAATATATTATCTAGTTTAAAATTCCATAAATATTTTAAAATAAGCTCGTGCTAATCATTTCGTGAAAGCTTTTATATAAATGAATTTAATTAATTAAGTCTAACTCGAGCTTATTTCTCCATATTTTTTCCGTAAGACTCGAATCCCTTTATTTTCCTTTCAAAACAGCTCTCCTACTTGTTAGGGTATATTGGACAAACGGAAGTGTAGAATAGACGTATCGCGTCCCTGAAATCACGGTTCAAAAAGAAAAAGAGACAAACGCGGGCGATGGAAACAAATGAATAACGATGAAACGCGACAGACGACAGATTACTAGATTACGAGTTATGCTGTGCGTCGAGTTTTAAATCGCCGCTCGTTTGTTTTTTGTAATCCTTTTTACGAGCGGATTTACGTGGGCAGCTTTATTTTAAATTTAGCTGGATGCGCGCTGGGAATATGTAATGAGATAGTTTCCGGTATTATGAAAAATTGCCTGAGTTTAAAATAATTACGGAATGTAAAATTTTGCAGTTGGAAGTTCGGGAAATATACGAGATAAAGTGGACGGTAGAAAATTGCCGGGAATTTAGGGAGAGCTTTTTGTTTAGAGCGATGTTGGCGTGTTTTCCTATTAAAATTAACGGGCTTAAAAATGTGGGAAAGTTTTAGTAGATTGCGATTTGAATTAGCTCTATCTCATAGAATGAAATTAGTAATTAGCCAATCCTCCAGTTGGCTAAATTTATTACTAGTCATTTCGGAGAGTTATCAAGGAGATTGACCATTGACGTATACAAGTTACCCGTTTTTCAATCTGCATTTTAGTGTAGGACTTGAGCTGGGTACATTGTCAAGAAGTCGTCACTGGTATAGGACAACATTATGTAGGTTATCTGGGTACTAGGACCTGAGGACAGTAAAGGAAACCCAATTATCGAGGAACTAATCAAGAATGTTTCAAAAGGAACCAAAACCTCTATGCAGGATAACAAAGGATTTCACAAAACGAGAGATCTGGTAATGGCTGAAAAGTGAACATTCAAAGAAATGGAAATTGACTGAAAGTCAATTTCATGCTAAAACACTGTTATGTAGACCAGACGCTATATTCTCAGTTAACTTAATCAGAAGAAGCGAAATAGACATTAACAACAATGCTAATTGATTTAAAGTAGAAGTCCCATGATTCAAAGATCTAATCTAGCAAACTACAAGTAAAATCCAAGTGGGATAGGAAGTCACAGAAAGGTGAATGTTAGGACTGGCTCTATCAGATCATGTTTTGAAGAAAGGCAGACGTTGAGAAATGTTAACGTATGTAATTGAAGGAATAGTATTGGTGAAGTGGAACTAGGTCGATTAAGTCGCTAGGATGAAAGACAATAGGTGAACTAAGAGAATACTAAAGTAGGAGACAAGAAGTATGCCTAAACGGTGGTTATGGCTATGATGAAAAGCAATAAGTAAACCGAAAGAATAGTAAAGTGGTAGCCGAGACAAGAAGCATGCAGAAACGAAGGTTGGTTGCTGTCAAGATCGTCTGATAGGCGAAAGTCGGTTAAACGGCATACTACTATAGCTATTTACTTAATGCTGACCATCTGTGGAATGTAAGCGGTTGAGATTAGAGCTTCAAATTATTTAAAACTACTGAAGAAATTCAAAGCGAGTCAAAAATAAAGTCTTGCAATATATGTAGGTCTTGCAGTTATGGAATCATGCGGACAACAAGAAAATGGGACGAGAATGTGTGGAAGAATGTAAAATAATTTCAACTGCCATCGTTAAAGTTTTAAGTTTTGAAAGCGAAACAGGACTTCTTTTGAAGTCATTCATGTTTTGCTGTTGCTTTCTCCTCTTTTTTTTTCCAATTTAATTTGTGCTTTCTCTCACAACGCATACAATACTTATTCTATTATTTTCGGATTTTGCTGTATTCTTTTAAATATCTTTCTACCGATATTATTTCATCTTTAATACATCGTCCTCCCTTTAATCTTGTCTTCTGTCATTTATTTCATTTTAACTTGAATTTCCCAATGTCTGACTTCCCTTTAAAAGTATCATATTGCCCAACTTTTTGTATCAGAAGTTGTTTATTTTAAATCTAATATTCTGACACTGAAGTAAAACAACCCTATTTTCTACTAAAAGTCTTTTACAATTATACAATTATATACTGCGTATTTCCAAATTGACGCATAAATAAATAAGAAATTCTTTAAACTTCTGACTTGAAAATTGCACCATGTGGTGTTCCATCCTGTCTGGATAGTAACTACTTTGTGCCATGTTTCATTTAAATGTTAATCATTTGGTCGTGGAAATTAAAACAAAAATAATTTGTAAGTACTAATAAAGGACATACACTTTAGTAGATGCGACAAAATATGTAGATGCGAAAAAACACAGAATTTTACTTCTGCCCACTTTCATCACATAATTTGTTAAGTTTTAGTGACGAAAGTGCCTTTCACGTTGGTAAGATTGAAAAATGTCCCGAATAAAGGTTGGTCAGAATGATAAGTTATGCAAATTATCAACAACATCGGTTGACTTCCATTCGTTTTTTTTTCAATAACATTTTTATTGCAAGAAGGGCATAGCTGCAGAAATGCCCATTAAGGCGCATAATGGGAGAATTGTTAATTAGATATCTCATTTGTACAAACATCAAATTTCTTATTATAAAAATTTAATTAACAAAGGATCAAACTACGCATAATTCGTTGAAATTTTGCTGTTTCTTCTTTACAAACAAATTTTCTATTTTGTGGTATTTACTAAAACAAATTGACTTTACAACAGTTTACAATTTCTTCCTTTTTAATCTCTTGAGCTTGATTTTTGTATAATATAAAATATGATGCTGACATTGATTAATATCCAGCTGGACCTCACGCGATGAGATTTTACACTTACCAGGAGAAGGCAAGGTAATCGGATTTTTGTAATTTTTGATATTTATGGTACGTGTAGTTTGGATCTTAAATAAGAATATTTTGGAGTAGTTCGACGCAACGTTCATAAATTACCGAGATAATCGATGTTGAAGTTTCACCCACCATTTAAATCCACTAGATATAATACGATTGTCAACTGGACTCGTGGCCTAGTCGATAGCGTTTTGGTGCGATACTCACGAGGTCTCTGGTTCGGGTCTCGTCACGGAACATTTCTCTTTCTTCCACTCAAAATGCACCATATGTTTTTTCATTCTTCTTCGCATATCAAAAATTATGAACAAACGAAATATATGAACTATATGCAGGAACATTCTTCAAGTACTTTATTAAAATGCACAATCGGTTGATAAACAATATTCATTTTGAATTAACAATAAGGTTTCTAAAAAAAAAAAAAAAAAAAAAAGTAAACGAGCGGGATCAGGTAGGAAATGAAAATTTCTATTATTTTATATCTACTATGCGACATTTTACGCAGTGTGGCACGAGCTAGAATGGTAGTTATCATAGAAACATGGGAAGCAACATTTTTTATTATTACCTTATTGTTAAGTTAATTCAAAATGAATATTGTTTATCAACCGATCGTGCATTTTAATGATGTACTTGAAGAGTGTTCCTGCATATAGTTCATATATTTAGTTTGTTCATAATTTTTGATATGAGAAGAAGCATGAAAAAAACATATGATGCGTTTTGAATGGAAGAAAAGGAAATGTCCCGTGACGAGACCCGAACCAGCGATCTCATGACTATCGCACCTGAACGCACCAAAACGCTATCGACTAGGCCACGAGTCCAATTGACGATCGTATTATATCTAGTGGATTTAAATGGTTGGTGAAGCTTCAACATCGATTATCTCGGTAATTTATGAACGTTACGTCGAACTACTCCAAAATATTCTTATTTAAGGTCCAAACTACACGTACCATAAATATCAAAAATTACAAAAATCCGATTACCTTACCTCCTCCTTGTTAAACATTCAAGGAATTTTTAACCTATTCATGCGTCCATCTGGGCGCACACGCTGTATATTCATTGAATATATCTGATGCCAGCAAAATTATTAAAAAATACAAAAATAGGTTAGTTTTTGTTTTAAAGGGGAATTATTTTGATTCGTATATTCTGATCTTTAATTTACTCCTTTAACCCTACCACCTTCAACATGAAAATTTTTAAATGGGATATCATATGTGGTACATCGTTGAATAAGGCATACATACATTTATTATTATTATTATTATACATTTCAGTTGGAACAGTGGTCGCTTTAATACGGTTCGTTGAGCCTATTTTATAGTAAGTCACCCCATTTTTTGTCTTTGGTCTCATAGACTGCATGTTCTGGTAAGTTCTACTATTTCCCCCATTGTCTTCTATTTTGCATTTTATTATGCCGCCCATCCTTCCTGAATTGTCTCCCAGTTGATCTTCCCATCGTAATTTTGGCTTACCTTCTCCTCAATCCCCGTATAGTTCCCATTCCGTAGTTCTTCTGGGCACCGATATCTCTTCTTCCTTCTATATTTTCGTATCATTGTATCCTTGCAGATATTATTCTAGCTGTATTTTCTTTTTCAGTATTTCTTTCACTTCAAGGTTCTTTAATCTTCTATAATCACCATTTTCTAATTTCGTCATCCTTAATTATTTTCTTATTACTTTTCTTACGGTAATTTCTAACCTTACTTCATCGCTTTTTGTTGTACACGTGCTTTCTGGAGCATATGCAATACCAATGTTATTGCGGTTTTATATATGCATCTTCACCTTAAATGTTCTACTTAATTTATTGTTCTCTTACATAATATTTATGCTTATGATACCCTTATGTCCGGCCGTAATTATTTGTTCAATCTTCCTTTTTTAAATCCCTGTTATTCATTTTGACTCCTAGATCTAAGACATACATACAAATTACCCCTCATTAAATTTCACATTCCCTTTTTACAGACTTTGGAAAATAGGTCATGCAATCTCGTACGAAAGCAAAACACATCGTTCAATACCGATACCCGAAGTAAACCCCTAATTAGTATCTACGAGATCCATCGATTCATCGTCGAAAATTTAATTACAACCTTCCCCTCGTTCTCACGCACATATGTCCTATCCAGGTCAATTTCCACTTTCGAAATTACGATATGCACCATTATTTCCCTTCTATTCTTATTCTTTTTATTATCGTCGTCATCATCATCACTACTCTAAGAAGGTATAATTCCGAAAAGGGAAACCCTTTTCTGACCTACATTGGCATGCACACGTCGCGACTTGGGTGTTGTCCTTGCTCGATCCTCGTAATTTGTAACAGATTTTCGACCTGTTGAAAGAAAAGGGAGCGTCGGGTCGCGGCAATGTTGACGGGTGAAAGTAAAAGGACCGATGAAAGGAAAAAACACGTTAAACAGGTAAGGAACGAGTGAATTTGATGTGAACAGGTGGTATGTGTACAGGAACGTAAATGGCTAGATTGTGTATTATTAGAGCATCCTATAATATAATTCGAAATGCATAGCTGTCTCCTGCGTTAAGGATGAAGTAACAGAAATCCTTCTTATGTAGGTTTCTCTTTTACTTTTGATAGATCTGAGAGTGAGTTTATTTAAAAAGTATACTTTGCTTCAATTCCATCAATTTGTTAGATGTCCAAGGTAAGCTATTTTACCACTTCTCACTTGTGCTGCAGGACAATTGATTTCTAAATTTTGAAGTCGTAAACGGAAAGGCCGGTCCATAAGTTTTCTGAGCAAAGAAGACGTTCAAGATGAAGTAAGATTAAATAATGTTGGTAACCGCATGCCAAGTTTAGAGAATAAAGGAGCTGTCGGCATATCAAAAGAAAACACGACATATGTGCACAACTTGCGATGTCCCGTTATATGTTTCTTCATGTTTTCTAAATTTTCATTGAAAATAATATTGTAATGTCAGTAGAGTTTGTTAAAAAGGTGGATGATGCGTTATCATTAAGTGGTGTAAACCGGACTGATGCTGTTACTCCTCCAAATTTAATTATTGATAAGTTGTCTTTTGATAAGTTACTGATAAGTTGTCATTGATAAGTTATTGATAAGTTATCAATGACAACTTATCACTGAATAATAAAATTCTGAGGAGTGACAGCGTCAGTCCAATTTCGACTACTTAATGATAACACGTTATCCACCTTTTAACAAACCTAAATATCAGTTATCTATTAAATTCAAATTTCTAGCATACAATTATTTCTATAGTTTGTAGTATTTACAATATGTATTTCAATATATATATATATATATAAAACAAAAAACAAAAAAGGCATTGTTCCCTCCTTTTTAATAACCCCCAATGAGCGGTGGTAAGCAAACTTACCACCCAAAAAATGGTGTTACATAATCAAATTAATTTTATTTAAATGAATTTCTTTTCTTAAACCAATCTAATTCCCAAAAATATTTTAATATACCATTACTAGGAGACTAGGAAGCTTTTGTGCCGTTATTGATCGATGCCTGCACTAAAATTTTCTTTGGTTATTTCTGTTACATTATCGAATTCCTTCCTATTCGTTTCGTCTCCATTTTTGACTCTTTGACAGTTTTACTTTGGATTTCCCAAAATGTACCTTTTTTAATTTGTTGATGGCTTCTTGTTGCGTTACTAATTCGTATTCGCGTATTTCGTAGCTTCGTTTCCACACTTCTTCTAATCTAAATGTCATTTTCCCGTTTCCGTTTCTTACGTACATCGCTCTCATTCTACCTCTCCTCTTTTAATTCTTTCCTTACTCGAGTTAGTTGCCCATATTTCTCTCCGTTCTCGTACGTCACCCCTTGCATCCGTTATTCTGGAGAAATTCTAGATTTTGAAAATTGTTTAGCTTCAGCTTCTCTACCATTTCTTTTTTGAGAGACTTGTAAATCATCTTGATTATTATAGTTTCTCCTGTTCTTCAATTCCTTCTCTTTCTCCTCTTTCCCCTCCTCGTCTTCTTCTTTTTCTTCTTCCTCTTCACTTGTATTTGTACACCACAGCGATGACTCATTGAAACTGCTAACGTAATACTGTGCTTTACGGAGTGGTGTGCTCCAGTATGATTATTTTTTCCCCTTTGTCATTTCTAGTAGAGTTTGAGTCCAATGTCGAAGTAATCGTCGGGTAGTGGAAATTTGATGTTATTCCTGTGCAGAAACTTACATTCGTCCCTGTTTTCATGAGCCACATACTACACTACTACACTATTAAAGCAGTGACATCGTTATCCTACTGTTTCATGATTACTTTGAGACATATTAAGCCTCCGCCTAGAAGGAAGGACAAAAAACAGGATTATATTAAAGCAAACGACTCAAGATTTGCCTTCAATAGATTTTCCTTTAGCATATCGATTCTAGAAACTCTAAATACGTATCTCAACAACTAAGTTGGGCATTAGTGTGATAAGGTAAGTGTTACGGTTTTTCACTATGTGTCTGTATATATATGTCCATCCTCATGGATTGTCAAGTTAGGCTCAAGTTTTCTACGCGATCTTTTCCTCTCTTCTGAATTAGAGGCAACCTTTTCCCAGAAAATTCGCAAAGGAGTATATTCCTTGCCACTGCTCTCCCGGTTCCGCCTTAAATTAATTAGTGGCGAACAGTTGAGTACGGCAAGGCCAATTTTTCAATACTCTCCTCTCTATGTGTATTCTATTTGGAAAAAAGTAATAAATGAAACTAAAGACAACGTTCTGAAAAGTAGAAGACTAGGAATCGATGCAATCGAAATCATTCGGACACAACGCTTAATGAGACGAACATTAGCTACATTATCTGGGTACTGCGATCGTTAACCCCTTGCGGAAGGGATCTCTCTACCATGATAGGGTCATGTGAGTTTGTGACGGTCACAAATATATTTAGCTCTAAGATCGGTGATAAGACACCTCTGATAGATATCTAATCTACTAATAAATCGATCTGTCTTCTTCCAACAATTTCCAATATCATTTCTTTTGCTTAATTTGATTTGGTTTCATTTTATTTACAGAAAATATTATGTGTAACTAGAAAACCACATTCATCATTCGCAGACGCAGAGTATGTGGCAACTTAGTTGTCCAATTGTGTAGAATTAAATAGCTGCAAAAATCGGCATTTAAGTACATATTCGGCAAATGTCTTAATTGAATTTTCATAGGAACGAACATCAGAAAATGTTCTGCAAGTATTGTATTTCATGTCAGTTGATTCAAAGTGCAAGACAGATTCAAAGATATCAATGGACTTACTTCTTCTTGTTTTTTATTAGTATCCTCAATAGAACGCAAGTACATCCTCTTTTCCAAAATTCACCATTATCGAAATTGTTTGGTAGGTAACTATTTAGAGTTTTGCTATTTGTTACTACTTATTGTTAGTATCAACGCTTCGCTATCCGTACTACTAGCCCCTTCTGGAATACCGATTCTTACTGAAGCGCAAAGTTTTCTGCCTCACTGCTGTGGTATTGTACTAACTTTTGAATTTGATGAAGAGATAGCCGTCGTTACGTTTGCAATTCCTATCCGTTTCAAATATCTTATTCTTATTGAACAAAATAATAATTGCAGTCATGAAGACGGTTACCCTCTCAGAAAAATTTGGAAGCGATGTTGTGTTGCGCCACAAAGCGGCATTTTTTATTCTAGTGTCAGTTGTGTATATGTGGCATAGCTCAGAAATTCCCGATACTTTCTGTCGTGGACTCCAATTTTTCCGCTACGCAAATAGTATGTAGACTTTCGCGGCTGCTTTCCATTGAAATAACCTCCGGGTTTGCCATGACAGCTTCTTAAGAAGTTTTCTAAAGACTACTGTAAATGTCTTCTGCTACTCGCTACATACCTTCGCGTTGCCGCGCTCTGAAAAATCCGTTTCAGGTTGATGGACCAGTATACGCCACCGTTACAGTTCTGTCTTTTGCTAGCTGGTTTTGTTAGGGGCTTGTATTGCGCAGTGCAAACTTCAATGTTTTACTTAACGTATAGCCAGCTTCTCTATTGAAGTTGTTGCTATTATTTACAGTGACTCCCTTACAATTCGCTGGTAGCAATGGTCGCTCTTGGCAGGTACTCTAACGTTGTAGTATTCGATGGCGTGATCTCCTCTTCGATGAAGGTGTTCTACTGCTGATCTTTCCGCGTGTATTGTTGAACGTCACTTCGATGTTCTTTGATTCTGGACTGTATACTACGACTAGTATATGACTTTTCACATCGACATCGTAACTCGTAAATCCCTCTGGCTCGTATTTTAAGCATTTGGTTCTTGTTTGAACGAACAAGTTGTTCTACCTTCTTTACTGCGTTCTATCTGATCCTTACCTTTCTCATCTCCAGGACTTCCTTCGGCCTATCTGTGATTGCAGCGCTCAGATTATTTTCCAGCGAATTCCTGATGTGCTTGTACGGAGATCCAGCACAACAAGGTATGTAACGGAGAGCAGAAGACGATTACACTAATCTTTGTAAAACATCTGAAGAAGCTGACAGCATTATCAGCGAAACGTCAAGTAGATCAGCGTGACAAACACTGCAAAACCAGAAAGAAATCAATTCAACTGAATAGGTATGTTATTTTTGAACTTGTTATTAATTTTTCATAATTTTAAAATTGGACCGTGGAGCCTCTGGAAGAAGGTCGTGAACGCTTGGGGTCTAGGCACCACCAATTGGAAAGTACCAATATAAATAATGCAAAGACAAAATTTCAGTATTTCTATTTTTTGTTTAAATTCTCGAAATCAATGGGTTTGAAAAAGAAAAAACCACATAAAATATACTGTAATTTATACATAGGCATATTACTGCTCTATTGCCCATTATTATTGACTGTAAAAACATGTAATTGCGTAACTTAGATTAAAGATAAGTTAAATATATATGTACATAAATTGGAAAGATTAAGGTCGATTTCCTTGAAAGTCAGAAAAAATCCTGCTACTTCATACAGTTTCACCTGAAACATCTTCTTTCTTTACCGCGACTATCGGTATCAACCACCAACCCCCATTTCTTTCCCACATTCTCATTACTATCTTATTTTGCAACCTTATTATGCATTCCCTTTGGTGAACGATCCTGGCCACGTAACTCGACGGCCCGTGCAACACCACTCCGAAAGCATCTTCGGCGGCGCGTAATTCTTCCCTCCCCGCCCGATCGCCCGACCGAAAGCGACTTCCCGCACGACCATCGCGCCCCTCGCACCACCATCGCCGACTCACGTAGAAGTAACTGCTACTACCACCACCTTATTAACAGCAGTGTGTGTCCTGTACGCCTTGTACCGCGCTTAAGCCATCCGACTCGCTCGTTAATCCTTTCTTATAATGCAATGTTTCAGCCTCGCGTAGGTCTTAGTTTTAAACTCCTCACCTAATTCCACGAACTCGGGGCCCGTTTTAAAACCACTAATCCCAGTCTAGGTCTGCTTAAAATGTATTTCTTGCATATTTTAGAGCGGTTGTCGCCTTCGTCGTGGTCCCTCCGTCTCGGCTCGGTTTCGATTATTTTGCTCCTTTTCGGAAGGTATCTCTCCTTGCGTTTGTGGATTTCTCGTTATTTTGTTGTTCGTACAAGAAGGTTTGAGTAACAAATGTGGCTTAGTGGATGGTGAACTAGATGAAGTATATTAGAACAATACCTAGGAGTCATATTTTCTTTTGACGATTTACTGTGCGTCCCAGGAAATTGTCACCAAAAGCACTGACCAACGCTTTGTTAACGTCGAAACCTTTTGAGCAAGCGGATTCAAACCGAAATGGTCAAATACATTAATCGTAATTTTCTGTCTCCTCTTATCGTTAAAGCTCGAAGCTTCAATCATCTTATTAGCAATTTAAGTAGTAAGATATGGTAGTACAACCATTGAAAAAGATTTTGTATAGACATTGTATTCAACGACATATTCGAGGAAAGAAAAATGGCAAAAAGCTCGTTATAACAATAATAATAATCATCATCAACAGACAACTCTCACTTATGAGCGTTATGAGCGAGCAACTTCGAAACGGTTACTTTGTTTTTATCGGACTCAAACAGCGCTGCGACGAATCAAGCGCCCGCCGGGCTCTAATCGAGTCGCTGAAAATTACATGTTATGAAAATAAAACTCAGTTAAAACTTTCTCGCGCCGTCGTACGTACACAGAGAGGCGTATATCGTCGGAGGCGAGCCGTTCCCGGACCGGAGGAAAAATACGAGCAAAAGAAGCGGTCTCGGATTAGCGAGGAACGGATACGGAAAAAAGGAAGAGGAGACGTAAAAGTTTGATGCGAAATTACATGGAGGGATGGGTGGTGGTGCTTCTGCTGCTGCGCATATTCAATCCCCAAACCCCGAAACTTTCGGACGTGCGGTTAGATGTTGGAATTTCGAAAAATTAATACGGTGACTTGATGAACGATTTCGTGGAATCAGTGGGTAGTGGTATTTAAGGGTTGATTTCGTTTGTAATTTTCATCGAAACATATCCAACTATTATTATTACTTCCCAATGATTATCATTTATACATTTTTACATTATCATTGGAATAATTAACAAATTTCCCAGCTTGGTTAAAAATTTACAAAATTGTACAAGAGGCAACTTTTTCCTAAGTATTCTATTGATTAGTATTTGACCTTGTAAATTGCTAGGTTGCGTTTCGACTTTAAATAAAACTGAAAGGGACGGGCGAAAATATTTAACGTTGCAATCCTATAATTTAATTATATTTTTGCAAATAAAGGGGAAGATAAAACGATACAGATACTTTGAAACCAAGCTGAAGATTTCTTTTAAGATATTTTTAGACTTTCCCAGTGGATGGAACATGTACATACAAAAAAATTGAGGTCTGTACGTATTTACCAACAGTAACTAAGAAAAGACAACATTAGCTACAAAATTGTTAATTACATAAGCATACATTTTGTAAGAAAAAATGTGTATTTTGCACAAAGGAACATTAAATTTTTGGGAAATTATCTTTGGCTCATTTTCACAACTGGCAACCTTTTCTTAAGCCCTGTTAATGTTATTTATACAAATTTTACAGTGACCATTTATCTTACCATTCTACTGACAAAGCTGAGCTTCTTTGGCTTCAGCTGATCACTTTTTATTCATTGATTCGTACGTACGTGACATAAGTAGCTATATTTACTATAATTGTTACAAAACGAGGACTTTTACTGCAACTTTAAGTGTACCCCAAGGGTCTAGTCCCGAACCTCTACTAATACAACTTTATAAATAACTGCTCTGTTCTTTTGTCTACGCGGATGATATACAAATCTATCATATAATCAATGATACTCAAGACATCGACCTACTTCAAGCGACTTTGAATATCACAGACAATTGGTGTTTGAAGAACAGATTCTGAACATTGGTAAGTGCTACTTCGTATCGTTAACTAGAAGATCAAAATTATTTTGATTCAGTTACTATATCGACAGCGTTCTTCTTGAGGATCTGGAAATTACTTTTGACGAGAGACTTAGCTTGTCGGACCTATGCACGGCTTGTAGTTTTCGAACTCCAGGTTTCATTATAACTTCGACCTGAGCTAGATCTTACTCCAATTCAAGAGACGTTCTTTTGGTACCAGTCCCTCAGCATTGCTAGAAAAAGTTAACCCTGAAAAAGTTATAAATTATCCGATTGAAATATGTCAACCTTTCATAGGTGATACTTTGCAGAGATTGAGTATTACTTCCTGTTGAGAGCTGGTGCTTTAGTATTATTGGAGAGAAGTTTATTTCAATTCTACCATTCAAAGATGTTGTAAGACACCTAACTTAATTAAACAACCAGTTGATCTGCGTGAAAGGCCCGAAAGAGAAGACGAAAATGTACTTATTTCTCTCCAATTCAAGTCAAGAGCTCTTTACATCGTGGTTGAAGGTACTCTTGTGTGGTTTTCACCATCAAATGCTGTTATGAACGTCTAACTTATTTAAAAAAATCAGTTGGTCTGGATCCAAACCTGATTCTAAAGCTTTGATCAGAACACAAGGCCATCGTTATTGATTATTGTGATAAAAACTCAACAGATATTGCAGATGGTTTCTCTTGTACAACATAAATTTATTGTGACGATCGATCACATTGGTTCCTGATTTCGTTCTCGTTGTTGAGTTCGTGTCTCGATGATGACTTCTCTCCCTTTCTCTCTCTCTCCTGTAATTAGGCGAAAGTCTGAAGATGCAGTTATGGAAATTTTCATAGAAATATCAGCTTATTCATTAATTTCTTTTCAAGGAAGTAGCTTCTCGGCAGAAATAGATAATATCCGGTGAAGAAATTCTGCTACTTTCAGCGCTACCTGACGGTTTTGCTTGTTAATCGCCCCTTGAATGCAGAGCTGATGACATGGATTTGTACTTGGATAAACGGATTGTGATAAAATTAGGCGAAAATGTCGCAGCTTGTTGTTATCCTTCTGAAGGCCAGACTTCTCTTTACTCCCCTTGTAATTTTGTTTGAGGATGAATTTGATGGATTCTCGCCTATCAAATTCACATTCATTGACAGATAATTTGTTGGATTATTTCGAAATAGGGCTAATGCATCATTGTAAAACTTAATCTCTAGTTTACTCGAAAAAGCTTACATTGCCGTTATAACTTTGGCCATTATTTCCCTTAAATGAGGGATTCAGTTATTGGGTGTGGTCCAAAGATGCTTCGACACTCTTATAGGCGTCTTGTTCAGACCTAGAACTCAAATATTTGATCTGCTCCGCGTTGTTTCTGCCACGTTTTCGATTTGATCGAATCAACTACATAGAGATTCCTCACATTTTCTGTGAAATTTAATAAAATTTGTTTTCAACCAACATTACTTCCTACGAAGCTACGGCATATTCGTTAGCAATTTATTTAATGAGTTAGGATGTGAGGTAAGGCTTGTTGACAGATAGCTAATCAAAAATTAGTTAGAGAAGATTAATTTAGAGTATTTCGGTATCATATTTCATCCAGCGTATAAAAGGAAGCGTGGGAAGAAGAAGAAGAAGAAGGAGAAGAAGAAGAAGAAGAAGACGAAGAAGAAGAAGAAGAAGATGATGATGATGAAGAAGAAGAAGAAGAAGAAGAAGGAGGAGAAGGCATCTGATTTTTGTTCATTGCGATTAGATTTCAGGTGACCTTATACTCGTAGGATTTATTTTTGTATTAATACAATTTTCTTCTTAGTTTTGCAGTTTCCAGTAATTTGTAACATATATGTAGGTACATTTAATATTACTCGTTTTTATTGCTGCATTCAGTAACATGTTAGACAGGCGAGGATTTAAGATATGATATCTTGATTTTGATCTCATTTTATTCGTTAAATATATTTGTTTTTACGATTTAATCCAACTACCTGGACATAATTTTAAGTGTTTCTGTAGAGATTTATGACACCTTTAATACCTCTTTTAGTGACCTAAATTTTTATTTCTTATCTGTCTGGTTTTGGTTTGGTTTAACGATAATTACAACTGAATATCTACGTGTCGTGCATGCAACCTGGAGCGACATGATTAACTAAATTCATCAGTTACCTCTTATTTTAAGGTTACTTCTTTTGTTACCGCAATCTGATAGTAAATTAGAACGATTTCGCGGAATAATACCTTCACCCACAAAAGACGAAAATACACAAAACGAACTGCCGGAGATAAACTACCCCATCTATTTGAATCCGCAGCCGGTAAAGTGGTATAAATGAAAATAAATAGTGGTACATTTAATATAAAATTATTAATGATGCTATATTTCCAAGTACAATTCCTATCAGACCGTTTTTCCCGGCGTAAAAGCTCCATCACGTCGTCGGCGAGCGCCGGCACGCTCGCCCCGATCACGATCAAACAAGGTGCGAAAATAAGACCGTGTTCTTTATTTACGTTCAGGCCATAGACGAATATGATAAATTTAGGTCCATATTTTGAACGCCTAGCTCGCGTTTACGTCGGCTGCTACGTTATTTCACGTGCATGTATATGTTAGGTAGGTGTACGTACGTATCGTAAAACGGCGCGAAGAGAAACTCGCTAACAATAGCCTTCTATTTATTTGATAAATTACAACGTTTTACTTTCTCGCAGAAGCGATGCGATGCCTGTTGTTGTATATCACCCCCATATCGCCCTCCTCGGCGAATTCGGGAACGCGCCGAAGGTGGAGAGGAAGATCGGACTTCAGAATCGAAGAACCTAAAAGAGAGGATCGAGGCGGCGATTCTGTGGAAGCTCGCGCATTTTCTTTGTGCACCGGCGCTCGTCGAAGAACAAATGGGAAATTTATAGGAGGTGACGGTTTTCTGAATTTTGTAATTTGTTACCTAGGTTGCCCCTATCCTATTGTTCTCGTCGAAAACGATGCAATATCGTTTTAAATATTTCATTCAGAGAGTGGGCTATTGTATTAGCTAGATGCCTACGTAGCGCACCTATGGACGTGAAATGGATGAGTATATTTGACAATAATGCATCTTTTGTGTCTATTATGTTTCTCATCTCTTGTTTGAAAATAACCACTCTTATTGCAAATATCCGATTATAACAGGTTTTGTTATTTATGGAACCATAAGCACTAGAAATAGATTCAAATGTATTCTAAGTAGAGGCAATGATAATGGACTTTGTAAAAATTATATTCCAAACATTCTAAAGAAGGAAGATAAGTTCTGCCTCATTTTTCTCCGAAGTATCTAAGAACAAGATGATTCTTACTCATATATCAGATTAAGTGTTAAGAAACAAACAACACAGCAGTACCGCCAAATAGCTGATAGCAATAAATAAAAGCACGGCAAGTTTAAACTGTACTTTTCACAACAGAAGTTCAAACAAAATAAAACAAAACCTGTCCACGCTAATACATTCCTACTATCACAGGTAAGCCTAAATTAATTATTAGAACTTACTTAGAAATGTAAACGCTAGTAAAATTTGGGCCATATCATCAGCAAGGTTAAGTGGATCGGGTTTATTTGTATCGTATGGGCTGTAAATCATATGCGTCGATACTGCCGGGAAGAACTTCGAACATGTGATTAAAAAATAAATGTGAACATTTAAAATTTTGATAAAGAAAAGTAAATGCTAATAAAATTAGTGCCATATTTTAAGCGAGATCAATTTGGATAAAGAAATATAAACGCTGGTAAAATTTGGACCATATATTAAGCAAGGTCAAGTGAATACTTGGATAGGCTGTGTTTGTTTAACGTTTGCTTGTATTTAATGACAAGTTCAATAATTGTCGCGTTTTTTAATTAAGTATCGACACATCTGTTGGGATACATAATTCAGCGCTTTCAAAGCTGTAACTTTTATTTGCTCAATTGGTTTAAGTTTACTAACATTGCTTGTATTGTTTGAAGATAACGTTTTTCCAGTTCGGTTCTTCATGTTGTAGTTAAACTTCTATAATTAAGTTGTGATAATATATGTAATTATTCCAACTTTATTTTTCGAGTTTTATCTCAAAAGTAATGTCAACCTGTGCCCCTGCCCTCCTACTCGGGGTTTTTGTTCTTGTCAACATTCACCTAGCATATTTAGCAAACTTTAGTTTAGTTATTTATCCGAAAATACTACCTTTCTACTAGGTCCTCATACATCACTCCATTGATCATAAAAACCAAATCGCTGGGCGATACAAAAACTAATCGCCGTTACCAATATTCGTTCACGTAGATAAACGACCGCAAAAGTGATTATTACCGGTCAACTTCACGCAAAACCTAATTACGCATTCTACTCCGGCGTATCCAGCATATTAACACGTACGAGGTGTTTCATAATCGACGCATGTACTCTTTGACGTCATTACATCCCGATCGGCCGGAGAATCGAAAAATCAAGCGATGCGTTCAATCGAGAACGATTTCTGTAACTATGTACGATCTACACGTAAATGCCCATATCGTCACCTACGTTTCATCATTGCGAATTGGTTGGAAATTTTTCCGGCGCTTCGATGTGCGTATTTGTACGTAATGGTGCGTTCCGGCAGCTTAGCGGTCGAACTCACTTCTCACCTGTTTGCGCTTTTCTTTACGGATCATTGGACGGAATGATGGAAGGTCGTTGGTGTAAACGATGATGGTGATGTTTGATTTTTAGTGGAAGTTATGAGATGGGGTTGCTTATAACTCGGTCGTACTCGTACATCATTCTGTGTTTATTAGTTCCTGATTAGCTCTAGATTGTCCGCATTCGATGTCTCTTTAGATTGGTAAATTTAACAGGTCTTAGACTTGTACTGCTCTTATTCCTAACAAATGCCGTTGTTGATTATGATCATGCTCAGCTGCTTTAGTTGGTATTCTATGGGGCTTGAAATTGTTTTTAAAAGATAGCGTTAAAACAAAATAAAGCAATGTCTTGAGATGATAGTAGCCAGCTAGAAAATGGACCATCAGGCACGTAAGTTTCAATTTGTTTTTATAAAATTTTAAACTTATGTGTTAAATTTTTGATAGGTATAAAAGTAAATGTACAAGCAAATTTACTGACAATGAAAAATATCTGGTAATTTTAAGGTTATACGACGGAATACCAAGAGATACTTTTCTTGAATGTTTAATTGAAATGAAACCCATTTCAAGACGTCGCAAACGTGTTGCAGATCAAAACAACACCAAAGCGGAAATCTGCATCTTTTCAGTACTTTGTTAAAAAAATCAAGAACGACGGGTATGCAAAGAAGCATTTAGTTATACGCAAAAACTCACTTTCGTGTCTAGTGCTCGAATTTGTTACTTACTGTAAGGGAGAAAGATATGCTATCTCAGTTACAGAAGAATCTATACTTAAAATGAAAATGCACCTTCAATCTGTTCCTTATAAAATTTCACATTATGCTACAAAAGACATTCATTGTCTGGACTCAAAGAATAACGTATGAAAGCATGAAATATCCTGAATTAGTGAACAAACTAAAATATTAATTTTTTTTTAAATTCTCCAATAAAATTTATTTGTTGAAGTTTGGAAGGTCCCGAATAAATGTTTGCAGAGAACGCAAGTGACTCGGTAGGAGATTAAGATATACCAGTTTAAACGATAACGCCAAAAGAGTTTGTGCCGCAAAACTTACTGCTCACAAAGTACAAGGAGTTAAGTTTTATAGTAAACTGCAGGAGAAAGAGAAATTGTCAAAGGTGCGCTCTGAGATTTCAGGAATCACTGTCGATTGTTTGCAGAATTTGCTTCCCCGGTGTTACCTGTGCAGGAGCTATTTTATTTAAGACAGCTTTTGGTTTATTCCTTTAAAATCCATAAATTGAAAACAAATGCTCGCCCTTATATATAGTTATGATGAGAGTCCAGAGCAAATTAAGAACAACACACTAGCAACATTTGTAATGGCTGTACAAGCAGTAAACGTTTCAAAATAATCGACCACCATTTTCCAATTCATGGACACTCCTTTTTGCCCTACAACAGGGATTTTGAAAGTGGAAAAAGATCAATCAGAGAATGTGATCCTGGGAAAAATTAGGTAATGATTAAAAATTCCAGGAAAAAAAGAATTACGGTAAATATAATTTCTTACAAAGATATACTGGATTTTAGGAATTGGTAGTCGCATTTCTGTAACAAGGACAAGTACAACGGTTGCAAGTAGGGTAAAGAAAAATGTTACAATTTTAAAATACATGCAGTTTGTGTACAGTGCATCATTTGCAGGATACGTCGATAGCTTAGATTTTATAAGCGAAGTTAGTGTTGTATAGTTTCGAGCTACCAAAATAAAACTAACCTCCGAGGATTCCTACTAATGAAGCCTATTCTGAAACAGAGCCAATTAACAAGAAGAGAATGAATGGTATAAAACAGATATTGAAGTACGCCATCAGAGAGCTGTGTTGAGCCCACTGGTGGTTGTTGTCCTTCTGGATGACGTGTATAAGGAATGTAGATATGAACTGAGAGCGGCGAGGTTGGATGTTAACAACCACCGGCATATATGTGTCCAAGATGTTATATGCGCACGATTTGGTAATTGTTGCGAATAGTGCAGAGAATTTCCAGAAAAACATAAGTATATGGAACAGAGTAAAGGAGAAGACCAATTGAGTATCACTTTTAATGGTTGCACAGTAAAACAAGTTAGTGGTTTCAAATACCTTGGCTCTGATACATTCAGGAGGAAATATGAAGCTGAGATTAACAACCGGGTAACAAACACCAATAACCCCTACTACGTTCTTGCTAAGGTCTTCATAAGAAGGAAGTATATAAGTACCTGCTGCTACTAGAGTCAAAATATTTAAGGGAATATATGTGCCGGTTCTGAGGTATTGGAATGAAATGTGGACTTTGGACGAAAGGGATAGGACCAGAATACAGGAATGTGAAATGCAGTAATCTTAGAGCGCTAGCGGGAGTGACAAGAAGAGATCACATTAATAACAGTGCAGTGTAGGTTCAGTTGGGCGTGAGGCCGGTTCTATCAGTGATAGGGGAAAAACAGCTAATGTGGTTGGGCCACGTGGTGCGTACAGGAGAACACATGAACATTAAGGCTATCTGGAGAGCGAATATAGGTAAGAAGAGAAAAAGTGGACTACCCAAGAGAAGTTAGAATGGTGAGTTGGCCAAATAGGTCCACACAAGGGAGCCAATTGGAGGTGTGTGAGTGGAGAAACTTCTGCTGCGACATCTCGACACTGTGAGGTAGAAGGGAGATGCTTATTTATGTATGTATTTAATGAAATGCGTTGGAGCAGAATACATACAGTTGGACTACCATGTAAAATCAACCATTAATACAGTTGATGGCGTTTGTATCCAAATCTGATTACTTTTTATTTTTATACAATAAAATGTTATTTACTATATCGTATTATTCAACTTTTTGCAATTTTGATATAAAATTCTAGTAATGTCGACATCGAGAGTAAGAACAGGGGCCTGTTTCACGAAACTACAAATTCACATGCTCACAAGTTACAAGTTATAAGTGGTCATTTTACAAACTCTTGCAAATTCTGTTTCACAAACAATTTAACCAAGCTTGTGGTTTGGCAATATTTTTGAAGATATTTTTACAAGTCGAACTCACGTTCATATGCTAGTGACGTATTTAATACACAATATCAAACACGTGCTGGCGGCATTTTAGTAAACAAAATTGCATTCGTAGTTATCTGTATATTAGCGTTTTAACACTTACATATATTATATTAAAAAATGAATCAAGAATTGTGCTTCCTGGGGCAAGTACGCGACTCGAAGGAAACTCTGTTTGGTGTTCTTTCTGACCACTTAACAAAGGAGATGACAGTGGCAGAATGAAAAAAATTACAGGGAATTGTTATTCAATGGGGATCTTAAATGCACAGAAAAATTATTCGTTTGTTTGAGATACATTTTGGTCGAACATAAAGGGCGCAACGCTAGTAAGTCCTGGATAACTTCTTTTGGAGAACCTCTGCAACTGAGTACCTATTAATTGGAGAAGATATTCCGTCTTATGAGCAGTTAGACGAAATATTTCGTTGAATTCGTATGACATCTCAAAGTATCCATAGCTTATTATCTCCCTAAAAATCTCATTCTTCTCACGACAATATGTTCTTCATCATCACTGGAGTCGCTTGGCCACATGAGTGTCAACAGTGCTTAAGAAATCCTAAATTATAATTTATTATTTTACATAAAGAAATTCTACTTACTTGTAAATTTAAGTAAGGGGTTAAGATTTCTGAGAGCTGCTACAAGTAACAAGTGTCACAAGCAATTTTCAAGAAACGGAATGCCATTTACCAATATAAAATACACTTGTAAGTACCAATTTTAGATTTGTTATAGGATACATATAGGAACAGTCGTTTCGTGAAACGCACACTTGTAACAAAGTTGGCATTTGCAAGTATTTGTCTTATATTACAAGACTTGTATTTTTTGGGAAACAGGCCGCGGTATAAATTAAACTTCATTTTTTTGTGAATAAATAAAAAGCCACTACTAGAAAATTAGATTTTTAGTTCAATGGATGTCTAAGATGATAGACTAAAACTTCTCTGTACAACGTAAATCTGTAAGAAGTATAACAAATAGAAAATAGATATTTTTTTTTATTTTCCCAAAATTCAAACTCTCGGACTTGAACTGTTTTTAATCTCACCGATTTAATTGATATTAAATGCAGGTATACCAAGGACTCCCGATTAGTAAGTTGGTCTAAATTTCCCCATTTCGTAACATACTGACAGAATTTTCTTCCTCCTGTCCATTTTGCCTTCTTTCACTGCGTTCCTCGATGGCTTTCCTAACATCTTAAGTTCATGTCTTCCTAGACCTACCTTTGCGTTTCTTCTTTGAAAACCGTGCCCTCCGTATGCACTTTTCGTGTTATCGTTTCTCCCATCTATTCTCTCATTTTCACCATACTATCTTAGTTGATTCCCTTCTATTTCTGACCCAATTGGCTTTACTTTCAATGATCCTGTTATTTTTCTGTACGTGTCATTATTTATTCTGGCGATTGGTGTTCTCTTCCAAAATTTTCTCAAAAACTTCACTGTACTTCACGGATAACCAATTTTTTTAATATTTCAACCATTGTTTCATACATTCTGAGCATCATTTGGTTACGAAAAAGTCACTAACAATCATCTACAGAGATACGAAAAGGCGGTGGTCTCAATCTCGGTAAATGCATCGATTAGGGCCACATTTTACATTTCACCCCGCCTATTTCCAACTGAAGTATCGCATTACTTCCAAGATATAAATCAAATTCTTAATTTCGCACATAAAATCTCCCGTTACATACCCTACGAATCTCACCCCTCCTCTACATCGCCCAGAAAATTCGCGATATCGAAACCTCCGCCAACTCCCAGTTCACGGAACAAGTCCGAGTCGGTTTTTCCAACGCGAGAACCTCCGAATGGTGGGGATAGACGACCGCGGGGTGGCGACGAGAAGCGGGGCGCCACCGGTAAGAAAATAAGGTAAAGAAGAAGTATTGAACGAAACGAACTGCCCTTTGAGATGAACGCACCGCCGCCGTCGCTGCCGCCGCAGCCGAACAAGCTCAGACGTACGTTTTTAAAGAAGTAAGCCGACAGCGATCGCTCTTACAGGGGTGTAGAAAAGGGTAGGGGCTATCGCCGTAATGTCCATTCGGATCTGTACTACGGTTATAACTCTGTCTTCTTTGTTTCGACGTGCTGCCGATGTGGAAGGTGGTGCAGCGGGGAGTAAGGATGGCGAGTTAGGGGATCGAATGGAGGGTTAAAGGGTGAAGGGAAGAGGGGGAGTAACGTTGTTTCGCTTATTATGGACTCGCGAGATATACCAGATGGAGGTTGGACGCAAGATCGTGGAATAGAAATGTTGCGTTATAGACATTTGTATTGTTTAGGGAAGTGGTAAGAATCGGTTATAAGATTCAGAGTAATGGTATTTTACAATTATTTGAAATATACAAGAACTGCTTCTTTATAGAATGCCAATACAAAATTTACAAGTCCGACTGATGTTTTTAAGGATAAAGCACTTCTATATTTCTTAGATTTTGTGTGAGCCTAAGCTTTGCGATTGGTATATATGACAGACTAATATCACAAAGTGTGTTGGTGTGGTTTGAAATAATTTGTACACCGTCTTTTATAGTCTTTATTGTTCGCTTTACAACAAATTCCAAATTTCTAACTCTACCATCACCCCTCTCTCTCCTTCATCGTCGGATCATTATTTACCCATCTCGAACATCCACCGATCTTTTCCTGTCCGCTCAAAAACGTCTACCGTATCCTTCGCAGCCCTTCCCGCCATCCGTGTCGCCCCGAAAGATACAGACGTTTACGCAAAACGTCACCCCGGAACCGAAACGGCCGTGAACGGGACGACGCATCTTGATCTAGATTAATGCAAGAATTTCCCCGACTAATTTATCTTGGAATTAAGATTAAGATGTCTCAAAACGTCTAAGTCTTCATTTGTCACCCGGCGAAAATGTTTTCTCGCAACCGCCGCCGGTAGCGCCATTACGCGCACCGCATCCAAAAAGAAGCCCGAAGAAGAGGAAAAGGGAAGAAAATCCCTGCGAATCTCCCCGAATCGCGTGGAACTGCGTGTTCCTCATTCTTTTCTTGACGCCTCTCTTAGTATGTTGTAGCTTCCAGCTATGTGTGGTCTTCCGTCCTTCGCCGCTCGATTATCCTTGTTTCTTCGCGAATACTACGTCGGCTTTGTCTGCGGCAGGACAGCGAATTTAAATTGCAAATTGATTGTCGTACCGTTGTCGACGGTTCAGGGGTCTTCTTCTGGCGTTTCTTATCGATCCTGGAAGGTTCGGTTTAGAGCTTCTTTTAGGATTGTGCCGTTACGATTCGATCGACGTTCGGCCCTGGATTTCACTGGATGAGGGCTTTGATTCTCTCAGCTGAAGGCGGAGTCCAGAGTGGCTAGAAAAACAATACAAATTACTATTCAGCTTGTATTTGCTACATAAATGAGGAGATAATAGAAATAGTAGCAGAAATCCCAAAATTATTTGACGCAGTACTAAAACAAGGAAAAAAATTGTAATTGTATAATAAGCGGCAATACGAAAACATAGAAGAATACAGAAATAGCAATTTTAAGAAACTAACTAAACCCAAACTTTTGTTAGGTCTTCAGAATTTCTTATTTCATATCCCTTCGTCCTTCCTCCTTACTCTCTTAAAATTCCTATTCCTGTGATTTTCAATTTCTACCTCTTGTACACTGTAATGATAAAAACATAATTTTCAGGGGAAATCAACAGGAGGCTAAAGATGGAGGAAAAACAACTGATCAGGAAACTGGATGATTTGGAAGAATACGATAGAAGGATAATACATAGAAACATCTGCACAGAAGAGAAACAAGTGAGAAAGTAAAATAGAAAGAAGTAAAGGTGCCAAAAGAAATATTATTTCTTGATTTTGCCTATTGTCAAAATCGCAAAATTATTTGATGCAGTAAGAAAACCATACCCAAGAGGGGATAATAAACAGAAAAAAGGGCCTACATCGTATGTGAATCATAGGAGACAATACGAAAACATGGAAGAGGAAATCCAAGAAACTAAACAAACCCAAGTTATTGTCAGGTCTTCAGAATATCTCACTTCATTTCTCTTTGTCGTTCCTCTTTACTCTCTTAAAATTCCTATTTTTGTGATTTTCAATTTCTATCCTTAGTATACTATGATACTGCAAACATCATTTTGGAAGGAAATTAACTGGAAGCAAAAGATCGAGGGAAAACAACAGGTTAGGAAACTCTATGATTTGGAGGAATATGGTAGAAGGCGAATACATAGAAACGCCTGCGAAGAAGAGGAATAAACGAGGAAATAAATGGGAAGGGGTAAAGATGTAAACCAATGCAAAAGTCTAAGATTTTGGGTTTAACAAAGTATTCCGCCTAAATCAAATTGGCTAGTGTTATGAACGGACATTGTATCATAAGTACAAGAACTGGCTTCAAGTTTTGCATATCTAAAGCTAAAGGATTAGTTCCTGCTCAAAACCTGAAAGTTTCTTCAACTTCCCTAATAGAACCAAAATGGTTCCATATATGTTTGAATTTTGAAGCCCTACTCCTGACTAAACTGTGACAAATTCCTTCGACTTCTCCAATGATACTAACAATTAATTCACATAAACTTCAAAGATTGATTCTTGCGTAAACTCAAAATATGCTTCGATGCTCATATTTCTGTTCAAACTCAAAAATTTCAACTTCTTCAAAAAATTCCGATAGTTTGAGTATGGATCACGTACTATCATCATAACAAGACCACAAAAAGAAACAGAACGGTACAGAAAAATAGTCAAACTATTGTAAGGCCTCTTAGAAGTTTACGTTATTTCTTCCCATTTACTGTGTATTTTTGACCCGATGCCTATAACTCCAAGTTCCTCGCTCTCGCATTCCGTAATGTTGAAAGAAAGAAACAAGAAGAAACACTAGTAAAATGATGTATTTGTTCATGAGGGAAAATGTACAGCTGGTATGTAGATCTAACTGGATTTATTGACACATGGCTTTCAAGTTACAATGTGCTTTTCTTAGTATTAGTCAGAAATTTGGTTACCTTTTTCTTCGGAACTGTTGGAGGCTTCACCGCAAAAGTGCATATCCTTTAAATTTTTATCTAAGAAACTCTTGATGTAGTCTGTTGGGCTTCTCCCGAGGATCATACTCCTGTGACCAGTATTTTGTCTATCGAAACGTCCAGAGATGGTGACTATGTCGATCAGCAAACCCTAGCGACAATCACCACTTTACCTACTCCCGGGATGTATGCTTGAATTTCTAGGTTAGTTCCTTCTTAGGATTTGATTGGAGAGATGACACAAAGTGTTAATAATTTTCAAAGTATTCTCCATGAGCATCTGCACAATTTTTTCGTCCGGTACGTCCCCTCAAAGGACTCGACGGGAACCTCCTTTAAATATGTTGCCACGGCTGCTTCAACGGCCCCAATGTTGACTAAATGCCGTCGTTTGGGTGTAGTTTTGACCCTCGGGAACAAAAGTGGGCCGGAACTAGTCCGGAACTGTAAGGTGGCTGCGGTAGCGTTGCCACGTAGTGCTTCGCCAGGACCACACGAACGTGCAGAGAAGTGTGACTGGGCGCATTATCCCCATGGGCTTGCTTAAGCAATTCTTGAGTTTCGGCAGTTTCTTTGTCAAGTTTTGTGCAGAATTTGATCGCCCAACGTTGTTCAAAAGTATCAACCAATCCCAACGAGCTGCCACCAGTAGGTGCGGGCAAAAAATATATTTCATGACTTTTGGCACCCACCTTATATATGTTTTAACAATGTGATGGAACGTAAGGAGAATGTCCATGTGGAGTAACGGTTAAATAACTGCTTACGTTTACATGAAATATAACCTACAATTTTGTTGATAATTCAACATGCGTCGCTTGCGTTATATTTCACAATTTATATATATTTGTATTTTATACAGGGTGTGTACAAATAGACGAAAAAGCTAGAGGCTACGACATTCTTCATTCGGTTCTGAATCGAAAATTTTAATCTTGAAGTGACACTTGGCAATATTCCACTCGCATACTAACTTCTGTAATAGTAGGTATTGTAATATTTACTGAAATTCAATTTTTCTAAACATTTTACTCGTCCTTAATGGTATCAGATGGCTGAATTTTACGTTTTAAATTCGACACATTACGCGCGATATGGTTTGCTCCTGATATTGTTATTGTCAAAATAATGCACATGTACGTACTGAAAACTGTAAAATTACAGTGCATTTCATAATAGGATTAATTCATTTTTGAACATTTATCTGACATTTAACGAAAAACGGAAAAAGGTCAACTTCTTGGTGAAACTGGTCACCAAGAAGTTGACCTTTTTCCTTTAAGATGCCTCCGGTTTGGAAAACGTATGCAATATTCTTGGTCTGCCATGTTACCATTTCCATCACAAGAGTCGTATACCATGTACATATCGGCATATTCATTCGATGTAGAATAATAATAACAGTAATAATAATAATAATAATAATAAAATAACTAAAAAGGCAAGAACTAATCAAGACTAATCAATTATAACACGTGTCAAAATTTAACAGTAACATTATTGATGGAAATCATATTCGAATACCATATTATTGTTGTGCAACGTTGCAAGATGTGTTTTTCGTGAAAAAGAAAACGTTTACCACCAAATACATAAATGAAACTGATTGCAAGGACGGTGGTGTAATTTATTGACACAAATATCACATCGGTAAACTCCTCACCACACAATTGTTTATAATAAAATCGGTGACACGTGTTTCGCTAGCTCGAGGCAGACTTCGGTTTATACGGTTGTTGAAGATGTTTACGTCGAGCTAGCGAAACACGTGTCACCGATTTTATTATAAACAATTGTGTGGTGAGGGAGTTTACCGATGTGATATTTGTGTCAACAGATACATATATACCTAAAATTTTTCTTTACTCTAAATAGCAGCTATGTATCTCTATCAACAGATACCGAACAATAAGGCTTATTTGTGGAGTAAAAGTCTGAACTTTTAGAACTTCGTGAAGACGTATGAAACGTGGTACAATATTTTCATATGGAGATTTTCAATTCAGAATTTCATAAGGGGTTACGTTACGTGTAGCTTTTTCGCCAATTTATACACGCCCGATATATGTAGCCAATATTACCATTGGATCCGCTTCAAAACCTAAGTATATTGTAATCATTATTGATAAATTCATAATAACTGCCCGACAATAGGGGTTTTCCTGATGTAAATGTTAGACTCAAAGCAGTGCATTGGGAACAAGGTGTCGTTATAGTTTACATGTGATGTAATATGGATCCTTTCGTTATTAGCACTGGAATATTTTATGGAAAATCGACAAAACGTTGAAAATTTGCAGCTTGTTTTAGATCACATTTATGAGAATTGCAAAATATTGACATTGTTGTAATACACCTTATGGTGGATATGTCGGGAAGAGTGATGCAGCACTTCAGGGAAACACTTGGGCCGTGTATTATCCATAACGGCCTCTATTTGTTCAACATAATTTTTGAAAACTAAGTCAACGAAATTTTATGTCATCTACTTTCAAGAAATAAAAGTTTTCTTGTATCCTTATGGCTTCTGTTTAATTATTATCATTTTTAATTTAAGGCTCCATTCTTTCGGGCCTTGTATATCTACATTTTAGGCATCAGCTTCCTCTTAAATTTAAAAGCTCATTCGTTCTCATTTGTATGTCTAAATGATCAAGAATCATTGAATTGGTTCTTGAAGTCAGTCAAGAACCGAAAGATTCTTATTTAAGTATTTCTGATCCTTGGAAATTATTATTACCAACAGATTCATTGATTTACTGCGATGTACTCTTATATTATTGTTCCTTGGGAAGTCATTATAAAAACGAGCCATCCAAGCGATTTTGTATTTGGAAAAAGCGATGGCTTCGAGGATTTCTTAAGTACCATTGTGGTTACATCTTACTTTAGTGCCCACTTACATACAAACTACCTACACGTTCCGTAACCTCCGGGCTTCAGAAAAGGGGCACTAACGTCTAAAATATCATCGATATAAAGGAAACTCGTAGCGACGATCCAAAAAGCTCCTTCCTTATCCGACCACTTTCCCTTCGCCTCCTTCCGAAGTAATATTCCTTCCACTTGAACATTTCGTCCTCTCGCCGCCGCGTTTTATCGCAGATAGGGGCAATTGGATAAGTTCGGCTGGCAGCCGCGGGCGAATTTTAAATTGCCAGGCTCAACTTCTATATTACTTCACTTATCTAAATTGAGCCAATATTACTTCAGTTGATTCGTTCATTTGTTTCATTCGTTTCGGGCGCGCGGAGACCGGCAGCGCCCGAGAGAGAGATGTTTTATTGCGAAGTTCTTATTGGAAACGCCGGCGGAGAGGGAAGAGAACGCCACCCTCCCTCTCGGACCACCCGGGCGACGGTTGAAGGTGTAGGACGGGGCGTGAGGTGAAAATCTCGTCGTCTTTGCGAAGAACGAGCGCGATGTACTTCCGAAGAAGAAATACGTTTCGTTCAGGTTCGTATCCTGGCAATAACCGACTATACAAAAAGAAGTCATTTTTACATTGAACTTTGTTTTCGTCGTATCGCATGTATTCGTAATGTAGCAATTATGACGGCTATTTTCATAAAAAGGTGATTCTTACTTAACTTAATGTCTTATATGAACTTGTCATGATGGAATGGAGTTACTTCGAAAAGTCATTGCGTCGCAAAGAACCTGAGTGGTAAGAACGGAAGAGAAAGAGAATTAGGCCAAATTTCGACATGACTTTGTTATTAAAAATGTTCAGATTGAAAACGTTAATCTCTGCACCACAACAACATTTCAGTGAAATCAGTTTATATTTGCCGGAAACGTTGAAGACCCTTCTTAAAAATTTGGTGACCCAACAATCGAATTAAACGGTTCTTGCACCCCTGTCACATCAATCTACATGCCTCCAGATATATTTTTTAAGAACTAAGTTCTCATTGCCAATAGCTTTCGGTAGGAACATTGTTGTCAAGGTTGACCTAGTAAAACTAGGGTATTAAGGGTAGAAACCACTTTATTTGAGTTTACTCGGGATTATACGTTTTCCAATTTTCCTCAGTCCAATTTCATCCAAGTGCCTGTTGTGCCATTTTCTATATAAAATGTTAAGGGATTCAACTTTTGGTTTGCGTTTCCATCTTTTTCCTCATTTTTTTATCTTCGTCGCCCGCTACCTTTCGAAAATGTCCACATCAAAAGACACAAATTAGACAAAACATTGCCTCCAATTTCCTATTTATTTGCCGAGTTTCTATTTCTCTCTTTTCACGAATTTCTGTGTCCTTCTTTTATCGGTTCCAGTTTTATATTGTTTCCTTCGATATTCTGGTAACTCCTATTTTTAGAACACTACCTAACCATCTCCGCTGTCCTCATTCTTTGTACATGTTTCGTGCCAAAGATTGTAGTGTTTTATAATGAATTTTTCACAAGAATCCCACTTTCAGACTGTGTATCCTGCTTCTTTGATTCTCGGTTGTAACTTATGATTCTGGTTCTTATGCTAGAATCAATATTGTTTTCTTCTTGAATATTTCCAGTTCAGCTTGCTTAGGAACCTCTTTCTTAAGTAGAAATATACATTTAACGCGCTTAGATGGTCCATCTGCACTTGTTTCCTTCTGAAATTTGATCATTTGCCTTTTAGCATTGCGCTATTTTTGCATCGAGGTATTTCGAGCTAAAAATGTCTTCTAGGCTTGCCTCTTCTATATAAATTGCCCCTTACTCTTATCACGTTGCTTTTAGAAAACTCCAAATAGGCTTTTTTGGTCGGTAAGTGGTTATCCTCCCTGGATAACATCAAACAAAAGATAATGCCGTATGCGGCACTTCGATTGTGGGGTGGTAAGCTGTACCTTGCTTAGACCATCGTTAGTCAATTTTTTTCCTTTGTTATTCTCAAATGCGGATGGCCACCATGGTTGTCCGAAACATTGGTTTAGTTCTGTTTATGGGCAAACAGTAGTTGCTTAATTCAATAATTGATTGGATAGAAATCATCAGTGTGTCCATTCTCTTTGATAGTTAACGGCATACAAGAATAAAGGATTTAGAAGAAAAGTTTTTCAAGATATTTTTCTTAAACTTGTTCTGGGACCAAACAAAGGTTTTCATATTTTGTTTTAAGCGTATCATTTGTCCAAAATCGATGCGAAACCAGTTTTTGGTACTCTTAACAGAAATATTTTCTTTTTCCACTGTTTCTAATTTTTCGTGGTGCTTTTGTTTTCTTATAAGTTATCATTCTATCGATGTTCCATATCTGCTATTGTTGTTCATTCCGCCATATTGAACGCTGTTGGTTCTTTGTTTTCAGCCCATAGCTATTTTATTGAGGTTACAATATTAGTATCTTGTTCTAGTCCCAAATCAGATTTTAGAAGGAGTTTTCTCTTATTGTTGTTCTTCCTATTTACCGCTATCCCTTTCTTTCATAGCGCTTTTTTCCAATAAAGTATTGAATTGCCACAAGATAATTATCATCCTCAATGTCCCTTATTTTTTCTAAGTTTCATATCTCTCGTCCCTGTTTTCCATGTACTTGCCATGTATCGATTGGAAGCACGAGTTGCCTATTATTTATTAAATAAAATAAAGAGGTAAAGGTAAACATAAAATTTACAATATTCAGAGAGTTAAACTATTTTCGAGAAGTCAGGATGGGTGCACCCCACAGATTTGTGTTTTAACATTGAATGGTTGAGATACATGGCGAGAGTAAATGAAATGAACTACTGATGCATCGAATATTCGAAGTTTTGGAAAAGTTTATTTTCAAATGTGATATAAGCAAGAAAATATCAAACATAGAGTGTCTGTTTAAATAGTCAAAATGTTACAGGGAAGGTGGACAGATGCATAGTTTTTTCCTTTAGCATTGCGTAGAATTTTGTAGAATGTAAACAGAATTAATAAGTGTTAACCACATATGCGTAGAATCTATATATTAATACGCAGTGGGTCGTCTTCTGGTACATATTTTGGAGTATTCCCTCCATGTATCGCGATGGTACATATATCATTGTTTTCGTATTGCAATGCAGATTTGTCGAATGTATGTTTCATCGCGGTACGTGCAGTGGTACGCAGGTGAGAGTCTGTAACATATTACATATATTACATATTGTAAATGAGCTTAAGTGTCAGAATGACATACGCAACGTGATATAATTTATTCGGAAAATTGCCATGGCGAAAAATATAAAAAATAAAAATGTTGTGGTCGGATTTCGACCATCGGCCGATCCTAGTTGTAATAATTATTCGAAAATTTTGAAAAAAGCTGAAATTATTTTTACTTACAATTAGCTAAATACATTTTCCGCAAGTATATATGGATTTGGTGACATTCAAAACGGCTAACACCTTGCCATTTACAACTTTCTAGTTTTAAAACGTTAAGGCAAGTTTTGTTGATTTTATATTCGAATTCTCTTACACGCCTTTCCTTTCTAGTTCTTTGCAAATTAATGTGACTTTTTCTACGAATTGTTTCATGCATTCTCCTTTTTATTTTTTAACATTGATGTTTGTACATGTGAGAGGGAATTTTTTGTACACCTTCTTTATAATCTTCTGGAAATGAATTTGAATTTTATCCTAATCCTCTTGGGATTAATAATTCTTCCTGGGAATTGTTTTCTAACTTTCGTTTAAAGTTACAAAGGCAAAACAAATTTCGTTCGAACTCTGTTGAAATTTCCTGATGCGTTTCGCTTATAGCTTCCTAATAATTATTGACATTTTTAAGAAGATATTTCTAAGAAATATTCCGTCTAGCTCCTTTGTAGCTTAAAAATGGTTTAACTTGTCTTGCACGAGTGGAATGTAGTAAAAAATATGTTGAAGGAGAAGCATGTTGAATTTACCAGACCTTAGTAAACTCAACATTCCGCTCCTTCAACATTTCTTCTCCACCAAATAAATTTTAAGTAGTTCAGTCAATAAACCCTCTACTCCCAGTGCAAAGGTTCTTAGATATACTACCATGCTTTTGCCAAATCACCATTTATCATGATCACCTAAAGATTTAGGATTGAAAATTTGAAGAAAGAATTATTATATAAAGTTATGAAATGAGGAGGAATTGTATAGTGTTTTATGACGCTCCTAAGGGATTTCTGTTATGAGTCTATAAACATGCGAATAATAAATGAGGAGGTGGTAAGTGCATTCAGTATCAATGATTAATGATGGTATTCGAATTTTTGTTAGATTTATACGTTTCTCTTTTCAACCCTTTTCCTAAAAAAATTGTACCAGTATGGTGTTCAAGAATAAATATACGGGAACTTGGATGGATGATTTCTCCGTGAAGCCACGGATAGGATTTTTTCTGTCTGTTTTCGTTCTCGTTTGGTAACCCGCAAATTATGAAACTAGCTTCTTTGGCTTATATCGATTATCTGCCGAAAGCGTTTTCTTACAGCATACACACACGATCAATTCAGCGTTCCTAAGAGAATAAACTATCAAAGTTTATTATGTTGTATCTTTTACATCCGTGTAACCTCCTTTTACTTACGAATGAGAACCGGCGGCGATCTTACTTCATCAGCGGCCGTAGGTTGTAGAAACAGCACTCCTATGACCATTCGAATGGCACAAATGCTGTAAAACTGTTGTAAAAACACCCCTTTCCTCCGGTCTATCTCGACGACAATACCTCTGCACTCAGGGTTCGAAACAGGCCCGGAAGTAGCTGCTATTACCGCCGCTGCTACTTCCAGTCGGCCATATTTGACGACGTCGTAACTGGCTGATAAGATAAGAAAGTCTTAGGACCGTTGAAGAGGACTCGTTAAGTTTTATTGTGTCTGTTTTAACTGCCCGACGAGTTAGAAGCGGTTTTAGGATGGGACTGCGTGAGGGTGGTAAATGCGGAAGTTAAACTAAATATGTCGAACATATTGCAACGAAAGAAATTATGTGGTATTAGGCCTCCGGGAATTTCATCAAAAAGCTAAGCGCAATAGAGGTAACATATTTTTAATTTTTAGTGTTGGATTCATTAGGATGCATTGAGGAAGTTTCTGATATGTTAGGTAAAGAAGTTGCTGAGAAGGTAAAGGACGAATATGCACTTCAAGATTTGGGCACAGAAAATCTTGTTCGGAAAGGTTCAAATTTCTTCATTGTATTTTCATGTTGCTTATTTCTTTCCTATTTACTCTAACCAGCACCTTCTTGGTTTGCCCATATATTTCTAAAGCTATCTGCAGAAGCCTTTGTGCAAATGTTGAAGTATATATCTTTTACGAGAAATTTAACTCTCTCGAATAGAAAATTCAATCGTCAGCCACCCCATCCCCACTCTCACCCCCGACTTTTCCCTCGAAAGTGCCGCGAAAGTTTCTAAAGAAGACAGAGGAGGTACGAAAAGCCAGAATTTAGCTCTAATGGCAACCGAGCGGGCGGGAAGGGGCCGGGGAGACGGAGGAAAGACCGAGGGACCAACGCAGCAACTTTAAATTGGAACTTTCTTCATCTTCTTCCATCCGGCGTCTCTTTCTTTTTACGCTTTCTTCTTCCATTTCTATTTTCTCCATGAACCTTCATCTCTCTCGCTCTCTCGTTTCGGTCGTCTTTCCCGCCGTCCCTCGTCACGTCTCATCCATCTTCCCCGGTTCTCCCGTTCTATCTCAAAGAAGCGCCAGCGTTTTCTACCGCCACGCGGTAATTTATAATTAATAAAATTTGAATTCGACTTAATTGCTAGTCTTGATGGATTTTGTACGGGCGCGGGCGGACATTTTCGCCTTCGCTCTCCCTTCCTCTCTTTCATTTCTCAATTCGCCATCTTGCTCCGACTCTTTCACTTGGCGTCCCGGAAAACTCCGGGCACTTCTCCGGAAACTCCGGGAACTCCGGCTACACCCCTCGCCGTCCTCGGTCGTCTCCGAGCCGACGTGGCCGTAGTCTTAGCGGGCCTCTTCCTTCCAGTCTGCTGCTGCTGCTGGTGTCGTCGTTGAGAGAAAGAACACCCCGAGGGGTGAATACATTTTATAAATTATGTCGTTGCCGGAAGGGGTCGCGAGGAGACTGCGGAGGGCGGCGAAAGGAGAAGGGCGAGTGGCTGTTTTAAGAACACCATTTGCGTTTTATCGATTTTTAATGAAAGAAGGCCGAAGGATCGGGAGTTTCTTTCTCTTCTGCCTGGCGTAGGCTGCGGAGGACAGATGTCCTGCGGAACAAGCAGGAATGCGATCGCTCACTTCGTCCTTATCCGCTGACCGAAGAGACGTATGATACCGTCTTCGTTTCTATTTTCAATTCTTCAACGCTCTCCATGACGTATTCCCACACGAATGAAATATTTGTCTTCTTGCGGTTGTGTAATTGGGTGTAATTTTCTGAATTTCTTAGCGGTCTGAATGATTGACGAGGTTGTGGCTGTTACGCTGAGCATTTCCAATAATTACCAGATTTTTATTGATGCGGTTACGTTCTAACGCAATGTAATAATAATAGAGAACAAAAATTACAAGCCGATTCTCGTACGAGAAGCTATCGTCAAGTTAATGCAGAAGATTTAACTTAAAATTCAAAACAATGCATTAAGCTTTTTCTATGGGATTTTATTTCCAACGCTAGATGTTAACCACACAAAATATATAGCAAAATATAAAAACCAGGCTACAACACTAATATAGAGGACGAAGGCTTATCCCTTGTAAGACAGAAACTTTGTCTTTAAAGTCACGGTTTTAACTTCAACAGCTTTTAAGAAGAAGAAGAAACGATAAAAACGGCAATTGTAGTAATATCGAAATATACTCAAAGTATTTTTTAGAAACAGGACTAGTTTCTTCAACCTGATTGTGATAATCCTTTATTTATCTTTCTTTTCTCGCCTTAAAATTATTCTCATCTCTTTTCTGGTAAAATTGCTACAAACCAAGACGCGCAGGAGGAATCTAGGAAGATGAAGGGTGATATAGTGAGCTGCGAGTGAAAAGTTATGAAATAAGGTAGAAGAAACTGTATATCAAAAAATTAGAAGATTGAAGGCAAATGGAATGCAATGAGGAAATACAGAAATATAGTGGATCGATTCCTTGTGTATTGTATATCCAATCAAGAACAACAATGAAATTTCTATAAATAAATAAAAGCAAAGTGGAAAAGACGAATCGAAGACACAATGTGATATAACCTGAAGAATAGCAACGAAACCATGAGACACGACAAGACACATGACACAAGCAACATAGATTAAAACTAGAAGGTAATAGAGAACAAGAGATAGAGAAAGTTCACGGATGAGAAGAGGAAGAAGAATACAGCAACTATAATTGTACAGTTTTTGAGAGCACTTCTCATCACAGTATTTCAACTAAGGCTCCAAATTCGACTGTTGGAAGAGACAGAGCAGAACACAAAATGTATGATGCAATAGTTGCTACTTCTTCATCCAAAGGAGAGGAAACTTCTGTGGTAAGTGAAAACATACAAATTTAGTGATTCGACTCCTTGTATAGAACAAATGGCGATTACAATAACTCATATTAGCTCATAAAACATTAAAGCAAAGTAGAGAACACGGATGAAATGTCATAATGTGATAAAATCTAAGGAATAGCAACTAAATCATGAGACTAGACAAATCTACACGGATCCAAACTAAAAGGTAACAGAAGCCAAGAGCAAAGAGGAAGTGTAAGATAGAAAAGAAGAGGAATAAAAGTACAAAAATTAGGATTGCACAAATTTCAGAAGCACTCTTCATCACATCACGGTATTTCCATAAAAGCTCCCAATTCGACTATTGGATAAGGCAGAGCAGAAGACAAAAATGTATGGTGCAATAACCGCTATTTCTGTACCGAAGAATGGGGGAACTTCTACGCAAAGTGAAAACATACATTTAACGATTCGACTCCTTGTATAGAACGAATAGCGACCACAATAACTCATAGCAGTTCATAAAAAAATTAAATCAAAGTGTGATACAATCTAAGGAATAGCAACTAAACCATGAATGTATAGTAGAAAAATTCACGTGGAATCGAATTAAAAAATAATAAAAAGCATTAGAGAGAGGAAGTTCAACGTAGAGAAGAAGAGGAAGAAAAGCAGAAAAACTAGGATAGCACAATTTTTAGAAAGAGTTCTAATCACGGTATTTCCATCAACGTTGACAATTCGACTGACGCGAAAAGCAAAACTGAAGACAGAAATATTTGATGCAACAATCCCCATTCCCACACCAAAAGTAGACAGAAAATCAAGGAAAATATAATTTTGTATATACATATTTCGAATTTCCCAGCTTCAATGATTGCATTGGAATTATGGACTGGGCTAAATCGAACAACACCCCAGAAAGATGAAAAAATCTAGTCATCCTTACAAATATATGAATAGTTAAGGTGTGAATCTATGATTTAACTAAAAATGCATTTCCTCTATAACTACTTTTTTCTATTGTATGATCTCAGTTTCTGAATACGTATGTATATGTCATCAATGCCTCGTTTTTTATGTACATGTACATATGTCTAGAATTTCACTTTAGAACTTAAATGAATCGAAATTGTAAATTGATAAATAACACAGCCCGACAACCATCAAAAAGAAAGGTGATTTTAAATATTTCAATGTTATAGAAACAACCTTCTGTTTCTTGTATCGGCTCTAGGTGCTGAGATAGACAAAAATTAAGTATTTCATATATTTTCATTCCTATTGCTATAATAAACCTTCTAAACAGACTTTTGTTTTCAATTCTAGCTGCTTATTACAGTTGGTTTTTACTTTCCTAATCTTTCTAGGTTAGAAACTATTTATTTATCATCTTAAGTTCCCCTAATTACCTTCCATGATTTGCAAGAATACCGGCTTTAACGTGTTTATGAAATGAACAGTTTTCAAGAATGTACGTCATAAATAGTGGTATAATTGGTGTTTAAGATTTAATTTCCAATAGTATCTGAATAAACAACTATAAAGATGTTTACGTGTCAACCCTTGATTCAGTTTAAACTCAAGCTTTCCTGCAAGTGTGTTTGTTCAAGAAATGTTAAAATCATGGTTTCCACAAGCAGACGTTGTTATGTTAATCATCCAGACGTTTTTACTATACCGTGTGTCCCCGGATTGACTTCACTATAGGTATAATTAATCCAAAATTTTGGAATCTCGTTTTGATGTTTTGGGATCCTGGCCTGCTTAGTCTGAAAAGAATTTCATGCACATTTTTTACTTTTTAAAATCCAATATGGCCGTGACACCTGAGAGAAACCATTTTATGTTGAAGTAGAGCGCCATTTCGGTCAATAATAAGGCAAATTGTTATTAAGAAAATTTGTTCAGAATAGGAAATTGTGTCCACATGCAAAATTTCACAAATATCGGAACACTTTGATTAAATCAGTATTTGATTTGTGGTCTTGCACAGCAACCACACAAACAAGTATTCTGTGTAAATAAAAGAAATGCATTATTATTAACTGTCATTAAGATTACAGTGATATCTAAAATAATCTGTTTGAAATCAATTATTTATCTTTTATTGTTTGTGAATAACTTGTTCGTTAGTTTCCTAATTTAAAATGTTGACCTTAGAACAGCGTGTTTATCTAACCAAGTGTTATGGGTTGGGAGAAGCATCGTATTCGCATGCTATTGATAAGTTTCATGAGAAATTTCCAATAGTGACAATTTCTGTTAATGGATTAAAAAACCTTGTAAAAAAGTTTACGGAAACTGGAAGCGTGGTTAATGTAAAGAAAAAGAAAATGGTTCATGATCATGACGATGCTGCTACACTGTTGGTGAGAGATTCCGTAAATATTAATCACCGGCTATCATTGAGAAAACGGTCCGTTGAATTATCAATAAGTAAATCGCACGTACACAGAATTCTCCAAGAAAATAAAATTCGACTATTTAAACCCATTTCCAATGATAAATTAGAAGCTGGGGACGATGGTCATTGACTGCTGTTTTGTTTTTGGGTTGGAGAAAAATTTTGGAAGATAGATATTTTTATTATAATTATTAATTAATTATTATATATTTTAAAAAATAATCTTTACGGATGAATCTACCTTCACAACAAATGGCGTCGTGTCTTCGCAAAATTGTAGATACTGGTGTCATGAAAATCCACATTTTCGTACAATAACTAACAGTCAACATTATAAGAAAGTCAATGTATGGTGTGCAATAAGATACGATAAAATTATTGGTCCTTTCTTTTTCGATACTACTTTAAACCAACATCGTTATTTGGACATGCTCGAAAATTTTTTCTTACGTGCTATGGAAAACGTCAATTTAGAAAATTTTTATTTTCAACAAGACGGATGCCCAGCACATTCAACTCGCCTTGTAACACATATTTTGAACCAGCACTTTCACGAAAGGTGGATCGGACGATATGGTCCAATGCATTGGCCAGCCAGATCACCTGATTTGACCCCTTTAGATTTTTATTTATGGGTATACTTGAAACAAAAGGTTTATTCATGCGATCTTCATGATGACCTTCAATTATTAAAACAGAAAATCAGTGATGCTATAGATGAAATTAACGCAACAAGCATAACAAAAGTATTTGAGGAGTTTCGGGTTAGAGTGGAACGATGTGCCGATCGTGGAGGAACTCACATTGAATAATTGTCATGTATTTTCTTTTTTAATAAAATACTTTATTAGAAACATGCATGTTTTTGACAACTTATTACCGAATACATAGTTGACACATCAAATACTGATTTAATCAAAGTGTTCCGATATTTGTGAAATTTTGCATATGGACACAATTTCCTATTCTGATCAACTTTTACTAATAACAATTTGCCGTATTATTGACCGAAAAGGCGCTTTACTTCAACATAAAATGATTTTTTCTCAGTTGTCACGGCCATATTGGATTTTAAAAAGTAAAAAATGTGCATGAAATTCTTTTCAGACCAAGCAGGCCGGGATTCCAAAACATCAAAACGAGATTCCAAAATTTTGGATTAATTATACCTATAGTGAAGTCAATCCGGGGACACGCGGTATATGTGGCGAATACGTATTACGAGAGAGTAGAAAACCAATTTGTGAGTTTCTGAAAAAGTGTACATGACCTATTTGGTGCTCACTTGGGAGATCAAGATAAAACTTGGGCGTCACATGTTGTCTGCAAAAGTCTGACAAAAGAAAGTGTTTGAAATTTGGGATTCCAGTGGTATGGAAAGAATCAAGAAACCATTTTGACGATTGTTACTTTTGTGTAGTGAATGTAAAGGGTATTAATCGGAACAATCGACATAAGTGGGCATATCCCAATTTGTATTCTGCGAGAAGATCTATACCCCATTCAGGAGAAATTCCAGTTCCAATATCTAGTATCTTACATACATTACCAGAGGATGATAATGAAATATCTTCTTCTGAACATCACAATAGTGACTATGAAGGAGACTCAACATGTTCAGGAAGGTTCACCCAGGAACAATTCAATGACGTTATCAGAGATTTAAACCTTTCAAAAGAGTCTACGGAGTTGCTTGCTTCTAGACTTAATGAAAAAATCTTCTTTTTCCGGAAACAAAAATTTGGTATTTACCGTAACACAGGAAAAGGTCTTCTGCCATCTTATTCTCAGGAAGATAACTTGGTATCTTACAACGACGTAAAAGAATTGTTATAAAGAACGGGTGTATCAGAGTAAAAATCATGTGATTGGCGACATTTTATAGATAGTTCTAAAAGAATTCTGAAGTTTGACCTTCTACACAATGGAAACAAATATGGAAGTATTCCAATTGGGTATTCCACGAAGATGAAAGAGGATTATAAAACAATATCTCTACTTCTGAAAGAAATTAACTATTACAAAAGTGGTTGGATGATATGTGTTGATCTAAAAGTGGTAAATTTTCTCTCAGGAGAGCAATGCCGGTATACAAAATATCTTTGTTTTCCTTGTGTCTTTAGGACAGCAGAGCGAAAGATCAACACTGGATAAAAAAATTGGCAGAGACGCTCTAGTAGAGAAAAAGCCAATGGTATTAATGAAGCATTAGTAGAACGAGAAAAATAATTTTACCTCCCTTGCACATTGAAGTAGGGCTAATGAAACAATTTGTCAAGTGTCAGAATATGCGTTGACCAGTGTAGTCAATAGAAGCATATACATATATAGCATGTGAAACGATTTTTCCCTTTTCGATCATTCCTGGCAATTTAGAAATAGAAGAACCACAATTTTTTTTTCGGGAATTGATCATGAACCATGTATCAGAGGGATATAGTAATAATCGAAAACATTGGAAATGAAAATACGTACAAATATGCAAAAGCTCTGTTCTTGGTTATGTAATTAACTAATTTTATAATTAACTAATCATACGCGCAATCAATAATAGATATCTCGACGAGTAACCAGACAAAACAAAATCGATAATATCCGCAATTTACGTCATCCAGTCCTCTCTCGAAAAACAACCTCGTTCTTTCGAGACGAACATTTCTTATTTTGACGCGCGTCCAAATAGGCAAGAGCTAACGACTTGGAACAGTAATTAATGCGTCGACTAAGCTAGTAACGTCTTCGGCGCTCCTGAAATATCAGATCCGCAGTGGAACCGTTAATGACGCGATTGTATGCAAATTTTATGTTGGATAAAAAATAGGGATGAGAGAGAGAGAGAGATAGAGAGGTCGGAGTACGATGGGAGAGTGTGTTTAATGTGAAGGTTAATTCTGATTTATTCTACAATTAAGATTTTTCTAACTTTCGTCGTAAATAGGGGTTGGACTAGAATGGGGGTGAATAAGGGAGGCCTTTCGAAGAATATCTTGCGCAATTTACAAGAGCCGTTCTGCCCAAATCATACATTCTCTTTTTATTTATTGAATGAAATTGGAAAGCAAAATTTTGGTGTCCATTCAGAGACTTTTAACAATTTTTGAAAATTATACTCAGCACCTAAAGAAGATCATGTAAGTGCCTACTTCTATTACGAACAGAGATTATATATATAAGTCAAGGCTACAGGCTTTGAAGGTCCCTGGCTTCGAGATTCAGATTCACTCTCTTTTCATACGTGTGCCCTTCAGTTCTTTACTTTGACTTCTTCCAAATCTCCTTTCACCGCCTCCAATCATCTCCTTCTTGGGCGTCTTCTTCTCCTCTTCCCGCCTTCCTCAGCCTCCAGTACCCTCTTCACGAGTCTCTGACTTGGCATTCGAATAAGGTGTCCTACTCATTTTAATCTTTGAGCCTGAATCTTGCTTGCAATACTTGATTTTCTGAACATATTCATTACCCCAGCATCCGTTCTTCTCCTCCATTCGCCCTCAGCTGTTTTGACTCCACCAAATATCTTTCTCAGGGCCTGTCTTTCCCAAAATTCCAGTTTGTCCTCTTCTTGCTTGGTCATTACCAATGTTTCGCTCGCATATAGTACAGCTGGGCTTATTACCGTTTGATATGCTCGCAGATTTGCAGTTCATGATGCGGTCCTTGATTTAAGAATTGTTGTTAGGGATCCCACTGAACTACTTTTCTTTAGAATTCATTTATCTATTTCCGTTTCTTCTTGAGCCTTAGTTGTCATTGTTCCTCCAAGGTATGTACATTCCTCCGCTTTTTGGATGTTGTGTTCCTTTTGTCCTACTTTAAACCTGACAATTTTATTTTCTCTTGTCACCTCCTTATCCATTTCCATATATTTTGTTTCTCCTTCGTTCAATCCATACTTCCTTGTTTCTTCCTCGAAATGTTGAAATTTCCCTTCTAACTCCCTCCTAGATATAGTTAAAAGGGCGACGTCATCTGCCTATGCGGCGCATTGCTTTTTATGATAGAAAATGAGTCCGCTTCTTTGAATTTTTACTTCGTCTGATGATTGCTTCTAAAACCAAGCTAAATAAATCGGTCGACAGCGGGTCAGCTGGTCTTAGTCCTCCTTTAATTACGAACTGGTCTGAGAGGTTACTCTCAATTATGATGATATTACTCGTGTTTGTTAAGGTCGTTTTGACCAGCAGTGTTTTTGTTGTCCTCAGATTACTCTTTGGTTCGTAAAATTTACTGCGAATTATCGAATCATAAGCCTATTTGAAGTTAATGAAAAGAACATGCAGACCCAAAGTTTGTTTGAAGCTGTTATTTCGTATTATTTTTAGCGTAATTTTTGGAAATTAGGGCCCGTACCTAAAGAAGATCATGTATGTAAGTGCCTACTTCTAATACGAACAGACCTTCGTATTATAACTGTTTATTCTCAGATGAAATCTTGTGTCAGGCTTGCTTTCAGAAGCGAAATTGTTATCACCAATAAATTAACTGCTTATTTTCACATAAAATCAATTTTAACGTTGAAGCTCGTTTCCCCACCAGAAGTTCTCATCTAACATATGCAGTACCTAAAAAGATTAAACAACACTTTAAAACAATGCCTCGCCGTTATCGATTATTTAATTAAATTCAATCATTTATCCTCGTAATTGCCATAAAAGCAACCCTCCGAGCTTTTCCTCTACCCCGCTGCAAACCTGCGACGTTCTAATATTTATTATAGACGCTGCACTTATGCCCTCCCGAATCCGACGTGGAAGTAAGGGTAATTCTAGACGCGAGCGTCATCCAGACAATTCCTACGCAATTAATTTTTTCCACTTCAACTTCCACGGTGGAAATTCCCTCGCGCCCTCCCACCCCGCACCCTTCCTCATTGTTTCCTTCGACCCTTCAACCTCTTCGATTTCTTTGTAATTTGTCGTTTCTCTTCTTAGCGAGAAGATGTCATTCGCACCGAGAGAAATTCGATCCCTTCGACGCGGAACTTGCACCCACCCCTCCGGCCCGCTCGGCATTTTTCGTGTCACCACCCCAGCACGACGAAGGGTTGAACGCGGCGCAATTCGCACCGGAAAAAGTGGGTGGCACCGGCGAAGTTGCGAGTGGGAAAGAGATGGGGAAAAAGAGAAAAAGAAGGACGCACCGCGCCTTCTCAGAACGAATGGGGATGTCGGTCTTCGACAGTACCCTCCCATTCTTATGCGATTTTTTCAAAGCGGATTTTTAAAGTTGGAACGGTTTTCTTGATTAGTTGCTTCATTCTTGTTATACGAAATCATTATCGTCATTGGGATAATAAGTAGATGAATTTTTAGATATCTTCTCTTATCATGAAGATCAATAAAGGATATGTTGTGTACCTGTAGCTTAGACTGAAATTAGATCCTTGCCCTTACCATACTTGGTTTGGAAAACTTCAAATTCGTATTTCGGTAACTAAGTTATCATTCCCAATGTAATTTCATAGACCCTTACATCACACAATGAAAAGAACATTTCGCTCTTAACCTTTGGTTGATACTGCCTCTAAGGGAATACCTCATCGTCTCACAATCGACATTTTCACAAGTGGAGTTGTTTCTCCTTCAGGTTTACCCCCATTGAGCCTGGCAACTTACTAACTTAATTGTCAAGATATGTATTTGGAACTTTCCATGATTGAAGTAGAACTAATTTACTAAAGTCCATGCCGACTAAGATGCGTGAAATCGCATTGTGAATTTACATTTGAACGCAAAAACGCAATGGCAGTCTGCTTACTTTTACTTCATTGCTATATCTTCAGTTTGCGACTACAATTCGCAGCCAATTTCGGTCATATCAGTTTGGACTGTAGCTAGAGCCTCGATAGTCATTACGGTGACTAAATTCTAAGATCCTGAAATTTAGATTACATATTATATATCATAATGCTGGATCTGGATCTTTTAATACAGTACTAGCAACGATATCACACCATCTGTTGCCTTCTGCAGCATTTTCAATTGCTTTATTCGAGAGTCACAATGCGAAATTTCTGTGGCGACCAAATTTTTAAAACTCTTGTAATTCGAATCACTCAAATTGTAGAATGTTTTCTTCTCCGTCATGATTCTCAAGCTTTTAGTCCTTAGTATAAAAAGGACGATGATTTTACTTTTGCTTTCTTGGCTATGCCGGTTAAAAACATCGATGGATTCGTCATGGTGATTAATTCTGTTAAAATCCAATCTGTACAAATCCAATTCAGGTTGCATAAAAGCGAAAAGACATTGTCCTCTTTTATCGTTGCACCTTTTACGTATGATCATTCAAGGACTTTGATGGAAACTGGATAATGATTGAAACTTGCTGAGTCAGAGTGCGACAAATTGCGACGTTTTGTTTTCTGCTTATACTGATTTCGTTCTCCTTTTGATGCAAAATTGACCACTACTAATCGGGGCTTTCCTAGGTTTTACTATAATTTATGTTTGAGTTCAGTTGAGAATCTCGATGAAACTCTGAAGCAAAGCCGGCATTACCTGTTATTATCTGTATGCAGCACTGCTTTCTGGCGTCATCTTCCATATCAGAACGCAGTGCGTTTATTAGGGGAGAAGTACGTATGTATACCACGTAAACTTACAGATTCGGATCAGATTGATTTGATATTTAGGGACCTATGAGACGTGTCAGCTTGGAGCACTGCTTTCTGACGCGCAAGTTGATACGGTTATTACAAATTTTTTGCTTTTTTCGTGAATAGAAAATACTAAAATATGCTTTTGCTTTTAGTGCAGCAACCTGGACAATTTGACATAATAATTTCCTATTTACTACTGCAAGTTTCGCTTTAGTCAAATTCAAGATTCTCGCTAGCATCGCAACGAAACGAAATTGTCTTAAGTACTGTGGAGTCAGAGCAATAATTTTTTTTTGCTTTTTGCTAGGTTCTTCCAATGAACCAAAGTATAACATATTAATATATTTCTTCTTCTCCATCCTGAATCTTTTTGTTGCTAAGATGAGAGGTTTCTACGACTAGCTTTTGTAACTTCTATTTGGTCTTATCCTATACTTAATTTGGAAACCTCCATGGAATAGCCATGATAATCAATTCGCGCGAAAGCTGTGTAGCTCGAGTTGTTCTGGACCTGCATGCAATCAATGTTATGAGCAATACTTTGAAAAACTGCAAAATCGGAGTTCCACAAATTGTGACATTCTTTCCTCTTGGAAATCACACGACAGTACCATATTAATAAGAGTCATCAACACGACTCAGTAGGCCCATCTCGGTGGACACACGACTAACAGCATAGGAGGGTAACAGATGATTTGAGAGAAACATTTTGGAATGAAATTCTTTTCTTGCTACTTTAAACATATCCGTATTCAGATTCTCTAAATCTAAATTCCTAGCGGCCTAACAAGTCTTCTTTTCTAAAAATTATTGTCTTTAGTTAATTATTATCTTTAGTTATTTACGTCTAGATTCTATCACTCATTCAATTTGCCGCGTCATTCCTTATATTACCTACATTTCAGGACCATTCCATCTTTAAAGTAATTACCATTCTGGACGAGAAGAACAACACCTTGTACCTATATAAACGTGTAATTTGTTTCTAAGTTTACATCTTTCCATTCTCGACGGCCTTAAAGATATCCTTGCTCAAAATTACGTAATTAGGCTTCTTCTAGTCCCACGTAAGGTCATCTTCCTTTGGAATATTTCTTTCTAATTTCGCCTAGTTTGCATATTATGAATTCCACTTTCACTGAATTTATGTTATGCTTATTGTAATAATATATATATAATATTTCACTTTTAATATTAACACTGGTCGAAAAAGATTGTTAATACCACATACAAAGGGTTTCAATTCCTCCATTTTTAGTTGCCTGGAAGATACTTTTAGTCAAATGTTACAGTAACTTCGTCAAAGCTCACAAGAATCCTTTTCCTTAGTAACCCTTTTCCCTTGTTAATTTTGGGTCTTAATTGGATCATTTCATATTTCATCACTTTACTCTCGCTTGTTTCAATCTATAAAAAATTAATTAATCCGTCAAAATATAGAAAAGAGGCTGGAGGGATAAGCAATGGAATTGCAACGAATCAACAGGAGGAAAGCATATGGTAAAGTATCCGAGTGGAACAAAGCAATAAAGGAATGAATACCATTTTTCTTCAAAATATTCCCCGCTGGAAGCAACCGTCAAAACACGAAATGCACAGAATATGTATAACCATTTTGCAGAAAACCAAACTATGAAACTGGAAACTAGTTAAGAAATAAGAAAGAATGGAAATGATAGAAAAAATAAAGAAGAAAATATACTAATGGACAAGAGGAATTTTATCTAATGGTGTATGCACTGTTTTAAAGAACTTCTAAAATAGAAACAATTGAATGAATCGATTGATAAACTTGAGCCAAGGAAAGGGATGGAAAATAAACAAATATCAATAAGATGAGAGATGAAATCACCATAAATTATCAGATTTATTGCAGTCAACCCGGAACAAAACCTAAAAAGCTCATTATATGCAAAAATCAGTAAAACGAACATCAGAAGAATGCAGAATGGGAATAATTTTTGCAATACCTAAAAAAGGAGATAAAAGGGAATCGAAGGATTACCAAGGAATTGTATTAATGAGTAGGTAAAGAAAAGTATTAGAGCAATAGAGACTTGCCGGTAATTGGTAATTGTATCCAATACACGATATCAATTTTAAGGTAATTTCTTGAAAACATCATATGCACAAATAAGGTGGAAGAAGAGGAAATGTGTACTGGAAGGCCTGGAGGAGAAGAGGAATAAATAGAGAAATTAATGACGTAATAACAGTCACACACCATAAAATACGCAATGCTGTCTAAACCTTTTTCTTGTGTAAAAATTGCCTTTTAGGTGCATAATCTTCAGTGGTGGATTACAGCTGCTTGGCATGAGATGCTCGATTGTCGCTCACGAAATGAAATATAAAGAAGACTACGTCAATAATTGTATTATTATAAGATAAAATGCATACGAGTAGAAAGAGAAAGGAAAAAGGAAAACGGTTCAACAAGCAGTTCATATTACATACATTAGCGTCATATGACGTGTCCTTGCCACACATCCGATGACGATGTAAAATGTGTAATACATCATTGAGTTTCTCATGTACCTAATTTAAAATTAAATTGAAAGAAACACTGTAAATGAGTCAAGTTCCTTCAGTACATACCACAGCAGATGTTTCACGAGCTGAAACAATTTTAAAAATTCTCCGGAATAATAAGAATATCATACGAATCTGGCGTCTCTGTTACTCACGTTATACGCATATATAGGCCGAGGGAGTTTTCAAAGTTATTAGAAACAGACAAGAAGAAATACAGCTTTGGCCTGTCACGGTAATACAGATCATTCTGTCTGTTCCAAATTAATTGTAGCTGATGATAATTATTAACAACAAATCCATAATCCTCCGTCCACCGAGTCTTGGTGGTTTCGGTATATGTACATGGGTGTAAGTATTTTGAAATTTTCCCTACATCTTGGCAGTTGCCTCCAAGCATATCATACAAAGATCAAGTATTAAAGCAGAAAGTGTTGATCACATCATAAGATCAATTACGATCCTCAAAGGAATATTATTTATTGATTTATTATATTTATTTATTTATATTTTGGCTATAGTAGTTCAAACCATAAAGGAAAAATCTTCCCGTGCCCACGTAAAGTTCGGCTGTGATCGCCTCGACGCAAATGTGTTAACTATCTAATCATGGTCACACAAATAAATGGAAAGGTAGAAAAAGACGTTAGCGAAAGAACAACGAAAACATGAACAATATTCAATAACTCAACAGAAACTTTTATGAATACTCAAAAAAGTAAAAATTGTGAAGTCACAAGTCCAGGAGGAGTGAAATTTCTTAGGAAGATGAAGAGGCCATACTAGAAGGAATGGACTTAGGCACAATTAGGCACAACATGTACAGAAAACACTGGAAAATTTAACCAGTAAAGTAGGAGCCCTAAAAGAACTCAGTTTAGATGGTTGGGACAAATCTGATCAGCGAAATTTCCAAACTGACGTAACAGAAAGAAAATAAGTAGTCAAAGGAGGTACTGGTTGAAAGGTAGTTTAATAGGGAGCTCTAGAGAGAAATATTATATTGAAGGAAATTAATCAAAACTAATCCAAGATATAAAAACGTAAATAATAAAAATTAACTTTAACATTCAGGCACCACTTGGCGATAATTCGTACTATTTGGAAGTCTTTTCCATCCTAGCATAGCAACAATAACCGAAGGGAAAACTTCTTTTATATCCACAATTACGACAGACGAAAGAAGAAGACGAAAGTACTTCACTGGTTAGATTTGGATAATTTCCTTGTTATCTACGTTAAAGATATCCTCATCCAAACTCCACGTAAACTCCTTAGAATCCCCAAAAGCTTTTTCCTTAAAACAGCCAACACCTCTCCCGCCCCTTATTCTTTGCTAATTGCGTCTACATTGCATTATTCATTCCACTTCCCATTAATTTACGTTTCTCGTTCGTTATAACATATAAAGTAGTCCGCAAATATAGCAGCAGAGGGGGACGACCTCGCTAAAGAAACCGGAGGAAGACGGATGAACGACTGGGAGAGCTTAAAAGTCTTTTTACTCAGCAAATTTCAGCTTATACCTATTTTCGATTTTAGCTCCCCTGTTAAATACGAAACGCGTTCAACACCCTCGACGTCCGCTTATAGCAATTATAATTTTCTACATATCAGAATCATCGCTCCCGTCTCTTCAATTCTTTAGGAGATTTTATTTCTACCGCCCCTTTAATCGGGCGTTTCCGGACGTTTGCTTCACACAAAAAGACTTTTCCCGATTATGTATGTATTTTATTAATTAATTATCCGCGGTGATGTTGGATGCGAACGCAAGTACTCGACCAGCGCGTGGAAGGGATTGTCGGACGATTTTTGGGAAACAATGAAGGGAAAATGTGAAGTGGAAGGGCAAGGAATGCTTTCTGAAAATGAGAGATGGACGCTTTGGGAGTTTTTACGGTGAAATTTGGCGAGGAAGTCCATTTAATACGAAGCCAATATTGTTTCGGAATAAATTGGAATTTTTTTGCTAAGTTGTTGGCAAGTTTATTATATCTAATATATTCCCTGCACGTATAACTGTAGCAATTTTTATGTATGGCATGACAAGCACTTTGACACTTTCATTTTGGCCCCCGCTTCGTCATGCTGCAAGAGTTGATTTTTTTTAAACACTCAATGGGTTGATTTATTATATCGTAAAATAGCACATTAACACTAATGAGCAATTTGTTTCTAACTTAATCTGGTACTGATTAAAATGGCAAAGTACTTATCCTACGAGAATCCCCTTGATTTTGACTCTTATACTTTGACACTGTTTTATGGTGCATTAGTTTTTATTAGTCTCTTACCTACACTAATTCAAATGGTTTCACTCTTTCTAATCTTCTGACTAAGCCATCGTTGTTCAGGAGCTGGAAAGCCTCGATTTTGATGTGCTGATGGAGCCGCTGTTCACGTTTTCGGGGCTTATTTTTTATTACGTTGTCGACAGTTTCCACTTCTAAGTCCTTATGCAGATTGTCATTAGGGATATACACATATCACATTCAGGAATATTTGGATAATGTTCCGATTACTTCGTCTGATACAACCTCAGAGATCAACACCATAGATCTACACTGATTCCCGGATAAAGCAGCAGCTTGTTATTTATTGGCAGGGCTGAATATCTAGCCATTAACCAATAGATCTTTCTGTATTTGAGCTTTAATTCTTCACATGTGGTTTTCACCTGAGCTTAGCATCAATTGTCATGCTAAGATATTTAGCCGTATTCCCATATGGAACTACTTGGTTGTTGGTGTATATTGGTCTGTGCTTGATTGGTTTGTTGGTAAAATCGATATGTACTGATTTGTTTTCATTCAATTTGATGCACCATTTTATTGTACAGGTTTGTAATTTGACAATAGCAACTTTTTGGTTGATTCAATATTGTTGTTACCAATGACTAAGATCGCAGTTTCATCTGCAAATCTAGCAACAATACTTTCGTTAATTGTAGGCAAGTCGCTGGTGTACAGGGGATAAAGGACTGGTCCCAATACATTACCTTGCACCACATCTGCTTGAAATTTTCTCAGGTCAGAAAAGGTATCTTCTGGCTTGATTCTAAAGTAGCCATCGGATATATAGGATTCTAAGATTTTTGAATATTGGGCTGGAAGGAGTGTTTTGAGCTCATCGTTCAATCCTTCATGCCAAACTTTATCCGATGCTTGTGCGACATCCGAAAATATTGTCTTCTTCTAATGATTTTTCAATGACATCTGTGATTCTCTGGAGCTGATTAATTGTACAGTGTTGGTGCCGAAAACCAGGTGATGATTGCTTATAAAATTTGATATCTTTGGAGCAAACTCGAAATCGATGAGAATTACTAGAGCGTGCTTGAACTAGGCAATTATACAACCTCTAGATAGCAGCTGAATGTGAGTTATTAAATATAAATCATCCACAGAGGATACCCGCGTACAACAACACATACCATACATACTTCCACAAAGATATTCTAACATTCTAGCGGTAATACGGCGTAATTTACCGGCGCTCTAAAACGCAAAGAAATGAATATAAATTAGGTATACTGGGTCGGGGTAATAAATATTTAATTTTTCGCTCGCGAAAAGTAAGAGAGATGGCCGACAGGAGGCTGGCGTAACTGGAACCCGGGGTAGCGAGTGAGGGGTCGAATGGGGGTCGAACGAGGAACGGCGGCGCGGAGAGCGGACCGCCCGACTTAAATAAGAAATACACTGACTGAGGCACTTTCTGCGAGCGAAGAAAGTTCGCTGAAAGTATGGACGAAGTTAAATAACGAAATAAGTCCTTCGTTCCAGTTTCGAACAGGTACAGTTCGTGATGAAAATATGCTTTTAGGTAGATATATAAAATTCTTCCAAATTCTCGTATGGATTGAGGATGTTTCCTTTTGCTATCTGTTGTAATTCTTTCTCGGAGCTTGCGAGAATGTTCTTTAAAGCGTTTGAAAACTTCTAATTCAAAATGTTGATAGATACATTCCCGAATATTAGGACTGCAATTTCCTATGTAAAGCCATTTAAATATAGCTAAACTTTCAGCGCTATATGACCTACATATTTTGAGACATTAGCACTGTGTAGGCGTATATCTAACACTATTTCTTTGCTTATTATGTGTCACATGTACGTATAATTTTACGTAGTTGGTCATCTTACCATTAATCATTGTCCCTTTTAGAGGGAAAGAGAGAGGGAAGAGAAGGTTTAATTACCTGCTTTCATTCTATTTTAATTAGACTTTAATAAGTGCAATTCAATTCATTGTAGATTTTGGCTTGTAAAAAATCATTTAGATTTAACTTATGTCGGTTAAGAAAGTGTATTTCCAGGTTTGATGAATCCATCAAAAACAGATTAGGGTATCAGTAGAAACATTTAATTGAAGGCTTTAGTCACTACGTGGAACTGCACCTTCTACTTGACAATATATATATGTATAATATGGGCTGTTAGAGTTTTACAGTTGCACTCATACCTCAGCTCGTCGTCAGTCAAGTAGCTATAAATCAATTGTATCTCAATTCGGTCAAGCAGTTTTATGAACCACCGCGAAGTTGTCATAGTAATCGTCCTTGTAATAAATAAGTGAAGTCAATCAGTGCATTATTATTTTCATCATCAACTAGCCTTATTCCTTCAAAGCAGGAGGAATCATCAGGAACATTCTTGCCAACTTTCTGCTGAATTATTAACTTTTTGCTCAGAGAAACGTTATCGTCTATTCCCACTTCAAGGAACGTAGATTCTATGGGAAATTTATACACTATACCAATGATTTCTAATTCGTGATCTAAAACTTCGTGTGGTTTATTTTTGAAGTACACATTGTTTTGATATTGTAATGACAAACCTGCTCCACAAGAAGTGGGCCGTCTTATTCGTACTCTAAAAATGCTGAAAGAACAATTATTCTGAACGGAGTGTTGTGCTCTCCAAACTGTACAAAATTTTAGAACTGGAAGGACGTAAGTAAATGAAGAGAATGGTACTGAGGAACTGAAATTAGAAAAGACGAAACGAAGGAGTCGAGAGACCAGAAGAACTATATCCCAATAATCTTTATAATACTCGCGTCCTTAGTGACCGGGAGTATATGAGAAAGTAAAGGAAGGGCGAAATATGAGGAAAGAAAGAACACACTAAGAAAATTAGTTGCTTCCTTCTTAAAAAATCTTCTTACAGCATACAGTCAGCCGTCAAGTTCTTACTCCTAATAGATATAACTTTCGAGCTGTGTGTAACTGGCAAGTAAATCCTCTACATCAACATTCCAAAATGTTCGAAATTAACCCCTTAAGGGGGGCACAACCGATAGAATTACAGTAGCTATTTAAAGTGAAGGTACATGGAAACCCAATAAATTCAATTCGTCGTCCCTCGACAACTGCGCTTTTCTGAGGCAAGCACCACAGAAGGAACCCGAAATGTTTGTTTACAATGTGCCCCTCGCTCAGAAATTAAAGCAAAATGAACACTTCCTTGTGTGGATTTTTAATGTTAATTTTCCCGTAAAATCCTTTTCTTTGGACCATACTCCTTTTTATATTCGAGGTTATGTTAATAAACAGGTAACTAGGAGCTAGGTTGCCCAAAATTAAACACTTATTTCGAGCCAATGCATCCTAAAACAGTATTTACTTGGTGTGGATTTTGTAGTAGTAAAGTAGTGGCTGCTTCTTTCAAAATAATAATCGTAAAAACGTTGCGGTAAACGGCGTGTGCTTCTGAGCCTTAACAACTGATTTCTTGTGATTACCATCAGACAATTTGGACATGGATAAAGTTTGGTTCTAGTAAGGCGGCGCAACGTGTCACACCAAGCACAAAATAATAGTTCATTTGCGCCCTACGTTTGGTAACAATGTGTTGGTATCAACAATTTTTGGCCGGACCACAGCTGCAATTTGACGCTGTTCGGTTATTTTTTTATCGGGCAATCATTGCTAATTTCACGACCCACAACCATTTTATTCGTTTTGGAGAAACCATTCATCGAGCTGTTCGTGAAATAAAGCGAGTATTGGAAAGTTGAGTGAAGAGGATGGGCTAATATCTTTGAATAATGTTTGTTGGTATTTTTCCAATTTTTCTGCCGTAGAATGGTGCACGTTCAAGTCGAGCAATTGCGTCTTAAACCGCTGTTCATAAGTTTCCCCAGGAAACTTTGTTATGTAAATGAGCAGCATTTTCCTTGCATAAAATTCAATTTTTGCGGGACTCACATAACTTTCATGAATTCGCGCAGTATTATCATGACCTATAAGTGCAAGCCACACCTAACCCTGCCCTTTTACCCTTCCCTAAGTGACTGCTAGGCGGGTGCAAGAAGAACTTCAAGTATAATCCTCGTTTTGTCGTGGAAGAGGATAAAAAACCTTGCGGACTTAGAAGACCTAGAAGAGGAAAAGTTTGACGTCATCTCCTTGATCCTTCGTTTAGAGTCTAAGGAACCACTTCCGGCCATCGTCCAGAAACAGAGTTAGCAGGTAGATCTTCTTAGTGCCACATCTCAGCAAAATATCTTTGGTTTACACTAGTGCTTCTCAACCTCTAACGAATCATCACACCCTTCAATAAAACCGTTCCGTAGGATCGCCCCCTTCACTTCGAAAAACATTTGTTGGGTCGAGGGTGGTGACCAGCATAATATTATTTGTTCAGTTATTATACAATACAACGATCTAATTATTTTTAATATAGTGTTTTACGACATCGCCCAGAAAATTGTTTTTTTGCTCCACAAAACATCAATTGCTACTAGTCGCCTCAAGCGCTTGTTTAACCAATATCCAACAAGAAATTTCAGATATACATTCCTGAATCGTGGGGAAATACTTTTACCACAATCTGTACAAATTTCAGACCGAACCCATTTTCATCGACTAATAAGACTTCCATTCCGGCCGGGCGCTCCCCATTCGTCTCCCCATTCCACGTCCTCAGCAGTTTTAAACACTCGGCGCTGCTGTTCAAAGAACACCAACGAGCAGCAGCAGTAGCAGCGGCGGCGGCGACGACGGCAGAAGAAGACGAGAGAAATATAATTCCAAGTACATAACGATGAAAAACAACCGAGTAATTAATCTTAATTTTAAATGACTTGGGCGTTCGTTCGGGGAGGTGGAACGACGACGGCTCGAAAATTCGTTCCCGGGGCTTTCTTCTCCTTCTTCTACTTCTACTTCTACTTTGGTCGCCTCGGGAGGCGGCTCGCCCCGCCGGAAAGAAAAAGACAGATTTATAGGGTGCACTCGCGGGACGGAACGAGTCGCGAAGTCACCGGAGTCCGCCTCGCGTCGCTTCGCCCGGAACGCCAGAATTAGAACGTCACTTCGTTTGTTTACTTTAATTTTCGCCAATCGATCTTCTTTTGCTCGAGATGTATTTTCCCGAATTTACCGTTCGCTGGGTCGGATGGATGTTTACCGTTATGGAGCGATTATCTCGGTAGGATGTGAGGAGGAAGAGGAGTAGGATGAAGAGAAATGGTGTCTGTCGTTTCCATGGTAGGATATAATGATCTTGTATGGAAGTAATAATTTAATTGGTGTGTCTGCACACGCTTTAATTTGTCGGAATTCTTCGGAGGAGCGGATCTTCGATGTAGGTTAAACGGTAATGTAGAAGATTTACTTGCGAATTGCACCCAACCTAAAGCTTATATTAGGAATAATAAGGCGGTGTCTCGTGGAATGCTATCAAAAGATTTTTGAACAAGGATCCAAGTTCCAGCAAATTCTTTCTAGTAAACTCTGATTTCTGTCTTAAGTTTGCTGCTATTTCTTTCCTTTCTCTTTTAGGATCTCATTCTTCCTATACTTTATCATCTACTTCCGGTCACTAATAATGCAGATTACTCGATCGTACTTCTTGTGGTCTTTAATTTCTTCAACTTTAATTTCCTGTAATTTATTCTTTTTACTTTAAATTTTTTCTACTGTTCCACATTTTTCCATCTTTCCTAATTTATCTCTAGTTGTTGACTTTATTGGTCTTCTTTTGTATCACGAGCAGTTTTGTTCTCAATTTCTTTTGTTTTCTTCAGGTCTACTCTCTTTTTCCATCCTGTCTAATTGCACTTCTTCAATTCCTTCGTCCATTTCATCAACTTCCTTCTAGTTCTTTATTTTATTTCTTTTAAGATGTCATGATCTTTTCAATGTCTTCCATTGCTAGTTTTGTCTTTTCTTCTTTTCCTATCTCATCATTCTCTTGTACTTTTGGTCTTCGCCCAGTTTCATACTTCCACAAACCCAAAAAGAATAAACTTCACCACTTCACAATAGACCATCCATGAGATGGTGTTTCGTCCACTAAGGGGTGAAAATTAGTTTGCCAAAATCGATATTTGGATGCACTCAACTTGGCGAGGAAAGGGAAAGAACTGTTCCAATTGGGTTTATTCTCAACCACAAACGTTTCCCGGCTGAAGGAATATGATAAACTTTAGTCGTTGTATAAGTTCTCACATTGTTCCGTACTTTTAGGTCGAAAGCGATTTCTTGTAAACCTGTTGAGTATAGTTCAGGAGGAAAGAAGGAAGTAACGCAGAGGAAACTAAAAACTTAGGTAGCAATATAGCATCTAACTTTCTTTGACTGATTAACAAAAAGTAATTTTAAATTAAAAAAAAATCATTTATGCAATTTTTTTCTCAAAATCATACCATAATACAATATAGATATTTATATTTTCAGTAAATAACACAAAGATACTTTATACCAATTTCAATCCATATATTTTCCAATTTTCATGAACGCGAACTTTCCGCATCCCGACGTACCCCCGCTATATTTCATCGTTTCTCCTTTCATCGTGCTCCATAGCTCCTTCCCCACAAAGTATTACCGCAGCAAGCTATCCAACCGCTTTACCACCATCTTCTTCTTCTTCTTCCCTTTCTTATAATTAAAACAAATTCGAATAAAACTTCCGCACCAGTGTACTCGTTAAATTCAAAACGCCGCCGTCGCCATCTCGGAGCGGAGAATATATTCTCTATAAATTTCTTTATAACTCAACCTTTAAGGTCTATTCTGGTTCGTACCGCCGTCGGAAACCTGACCTTTACGTCCTTCGCGTACCCCGACAAAGACGCGGGCACACTTCTATTTATTCGGATCCCTCTTGGGGATTTTATGGAAATACTTCTTCTTAGTTTTCCTCTCTTCTTATTCCCGATGGCGAACGAGGGCGGTGGGTCGCCCTGGCGCCGCAGCGAAGGGGTCGAACGGGTAAGAGGGAGATGAAACGGTGAGGTGAGTTTTGCGGAGCCGCTTCGAGTTCGAGATGGAGAGGACGAGAATCGGTTTTCGTAGTCGTTTGTCTTCTTGCGAGTGAAGTTATAAATAAAAATATAAAGATATTAAATTGGAGAAATCGCAATAATGTAATTGAAATTTGTTGGTTAGGGAAAAATAGACATTTCCAATCGAATCCTTGAGTTAGAACGCAGTTTATGCATTTGGGAATATTTGGAACGGAAAGAATTTTTGCGTGATTTCAAACCAATATGAATTCTTCTTGGACCTTGAGAAGATACCAAAGCTTGTCATGGTTGCCATCGATAGAGGCGTTATACAGTTTTGACAAAGACGTGTGCTTATGATTTGAATCTTGTTTCCTCCTGTACTCTGTTAATCTCTTAGAACTACTATATTTCTCGAAATCTTAGATTTCCAGTTGGTCCCACTGATTTGGTTTCAAGCGCCTTTGTATCGCTGCCACCTGAAGCAATGCCATTGGTATAAGTTCAAGAAGAAGGTTCTTGTCTTTTAACTGGTTTCATAAACTTTTTGAGTGGATTGTTTCCACATCGACAAACTCAAAAGTTGTCTTTTTGAGAATCAGCGTTTTGGTTCAGAGGATGACACAACATTCTTCGATGATTAGCTTAATTTGCGCTTATCTACGTGACAGGATCCTCTGCATCAAGCCCTCGAAGTAGCACGTCGGATATACAGGATGATAAGTTTCCCCGACGAAAATAAACGTCTTTGGCAGTATACATAGATGGTATGGTCATTTATGTACGCAAAAGAATTAAACGTGATTTAGTAAGGAAAGGGAACTGTGACGATGTTACTAGTATTTTGTTATTTATTATTGCTTTCAATTTCACTTATCTTACATACCTAGAGCATCATCGCTTAACATGGTTTGGGAGATATAAATCGGTGCTAAACAGGCGAACCCAATTCCTATCAGAAATTTGTGTTGTTCCCTTTGAAGTGCTCCGATTTTGGATCACTCAACCCTTTCTTGTTAACCCTTAAGTACATTCGTGGTATACATTTTTACCCCAGATCTCATATTTTGGTCGATAACTTTATAACTGTTTCACCGTTCTTGTTCCGAGTCTGCTTTGAATATGTTCCATTCTTGTTAAAAACAATATGTATTGAATAAAGCATATTCTGGAGAGGGATATGTTTTTTGTTTCATTAAGAAAGACATCACTTTTAACAAACAATAAGTGTTATTTTTCGAAATATAAACAATTGTAATAGGGTAAAAATTTACCCCACGAAAGCACTAACGTTGTCCAAAAATAGCGAAAGTAGTTAAGGGTTAAGACTTCTTGACTTCTACTTCCATCTTGGCCGCTTTCTGAAAATCCCTTCTTTTAGTGACTAAGCTCCGTTTAGATTAATTAAATCAAAATCTTTACTGGTGCGATTTCTCGTTTCACAAGTATCTAGGGGAAGGAAGGCAACACGAGGAATATGCTTATACACTTGAAAGTGGTCTGTTTCTCAGAGGTATAGACTCCGATGGTCAGGTGACTTCGTCACGCCCTCACTCTATTTTTGCCAATTTTAGTATCTTTTTGTGTCTCTAATTTTGTAATGCTTTTTTGACATCATGACATAATCTATATTTATGCACTTACAATCAGATTCATCAGTGACAGAAGGTAACAGCCCTAGAGAAAAATTTCATAAACTTTAAAAGACCGAACTTTAGAAATTTTCTGATATCTGAAGTTCAAACAGTACAGACAGAAAATCTTTGGTAGTTGTGGGGAAGAACCGAAACTCTTTAGCTTTCCTAAGGCACTAACTGTAATAGTTTGCAGGTTTCGTCAAGTACTCAGTGTGTTTCCGACTGTTTTATTCACTGTTGGCAGTCTCAATGTTTGACTTTTCCGCTGACACACTTGATTGCAGTTACAGCTACAATTCTTTCCTCATTTGTTCTTGCGTTGGTAAGGTGTGGTTTCAAGATACTAGCCTCGTTGTAAATGAAACATGTGTCACGGGGTTTAATGAAATAATTAGGAAGTGAAGAGTTGTCCAATGTGACATAGTGTCTGTTTGAAAACGTAGAAGTGGTGCTAAAATTAGATATATTTCGATTTTTTCTATTTTTGTAGTCGTCTTGATGGTATGCATTTTACAAACGGTTATTTTTCTTAGACACATTTGAAAGCCAGAGGGATTTTGATTCACTACCCATGTACACATTCAGCGAATCAGGATGTTAGCTGTTTTCTTCTTGTGTTTGTGTGCCCAATCTGTATGCGCCACAACGTGGATATTGTTCTAAGTACTAGCTTGAAAATAGTATCAGTGTAACGTATGATTGGATAAAAATTCTTTGTAAGCTACATTTGAATGTCAAAAGTGGAGACGAAGTTGTTCTAGCCACTGGGCAGAAAAGCCACGCCTAGAGATAGGTGTAGCTTAGAACGGAAAAGAATTACCCTCCACAAGACGTCTTTTAATGCAAAGATGAGAGATATTGAGATACCCATTGACAGCAATTAATATTCGTAGAATTCACGACTGATACGCCCCTTTTTATTCGCGGTATAAATTTTCTTCCGTTTTTGGTAATAAATGCTTCTGAGTGGTGGGATTTTCAATTTTTTTCACAAAGTTATTTGAAATGTTAGAGTAAACAATTATAGTTCCTTTATTTCTTTCGCATCTGGATCTCGTAATATATAATAAAAGTGTATTATTTCTGAATTTGTAGCAGTTCCTCCTACCTATCCAGATTTTCATTCTAACCACCACTGCAGGGCCAATTTCTTTCCAAAATCAAATCCTGTTCTCTCAATAAACACAATTATTTTTTCTCATGATGTCGTGAGCAACTTTTAAATGATACCAATTTGGGCGCTAGTTTGAAACTACTACTGTCTTTTTGCTTTTCCTACTTCCCAACTTTCTTTCGTGTTATAGTTACTATTCTCGTTTTCATTTACTACCCAATATATGGTAAATATCTCTTGTCCCATCTTTCATTTTGGCTTGCACCTTATATACCTATCATCAACTCGTCTAAGAACAATCATTTAAATTACATGATCAGTAGATTCAGTAGAAACTGAGAATGCCATTGTTTCTCATGGAAACGAGGGCAAAAAAGATTATATCCTTTGTTTGAATATAATTTTACCAAATAATTTACTTCCTAACAATAACTAACAAAAATCTATAGAAATCCGGAGAAGAACCATTCGCCGACATAATCTAATAACACCGGCAACAAGAACTCGAGCGAGTTTTGCGAGCTCCCAGGTATTGTCTTCTCCTTGTCCTTAGAAAATTTGAATTCGTTCCAATAGCGAAAATACACGCCAAATGTAATTACTTTATATTCCCCCGATCCTACTGGCTTTTCATTTCGCCTCCTTCTTCGCTTTTCTTCCTATTTCCCAGCGTTCTTCTGACGTCGTTCCAGCCACCACGGGCGGATGGAAACACACCTCCGCTTCATCTATTTCTTTGCCGGGCACGCCCGAGAACAATCTCGTCCTCCCGCGTCCGTACCCTCCGGCGCCCGCTTTTACGTCCCCTCCCTGCCCCCCAAGAAAGAGCTCTTTTCTTGTCTCGACTGCCGCGATTTTCAAAGGGCCGCAAAGAGAACTCGCGAATTTCTAATTTTAACAAATATTCATTCATTCTAATTAAAATTTAATCAACCGCTCTGCGTGGCCGCGCTCGGCAAAACGTCGGTACTCGACCAACGTAGATTTTAATACCGATTTTATGTTCTCGAGAAGCAATTAAATTCTTCAAACGGATACGAAATTGGTTCGTAGTTTTTGCACGAGGTGTGGTCGGTCCTAGTGCAATTAGACGGTGATTAATGTGTAATTCTACGTTCTACGGAGGATAGAGGATTTGAGGGAATCCTTTACGGCTTAATCCATTAAGGAACTAATCTTATGCGTTAAAAAGGAATTGGGAAAACCACGTCAAAATTACAGTGTAATAAATCCGTAACTTTCTTGTGTGCCTAATACTCTGAAGCTCTTGTGACATCAGGAACATTAAGTTTTGGAAGCTCAATGAACTTTCACTGCGCTCTGGTTCATACAGTAAACAAAAATATATCGTCAAATTTGGACGACAGCAATTATTAAAAATGGTCACCAAATCACGAACCCAATGTTTTATTACCTTTGTGTCTCATGTTTTACAAATTTTTGCGAGACCAGAACCCAATCTACGTAGATGTAGTAAACGCAAAAGCTCAAAATCTTCAAGGAATTTGAAACAAAGATTTGTGGTAGCTCTTACATAGCTCCCATGTCTTTCGGAAGTTTTATGGCTTTAATATCCAGTCTAAGCACATATAGTGAATAGAGATTCATCAGAATTGGAGAGCAGGGCACTTCAAACAATTTAGGACTTTAACCACCAGAATATTGTTATGTTCCCTAGTTTTAGAACCTATCATGGTCACACAGACTAGTACGATTACTCCGTACACACAGAAACTTGGCCCAAACTAAAGAACAACAGCCTTTGAAAATGTTCCTAAATGCAAAGTTTTGGTACCATGTATAATTTCGAGTTATGAAAAGTTTTGTCACAACAAAGCCCAAGCAAATGTACTAAACACAAAAGCGGAGAATTGTCAGAGCATCTGAGAGGCATAATTTTGGTGGTCTTCAGTTTTCTTTAAGCTTTTGTACCATCGAAACCCAGTCGAAACTTATAGAGTGAGCAAAGAATCATCAGAACTCAAGAGCAATTTAAAATTCTTATGATTTTAACCACAGAAATTTGATAGTATTTTTGTGTTTCTCAGTTTTGGAAGCTATTGTCGCCTTGTGGCTTTGTTGCCCAATCCAAGTGCAGAAAGTATACAGAGAAGGAGGACAACAGTCCTTGAACATATTCATAAATACAACATTTTGGTATTTCCCAAATTTTGTTCGAAAGTTACGTAGTGTCAGAATCGAATCTAAATTAAAAACTTCTAGGCAATCTGAAGCACAATTGTGGTAATGTTTATGCGTCTCCCTAGCTTTTGAAAGCTTTTACCACATAAAATTCCAGTCTGAGCTTACACAATGCACATAAATGGCGCTCTTTATTAGAGAGACATTTTAGCAGATTCGTATGGCAATCTTGACCGAAACTCATTTATTAGATGAGCAAAGTGAATAACCTTCTTTAGAGCGTTTACGTGTTCTAGCACAGAGTGTAGATTAAATGTCATAGTCTAATTTGAAAACGGAAAAAAGATAACTTCATATCATTTCTATTTTCTTCATCCCCTAACACACCGACGAAATTGGAAGCTATTAACTTTCAAAAACACCTTCAGCATAAATCCCGACGTATCGGTTATTATATTTACACACATATTTACGTTTATACGTACCTTATCTAATCAAACAAAAGCGCTCGACGCGCGTATCAACAAAAACTTTTGCCACCTTCGTGCGAACCGGGCCGCGAGCCGCCCCCGTTCGGCGGCTAAACTACCTACCACTACTTGTCTTCCGAATTTATGCTCACTTCCCTTATTCCGCGATGTTTATACGTACGTGTGTAAGTAAGTTTATAAGGTTGGTACAATTGCGGCCGCGAACAATAACCACATATCCGCAACAATGGAAGGATGTACTTCCGTTTCTTGTTCCAGTTGAAACTCGCGATTTATGAATGGGAGGACTCTTGCTATCTGTAGTAAGGTATATCAGCGGTGAAGGAAGGACACGATGCATAATAGGATATGTGGGTGAGCGCGTTAGTGAAATTTCGGTTTTAATTATTTGATGGTGGTGTTGTTTAATTGTAAGATTATTCAGGAGTCCCTCTGATTGAATAAAAATGGATGAGAGGTGTAGGGTGGTTGTGATGTTTATCTTAAAGAACATTTCTGGAAGTAAATCGAAACAAACATTAGATTGCTCCTCCTCTGAAGGATATGCGTCTTGTAAAAATAATTTCCTAAAAATTCCAGTTCTCGAACAAAAAATTAATAACCTTTGGGAACTAGGAAGGTAAGCAGCGATCTACTACGTTGCGTATTCTAACTGCGAGGGATATTATACTTTACTCTCAGCAAATAATAGCTATGCACCGGTTTGAACCTGTTTGAGTATCATCACTACGATGCAATTGACAATAAGTTGAAGGGCAGACTTCATTATTTGCTTTAACGTGCATTTTGGGAATCGTTGGTCTTGTGTGATATATACATTACGGAAGCTGTATGCAGCTTATTTTAATCTACAGCTTTGTGACGTGATTCCATTGTTCTTCATTTTTCCCTCTTATTTACAACCCTAAATTTATTTTACTTTTAAATCTAGCTCTGCGCTTCGTTTGGCCGCTTTCTTGATCTGCCGCCGTGTGCTAACGCTTTTCCCCCTATAGATTGTATAGTCTCGCTCACTCAATTCTTTCTAAATATGCTAGTGGTTGCATTCCTCTTCCCTCTATAAAATTCCTTTTGTGTGTATTTACATATTTCCTAGATTCATTCCTGCTATCCCTTACCGTTTAACTTTTTTTAATAGACACTACTCTTTAATTTCCCAAATTTAATGGGATAATAAATCACGTTGTCACCATACTTCAATAATATCAAATAATAATAAGGGGACTGTGGCCAAAATAAGATATAAAATAACTAAAATTACCCTTACCATTCCTTTCGGAAAAATCCAGTGTTTTGGTGTGTTTCGAGCGTTCAGTGCGTGATATTCGTTGCAGCAGTGTTTTGGTGTTGTACAGTGTTCGTTGTGTGGTGTTCGGCTTGGGCATTAGCCGGATTCGGTGGTGATACTGAATTCCCCAGTGTTCCACTGAGGATGACTACTTAGTTGGCGAAAAGGTATTTGGATTTTTCGGAAAGGTGTGATGAGGGTAATTTTATTTGTTTTATATATTCAATATAATAATCACAAAATCAGGAACAGCAATAAATATTAATGATAACTGTCAAATAGATTTGGTACCGCATAAAACCGCTGTGATGACATGAATTCATGGTGATGTTTCCATATCATGTTCCTGTTATCACTACTGGACTAGACTGATGATGATTTTAATAGATAATACGGCGCCAAAAATATTTATTCTGACATTCCTGAAATATGTATGTACAGTCACAGCCGGAGAAACTGGCCAGTGCGACTCCATTAAGCACCTGCTTGTTTACTGTCACTTCGTAAAATAGAGACAATTGCACAACGTAGAAGATGAGATTATGAGATACACTGTCAAACCGAGACGGAGGTTGTATAACCTGGTGCTGTGACCGAACGAACGTTTGGTCACATCGCACCTGCCGATTGTTCTGGCCGTGACTGTAAGTACATCTTCCAGGTAACTCTGAATTGTTGGCATTGCTATTCCTTTACAAAATTTGTTTTCATCTGCTTTAATTCACAAAGAGTTTTTCATTTGATGAACAGACACTCCTCCGTTGCTGTGAGGTTCCCAAAAACTACTATCAAGTTGTATCCTCTGATTTGGGGCACCTTCACCTGATAAGAGCAAAGCCGAGCCTAGTCTAAATTTATGGAGTACACAGGAGAACGTTGTCAAAACTAGAGAACAGCAGTCTTTGAAAATGTTCATTACATGCAAAGTTTTGATATCTTTTATATTTCCCAGTTACGGAACGCTTTGTGAGAATCTGAGAGACAGAACATTGGTAGTTTTCAATTCCTTTAAGCTTTTATAACATCAAAACCTAGTCGAAGCTTAGAGAGTGAACAAAGAATCACCGGAACTGGAGAGCAATGCAAAATTCTTACAAACTCAACCACTACAGAAATTTGGTAGTATGTTTGTGTTCCTCAGTTTAGTAAGCTATTGTCGCCACAGAGCCCAATCGAATCTCATAGAGTAAACAGAAAAGCTACAGCACAACAGTTCTTGAAAATCTTCATAATTACAAAATTTTGGTACCCTGTGTATTTCCCAATGTTCAAAAGCTACGTGGTGTCAGAACCAAATCTAACTTAAAAACTTCTAAGAAACCTGAAGCACAATTGTATTAATATTTATGTGTTTCCCAGCTTTGGAACCTACTATGGAGTTGTATCCTCTGATTTAGGCACCTTAAGCTGATAAAAGGAAAGCCATGTATCTTTCAATTCCACTATTCAGTTCCCCCTCTGGTCAATCTGAACAAGTAGGCATTGCGGGAAAATTTAGAATGAAATGAAATCTGAAGTTGAACTGAGTCTTTGAATTTGGATGAAATATATCTTCAATATCGCTAGGTAACTATGAATTCTACACCAGGGTCTATTGCGAAATTTACTACAATTTTGCCCAAATTATGTTATGGCTTTTTCAATACACTGTGTATTACTAGTTTCTTGTTCTTAGTATCCTGGTCCAGTGTGGGAAGGATGTTTAGAATGTTCTAGGAATTTTGATCCATTTAAATTGCGTATATCTTATAGGTCCCACTATTACCCAGAAACAGTTTTTGACAAGTTTACGCTGCTATTCCGCGCAATATTATTTAGTACTAAGTCACAAGGAGCTATAAATTTCTTTTTATTTAAAGAGGACGTGAAACGTTCAGAAATTGCGGCAAGCAATTGCTTTTGTCTTTTTAGAAAGTATATGTAAAGAAACTGGCAAGTTTATGCTACAAAGGTGCTGCCATAATAGCAAGGATGACATTTTTTCTCTTTTATTTACTCGCACGTTGGTTAGGACTTATTCCAACTCCCAAAGGAGGTGCCCAATTTTATAGTTAAGTCCTTCATTAAGTCTTGCAGTTCATGAATATCGCTAGTAATAAATTCATTGTACCCTATCGGTTTCCTTTTTCTGTTCTTTCTGTAGCTTCTCTTCTTTTGCTGAAAATGTCACACTTGTACTTTGCCCCTCTTCTGATGCTCACACCAAAATATGCGCTTCTCGTCATAATCTCAGAAGGAAAGTGTATGGAGGAATCACAGTTTTGCATGAAACAACCCCGTTCTGTAACGATAATACAGTTGTTTTAGCATAGAAGGTAAAAGCGGCTCATTAAACTTTTCGGTGATGCCTCGTAAACAGTCTCAAGGAAATAAAATAAGTCTACATTTTTCCTACTACAATTTTTAACAATTTATTATGGGCGTAAGTTTGCAGAAGACGGATAAATAAATCAAGTTAATCGATTTACAGCCGCCAACACATCTCTTTTCATTTTTAAAACTGAAATATAATATAATCTCCAACAGGGTTGCATAATACACATCAGAACTAAATCAGCAACATGCAAACATTTTGACACAACCACAATAATAATAATTGCAAGAATAACAGTAATAACAAAAACACCAGCCATAACAACTTTGGTAATGTAGTAGCTTGAGCGTTGTTCCCTAGACTAAAGTGCCGCAGGTTTGAACCAAACCAAGGACAGTGATTTTTAATTCATAAAAATCTCGGCATACTGTCTCGGATAACAAGCAAAACCGTAAACCCCGTGTCAATAGAATATTTGGTACATCAAAAGTCCCTTCCCTAGGCAAGGTCACCCCAATCACAGGGCTAAATGAGCTACAGCTCCGGTACACCAGTTTCTTTGGGCAAAAATTTTACTTGCAATTAATTCAGTTTGACTTCTATAAAATTTCATTCGCTTATCGGCTCCTCATTTTCACTTTTCCACCCGTTTATTTTCTTATGAAGAGGGGTGCATCATTGTGAGTAGCCCATCGGAGTGAAATATCCTGATTGGAGGCGAAATGCCCTCAGTTTCCACCAAATTCTGGTATTTTGTAAGCGAGAAGGATTTCTGAATACCCAACAATTAATAAGTGAAGACCAGCACTCCAGTTTTCGATGATAGTAACAACTAAGAAAAAGCAATAATAATAATAATCACGATGACGCTTGTGATAATAATTATCTATCCCTTTTCAGACGTTCTTTGCTACTAGTGCTACACTGGTGACGATCTAAGGTTTCAATAAGTTTGCTTCTATTCTCGGGAATATATATACATACTTCAGGCGTGCCAGAATAAATTGTATTGTAAGAGATACCAGTTAACACAACGTTTTCCTAGTCTATAGCTTGTTATTGTATATTTTTATTTTACTGCGTTTCAATTTGCAACCGTTTTTAATCGGATAGGGCTTAATAATGAAGAATGCACAAATACCATTTTTTCCACATTTGTAGAAAAGAAGATACATCACATCAAGCTCTTTGTGTAAAAAGGAGTACTTTTCCAACATTTAAAGAGCAATAGGCGTGGAATAAGTTATGAAAGAAATAAATTACAATTAATTTTTATATTGTCAAAAGACTGGGACATAAGAGCAATTCTTCATATATTCATAAATTCTTCAGGATTCTCCGCACGTAGCTTTACTTCTCCTTTCTAGTATTTTGCGGTCGTTAGGTCCGTTATTTCTCCAAGACGAGACGTGATCATTTTTGTTGAGATTTTGGAATCATGCGATTTTCGGTGACATAGTAACATTTTCTGAAACCCCTGGCTTAGGGGATGATCATATGAGTATATGGATTTCGAATACCTCAAGTAATAACACATTTGGCACACAGTTCTCGTTTATAAAACAACTACTACCCGTAAAACGTACCGTATTGCCTGTAGTAAGCTGCAGCACGATCTCAATCGGTATTGTGGGTATGTAATTTGATGACCGCCGGTGCCTTTGTACTTGTGATAGTTGTCTTATAGACGCGAATTGATCATTAGTTAAGTCAAGAAATGGGTACTTACTGAAGATATGCCACATCCACGTATTCGTGATGTTTTCGTAATAATTTCTGCATCGTTGCCAACTTTCAAACATTGGACACTATAAAAGTGGTTGAAAACTAATTTCAATTCAAGCCATTACACAGTTTTTTTTTTTTGAAAGCTGCCGAAGTAACGAACTTGTTTAAGTTCGTTCAATTGAGAATTCTATTCTCCTTCTTTTACATCTTTTCTTTGTTGCAAACAATCATCTTTTAACATGCACAAATGTACTTACTATTAGTAAGTTCTTCCTGAAGGTCAAAAGCTATTTTAGAATTATGAAATCAACTCTTATTATTGGAAATGGTTCTTCATCAGTCGCAAATAAACAAACTTTCTTTACCCCAACTATATAACACAGTATAAATTTAAAGCGATCCTATCTCATTTAGTGAATTTATTATTCATTAGATATCGACGAAATGATGGTATGTTATCGACATTGTAACGCCAGCCTTCTTCGGAAAATTGTTATACAAAACATGTAATTTTATACCGTACGCAAAAGTAAAATTCCTGACGTGTATTTAACGGTAGCTACTTCAGTATTATACGATACATAAATGATAGGAAGTTAACGCCTCCTACATTCAATACCATTAACAAAATCAAAGTATAGGTACATATGTATGTGGAGTAGTTCTCCTGTATGTCAAAGGTTCTTCAAATTATGTAAGTTTCCCTTGAAATATTAACTGTTCCTGTACGAAGTAGAAACGACTCAAGTGGTACAAAAGCAACGTTTAAGTTTTCAAGGAGGAATCTCAAAAAATTAAAAATTATATAAAGTAACCTTATCGTTGTTCAACACGATCACCAACGACATCGCCTCCTTTCGCGAGCAGCTACAAGTGCCTGCATATTGACAAACTGATATTTCCCACCCCTTTTCTCGTTTCAAAAAGGGGAGAAACATCCTCGAGTATACGGCAAATAATGACAGATTCTCCGCTCAGTCTTTTTAATTAGTGGGTCTTCCCTGATTACGGAACGCTGGAAAGGTTGCGTTTCAGTATATGACGCGAGAAAGGGTCGTTAAATAATTGTGCGATGGCTGACGAAAAGTGCGTGGATGAAATTTGTAAAATCAAACGTAAGGATATCTCTCTTATTGGTAAGGAAACGGCACAGAACGGGGAACCTAGACTATGAAAAATGAGTCAGATGGTGTGCTACTGGTCACCCTAACTCGATAGAGTTAATATAAAAAATGCCTACACGTTATCTTGTTTTGCCTTTATAACATAGGACGCGTTCACAAAAAGCATAGTAAATGCAACATATGCCGTCCATTTTTTTAAGTTCTTAATTGGTTTCAATTTCAGTTGATAATGACTGCAAGGGCTATGGTGTAGGATTACCGCCTTTATATCAGATGGGTGAAACTCCTCACCACACAGTTATTTAATATAGTGCTTCTAGGATGGACTCAAGAATAGTGCGAGTTTACAAAATCCCCGTTTGAGAAATATGTTGTTAATACTTCATAACTTTACTTGATAGACGTACACATCAATACACGTAAACCTCCCCGGTCACACACAGCACAAGTGAGAATGTCATCTACATAGAACCCTAATAAATTTGTTCATTGTAAAGTAAAACAGAATAATTGACTACCATTTAAGTACAGTTATTCGTTGAAGAAGAAATGCAAGGAACCCTATAAACAAACAGAAATATAGCGATTTTTACGTTTGCTCCTTTAGATACAGCGGAGGTCCTCTAGCTCGAACTTCTTCAACACTAATAAGTCTCTAAATTGAATAAATAGCGTAATTTCAATGCTTAACACTGAAGAAACCAATTTTCATATCTCTAACTTTCCCTCTCCATTACTTCACCTTTGTTAGAACATGCAGATAGTTTTATAACTCATTTAACGCTAAAAGTGCACTCGGGGCTCAAAATTCTAATCGAGGATTTCTTTGGTACTGCAGATCAGCTTATACTTAGGCCTGAAATGAGTGTCATGTACGAGAGCGATTCGTATAGTAAGTTGCGTTTCCGCCTAGCGAGCAGATGAGTAGGGATATCGGCGCGATCTCAGCGCTCCGGTGTAGTCAAATTTAATGTGAGTCTGTCAGTGCTAGTGAGAGTATCATTCAGACGTTCTTTCGTGCTATTTTGGTCGCTGTTGCAATTGAACATCTCGGCGACTGTGAACTGCGTACCCTTATCCGATTACTGTGTATTTTATCACGAAGGCTGCTGGGATTCATCGTTAACTTTGTTCTGTTTATGATGCAAATGTTATGAGTGATAGTGTGATTAGTAGATGATACCGCATGTTTCGAGAAGTACGAACTAATGTCTATGATGAAGAACGGAGTGCAACGCCAACTGTTGTGACTGATGAACTTTTGGGTAATGTCGAAGAGAAAATTCGTGAAAATCGGCGATTTACAATCACAGAGGTTAGTGCCTCTTTCCGTCAAATTTCGATGAAGAGCTGCAAGACAGTGTTACAGCATGGCTTAGTTTACAGGCGGAAGAGTTCTATGGACAGGGCATTGAAAACCCTGGTTCATCACTATGACAAATGACTCAATTTTATTGGCAACTACGTAGAAAAATATCTGAAAGTTAAGTTGTATATAATAGAAACATTTTCATATATTGGTGTTTTCTGAAAAACCCCAAAACGAAACTTACATTACGATTCGCCCTTTGTAAATTCCCGTGTACTATCAACTGCAGAGAGAACAATGTTTGTCAGCCATCTACTTATTATGGATAAGTTGGAATATCTGATTTTATATGTTAAGACCGCAGTTTGCAAAAAGTATTGTTTTTGGCAATCAGTATTTATTTATTTACTATTACTTTACGTTTCATAGTGTGCATGGCTGATTTTAGTTGTAGAAGGATCCGTTCATTGACAGATGCTGAGGTAGAAGCAATAGCAAAAGATATAGAGGAACATGGATTAAGTGATCACGAAGAATATACGGAAATATACTCGTAGCTAGAGATTATTTAGACAGCAAGGAATATTGCGTGATAAAAGAATCGAAAGTGGGCAGTGAAGAAAGTTGCGATAAAATTGAAAGTGAAGAAGATGAGGAAAATAAAATTGCCGTAAATAGACGAAGCATAAACTTTCTGAAAAGCAAAATTGGACATATGTATGTATCAGGAGGAATAGTAACCTTGTTGCCAGATTCAAAATGTGAAGCTAAAAATGTTAGAAACTTTTTGCAGACATGGTGTTTGAGCAATTGAAATCAATGAAATTACTAAAATACAGAATTACAATAAGCAAACGAATACGGAAGAGGTTGAAGCATTTATTGGACTTACGGATTTGTCTAGCGTTTTATGTAATTCCAATTTTAATCTATACCAAAAATCTTCAGATAATGGACTATTTATGACAATAATGGCTCAGCAGCAATTCCAATTTGTACCAAGTAATTTGCGATTTGGTAATAGAAATGATCGGCTTGCAAGACGAGCACCGGACAAATTTGCCTCCATAAGAGGAATATGAAATATTTAAATTGAAATTGCAACTCAGTTATTACATTTCTCCATAACCAGCTGCAGAACCAATACATAATCAAAAGCGATTTGAGAAAGTTCGCTGTAATTCCTACAGCAGAAACAAATACAGAAAGGCCAATGTTTGGCAATCTGTGCCAAGAATCATTCTGTATGGAACACACAGCGATAATGTGCAGAAATTTTGAAATACTATATAAAAAAGTGCTTTTAGACCTTTCTTGTCAACTTTACATATCAAAGAAACAATGTGTTTTGTTACATATTATCCACATATAGCTTTCGAAATCCTTCTTTGTTTGTTCTTATTTCATTTAAAGTAACTGCATTTGAGTGTAAAGTTTGCTTTAAATATATCTCTTTCGAAAATAGAAGCAAAATCTAAAAATATATTTTGTGTTTTTGTCTTCAAATTATGCAAGAAAATATACCAACAATAAACAATTATCGAAAAATGATTGTATTTCAAGCACACAAATGTTTTAAGCATCTGGTGTAATGCCCATCATATCGAAAACTGATTGTTCGCTAGATTGTTTACAGCACTAACTACGCTGTACCACAAAATTAGTGAGGAATCCGTTCAAATCTTCAGATTGCAAGAGCCGAGCGCTTATCTTTTCGTTTCTCCAGATATCGCAATATCGTGGCATTCATGCTAAATCAGGTCTTTTCTACTTTCAGTTGGATATCCTGGTATAATCGAAATTTTATCTTTAACGTTTGAGAACTGCCAGTTTCTTAGAAATTCTGCAGTAGTTTTTGTCAATCTTTTCCACAGTCCCAAAAATTTGAAACCAATTTTAATTACAAACGGATCATCAATTTAACCATAACATAGATCTCCACGATTCCCTAGATCCAACTAAATTTACCACTACATCCACTACAAGATACATCGACAATATGGACAACCACCCTCCAGTTCATGCACCGACCCCCTCCGTCATTTTACAGAGTCCAATGTACGTTTTATGAACTCGTAAAGTAAATGTGTCGGTCCAGAGTTAATGATGCACAGTCTTCATTTAGACTAGCTATAGTAGATTATTTTTTTGATTTATCTTAATCTTGGAATTAGTGTCATACACTAACACCTCGTCGAACAAGTGATGCTGCTTACGAATTTGTGAGCTAACGAAGGATTCTTTTATTGCGCGTGATGCTTGTGTTAATTGAAGTAACAAAGAAGAGCGGTAAGGTCATTCCAGACATTTATCTCGGCTAGAAAGGAGGTTTGAAGACAGAAATTCGTTAGTCATCAAGATGCGATTGCATCCTCGAAACATATCATCTGTTTTGAGACGTTTTGATTAACTGTCCATGAACCATCCATAAATTTTAAGAGTTTGGATGCAAAACACCTGTTCCAAGAACATTTTGATGCAATTTTATTTATAACTCTTACTGTAAGGAAAAACTAGAAGGATAGTTATCGTATTCTCATGCTAATCAAATTATTGTCATGGGCTGACATTTCATTTAGGACACCTAGTGCCATCTAGTAAATGGCCGGACTGGTGCAAGATTGCTGGAATACTTACTACCGCAATACCATCCTATGGGATCCTTGGACAAAACATTACATTTTCAACGAAATGAAAGAGATATAGAAGAAATAGTTCAAGAACGCTCAGAAGAAAAATTGAAGAAACAATGGAATAATGAAAGACGAAAGCAAGGTAGAGTGTTTATCCGAGGAGGACAGCGATGAAAAGAGAAGAATATTAACGCGTGGTATAAGAAAAATAAGTTTCTGTCTTTGATTATAAAGTGGCATCTCGACAATATTGAAATGAGCAGACTGCATGTCTTAGTTGAAAACAAATGTCTGAATCACAAAAATATTCTGACAAATTCAACGAACTTTGGATAGATCAAACGCTTCTTTGTTTTCTTCTCAATTGCTAGCCTATTTATAAAGAAATATAAAGCTGTATAGTTGAGCTTTAAAATTGTTGCTGTGTATTTCTCTTTCCATTTTATTCTATTCTTTATTAATGCCTAAAGATACACACCTACATTTTCTTTTTCTGCTTTTTCTTAATTCTCTCAAATCATGTCTTTCTGGGTCTTCCCTTTTTGTTCTCACGATGTACTCTCCTTCCATATACACGCTGCTATTCTTTGGTCTAGCATTGGACACACGTATCCAAACGACCTCAATTATCCTTCTATTATTTTCTTTTCTACTGGCTCAATCCGCGGGTGTAACATTTATAAGCAATGTAGTAAGGTTACACCCCCGCCTTAATAAATTTTCAAAATATTCTTCTTCTTCTTCTCGTCAATCCTTATGCCTTTCAGCGTCGGATTAGCAAAATATTCAAATTCACAATAATCAAGTTAAATGGGCCGTAGTTAGTTGTATGTTTTCTAAAATTTAACTCTCAGTACATCAGGTAAGTAGTGGTGGAGCTATTACTGTGACGATTCTTTGATTGTTTTAATTTGTAATTTTTGCTGATGATGCTAAATAGTAAATAGCAAAACGTCACTTTAAATACTATTGCGTTTCATTAATTACACCTTTGCTGTCCAAGAGTCCGAAGAAATAATCTCAGTAAAAGTGGAAGTCCACAGAATTAAAAGTTTCTTATGATTTTCTTTTAGTTCTTGGTAATGATAGAATGAGTTTTATGCGACAGTGGAAAATATTGAACCTAAGTAGTAATTTTGGAGAATGTGGTTTGATGAAAAACTACATAGAACTTTCCAAAAGGAAATATAATTGGTAATATTTAGAAACAGCTGCCTTTTCTCAAACTGTAAGATGATTAGTACAACTTCTGTTTTTATTACTTGTACTTTGACACAAAAAGAAAATTTAAGTAAAAAACGTTTCGACGAAACGTACGGAAAAGGGGGTGCCTCGTTTCGATGGTAGTACGGGGAGGGCGGATAGGGTGACATTAAAGAAAGAAAAGGGAAGGCCGAGGGTTGCTAGCCGTTTCTAGGGTCGTTGCTGCTGCTACCGTTGAAACGAAACGCGCTCGCCTCGGAGAGTAGGGGGTGCGAGACGCTCGACGAGAAGGGTTGAAATAAGAGGGTAAAAAGTAGAGAGGCGGCCATGGAATTAAAACAGAAATTAAAGACAAAGGGAACGAAATTAATGCCGGGAAAAAGATCTAAGATGGCTGACGACGGGAACGAACGGAGCGACTGTTTCGAAGCGTCCGTCTCTGTTCAGCGCTCGTCCGCGTTCGTAGCCGCATTTCGCTTGTTCAACGCGGCTTATTAAGGAAAACGTCGCGTTTTTTGTCGGTTTCCGTTTCCGGTGGAATTAAACGGTACGCGAGATGCTTTTTTCCGGAGGGGTTTCGGGCGCTCCGGGGATCCTGATATCGTCGTCGGAGTCTTTGTCTCTGTCGCGTAAGTCGTTGACGTGAAGTGAAGCTTTTCGTGCTTTGTACGCGGATTTCTTATCATCGGCAATTGTCTTTATGACGGAGAGCTTCGCAGAATTATAACCCGCGAGTCCTGTTATGTCCTGTCATTCTTTTGAGTTACACTAAAATATTAACTAGGATAGTTTTAACGCACCTCCTCGAGTCTTCATCAAATTTATTTTATCTTGTCTCTTTAGCTTTTGGGTGGCCGTTTTTCCCTCTTTAAGAAAATATGAATTTAAGGAAATACTACCTACAAATACCTAAAGTTACTAGTACATTTATTTAAAAGTAAAACTAATGGCGAAAAGTTAATATCAATGGATTGATCCAATATCATAATTCACATCCTAAACAAAGGGGATTTAATGAAAATATTGCTATTTGGTTTACTGCAGTAAAATATCTTCGAAGATATAGATGCTGGACGAGCCACCATGAAGTTAATTTGATATAATATTTTGGGGGCGTCCAATCCATTACGAAGTAAATTAAAAAGATATTGTAGATCGACATGAATTCGCCCCAGATCAAGGGGTTCAATCTTGCACAATTCGAGTGGTAATTTGTGACCAAAACACTGTACTGGATATATAGAATAATTTTTGAAGTAGATATATTTTACAAAACGTTTTTGGACTTGTTTGAGTGAGTTTATATAGTATTTATAAAAGGTAACCAAATCAAGGATGCATATTCTAGCTTAGAGCGCACGAAGGAAAAATATAAAGAGAAGATCGGGTCAGTAGATGTGAAATTTCGTGTGATTCTTCTAATAAAAACCAGCATTCTTAAATTCGAACAAGATATGTCAATGATGTGGTCATTGAATGTAAGTCGAGGGCCAAAGTTGCCCAGCCCAGATCATTCACAGTTTCACTGCAGTTTAAATTAATATTATTAAAGTGATAATCATATAAAACATTATTAACTCCCCGTGAGAAGCCTACTACTCTACACTTACTTATTCATACTCAAACCATTATCTGCACATCATAACTAATATATTCATCTGATTCTGAAGCGATATACAATCGTAAATGCTGTTGATAGTAGCGTACAATTTTAAGTCATCAGCAAAAAGCAAGCTAGGACAATCAAGCGTAGAAGGTAAGTCATTTATAAACATTAGAAATAGAAGGGCCCCCGAGTCGTTTCCTGAAGCACGCTTACTGTCGGAGAAAGGTTTTTGTGAATGTGGCCTTCGTATACTACATAGTGTCTTTGGTTGGTAAGGTAAGACTTAATAAAGCAGGTTAAAGATTAAGAAAAGCCCATTATATCAAGTCTGGTAAGAAGAAAGTCGTGACTAATTCGATCAAACGCCTTAGTCATGTCTTTATAGATAACATCAACTTGCTTATTATTATCAAGCGAGTCAGACAGGCATTGCGTTATAATTGTTAGATTTGTAACAGTAGAGGGTTTAGCCATAAGAACGGACTGATCAATAGAAATCAGAGATTTTATCTGGGAGTAAATAGTCTTGTACAAACACAATTCAAATACTTTGGCAATATTATTTGTTACGGCTATAGGTCTGTAGTTCTCAATAATATGTCTATCACCCTTCTTATATACTGATGTCAATCTAGCGACTTTTCAAATGTCGGGAATGGTCGAAGTCATTAGCGATAAATTAAAGACATGACACAATGTACTCGCAAATACATTTGTGCAATCTTTTAAAATCAGTGATGGTATATTATCAAAACCCGAAGTGAAACTAACCTTTAGACCTTGCAACATGCTCAATATCTCTGGTTCCGTAATGGAAAATAGAGTAATTGATGAATCGTATTTGCAAAAGCCGACACCGCAAGTGAATCTAGAATGCATACACATTGAAAGAACTCTTGAAAAGAATTTACAATAGATAATGGATGATCTGCTGTCATTCCATTCATATTAACCACAGAACTAGAATTTCCTCCCTTTACTTTTCTAAAACGCACAAAATGCCAGAATTTCTGTAGTTCAGTTTTGACGGACTTCTCTATAATTGAAATATATTTTTTGAACAGTAATTTGCCGTTATTTTTAATTTTATTCTTAAGGTCCTTAAATAGCTTGAGCTAATGGTCAGACTTCGTTCTTCCATACTTCTGTCGATAGTGATTTTTAAGTCTAATGTTATTAGTATGGTCCTGAATAAACCAAACTAGATAACAATATTTATAGTTAACTTTAAGAGAAATATATAAATTAATACTATTATTTTTATATAGCATCATAGAAACAAGCACGAGCTTTATTAATATCATTACAACTATAACTGGAGGATTAATCCGTATGTAGAAAAGCATTGTAAATATGAACGAAGTCGCCCTCTTCCTCCCTAAAGCTATAATTTAAACTATTAGTGTTGCTTATGCAAATTGCTACTATGTCTACTCGTGTAGCAAAGAGAAAGCTTGAGACTAGGATGATGTAAGTTTTGCATTCACTAATGGTATCAAAGTTCGTTAGTACCAAATCAAGCAATTTTCCCCTATCGTTAAGTACACTGTTGACTTGTTCATCAATAAAGCTCAATGAATTTAGCAGAGCTTGACTTATACTACGACCTAAGCGAATCATCATTGAAATGGATGACATTAAAATTGCCCAGAACAATGACACCGGGGGCGGAACATACATTGACCTCATCAAATACAATCAAAAATGGTTCAAAGTCTGTAGAAAAGATATTTGGCGGTAGGTATATATACAAGAGATGTTACACATTTCACACAGTCAAACTTAATAGATCATCCAACAGCATCAAACACCGGAAATGCATCGGTAAGTTCGGAAGTATTAACAGGGTGGAAAGAAAGTTATGACTTAGTTGCTAATATAACAGAACCACCACGACTCCCGCCGACGATGTCAAACTTTCTATCGGCACGCAATACATTATATGTAGTGGGAAATTATTCATTACTAGGAATATGCCCGGCAAGCCAACTTTCGGTAATACAAATAATATCAAAGTCACAATCACTGACAAAAAGTTGTAAAGTCTTAGTTCTCAAACCACGAACATTTTGATAGTAGATTGACACTCTGTTGGGCCTTATTGATTTAAAGAAATAATTGTAGGGATTCCCTGCTTAAATTTTATTTTTGATTCGTATCGCCATCTACCATTTTACAATCCAATTCAGCCTTGATTTTTTTATAGTAATCAATTTGACTGCGAGTTCTGTCGAACGAAATGACTATATGTTTTTGTGGTTGTGAGTGATGTAATTTAGAAGCGTTTTTAATAATGGTGTGAACATTCGTAACTTTATTAAGCTTAACTTTCAGTGGGCGTCGGTGTCCACCATCTGCAGTTAGTCGATCAGTACGTTGAACCTAGATAAGTTGTTGAGCAACATCCGTAGTTAATACGTCCCAAACCATATCAACATCATGACTCGGTCGTTTGTAACCTGGGATTCCAGCTTGTCCAATCCAAAGTCCAATCCAAAGTATGTAATATTTTGTTTGCGATACTTTGTTCGTTTAATTCATTTAACAACAATTCGAAGGTATCGTCACTAATAGTTGATGCATCGCTAGCACGCATTATGTAGACCAAGAATAGCAGCCTTCCATTCCTTGATATCATTACCCAAGACGTTGCAACTGTGTTAAGACCATGGGAGCCCTTTCTAGTTATTTTAATTGTTCCAATCTTAGCAGAGGTTATATCGACGCAAGAGTGAACAAAAATTTCCTTTGCATACAGAACAATTAATCATGTTATGTTCTTCATCATTTGCCTTGTAACCGCATGTGCATTTAATTAATGTCATTATGGAAAATAGTCTAGTAAACAACCACAAACAAGAGTGAAGATATCGAACGCAAAACATACAAGCGGAGGAAAGAGAGGGACATTCTGCTTAAACCAGGAGGTCGTTCAAGGTGTCTAACAATATAAGACAAACAGAAGGAGAACAAAACAATGCAACATTTGCAATTTCCTAATGCATCCCTCTTCATCTTTAACTATCGTTTTTCTGCCAGTATATCATATCAAATTCATGATCAGGCTAGGAAGAAAGTAACACGGATTTGCAGAAAAAAGAAGCGAAGTTATTGGGAAGCATAGCTACACGCGATAGAAGACCACATGATTCGTAATGTTTACCAGTTAAATTAAGAAGAGTAAATCTTTAGGGTCGAGAAACACATGATTCTATAGAAAGGAAAATGAGTCACTAATAAGTCATATATCCGGGAAATTGAAAAGAAGGGCAGAATATTTTGAGGAACTACTGAGCCCCCACAGCGGAGTCAGCGGAAACTTAAACAACCATTAGGGAATACGTTAGAACAAAGAGAACGCGGGATGCAACTTGAGGAGCCAATAGACCAGGAAGTAGAAGAAACAGTAAGGAGGATAAAAAATAATAAAAGCTCAGATGAAAATGGTATTGCAGCGGAAATATTAGAAGATGGGGGAGACCAACTGCACAACTGACTTGGCAACTTAATAACTAACCTATGGAACAAAGGGAAATCGCCGGACGAATGAGGAAACCTCAATGTTGTGCCCCATAAACAAGAAGGGCGGTAAGACTATGTGCCACAACTATAGAGGAAGAGCTCCTATGGATATAACTCATAAGATTTTAGCTCTAATAGTAAGAAATAGAATTAAGAGTATATGAAACACAAATAATAGAGGAATATCAAAGAGGCTTTAGGCGAGGACGATCCACTATGGACCAAATCTTCACAATCAAATAACTACTGCACAACAGCTATGAGCAACATCTTGGGCTACATATATTCTTCATGGACTATAAACAAGCATACGACTCAATTGATAGGGAAAAATTGTATCAAGCTATGAAAACACCAGAATACCATCAAGGTTGGTTAAAGCAACATTAAACGAAACACTAAACAAAGTCACATTGGAAGGACATCTGTTTAGAACGTTTGGACTAAAAAGACGCCTGAAACAGGAGGACTCGTTATCGACAATTTTGTTTAAGTTCACCTTGGATATTGATGGAAAGTGGGACACAAACCGAGCGAATAATATACTACAAAAAGCAACGGCATTTGCAGATGTCATAGCTCTGATTACAAGGTCAAAACCCGAACTCGAAAAAATGTTTAAGAACCTAGACGATTAGACAATTTGAACGGCATATAAATGAGGGGAAAACAAATTACTTAGAAATGAAAGATAATGGGGAAATAAAATTCAGGTGCAATGACAGTAGAGACTATAATTTTGAAGTAGTGAATACGTTCAAGTATGGTAGGTGTGACGATTACAAATAAAGCAGAGGATGATATAGAGATAAAGAAAAGAATGACAAAAGGAAGTAGGGCCATGGGAATGTTGAATAAAATGATAAAATCCAAGTTGATAGCTAGAAAAACGAAGAAACGATTATATAAGACAGTAATCCAACCATCTGTGATGTGCGGTTGTGAAACATGGACATCATGTCAGAACAATATCCCAAGTTAAGAACGGTGGAAAAGAAAAATATTACGCAAGATTTATGGAGATAAAAAGAGCGGTAATCGCACGTAGAGGACAAGAACAAACAGTGAGGTGATGGAGCTATACAACCAGTCAAACATAATCCAAAAAATACGAGCCCGACGAGCAGGCTGGTTATGCCATCTCTATCGAATGGACGCACAGATGCACGCAAAGAAAAGTACTAATAGCAGGTGAAGGTGGAAAGCGTAGAAGAGGAAGATCAAAAAGGAAATGGTTGGAAGCTGTTAAAGCCGATATTCGAGTACTGGGAATACCGGACTGGGAAACGAAAGTATCAAATAGGAAAATTTGAAGAAGGATTGTGACGATTATTGAAGCCATGGGCCACTAGGCCTTAAGTACTTATATATATATATATATATATATATATATATATATATATATATACATCAGATCAGTAAAAACAGTTATTTAATTAAATCGGGTAACACGTGTTTCGCTGGCAACAAGCCATCTTCAAACCGTACCTTACTGAATAGTGCTGCGATCAAAAAATTTACGAATTTTGTTAAATCGCAGAGTGAGCGATGAAAGAGAAGCCTTTCCACCGAATTAAGAACCTCCAATTTCCATGACCATCCCTAACACACGACAGTTATTAAATCACGCATATATGTGTCAAGCTCGTTTCTACGAAGTTTTGGGAGAACGGAAGGCGTCTCGTACCCGAACGAAACCCGTTCGCAAGGGAAGGGTACATACGCGGCAACGGTGGATGTGTTTGAGGGAAGCGGCGTCTTGCGGCCGAGATTAAATAGAAATCACCGCAAACGCGACCGAAGTACTCGCTAGAAGACGCTCTTCCTATTTCCACCGTTTCTACCGCAACTACGCTGGGAAGTGTTTCGTGTTTCGTTACGAAATTGGCTTGTAATAATAATGGCGATGAAGACGTGCGTGTAGATGTCTAAATTATAGATCTATGTAGTTATAATCGAAGGTGAATCGTTTGGATTATTGCTTGAATTTTTGAACCAAGTTAGCGAAGTTGTGACTACTGATTGTGAACAGTACCTCTTAATAACTCTCATCTATTCGCTTCTTGAATATAAGGAGGTACATCCAATATAGAATATGTAGATATAAATGCAAACTTATCTAACCATTGGGAAGCTTTTCTTAAATTTTTCTTGGGCTACTTTCCTTCTTCTTGTCTGTGACAATTGTAACGTTTTCTACCATACCCTTTCCATACTTTCCTCAGTCGCTCTACAGATCTGTTCTCTGTCTTGGCCCGTAAATTTGTTGCAATTATTTTATAATAATAACAATAATAAAAATAAAGTATATTTTTTGGCACTTTAGTACAAAGTATGGAAATAAAAAATGTACTGCAACAAGCAATAAGAAAAAAACTAACCAACAAAAGAAATACCAAAACAAGCAATACTAAATAATATGATGTATGCAATAATTATACTATTTATAATTTAAGAGCTCCTTGGCACTATAAAAAACAGTTTTCAGTAAGTAATTATACAACTCCTTCTGAAACTTACTGACGCGGTGTTCTCTTAACATTGGAGATAATTTATAAATTTTGATGCCTAATACTTCCAAAGATTTTTGATAAACTATTAACCTAGGAGCAAAAGTAACTACCTGGTACCTAATCCTCGTATTATAATTGTGGAAATCAGAATTGCAGTTATAATCAGTACGATATTGGTAAAATAAAAAAATAACTCGTACGTAAATGTATTAGGTTTTAAGCCATAGAGACACCGAACTATACGCACCTGGTAAACAAAAACTACTTGCGCTTGTTTACCTTTGAAACCGAACTTCGTAGCTCAATCTACTCGCAATATAAGCATGGTAAAGTAATATTAATTGTTGTGATAATACCTGCCTCAAATTCCAAAGCAGGTAACATTCACAAGGGGAAAGTCAAGGATGTGAATAACGGATTTTCATGTTTCTCGAATATGTTACAGAGGGACCTCCCACGAGTATCTTGCTACCAGCTTTTGTAGCCATTCGCCCTAGTTCTCGAGAAAATTGCAAAAGTTTTCTTAACGGAGTTTATATACCGCTAATCTTAATACTTTTGTAAAGAAGTGAGTATAGTGCAGTGGCCAAGTTCCAGGACTACTACGCTGGCGATCCATGTTCAAATCTCGCTCTGGTAGTTTTTTTTCTCAATCTTATTGCATATGATATTAACAAATATATTTAATTTCATCCAAAATTGTTCAACAATGATATTTTTCGCCATGGTAATTTTATTAATAAAATCATGATATTTTAAATCGCTTAATAAAATTAAAGGCGGTTTTGACAGAAAATGATGTACATATGTAGTTATTTGTGGGTAAATGGGGTTATTTCTACAAAAAGAACATTTAAGCGTTTAGAATCAAAATTATTTGACTCTTTTTCTTTAAATGCTTTGTCCATTTATTACCTTTTGCTCTACAGAAACTGAATCATCAAAAAATACCAGTCCCACTACTTCTTCGGTGAGATACCATAAATTTCCACAAGAATTCTTTGATGTTGCCTTTGACACGTTTTCATTTATTTTATTATAAAAATAAAGGTTGCTTAAAAACATCAAGTCCTGGGCCGATGCTTTGTTAGTAAAGTTAGTATGGCGAAAAATATTTTTAACAATTTTGCATGAAATTAAATATATTTGTTAATATCATATGCAATAAGATTGAGAAAAGAAAAACTACAAGAGCGAGATTTGAACACGGATCGCCAGTTTAGTAGGGCTGGAACTTAGCCACTGCACTATAATCACTTCCTTACAACACTATTAAGATTAACGGTATATAAACTTCGTTAAGAAAACTTTTGCAATTTTCTCGAGAACTATGGCGAATGGCTACAAAAGCTGGTAGCAAGATATTCGTGGGAGGTCCCTCTATAACATATTCGAGACACATCAAAATCCGTTATTCACAACTTTGACGTTCCCCTTGTCAGAGATTTTTGCTTTGAAATTAATTCCTCATATTTACGCCTCCAGTGTAAGTGTTTATTTGAAACATTTAACAAATGTTTCCCGGTTACGTTGGAATTTATTCGATTATGTGTCATTCCTTGATTACTACTTCTACTTTCTTTCTGCTCTTCTTTTCTTCTTTTTGTCGACTCTTACCAAGTGCTTCAGTCTCCTTCTTTCTTTCATGTTTGCTTGGAAAATGATATGGCCGTCCCCCTTTCGTTTGGTGGCAATCATACCAGAATCCCAATTTTTTAAAAGCACGTTGGCATATTTGAGATTCATTACCTAATGGCGTTGGATCGTATGATTCTGGTCGCTAGTTTGCACTGCCTCCTCGAGAAATTGCCCGGTCAGCAATTTCTTCGGGCAAAAGAGCGATCTTTTGGCACGTATGTGGTTCGTTGCATCCTCTTATTGAGAGATGCAAGAAATGATGTAAAGGTGTAAACGTCATTCAAACTGAGTCACAAAAAAATCGTTAGTTACTTCACATCTCTCTCAATTCGCTGTTAAAAGTCGCCCCCATGGTCCTGAAAAAGCAAGATTCGTCCCCAATCCATAATCCGAAGCGAGTTTACTAACTGCCGCTGGCAATTCTGATGGGAATGCATTTTATCATTAATAACTTACTGCAATATACGAGGCAGTGAACAATGGCCAGTCATGATAAACTAAATTAGTTACATAACCTTTTTAAGATGTTTGAAGTATGCTTCCGGGAACATCAGTAGTAGAGACTCAAGGCGGGACTTCGCAAAAATAAGTTTGAACGTATAGAGAAAATAATCGGTCCTCGTAAATTAGGAACGATCACATAACACATAACACATAACACGAAAAAGTGGATTTATTTATCAAACACAGACTCTCGCAAAAAGATAATAAAATAGTTGTTAAGATAACCCCATCTTCACAGAATAAATCTGTGAGATTCACGTGTTACATGGGAGTGTTTTGCATGGCGCTTACATTGCGCTCAATATATGGGCAGTATATTAATTTCGTAGATTTATTCATTAAAGATGATAACTTTCTTATCGAAATATGTACCTATTTGAATCTTTCCAGTAAGATATGCTAAGGATGATTTGTAAGTTTTATTTCACTTCAAAAAGAGGAACAAATGAAAATTACTCAAAAGAAGACCTGCCAAGAAAGATGATGACTTTGAAGAAGTTTCCTTGGTTACTCTGAAAGCTTCTTCTGTATAAGTTTTACAAAATATAGCCGAATATTTAGTTGACCGAATCCTTACCAAGAATCTATGAGTTATGAAACTGTGTCTGTGTTCGAGTGAATAATTCAAAATTCTCTCCAAATAAGGACTAATTTAAAGAGTTCGGTCTAGTTACTACGATTTCCTGTTTATAGTTTTCATGCAGTTCAAATGACTTGTATTGAAGTTTGACGACTGCGGAAAATTGTGGGAAATCAATATTGAATTTAGTTAGAATTAGAATATTCTCCTTAAATAGTGGAAGCTTTAAGAATTGAATTCGTTGTTCAGAGTTCTGTTCCTTGAAACAAATATCTTGAAGCAATTTCTTACATCCTGATCGCACGCACATTTGACTTCTTTTATTTCAAAACCTTATGAAATATCTACCTGGCGGATTGTTGACCGCCATTGTAAAGCCTAGCCAGAAATATTTCATGCACTAGGATCCATGCATGGACGATAAAATGTCAAATTAAACACAATACTAAAACTTGCGTAAATTTATAAAATCATGTGACCATAAAAATACAAAATATCTATACTAAAAGTTCATTGCTAATAGTAATAATTTCAAGTGATACGCTCATCTCCATTTATTCACAGATTCATTTATTCGTTTACCACACTTTTCGCCTAATAACATAGTCAGTGACACATCAACTACGAAAAATTATAAAGAGTTACTATTTTTGTGCTTTACCTCATTTGTCAAATCGTCTCTGTAGTCACCGGCACGACAAACCGAACGTTACTTCCCGGGGAAGACGACACTCACAAAATCTAATCCAGTAATTCCTTCTGGATACCTTCTTCAACATTTCCTCTTCAAATTTCGACTAAGCACTGACCAGCGATGATATAATTTTACCTACCACGAAAACGTGTCACCCCTCTCGGCCGCTGCATACCCTACGATCACTTTTATTCCAACATACATATGAGCATATTCTCGCATATGTTACCTTGATTTTTCTTTGAAGGAAGGGTCAGTCGGCTTTCGAAGCCGACAATGACACCGAAAGGAACGGAAATATACGCTTCGTCTATTTAGAAGCGAGCGCGATATAGGGCGCCGAAAGGTGCGCGTTGTTCTTTCGAATATTTAATTGGGTCTCCCTTGGTCACTACGAACTGGTCAAACACGTTTCGGGTCGTCCGGAATTACGATTTTTTCCTGAACGCTATTCCGGTCATTTTTATTATTTTAGGGCCCTTAGGGAAAAGAAAAGGGGTGAGTTTTAATGCGCGTCGACTCGGCTGGGAAAGAATATGGGAAGGAAACGAGATTCTTTCCGTTATGTTCGTATAACGTTGCGTATGATTGTATCGTTCACGTAGGATTGGGAAATTCGAATGGATTGTTTTCATGTTTTAGGTGAGGTGTGGAGTTGATATGCAAAATATATAAGGGATCCGAAAGGTGGTACAGCAGAAGTGTTTGGGGTTGAGTTTGGCTTGCTCTAAAGTAATCTTTATTTCAATGATTGCAAATTTTGCTTTTGAATTGTTTTCTTTGATGAATAATATTAAAAATGAGTATGAAACAGGGAAAGGAATCCATCTAACGTGAAATGATAACACATCAGCTATTATGATGGATTAAACTTAAACCGATGCAGTCGTTATCTTTTATAGTGTTTGGCAAAAGCTAGCGTCTGACATCTTCAAATAGACAAAAGGATTTCCTCGAAAGAAGGAACAAAATGTATAAAACGAAAAAATATTCTAGCTAATATAAACTAAAAGCGTATTCATCTAGTACATTGAAGTATGACGTCGATGTATCTAATTTGGACCATTTGAACATCATTCCCCACATCGGAGACTCGCAGCCAAAAGAATTGGAGAAATTGAGGGAAAACATGATAAAAGCCATTCCTTGGACCAGATTTAAAAGGAGATTTGGTAGGAGGCGTTTATTTAAGGTTGACACTACCTCATCTTTATGTGAAATTCCTTTATAAAAGAAATAAAATTACCCTTGTCACACATTTCGGGAATAATTCCAAATACGCAGTTCGGCAACTCAGTTTCCATCCTCAGTGAAACACTGGGATAGCCGGGTAATATCCAATAAGAACACTACGCAACGGGAACTGTATAATTCTAAAGTGCAGTACAATGAACATCACAAAAAACACAGTTGGCACTATATACAGAGTCGTTCGGTGTGTGATGTTCATTGTGCAGTGCTTTAGCGTTGTACAGTCCTCGCTGCGTGGTGTTCGTCTTGGGCTCCTTGCTGAGGATGGCAACTTAGTTGCCGAAATACATATCTGGACTTATTTCCGAAAGGTCTGGTACGAGTAATTTTATTTCTTTTGCATATTATTTTAACCACAGACTTCTTGTTCTTATTTGAAATTACTTTAGTTAAAAATATTTGTCTTGTAGAATAGTTTTCTATCACAATTAAGTCAAATATAATTAAAAAGATCACAAAATGTATGTAAATACATTTTATTTATTTATGTATTCTCAGACATTTTGCGATTTTACTACCACATTGTTGCCCAGTCGTCTGACATTCTGGTCTGTTTGAGTACATAAAATCATCGTAAAAGGAAGTAAGGTGTTTTCCGAATAAAGACGGAGGAGAATTTTTCGATCTTTTGGTGTAAGTTTTAAAATAGATTTATTTACCAAATACAGATTATCGCAAAGAAAATAGTTGTAAAGATAAACCTCTCCAGCAGAAGCCAAATACGTATTTCCACAATTAAATTGCCACCCTCACCCAATAAATCCACGACATTCACGTGTTATACCGAAGTGTTTTGCTTGACATTGACTTTCTGATGCAGCATATTAACTTCGTGGAGTTGTTCATTGAAAGTGGCAACTTCCTTGTCGAAATACTTACCTATTTGAATCGTCCAAGTAAGGGTTCCTATTGGTGGTTTGTAATTTTATATCACCTCAAAAAGAGGAACAACAAAAAAATCTGCTGATCTGAAGAAGTTTCCACGGTAACTCCAAAACCTTCTTCTATAAAGTTTTTACAAAACGTAGCAGAATATCTGCAGAAAAATATGTATTTCCTCCAATTTACCAGAGGTATTTGTCTTTCTGGAAATCCTTATTGAGCTTTCCGAAAAAGTGAAGTGAAACGCTCACAAAGGATTTATGAGATATAAAAATTTGAAATGTTCTCCAAATAAGGATTAATTAAAAAATTGAGGAGTTGGCAGTCCAGTTAATAAGATTTCTTCTTCATAGTTTTCATGCAGTTCAAATGACTTGCATTGAAGGTTGATGACTGTGGCAAGTCAATATTGAATTTACTTCAATTATTGTCTTTAAATAGTGGAATATTAAAGAACTGAATTTGTGGGGCACAGTTGTGTTCCTTGAAACAATATACATTTTATTTAGAAATATGTATTCTCTAACAATTGGCGATTTTCTTACTACATTGTTTCCTCCTCGTTTGACATTCTGGTCTCTTTGAGTACATGACATCATCGCAAAAGGAAGCATACTGTTCCGAATAAAGATGTAGGAGAATTTTTGAACTTTTGGTATAAATTTACTGTGAATTTTGCGACTTTTGGCAATTTTGGTTGTATTCGATTAGTCGTTAGAACCACACTTCCATACGTGGCCTACACGTTAAACAAGTATATTGTTAGGGAATCAGCGATTTTTGGGCCACAATCGCCTTTTTGTCATGTTGGCCGTTTTGATCACACCGCTTTGGCCTGAACAAGTAAGTACAATCACCTTCTATACACCAACTCGTTGCTTTGGTACAAGTTTTACTCCTCCATTTGCAATTTTGACTATTTCGAGCAAACTGCATTACAATGGGAAGTTTGAAAGGTTCGAGAAGAAATGTGTTTAAGTCTCCATCTGGTTGAGAAAGAAAATGTCAGATCTGCGGGAAACATCCTGGATTTTACACCAGCACAACGCGCCAGCGCGTGACTTGCTCTTTATGAAGCAGTTCTTACTGAACAAGGATATTACTATACGCGACCATCGGCTATGTTCAGCAGATCTTGCTCCATTCAACTTCTACTTGTTCCCAAATTTCATAGAAAGAAGACATTTTCAGTCTGTTGAAGAGGTCAAGGCAAAAGCGATAGAGTTGCTAATGTGGTTAACACTTGATGATCTGAGAAACTGCTAGGACAATGGGAAGCATGTATATAGCGGTGTATAGATAAGGGAGGGGAGGGGAGTATGCTGAAGGTAATCAACAGCTACCTGTAATAAATTCTCAATAAAGCTAATATTTTGGACCAGTCCCGCTGTTTAATTGTCATATCCCACATATTGGGCAGATGGCCCAGTTTGAGGTGTTGAATTTCCCTAATATTCACTTGGTATTTGGAAATGTATCTTTTCTTTGCGGTTGAAAAGTTATTATTTATTTTTTTCATTCAGAAACCTTTCTTTGACTTCGGATTTCGGTTTCTTTCTTTGTTGGAAAAGCTGTTGTCGTTTCATATTCATGCACTCTACTACTCTGAAAAAGTTCGTAATCACCAATGTTTGATAAAAGAGTGGATAATGTGTTATGGTTAAGTAGTGTAAACTAGACTTACGTTGTCACTTTTTCGCACTTTATTATTCAATGACAACTTACCATTGATAAGTCCTTAGTAATCACATATGGCGTCGACAAAAGACAGAGGCTTGAGGTCGTCAGCAAATATAATCCACCCACAGTCAGCCAGAACGTTACCGGAAAGATCGTTGATAAGAATGAGAAAGAGTAGGGACCTAAGTCAGAGCCATGTGGTACACCAGATCTTAATCCATGCTGGAAGGCGGTATGATTATGATGCTTAACCCCATACCATTACAATCATTATAGCGTACTTCTTGTTGCATATTGCTCTCGGTGTTGAGACTTTCCTTCTTAATAGCGCAGTTTCAGATATCTTTCAGCTTCATTCTCATCCCTTTAAACCAGCTTATCTGAACAATTTTCGTTGGTAACATATTTGTGTTGCAGCTTGCAAATTTTACATTTTGTATGCTTGAGCATTGTCAAGTACTCGCATATTCCGCTTCGTAGTTTCAATTAACTTGTATGTGCTTTGTTTTCAATTGGATAGATTTAACTATTCCCTGCCATAATTTCAAATTTCTTGTTTTCTTAGATTCTTAGACGATTTATTGTTTCGATAATATCTGAGGAGTGGTATCGACAAAGGTAGGGCAAATCTTTAAAAAATGCTGGGAAAAGCGGGGAACCAGTTACTCCAGATCGTAGTTATGTGATGCTTCAAAATCGTTCATTCAAGATTATTTACATTTATAAGGTGTTTTTCACATTTTAATTAAGTACTTAGTAAATTGGTTACTTCGACCTTAATCCTTAGCATCTTTATAATTGCTAACAGCGTGGTGTACATGGTTCAGGCTTTCAATCTAAGGGTGACTTTTAAGATTCTTGCAAGCTACAGGAAGAGCTTTTGGAAAGTGGTCGTCATATTTGAACACCCTGACTTCTCATCTAGCAGGCACCTCCTTGTGCTACAGGCAAAGACTAGATAGTATGTTTCAAGGGAAAGCACCACACATAAGTTTGCAAAATGCTTTACTTTTTTTTTTGTCAATGTGATATCAACAAACGCGTATTGATATAAATCTTAAACTTTTTGAAGTAAAACCATCTTCCTATTCCATTGGGTTAGAAAATATTAGAACCAGAAGATTATTCTTCCTGATATTTGTGCATAACATTGCAGTTTTCTATTTCCTATTCGATGATCCGCCTATGATCACAACTTATGTTTTTGGTCTTATTGTTTCCGTTAATGTTTGGTCAAAGCTTTTGGAATACAAACTTTGAAGTCCTTTCTAACTTGTGAAAATCTCGAACGTCGCCTTTTTGGATCTTAAGTCCGAACCGCGTTCGCCGAGCTGTTGGAAATCATTAACGATTAATGTCGAAATAAACAATTATTCATGTCTGCCAATTCCGTCATTCGTTATACAACAAACCCATAAGAAAATATTAAATCCCATATGATACAAACAATGACGCACCTCTACTGACCACAGTCCATCATCACCAGCGCGTAATTCTAACCCATCCGCCCGCGCCCCAACCCTGTACTTAAAACGCAACGTATTTTGCATGCACCATCCCGAAAATAATAGGATGCACTCTTGCACGGCACTGTCATTGCTGCATTAACCTCTGATTACTCTAATTGTCAACATCCTGGGGTCACTTTAGGCAAATTGCACGGCGCGTAGGTGAGCGTCTAATGTTCTTAAACCGGCAACTATCCGGTGGCCCGGCCCGGTCCGGTCCGCTAAAGACCGTTATTTGCGAGCATTTTTGCCGAAAAAAAAACGTCCGGTATTTTTCTGCATATGCGTGCGATCGCACATCTTTCGCCCCCGAAAAAGTGTAATTGCAGGTTCTGCTGGAGACGATCGCCAGTCTGGCGGAAAAATGCACGTAATGCTTGGCGCGAGGATGGATGGATAGACGGATCAGATGAGGGTGAGTGATTCGAAACATAAACAGCGGAGTCAAACTCCTTTGGTAGTTATTCGATATATTAAGTGTGGTACTAAAGTGACAGATTTGAATATGTACTATCAAGAAGGTGGCTTAAGGAGAAATGTGTGATTTTCAAACGATTCTTTTTAAGCTATTAACTTGAAATTCTTAATCCGGATGGACTAACATATTCCATTTATCACAATTAAGAGAGCGTAAGTATAGGTATGTCTGAAACAGTATTTTTCGATTACCAACACACGATAGCAACATTCGAAGTTACAAACGTATAATTTCGTCCACCTTATGCATACAAAACTCTATAATCCTTACCCACAGTATGATAAACATCGTAACACCAGAAATGATTCAATCACCTCCGGGCCTCTTATGTCCCTTCCGCGAGGGGGTTCTTGCAACCTTTTTCCTTCTTTTGAAGCTTCGCATCGGACATTTCCGTTTAAGGGTTGACCGGTCAAACTAGAATCGTATGTAAATTGCGTCCTGAGGGGACTCTGACCATTACCTATACACATGTGAAACGTGTAACGGTTATTGCAATTAGGAGTTCTTTGATTAGGAAGTTATTTTTGTTAATTAAGGAAATAAATGCCATAAGGAAACATGCACACTATGAATTTAAATAATTGATAATTTCAAGATGTATACTGTGATGTATACTTCTCTATGGTAATACCTCTAATTTCGGACGAATTTAAAATACTTTTTCGTCATTGCCACAGCGATTTGGATACACTTATGATACATACAAATAGGAATTTCGACGGATAAGTTGTCACCTGCACCCAATCACAAAAGAAACATATAAAGTGTTAACGGTGCTGGTTGTGTGGTGTTCGTCTTGAGCATTATTTGGATATCGCTGGTGATGCTGAATTCTCCCAGTTTTTCACTGCGGATGGCAACTTAGTTTGGCGAAGTACGTATTTGGAATTATTTCCGGAAGGTGTGGTAGGGGTAATTTTATTTACTTTATCTACAAAAGAAACATTTGAGCAACTGTATTACCCAAACTTTGCGTTTGATTTCTTCATTTCTTTCTATTCTCTCCAGTGAAGATGGCAACTTGGTTGTTGAAATATGTATTTCGAGTCCTCCAAAATCGGCATGCTAAGGGAAGAACTAGTTTGCTATGACGACATTGTTCTGTGCGAATTCTAAATTTGGAAATGTTCTTTGTATTAACCTTTCTGAAACACTCTTATATTCGCGCTGAAACTAAAATTTTTATTAAAATCTGTATTCCACATTAACAAGGCCTTTAAAACTTTATTGTTACTTTACTAACACTGTATCTGTACTTACTTATAGTCATATTCGTTTCTCGCTTCATCTTCAGCATAGGAAATAATAAGTTGAGCTTGGGCGTCATTTCTGTTCTTTTAAACTACTTTCTAAAGGTCCTTCTACACAGTCTATCAGTCTTTGTGCTACAAACGCACCTCAAAAGCTCTAAGCTTTTCTATAGTAACACGAAGACCGTAAGCTCCTTTATTTCCGAATTAAAAATTGCTTGGAAAAATATTTTCAGGCACGCAGTCACCTTAATTATGCAGTTGAAACAACTGTGAATATCTATGAATGTATTAAGTTACTGTTACCTTTCATCCATACCTGGTGCACAGAAATGCTTTCAAGGTGGGTCCAGGAAGTTAAGATGTGGCTATCCTCAGAGAGTTAGGTAGTATCTAAGAATGTAAAGTCGTTCATTCATAAGTAAAAAATTGTTTGTAATTTATCTGTGGATACTACGGACTCCTATTCAAAGATATCTTCGTGCGACTTTACGTAGGACTTAAATCTGTACAACCTTAGACTGGTAAACAGCGTCGGAGGTCCTAAAATCTTTTATCTCTGAGTAAGAAACTGTTTCCAATGAGAAATAGAATCTTAACTAATTTGGGAAATGTAATGAGGAAATGGAAGCAGAAGCTCATCGGCATAGTTTTCAGCCTTGAAGAAATGAGTGGCTTGTCACATTATATCAGATAATACATAAATTTCGAAAACTGAACGAAACCAGGAATCTGTGGAAAAAAATACTCCTAACCTAACACTGGTGGAAATTTGTCTGTCAGCTACTTTGCCGAAGAAGTCAGAAATCTTTCAAGTCTCAAAGGTAGAAAAGTGGCTCATAACAGAGCTTCTCACTAGGTACTATCCACTAAATCAAATCAATAAAATCAGGTCAGCTAGTGGAAATAACTGCTTATTTTACAAAACTGCTGAAAGAGGTCGAAATGGCAACTATTTGTCCCTAAAATGTTTTAGTCTTTATCGAATGTTTAGGAATTTAGGCCAAGCGAAAAGTAAATATGTATTGAGATTGTAATGATTGTTGTAACTAACACCTCATCACCAGATGGACAAAGTCGACAGCGCTGATCGCTAAAATTCGACTAACCTTTGCTTCTCAAATTTTCATTTGCAATAACTCCGATACTACCCATGTAAGAGGCAGCAATTTACTGAATCTCTATTGCATTTGTAAAAAATAATTTGGGGTAAATTTAAGGAAATGGTAAACATTTACCTAAGATTCTGAAAAGTTGAAAGCAGTGAAATGAGATGGAGTGAGAATGAATCAAAGAAGTAGTTCATGGAAAACTACTATAATGAAGTAACAGCAGACCGTAACCGTAGACTAATTTCTTCCTCATTAGAACTCATGGGCACGATATAGCGAGTCCACGATTAATGAGAAAATTGGTCACTTTAGTTTATCAGATGGTGTCACTCATTTGATGCAATCTATTAGTACGAACTGTTATTAAATTAAATCTAGCTATGATAGAAATTGCTTTATTAATTTTTAGCTGGATTTGGGCTACCTTTAAATGCGCTTGGCATAGAAAGATTGAGAAATTGGATGCAAGGTAACCTTTAGACGGATCCACAATTGTCAGAATTGTTGAAGGAGTGGAGCTACTGGATTTCCAAAATTTTAATCCATGGAGTTCTTGAGTTGTTTCTGGATCATTTTTAGTGTTTCCCAATTATGTGACAGCATGCCAAAGTTATTCATCTCAAGGCACCTTTTATTGCACTGCTAAGCACGATTAAGTGAATATAGGTGAAATTGTCACACCTAGATGCTTGAGAATGAGCACATCTTAGCGTTTTTAGTTCTTCTTCTTCTGGATAACCAGGACTTCCAAAGAAATTGACATATTCGTACAAGCCTGCTCCTTTATATTTGTGCCAATATCAAGGTGATTATGTATTAATCAAGATCGCTCCCTTCTTTTTCAATTGCTTTTATGTTTGTTGGAACCCCTGATTGAGATTGCTAGCTCCAACAATTTTTACACAGTTGTCGCAAGTTTCTCGATTCTCACAGTTCTCTCAAAATTTTGTCTCGTTTTGTATCTATTCCCTTCATGGGATCTGCGTGCACTACTAACTCTCTCGATTAGCATGTTACCAAACGTCGAACTGTGACATTCACCAGGAAAGTCAATCTCGATCCTTTTAATTATTCATTGGATGGAGTATCCTTACCACGTGATTTCGGGATCAAGGAACTGGGTATTTATTTTGATAGTGCTCTTGCTGTTACTACTCGTAGAAGCCAAACTATATCTTCTGCCATGAAACTGTTGGGTTCTATAATTAGAAGCTCCAAGCATTTTCAAGTCAGCACTATAAAACTGCTCTATTTTTCATATATCAGATCCAAACTACAATATAGAATATGGAATCCATTATACTCTACACGTAACATAGAAATAGAGAAAATACAAAGAATTTTTTTTTAATTTTTATACTTTAGAGAGGAAGGTATCCTGTCCGTGGTTACGATTATCAATAACTCTTACATCAGTTCAATATTTAATCACTTGAGCTTAGATGCCAGTTAGTTCTTATAAAGTTTGTCTGTAGCCTCGTCCACTGCAGGATTGAGTCTCCAGACATGTAGTTAAAACTTAAGTTTCTTGTCCCACACTTATCAACGAGACAAGAAATTACCTTTTACACCCCTTTTGCATGTCTGAATTCTCCACTGAACTCTCCGAATGTTGCAATATCTCGGAGCTTTAATCTGATATCGTCACATTGCGATATAAACTATACGTCACTCAGTGATGTCCTGGAACTTGCTAGAGGTCTAATTAGTTAGTAGGATTGGTATTTATCTACTTATTTATTTTCATTCTTTTCTATTAATACTTATGGGTATGCTACAAAAGAATTTTTTCCTTCATTTTATTTTTCTAAATTCTATATACTTTATATATACGTATGTGTAATATGAGTATGTTGTATTGTATTAAGCAGTAATTTAAGTATTCCCTTATGTTTTCTTCTTTATATGGATGTTAATCTGTTGGACAATAAAAATATTTATTATTATCATTATCTTTCCCTGGATCTTCCTCTTTTCCTAATGCTACCCTTTTATATTTGTGCAAGATGATTACGTTGTCGTTTAGAGCATTTCAAACAGTCAAGAATTTGTCCTAACTTTTTTCCAATGTCCAATGTATAGAGGCATGTATACAGAGCTACACATTCCATCTACGGGGGATTCGACTCACAAGCATATGTGCAATGTTCTTATGTTGGATTCCTCTACAAATTCACAAAATTTCTCCTTTTTTGGAAGTTCGGCTTCCCGGTGTTCACTGATTAGTATCAAGATTGCTAGGATAAGAGAAAGATAAGTTAAAGTCGTTATGACGATACCATTGCATTTACTGTCACAAAGTATTGATGATCTTTATTACATCGAAAGTTATTTAAATGGGCTTGACGAAAATATTTCTCAAAATTTTATCGTATCTAGTAGCTAATGGTGAAAGATTTGACAGCTCTCAGTGTTATCTGGCTATCTGAAATTGAGACAACAGTTTTTGGTAACATTTAAGAAAAAAATTAGTTGGTTTTGCATAAAATTTACCTGCTACATATTGATTGAGTTCATATACCAACGTTCACACAAAAGACTCGGCTTTTACTACCGCCGAAGAACCTCACATTTAACCGTAGAACGTCCAAGTCTAAATTCGCCGTTTTTTGAACGCGTTCGCCGCAACCTGCGCCCATTTTTTGCGCCTTCCACCGCAGGATGCAAATTAGCGGTTAATTTAAAAGGTTCGCGAAGTGAAAAGGCTTGTAAAAAGTGTATCAACTTAAGTGAAAATATAAATTCCGACGTCCAAGCCGGCATTAATATTCATAAAGTCGGGGCGGACGGCGAACTGCAAAAATGTTTCCGCGCCTCGCTTTTTCCTTGCCTAAAAACTGCCGGAGGGGCTCCTTTCCCCCTTCCTTCGTCCTATCTGCGCCCTCAAGGCTGGTGGTTCTTTGACCGTTCGCCGGAAGGCTGTCAAGACGCTTTATGACGTGTTTATTTTTGTGCGGCGAGATTTTTATTACGGACGTTCCCGCGAGAACACAATTTTAGGGGTAGATTTTTGGAATGGATAATGTCAGAGTTGAGAGCTGATGATTCACGTTATGTCGTTTAATATTTATTCCATTAAAATTTGGTGTGAATTTACTATTTTTAACGTATTTCAGTTTTCATCGACTTGTATCCTGGCATTTATATTGGTCCCAGAGATGAAGGAAAAATATTTAACAGACGAAGGTCTGCTTCGATCTAAACTAGAATAAGTTATACAATACAAGAAAAAGGGTGGAAATAATCGGAGACGGAACACACGTGCTGATCCTAGGTGCACCCTTGCCGAAAATGACATAATGGAACTGACCCTTCGAATGACCAAGAGCGACGCGTTCGCATTTTTATCCCGTCTTCGGGACCCTCTTTCAGGCGATCGGAACCAACGCATACGGTGGTCAAACTCGTTTGACCAGTATAGACACAATGGTGTCGAACTCGGACTACCCTGCGCGACAGATGGACATCGTCCGGCCGTAAGGGGTGAATTTATGCGTGCGGCGGAATTATTTCGTTGGATTTAAACGTATGTACACGTTTTAGTCTCGAGTCAATGGTTGCATCAATTACGCGTGACACGGCGACGATGACGACGATTTTCGCTTTTAAAGCGCAATTCGCAGATGTTTTCGTAGTTGAAACGTTAGCGTCTGACGTTTGGCATTATAGCTGTTGCTTCGATTATTTTAACTAAACATTTTCACATCAACTAACCAGCTAACTTACATGGTTTAACTTATTCAAGATGTTTCATCAGAACTCTACCAGAATTTCAGCTTAAATTGGAAATGGTGCCTGTAATGCAAGATCTATAGTGACTACTAAGAAATACTCTATTCAAATGTTTCTAAAGGCGCTTGCAGCTGAAGAAGGAGACCCGGGGTGCAGATATCAACCATACGAAGTTTGATTGAAACTTCGAAACAAGAAATGTTATGAGAAAAAGGAAAAATTGCTCCATCACTGGATGCTAATTGCAACTCGATAATATAAAATTTTCAAGTTCACATTGGTCCACTTAGGTAGTGGTTTAAGGGAGAGCATATATGCTAGCTAAATCAGCAAAGACAACTGAAGAAACAGAAGAAGGAGAGGTTACAACCTTGGTCCATACAGTGCACTCCCCGGATTGAGCTTTGTAGGACATTCCTATCTGGAATTTCGGTTTTCTCAAATCGATGAAGCTAATAGTATTTCAACATGGGTAAACTGTTTTGGTTCATCTGCATAAATTATCCTCATTGCTGCAGGAAGACTGGCTCATATATGCAGTCTTATATCCAATTTATGCATCTGATATAAACCAGAATTTTAATTGAAAGCATTGCCTAACAACTAACACAGTTTTAATAAAATGAATACAGTATTTTTAGTTAAATCTTTCACAAACTCACACGCATCGAAGTTTGGTTCCAAAACGTTTGGTAATTGCTTTAAGGAATTCCTTATACTCAGTTTGTTGACGAAGTGGGTGTACTCTTTCTTATAATCCACTTTTGACAGTTCCCTCTTCTTTTCCTTCAAGTGTTCTTATGTTCCTTGGAACAACGGATTGCGGATTTTTAGTTGCACAAGTTTTTACACATTTTTCGCAAGTTTTTCGATTCCTACAGTTCTCTCAAAATGTTCCCTCGTTTCATATCCATTTCTTTCATGGGATCTATCTGGGTTTACTTCTCTTCCTTTTGTTACTTCTTTTATTTCATATTCTTCATTCCATGACCGCCTTACTAAACTGTCTTCATTCATTTTTCATCTATCACTCGTATGCCACTTTAATTGATATTATTTATTGATTATTTATATTCGGCTTCCTTCTTTTATCTGATATTTCTAATTCCAACAAGTTTTCTTATCAAATTTATTCCCATCGTACTTACGTTTTCTCGTTGGTATCAGGGTTTCGCAGTAATACTACAATCGAACCTCTCTAAGTCAACAACTTCAAAACGTGAATTTACCTCCAAATCGAATTCTTCAATTAGCTGGAATACTGATGTAATGTTAAGTTTGTTTAACTGAAATTCTCCCTCAGTTGAACAATTCGAAGTAGCCGATGAAAATTTGGCTTAGGAAGATTCAACTGCATGTCTTTTCTAATCATACCAATTCTACCGACATTCAATGCTTTCTTCTTTATCACCCCCATATCTAACACATCCTATTCCTTTTTCGTTTCTTTTTTCACGTTTCTTACACAATCCCTAATTCTTCTGTTATTATTTAATTAGTTTTTGTTCTTTTTTATCTCATCTTCTTGCAAGCTCCCTTTCTTATTTTTCTCCTGTTTTCTCCCAGTTCATTTTGGTCATTTTTTGTTCCTAGATATTGTCCAAACATATACTTTTACTAATGCATTACTTTAGCCTACATAAGTAAGAAAAGGAGCTGAAACTGAGAAGATGTCATTTCCTTTCATTTTTCTGATATCCCTAAAAATACAGTTTCCTGGGAGTTATTGAAGCCCTAGAATTCAATTTTTACCTTGAAAAGACTTTCAAATAGCTTAAAAAGACCTGGTGAAATGTAAAGTTCTATTACATTTCGCCCTGTCTTATGACTGAGTTGTTGTACCACCTTAATTATTATATTATTATAATATTATATTAATTATTATAGAATATATAATCGCAGCCTAAGATTTATCGCATTTTCATATCCAGTATTTGATTTTCTTCAGTGAAACCGATTGAGGTTATGTTTCCCATCCAAGAATGATGAAGTTTCTCTACAAAAGCCTTCCTCCGTATTGCCTGTAAGGTCTATTTTTTCCTGTAAGAAATGTTATGGCTTTTTCTGTTATTTATTCTGACAAGCAAGTTATCTAGAATATCTATTCTATGTTAATGCCTTAGATTATTTACAAAATTGAATACTCAACTTCCTAAGTAAAGAATTTCCCAAAAAGATAGTGGAGCAGTTCACTGCACTATATATAAGCCTTTCATACCTATCGATAGACATATGAGGACGTACATATGCGCCTTCCACATATATTAATCAAGTAAGGGCATATACATACGTCTTCCTTAACGACAAAATTAAGATAACGTAAAAGAAAGATGAACAAATCAGAAATTAGTTGAGGCATACAGAGAACCAACACGGAAAGCACAAGTAGGGCTATTAGGAATGCTAAAGAAAGGGAGGTATTGAAAACGTTGAAGCATAACAGAATCTGAAGAAAATTTCTAAGAGGAAGGTGGCTAGAAGCTGCGGAACATGTTGAATGGATGTGGCAGATTGAGGAAAAGAAGTGAAAGACGGAAAGACGGAAAGAAGTAACTAATGGTACGGAATTCAAGGCCTTGTGAGGTTTCTAGTGCCGATGTATACCTACAAAGAGAAGTCGGAAAAATAAACAGAAAAGAAGACGATCGCCGTTTTGTTACCTATTCTTCGTGATTGCATTTTGCAGAAGAAAAGTAGATTGCTACATAGACCGGATTAAAAAATTAAATGAAATGTAAATGAATCCTTTATCATATTCATTTGAGTATGCCCAAACATGTTCGAATTTCAAGAATTAAGGTATCTTCAATCGAAATCAACGCAACATTTGGAAACAATACTCTCCTCTCCCTACGTCCTAAGATAGGTGCTAAAAAGGAGGAGAAAGGGATACAATTTAATTTGTTAGTTATCTATCCTTCGTCATTTTATATTTACATATTATAGTACTTAGGTTCGACAACAACGTCTGCGAGCTTAAGTGGAATGCTTTATCGTACATATTTGGTGGAGGCGCTGGTTTTCCATGATTTAAAGAAAGTTTATTATTTACATTCATATTTTGCACTAACAAAAGAGGAATAGATATCCGCATCATTACCGCAAATATTCCCCGAAACAGTCGAAGTCGTTCCTTTTCCGTTCTCCTTTACATAATTCTATTTCACCACATAAAGCGCGTACGAATACAAAACGCAGACATTAAAGAGAAACAAGCATTTTATATAACATCCAAGTCGGCTACGGTCGAAACAAATGCCTCCTCTTCTCTCGTTAAATCAAACAAGTGAAGCAAAAACAAGATGGCCGCCTGCCAGTAAAGAAAACCCCGTTTGTTTTGATCGTTAGCTATAATAATGAAGGTGGTTCCCTGCGAGGAGACGGGCGGAGAAGGGCAGAGCGAGTTTCCTTTTTCTGGAAAGGCAACCGTTAAAGAAAACAAAGGAGCGTCGTCGGGGAAAGAAGAGCGCACAAAAGAAAGAGAGAGATGGATACGCGCCGAAAGGATAGAGAGCGAATGGTCACGTGAATATATTTGTATGAATCCAGAAGGAGCGAAAGACGCAATTAGCCTTATTTTTATATCGATTACCCGCGTAAATGTCGAAACGTATGGAATCGAATAAAAGAAGTAAGAGACGGGGAAGGAGAGCGAGAGAGCGGGAGAGAGCTCGTTTCGGTGCTACTTTACGCGTCGCCTCTACGTGTCGAAATTTTATTCGCGGAATGCTGCTCCTCTGCTAATAAAGTCCCTTGATGAATATATAAAGAAAGGCGAAACAAAATGACATTAAGGCGAAGTACGCCGGGGTTAAAATTTAAGAAGGGGCTTCGTTTATATGTAAATTTAGCGTTGTCGTCGAGCTCGCCTCGCCTTTTCGGCCGAATTTTCTAAATATAGGACGAAAGAGTCGTTGGAGCTTATACTCTGTAGTTAGTTGAAGGAGAAAAGATCTGAATATTGTTGTTACGATATTGTACCGTATGAAATTCAGGGTAAATACATATATATTGGGACAGAACAGAAGATTTTCATATCCTTAAAATAGGAAAAACAAACTAAAATTTATTGTAGGTCAAAAATATAACTGTCAATTTGGTTCGTACCCATCAGCAACCCACATTTCTCATTTTCCCTCTATTTTCCTTGACGCTTCTATTAAGACGCCATCTTTCTCTAAGTGAGAATTCTTAATAGGAGCCTTCTAACTAAAGAATCGTTAACATTTTGCCATTTTGCTCAATTTTCAGAACTTCCTCCAGAACTCTTCAGGACAACTGCTGCTCCTAAACTAAAGAATGCGGAAACATTTGTGGTCTAGACTGAACTCAAACTCAAAAAAGTTATTATTCTTACTACATAGATTTGGATACTTCCAACGGTGTATTCCCAGAACCTAGTTACCATCTTCATCTAGAAAGATTTAAAAGATATTTAGATTCAAAATCGATGTGGTAAGGCTAAGAATTGCTTTCTTATTCATTACTATTCTTGCCATCTTTCTGTCAATTTGGAAATACGTATGTAGCCGATATCTGATCATCCCGCAATGCCGAAACAGAAGTGGTTGTTGTAACAAAGTGTTTGCACCACCAAATAATCGAGCTTGCTCTATATGATCTAACACTTTCCCAATATCGTTCTTTCAGAAAGAAGTTGATCAAATCAAATAATATCTGCTAATAAACACTTGATTCAATCCCCCAAGTAGTTATGTGGTGAACGTAACTTAATATTCATTCCAACACACCTACCAACTTTTCCTTTCAGATTGACAGAAATACCGAGAAGGAAAATACATATAGACCGTAAGATCATTAACGTTAAACATGAACAGCAGAGATAGTAGTTTGTTGGCTACTCCGTTGTAATCATATTTTCCCATTACTTCGAGAAAATCAAGTCTCCTAATGATTCCTCGTTATGCATCGGTCTGCATCTTTCGCATCTGTATATTCGATTACGCAATAGCGTCCAAATTTATCTTATAAACTTATAAAAAAGTTTCATCATCATCACTTTCCCCTTTGTGAAAAGGTGGTAATTGTTGATTAGTTGCTGACAAAACGAATCAAAAATGTATTATTTCTTTTGCCAAAAGTATATAAAAGTAACTACAGAACAGAAGAAGAATAGAAAAATTACCTTTGAACAAAATCTATGTCTTCCAGAACAGTTGGCTTGTCCAGAAACAAGATCTGAAAGCTTCATGAAGTTTCGGTGACTTTGGCTAGCTGTGTCTGCTTCGTTTGCTTCGTCAACTCTTCGTTTTCGCTTCTTCTAAGGTAAATTATTTTCTTTCCTTAGTTCTTTTAGCTCTAATCTTCAAAGTACTGAGTAATAGCCAGAAATTTGCGTCAACCTCCATACTTGGTGTTTGTGGGACGTTTCTGGACGTGGAACAGAATAGGTCTTGATGCAAGCGTCCTTAATATTTTGGAATGAGATGGAACTAAATTGCTTACCTTTGTTTCTTCTCAACCTAAGGTAATAACTTAATTATCAGAATACATTTTTGAAAACATTCAAACCTCTGCGACAAGTAAGAACTATTCTATACTAGAAGCTAAGGAGATATCTACAGCTGGACTTAAACCACTGTAGATCGCTGTGTCTTTGCAGGTGTAAATGAGAATAATAGTCAACTTTTTTTCCTGGACGTTCAGTACTGTTATTATGGATTTTTCTATGATGACGTTGAATCTGTCGTCAGAATTCGCCCAGCGGGTACCAGCTTTCCGCAATTTCATCGCATGTTTATGTTAACACGAAGGATAGGATATCCGGTGACAAGAACGATCCAGATTTCACAGAAAACTCTTCACAACAATACATATTAAGCTAGGCCGATCTCAACGATTTAATTCGTGACCTGAACCTATTTGTATCATAATCCCAATCAGAGTTTCTAGCATCAAGGCTTTGAGGCTGGAACTTATTTAGAGAAGAAAACAAAATCAGTTCATTCTGCCCGCGACCACAAGAATTAGAACACCTCTTTCCAAAGGAAGACGACCTAGTTAATTGCAATTATGTCAAAGCTCTATACGTTGCATTGGGCGTCAGCATCATCCCATAGATTGGATGTTGTTTATTAATTCCTCTAAAACCAGCTCGAAAGCAGTACTTTTACACAATGGTAACGGAAAGCCCTCCATTCCCATTGCATCTGGAATCCACATAAAGGAGACATATCAAAACGTAAAAGTTTCATTACGGATGATTCGGTACGAAGGACATTTCTGGTACCTTTACGGGGATCTAGAAGTCATTTACCTTGTACTCAGCATTTCAAATAGGATGTATCAAATTTTGCTGTTTCTTGTGTGAGTGAAACAGCAGAGACAGACAAAATCATTATTTAAAGAAACAATGACCACCAAGAAGATAGCTCGTTCCGGGAACAAAAAACGTCGTCAGTCAGCTCTTGGCGAATGCCATGAAGGTCTACTTGCTACCTCTACAGGTTAAATTCGGATTGTTAGAAAATTTGGATAAAGGAATGGATAGAAACGGCGACGACTTTAGCGTTCTGAAAAGCGAGACTTCCACGATTCAGCGACCCAATAATCAAGGAAGGCATATTCGTTGGTGCTCAAAACCGAAAGTTAGTTAACGATCCTGAGTTCGATGACGGTTCAGTTGAGCAAGAAACACCAACATGGGAGTCATTTAAGAAAATATTCCAGCACTTTCTTTGAAATAACAAGGCGGACAACTATAAGGACCTTGTGAAGGAATTATTTCATAACTATGAAGCTCTTGGTTCCAATACATCAGTAAAGATACATTTCTGTCCTTCACATTTAAATTATTCCCGGAAAACCTAGATGCCTTAACGAGGACGGTGAGCGATTCTAGCAGGGCATATCCACCGTCAACTCGCGTTATCAAAGCAAGTTGTGCTCAAACATGCTGGCCGATTACGGTTGGATATTAGAAAGGGATATTCCTGCTGCAAAATACAGAAGAAAATCATGTAAGAATGCCTTTTTAACTACCATTAATATAAGTATTTAAGCTATTTTAAGTTGCATCCAACGTTTTTCAAAATTTTAAACGCGCGTTACTCAAAAACTATGCCTGAAACAGAAATTTATAAAGCAGATCAGAATCAATGAGGAAAATACTTTAAGAAATACCTTATTTGGTCAAAGAAACAGGCAAAAAGTGAAATTTTGTTTATCAGTGTAATAGGAAGCTTCTTCAAGTTTAGGGTTTGTTTGGGCTACCTTGCCTTAGGCAATAATATCTCATAGCTCTTCTAATTCACTGCATGGACTGAACTTCTACCTTCCCCATGATTGTTTACATTATTCTATGAACTGTAAATTATCTTTCTGCTACTACAAAGATCACCTCCCTGCTTAGCTTTGCATCTTTACACGTGGTTCATAGGCGCCTCTTCGCCGATGCATATCCCAAAGCGAGAGACTGTTTTAATGTGAGGAAGTACAACAAAATATCTCGTTACCTTTTATGGCGTTGGTCTTTCTTGCTACTCCAATTTCACAGTTCGTCATGCACTTATCTGGTACAACAACATCTAACGATAGACTTACTTAGTTAAGCAGGAACTTTTGTAGTAGTGAGTCAAATATAGGAACGGACTTCAAGGTTAGTCAGTTTCCACAGCGCACCTCATTTATCTAGTCGAAACTTACTGACCTTGAAGTGCGTTCCTATATTTGACACAATGTATCTTTAAGTGTCGAGTAACTAACAATAGGTGATGCATAATTCTTATTTCGCCGAATACCTGCTTTTACCGATTTCCAGCATTTCCCAGTTCCCATGCACTCTAGTGTTAGTATGCCAAACATGTGCTTATTGATTTCCCACAGGCAAGGTTTTAAGATTAGTATTGTTAAAATCTATGTAAAGTTTAGAAAATTGTGGTTCCATCATCACCACCATTATCCTCTTTGGGACCTGGCAGGTTTCTAACATTGCCCAAGTGAAAATGGTTTAAATCAAAAGGTGCCCATTCAATCGTCCAACATTACTAACAAATGCGAGGTGTATAACACAAATTAAGTCAATTAAGGTCTTTCCAGTTATGCAAGAGGCTATGTGGTGATTCTAGGAAGAAGGTTTTTGTGAAATCAACTCTCCTCAAGTTTTCCTCTTCCACGGAGGACCTGGGAAGGAACTACTGAACGAATCCTCTGGTGGCCTACTTAGAAATGGCAATCTACTTTGCTAGTCAGGGATAGCGCTCTATATATTGCGCACAAACTTGCTCCATTCTTTCTTGTCCATTGCCAAAGCTTTTGCTTCACTCCATCTCAAATTCTTCTTTTGCAGTATTTTTGTAATCACTTTACTCCATATCTCCTTTCGTCTACCTCTGTGTCTCCGATAGAAAGTTCTTGCCTCCCATATTTCCATAACTGGCCTATCACTATCTAGTCTATGTAAATGATCCTACCATCCTAATTGTCGTTCTTCCGGTACTTTCAAAGCCGGCACAACTTTCAAATTTTCTCATATTTGTTTGTTTCTAATTCGGTCTCGTCTTGTTCTGGCTTTAACACCAGATAAATACGTCATTTCCACCACCGGGATTCTGCTTTTCATGGTGTTTGAGAAGATCCATGTTTCACTGCCAAAGAGCAAGGTACGCTGGAAGATGGTCTTATATGCAAGCATTCTCGTCTTCGTGGGTACTTCTTTTAACAATTGACTTACACATGCTGTAATATGCTTTTGAACCTTTCTCTGTACGCTGCTTAACGTCTTTTTCTTGATTTCCTTTGCTGTCAGTTCTTACTCCCAAATACTTAAATTCTTTATTTTGCTCTATTTCCTTTTCAGTTCAACCAACAATATAATATCAACAGTATCGTATGTTATTAGAAAAGGGAAAGAGCTAAAACTCGATAGATAAGCTAGGATGAAAATCTGCAATAACGACTTTATTTCACTGGGAAACCTACATTTTGAAAGACTATTATCGACACTCCGCATGTGCTAAACGAATTCATGGAGGCACGTTACAATTTTCGATCTCGAACCGGTTTCCCCATTCTCGTCGCATAATCGCGTTGACCAACTTGCACAGAACAGTAAGTACTTACCTAGATACACAAGTTAGCGAACTGCATCACGAAGTTGGGGCAGCGTCTCGTTTGCGACGCCCGACTCCGAGAAGTTAGAGGTAACGCGGTTACCGACAGCTAAGGGCCGCGCAAATTGCTATCAATATCGGTTAATTGATAGCGGAAGTTGTCGCAGACTAGGCCTGGTCCCGTTTCGCCATCGAGATAGGAATAGATTGTTTACGGAATCGTTACTTTATCGCCCGGTTGCGTCTCTACGCCTTTTTTTCTCGATTAATGAAGTATAAAGTTACGCGCGCCGTTGTTTCTGCTGTACGCGATAACGCGCGAACTAGCCTTTGTTTATTAAGCCATTAGCGTTGCTGATACGAGGCGATGGTGGAGATATTAAAAAGGGATTATAATGTTGAAGGATATTAAATTTATTGTGGTCGCTTATAACTAAGATAACCGATACAAAGTGGGAAATGTAGCGAGAATATTGCATTGTATATCGATGACATTCAAACTATCTATGTAATTGCTTTACAATAATAAAAATTTCAAAATTATTTGATGTACTTATGAATGAAATTTTTGACTATAACATTTACTAGTGACTTACAAGGGAAGATCCCGAACCCGGAAATTCAAAAAATTTGAAACTTTGGGAATATATACAACATATATAGGTGTGCTATACGCAATTTTTTTTTGTGCCGACATTCACTTTGAAGGGGTGAAACACCCCATCGAAAATTGACGGATTTTCAATATTCTCCACACAACTCCAGTAAAAGAAAAATAAAAGATAGGTGTAAATGCAATAGTTGCAGCATACATCAAGATCTTTCAAAATATGTGACTATCATATATACAGAGTGTTCCGTTAAGCCTTGCGCTTATACTACAGATGTTTTTGTAACAATACAAAGAAAAGTTTGAGATATAATTTGTGTGACTTTTAATTCTGCTTAAAACTATGTAGGGTGTTCTAATGTACAGAGTGTTCCAGAAGTAAATATCACCCTATCCTTGGTTATATCTAACAGAACCTCATATATTATATTATAATATATATGTATATATATTATTAAATACTTATTGCAAGGAATGATCTCAATCCCGCAAATTTAAAATATGAAATTTGAGAATATGTAAACCACATGTAGAGGTGCGATACGAATTTTTGCTGCAAAGTTAATGAAATTTACTGTATATCTTTGCGGTACTATATTTATTAGATAAGACATTGTTTTGTTTGATAATAACATCACAACAAAGTATTGGTTTTGGAAATATGTAGAAGACATATGTAATGCGCAATTTATTAATTTGATTTAATCACTCGCTGTTGTAAGAGGAAAAGGTTAGTTTTTTAGACCAAAGTTATATCTTACAATTAATCGATTTTATTAAGCGATAACAAATATATCAATATTTTTAACATTTTAAGCAATACAAATATTGATAAGTACATCAATATAATTTATATGTGATTAGCTGATTAGTCATAAAGTATAAGATATATAGGAAATTTTTGTAGATAACACTTTGCATCTTTTGGTCATATTTATTATGTAGTGAAATACTGGCAAATGAATAATTATTCTGTAAGGTGATGAAATTCTTCAAAGAAATGTTTAAAACATAGGAATTCGTTGCACCGCGCACATCGTAAGATGGCCTGGGCACCGCATATGGAACAGCTAGCAGGATGTATAAAATCCTGTTGTCTAAAAGCAAAACTTACCGGATTTTCAAACTTATTTGGTTTTTGATCAATGTATCCACTTTTATACCAAGCATAAGCAAATACATCGTGATACTTTGGTGCCGAAAGTTGGTTGTGAATAAGGAACTGTAATTTGATAACATTATTGCGTTCATGCAATACAATATCATAACCAAACAGTAGCACAAGATCGGAAAATTTTCTTACAAAAATTTCCATATGCGGAAACCATATACATCTAGTGGTTGTATCATTGCCGTAGTTTTTTCGGTATCGTCAATATTTCAACATGCTTGTTTGATGGTATACTCTTTTGCAATGTAGCAGGACAATGACCAGTCCAAGAGTCCAAGAATAACACGCTCTGAGCTCCCACATTTGGCACATACACACGGGTGAGCCATTAAACAGTTCTTTTGTTAATTTTCCCGACGTTGAAGCCCTTACATAAACATTCCATGGTTCAAACAAAGACTGTGTTACACGCGGACCGAAACTACCACTTTGTTCTTTCATGACAATAAATAGAGGGGAAAGAAGTTTTCCAGAAGCTGATATTGTGGGAAGTATGGTATAACTATGTGTTGTTGCGGATATTGACTGCACAACTGCTGTAACCCTTTTTGAACCTTGCACAGCTAACGTGCGACCAGAATGAAGCTCTAGATTAAAGCCACTTTCTTCGGCATTGAATGTATTATCTTCTCCGACTTGTTTTATGTGATCTTTTACATGGCTAACAAATGTTGAAGCGATTTCATTCAGCTTTTCGGAATCTGTACCATATGATCGCGTAATAAATTTATTTATTTTTCTTGAAACTATTCTATACGCTTTCTTAAAATTCCAGACCCAATGCCGGGATGCTTTAAAGTTTTCTAAATCTATTCCTTGATTAGCTTGCAAAGCCCATCTTTGAATGTCCAAATCATGAATAATATCACCCGAATCAATACTCTCTACAAACTTATTATAAACGGATTCCGAAATTTGTAGCAATTTTTCCCGTCGTGTGCCTCCCCGCTTTACTGTTTCTTCCCATCTAGAACAAATAAAAAAATAAAGACAAATCGTTGTTATATTAAATGGAGTTCACTGTTTACCTGTACAATTGTTGGAGAGTTGAAACTTTTCGAAATTTCTTTTGGACGGTTGCTAACGTAAGTCGCTTCGCTTTCCCACTTTTCCAGTATTTAACAGCTTTGGTTTTATATTCCAAAGTGACAATACCGCCTTCTTCTGGAACACACTGTTTGTCTTCAGCTTCCATCGCTTCTAAAATTTCTTCGCGTGTAGGTGCGTATACATCATCTACGAAGTCTACGGAATGTGGTCTAACTGGATTCAAAAATTCTTGTGTTGTGTCAATTTCCAGCGAAAATGAAGTATTTTTTTGAACGTCAAGAAGCATATCCTTTATTATGTCGTGTAATTCCACTTCGTGGTTATTCACAGGTCTTGGATTATTGTTATTGGCAACGTCAAATGTTACCATGAGCAAGCGAATTACATTTAAAGTATTTACGACAACCATTTTCAGCACCACAGTTTTGTTACACAGTCAAACAACAAATACTATTAATGTCAGGTGGGGAATTTATATAAGCAACGTTATCATTTATCATTGCATTTGGTTGATTATTGCGTTTTTATGAAAACATGTTTACACCATTAGATAAAAACTTCGAATATTATTATCATACAAAACAATGTCTTATCTAATAAATATAGTACCGCAAAGATATACAGTAAATTTCATTAACTTTGCAGCAAAAATTCGTATCGCACCTCTATATGTGGTTTACATATTCTCAAATTTCATATTTTAAACTTGCGGGATTGAGATCATTCCTTGCAATAAGTATTTAATAATATATATACATATATATTATAATATAATATATGAAGTTCTGTTAGATATAACCAAGGATAGGGTGATATTTACTTCTGGAACACTCTGTACATTAGAACACCCTACATAGTTTTAAGCAGAATTAAAAGTCACACAAATTATATCTCAAACTTTTCTTTGTATTGTTACAAAAACATCTACAGTATAAGCGCAAGGCTTAACGGAACACTCTGTATATATGATAGTCACATACTTTGAAAGATCTTGATGTATGCTGCAACTATTGCATTTACACCTACCTTCTATCTTTCTTTTTACTGGAGTTGTGTGGAGAAAATTGAAAATCCGTCAATTTTCGATGGGGTGTTTCACCCCTTCAAAGTGAATGTCGGCACAAAAAAAAAAATTGCGTATAGCACACCTATATATGTTGTATATATTCCCAAAGTTTCAAATTTTTTGAATTTCCGGGTTCGGGATCTTCCCTTGTTAGTTAAAATATTTGTTCTAGCCCTGAGCAACCTAAGTATTTGTATAGTGACGCGTATTACAAGAAGGTACATTAAAGTCAATACAGGCAAGAATCATCGGCGAATCAATTTTATTACTTAATATTTTCTTTAGAAATCTACCACTATGCACATCACGTCGAGAAGACACAGTATGCATACTATCTTGATCGAGTAAACTTCCATAATTTGTATTTCGGCCAGGATATATACGAGTTATCTTAAATCTTAGATATTTTAGGAACCTCTTTTGAATTCGTTCTATAGAAATCGGATGATACGTGTAATAAAGGAAAGACATAAACGAGGCGTACTCCAATTTGCATCGAACAGTAGCACAATATAAGATTTTGATAGCTGCAATGTTATGGAAGTATCTACACGATCTGATGAGAAATCCTAACGATTTCGAAGCTGATGAACAAATCGAAGCAATATGTTGACGGCTAAGCTAAGTTGAAAGTCATAAAGTTCGGCTAAGTCATTTGCTTCATTTCTTCGGATAATTGAATCGGTTCCAACCAAATAATCATATACCAACGTATCAGTGCATCTAATGTAGGCGACTATACAGCAACGTTTAGATATGTACATTCAACAAAATCTTATTTTGAGTGCGCCATTCATCAATTAATATAAGATTAATCTGTAACTTGATACAATCGGATTTTCTATTAATAATATTGTAAACTTTTAGATTTTGCGAGTTTAATGCATTATTATTAATTGATCTTATACAAAATGATGCACTACATAAATGTACATAAATCGTCTAAACCGAAAGTTTCAAACTGGCAAATACAATACTACAGCAATACCAAATTGACTGAAATAAGAAACTAAGTTCAAACTTCTAACAGAACTCGTAACATTTATAGAAATAACTTTTATTAGAATATTTTCTTGATTTTCGCGTTAGTTGCATATCGTATGGGCTTGCTGTATTCCTCTAATTTTTCATTTTGTACCACTTCAGTTTTTGCAACTGCATCCTGAATAACAAATAAACATGTTCCAATCAACTTATTCCTTTGTTTCTAATCGCGTTTTATAAGCAAGGTGTTTCGGACAACAGCATGACTGATTGACTGATAACTGATTCATTCCTATTCTCTATAATCGGTTTTCATCCATAGGAGCTTTTGCAGACATCCGCTTGTTTTGCAAAGATACCCTGTCACTCCTTTTGACTTAGGAATACACGTATGAGGAAAGCTTCCTCAACAGTGGCTCTTCTAATAGCAGCCTTACAGTTCCACTGGACTCCAATAGGAAGGCACCTCTTTCTTACTGGTGTGGAATTTTTAGGAGACTGGATATAAGCACGAGCTCCTCGTTAATCTTCATACTTGGTATTGTTGGGTAGATTTATTTTCTAACATAAGGACTTGATGTGCCATTGATGGCCTCTATCCGCTTAATCTCCTTAGCTATCAATGGTATACCATTGTACAATGAATTGTAACGTGATATTTTTGGAAGCATTGGACATGTTTCCATATTGCGCTGAAAAATCTCCATATTATGAATATTGAATGGTTCCCTACAATTCGTTTGCCTTAAGTTCTCCAAAATGTTTGCAAAAAGTGCCAAAGAGAAAGGATCATGTTGCATTTTGATTGGTAAAAGTTATAGCGACAAATCTGTCGAAAAGGAAACTACGAGATATCCAGTCATACTCCTTTCAAAAGCACCAACCTCTATCAAACTCGCCTTAGTTACAGTTTTTGCCGCGAAAGGAGGTCAGCAATGGTAGTAAGAAGGGACCAGGGTTAAAGGCCACCGAGAAAAGTCGCTCCCATCCCTACAAAGACATAAAGTCTCTGAAGGTGCTGTGACTGAACCTAAACGACACGTACCACTTAAGCAACAAAAACCTAAAGAATCTGTTAGACACGTCGAATGCAAAACAAAAGTGATCAAAGGACGAAATAACACCGGAATGAACTCTAGCAGAAGGAGGTGCCTTTGCCCACTTATAGTGATTTTCTCCGTTATAAAAGTTGGATCATAGTTCTGACAGAGGCATAGTCTCTGTATTGTCACTTTCGGCTTGTTCTTCAAGGTCCTGACACTCACTTACATCTTCATACTCGTCACTTTCATGTTGGCATATCAGTTCGGATTCGGTTATCAAAACTTGTTCGTCATCTTCCTCATTATCCGAATCGTCTGAAGCTTGCAACAACATATTGACTTCTTCTTCGAAAAATGGATCCGATACTCGTATAATTTTTTGCCGGTCGCTCAAGTTCGGTCAACTTTGTGATCGTCGTCTTGAACGGGAACAACCTGCAGTACTATTTTCTGCCACTTTTTACTAGAAAATCTAACACGAACATGAACACCAATATTTCGATAAGTATTACTTCCGTGTTATGCAAGGAGCGACGAAACCTCATTCCTTCCTGGGCGTTTTGATATCAAAACCGAAGCCATCGAGCTACCCAGTCCCGGTAAGCGGGAGGAAGTGTGTGAAACTAAGAAATCAAAAGTGTTGCGGAGCCTGTGAGGCTATGCGTCCATACTTAAAGGTTAATATGTCCTGAAAATTCAATCTACCATAAAGAAAAGTTGACACAATAACAGCTTTCTTCTGCACACACAAGTTGGAAAAAAACTATGTATTATTTCCAGTTCGGTTCATGCTCATTGGTGACAATTGCTATCTTTCCTCTTCTAAAGATCTATCAAAGGTGAATACATAAGAGGGGGCGCATACCATCCTGACTAAAGACTACGACGTCCTTGAGGTAGCAAATAGGAATGGAATATTATAATATGATTGAATGTCCATTCTAAACATGTTCCACATCTATTTCGAGCAACTTTACTCTATGATTGTAGATCTCCACGTTTGGGCTAACCTTCAAAACCTTCTGCTTTTTCTACCTACGTTGTTTCGCAAATTTGCAACAATAGCAGCTTCTCCTGCAACTGTGAGCAAAACTTTATTGTGGCTCAAACATTCTTCATTCACCCTCAACAAGCAGCCAGTAACAAGTAGGTGCTTATATATAACTCCTTTGTTACTGCGTCGGTGACTTTCCATCTCTCATATTCATTAAGCAACACTGACTTAATATTTATTTGATATACACTTATCTTGCGTTCAGTAGATTATTTTCTTGATTTCCATGTTGCTTGCGTATTCTATGGGCTTGTTGGATTTTTGTACTTCTGATTCTCTAATCAGTTCGTCGCACTAGTTTCTGCAACTGCATCCTGAATAATTTCTGTAGCCTACCTTTCATTGTCCATCCGACATGTTCCAATCAATTTATTCCTTTGTTCCTGATTGCGTGTCATAAGCAAGATCTTTTGGAGATGAATTACTGATTCATTCTTCTCCTGTATAGAGAGTTTTCCTTGAGTGAATCATAACTTTTACAGATGTCTGCTGCTTTTGCAAAGATATCGTCCCGCACCTTTTGGCTTGCGAATACTCATACAAGAAAAGCTCCATCGAAAGTTTTGATATTAAAATTTCTTTATGGTTCAGTATTACCACTGGAAATCTTTGGCAAAAAATTTGTCCAATTTACATCTTGCTAGGTAGCAACCCAATTTTCTCTCATTACCTACCCATATAAGTAACTTCTAAGTCAACTACTAAGGCTAGCATTACACGCCTCATTCCCTACTTTCCGATCCCCCGTACTCTCCATCTCTTTCCTGATCCTAACATATACACATATCCGCGCCTCTACGGGGAAATCCTCACACTTCCGACACGCTCGTCGAAAACCGAAAACTTAACGCAGCTACACACAACGCCCGACCCGGAGGACGCCTTGCCGGTGGCGAGATGTTTTTAAAACACATGTACGACGCTGTGATTCACATGCAAATGTGATGACTGTGTTTATCAAGTGAGTTGCGCGCCGGTTCCGTCCGACGCTCTTTTGTTCCGACTCATTTACCTCTCTTCTTCGCCTTCCTCTTCATTTGTTTCGGGCCGTCCTGTCGTCTTTTGTTTTCGTAGCGGAGCGCTCGAGTGGAAAGCCGAAAGGAAATCGTTTTGCTTGAAAAGTTCAAAGTTTATTGGCTGCTAAAGGATACGAGTGTGTGAAATTTTGATGATGGAGGAGGTATATGAGTCGATTAAATCTAGAGTTGTGAGATTTTGGATTATGGTCTAGGATAATTAAGTTTGTAGACGCAGTATTAATAAGCAATTTTACCAGCAGGAAAGGGAAAATGTAACAAATTCAAGATATAACTAATACGTGATCTGTCCCTGATCAGTTTATCTCCTTGCTCCACCGAATTAGAAATAAAACTATGTAGTATACACTGACTTCATTATTGCATTTGATACCATGGACTACAACATATTGTTGGAAAAATTGTCTGCTTTAGGAACTACTCCGCATTTGATCAAGCTATTGACATCGTATTCACATAATCATCTAAATTACGTATTTTATAATGGTTACAAATCATTTAAATTTATCTCTACTATTGGAGTACTTCAAGGGTGTATTTGAGGACCGTTACTGTTCATTATATATATTAATGAATGATTAGTGTCACTAACGTATCCAGTCTTTACTTATGCGAATGATCCAAGAACTTTCGGACCCGTTGAGTTGCATGATATTTTACACCTACAACACAACTTAGATATCTTTGCTAATTGGTGGCATAATCTTAAATTCTATTTAGATCCTATACCTTTTCGATACCGCGCACACTACCTTTTAAGCATTTTATTACCCTACGGGTGTTAGCTTCCTGTTTTAACTCCAGCCAGAGAAGTTTAATGGGAGAAAAAGAGCAACTAAAAATAAAATTACTAATTATTATAAAGAGCATCTATTAAAAGATAGAAAAGCATTGCAAATATTCAGACACATACCTTCAACACTTTCACATACCAAGAATTCCTAATAATCACTGGATATAAATAACCAAGGATATATGGATATTAACAATACAGGTCCCTTTAACAACGTTGTGTCTTCGGTAAACTTAAGTCATCGTGAATTAAACTTTTCGTTTCGTGGATAACGAAGAAATAATGTAGTGTAGTCCTGGTTTGCAAAAAAACATTAAAAGCTTGTTTGATTGACGACGAAGAAAATTGACAAGACAGATAAGTCAACAAAAAAGTTTAAAACATATTTTGGACGAAAAAGGTTTTAAAGAAAGTACCAGTGAGTAAAAGAACATCATCACCCCGGAGAAGAAAGAATTTAAAAAGAGAGGAATCCATAGAAAATAGAGCTGCATCGAAGAAGGTATTCGAGAGAGGAGACATTGGAAGGACAATCATCGGATAAAAGAAATTACACTCACACACACACAACACTAGGTCTCATCTTTATTTTGTGTTAAATATTTCTCAAAAGTTATGAATATAATAATAAATAATAATTTGTTATAATTTATGCTTTTTATATCATTAATTAAGAGCTAGGCTAATTTTGTTTAAGAAATTAACTAAATTCTCAGTACATTAGTTTTGATTTACATTAGCTTATTATATAACATTTTATTTTTGTTACATGCATGCAATTCATTTATTAAGTCCTGTAGTTGGGAAACTGTTGGACATTGAAGATATTATTATTATTATTATTATTATTATTATTATTATTATTAAAGCTAACGGTTTTTTCTCCTTCTCCTTTTGCGCAGGTAGTAGTTGTGCTGTTTACGGAACTATCGTTGTATCTGTATTAGACAGATCCACACATTAATTTTTTCGGTATTTATCAAAATATTAGACAGGCAACAGACAAATAACAGATTACTTCACTGATGCATTTCTTCTCTTCTTTCTGGGCCTCTAAAGTATAGTGTCTTCCCATTAGTTGGCCAAATTTTGCCCAATTCGGTGATTTGCCAGCACTTTGCTATCGGCTCTTATCCAAGCCATCGATACGCCCGATTCCAAATGGTAAAAAATCTCAAAATCGAAGGCGTCTTAACCGACCCTTAACGACCTTCCTTATCGAACGAAGATCTCGTACGTTCCGAAAACAATTGAACGCCGATGTCGCCGCCGCCGCCGCCGCCATCGGTCCCGTTATCACTTCGTCTCCGGTATTTAGGAGGACCTCGTAGGCCTTCTCTTTTAATAATTTCGAAACCGTAACAATAATATGAGAGAGGAGGGTATGAGAAGGCGCCGTAGTCGAAACGTTTTGTTACGTATACCACTCGCCAACGCAGACACATAATACAAAGATGGCCGACTTAAAACTAACCTCAATTTATCAATGTCTTCAAGATAACGAAACAATGGGGTGTGTAAAACATCCATTGTTTCTGCTTATACTGCAAAACAGCGTAATGTCGTTGGTAGTTTGGCTCTCCGCGGCACACTCTAGACGTTATGCGGACGTATATATATAAATGGGCTAGTAAATATATAACGTTATGTACGTACACATATACTCGTTTATGTGCGGATAATATCAAAACAAAACACTACAATGACCACGGCTCGAATTTCTAGTCCATGTTTATGATGTCTCTCTCTCAAATTCGGGAGTGTATCCGCTCGGCGGCGCTTTATTTTTGATTAAGCATCTCGCTATTCTTCTTGCTTCCTCGCTAGATTGCTTAATTGTTCTTTTCGCCGAAACTAAGGCTATCTATCAAGTTGCGCCGCCCTCCTTCAGTTACGTACCTATCTATCTATCTTGCTACTTCCAGATCCCTCTCGACCCCATAATTTCAGCCAGGTTACACGCTGCAGTTGTAAGAGGGAGATTCGTAAGGAGATCTTATCTTGCGGCGGAAAAGCGTACTAAAGATGTTTCCGAAGAAGTAATTTTGGAAATAACTACGCGATTGCTTGAAATATAGGGAATTAAACTTTAAGAAAGTGACCAGTTTGCATTTGAGGTTCGGATAAAATATTTGGAAGTTTAACTTTCTTCCGTTCGTTTATTGATCAATCTGATATTCATTCAGAAGCAGACATCTTTAGGTGTAAATTGTATACAGAGATAGATGTACACATATATATGAAGTACACAAAATTTGAAAGCACTATAATATAACTTAAAGAACTATCATTAGAAGTAGTTGAAGACCTCTAATAAGACGAAGGGAAGGTTATTATCTTTTTGGGTTCAAGTTAGAGATTAATACGATAATGTCTGAAATATATGAAGACGAAAGAGTTGTGTGTGAGCTCCACATTTTATACACTTGAACCCATGTTCAACTTTGCATGAAGTTGTGATGGTGTAATATACTACTCCAAAGCGAGAAAGAAAGAAAAACTTTTACTTGAAGAAACTTAAACATGTTCAAGCGAAAATTAGACAAACCAATAGAGTCCCAAAGAAAATATTGGAGATCCATGAACCAATCCAATCCGCTCCTATTGCTGCTGTGTACCTTCAATTCCAACTTAGGATCTGAAAGCCTTAAACCCTTTTAACTCATTGAAAATCTGCTGCAATCCCGCAGTTTTGGGGGTGACGAGTATAGGTTTGGGAAGCAGAAAGGCATCTTTTAAAAAGCTTTCTTAGTAATACAACAAATCATTATTTAGGAAGTTGCTGGTCATCCCCTCAAATAATTTCCTGTCAGTCATGTGTGATTGCTACCTCGAATTATTAACAAACTTTGCAAAGATTATTTACATGCCAAAGTCTTTAGAAGTTAGACATTGTATTAAGTTGAAAGTTTCTGTGTATAGCCGACAAACTGAATCTACAATTTCAAATGAGTATTAATAAAACATTTGAGGATGTCACTGATTTGAATTTAACACATTCAATGCGAGAAAATACGAAACACATTGTCTCTATCACTAGAGAACGGGAGCCGACAAAACGCCGGCAAACATTTTGTTAACGTTTAATCAAATAACGCTCACATTTTGAAAATGTTGGAGAAACTGAAGATGATAAAATTCAAAAAGCAGAGCTGGACAAAAATTCCAGAATGGAAATCATGAGCCGGTTGATTTGGGAAAGGCTGCTTTGAGTTTAAATAATCAAAACCGTAAACTTAACGACTACGTTTGTTGAAAAGCTGCAAATGTGAAGTTTGGAGATCTGTACATTTATATTTTTGAAGGTGGGCTTATAATGATGTCGAGATCATACAGCATTCATCAGACAGAGTTAATAAGGCATTGCTAAGGAAAATGATGACTTTTAGTTTAGTTGAAGATCTGTCTGCTTCGAATTGAAACACTTGAATCCCGAAAACTCCGTTCAAATAATTTTGGAAAAATTTAAGGTGGTAGAAGTTGACAAGTGTGCATATGGACCCATGCAATTGAGGATATAAGATATAAGTGTTTATGATTTAAAGAGCCAATCAAAACCGCAGCCGCAATAACCCTGTTCAAAAAGTTTTGAGCATAGTAGCTGCGGTAAGAGTTAATAATATTTTGTAAGATGTGTTTGCAATTACGTCAAAATTTTAGGTTAAAACAATTTACCCTGATCGTGTTGAAGATGCAAGTGCTTCAGGGCAATGTCACAATGACCTCATCTAAACAATTTCGGAGATGTTACAATTGCAGACGTAAAGAAAAAGTTTTAGATAAATTGCAAATGTCAGTGATTTTAGTTTGAAAGCTTAGTCAGAACTTCAGTCCTATTAACGTCTTCCAAAGAAAACTTTGGAAAAACTGAGGAGGGTAAATTTGATTGGTTTTAGATTACTTTTTTGAAATCGCGCTAGCAATTATGCCGATATTTTAGATTAAACACACTACCGATAGAACTAGTTCACAAGTGTAAATCAAAATATGAAACTTCACTGGACTTAATGAACTGAATGAAATACGAAGCGACCTAGTATTTAACTTCATAATTCTAAACAATTACCACACATTTAAGAACCCTAAAAGCTCCGAAACAAGAAGACATTTGATAGATTTTGTTTGTGGCAAATTCCATAATCTCCTAGAAATCATCTGAAAGGTTTAATTTTCTTCTAAGGAAGAAGAAGAAAGACATTATTCGACTTTCTTTTGTGGCGGTTCCGCAACGCTCTCCGTAACTATAATATAAGGAATGAGAAAGAAAAGTATAGGTTTTCCCTCGGGGCAATTACCCAACTCAACAACTTCTCGAACGTGACCTAAAAGGCTCTAGTTTTCTGCTCCCAGAAGGAAGAAAGAAATAGAAGACCTGCATTTTGTTGGAGAATGTGCTTCTAGTTATGCCAAAATAACAGATAAGATACGAAAGACACACACCACATGTGCAGAAAATAGACATATACCTTGCAAATCTCCACTAATCCCAAAAAGTGTACATTGTTGATTACATAAACGAGGTTTTTTACGATTTTAATAAAAGGATTCACCATCGATTTTTTTCCAATTATAATACAAAATTAGGTAGAAATGAGAAGAAAGAAATGTTCGATACATTTTCTGTGATTCGATAACTATTACTAACAATCGAGATACATAATGTAAACGTTTTTCTTTCTTATTTTTCAAGGGAATGCTTTAATTGGAGTGTCCTTGTTGCAGGAGGAGTCAAAAGGGACGAAGTACCAAAAGAAGCGCATTTAAAAGTAGGAAATTTAAATACCTTCCTTCTTTTTCGGTTAATTTCCACCTGAATTATTCGAGAGAGAATATTTTTGAAATACACAGAGCGCACCATATTTTTCTTTTCATAATACGTAATATCCAACATTAAATTTAAGTAAAAGAGGTTTTCTTTCATCTCCCTAAATTTTGAATGGTAACGATAAAGTTTTGCTTGGTTATCAAAAATAGCCGTGGCTCCCCGTGAAACTTAAACACAAGTTTTTTAGCACGAATCATGGCTATCACATTTGAGCACATAGCCGTCAAACTTCTACAAGATTTGCGTCTAAGTGCCAAATTTTTGATAGCTATCGTCTGATATGTGAATACATTGTTGCTGTCACATTTTGATAGCCAAACCCTCAACGAAAACATCGCTGGCTATTAAATATGATAACCATGGCAGTCAATGTGTTAATAAAGAGTTATGTAGATATTCTACTTTTTGCTTTTATTCATTCCCTATAGGCCTTGCGTTTATAACTATTTTCAATTTTCCTATTTCCTGTGATACATCGTTCTACTTCTACAAATCTTCAATCCCTACACCGACATTCTAGCATATCGCCTCAATCTACATAGCAGCACGCCTTCGAGAGCTAATATGTACGGCGTAAACGCCGAATCTCGACTCGAGGAATTCCCCTTAAGAGGGAAATCCGGCCCTGGAAATCTAATACATACACATCGAGCTCGCTCGCCCGCTCTCGCACGCACACATGCATGCATATCGCCTCGCACATACGTTCGCGAGAAACGCGGCCGAGAAACTCACGTAGAAGTACACGCATAAAACCCCTGGAAACAAAAGAAAACCTCCTCTGACGGACATTTCCCGGCCCGCGAAAGAAGTGGGGGAAAAACTCCTTGGCCGACCAATGAAAACTCCGCAGCGTTCAGATGTTTTATTGATCGGCATTTTAGACGCCGCGAGAGCCTCTTCAGACGGTGAGCGGCGAACTTCCCTCGTCATCCCCCGGTTTCTTCCCCCTTTTCGACCGTCCCCTTTCCCCTCGCGCGCCCTATCGTCCGCCAGAACCGTACGCCGGAGAGCGGAGAAAAAGAAAGTCGGCGATTCCCCCTTCTTTCCTCTCGGCCACCCCTTTCCCCGGCGATCCCCTTCGGGGAAAAGGACGAAATAGGAGCGTGAAATCGCTTCGAGAGACGAAGAGACGGGGAACTCTCTGGACGAAGGAAGGTCCGTCGGTGAGCGGAGAAATCGGATCGGAGAAAGGAGAGGCAGGCCATTAGTAGGTCTTTCGAGGAGGTAGTAGGAGATCCGAAGGTATCGCTAGAGAGTAGCCGCGAGGGGAAAAGAAGGCGGAAAAGGAGGAAAACCTTTGTATGGACGGTTTTCTTTCGTCTTGCGGAAAGTTTGACGAGGGTTGGACCCGAAGTCAAGACCGATCGAATATTTGGAACTGTATTGTTTCCAAGATTGTGTCAGTGTCGGATTTGCCGCACGTTAGGATGCAAATTTTATCTCAGTCCTAGTTCAAAACTAGAAAATATATGTAGATGTCCTATTTCAGAGAGAATTAAAAACAACGCATATGTGGAGCAAATTTACGTCAATATCTTGAAACACCTAAGAAAAATGAATAGTGAAGGCTAAAGTTTAGCCAAATGCATAATAAATGCTTGGATATTCGAAGAGATACATATTGGAGACCAAATTTTTCTTCCGATTTGTGTTGCAGAACTTCAAACAAGTAACAATTTCATTAGAAGTCGATTTAAAACGAAAATTTACATAGCTCTGAAACAATTTAGGATCTATAGTAGCAAATGCTTTAGAGATATCTTTAACTTCGATCAGAGGCACCCTACCATTAATTTAAATAGTACACATAAAGCATCCTACGCTTTTTTACTAGTTTGAGAAATGCTCGCAGTTCATAAATTTCTTAAAGGTAGAGACAGTTCTTGGTTGCTGATTTACATTCTTTTTGGTAATTTGCCCTCTCTTTCCTATATGTACGTTTATTCTTAATATTCTGCGTTCGTTGCCTCCGACTGTTCCTTTTCTTGTTCTTTTTGTGGACTTCTAATACTGCTGACAGCATGATTTCAGAAATTTTTAGTTTAGAAACAAGTAACAGCCAAGATTGCGGTTTTCTGCTAAAATCATGAAGAACTTGTCAAACGATATTTAAAAATATTCACAATAGTCTTTGCAACTTGAATTTGCTGCTGTAGATCCTCAATTGCTTCCTCGTATTTTGTTTTGTAGTGCCTATCTATAAAAAAGGAGATAAAGAAAATTGCAGGAACTACAGACCAATAACGTTGCTAAACGCCACTTACAAAATACTGGCCAATCTGGTAAATACACGATTTAAAGAACAGGCAGAGAAAATCCTTGGTGATTATCAAAATGGGTCGGACCCAATCGATCGACCATAAATGCTATACACACGGTAGAGCAAATAATCCAGAAGACATGGGAGCATGGCAGAGAAATACATTTAGTTTTTATTGATTTTAAGGGACCCTTTGACACCGTCAACAGGAATGAAAAGATAGAGGCATTGAAATCAATGGGAATATCAGAAAAATTGAAGGCGCTGATAAGAATGAGTCTTAGAAATACAAAAGCTAAAATGAGATACATGCGAAAAACGACAGACTCGTTCGAAGTAAACAAAGGAGTAAAACAATGAGACCCACTATCTCCAACAATATTCAGTTTAGTTTTAGAAAGTGCCATTACAAAAGCCGAATTAGACAAAAGAATATAATGGTTGATGGATTGCAAATAATAGCGTATGCAGACGATGCCACAATAATTGGTAGCACAAGAACAGGATTGACACTAGCCCTGGAACGTCTGGAGAGGGAAGCACGAAAACTGGGTATGGAAATCAATGAAGCTAAAACAAAATATATGAAGATAGGGAGAACTGAAACCAATACACGAGGCTACCTGAGAACACAGAACCACAAATTTTAGGAAGTTTCATCGTTCAACTACTTAGGTGTAATAATGGACAGGAATGGGAAAGAGAGGGTGAGACAAAGAATATTAAAAGGACTACAAGCGTTTGGACGAAATAGCTCACTACTGAAAAACAAAACACTAACGAAGAAAACCAAGATCAAGATTTACAAGACTTTAATAAGGCCGGTCATCACGTATGTAATGGAGACTACAGCAATCACTAAAAAGAACAAGAAGACCTAAAGATAGCAGAAAGAAAAGTTTTAAGAACAATATTAGGGCCGTACGTCACAGAACAGGAAGTAATAAGATCGAAAACTAACAAAGAAATAGAGGATCAACTTGGGGGAGAAAATATTATAAGCACACTAAAGCTCAACGGCTCCAATGGGCAGGCCACATCATGAGAAGGAAACCAACGGATATGATAAGAAGGATAACCCAGTGGATTCCGATGTGTCCCAGAGGTAAGGGACGACCAAGGAAGAGATGGAGAGATGCCGTGGAGGAAGACGTAAAAGTGATGAAGATAACCGATTGGAGATCAAAAGCAAGGGACAGGAAAGAATGGAGGAAAATAACACAGGCCGCCAGGACTCATAGCAAGCTTTAAAACACAGGGAGCAAGAGGAGTAGTTCATCTCATCAAACAGAACTTCAAAAAACGTCATAAGACGTTAGCCATAGCCCAAAGGGCTGAAAGGCTTGATGATGATGATGATTTTGTTTAAGGAACCTAGGAAGATACAGGAGACGAACTATGAATAAAAGAGAAGTGAAAATTAATGGTAAACTGCAGAATATTAGCTGAGAAAAAGACACGAAACTAGGATAAGGTTGGATAATTGCACTGACGGTCGGAATCAAAAAATCATAAAGTAAGAAAGAAGAAATTATTTTCTCCTATCCCTTCTTATTCCTCGCCATGTTTTGTAACAATCAGGTGGGTGTAAGTAAATAAGTAGTTCAAGACCACGTCGTCACTCTTAGTCGACAAGTTGCAATGGCATTGGTTAACATCGATCAATGTGTTTAGCCTTAAACAACAATCTGGAACATTGACCGAAGCATTAAGGTGAAAATCATATAATTTAAGCTTTCTAGTTGCTTATTCTTCGGCAGCGTTTCCGCTGACTTTAAAATTAGTACATACCTACATATACTACATGAAGACAAGTTCAAAATCCAAATCGTATCATTCTTTCGTTTACAACATCGATTTTGGTGTCTTTAAATAGCTATTTTGACAAATAAGTTCCCAAAGCGATAAATTTCGTAAACGAAGAGCATCACACAGGACTTCACTAAACTTGCTCAAGATTCCGACGTCAAATTTGAATCGACTAATTTAAAATCTAATCTGTCTTTGTCTGACATAAATCTTGTCTTTCGCAATATCTAATAGATTGCACAATGAACACACTTTTGCAATCAGGACGATAAGTAGTTAGGGTAAAACATATTTACATTTATGGAAATTGATGTGGTAAAAGTAAGAACTATTTCATTTGTGTTTGTTTAGAACTACAGATGTTGTTGCATAGTGGCACATAGAATGTTATATGGAAGGGTATGCCATTAGGTACTAGATTGAAAGCACCGCTCTTCATCATACGGTGCCTTTCACAATTGACTTATCAAATTGAAACAGAGGAAAGTTTAAACAAACTGAAACAACTGAAATTGTAAGAGAAAATATTTCCTTATTATCACAGGAAAGTCGCAATTAATTTGTTGAGTTTCGCAAGTTTTCTAAGTAACATTTTGGGACGTTTGTCTTTTAGACGTAGTTGCAAAGTCAAGTACATCCCTTCATTTTACCATACGAACTGTAAATCATACCGTCAACTTTTCAAACGTAGGATTGAAAAGTGAAGGTTACAGTTTATAAAAAGAAATATAAGAGCTTGTGAAATGCGGGCCAATGTTCAACACGGTGAAGTACTTCTTCTGATAAAGCGTGTTCTGTGAAAAGCAACCTAACAGCCCCATCACCTCTTTTGCAAGTGGAAGGAAGGAAAGTGGGTATACGTCTTCCAAAAGTTCATTTTTAGTCTGTTTGCTCCAACCCCTCTCTTTGCCTTTTTTCATCGCTAGTTCAACTGCATCCACGGTTTTGATTTTTAGTGGATCTATACGTGAGAATGTCTCATGGGCGTACGTCAATGTCTTATGGGTGGTAATGCTGCCTTGAAGATCGTTGATATAAATAACGAGGAGAATCTCCTTGTTTGCATAGCTACGGACTTTTTCTAATGTCAAAGCACCTTCTGTTTCCTGTTTTTGAGATAGCTTCGTACGTTTATTAGTTATATCAAAAATTCCGTAATATTCAAGCACATAGAATTTGATATAGCTTTATAAAAGCCACAACACGCTAATTCTATGTCTTGCTTGTCATCATATGATTGTACAAGAGTATTCATTAGCTGATAGTTTGTAGTAGGAAATGATAAAGAATGATACCTATGGAGAAAGACTGATTAGTAGGAATGGAAAAAGTAATAGGAACTTTCATATGGAATGGACTATTGATTGGACATACATTCCAGAATCAAAACATAGAAGACTGTAGTTAAAGCTAGAAAGAGTAGAAATGTTATGTAGACTATATCACTTGCACAAAGAATATACAGAGTGAAGTTAAGAAGGCAATAAGAGTTTCCTACACAGAGATTGGACCGAATTACAAACAAGTTTTGTCAGAGATAAGGGCAAATAAATCAGAGGAAATGGAGGAAAAAATCCTCAGGAAATTAAAACATTCGAATCTTTCTAAGTCAATTCTATCGAAATTGTTCGAGTTAGGATGAGCTCGAGTTGGAGAAAGTCATTTAAATGTATTTCGTATATGTATAATGAATGATATTTGCTATTATAGGGCAAACAACGCGCATAATGGGAGAAAGCCTTATTCTGAACTAGATTTAAACCAGAAGTAAGACAATTTGTGAAAATACATATATGTAAGCATATATCTTAAGTAACGAGAGAAACTAATTTATAGCCCAGATTTATTCATGCACCATTAAGGTAAAGGCTGATAAAAATCAATAAGATGTATTGTACATATGTCTTTTTCTAATTGGAGGAAATATGGACAAAGAAAATTATACGGAGAACACCTTTGGAGATCCACAAGACTTCATTATATCGACCGACTAAAATGTTCTTTGACTTATACATTGAGTGTATTGTAAAAGAAATTTGGTGTTATTGACACAAAGAATGTTCTTGATTTCGAATTTTATGTCCTTGTTAAAACCGCGAAAACAAAAATATAAGACGGCTCACGATTGGTGTTTGATTTAAAGAGAACTACTTACATGCACTTGGAGCGCGAGTATAACAAAAATTATTTGATTTAAGTAGAGTTCAGCTTACAAAATTCAACCTTAGAACAACCGAAGAATTCTGTTTCAAAGATGTGGCAGCACTGTAGCCAGCATAAGAATTCGAAGTAGGGATAAATTTCTTATGGGGGTATTGGCTAAGGAGGTGAAAGATGAACAAACTAGGAAAGCGTATAGAAGGAAACTAATAACCACCTACAATAAAAAGAAGAGGAAGAAAATAATTGGCTTGGAGAGTATATGAAATCCCCAATAACGGAAGCGATTGTCATTCTAAGTTATGCAGACAACATATTGAAAATCGAATAAGACAACAATTGGTATAAATTCAATTCTAGAATATGACTTCTATAATCTTGGAAGAGTCAGAATGTTCTTCACATGGAACTGTAAGTGGCACATTACATTTATTACGTTGCAGACAGACGAAAGTAGAGCTTACAAAAGCTACTCCGTATGAATTTGAGAAACGTGTCATTTTGAGAATAAATTTGGAGCGTGAAAGGGTGACTATTGTAGCACGAACTTGCACCTCTTCCGAAAAGTGCCGACTAGTAGCTCTGCGTTCAGAAGAAAGCTAGGGGTAACCACAGAACGATAGCTTCGTGAATGTAAGAAATTCTTAACGTCACTGATGTAAATGTAATATGCCTGAAGATTATTGAATTACGCCGACAGTATCACAATCAAAATTATCCCTTTGTGTAATACGTATGTATGTATGCATATGACCTTAAGATATAACCAATCATCTAAAATAAATAACGTAGCATTCACTGCTATACTTAGCTCTAACTGTCCCTTTCTGCAATAAGCAAATTTACGTAAAAATAGTCATTTCAACTTGAATATAGTGTGACAAAGTAACTATTTTAGTGATTTTCGTCACTGTTCTGAGATATTTCTTACAGATACGTGAATTTTCATAGAAAGCTAGAAAATTAATGGCGGGGACGGGGTAATAAATCAGTAATTGAAGATCAAACGTCAAATCCGTGGATGGTATCTAGCAATTATGTACGTAACTTATCGAAACATCGTGAAATTAAAACTATTGTTGTTAGATATCTGATGTTATATATATATATTCTGTCATTATCAATTAATAAGTTGGAGCTCGAAATCGATACAAATTGTACGAGAAATTGTCTTAATGAGCACATCAATTTAGACACATGCATACACTACCTGTTTATTACAGTGTTGCCTGTATCATAGTCTGCCCGTCCCTATCGAACTCTGTTCTGCCAATTTGTGACTTTTTCTGTTAGTACCCCTTGCTCTCCTTTAGCTATAGGGATCTGACATGATTTTCTGAGTCTTATTCTTCCTCTTCATTCTAACAACTAAGCACTATTTCTTATTTACTTCCTTGTCCGCAACTTCTTATACCTACGGTGTAGAGGTGATGATTCTGCGCCATCCTTGTCTGCTACAGTTGATTGGGTATAGTTTAGTGCTTCCTCGTGTAGAGCATTTCCTATACTTGCATTCAAATTTGTTTATAGGTCTGTGTCTTGATCTCGTCCCTTCTACTCTTGTCATCCACAGTATTTTCACTTTTCTGTCTTCGTTCATTCGGACTAAGCAACCAAACCGTCTTGAGAACTGTATTTCTATTTTCCCTATTGCTCCCGTTACTTTTAATCTCATTATCTGGTCGCCCCTTATTCTATCGATTTTTGTTAAATCATCTATATTTCTTAAGGTCTTCGTCTTGCACGCCCCTATTTTGTTTTCATGTATCTGTGCAGGTATTGACGCCTCGCTTCCGTATATGAAAGTTGGTGCCACAATTGCTTCATATACTTGCGTTCTTGTCCTTCTTCATATCCTTTTTTCTTTTGAAGCAAGAATTACGTAATAAAATACAATGTGGATAACTCTCCAAGGGATCGCATAGTGTTATGTATTGGTTTAGATTTCTTCGACCCAACTTTCAACCTTTCATGCAACTCATTCTTGCTATTGCCTGTTATTATTCGACCATCTTTATGCAGTAGTTCGTTGAGGTGAACATGTTCCACTTTCCTGTATCCCATAAATGTTTGTTTTAGCTTTTTGTTTGTTTTCTTCTTTATCTGTACCATAAATGTAATAAACAGGATAGCACTTATAATGCTCGCTTGCCATACTCCCTTTGTTCTTATTACGAATATAGACACATTGTTATTCTTATTGTTATCCAGTAGGTCTTGGTCTACACGTTGCTTTCTTACAGGGTCACAAGAGCCTTACAGCTTTAACACGCATAGTTTCTCAATGATCTTTGAAAGTCGGCCTGGAAGAGTGGTACTCGGATGTTTAATGTCATCAAAGTTTCTTTTTTGTAATTTTAGCAGGCTTATTTGAGAAACCGTCCATTTTGTAGCACTTTTGGATTGCCCACAAGACCTTCATCAGGTCAAGTAGCGCTGCAACAAGCTTCCAACCTATCAAGATGGCAAGATCTTCAGCATTCTCTTAATCATATACCCCAATCCACTCTAGTTCTTTCCATACCTCATCCATTATTAAACGCCATATGACTATATGAGCTAGTACTTTCTTAAACGCAACGTTGTACACAATCCTGCTTCTTGTCACCGAGTCATTCTCTATTTAAGTATTGATTGTCCGGAGTACGAAGGATTAGACAATTCCATGAATGAAGTGAGTGACAGAGTTATCGGTCATATTTAGCACGTTTTCCGTCTCTTTGTATACATTTTATATTGATTCTATTTCTTTTAGTGAGGGTTAGAAGGTAATATCATTTCTTCATTACTCCATTACTTATACTTAAATTGCTTTCTTGATGTTATGAAAAGTTAGGTTTACCATATGTAACATATTTAAAAGAAGTAGAAATATGATCATATGGATCATAATAAACATTTCAACGGAAATATAAAGCACTAAACTATATCATTTTTGCGCTGTAAGGTTGTGTCTTGTAATAATTTTAATCAGCAGTATGAAATCTCGATCAAAGTGATAAAAAATAGAGAATATATCTGACGACTAAATTCTCAGTAAGCGTCATTGTGAAAGTTTTGATTCTAAAAGTGATATAATAAGTACAACTGCTTTAGATTGAAGGAAATGCTATTTTCAAATTTCATTTTATCGGACCTGTATATCTTGACAAGTCATTGTTAACGAAACTTGACCGGGGTGGGAATTTCCTTAATAACAATGTGGATTGATTTTTATTGAGTGGTCCAGAATACTTTGATACACAGAACTCTGGATCCAATTTTATCCACTAAAGTACGTCCTTGCTTCTAATAAAAAACTTACCCTTTTCAACCAGCCCCAACTGTCCGTTACCCTGTTACAGAAAAAATATATACTTGGATTCATAAGTCAAATAAATTCGTAGAGGTTATCACAAATTAAAAAAATATATACATGCATATAATTTTCATCATCATCAAACACAAAGAAAAAGGCACTATAAAAAAACAGTACCATCACAACAATAGCAACCCAACAAATTAACTCCCAATTACCCGACAAAAAAACAGAGATAAAAACTTCGATAAAAAGACGTATTACCCACCCTTTCCTGCTACACTTTATAATCATGCGTACAGAGAAAAGAAAAACCTTTAAAAAAGAGTTCCCTCCCTTGCATGCGAGTACACAAACAATATGGATGCACACGCTAAACATATCATACGGATTGAAAAAAGTCAAACTCGAGAAGAAAAAACGAAAGGAAAAACACGTGTTGATGTGTTAAAAACATGTTGCGGTAGTCTCCGTCCCTAGCGGTAAGCAAAAAGGAAAAAAGGAGCCACCGATCTGAGGGTAGAAAGTGGCACGCGTCGAAGGTAGTGCGGTAGTTGTGTGAAAAAGTAATTACGAGGGTTTTTCGATGCGGTTTTTATAAATTGCATCCCTGAAGGATGGTGAGGTCGGGAGAAGTTTTTTTCTCTCTGGGTAGAGGTTAGGGGTAGCGTTATTGTAGGGAGCTTTGAATGCTAGTTCTGATTGGGGTTGTTCCATTTAAGGGTAGATAGCGCTACGTTGAAGTTAAATGGTAAATGGATAGGTGGCAGGACTGTTTTAAGTGAATTTACGATAGTGGACGGGTATTTTGAAAGTTTTTAAATGCTTATCCTAATTGTTAATGAAAGAAAAGTGAAAGAACTCAAAGATAAAACTCTGAGCAAAATGTAAAATTTATTTGAATAGTGTTTTAAAATGGTGGAGAGATGTTAAATCTCCGCATAACACTTAGGGTATTTTATGTCTTTTTAGTATCAAATACTGAAACTAAAGGTTTCCTAAATCACTGTTTTTCCGCCCAGATTCAATGCTAGTAAAAGCTCTTCGGGTGATAGCTTTCTAACAATAAAGTATTCGAATGCTAGCAAAAGCTTTAGCAATAACCAGGAAGCTCCTTTCTACATAGTTTTCTAATATTCTTAACATCACTACCAGCACTTCGTATCAGAGCTTTCTAAAGAAATAACACACAAGAGAAGACATATTGTATATACACATACGTGAATTCTATAATAATTCCAATAGTTAAAATATAAATACAATTCAAGTTAATTTGCATACATTCCGTTCTTCTCAGATCACAAGCTTTATGTAGGCTAACTTAAGAGCTCCACCCTTAACTGGTGATGTACCTTACCCCCTTCTTCTCGAGTTTGAATACCATTTAGTGACGTTTTCTCACGATAATATTTATACCTACGATATAATTAAAAAATATATATTATTACTTATGTTCACTGACACATGCATACATTATTACTGCGTATGCGCGTTTGTTATGTGCAATAATCTTAACAGTAATGGGGTGGCCAATGGTACAACGTCACCAGTTAACGGTTACTTTGAATCGTTCGATTTAATTGAGACGCTTACCTGAAGGGTGTGCTCATTAGATTCCTGATTTTGTATTTGTTCCTTTTTACAATTACACTCTTTTGGAAAATATATGTACGTCTTCTTGAGCTTTTAAAAGGAAAAGAACAAAATCAGCAAGAAATTTAAATGACGATATAAATATTTCTTTTCTCGCAGTTCGGGGGCAACTTAATTTGAATCATTCAGTTCAATAATAAAATACTCATCCATAAGCAAAAGCTTTTGGAAAAGATTTTTCCATTTTGTCTCCGTTATAAGTGGTGAAATTCATATTTTGAAAAATAAGCTGCCATCCTCAGTGAAATAATAGATTTCTTCGGGTTTAACAAATCTGAAGAATTTATCCGATTCTTCTGGTTTCCAAATTATGAAGTAAAGGCAAAAGTAAGTACCGTAAGGTGAATAATTTATCATTCCTCGTGGTTCAAGTTTCTTGCAGTTCAGATGTTAGTTTAGTGATTTTTAGCAAAATATGCAACCCTTTCGTAGCCTCTACGGGCGATCATTGTCCTGAATCAACCAGGCTCCTGCAGTTAAGTGAAGTAATTATTTTCATCCCGACTCTACGGGCCAAAAATATAATTTTCGCTAGCTTCCATGGAATCGCCGTTCAGATCATTTTGGATCCTGTTCTAAAAACAATGTGGCGATGATAACTTTCGACTGACGAAATGGCCTGATCTGATACGCACGCTCACTTCTTGGTCAGAAAGCACTCCGTCCAGTTGGATGACGTGAAACATCCTTAACAGTGGAACTATTGCGCGTACACATACCTACTACTGTTTACCTGTGTAAGTCTGACCCATTTAGGTCAGCCGAAACAAGTCACCAAAGAATGTGTAGCAGTTTTTATGATTTTGGTATACGAGAGCAAAATTTCGAATGCCTTGATTAATACTATTTTAACATTTATTTTAGTACGTACGTATTTTATCAAATAAGGTGACATCATTAATGAAAATGTTGGCTTTTGCTGAATTTAATAATTAGCACAGATATTTCATCGTAAAACGTTTCGAATCATTAATAGATATGGTTACAATGTTGCTTCTTTTAACAGCAATCCCAATTTGTTTTTAATTTTCCTAAAATATTTGAGTCAATCCTACATCAGCATATATTTTTTAAATTTATTTATGTATAAAGATTAGCATGGTTTTATAGAGAAAAGATTTGGAATTACCAAGCTAGCTTATTTGTCACAATACATGTTGAAGGGAATTGATACTAAATATCATGTAGATGACTACAGCCGGCTGATTCCTCTGACAGACACTGTATTAACATACAGGGTTCGCCAGAGGAACGGGTAATTTTGAACTCACAAACCTAATTGATTTTGCAAATTTTGCATAAGTATTACGTATGTGCACTTAAAAACGTTTACCATGATGGTGCTGTGCACGACGTGTGTAGAATATTATGTGGGCAAGATGGCCATCATTATCCTATTCACGTTGTTCTAACCTCAATCAGAAATTATCCACATTGTGTAGCACCTAAATGAGAATTTATATGCTTCGTATGATACAATATCGCTTAGGGGCTGATCACAGAACAACTCTTCAGATATCCCCAGAGGAAACAATCACAAGCAGAGAAACCGAGCCATCTCGAAGGGTGAAAGAAATTCTTCATTCATTGGGATGAGGTAGCCAAGCGATAATCTTCCTCCGAACTCTATTGGTATTCTCGCTATGGGACTCGTCAGCCCACCTTTTGGGTTGAAACCAAATCTCCACAATAATGTTGATTGACCAATTGGGCAGTTACAAGAGTGCCCAACGTTTGGGCATAACGTCCAGAGTTCACGATCACATGGCCATTGTCATCTTTAAAGAATTAACTCCGGATAATCCTAAAGGACGAGTTTGGGCGCCGCGCTGGTATCTTGGCTCTTTACCTCTTGGAGTTCTTGTGGATTATTTGGAGAGCAGCACCATTGTTTTGTTCACTAGCGGACTCCGAGAAATAAAAGTGGACTTCGTTAACCATAAACTTATTATGGATAAAGTTTTAATTTTCCTCTAAGAGCAGAAGAAATTGTTGGATGAACGCTATTCCGTCGACTGCATCCTTTTTAGTACGTACAAGCACTAATTGCATCTTATAGGATTGAAACCACAAATCCTTGTGAAGGATGCGTCTTACAATAGTGCTAGACATTTCCAAGAAATACAGGATAACGGATCGGAATATCGTGGACTGAGCAGAATCGCTCCTGGCATCGGTATTTCCCGGTGTTCTTTCTCGATACTGAAGAACTGTTTCCTCAAAATTCCTAACACAGGCCTTTATTGCATGCGGCCAAGGTGTTGGATTGTTGCGGTGAATTCCAAACTGTTTTGTAAAGAATCATTACCCTTTGATAAAACTGTCACAATTTTGGTAGAACGCCTTTATTGCCAAACCAATTACGACTAAATGGGATATGATTGTGAACAAAATGACGCTGGTTTGATGGCTTGTTCCTTTCGCGAATACCGCACTTAAATATAGGTACAAAAATATTCCAATCAAGTAAATCATCATTTACTTTTTAAAAAATGATTTAATATTGAAGTCATCGGATCAATATTAGAACTCTTAAAATCGTATTGGCTTAATAGAGTTAAGTATATAGTGGATGATGATAGATTCGAAATGCGATATTTTACCTTAACAGTATTGGAGCCTTCTTCGGTTTATTTGAAAGAAAACTGGGATATTGTAACTATATGGGATCCAAACTCAAACTACTTTCTTTGAATTTCCCTTTCGTTTTTGTTACTGTCTTAAGCCACATGTTTTCGAAACAAGTCTACTACTACATCGTTCACGTATAATTAAATCATCGTTTCCTTGCTCTCCTATACGCATCCTTAGAGTACATTCGAATGTAACAAAACGCGCCGAACCCTCGTAACAATTTTTTGTCGGTGCAACGCTGACGGGACCATCGGGGAACGAACGCCTAACCATTACCTGTTTGAATTCAAATCGGGGTCCGGACATTTTTCCTTCCAAGTTTTTAATTCAATAGCGAAATTTTTACAGACGCACTGACCCTTTCGCGCGAGGGGAACGGTTCTCTCCGTACCTTAGTAACGTGACCGCTTGGCCCATAAACGGACCACGGCCATGGAGATTGGAAAATTTACCGCCGTTTTCGATTATTTTCGACGACACGTTTTCGGCTAAACACTGATATTGGTCACCATGATTTCGAAACGATGTATTTATCGGAAGAAACTTAAAATTTCTAAAGTATTGAAAATCTCCGTCGGATATTTCCACAACCATTAAACGCGGGCATAATGGTTTGAGCTCCTTGGATATTTCGCGTGCTGTTTTCGATGAAACCAACTCAGGGCATTCTAGTGCAACCGGGCAATTAATTTTTCTTCTTAGTTAGTTATTAGATGTTAAATCTTGTAGTGTTAAGTTTTTAGTTTTGTGTTAAGTTTGAAGTTTCTAGTGCTAAGTTTTGTGTTTAAGAAGTATAACACTGAGACGTTTGTGTTAAGTTTAGTGTTGATATGGATTTGTTATGGTTTAAGTTGTGCTGTACATAGGCTTTATCTTAAAATGGTTTGATGGTAAGTTTATTTTTTGGCGATTTTTTTATATAATTTCTGGTATCATGCTTTATACATCTACACCTCGATTTTCACTTAATTCGTTTTTATTAAATCAGATTTCAAGTTACAATATGGCAAACCACCAATTGTTATACATATTAGTCTATTATTAATTATAATAATATACCCCGAAGTGAAACGGTTAATTAATGCCATTTTCATGATGCGTCTCGGAAAAAAAGACACCCTGAATTTTGGTAAATAATTTCTTCTTCTCTTTTGTTCTTTCCAGTCCCATTTTATTTATGTAATCATAAAAAAGCGCTAACTTTTTCCTTAGATGGTTGGCTGTCCTGTAATATCTGCGACCTGATTTTCATTTCTTCACTGTATTTCTCAACGCATGAGTACACAAATAAAATAGACGAAAAGAAAATGACGTATGAAGATGATGACTTGCTAAAATGAGACTCTAAAAAAAAACAACTTTCCAATTCTAGTATTGAACCTGGGCATCTAAAGAATGTATAATGAGAAAAGACGTGCACAAGCTGTCGACGACTTAGCAAGAGCACGTGATAGATTAAGTAAGATGCTATAGATGAAGAAAAGGAAGAAGTCAAGAATTGAAGATGAACAAGGTTTGAGTGTAATTTCTTGATAATATAATCGCAAAACGGGACGAATAAGAAAAGAGCCCACGAGTATCATAAAATAAGAAAACAGCAATAAGAGAACGCAAGAAGGAAACATACATGGGAACGTGAAGAAGGATTTTAATGTCCAAAGGGATAGCGATATGCCCATCTTAAACTGCAACATCGCAGTAACTGAAATATAACAAAAAACGAAGAGCGAGCAGATTTATCGAGAATTTCACTTGAAATGCGTGGATGCAGAAGTGGATAAGAACGTTAGGAAGTATGCCAAACAGGAAACAAATAAAAATAGCATTAAACCTGCGTACCTAAAGAATGCATGATCAGGGAAACGCGCACCAACTTTTAACAGCTTGGTAAGAGCACATGATAGATCAGCAAAGATGCTGTGGAAGAAGGAAAGAAAGAAGTCAGGATTTGGAGATAAACAAGGTTGGAGGATAAGTTCTGGATACATTAATCGCAAAACGGAACGAATAGGCTTGAAATAGAAAGACGCAGTAAGAAAGCGCAAGAGGAAAACATAAATGGTGATATGCCCATCTGAGACTGCAACATCGCAGAAACTGAAATATAGTAAAAACGAAGAGCAAGCTGATCTTTCGAGAATTTCACTTGAAATTCGCGGATAGATAACAACGGAAGAAGATAGAGAGGAACGATAGGAAGCATACCAACGAGGACACAAATAAAAATATATCGCTCACTTAGCAAGAGTATATGGTAGACCAGGAAAGGTGCTACCAGAAGAAGAAAAGAATGAAGGAAAGGATGAAGAGAAGGAGGACGGAAAAAAGAAGTAAAGAATTGAAGATTAACAAGGTTTGAGGATAAGCTCTTGATAACTTAATCGCAAAACAGGACGAATGAGAAGGAAAACCATGAGTAAGCATGTAATTAAAAGGAGTAATTAGAAAAACATAAATGGTGATATGCCCATCTCATACTGCAACATCGTAGAAACTGAAATATAGCAAAAAAGAAGAGCAAGCTAATCTTTCGAGAAATTCACTTGAAATTCGCGGATTGATTAGAACGGAAGATGGATAAGAACGTTAGGAAGGAAGGAAAGTAGTCAAGAATTGAAGATAAACAATGTTTGATGATAAGCTCTTGATAAATTAATCTCAAAACGGGACAAATAAGAAGAAAAGGCATAAGTACGGATGAAATAAAAAGGAGCAATAAGAAAACGTAAGCGGAAAACATAAATGATGATATGCCTGTCTTCGACTGCAACATCGCAAAGACTGAAATATAGCAAAAAACGAGGAGCAACCTGATCTTTCGAGAATTTCACTTGAAATTCGCGAATGGATAAGAACGGAAGAGGATGGAGAAGAACGTTAGGAAGCATGCCAAATAGGTGACAAATAAAAATAGCATTGAACCTGCTTACCTAAAGAATGTATAATGAGAGAAACGCGCACATATCGATCACTTAGTAAGAGCATATGATAGGTCAGGAAAGATGCTACAAAGGAAGGAAAGGAAGAAGGAAAGCAAGAAGGAAAGAAAGAAGGAAAGGATGAAGGAAAGGGCGAAGGAAAGGAAGAAGGAAAAAAGAAGTAAAGAATTGAAGATTAACAAGGTTTGAGGATAAGCTCTTGATAACTTAATCGCAAAACGGGACGAATAAGAAGGAAAACCATGAGTAAGCATGAAATTAAAAGGAGTAATTAGAAAAACATAAATCGTGATATGCCCATCTTGGACTGCAACATCGCAGAGACTGAAATATAGCAAAAACCGAAGGGCAAGCGGATCTTTCGAGAATTTCACTTGAAATTCGCTGATGGATAAGAACGGAAGAAGATGGGGAAGAACGTTAGGAAGCACGGCGAATAGGAGATGGATGAAAGGGACGTATGGAACGTAAAGGTGGAGTAGTAATTGAGTTGAAAGCAAAAATGTCGATCCTAGTAATGGGTTACAGAACAAGGAATTGATAATTTGACAAGGAAACAGAATAAATGGGGCAGGACAAGAAAGGACGGAAAAAGTTTCTCAAAAATTGATATCAAAGTCTTGATAATTCGACACGAACGCGGATGGTAAGGAGAAGCCTACCACAAATGTAATTAGATATGTATGGTTAGGGAACAAAAGTACTCTGCATAAGGAGGGAATAAATGGACTGAAAAGTACAACGTAAACAAAAACACCAAGAGGAACCTGAGGACCTAGCGATTTGCTAATATCAAATTGCAACACCATTTCCTAGTGAAACAAAGTGGAAATGCAGAAATGATATCCGTGTTATTGGATTAAACATGAATTTCGATTTCGTTCAGCTCACCACGTAACATCCTCTTTAAATAAAATATCCTATAGGTAATCTTTTATAAGCTGCTAACTTGATTGGAATATTATAATTTCGATGATTGTTTCCAACGTATGAAATTCCTTTTCGGTCATCCGCAACGAAACAATATCCATTTCTGTGCGCGCACCTAATTGTAATACAATAGTTAAAAATAAAGCAAAACAAAAGATATCATCAAGGAACTTGACACAAAGGACACTACCGTCGACGGCAACTGCATTAACAAAGCCGAACCGTTTTCATTAAACAACGGACACGCATCTCCACATGCAATATACTAGGTCAGGTAACAAATTTAAGCGAGGAAGTGGACTTCTAAAACACAAACAAGGGGATTTACGGGGCGAAAAAAGGGGTCAGAAATTGAGGACAGTGGCTACGCGGCCGGCAGATGTTACTTAAAAAGAGATTTATTTAATTTTTCTACTCTCACTCGTTCTCGATGCGGTGGCGATGCAGCTTCGACCATCGGATAGCTTTCACGTTTCAGGAACGGTCGTCGATTGTTTTCCTTCGTTGGCTTTTTGTCTTTTTGTACGGGCCGGGTCGCCCTTCTGACCATTGTTGTCGATGTTTAGATGGACGTGTGGATTAGGTCAAGGGTTGGAAATAATTTCGGTCCGGTTGTATTTGTGTAAAATGAATTTAAGGAAGCGAGGGGTGCTAGATGGTCCTAGACAAACGAATTTACTTACCCCCTTTTCGTATTCTGAATGAATTGTACCTGGATGAACTTATGGTCGAAGGCAACATGCAACCCAATTCAATGAGGTTGTTAATCAGGAAGCTCTACCAGGTAAATCGTTATAAATTCCATACTGAAATTTCAAATCTTATTCCTTTGAAAAGATACTTCAAAGCTAACACTAATATAGCAAGATTCTTTCAACACTATCTTATATGTCCTAAATTCATATCCTGAGGATGATAACTTTATTGGTACAGTGTATCTGCTCCGATTTGCCGTTTTGCCAAAAAATAAACCACCTTGTGGTCAGCATCCAAATCTTCATGCGCAGGAAGTTTAATAAAGTTTGATTTCTAGGCAAAAATGAAGAATGTATAAAAACCTTAGATAAACTTAAGTGAAAAGGGGCTGATGGCATAAAGTACTTTACCCGGGCTCCACATACTACTGCTCTTCGGACAGTTTTGGACTCACCCGCCTACCACTTTACATCCCATTTAAAGCATTCCGGACCACAACTAAAGTGGTACCCAAGTGAGTCCAAAACAGCTTAAAAGCAAGAATAGACGTATCTGCACCTCAGATCGAATACTTCGAGGCAATGGGGAATTACCCCAGCGTATTCCGAGGGGAAGTTTACGATACAGGACTATGTGCCCACATGAATAAATTACCGAAACCAGAAGAACCTGATCAGTTTTAAACTTAGCAAAGCAGACGTCCAAGCGCTCAGTTCACAGGTCATCAATTTAGGTGTACTCTAGGAACAACGTAAAGAAGTAAATACTCTGAGTAAGAACATCAACGTATCCTTGCGATGGATATCAGGTCATGCTGGAGTAGAGGGCAATGAAACCGCTGATAAAGTAGCAAGGCAGCGGTCATAATCACCGTTTGTGGGACGGACCCGAGCTCTTCTGTGAGCTGAGTATGCATTTTCTTCATAAGATGTTAAGAAAGGGAGAAGAAACGAACCGGAAAAAATACTGGCAAGCCTCGCGGAGCTGAAGGAGGCTAAAGCCGTCTTGGGAATTATGACCAAAAGAGATCTAAAACCCTTATCGACCTGAGTGGAAATCGATTATGAATCGTCTTCGGGCATTGTAGACTGAATAGACATCAGCACAGAATTGGTATAGTGAATAGTAATACTTGAAGATTTCGCAATGAGGCAGTAAATTGCATAACATATTGAGGGAAAGAATCTATCATCACTAAATCTACCAAGATTTGTATTTTTTACGAACATTCAAGCTTGAGAAAGGGCTGTGGTTTGGAGCTTGGGCTAACCTCAACAAGACGGTTGTATGCGAGCGCAATACATATTCTAAAAGAGTCGAAGTCCAATAGTCACTCCTTTGTATACCAAATACATATTTTGTCAACAAAGATTTAATCTTCGTTGGAAAAATAACATTACGTTTACGCATAATAAATAAAATTTATTGACTCAAGTACTACTGACTGGGTAAAGATAGTGAAGGCTATGTAACGTATAAAAATGAGTTTAATAATTAAGGTTTGATAAAAGAGGGGATGACGTGTTATCTTTAAGTAGTGTAAACCGGTCTTTGTCTTCACTGACGTGCAAGGCGCGCTTACGATAACTTATCGTACACTCTTTTATCAAAACTTCATTATATTACTTATGTTGAAACACGCACTATCATAGAAACTAGATAGACGTTAAAATTCCCAACTACAAACTATTCTAGGGACAAATATTTCTCTTTCTTGATAGGTGTGATCACATTGCAGCATGAGATTTTCACATCCCAACAATATTTAGACGATTACAACTACGGTTGGTGTAGATTTAGAAAAAATATTTCGGGTTGTATATTTCCTTGATCTGAAAATTTTAAATTAAACAAATTTGGTGCGTCATTATTTTCCATGAACGAGCTGAGATCATCCTTTGGATTGCAACACAAATTTATTGTACAGGCAAAGAACTACATACATATATGTTGCCTTTTCTACTTCACGTTTAGGTCCCTGCTTTACCTCCATTTATTTATAGTTCCCTTTGAATCTCCCAATACCACTCTTTTTCAGACCGTCTTTCTTTTATATCGATTTAATTGTAGCTGTTCTTGGCATCATGCCTTCAATTTTGCAACTTTTGGCGATATAATATTTTATGCACCCTCATTGTCTTTCTAGTTATTCGCATTTCATCCTCGAAGCAGTGGCTTCTTCAGGTTTGGCAATTTTTGTCCTTTTCCGTACTGCATGCCTGATGCTAATGTTTCTTTTTCTCTAAATATTTTTCTGAACAAGTTTCTTTCTAAAGTTTGAATTTCTTCCTCTTTCCGCTTATTGATTTCCCTTGTTCTTTTTCCAAATGTTAGTTTCAACTCATTTCTTGCCAGAGCTTTTTCTACTAATGTGTACCGGTGATAAAATCTTAATATCTCTTTTGCATACTCTGATTAGGTCAACTAAGAATTTAGCAGCTAGCTTATTTACCAGTGTGTCCGTGTGGAATTGGCCTTTCAGTCAATTTCAATTTGTTTGAACCTTTGCTTTCCAGCCAAACCACGCCTCCGGTATGGCGCAATCCTTTGCTATTCCGCATACATATTCTGTCCCTAGAAAGCTTTGTTACCAGCCTATCTTGGGTAGTTCATCGGTAATTAAGTTGTCTTTCATGCCCTCGTGTTCTGGCAGCCAGATCAACGGTACAATTTTGTCCCGTGCCAGTCTAATAAAGATTTCTTTAAAATGTTCTAGCAGTTTTGACCTGGTAATAGGTTTCATAATGGCTTTAATAAGATTGGATAAGGCTAGACAGTTGGTGTTAAGTTTAAATTTATTGGACCACGATTTCATCTAGTCTAGAACGCTTGGATCCAAAGTTTACTTTGTTTCTGACGAAAATGTTAACCTAAAATCTCATTGTTGCTTTATACTTCATCTTGTCAGGCATACGATTAACTTCTGACTGTACACAAATGCTTCTGTTCTTTTCTCTCCGCTTTCTTCTTCCTGTCCTTCTTCATTCTTTTATATTTGTCGCAGATTATTGCATTTCCATTTTATCTCGTCATTTATCTTCGTCCTTCACTAATTTCTTATTTTCTCAATTTAACTAGTTTCCGTTTCAATTCGGTACCTCTAGAACTTTCCTGGTTCCTGAAATTCTTGGTTGCATTTTAATCACAGGCGTGGTATTTACCTTCTCATCTTAGCTTCATTTCGTTCTACTTTCCTGTCCCCTACATTTAATTCCTTTTCGCTCGCAATTCCGCTCGCTTTTAGTTCTTCAAAGACACTTCTTTATCAGTAGTGGCACTTATTAAAGTTCAAACATGATGCTTAAATATGCCTTCTCATTTGGCTTTAGTTGGCACTTATTAAAATTCAAACATGACGGCTTGTTTCTACTGCTACTTCTCGATTGATAGCAGCAACTAACAATAAGTCAGTTATCGAAATGTGTATCCAGATATATCTACTCCGTTATGGTGAAACTAAAAACTATTTCCTTTGAATAACCAATCAGGTGGAGTAGTCTAACTGTTAAAATGTTTGGTTGCGATCAATTGCGATATCCATGGCTTACGTTTAAATCTCAGGCGGTGTGGCGAGAAGTTCTTTCATCAACTCAGTTAAAAGTTGGGGTATCTGCGTTGACTGTGAACAATGTCCAATACGTGATGCTCGCCAAATCACGCATTAGAGTAACGAGTATCATTCCAGAATGGATTGGTGCATTGCAACCGGGTGTGAGAGCGAAGATAGGGGGTCATGAAGCATTGATGTCTCACCATTATAATTAGTATGGTTATGGTATTGGTCTCTATTTTCTACAGACCTTAACGACTCTTCCTTCATCTATACCTCTACACCACCTTTAACAATCTACCTTCCTCCCTACTTCTTACTTCGTCGTCTGCCTGGCTTCAATTTCAATTCATTATCGCCCAAACTTTTTCGGTTCTCCTGAAATTCTTAATTGTATTTTGCTCGTGATACGGGTACATGCTTCCCTCGCCTTGGTTCCCTTTCCTCTCGTATTTTTCTCATCTCACTCAATTCCTCTTCGTTGGCCATTTCTTCGAAAGCCTCCTTCAGTTACTATTTGTTACTATTTGTTACCAAGCTAATAAATTCCCTAAATTTACCATTGGAATAATGGTGGAGGCGTGTGGCTCACCGAAATTTATTTTGTAGTGCATTTTTATGCGTTTCTGGTTGAAAAGTCAGCGTGGTGCATTAAGCGATTGATGGAAATAACCGAGAGTGACATCAGCGCCGCATCTGGATCCGTTCGACTAGTCCGGGCTTAATCCATTATGCAAACAGCTCCCGAATAGCCGCGCTCCGTTCCAATAAACTAAACTAAATTATAATGATGCGAAATCCGAATTTATGCAGACAAAAATGTCAGTTAAGGCAAATATTTATAAAACAATTAATTATTATAATTAACAGGTAACGTAGTAGTATTTTAACTGGCCAGGATGAACGGCCAATATTGGTACAATTATATATGCGCGCCTATCGAGAAAAAGACAAACGCGAACAAGAGAGACCGAAGCACAAAGAACGAGAGAGATGAGCATAATTATTATCGTATTATCGTTTAGTAAAATCAAAACAAACTCCGCCGACATAGAACTGCAATTTCTATGAATATCGCTTTGTATATGCAATATATATCCCCGAGCATATATGTACATAGAAATATGTATATTGCCATTACAACAACGTTGTCGGGGAAACGCGGAATGTTCAATCAATTTTTTCGAAATGCATATGGAATTCGAATTTAAATAGAGAGAGAGAGGGAGAGAGTAATGGAAATGGGAAAAGAGAGGTAGCCTGCGAGTGGACGTGCGATTGTCGGTCCTGGACGCGAAATGCAGAAATCATATCAAAATCGTCCGCTGTAACCTGTCGTTAGTATTTTGTTTATATTTTCATGGAAAATGCGCCAGATGAACGCTTATAAATGTTCTAGCCCTAGATATATCGATTTTGCCTTCGAAAATAGCCGAATTCCCTAGTTGAATTTGAGAGACAATTTGGAAAAATATATTTACCTTAGAAAAATTGTCTGTTAATTTGGGGCAAGGTTGAATTATTATGAATGAATCGAGGCGCTAATCGAAAAATGTTGACCAAAAAAATACTGCGCGATGACAAATCCAAAAGTAATGGGTGTAATTTCAACCCCCGCCATAATATCGAGACAAACTATTTTAAACCCGAAGTGCACTCAGCCTGTGAAAATGAGTTCATGGGATTTATTTCCTACGGTAGTAATGGGTGGCAGAAGGATAATCGAACCATAGTACCTTTACTTTTCTAGTCATTGGCTGGAAGTCTGTAATTCATGTTATGCCAAACTCAAAATGGTCCGTAGGCTGTAAAAATGGGTATCTATGTTAGTTCCAAAACCCATGGAGCAGTACACCTGGTGCAAAAGGTAATTCGCGTACGCTGAATGGGATAATGTTTCGGTTCCTCTAGCTCTTGCCTTCGAAATATTTGAAGATCTAAATTATATATTCAAAGACCTCAAAAAGACGTTATTTTTCTCACTTCTTGACCATTTATTGAATTTAAATCGGTGGAAATCGATCGAATAAACATCGTATAGAAACTACATATTTTAAAATCAAATTAAACCGATTCAGTCGATTTTAGGGTGTTTCATATTTTCGAAAATGGGTGAAATAATCCTCAACAAGCCTCAAATAATCCAAAATAACTATTATAGGCGGATTACCGGGAAAAATGAACCAACGCGGTTAAGGGCTAAACTATACATGTTCCTTTTGTATATTTTCTTTCCTAATACAGTTGGTGTATGTTATGCCGTACCACCACAAAATGTTTTAAGAACTGCGTTCTAAGTCAAAAAGTTCTCTAGTTCTCATAACAATCACAGTTCAACTCTGCTTAACTGGAGTGTCAATATTGGTTTAGAACAACTAATCATACATTTCCTTTCCATTTGTTTCCTAACTATCTATGTTTTTTCCATCCACAATGAGAGATCCTGTGAGTTTGGAAAAGAGAAATAAACCGGGGATTTCTACTTTTGCCACACCAGCTTGGCTATTTGAATCTCTTCAAATTTTCTTTGAATTCATCCTAAACCACAGACTTTTGCTAGTTTTATTGCTAGCCATCTTTTATTCGACCGAAGAGTGACTACAGATTTATAGCAACTACAGGTACGAACTGGTGTTTTCTCTCGTTTCTCGTTATTGAATTCACGTGGGACGATCGTATACAAAGCCAATCTACGCACATCATTCCAATTCATTTGTTTTAACATTGTTTTGGGAACCAAAACTAGGATATTCAAGAGAATAACGTTTCAGTAACAAAGAAACAGAAACAAAAAGTACGGAGATGAGGTTTCTAAGAAGGAAAGATGACAGAATGGAAATGGATAAAGTGGGGGACAGTACAATCAGTGGAAATTTGTATATAAAGCCCATACAAGACAAGAATAGAAGATCAGCTGACGTGGTTGGGGCACGTAATAAGAATGGGGAGAGATGGCATTGTGAGAAGAGTGTTTGAAGCCAAACCAATCAAACGAAAATAAAGGGAAAAACTTTGAGAAACGCCTGAAGCGTCATAAACAAGAAACATAAACTGGAAGGGAGATTGAAAGACAGTTACACAATAGATGGGCATGGAGAGAAGCATGGAGATAATTCCTAAGACTGAGAAACTCAACTCCAACATACCCGACATCCGAAAGGCTATAAGGGTTAGGATTAGGATAGGATGCCATTTAAAGTCACGCATATTATCTTGCGTAGAGAATTTCTTACAGAAAATGATATTTGCCCTTTCACCAATTTTAAACCCAATTTCTTGACCAGTATGGTTAAGAATAAATATAATTAATACTTTAGCATGGTGATCTTCGAAATTTTCGAATATATTGGCAATGCAACTGTTACCTCTGTCTGTGTGTTTTCAAAGATTATCTGCGCTGAAGCGAATGAATTCTTGATTGAGAGTAAATAGCCTTTGTTATGATTATCCTTTAACCTTTCAGTATCAAAATCACCTGCAATAAATATATTGCTTTTTTAAAAACAATTTCTAATAAAAGTTTCTCTAAATTACCAAAGAATACGTTTAGGTCACCATGTGGTGGTCCATAAATTACTGCTACAGGTACAAGACTATTGCTTTGTACGAAGTCGCATGTAGCACATTCTACATGACTTCTAATAGAAAACTCACGTAATCTTTGCTTCGCTATGGACTTAAAAATTTAACTTATGTACACTCGCAATCCACCGTGTTTACCTTCATCCCGACAGTAACTTGCATCCATCTTAAAGTTTGTAATTTGGTAATTCCCTCCCTGCCAGGCTACCTAATAGTTTGACCTCCTCGACTTGGCATTGTGTTGCAGAGTACTCGCCTCCTATCGAAAATGAATTGATGAACTTAGGTCCCAACAGACCATTTTCCAAACTGAAGATTCGTAAGGCCGATGGACACTAACAAGAAATTCTTGACAAATAACGTAAAGAAATCTTTCAAAGCCCGTGTACACTGCCGTGACACTGCCAACTTACTACTACTTCAATTTGTTTCCCAAATGTTACGCAGTGTAACCAACCTCTAAAATCTATGATGTTTAAATTATTTGACAGCTATAAATGTGTGTTCTATTCTATCATTAGACATTTAAAATTAATTAAGTGATTTTTATTTTATATTTACTGATATATTAGATTTTGTATACCGGATTGTTGTGCAGACGCACAGGTAGTTATGATTTCTCCAAAACTTACACTTTTTCTTAGAGATCAACTTATTTGTGTTATTTTAAATTTTTCGACAACTTGCAACGTGCGATATTTAAACACAAAGTGCAAAACTATCACTCGAAGTACCATAAAACTAGACTCGATTAGACTGAATAACTGTTTCAAAATTTTGTTTGACTTGTCCACCTGTCTTTTCTCAAATTCGCATCTGCAACTTCTAATTTGTATAAATTCTTGTAAGGATAATACAACATGCACCAGTTTTCCTGCCAAAGTTTCAAGTTAAAAATCGGACTTCTCCATTGCAACTATCACCCTTTATCGCGTGTAATTATGGGAGAGGGAAAACTTTTGCATCGGCCTGTAGAGTTCCTGATGAACTTATTGCAAATGTTATTGCTATGGAAAATCACAATGAAGATTAGAACGTAAGAACTCTTTTAAGGGCACATCACTCCGGTACTGAGGGGAGCTTAATTTACTATTTTCCTGAAAATGTATCCGGTGGTCAGCTGTAGCCGTCTTCAGGAGGTGACGATGAAGGTTATGGGACATGATCCAGTTCTAGTGCGAGATTTGTGGTTCTTTGTAATGAAAATGTCATACCGAAGAGACCTTTTGCCTTAAGAATCCCTTGTTTGGATTGCTTGTTGACGTTGTGATAATCTATTGGAGATATTTGCGCCAAATTCATCATCACTAGACAGTTGATGGCACTTAACAAAGCTACCGGCTTCGATAAGCGGGACCTGAATCTCATCGATACACTGTTTAGGTCATTAGCTTCGCCCAACACTCACCAATTTTCTTGGTTTCTAGAAATTCTAGAATGCAATTCTAAGGTTCCATTATATTTTAGCTTGCTTGGAAATACTACTTGGTAGATTTCTGCTGGGGGAGTGACATTTCTCTAATAAAGGTATGCTTAGTAATCTTGGAAAAGTTATCATGTTTTCGTTTCTAACTTCGAAACAACAAAAATCAAATTTAGCAACGAGGCAAGTGCAATTTTTACTGCAACTCGTTCGGTTTTCGCCGACACTTTTGCATGTTGACTAAAAGTTCCACTTGGGGTTTCACAAATATGAAAAACTCCAATATTACACTATGTCATGTTTCTTTGTTTTAAAAATTGCAATATACGCAAATATTTACGAATTTTGAGCTATGCCATTTCGAGTAGCGACTCGTACTGCAGAAATAACTTCCGTATAGTGGCGTGGTCGTGGTATGAAAATAGTATTTCTACGTTAAACAATGGTCCTGAAAGCCCACTTTCTATTAATTACTACCAGTTGCTGCCTTTATTTCGTTGGTATCCTTCTTTTTCAAACTAAAGTTCAGTGAACTGGCTAACTGAAAACTGGTAACTTAGTTGTCGAAATACGTATCTTGATTGCCTTTTGAACGTGATCTAATATTAATTAGTATTAATTGGATCCATGATATTGATGCATCATAGGTAAACCCTTCCAAATTCTCTCAAATACGTCATTTATGATCTAATGTATGCTACTCCTTCTTGTCTAACTACCAGTAGACTTAACTAGATAGCATCAGTTAGTTCTTGGGTATTTACCTCTGTATTATGTTTAGTTACATAATTTCTGGTCCATCCTGGTACACTGGGCCGTCTAAAAACTTTCCCCGACGCAACTCTTTCGACTTTAACTTGATAATATTTTCCGAGGACTTTTTACAAAGTCGTCGTCGTCGTCGGCTCAAGATTTATCTATCCTAAACTTATTATTCTTATTCACGTTCTTTTCAACCGCTTCACGAGCCGAAGATTCCACCATCGCCGACGCGGTGGAAGGAGCTTTTCTCTCCGGCCGGAAAAAGCCGTCCGACGTTCATTTGTTTCCTTCGAGCCAGCGGGCCTGTTTTTAATCTTCACGGACTACGGAAGTTTTTCTCTCAACTTTTGTAAGGATAATTTATTGCCTGGATGTCGCCTCTTAAGGTTTACCAGAAACGAGGATCTGGTAATTTAACAAATTTTCTTTTTAATGGAGGAATGATATATAATGGTGATTTTATATTGTAGAACGTAATTTCTATTTAAAAAGATATGAAGATTTTCGAATTTTGGGCCAGCTTAATACATTTAGTTAAAAATATATTTAATTAGATCCTAAATCTCGTAAAGATACATCGACAGAGTTACGTAATTTGAGAAGTCAATCAGTTTATGCCTTAGCACCGCGCCTAGACAGAAAATTTCGTAAACTATCTAAACTAAACCACCCAACACATAAACCAAAATCTTCTTTCAATTTTTAATACGCCTTGTGCAGCTTATCCCTGTTTTACAACCCTTTAACGTTTCAAAAAGCTCAATCCTGAAAAGAAGGGACATCAAAAATGTCGGACCAACTCCCAAATGAAACGGGAAGCCGGAAGGTTGTATCGAATGTACGAGAAGAAAGAATGGTAGCTTCTACTGCCCGTCTAATGGGGCATTTTTTCCTCCTCATCGCTCTTATTAGGGCACCCCGCCGATTTTTACACGCCACCCTCTTCTTTTAGCGATCGCCGCGCCATTTTTACGAGTACCAAACCGTAGGGGGTGACTCATTTTTCTATATAGATTGGGGAAGACGATTCTGACGTGTCTGTTAGTAAAAAATATATTTCTGCAGCAGGAGAATATTTACAGTTGCGAAGCACTTTCGTATTTCTTCATTGAAAAAGGGAAGAACAAGCAGCTTTAAGAAGGAGAATTAAAAATTCTATTATAAAAACGTGTTTTGATACAATAGTAGAATAGTGGTAGTAGTGGTAGTAATAATAATCTATTTCACATGTAGATGGTTTTTACCACAACTAGGTCAAATAAACGACAATGATTGAATTAATAATTATATTTTCAGAACGTTTGCAAACGTTTTCGGAACATCTTTATCGGTGAAAATATAACTAGACAAATATATAAACAAACATTTGTTTTTTATCAACAAAATAACTAATGACTAGGATTTCTTGATATATACGATCTTCAAAAAAGTTATATTATGAATGACTGTTTTAATGTGCAAACACATATATGCCAACTATGACGACTCAAAAAAAATACCTTACATTAAGAAATCTTAAAATCTCGAAACCTTAACAATTCTGTTCAAGGATTTACGGATCCTGTATATCAAGAACTACTCATCATGAGTTACTTTGTTTGATAGTTTCTCAATGAAAAGCAAATGTTTGTTCATACATTTATCTAGTTATATTTCCACTGATGAAGGTGTTCCGAAAACGTTTGTAAACGTTCTGAAAACATCACTATTAATTCTATCATTGTGTTTGTTTGACCTTGTGGTGGTAGAAAAACCATCCACATATAAGATAGTGTAAGTATAATTAAAGGTCACGAAATATATATAGTATATACAAGTAATAATAATAAAATTGGTAACAGAAAAGGAAGCAAAATTTTAGAGTCAACATTAGATTGTCTTCCGAAAAAATTTCTAATTGTAAGTAAAATTGCAATTTTTCTATAGTCTCATCGACATTCACTGCATGTAGAAACCATTACAGTATTTGGAAATAAGCAGTGATTGAGGGATTCAATTTAAGATGAAGAAAATGATAGATAGTCAAACAATTACTCTTCTAAAAGGCAAACTTATTTCAATTTTAACTTCTTGCGCAACTTACGAATACATCGCAATCAATGCACCAACATAGATATGTTATAAATATGTCGTCTGCAATATCATATCATGCGAACCAGCAGCAAAAAAGGTCCTAGTAATTACATAATATCACAACAAAACGAATTACTCCTGTAAGGCTTTCCAGAAACATAAGGAAAGCTGGAAGCACATAAATTCTAATAACCCACCGCTTCCGGCTCGACAATAAAAATACATCATCGCCGTAGTTGTATAACAAAATTACAAAGTAATTATACAAATTCGCTCTTTGTATCATCTGCATATTTTCAAGTCTTTCGCGCGTTGGGGAGCTGGCTCGAAAATGTCTGTTTCCGGTCGTCGGTCGTTCTCGAAAGTTTAAAACTTGCTGGATTGTAGCGGTGTACATTATAGGATTGATTTATGATCAAATACTTAATACTTCAGTTACACGAATCGAAATAAATCGGTAAAAGGAAACATTGGGAAACTACAAAATATCGAAATCGCGCTCTGGTCAAGTCCAGAAGCAGTAAAAGTGGCGTTGATGAATGAACAAACAAAAAAACAAGGTGAATGCAAGCAGGGTAACATTTCTTAGAAAAATAAAGTGGACATATGACCCGTTGTCACACAATCAGCATCCTCAAATGTATACGACTTTACTCCGAACATGTCCTTCTTGTTGTTGCTGTTGTTTGGCTGTGGCCCTTTGTTATCGTTACTTTCTTGAAGTCCAAAAATGACGGCAGGCCCGTAATAATTTTTCTATTCCTTAATTGAGGTTAAATTCAACAACAAACTGGGAATTTACAAAAAAAAGAACCGCCGATAAGACGTAGCTATCGTAACGAATACACGGTGTGCAAAATTTCGAGCCCGTAAACTTTACTCGTTCTTCACTTATATTGAAAAAAGAATTAAAGCTGTAGATGTTCTTAACATTGTAAAAAAACTAGTATTTTATCGTTAGACACACTGCTTTTAAAGGTTAGATATACAATTTTCAAAATAGTTTTGGAACCTATAAGAAAATTAAATTTAACCGATATTGAAAAAAGCACCGAACATCCTTAATCCTTAACTCAAAGTGACTTTCTTTAATGAGCAATTAATTGTCTAAATGTCACAACCACGGCACGCGTGAAATGTCACAAACATGCCAGATTTCTTACTTCAAGGAAGTTGTGATTTATTTTTGGATTCCTTGAATGTATTCGTTGAAAATACTGTCAAATACTTTAATGCGACACAAAGTTTGTAATGATTACAGTGCCCTAGTTCTTTGCTCTTATTATATACAATTATAACTTTTGTAGTCCTACAATTGTCTGTTGGACTTTGGTTGAAATAAAATGAAATAAAAACAAAAAGTTTTGAAATCTATATAACTCTCTAATGAATGACCTACACTGAGGTTGAGTTGTTAGGCAATTGTCTCGAAAATTTGTGCAACGACTGCAATGCATTGCATATGTCAATCATTATCGCGAAGGGAATTATGCTTTGTTAATCGCGAACTACAACCATAGACTAGTTTCGTTCTTATTAGGACTCTTCAGCACGGTATAGCATTTCTGGGATTAACAAAGCAATTTCACAAATAGGTGCTACACGTGTACATGAACAAAAGCATAGCATAGCCCTCCGTGATAATTATTGGCATATGCAATGTATGCTGCAGTACAGTCGTTACACAACTTTCCGTGAAAGTTGCCTAACAGGTGAACCTCAGTGTAGGTCACTCACTGGAAAGTTATGTAGATTTCTACCTTTCTATTTTTTAATTGCAACTCTCTCAAGTATCTTGAAAATGTTTTTCTAATAAAAGTATATTTGTGAAAAATCATATCCACTTCACATTTGAGTTATTTGTGAACTTTTCATTCAAAACTGCAGCAATTTTCTTTTTCTTATTTCTCCTTTTCCTTTAAATGTTTATACAGTGTGTTCAATTATATCTATTTCGTCACGTCTTTGAGGGAGTAACGCGACTAGCTCTCCGAAAATCAGTAGATGTCGCCAAAAGACGTAAGCGGGATATCCAAAATCGTAAGAATTTAGTTCATAGTTGAAATAGAATAGAAAACCAAAGAAAACGAGAAAAACGTCTTCAGAAGAAAAGAGTATCAGAACGAAAAAGAAGTACTAACTATATTTCCAATCACATTACACTTATGTTTACATGAATCTTAAAGCTAGAAAAGCGTCTAGTGACGATTTCAAGCGTCTCATATCGCGGCGTTTTTCAGACTTTTTCAGTTAACTCTCGACGCAAAAGCTCAGTTAAAGAGATTCGCTCTAAAAAAACGTCTAAAAAAGACGAAAGAGACAAAATAAACGTAAACGAAAATCACGATGCCAACAAAAAAGGAACAAAATCGAAAGGAATCTCTCGAAAAACAGGGTCGAAATGCTATATCAAAACAAAATATAGCTGGCCAGAAGAAAGCAAAAAAGAGTAAGATGAAGATTAAAAAAACTGTAAGTGGACTTACAGAGAAAAATCGAAAGCAGGATAAATCTTGCAAGGAGTGGCGAAATGACTTCAACTTCAAAAACGCAACAGCAAGGGCTAGGAACAGTCTGCATTACAGCATTTAGGAACGAAAGAGGGGTTAATTCATGATGCTATATAATGATTTCATAAGCTTGATTTGAATTATTGATTGTTTTCCCCTTATCAATTTTCGAATAAATTTATGTAAAAAACATAGATATTAGTTCTATTTTTTTCCGATGTGAAGTTGTAAACATAGAGCTAATTTGAAAACGAAGCGTGAAATGTCAACTCCTTGATCAAATGTATTACATCATCTTATAAAGGCCTCCACAGCTGCCAACTGCGTGAATAGTAGTGAAAATGTTACAACCGTGGCAATGTGGTCACGAATGTAGTGACAAAATTTAGAAATTTTAATGTCAAAAACACAAATTAATACTTGTAACTCGTCCACTTTGGGGATGTATTTTGGAAATATGAACACACAGGAAAATGACAAAAAAACATGCAAAACTAGGACTTCTTTTTTCCCGGAATTTCAGACCAGTAAAACTGAGAGCTCGCGGAAAATCGACCAATGTAATAAAATCTTACGACAGTCTTCGTCTAGTATACATACACACCGGAAGACACATAACTTCATTACCGTCCTACTAAAACCTACGATAACAACAAAACTATTTCATCGACGTATTTCCCGCCGTTGGTTCGTTTCGAAACGGAAAGCAATCCGATCGGCTGCATTAACCTCAAGAAATATTCAATCAATGCTATGCCAGGAGCAACGGTATGGCGCGAGGGGCCAAATTAAATCAGTCGGATGGATGCATCCGCTTGGCGGTCGAATATGCGGCCAATTTTCACCCCGCCGATGCGCAGAAAAAGGAAAAGCAAGATTGGAGCGAGACGGGGGAGACACTCGTCGGGAAAAGAATCGCATCCGTGATATCTCGGGGTCGTCGGAAGCGCGGTGAGAAAAAGAAATCGAGAAAAGACGAGTTAGGTGAGAGGGTTTCTAAAGTTTGGGGGTGTCAGGGAAAACGTTTCCTTCGTTTCCTTCGTTTCCTGGTATTGTGTAGTAAGCGTAGGTATTTTTATGGAGCGGGTGTATAAGGAAGAAGCGAATATTTCTAAGGGGATAGTCAGGTTTTCTTAATATGCATAGATTTAAGTGGCCTATAAGTAATAGCTGTGATTTGAGTATTGGTACCCATCTTTTATTTATTTATAACATAAGATAGCAGAATATAATCAGCAATCCTCAGTTATCCGAAGATGTCGAGGTTCAATGTTCAGTTCTTCTCTGCAAATTGGCGTCATTTTCTCCTTCCTTTGTCTCCAACCAACTCTTCCCTCTATTGTTCAATATTTCACTTATATTGCTGTTTAACGTTTTCCTCGGTATTCTCATTTAATTTCTTCCCGGTGCTCATACTTCCCACGCTGCTTTAACCTGTCTGGTCATCTCCCATTCTTAACAAGTGACTCGTCCATTCTAACTTCCTCCCTTCTATTTTTTCTTTCGATGATTTGACTTGCAGTTCTTGCCTACGGTCGTAATTTCTTCTTTCCTCGATTCTTCATACTCCCATTACCTTCTTTAAGTACTTCAACTCCGCAGTTTGTACACCTCCTTTCTGCCTCTCACTTAACACCCAGTTCTCCACACGTTACAATTGTTTCGTATATTGTCATTCTTGTTTCCCTTGATACCTCATTTTTGTTCCAAAAGTTTTCATATAATGAATGATACAACCTTGTTTCCGATTTTATTGTATTTTCGATTTCATTTTCCTAAGTACCCAAGGTGTTTATCATTGTCGCCAAGGATATGAATGTATACGTTCGATTCTGCGTCCTTCTATATTTACATTTACATCTTCTTGCGCATTAGCTACGACTATCATTTTTGTTTCCTCCAAGTGTCCTCTCAAATTACACATCTTTAGTTCTTCTATCCAGATTTTCATATTATACTAGCTGTTAAGCCTGTCCCTGCCAGGCAGGAAGAAAAGGCAAATATAAGCTAAATGTAAAAAAAATTAATTTTGCCACTCCCCTTTCTCGTCTTATTCTCCACCCACAGGCCAATAATCAAAAATGCGGCTACGTTAGGATTTTTCCTAGGCGTTTTTACTATATGCATGCCAATTGTCAGCTTTCTAGCCTATCAGTGGGCTTCAAAAAGCTCTGAATAGACAAGAAAAGAGGAACACACAAATACGGAAACTACATACTATATAGATTTCAAGACTTTCCATGTGATTGCTTCGAGTACTATATCGTCCGCAAAAGCACAAGCTTCCACTTTTATGGCTCGCAAATTTCTGTACCACAACTTACCTTGCACCCATTTATTTTTATTATTTTATCTATAACGCAGATAAACAATAGTGGACTCAGCACCACTTCTTGTCTTACCCCAGCAGTATTACATCAATCCTTTGATACACCTAGTTACTTGGTTGCTTCTATTGTCGTACAAGCTTTGTACTGTGCTTGTAACATCTTCATCGGCTTCTTTATTTCTCAATTCCTTCCATAGTCCATCTCTGCTAACCATCATGTCTCAAAATCCTAAGGATACTTTTCCATCCTTCGTCTATTGATAACATTGGGCGACAAATTTTTGTTTATTCTTTTGTAACATAAAGCTGAATAGCATATTGTAGTAGAATGAACCCATCTAAAAACGAAAATGGTCAATAAGAAGTTGTAACACGTAAGGTTTCCTTGTTACATTAGAGAAACCACATATAGAATTGTCTTAGGTAATATTTATTGAAAAAATATGTAATTTAAGTTTTTTAAACCCGCATATCTACTAAATTTTTAAAATTTATAGTAAGTTGCTATCTAAGAAGAAAGAAAAAAAATTATTTGGAACTCATTAATTCTATTTTTCCTTTTATGTGGTCTCACATCTTTTCTCTTCAGAAACCAACAGGAATCACCCATCATGGCTGCATCGCATCGTCCTTGATGGTACCTAATTTCCATTGTTCTTATATCTTGATGGAGTTTTCCACTCTGTCCGTCGGTGAAAGCGCCCAAATTCTTAGGAAAGAATGATAAATGGGAATGGAAAAAGTGAATTTTTCATGACCTTCGGCAAGCAAACGATTTGTAAGAGTCGAAAAGTTTATTAACTAGCTTTTTATTGTTAGCATCTATATTGTTGCCTAAAAATCCCCTCACTACATTTACAAATGAGTTCCAAGCTCTGAGTTCTTGCGCGGTGAGCCTTTCTGTAAAATTAACATCGTCCCGAAATTTTCTAATTTGTGGTCCAATAAAACTGCTTTTTTTTATTCAGCCTAACTTAACTCGGGAAAGACTCGCCTTAAGTATTTAAATCCTTCACCCTCTTTATTCAGAGCATTCACAAAGTTTTCCATCAGTCCAAGTTTAATGTGAAGAGGAGGCAGAAAACCTTTTTTTTTTTTGATCTACAAGGGGCACATACTTAGTATTTTAAGTTTCGGGTTTAAGTTCCCTCCTTTCCGGCCAAATTTTAGTTACATAATGTCCAAGCTAATATAAAAGTTTCTATTGAGCTCACTGAAAACTGGGCATATTAGGACTTTATGAATACTTCTTTTATTATTAGAAAGGTATTAGCATTGTGAAAATGATGGGTTGAACTGTGTTACAAAAATCGTGTCGTCGCAGCTTACACAAAGTGCATCTGTTGATAGTATCTGTGTATTGGACCGCGTGATTGCGTTATTGAAATAGCACAGCGATTGGCTGCTTTGGGTCCCAGCAACCACGGATATGGGAACAAGTTGTCCAAAAGAAAAACACGAGAAAAGTTGTGTGCTATTTTCGTGCACGGCACCGTATAAGAAGAGCATGGAACAGTGCATAAAAGCTCTCACAGTTAAATCGTACTGCTGACACGTTCAGAAACGCTGCTGGAAATTGATTTGAAGCTCGTTGGAATTCTTGTTTATGACTCTTTGTACTTGTTGGATTGTACATCCTTTCGTTCTAAGCCCAAATTGGTAATCTGGTGTGAGTATAACGTCCCATAATATATACATGACATCCGATTGAAGAAGATCTTGCTACACCTTCAATGGAAATAAATGTCCACATCCTAACACACTTGCTCTAAAACTCTTCGCCATTTTCTATCGTTCGATAGAGGGATTTATAGTTTAACTTTAGTCAGTTCATGCTTCAGTACAAGAAACTTTTGCACCTCTTCTGATGTACAACTGGATTGGCTATGTTCAATGCTTCGATAGATTGCCGTTATATGTAAAATTATTAGTATTGGTACTTCAAATATCCGCATAAAAGGAATGAAGAAAATTTCATGAACGTAAATATTTTCTGAAAATGAGTTTAAAAGAATGTATTAACCTACCAAACAAATCCATGAGAATTATCGCAACCTTATTGTAACCGTGGGAATGTGGCGCTGCTGATAGATCAATCAGAAAAACCAACGAACCAACAATTATGCCTTTAAAGAACAAAACTTATATTTGACAGAAGCAATTTTACCAAAATTGTCTTCAGCAAAAGTAGCAACAGGTAGTTCGTATTTGTCTTAAATTAATTGCTAACTAGAGTTGATTTAGTTCTAACTACAGAAGAAGAATGGTGCGTACGTACACATGTACGGGCACGATAACATAAAAATGCACTTTAACCTACCAAACTACAGAATTGGCACATCAGCGCAGGTTACGTTGAAACATTTCGCGTGTAACTCTAACTATGGAAAGTAATATCTTGGGTGATGTCCAATAAGTTCGTCACGGTAAAATATCTTTAGCATAGAACTGTTTCTAGTGCTCCTAGTTAAAATTAAGTTTTTGCACGAAATATTTCCACTGATTCCAGCATCGGAAACCAGTAGAATCCCATGCAGAAGGCCAATTCCTTTAATTTCGAAAATCGAAACATCGAATTTATTCGAAACATTTATTTCGAAACACTCCATTTAATTACTGAACCGTTTAGTCTACGTCACTCTTACAAAGATGAAAACTGTCTCTTCATTAGCTACGCAAATTAAACGTCCGCGTTTCTCCCTTACAACAACAACAAAAAAGAATAAATAAAGACGAAATAACGAAAGGATCGCAATAGCTAACAATACCGACAACAAGAAAATGAGGACGAGCGAGAGTCGCGCGTCGCTTTTCTTTTGTTTCCTGGGGGCAATCGTCGTCGTCTGTTTTGTTTTCTTTCCAATTTTCCCATTCTTTTCGCGTCACGAAATTGCCCGTTCTCTCGCGCGGGGAACGGACAATTAGAAACGATCCAAAAATAACAACCGAACCCGTCGCCACCCACTTAATTGGCGCAGAAAAACGGGCCAGTTGTTGCCCCCGCTCCGTCCCTCTCTTCGTCGTGCTATAAATTTGCTTTTACTTCATTTACTTTTTATGACGGACCGAAGGACGCTCTTCGAGATCAGGAGGAGACACGTCCTCCATGGCGTGGTTTGGAGGACGGGTAGGGGCGAAAAGAGTATCTTAGGCGGCTTTTTAAACGCTTGATAATTTAATTTGGAACAGAGGCGAATAGATACAAAAACAGGGACGGTGATAATTAAAGAAAAACAAGAGGCCGGTCGTGGTGGGTGTTGGAAAAAGCAGATAATTTTAGATTTCTTCGAGATGTATTTTATGCGAGAAAAAAGTTAATTATAATTTGAATACAAAAAATCTATAGAAGTATTTCATACTTGGACTTCTATAAGGATACAGTAGTAATAGTAATTACGGAAATATCTGATCCCAATAAAGATGCTCTTTGTTTTAAAAATTACAAACGGGTGAAGACGTAGGAAAGCAAAACGATTTTGAGGTGGAAATGTGTACCCCAAAAGGAGCCAACATCAAGTCCCAGAAAAAGAAAACAAGAAATGATGAGTGCACTGGTAAACGTGGTAACGGCGGTAAAAGTGGTAAAAAGGGAAGAAAGAAAGGAACAACAAAAGAAATATAACGATAAGATAATGCGTCAGCCGTACACGTGTGGCATGTAGTTCGCCACGTACCACGTCTAGTTAGTGCTTGACCACCTAATTCCCCATTAAATTTGGGAAATTGTTATTTTTTCTATAAAATTAACTGTCTCTGTCTTGGCCATGGCTTCCAGCATCAGGAGCATCTCCATGACTGACCTAATCTTCAAGATAACCAGAAAATTTAATTCCAAGTACCTCGAAATGCAGTTCTGGATCTGCAAACCATCTTTGCACTATCTAGCCGAGTGGCTAAGGAACTTGCATTTAATTTTCCTCTACATCCGATGAGCGGCTGACCTCCATCAAACATTTCATCATACCACGGCTCCATCACGACTTCCAGCTTCCCAACATCACCGAATTTATCCTTCGAGAAAGTGACCGGATGATACGACGATCAATGAAGAGGACCCTCCACTTATCTGTTGATACACCCAATTAATTCATCCAGGCTTCTATAAAAACGGGGTCCCTACCGTACAGCAACTCCGGTTCTTTCTGTCTTGGGTACTGATGCTATGCTTCGCCGATTTTACAGGTAAATACGATCATTTCATAACGGGAAATCAGTTCATAACTTCAGGTATCGCATAAGAGTCATGGCGAAGAATGGATCACTTTCTAACCAGAACGCTAGGACGCCACCAGCAAGTAAATCCTCAGCAAATGAACGGGATGCGACTATGTGAGGGTAGTTCAATTATGCACTAACAACTTTGCGGCCAAAGGAATGTCCTCGGTCAACCAGTGTAGAGCGCATTCTGCCCGTGTAGTGTTCCTTTGCAACGTGCTTCAGATCTGTCATCGCACACATTATAAAGGGATTCGTCGCCATGACGAAATCGTCGTCAAAACGGCTTCTCGTGCAAGATAACCGGAGGTGTATTGTGGAGGTGGTACCGCACGTATGCCACCCAGACAGTGACGTTTTAAGCCTGTTGGAAAGAACATTGGACGTTGGGACCAGGAAGCGTCTTGTATATGACCACCTCAAATTTCACGAGACAGCATCAAGAAGACCATAAGGGGAAAGGCTGATGGTCTTTCATTGACCGAAGAAAGTGGCGGAAATTAACTAATTGAAGATGAAATGAACGATACGAATTTTGTATTGTAATGTAATATATAAAACAAATAAAATTATCCTTACCACACCTTTCTGAAATATCCAGATACGCATTTCCGCAACGAAGTTGCCATCCTCAGTAAAAAACTGGGAATTCAATGTCACTAACGAATCCGGCTAATACCCAAAACGAACACTGTACAGCACCAAAACACTGCACAATGAACATCACACAATGAACGCGTGAAATTTTAGATTCTTTCAACCGTATTCACATGCTCCATAGAGTATGCTCCACATATACTTCGAGCAAATTCATTGCACATCGCCACGCTTGAGCCGACCTTCCAATTTTGCAAATTTTCATCAAATAAGAATAAGGAAACTGTGGCAGAAATAACCTATAAAATAAATAAAATTACGCTTACCACACCTTTCTGAAAAATTCAGATACGTATTTCGGCAAATAAGTTGCTATTCTCAGTGGAGGACTGGAATTCAGTACCTCTAACGAATCCGGCTAATGCTCAAGAAGAACACCGTCCAACGAACAATGTCCAATACCAAAATATTGCACAAGGAACATCACTGGTAAGCCTCAACAGTGTGTTGGTGTGTTTCGACCGTTCATTGTGCAGTGTTTTGGTGTTTTATAGTGTTCATTGTGTGGTGTTCGTCTTGGGCATTAACCGGATTCGCTAGTGATACTGAATTCCCCAGTTTTCCACTGAGGATGGCAACTTAGTTGGCGAAATACGTATTTCGATTGTTCAGATTTTAGCCACAGTCTCCTTATTCTTACATTGTAGTGTAAGTCTTTTTATGTCTGTTGCGTTAAAAGCAACATTCAAAAATAAACCTACCATCTTCTGGGGATGTAGTTTTAATCCGAGTCATTTCAACACTCTCAGTTTCCCCAAAAATTTGTTAATTTCTTGTATCGATGTTATCTCTTATACAATAAAATTTTTCGAAAAAATAATTCCAATTAATAACAAATAGGATTCCGGGATCCCTAAAACGAGTGCACTCCGTCCTCAATTAAAATATGCAATCTTTTCTATCAACCACCCGCCCCACGCTCGCCCTAATTTAAATTTTAATATTTTTCCGCGATTTTCCTACAATCGAGAATTAATTGGAGTCATTTCTTAATTTCGCGTCTACACTCTTCAATTTACCCTGATCCACCCGGTCGATCCGTCTCTCCTTCCTTTTCTCCTCCTTATTTCGTCCTCTTTCGACGAGTTTAATTTTATCATTTCTCGTCCTGTTGACCAGTTCCCTTTTTCGACGGCGTCGGATGGCGGTGGTGGTGCTCTTTCTTAGAGGCGCGAACGCCATTTCTGCTTCTCCGCCGATTACACCCTCTGTCGCCGTTCCGAATTTCGCCCCTCTATCTCTTTCGCCCCGGTAATTAAAGGGTGTCGAAATTAATTTAATTTTTGGGCTGTATATAATTGGGTTTTTCTCTCGAGTTGCACTTTTAAACTCTCGCCGACTCTCGCCGGATGTGAAGGCGGAGGATGAATGGGCTTAGATGAAATGAGATGATGATTTTCTATAGTAACGATGTTATATCGCAAATACGACGTATAGGCGCTTAGAATTATCTAACAATAAAATCTAAGATCGCCATATTAATCTTGTAATAAGAATTAGGAAGCATTGCGTTTGATTTCTAAGGAATCTCACGACTTTGAGGTCAGAATTTGCTAAACAAATGAGGCACCAGTTGGACCTTCACAAGGATGAAAAGAGAAGATGGAATCGCAGAATCGATGAATTCAAAAAAGACGCAACACAAAGATATTAATAGTCATCAATGGGATCGAACTTTAAGTGAACAAAAGGATAAGAAAGGGAAGACGAATGAGGAAAACAGGTTTTGTACAGCGAACAAAACAGAGAATGTTTTATACAATGTTTCGCAATCCAATATTACTTTGCCGAAACATATGATATATATTACTCTGTGAGGGATATTTCCATAGTTCTAGCAATCTGACTATAATTCTTCTATTTTGTCAGTTTTCATCAATATAACCTTCATTTAGTTTATTGCACTTACCCTAACATGAAACTATTTTTCTTTAAACCGGCATCAAAGAACGTTTTCGGAGTCTCCTTACTCCACCTATTTACAGCAAATGTTTCCTCATCTCAAACCAAATACACCCTAATGCCTTTTTCAAATTTAGAAACCGATGAAAATCACCAGGGATTTGGGGAATAAGGTGGATGTAGAGCAGTTCACAACGCAATTCGAATTCAAACATCTTTCGCTCTTCGTGCGATGTGGGGCCTTGCATTGCCCTGTTGCAATAACCGATGCTTATGTAACTTCCACAGCCGTTTCTTGCCAAGCGCTTGCCGCAGTGACTGGATAACAGATAATATAATAATAATAATAATTTGCCTTAACTTTGGGTAGCTAATCCATAAAAGTAATTCCCTCGCGTTCCCAGAATACAGTAAGCATTACTTTTCCAAGTTACGAACTGATTTTTGGTCTCAAAATTTAAGTAAGGTACCCATGTTTTATCAGTTGCTATTATCCGTTGCCCAAAATTGGTCGCTTTAACGTCCTAGAAGCTCTCGAAATTTAAGACATATGTCGGATCCGTTAGACATTCTGGTTCCAACAGCCTTGGTAGTTAACCGACTGAAACCTTGAAACGTTCGTGTAAAATCTGATGAATCTGCTATGTACCTATTCCTACTCTGGCAGTAACTTCATCATCTTTCAGTAGGTTCTTCACGGCAGCAACGTTTCTTTCATCTATAGAGTTTGTCGGCCTTTTACTACGTCTTATAGTGACGTTCTGGTAACTTTCAAACTATCAATCCATCGACAGACTATATACCCTCCAAATACAGCCTGTAGAATTTTACGACTACCGAAAGTTTCACATCCATTTTAAATAAAAAGAAAATTATAGCTCTTTGTGATTTAGTCGCGTCTTCTATAATTGCACCGTCAACGCTACGGAAATACGCTTATATTTGTTAAATATCTTAAGTATATTAAACAATATTTCAAGGGTTGACTGCATAAACGGGTCAAAGTTTGTCTCTGGTTAGTGTCCTAGGAAGTTTACGCAATCGAACTAGAGCCAAATTCCTAGAGAATTCGAAACATCCGTCGTAGATACTTCTAAAGAATCAAATTAATTTCAATGAATTGGCCGAGCTTACATTGGCAACCATACATCGATAATAATTTCAATAAATCGTTAACAAATAGTCACGAAAACGTGAAATCGTTGTTATCTATTTAATCTTTTTGAGCATTTATGGACCACGTTCAATAAAATTGGTCAGTTGACTTCTAAAGCTTATGCAAAAGTTGGAAGAAGTATGTAAAATCGTAGTCAGGTTGGCTGATTGTACATTTGTCCTCCAGATCGTGGATTGGAGCCATGGATTCGCCCCTCATTTCTTTTACGACAAAGGAACCTAATTCTGACTGCTAGTGAATAAATTGAATTAAATAAAATAATTCATGTAATTGTTATATAATTAATAAAAAAGTAATTACAGAAATCTCTTGTTAAGAGAAATGCATACAACAAAAGTAAATATGCCAATAGGTATATAATACTTTGTATTTGTACTTCTTGAAGTTTTTATTGAGGTATGCGTTGAACTCCTTGCTAAAAACTCTAAAACAGATACGTAGGGGTTAAAAAGTACGTTACTTCGAAACTAATATTAGACGCGTTCCATTTTTACCATACCGAGATGGAATAGGTGCTTAAATTTATATTTTAGGTAACTATACTACTCAAGAGTTGACAGATTCACTTGAAAGCACAAACTTTGAGAAGGAAATGTAACACATATTTGGGCTAAAATCGATTTAATATCTAAGCTGCTTTCTTCTATCAAAGCAGAGAGAGAAAATTGTAACCGTTCGATTTTAGTTAAGGAATTGAAGACTAAATTATTTCGGAAAACTTGAAGAATATAGTGATATCAAAATTTTAAGTTGTTTTGGATTTCGACCCCTACTTGGTCGATAGGGTTACTTAAAACAACAATAAAAAGTTACGGAAACCATTGGGTGTAGGATAAAAGATACTTGAAAAACACGAAAAAAGTAGGCGAAAACTGAACAGTGATGTATACGAAATTATACAAGTTTATTGGAAACCAAGAAATCCAAGTGCTAAGATGAAATACTATAAAAAAACTAACTTTCCAACTTTATCCCTTTATACTTATAGATATTATGAAAATCAGGAAATTCCATCAAACCTGTCCAATTCCACTAAATCGGGGAAAGTCGACTAAATGCTGTCTTTTTCACCTTTGATGGTAGAAATAGAACAGCTTCCATCGCGCTGCTCTTCCGTCCAACGATTTCAGCAAAACTTGCTACTCCACCAAATCGATCCAACTCTACCGAATCGGAAAAAAGACGTCACAAGTGCTGCCTTCAACAAAAATAAAACGCCTCTAAAAGGATGCTTTGCTGTACGATAGATTCATTCACCAATCCTTACTATTTCACGCAACCCATCGTCTTCCACCAAATCGGGAAAAACCGATCTAAAGAAGAAACCGGTTCTATCCGGGCGCTCTTCTGCCCAAGAATTTCACCAATTATTCCCACTCCATTAAAGCCGTTCAACTTCACCAAGTTGGGAAAAACAAAAACACCCTCCCTTTTTCACTACTAGGGAAAGAAGCCGCCTCTATCCGAGATTTTCCTGCCAAACAATTCGATCAGTCCCTCCTACTGGATCAAACCCGTTCAACTTCCCTAAATCGGCAGAAACCCAGCACACGCTGCACATTTCGCCACCCAAGAAGAATCCTTCTCTTTGTTCAAGTACTCCACCAACTTCCATTAACTCCAACAGACCTGGGAATACTGAGCAGTTGGAAAACGTGCTTTACGTATTAGCAATACAACAAACTTTTATTTATTTTCAATTGTTAGTCAATCCTTTGAGAGTTTGCCCATTGCTTAAGGTTGTAAGGTGTTTTCTTTCAAAATCGGTTAAACTTAAAAAATGTTATTTGTTCCAAAACTATTTGGAAAATTGTATATCTGACCTTTTTTCTGTCCATAGTAAATGAAGAACTGGTAAGTTTACAGGCTCGAAATTTTACATACCGTGTATTCGTCACGATAGCTATGACTTGTCGGCGAGCTTTTGTAAAGCCCTTGTTTGTTGTTGGATTTAACCTCAATTAACGAATAGAAAAATAACACGGACTTACCGTCATTTTCGGACTTTAAAAAAGCAATGATAACAAAGGCATTTTCAAAAATGCTTGCAGCCTGCAAGCCTGTTGGTTCTTTACTTATTACCGACAAAAGATTAGACCTGCCTGAGCTCTTAAAATTGTAAACAATTAGTATTTTATCGTTATACATGCATCTTTTAGAGCTAAAATATACAACTTTCGAAATAGTTTATGAACCGACAAAAAGATAACTTTAAGCAATCTTGAAAGTAAGTACCTTAGAGCCTTAATTTCCGCTTGTTATTTTCGTGTTTCTCGACACTATTCCGCTTTCTTATACCTCATATTTGGTTCTTGTTTTAGATTTCTCTGTCAACTAAGGAAAGCATAAAATCGAAAGGAATCGAATTTAATATATTCCCATATTTTTCATTATCATCCTTATTTTACTTTAATATAGAATATATTCTATATTCTAATATATTCCCCATTTTAGAAAAGGTTGAGAACCACTGCTTTAAGAGATCGTAAAGTTACCGCTACGTACTGATACTTTCCGAACTACGAGGGATCCTTTTTGACAGATATTTCATCTGTAAACGGAGAAAAATAATTACTTCCGCCTTTTTCCCGGGGTGCATCACTTAAAACACCCTTCCGTGATTTCATTTTCCCTTGACACGGACATACTAAGAGACCGAAGATGGGGGATTTCAATTTATTTCTTAAACAAATATAGAATTCACCTCGCCGCATGTATCTTCGTGAGCGGAATAAGTAGAAACAGGTTTCCTTTGTTGTCGGCTGAGTAAAAAGTTACATTTTACCCGACACCTACCAAAAGAAGCATTGCTTAAGTACTCTTGTATATGCGTATGTAGGTCACACGAGACTCCCTCCTATAAAATGAATAAACTAGGCCGTCGCATAACGTTTCCCACAGAAGACAATTCTCGAAAACGATTCATTAAAAGTAACTCAAATTAAACGTTATCTGAAAAAAAGGGTCAAATTTTTAATTTCGCCACAAAAGGCGCCGAAACCCTCCAGATCTAGTAGTCCTTGATTAAATGAATCCGGTGGTGTTAAGTTTCGGCAAGCAGGGAGAAAGGCTCCGGCGATCAGGTAGTGACAAGATGGCGACAAAAAATCGGGAAGGGTAAGGAGCGATTGTTACGTAGGGGCGCGCGATTTTGTTCTCTCCGAAGCACACGCATAAGAGTTAGGGGCGCACGGAGCTTTTGAGCTCTTAATCGCCAACGTTGGGTGAGAACTTTGATTTAGGCCGTTGGAAATCTTTAAGGTAACGGTAAATTCTGCATTTTTTCTGCAGAAGCTCGTTATTTTACGAGTAGTAATTTATGTAGACTCTGCAAAAGTTGTTAAATTCCATGAGCGTTCCAAGCAGGGACAATTGCCATCTTGTATTGGTATTAGTATTTGCATAATTTCTTTAAATTACACTGTGATAGAATCGGGAACTTATTTTTTCAACATCGATGAGTCCTGGGTAGAAAACAATTCAAGTACGCTGCATCCAACGCCGTCGGCCGTTTTGGGAAGTTGACTCTAGTTTTCGAGATATTTACGAGTAAAAATTGTACAAAAAAAAAGACCCAAGAAACACGTTTTTGCGTACATTTCAACCTTTTATCCATCAGATATCATTTCAGTTCGACGAAATTTCTTCCAAGTGACGGCAAGACTCGAACATTGGTATCGTGGGAAAAATTGGATGGCCTTTTAGCAGATATTTGTTGGAATTTGCAAGAAGAAGCATCAGAAATATAAGATGTTTGAGATAAAAGTGTTTCTATGTGGAGAATACACAATTTTTGGGAACAAAGAGACTTATTATATATTTTCCTATACTTTCTGCAATCTTGAATACTCGGTAAGTTAGAAAAAGTGGAAAGTATTTCATGAAACGAAGAAATTTTGTCCAACTGAAACGATATTTGATGAATAAAGGGTTGAAATGTACGGAAAAACGTACATTTTGTACAATCTTTACTCGTAAATATCTCGAAAACTTCGTAAAACGGCCGACGGCGTTGGATTCAGCGTACTCAAATTCTGTGTTCTACCCAGACCCATCAATCTTGAACTTTTCGACTAGCACAGTGTTATTGGTATTATCAGTCATCAAGGATAATCTACATATTTATACGAGTAAAAGGTATCATAATTTAGACATTATTGATACTCACACAATTGTACGTTCTTTATCGATTCTGGTGCTTTGATATGTCGCTTAGAGCAAATATTGAATTTAGTACTTTCCACTTTAAAATTTCAAAGTACGTTGATTACAAATTTAATTAGTAGACGGAATATTTTTAATTCCACGATTTTTGCGGGCTGAGGACTGGTTAGCTGTATGTTGTGTTAATCCGGTTAAACAATACAATAATTTTCTCGATAGAATTATGAAATAGCATTTCCCGCTATATATGAACCATTAAAAACGAACAAGTGTAACAAGTGGATCACTCAGGATATTCCAATTTTATCAAAGAGGCTGAAAGAGTTGTATATGTTGACGTTGAATGGTAACTAGACCGTTACAAGCTATTATAAAATATATAAAAAAGTGTATACGAGGATAATGGAAGCAGCTAAGCTTATACATACTATTTTAAGCAGCTCATCAAATAAAGCTAAAGCAGCTTGGGCGATAATTAATAAGAGTATTGAAAAGAAGGCAAGGAGAAATGATAATCCAGTATTGCAAATAGAGGACAAAGATTCACGAATCATAGCGGAATATTTTAACCAGCATTTCAATAATATTTCAGATATTTTAATAAAAAATAAAGATAAATGCAAATTAATCAACTACAATATTGAACCTAAAGCTCACACATTCTACTTACATGAATCCGGTAGATCAATATTGTACTGAAAATTTGGATAATGTACTAACCTAGATTTGCACCGGCTAAACTCTTAATTAGCGATATCATAAAAAGCATGAATTATAAGAAATTATATTTAGAAGATTTTGTTGAAATATTTGACATAAATTGATAGTATTCACTTAGGTGTGATGTATGTGGGTGTGGGTATGTAATTTCTTTGTATGGATCCACTCTTTATTCTTTTTCGGTGAAGCTCTATTTTCTATGGATTCCCTGTCTTAAATTCTTTCTATGGTGAGGTAGAGGCTCTATATTCGATGTTTACTTCTCTTTTTAAACCTTTGGTTTGAAATATAATTGAAATTTCTATTTTAATTTAATTTTAAATTAGGAGAATTTTACTTCGATGATTTTGCGTGTTGTTGCTAATCGGTCGTCAACCAAACATTCCTTCATCTTTTTCCGAAACCAGGAAGCTTCCCCCGTCCAAAGGTTAGTATACATTTTTCTCCGTTGTCCCTGATAACTCGATATTTACTACAATTCATCACTGACGTGACGTTGTCACAGAGGTCTAGATTTTTGATACCCCGGTGTCCTTGATTCCTTATATCCAGTTGGAATTTGGACTTCTTGTTACGTGAAAGTATTGAGTATATGTGTTTAAATGGTAGGGTCGCAGCAATTTGCTTCTTGCTTAGTAGGTTGAGAGAATTGGTAGATAAATCAATATTAAGAATGTACTATTTTGCACATTTACATGCTGCCATTTCGTATGCATTAATTGTTTGGGGAACTCTTTAATGCTGTTTAATGATTCAAAAAGGTGTTCCACCTGCAAGAAAGGGAAATCCGTTTAATGAAAGGTGTGGATCCACAAACTTCGTGCAGAGAATTTTTCAAAACAAATAGTATTATGGTACTACCTTGTATCTTTTATATGGGGTCTGCTATTGTTTACCAAGCAAAATCTTAATGGCTTAAATAAACTCAACAAACAACATTATAATACTCGGAATATATATGCCTTGGAAATACCCAAACATAGACTTACGTTTAGTGAGAAGAACTCTCAATATATGGCTGTCAAAGTTTATAATAAATTGTCTGATACATTCAACATGGGAGAAATCGACTCGCTAGCTACTTTTGTCTGTCTTTGTATGAGTATTTAATCGATGACATATTTTAGACTACTTTATATATATATATATATATATAGGAATGGAGGGTATCGACTGATAAATAGTTAGGAATCCGTATGTTTTATATCAGGGATTTCGGTCACAAAGCAATGGAGTGTTAAAGGATACTCATTTATTATTGCTCAAAATTTTGTGACCGAAATCCCTGATATAAAACATACGGATTCCTATATTTATATATATATATATTTATTTATACAACTTTATACGTTTTATACAATATTAAGTTATCTTGTTTTTGTATTTTGTGTTATATTTGTGTTTTTGTGTCTATGTATATATATAATTTCCTTATTTGTGTGTTCCTTTTTTTTGTCTATCCAGAGCTTTTTGAAGCCCGCTGGTGGGCTAGAAAGCTGAAAATTGACACGCATATAGCAAAACGTCTAGGGCAAATCCTAACGTAGCCGAATTTTTGATTTTTGGCCTGTGGGCGGAGAATTAAGACAAAAAATGGGGATGGCGAAATTCATTTTTTTTTACATTTTAGCTTATATTAAAGCCCCCTAATTACATACGAAGCTGAAAATTGCCTAGCATATAGTCCTAAAAATTCTTGTTTGTGTGTTCCTCTTTGGGTTATTAAATTCGCCTATTTGGAAAAAAGAACTTCTTGATTTTGTAAATAAATATTTTGCTTTTTTTTTTGCCAAGCAGATTTTCTTTTTCTTCCTGCCTGGCAGGGACGGGTTTAACTACGGGTTTACTACATATATTACTGGCTTGTCCAATACTACACTGTAGTCTAAAGGATTAAATAAATATGAAATGAAATAGGAAATTACGCAGGTTATTGCAAAAATTTGGAGTTGGTTACTTCTCCTATTGGCAGCGTATGCTCCATACTGGTATGACGTCACGCCGCTAGTTTTGTTAATGCACGTCAGGATTATGTTTCTAAACAAACCTCTTCCCCATAGGAAATAACACGCGTAGAAACTTTATATGCGTTTTTAAAAATCGTTATTGGTATTTAACGTTGGGTAAGTACTCTATGACGTCAAGCGCATAAAGCAGCTCAAATTAACATATAAATATCTAGAAAAAAGTGTAAAATGTATTCTTAGAGGTTATGTCTCCAATAGATCAGCTAAAGCAAAAATGTTTTACAGTTTTTCTTAGATATTTTTATGTTACCTTGAGCTGATATTACATACGTGATGTCATATAGTGTTTACCCAACGTTGAATACCGATAATGATTTGTTTATTTAATTCTTTTTAATTTACTTGCAATCGATTTGCAGAGCAAATATGTGCATTGTCAAGATACATACGAGCACATTCACAAACAAATTATAAAATAAATATACATAAACATAAAATCTATATATATATATGGGAGAAAAGGCGCAAGGCATAGTTCTCATCCAGGCCACACAAAAAGCAGTCCCCAAAAATACTTCACTAACCCCGAGGAAAACAAGGAAACGCGCAGATGACTCAGGACGCCAAGTAGTCGTTCAGGCTGTAAAGGCAATTTTGTATTAAATATGCTTTAATACTAGTCAAATATTTACTTTTGCTACCAGTCATGCTTCTCAGGTAGTCCGGTAAAGCATTATATACCGTAATAGCTTTGTAGTAACATGCGCTCTCATATACTGCTGTAAAGTGTCTTGGGGTCACTAGCTTGTTAGCATTTCTAGTGACCATAGCTGCTGAAACATCTATATTGCACAAGAAAAGATGGCGATTTTCATGCTGAAATACCAATAATTTATAATTTATAAATATATAAACTCGGGAATGTCAATATATCAAGTTTGATGAAATACTCTCTACATGAAGTTCTGACCGATAGAGCGAACATGCATCTCACCATCCGCTTCTGAATTATAAATAATTCAGGCATATGCGGCGATGATCTCCAAAACAAGATACCATATGCGAACAAGGACTGAACACAGGCGCAATAGTAAGTCCTCAACGAATCAAGGCAGACGACCTAGCGAAGATGGTAAATGGCAAAAACCGATTTATTTACGTTCTTAAATAAATTTCGGATGTTTTCTTCAAATGTAATCCCTTTGTCGATCGTAAGACCCAGGAATTTCACCGACATACTTTCAGGAATCGATCTACCTTGAATTGGGACATACAACAATTCTCCAACAGCTGAACCAAAGAGAATTAGTTTGGTCTTTTCATGATTTATTCTCAGCCGATTCATCTCACACCACTCATCGATGTGTTTTACCATCACCAATGCCAAAGATAACAAGTCGGCCAGAGTGTGAGCGCTTGCTGTAAGAGAAGTGTCATCCGCATACTGAACCAGAGCATCCGTCCCAACATAACTTTTTAAATCATTGACATATAAAAGGAACAGAAATGGTCCCAGAACCGAGCCTTGAGGCACACCCATTTCCATTTCGACCAACTCAGAGACCACGAAATGTCCGTCTTCATTTTTGAGACTGACCCTCAGATATTTATCACTCAAAAATGACATCAGCACACCAAGATCAACACCACGGATCCCATAATTATTTAATTTCGCAAAAAGAATTTTATAGTTTATCGAGTCGAACGCTTTAGTCGGGTCGAAATATGTACCAACCGTCCTCAGAGGAAACGGTTTGTTTAAACTCATAATCCCCACCTGCATCAACGAAATTAATGACGCGACGTAAGTACTAATGTAGGACGTTATGAGCTTTAGCCTCATGTTGGGAAGAGGGTTGGAGGCAAATAACATTGTGATTTGGAAAAATTATTTGATTGGCTTATTACGTTTTGCAAGAGCAAATTCGACTACCTCAGAAAAATATGAAAGTAAACCGCTAACGGTTTCACGCAATGATTTTAAATATCACTTAGAAAACGACGAGTTTTCCCAAATAAATCATCAAGTTTCATCTATATTCTCGTGCATATTTTGAAATAACGATAACACCACCTAGCACTACAGCGGTGCACCAATCAATAACTTTATTTCCGTCATCTAGTTAGCGGTGCGTGGAACGCATTTGCCAAAAACAACACGACTCGAAACAATAACGGAGCGCAAAAACAAGAGAATTAAAAATCCACCCACCGCCGCCGGATTGTGAAGGACGGATGGGGGCGAAAACTGCACTTCGGGACGTGGAAAAACGAAAACGCATCGAGACGAGTGAAAAATTGCGTATTTGGGGTTATTTTGTTTTGTTCGTCCGTTGTTTTATTGACTTTTTTGTTCGTCTGTCGGTTTTTTCCCTCGTTTTGGAGGTTGACGCGTATGCAGCAGGGGTCGGTTCAATGCATCATGGCCCGGGGGTCGCGATGCAATATGCAGCGAGATACGCGCTGGAGTAAATTCGGTCTGGTGGCGAAAATATTCATTTAGGGGTGATTTTGTTGTTTGGCAAAGTACGATAAGTTGCCAATGGAGAAACGCGTTATTTCATAAATAAAGAAATTCGATTTATATCGAATAATAAAATTAACAATCGCGCATTAACTTATAAAATATTTCTCAGACTCTAAAGACAGAAGGCTAAGTCGTAGAAATCCCTAAACAGTCAGATTTATTACATAAAAATTAATGCCAATCTACTGGTTCCGCCTCAATTAATTTTGAAATAACGAAATTTATCGAAAATCGATTAAAAGAACGTCCCAGGGGTAATTGGAAGTCTTTCATTGATCAATTGTCGTTTTTATGAAAGGACGAAAGTCCACGAAGGCGTTTAGAGACAATAGCTAATAATAAAATCGATTTATCTCGAAGAAAAGCTGGTCATTTGGGTGCTGAATTTAGCTTTTATTAATTAGCGTCTGCTGGCTGCTTCAAAGAAGCCGAGGCTATTCGGTTTTTATAGCTTACTAGGAGGCAAGTAATGAAGGTATAGTTTAATGAATTTTTAATTACTCCACTTAACAATAAAGGATAAATTCACCTTTGAAGTTTCCGATTTCCAAGGAATTTGCCCATGCTCGTATTCGGAAATTACGACAGTCAACGGTGAATAAATGCTAATAATAAAAGTGGTATGGATATAATCGGAACCCTAGCGAGATGTCACAGGAAGTAATTGATGTTACCTGTTGTGATACCGACCTTACACCACTTTACCGTTAAATATTTGAATGAAATGGTAAATTATTGATGATACACGTTTGGTAAAATTAAGATGGTGCAGTATAAATCAGATGCAAATGGTGCATCGACAGTGAACCACACGTATGGTAGAATTTCTATAGAGGATTTTGTTGTAACAGACAATGGAAGGAGATACACATATAGTGGCGTCTGTTGGAAACACACTTTCAAATTACACCGTTCTAACCCCTTTACGTGTAGGAAATTTAATGAAAATATTTCTGTAGTACGCAATTACCAGGAATGAGGTTTAAAATCCCATATCCCGGAAGCCTGAGAATGTCGATACCATAAAGAAACCTTAAGGTGCAATTTCATATCCTGGTTACTACATAAAGCTTCTCTGAGCTGGCATATATTACACCACAACAATCAATGTAACACAATCTTTATGCAATTCCCAAGAGAAAGTTGAATAAATATCCTGACCACGTTGACTTCTTAAGCAATCAGAAGTTGTCTGTTTGACATTTCTTGCATAGGCTTCATTTATGACATTCGTGTGATATATTTATTAATCGCTTTGACCCAAAAATCTGTTTTTCCCATGATTGACCATCAAATCTTGATGCATTGTTTCATAAATATACTGTTTTCTCAAGACAAGGACACTTCTTTTTGTAATGGCATACTTCCGAAATGGCGGCCGAAATGTTAATGGTAATTAGAATTAGTTAAATCCATCAACAGTTGACTTAGTTACGTTTCCTGAACATGATATACTTCGTATATTTTCACGACAGGTGATTCCATTAGTGCAAAATGAGAACGACCCAAAGAAAAAGAGGTGCTAGCAGATCTGATTTATTTCACAAAAAATAATGCACAGTATACAGTGTGGACGTATAGGTTCGAACAAAATTAATAAAATCTGTTAATTGTGACAAATGAAAAACGATCGGACACGTCAACCTTATTTTCTAAATGCGCCAATTTTTACTAACAAAGTATTTTGGGACGCAATTATTGTCGTGGATAAGCTAACCCCTATTTTTTATAGCGAAATTTGGAGCAAAACGTTTTTATGCATACAAAACGATGACTTGTTATGACCTCCTGAAGGCTTGATTTTCGACCAATATTTCGAATAAATCAATGTAAGGTAGAAACCAAGGGAATTAAATATTTTGAGCTTAAGAAAATTAAAATATCCTGATTTATGAAAAGAAACGGCCTTTCTAGCCTATTTTTGGTACTTTATCACTACATTTTTTCATTTTGACCAAACTTTCGCATTGTCATTCGAATTCAATTCATTTGTTTTAAATAAAAGAAGTATTTTTTCTGGCGTTTTTGTATCTATATTTCTTCAACTAATTTAACGAAAAATGACATGAAACATTTACAAAAGACGTTAACCTGTGTCGTTCGAACTGTTTTCGATGCCGGTTGAAGTGGAGAATCATCCCCATCGAAGCATCGCCGCTGTGACTGTCAAAGACCGCGCCCAAATTAACCAAGAATTTCAGTTTCTCTTTCTCAGACCTCTCCACCTCGTCCTCCGCATTCTTCTTCTTCTTCTACATCGCCTCCAAAGACATTTCTGCTTAAGCAACCAATTTCCGCAAGAATTGCGTTGGTATTTGTAAACTGTTTGTATTGGTTTCATTAAAATATGTTTTCAGGCAATACGAGATCCAATCAGTGCAATGAATACATCTATCGAGCACGTTGATTCACTCCAATGAATGTATATCATCATGTTCTAGAGATGATTCCACATTATTTTGATTTATTCATTTCTTTTATTTTCTTTTTCCTTTTCATTAAATTTACTAAGAACAAAATTAAATCCGAAGTACATTGCGAAAATTGTGCTCCAAATGCGAAAAATGTACTGAAACGGTACCAAAAACTGGGCTAAAAAAGGTCACTTTGAACAAGTAAAAGGCTAATAAATCAAGACATTTTCATCTTTTCAAGCTTAAAATATTTAATTTCAATTGCTTCGTCCGTACATTGATTAATTTTATTGACTTAGACATCGCAGAAAGTCGAAAAATTAGAGTAAAAACATCCCAACCTAGAAGATCATAAAAATGGGAGCTAATATAGTATAAGCAAACTCCGAGGGAGTTTTGCTAGTCTATTGGCCTACTCTCATTTCGCGTTGGAGCCATTTGGGCTGGAAGCGATGACCTCAAAGTTTGTTACACAGTGTAATTGATCCATTTTTTGGGGGAAATTCTTAACGCTGCCACTTATCGTAGATTAATATCAGATCCTTTCATTGATTATTATTATTACTATTATTATTGATTCATGATGGTGAATTAGAAACGAAATACTTTCAACAATATGGGACAACACTACTCACGCACAAGCTATGTTGCAACATTTTGAGGATTATTTTTGGGTCGTTTCATAAGCAGGAATCGATGGTCTCGTAGATTTCTTGTTCGGATATTTAAAAATTAAAGTTTTCAGTGTTCAATTACATACATTAGATGTACTAGTAGTAGCAAGTACAGACCTTGTGAATAATATTACTGTTCATACGTTACAAAGCGTTTTTGAAAACGTGAAACGCTTCCACTTACAAATAAATGACAATCGTAGCAAACTAGCATAATTGTAATATCTCAAAATTGTTGCCCAAGGTGTTAAAATAAACAACCCTTTAGATATGTGCCTGATACGTGCATAAAATTATTAGTTTTTTACACCGAATGGCATGGTGAACAACTAAGAAAACTAATTAGTGTTGGCAATAGAATCGGACTTCAATATTTATTGATGTCTCTGTGTTGGTTTGAAGTTTGACAATTTGAATATAATCAACAGTAACCAATTTTTGAAAATGATATATTATACATCGTATTAAACTATGTACTTTATAAAACCCAATTGAGTGCCATAATGACTTCGTTATGAACGCAAAATAGAAAGAAAGTAGTTGAATCATTTAATCCATCGTATGCTGCACACCTTTCATACTTTATCTGTTTAAAAACTATAACCATTTTTTATACAATTGTTTGTAAACTTTGCAATTTCGATAAAAATGCGGGAAACCACCCAGCGTGTAAAGATTAATCATTTTTCTTCTGAAAATACCTCAAAAACAATCGAATGTATAGATTATCTGCAGTTGTATTCTCTGCATGATATAATTTTGTAACATTCGCATAGGAATAGCAATATACAGATAACGCACTATATTGAAAATCAATAGTAATGTTGGCCCGTTTATTTAGTTAGACACCGCATTTTTTCTGGTAGCAATCCTGCGCAAGTTGCATCTGGCCATAACATTTCCAACTGCACATGCACACGCAGCGAACGAGCGCGTGCAAATACAATACAATACAACACCAACGCAAACCCAACCGAATAATGCATATATCGGAATACTGGCGCGGGACGAATTCACTAAATTACCGAATACATTTTCTGAACTTCAACAGCGCCAACGGAATGTTGGATATCCGGGCGAAGAAGGGTTGCACCGATTGTAATAGAGGGTCGTATCTGAAGTTTATGAAGTTTGCATTTGTGAAAGTCGAAAAATTGGAAGAAACATGCAGATTTTCCACTGAGGATGAGAGGGTAGTTGTTGAAATATGGATATTTGTTAGATGGAACACGGGTATATACGAACTTGGCTTCCGATGGACAAATTTGAATCCTAATGCCTTTTTGTCGTTTGAATCTCTTGAGTTATAAGAAGCTGTAAAAGATTTTAGCGTTTTCCCATCTTTTATGTTAAATATTTCTGCTGGCTTTAGTTGCGTGTATGTTTTAAGCTCCTGAGGTGTTTACTTCCCTTGCAAATGCGCCAAATAGACTAGTTTCTCATTCACCCCGAATTATTTGGAAAGAAAATATTTCACATGCAGCATTTGACTCTTTGAGTGATCCTTCCCTTCTCCATATTCCAGATTCGAGGAAACTTAAGGGACGCCCTATTTCCATCTAAAGTTAACTAGCATCTATTTTCATATCCTTTTACTTTCAGCGAAGTTCTAACGAATTTATCCAGCACTTTTGCAAGCACATAACTTCCAATGCATTTCTGGTCGATTTCTATCATTATTTCCCTGAAATATTTCGACAATCCTAAAACTGCAATTATATCGTCGATGCTAATACATGCGCTATTCTACGGGGCTATGGCCAAAAACTAATTTCGTTAATCAAACTCTCGATATAACAATATTATTGATTTTCTATACATTATTTATATGTATTGCGTCCGTGCACGCATCCAGCGGAATACCGAGGACAGAATTTGCAACGCCGCAGAGCATCGCCGACAGGGGTCAGAGGATATTTTCAAAATTCCACCGACAACGCCAAAATTTCCAATTTTTCTACAAAATTTCGAACCCGACAATTCAGCGTTGCAGCCGTACAACGCTCGCCGCCATCTCACCCCGTCACGACCCTCGACGACCTCCCGCATATTCGAAACGAATGCATAAAACACAATTTCCATCAGGCCAAATATAAATTACGATACATGGCGTGCATGCATGTGGAGAGGACAACACACAACGCACTCTGGCTTGTTCCACGCACTCATCGGTGCCCTATTGGAAAAAGAGGATGTGATCGGACATTTCTGGGGCGAGAAAAGGACGGACGTGTAGGATCGGACGGGGAAAACCACGAATGCACGCGAACTACGCGGCGTATTGGCACCCTCTCTCTCTAACTCGTTGCATTTCGAGAGGGTAGGCTGGATGCATTTTGGACGCGGTGCGTATTCTGGTGCATGTGCATGTGTGATATCGATTCTGTTGGCCGGCCGTTATTGCAAAATCCCCTCCGACGTCCCCTTTCGTCTATTTTCACCCCCGGCTACCCCCGACTACTTCGATTCGATGTTCAACCTATCGGTGAATATCGAGCTCTGATTTTCATGTCGATTCGAATGGTAAAAAGAGGGTTCTTATGTATCTTTCGTAGGCCGGTGAAGTTGCCAAACGTCGTTCTGGTTGATGAAAACGTTGGCTGTAATTCAGGAAAAATCGATTTGTCTGATTCAAGGGAGAAATTCCAAAAAGAGCGCTATAATCGTAATGGTTAACAGCATTCGAACATTACCACAAGCACAAAACATGAGCAGACCATCAGTTTAGAACATAATCTCTAGATTTTGAAAGGATCCTAATAAGGTATTTTTGAAAGCAAACTAAAGAACAGACAGGTTTAACTGAAATAAGTTGAATAAGACTTTAATGGATTAAAAATCAGTTTATATGGGCTTGCTTTTTCAGCTAAGACAGTGTCAATGCTGTTCTGTAGTTCCGAAAACAAAGAATCTGTTCAAATAACAGCTACCAATGTTTCTGTTTGCAATTAACGTTTGGTGGTGCATCAAACATTTTTATAGCCTTTCCCTCGATGAGGTCTAGTCGATAGAGATAGAGAGATAACCATAAACAAAATGGCCAATGTATGATAATGTGTCTTGTTGAAAGCATTGTTATCCAAATTTCATAAGCGACGTCTTCTTCCTTTTGTGTTCATTTCACCGAGGATGGTAAATTAATTATTATAATATGTATTTGGAGTTTATATACCAGATTCCTTTAATATTGAACGGAAAAAGGACACTTCTTGAGTGATATATTCAGGATTTGTGCTTCAAAAGCGATTAGAAAACAGAAAAGGAGTAAGTCCTAGTCTTCCCAAAAGGTAGAACCACAAATTCTACCATTCGAAGCCGATTATTGTTGCAAATTCTCTTATAAGGATGGGTTATGTGTATAACTTTCTGTGGCAAAATCATCAAATGAAAGTGATAATCCATAGATTATGTAAGTGGATCTATAACGAGAACATTCATCCATCAAGTCATCTAACAATTTACACCGGGCTGGAGGGTTCTAGAAGCCATGGGATGCAAAGTGTCACACGTAACGAGAATGGCGAGAAGCCGTAAAAAGAAAAATTATGTCGAAAGAATTTAGAATGAATAAGGAATAAAAGGAACCAAAGGCAACAGATAAATGGCAAGAAAACAAAATGGAAGTCATAATGAAGGATATATTTATTGACTTTTCGTTTCACTCCTTCCGCAGATGTTTAAGTGAAAACATTTTGGATATACTGTGGCCAAGATTTTATGAAATAGATGATTGAGGATGAATCATAAAAGGTCAAGCAATAACCAATCGAAGGTTAGGAATGCTAAGAATTGGAACTAATTAACGAATGACGCGGGAACATTTGAACATTCCAGGAGAGAATGTAGAAAAAGTTGAAAAATTCACTTACTTGGGAACGATTATGATTGAAAAAGGGACCATGGAGGACGAAATTAATGACAGAAACCCAAAACACAGGTAGACTCTTTAATGCAATGAAGACAAAATTTCTCAGCGGAGAGGAAATACCGAAAGAGGTAATTGTTGGAAAGGCAATGAAGCTAGCACTCACATTTGCCTGTGAAAGCTGGACGACAACGGAAAGACAAAGAAACAAAGTAACGGCAACAGAGATGAGATTTTTAAGGAAGATACAAGAATAAACAAAAAGAGATAAGACAAGAAATGTAGAGTTTGGAGAACAACTACGTATAATACAAGTAGAAAAGAGGATGCAATCGAGATAAGTAAGATGGATGGGACATATACAATGAATGCTACAAGACAGACTCGTGAAAACGGTGGACGAAGTAAGAGACAATGGGAAACGGATGACCAAAAGAATCATGGAAGAGTAAAGTAGGAAGATATACCAAGATTGCCGCAAAATAAGAAAAATTGGAGGGAGATATCGAGGAAACCAAACAATCAACGCACGAAAGCTGCAGCAAAGACGCTTACCATTAGATACAAGTTTTCCCCAAACCATGGTAGTTTATGTAACTATTTACAGTTTTGACCCCGATTTTCGTAGAATTGTTGAAATCTGGATTAATGCTTAGCTGCCTTGAGCGCCTATACCTTCAATAGTAATTGCTTATCAAGCTTTGAAAAGTATCATACGTACATCACATAAATTCAGAATATACTATTTTGACTAACATGAAGTTTTACTTTACAACTGCTTACTCATGAAGACGGCTGAGGTTTTCCTTCATGAAATATTGCTGATTTGAAATTATTTCAAGTTTGTTACCTATCACATACATCCGTTTTTATGTCTTGTAATGCATGCCAGAATTGTTGGCTCCAATGTAAAAATAATAAAGATGATGGAGCATTGAAATAAATTAAATGCGATGGAAATTGTTTGATGATGAAGTTGTAATTGAGGAATTAATGATACTCGTTACTAACCACTGGTTTTTTACGAGCCTCTTTGTACATGTACAAAGATCGGAAAAAATATTTGTACGAGAGATTTTTAGTTTGTACAACATAATGATGATAACTGAACTACCAAAAAAGAACAATCTTTATAGGGAGCCAAAAACCTTTGTGTCGTACAAAAAGTAGTGTTACTAACACTAAGAACATGTATATATGTGGTTTTTAAGTTCATGCAAAAGATTTCCCAAATTATTAAGGGTGTTAAAATTAATGTTCAATACTACTAAGCCTTAGCATAGAAATTTGCAGTGATCCGAAATTAATGATGCTGTAGGAAGAATGTTGGAGACTGTTGAGTATACCAAAGTCCAGCGCGTTTCCGTTAAGATGATTTTTAGATTTTGTTAACGGTGTAAGTATTTTAGGCGTGTTGGTAGATAAGACTGTATAATCCTCTAATACTCTATATTGGTTTGTTCAGATCGTTGTGATTCCGGTTTGTAGCGCGTGAAGGTGCAGTCTGTCTCTTTCAATTCTTATCCTCATCCCACTCAACCACTTCCTACACTTCCTTCCAGAGGATGCAACGAACTTCTTTCATTTTTCTTTAATAACTTCCGTCAATGTTCTCCTAAGGCATTCTCTTTGATTCCTTTTTGTGCTATTTTTTCCTACATTGCTGTCGTCGATTTTCGACAGACATCATCTACATTTCGTCTAGTCCAATTTTCTTAGATAAATGTCCCTCCAACATCTTGTTTTTATGCACAAACAAAAAAGAAACGGAGACTTTTGAAATGCGTACCGACAGCTATATATACATGCATATCTAGTTGGCGTCATTTTGTAATCATGGGGAAGTGAGACAATCAATAGTGTGCCTTCGTCATAAAAATGTTTCACAAAATAAATCAAAACTACTAGATAATGTAGGTATGCAACCAAAATGGCTTTGTTGCTTCCACTGTTTTAATAAAAATCCTAAATAGGAGTATTTATGTTATTGCAATTTCAATCATAAACTCTAAATACGATTTCACCTCTAAAAATGAATAAAGAAAATATTTTCTAATAATAACTATTTCAAGTGATGCCAACCGCTAGGTTATGCAACCCAATTCTGCAGACCTGGCGTGACTTCAACCATCTTGAATTTACTGTATTTTGGAGGGTGTGCAGAAGGAATTCCGATTTTTTCGGTTTAGGGTGCCATGGTAAGGCTCCCCGGGAAACACGCGACAACAGGTTGGATAAAAAACTTTGAAAAGTCTGGATCGACTTTGAGAAAGAGACCGATATGACTATCCTTGAGACTTCAAAATATAGTACGCCGAAGCCACAGGGTTCAGTTCCAAAATCAGCAGCAATGCGATAAGATCCCTATCAATGAATTATGAGCAACATAATAAACGAGGAGTATGGCTATCGGGCCAAGTCTATAGATGGATAACAGTTAGTTACGTGCAAAAGCAGAAATTCCGTTACTGTGCAGACAGCAACGCTAAAGAAGTTCATGCACTATAGTAGCAGCATAGTGTGTACTCACATCAAACGAATACCACAATCACGAGAATGAATGTCAGATCGCAGTGATAACACTGGCAAACCAAATTTCACTTTTTGCGTGTTTCTTTGGACGAATAGGATCACTCTTACAATATTTTTCTCACTCATTCTGCAGTTGCTTTTCAAATTTGTGTCTCAGGAGTAGTTTCTGAGTAATACGCGTTTAAAATCTTGAGAAACGTAGATTGCATTTGCTTGCAACATAAAATAGCTTAAATTGTTATATTAGTGACAGTTTAAAACGTATTTTTACACAGATTTCTTCTGTATTTCGCAGCAGGAATATCCCTTTTAATGTTCGACCTAGGAACTTCTGGTCTGTTTTCATTTTGAATTTATTATTAATTTTTTTCTTTTAATTTTTTTTTTGTGTTTGTATATTTCATAGTTTACTTTATTGCTTAGTGATACTCTGATGTAACATTTGGAAAGCCATGTTCATTTTTGGTGTTATTTTCAATTTCTTTTTGTATTGCGCACCTATTATTGTAAATAATGCAAATAAAGATGGTTATTATTATTATTATTATTATTATTATTACCGTACTCACTGACGTCACGTAGGTTTTTTGGCAAAAGGCTAAATGTGAATGATGAAAAAGAACTTTATAGTTCTGAAGTAATTCCTCCACAAAGTCCTTATAGTTGCCCGCATTGTTATTGCCAAGAAAGTGCTGGACTGCTTTCTTGAATGGCTCCCAGCTGGTGTTTCTTGCTCATTTATAATGCCTTTCGTAATTTGTGTGTCACCGAGCCGTGGAAATTTTACTTTTTAAAAAGCTAAAAACGTCGCTGTTCCATCCGTTAACAACATTTTTCATCAATCCGAGTTTATCGTGTAGAGATCGCAGCTGGCCGGCTTTCCGGGGATCCACTAAGGGTTGACTGACGACATTTCTTGTTCCCGGAATGAGCTCTCTTCTTAGTGGCCAATGTTTCTTTATATAATGGTTTTGTCCATACCTGTTGTTCCATTCGCACAAGAAACGGCAAAATTTGATATACCTTGGTTGAAGGCCGAGTACAAGGGCAATGACTTCCAAATCTCCATAAATGTGCCGGACATGTCTTTCGTGCTGAACCATCCGTAATAGTCAAAGAGCAAAGTTTGGCTCGCAATAATGGAAAATATAATTGTGGAAAAATGGTGCCCAATGGACGATTTCTGACGACGGATTTAAAATCAGCGTCGAAACATACACGAGCAACAGTACTTAGCATCCAAGAAGTAGAAATATTGTTTACCAATCTAATTAATTCGTTCAGATGCTGCAGACTTCTTATTACAACAGCATGAACTGATTTACAGCAACTTCAGGACATCTGGTTTTCAGCAAGACGACATGATATTGCTTAAAGCAAGGCAATCAATGACAACTGTGCAAGAAATATTCAACAATGGTGTTGTCTTAAAATTCAATGAGAGTAGCTGGCCCACAGGGTCATTGGATTTGTTCATTTTCGGTTTGTTCTTGTGGGGTCTCCTTAATAGTTTAGATGATTCGTATTGGAACAACAAATGAGCTCTAGGAGAGAATCCAAAACAAAATTGGCGGTATCCTAGATGAAGTGTTGCAGCGGGCAATGTACAAGTAGAAAAGGACGTCATCTTCCAGAAGTAATTTTCATTCATAGATGATTTGAATGACTCTCAGATAGAGTGCAAATGTAGTGGTAACGGCTCAGCTTCTGTCAATAGGTTTCTTTCTGTTGTCTTCTACTTTTCTTGATTTTCTCAACGGTTTCTGTTTATCGTGCCATTGCACTATACAAAAAATCATCATAATCATGAGAACTATAGTGACATTTTCTACGTAGTATACCTAATTGGGTTATCCATACATTTGTAACATTTATGTTCCACACATTACTTAATTAATATGCCCATGTACTTAATGCAATTCAACCATACAAAAGAAACAAAAACTATAAACCGAACCAAAACCAAATATCACAATGCATCCACCGATATGATAATATGCGAAGGGGTATCGCACGGTGCGATTGCGGTGAGGTTAATACGCGTCCCAAACGTGGGGTATGCGGGTGGCATCGCAAATAATGGTTTTGCGGTGAATTTTGTCGACGCGCCCGTAGAGAGGAAAGGAGTATTCCGGACTCCGTTGTCTAAACCGAGCATCGGCCAGAAATCGAATTAGAGAGAACTCCGAATACGGAATACAGGAACTCGCAATCGTCATACTCGACGTTTCGTAGTCGCGTCCTAGTAGTTGTGTAATAGTTTGGGATAGGTCAGCGGTGTATCTTGAATTCGAGAGGAGCAATGTTTGAAATTATCGGACGAATTAGCTTTTGGCGGCGCGACCCGAACCTGCAGGAAGGCGACGATACTTCGCGTCGGATCGATGTCGTTTGCGATCTTTTGAGCGTCCCGTCAATCATTGTAATCCGAGGAGGATATTGTTTGCGCACAGATTGTGGCAGTTAAAATAAGGCTATTAGTGATGGATGCAGTTATGGAGACGATGAACGTTTATTAAATATGAAATCTTCGGAGCCAAAATATTGAGATTTCTTGAAATGAAGTATTTGGTGAGAGTAGTAACTAACTAAATGTAAAGCCCTTTACCCTGTTGAATGTAAGACGGCGACGTTGAGCTGCCGAGCTATCATTCTATTTCCCCTTCCAGGACTCTTTACACTTTTTCTATCTTGTGTTCTTCCACAAATTTTGCTCCCTTTTATACTTCGTTCAGCAGCTGTCTTTACTTCTTCTGCACAGATATTTCTTGGTCTTCTTCGCCGAAAAGAGGAACTAAGTGATCGTGCTTGGTCTTGTCCATTCTCAAAACATGTACTATCCATCTCAATTAACCGTTTTCTACTGCTACTTGTATCGGTCTAATCTTCAAATTTTCTGGTTATGTCTAGCCTCGTCTTACTTGCAATTTTTCTCAGAAGCCTCATTTCCGTGCTTTATAACTTGTTCCATTGATTTTTTGTTGTTGACCACACTTCCGCTTGCTACCTTCAAATTAGTGTAACTACCCGTTTAAATATTTGCGCACTTTTGTTGGCTTTGGCATCTCCCCTTTACTTAAAAAGGTATTTTCAATACCACCGGATAGTCTTCCAGGTGCTCCTGTCCTTGCCATGATTTCTGCACCCAACCTTCCGTATTTAAAACTATACTCATATTCCAGCTTTTGTCTCTGAAGGTAAATCTCGTGGCTCCCTTCCTTTATCTTGGTGCTTTCCATTCTCAAAACCTGTGCTATCCATCTCAATTAACTCTTTTCTACTGCGACTTCTATCGGCCTAATCTTCAAGTTTTTTGATTCTGGCTAGCCTCGTCTTACTTGCAATTTTTCTCAGAAACCTCATTCCCGTGCTCTATAACTTGTTTCCTTGGTTTCTTGTTGTTAACCACACTTCCGCTAGCTACTTTCAAATTGGTGTTGCTAGCCGTTCAAATATTTGCGCTTTTGTTGGCTTTGGCTTCTCTCTTTTACTTAAAAGATATTTTCAATGCCACCGGGTAGTCTTCCAGCTGCTCCTGTCCTTCCCATGATTTCTCCATCCAACCTTCCGTATTTAAAACAACTATTTAAAACTATTCTCATGTTCCAGCTTTTGTCCTTGAAGGTAAATCTCGTGGCTCCCTTCCATTATCTTGGTCCTTTCCATTCTCAAAACATGTGCTATCCATCTCAATTAACTCTTTTCTGCTGCGACTTCTATCGGCCTAATCTTCAAGTTTCTTTATTCTGTCTAGCCTCGTCTTACTTGCATTTTTCCTCAGAAGCCTCATTTCCGTGCTTTATAAGTTGATTCCTTGGTTTTTTGTTGTTGACCACATTTCCGCTCGCTACTTTCAAATTGATGTTACTACTCGTTTAAATATTTGCGCCTTTGTTGGCTTTGGCTTCTCTCTTTTATTTAAAAAGGTATTTTAAATACCACTGGATACTCTTCCAGCTGCTCCTGTCCTTCCCATAATTTCTCCACTTAACTTTCCGTATTTAAAACAACTATTTGAAACTATTCTCCTGTTCTAGCTCTTTACCCCGAAGGTGTGAATTTCGTGGCTTTCGTCCTTCATGCTTATAATGAGTGTCTTAATTTTTTCTGCCTTTATTTTCATATTTATGAGAGAGTGGTAAACACGTTGATAGTGACGAATTAGGCTTATGTTGCGCAAAAACAGTTGTACTTTGATTTTATTGAAGACACAAGCGTAGATATGTACTCCTAAAAACTTCAAGTACCCTGAAGATGTCATTTACGACGAAACATAGTGACCATCAAAGCAAATTTTATTCTCGCCTACTAACGACGGTTCACAATACTATGATAAGACTGTTACTTCTCTATACAATGGAAACACGCTCGTATCATCCTTGTACTTAAAGCTGGAAAACTTCCCTACGAACCTGCATTATACCAACCGATAAGTTTGTTGTCAATCATGGCAAAAATCTTCGGAAAGTTTATCCTCGAGGGGGTTAAAAATACAACAGAAGAAATTATTCCAGAACACCAGTTTGGACTTCGGGAAAATCATTCAACTATACAACAATGAATAGAATAAAATATTTTATTCATTCGTACGTGACAAAGGAGAAACATTTGTTTGCACATGTTATATAAATAAATGGAGAAGTATATATAATAAATACAAACACGTAACTAAAACGTGAAGCAAGAAATTGTTAAATATCACAGTTTGCTGGCATTGTCAATAAACTCCCGGATTTCGTGGTATGGATTTTTAGGTACGTTTTTACTACTTATCGAAATTGTATATCATTGAATACCTTCCATTCGTTGGGCAACAAATAAAAAATTCACCAATAAATATCGCAAAGAGATATTTTTGAAAGCCTGAAATGCGGCTGCATAAACTGCTCTTGTGTTGTATTATTGTGGCCTATAATAACGTGCGGAGTTCTCTCCAACAAGCGTTTTGACAAGGTATGGCATGGAGGGTTATTTTATAAGCTAAAAGAAAAGCTAGCAGACTATCTATATTAAATAATTAAGTCATACCCCCTTGAAAGATCCTTTCAGGTCAAAATCAACAGCAACACCTCCACATACCAAACTATACGGTTATCCTCGCAATTAACGGAAACTTCATCATCGCCTCTAACAACTTACAGAATCATATGAACCATTTGGAGCGTTGGATGAACAAACGGAGAATCAAGGTTAATAGCAGCAAATCGGCCCAGATTACACTTACCACAAGACGGACCCTATGCTTACAAAGTAATAATGCAGAAGTTCCGGTTAAATATGTTGTTAAATACAATAGAATGCACCTTGACCAGAGACTGATATGACAGGCACATATAAAAGCGAAAAGGCAGCAAATGACACTGAAAGCTAGGCAAATGAATTGGTTAATAGGTAGAAGGTTCCAGTTAACAATTGAAAACAAACTTCTACTCTACAAGACAACTTTAGTACCAATATGGGCATAAGCCAACAAACATCAAGATCTTGCAAATATTCCAATATAAGATATTACTAGGGCAAGATAATCGTGTCGTCCCAGCGTAGCCTTAACAGCTGCAGCAGCCAATCATTGATGAATGTCCAGTTAAAGTTCGTACTGCTTTGCCACCCGGCAGATGTTTACGCATCGCACCAAACAGGCGCATGCCGAGTTTCGTTGGCTGTTCCAGCTGTTACGGATACTGGGATGACACCATTATCTTACCGTAAATATTACGCATAATGATGTATGAAACTCAACGCTACACGAAGATCTACGAGTACCTTCGGTTACGGATGTTATCAGGACATATTCAATACGTTACAGATCATGTGCGCTGTAAGAACTTGCATTTTCCCGTGCAGACCTGACCTTGACAACCTTTCCTATATTTGACTAACTGTACACAACAGACGTAATGCTAAGGGAATGCGAGAACGTTGCTCGAAATCCTTGAAAGCGTTAGGACATTTAAAGGAAACGAAGGAGAAAACTAGTACGAAGAAGATAAAAAGAAGTGGAAGACGGAGAAGGGGTGGAGGAGGACAATATGGAAATAGAAAAATGCAAAATCAAAAAGGGGCTAGGATTAATCGCATTAAAGATGAGATTTCCTATATTTGACTCATCGTATCTATTTTGTCCTTGCCTATATATTGTCCTATATCTTCTTTAGCATATTTCTCGGTATTTTCCCGAGTTAGTTTGGTTTCTCACTAGTTGTAAAAACTGCTTCTTTTCTATTTATATCATATACACTTCTTGTCGAGTTCTACTTCGTATTTCTGCGTTCTCACATCGTATTTTGAAATATTATCTGCATTGCTTTTATCCTCCTTTAATACTTTCCTACCTAATTTCAAAAGCTTGGGCCCTCCGTCATCATTGGCAACATTCCGCATCTTATTAGGCAACCTTTCTCACGCACCTAAATACCGCACGGTCGCCATTCAAGGCTTCCGACATCGCTAAAATCCGCAATTCTCGATTACCTCATCTCCTCGGCGAATTATGCAACCAAACGGTCCGCGCGGCTCCCGTAACGGTCGTCGCGGCACCACGTTTCCATCGCGCCGCCGACTCGAGCGGGGCGGCATTAAATCTCTCCCGATCCGCCAGAAGTTCATTGTAACTATAATATTGACGTATTTTAAATATATGTGCGAAATAACTTAGCCAAATGTTTCAAAATATTTCAGGCGGTGTTCTGGTCGCCGACTCGTGGGTTTAAATATAACTTATTCTCTCTCTATGTTGGCTTTTCTTCTTCCGAGTTTATACGGGATCGCTTTGAGGTTCCGAAGCATGCTGTCGAGGAATAAAATCTACAGTCGGTCGCAAAACGATGCACGTGTTGGAAGAACTGTTTAGAAATTAGCGAGACGTAATTGCTTTATTCGTGTTTCTTTATGCAAAATCTAACATCATTTTTTGGTTTCTTCTGATTGTGTTCGGGATTGTTGAATGACTTCGAGAAAAAATCATAGACTCTAACTCATACTACAGGAAGGCGTCAAAATGCCTTAAAACCCAATGGGATACTTGATTTCCTTTTCATTAAATCGTAACACTATGCCCCATCATCTCATCATCACGAAAATCATCCGCAAGACAATGTTAAAAAGCAATAACAAATTTATAAAGTAAGACAAAGTGAAAGAAATGCTTAAATGCATTACTAAACTTCACATTGATGGGAAAAAACCCATAAATATTGAAACAAATAATATGAGAAATTCAAATAAACATGAAAACTTGATTGTGGGTACAAATCAAGTTCATGATGAATCATCTGAAGATCATGTTCGAGGCGTCTGTGCTTCGCTTTTGATTGTATGTGGGTAGATGTAAAATTAGCTCAACCGAGAGTCAAATTAATCTTTACCTTAAGAGGAAACTTCTGTAGCATGATGTTTCTTTGTCGAGCCTCGATTCAAGGGAAGTCCATGTGTCTTTCAGTGTGGCTACTCACCTCTGTCTTCACGATACTTTGCACAACCCCGAAATCTGGCCAAGTGATGTTATGGTTAAGCGATTTAGATTTTTTCGAAATTCATGACGAAAGGATAATGAATTTTAATGAGGACATTATTTCTGAAAAACTGTGAAAGTATTAATGATCCTAGTCAATATTTATTTGTTGTATTTAATAATAATATGCAATGTGGATCTAACGCAATTGAGTTGATTGAGCTTTTTATTAGTAAGTACGGTTTTGCGGTTTTATTAATATATGATAGATCTGTACCACTAATAGGTCAATAAAACAAGGCTGGTTTGAACGATAGTTATATTTTCAGAACGTTTACAAACGTTTTCGGAATACCTTCTTCAGTGAAAATATAACTAGATAAATATATAAACAAACATTTGTTTTTTATTTGGGAACTATCAACAAAATGACTAATGACTAGGATTTCTTGATATAGAGGATGTGTAACCAACTTTTATATATATATAAATTATAAAAACTAAATTAATGTGTAAACATACATGCAAATTAAGTAAAACCTTATATCAAAAAATCTTTGTCGAAACCTTAACAATTCTGTTCAAGGACTAGGGAAAACCCAAATTTAAAAACCTAGCCAAAGGTTTCCTTCTTAAGAAATGCAAATGTCATTTTAACAAATTGCTATATACATTACTTAAATTTTGAATATCGGTCCTGAAATTAATAGTTTTAGTGTCTTTTTGTATATTTATCATTTCATATATTAGTCTTTTTTATAATTATTCTCTGTTTTTAATATAATTGTGTTTTCAAAATCAAAGTAATGCCCAAGATCTTTGTAATGCTTTGTTACAGCGGTCATTGCACCAAAACCATTATTTAAAGAATACTTATGGCTATACAACCTTTTCTTTAAATATTGTTTCGTCTGACCGATGTAACAACCATCACAGTCCCTACAGTTTATTTTATAAACTACATTACTTTGATTTTGTTTAATTATTTTAGATTTAGTATTAGTAAAAAGAGATCTGTTACTATAATTTGGAATGAAAGTAATGTTTATGTTGTTTTTATCAAACTCTTATATTTATATTATATTTAAAGAAAAGGTTGTATAGCCATAAGTATTCTTTAAATAATGATTTTGGTGCAATGACCGCTGTAACAAAGCATTACAAAGATCTTGGGCATTACTTTGATTTTGAAAACACAATTATATTAAAAACAGAATAATTATAAAAAAGACTAATATATGAAATGATAAATATACAAAAAGACACTAAAACTATTAATTTCAGAACCGATATTCAAAATTTAAGTAATGTATATAGCAATTTGTTAAAATGACATTTGCATTTCTTAAGAAGGAAACCTTTGGCTAGGTTTTTAAATTTGGGTTTTCCCTAGTCCTTGAACAGAATTGTTAAGGTTTCGACAAAGATTTTTTGATATAGGGTTTTACTTAATTTGCATGTATGTTTACACATTAATTTAGTTTTTATAATTTATATATATATATAAAAGTTTGTTACACATCCTCTATATCAAGAAATCCTAGTCATTAGTCATTTTGTTGATAGTTCCCAAATAAAAACAAATGTTTGTTTATATATTTATCTAGTTATATTTTCACTGAAGAAGGTATTCCGAAAACGTTTGTAAACGTTCTGAAAATATAACTATCGTTCAAACCAGCCTTGTTTTATTGACCTATTAGTGGTAGAGATCTATCATATAAGATAAGTATAAAAGGTCACGAAATATATATATATATATATAGGTTTTATTAATCAATGATCACTGGATGACAAAGTTTCAGGTGTATGTTTTCCTATCAATGATTATAAACCCTGATTTTGTTTTTGTTGTGCCAAACACTCGCATGAATGTACAGCCATATTTGCTAGGGAAAATATAATTGCGTTGTACTAACCAGTGAAAGTCATTAATTCTAATGCTAATTGCATGTTCAGTTGCGGCCTTTGGCAAAAATCTCTGCATGAGTAGTAAATACATAGACCTCCTGCTGGAAATAGTGCTGAATTTGAAATTTTTGGTTTTCGACTTGCGATGATCCTTGCTAAGGTTTTGGAAAATTTTAATATTGTTGTAATGTACGCAGATTTGAATTTTAATCAAATTTGTGATAATACTGACAAAAAGATGTTGTATAATGTCTTTCAATTCATGTCATTCTTTATGAGTATGAGTCTTGTAAAATGGATTGTATGTTACACGAGTGAAACATCAATTGATTATGTTGTAACGAATATACCACGGTTATTTACTATGACAAATTTGGAGAAATTGACAATTTAAACAAAACTATAGATTATTATTCTAAATCAATAGTTATTGATGAAGGAAAAAGGAATTGTGCTGAATATTCGTATGAGAAAATTGATACAAGTAAAATCTTAGAAATTAAGATTATGCTTAATATTACGGACCTGATGATATGTCCCTTTGATACATATGATAGTTTTGATGTTGTTGTCAATGAATTTATTAACCATCTTAGTTCATTCTTTAATGAGCTTTTTAAGGAAGTTAATAAATATGCCAGAACTGATGCTAACAGAACGAAGAGTATTGTTCTCTCAGAGCTAGACAATTTAAAACAGATGCATTGGCTGCGACACGAATATTAATGATGATAATTTAAATAAGAATTATATAAATACGAAAAAAGACATATGTCGGAAAGTAAAACATAAAAAATAAGACACTATGATAGGATGTTGCATTGTAGTCAGTGTCAGGGAAAGAAGAATAAAAACTACAGTATTCCTATCGTTGCATATAACGATGTTTCTATTGAAAATCTGAAGGAAGTGGCAGACATAATTGAAAACTACCTCTCCCCTGTTGTTCAAAATAGTATTGCTTCACACTTTGGGGATGATTCGTATAAGCTTTCTTGCACTACAGGAATATTGCGCAGTCTATGCGTTTCACACCCGTTACACTTGAGGAGGTGGAGAAATCATAATGAATTTGCCGAATAAAAGAACTACAAGTTAAGATGAGATTCCATTATGTATGATTAGGGAATGTTGCAATATAATTTCCCCATTTCTAGCACACTTTACTAATGCCTCCGTAAGTGTTGATACTTTTCCGAGTGCACTGAAAGCGTTTAAAGCAGGGCGATACATCATCTCTTGAAAATTATAGACCTATTACACTCGCTAGTGTTTTCGCGAAAATCATTGAAAAAGTTATGGCTTATAAAATATTTCATTTCGAGAAGAAATATAAGTTAATCGTTGATAGTCAGCATTGCTTTCCACCAGGAAATTCAACGGAAACTGGAACTTTAGAACGTATCCAATGCATCTATGGTGATAGAGATAATGGCGAGTTTATTATATCAATTTTTTCAATCTGAGTCGTGCTTTCGACACAGTCCGATCATCTTTTGTGTCTGTTACGTTGCATACTATGGTTCCTGCTAAATCACCGTTCCTGCAGAAAGGGAAAATTGCTGTTAAGGTGGGTGATATCTCCTCGGGGGAGTTTTCTGTAGATGTTGGAACTCCGAAGAGTACCATGCTTCGCCCTCTTATATTTTTACTTTTTATTAATGATTTTGTCTCGCACATATCGCGTGGCAAACTTTTCATCTGCGCTGATAACACATGCATAGTGGTTGCCGCTGGTGTTTCTTCAATAAATTAATAATAAATTATGAAAAACTGTTTTCTTGAACTGCTATAACAAATATCGTGGTTCATTTCATTTCGTATTCACTTTTAGTGGTGATATTGTTAAACTAGCCGGTAGCTGCAAACTTCTGGATACGATTATTGATAACATCTTGACTGGGGATATCATATAGATGATGTATGCACTACATTGCATAAGGCATATTGTATTGTAAGAATTGCATAACTACATCTGCAGTCGCTTTTGGATTATGCCATCGTAAGTCCAAACACATCTCCCCATTTAATGAACCATTGAGATGGAACCAAAAGATGACCTCTGGTAAAACCTGTCCAAGCGCTAAATATTTGTGGACGCTGTGTATGGCTTTCTTGCAACCAATGGGGATTTTCATTGGCCCAGTATCTATAGTTTTGTCTGTGCATTTGTCCATTTAAAGAAAATGTAGTTTCATCACTCAGGATCAGATAGTTAAGAAAATCTGATTGATTGCCGTGCTTGTCATTCGTCATTTAACAAAATTCAAGTCAACGATAACAATCATTTTCTTGCGTCACTTTGTACGGATGGTATTTTGCTTTCTTTGAAACATTAGAAACACTTTGATGAAAAACGTTGTTCTTTGTCGATATTGCTTTTGTTGATTTGTTTGGATTATCTTGAATTTTGAATTAAATATGAAGTTTCTTTGTCACAATTCACAGTAGGTCAGCCTTTATGTTAAACATCAGGAACGTTACCACATTCTTCAAACTTTTGACCACTCTCGCTGACACAAAATTGAGTTATTCAATGATCAAAATATCCTTTGTTAGACACGCAAAAACTTCTTCTTGTGATCTGAACATTTGCACCAATCCACTAATTATTAAGATCTTAATCCTTTGTCTTCCTGACGGACGCCATTGTAGATATCGAAAACAATACTTACAAATGTTCGCTAATTGAAAGTGTGTCGACAATGCTACGTTTAATAAAATGCATTCAAATAGATTAGTGAGATTAGATACCAGTTTTACAAGTAAAAATCGTCAACTGACATATACATATGCAGAATATTGTACGCTGTATGTTTATTGTCATTCTTAGATGTTAGATGTTAGATTACTTGAGGTGGCACTGATGTCTGTTCCACTGCGACCTTTCCAGGTCTATTGTGGTCCTCATGCCTCCTTAGAGTACGTTCTCTAGCTTTATTCCTTTAATTAGACTTGACAGCTTTGAGAGCGGTTCTTCCGCATATACATATATTTTTAAAAGCGAACTTGAAGCCCTTGCTCCGTAATGCTGTTATACTTAATACTTAACCCTTAAGCCTTTTCTACCCCTGTCCTAGGGTGTAAGGCGTGTGTGAAGCTGAGCCCCCGGGATTAATGTTGCATATTTCCCTCCATCGCTTCCAGTGCATCCATCACGTTCTCTATCCACGTCCGCCTGGGCCTTCCTCTCGATCTCTTCCTTCTCGTCCTGGCTTCAAATACCTGCCTAACCACTCTCTGTTCCGGCATCCTCCTCACATGTCCATACCATCTCAGCTGTGCTTTTTCAATATTCTCCTCCATTGGTCTGAGTTTCAGGTTATCTCTGAGTGTTATGTTTCTAATTCTGTCTCTTCTTGTTTTATTTATTATTTTTCCCACAAATCTCATTTCTGCAGTTGTTATCTTTCTTTTCTGTTTCTCGGTCATGGTCCATGTTTCCGCACCGTATAAAAGTATTGGCATAGCCACTTCTTTGAATACTTGTACTCTAACCTCCTTCGGCATCTCTTCTTTTCCCAGAAATGTATTTTTTATACAATTAAACAGTCTTCCTCCTACTGTTGTTCTTTCTTTAATTTCGTCCTCTATCTTTCCGTCCTCTGATAATAGTGAGCCTAGGTATTTAAATTTCTTTACTTGGTCTAGTATTTCTTCTCCTACTTTTATTATGTGTTTTTGCGGACTCTTTCCCACTATCATTGTCTTAGTCTTCTCTATATTGATATTCATGTTTATTTCCTCCAATGTTTCCTTGTAAGTCTGTATATTCATATTAAGTGTTTCTTCATCCTTTGCAATTATAACTATATCATCCGCATAGCATATCTCAGATATTTTTATATTTTTCATTTTCCAGTAGCCTATTTCATACGCTCTTATTCCTTTCATCTTTACTCTATTCATTGCCTCATCTAACACCAGTGTAAAGAGCATCGGGCTCAGAATGCATCCCTGCCTGAGACCTCTAGTTGTTGCAAACACATCTGATTTGCTCTGTTTTGTTCTTACATAATTTGTTGTTTCTTTATATAAGCTTTGTATTCCTCTCATTATTAATTCCGGTATTTTCCTATTTCTTAGTGTCATCCATATGTCCTCTCTATTAACCTTATCAAAAGCCTTTTGTAGGTCTATAAAGCATAAATGTGCCTCTTTGTCTTCTTTTATTGCCTTTTCTCCTATTTGTCTCATTATAAATATTGCATCATTTACCCCTCTAGCCGGTCTAAATCCAAACTGTGTTTCCTCCAAAGTATATTCCAGTTTATCTCTCATACGTTTTGCTAATATTCTAATATATACCTTTGATACCGTGCTAGTTAGTGTTATCCCTCTGTAATTGCTACAGTCCTTTGTGTCACCTCTTTTGTAAATAGGTGTTATTATACCTGTTGTCCAGTCTCTTGGTGCACTACCTAACAGTAGCCTGTTCATCATCATCGTAAGTTCCTGTATGGCTACCTCTGGTAGTGTTTTTATCATATCTGCTGTAATTCCATCATGTCCCGGTGCCTTTCCCAGTTTTAACTCTGCTATCGCTTCCTTTACTTCCTTAATACTTATCTCGTCTGTTTGTGTTACTTCTATTCCGTGCTCTAGTACTACACTCAGATGTTGGTTTTCGACGATTATGTCCTCTCCTTCTAAAAGATCTTTATAATATTCTCTCCATCTGCCCATAATTTTATCTTCTTCTTCTATGATATTTCCTTCTTTGTCCTTTATATTTAATATTGTTCCTGCTCTTTTCTGTCTCATGTTCCTAATTACACCGAAGAAAAGCTTCTGGTTCTCTTTATACGCGTTTTTCATTCGTTCTCCAAATTGTTGCCATGATCTTTTCTTTTCTTCCCTATCACTCTTTTGGCGTCTTTCCTTCGTTGTTTATATTTCTCATAGTCTGTTTGATCCCTTGTTTGCAAATATTTTTTTCACTCTCTCTTTTTATCATTGACCGCTGCTTTTACTCTATCTGTCCACCAGTTTGTCTTTTTGACTTTTCTATTTACTATCCTTGATACGCCGGAGGTGCTCTCGGCCGCAGTGAAAATGATATCTTTAAGTCTTCTCCAGCTTTCTTCTATTCCTAATTCCTCGTTATTGATATTCAGTCTTTCCTCACATTTCTTTTGATATTCCTCTCTTATTTCCTTCTGCCTTAGTTTATAGCATTTTATTTTATAGTTTACAATCTTGTGTTTATTTTCTTTGACGTTTTCTTTTCCAAATTTTAGTAACATCTGTAACAAGAAGTGGTCGCTGCCTATCTCTGGGCCTCTTTTACTTTAATATCCTTGACATTTCTCCAAATTTCCTTATATATCAAGAAGTAGTCTATAATAGATGTTTCCTTTCTTGATATCACTTGTCTAGTTATTTTATGGATTTCTTTTTTCTCAAAGTGTGTGTTGCCAATCTTTAACTCATTTTCTAAACTTATTTCTATTATTCGTTCTCCATTATTATTTCTCACTCTCTCTCCTTGTTTTCCCAGGCACCATTCTATTCCTTCATTATCTCTTCCAACTCTTCCATTTAAGTCGCCCATTATTATTACCTTATTATTTGTGCTATCTATCTCTTCTTGTAGATCACTAAAGAATATATCTTTTCTTCAACTGTCGCACTGTCAGTTGGGCCGTAGCATACTATTAAGGTATATTCTTCGCTTCCGCCATTTTCTTTAATTGATACCGATATTATTCTTTCATTTACAAATCTTTCATTTTTAACATTCCACATATCCTTTCCTCTTTTATCAGTAGTGCTACTCCCGCTGCCAAATTTTCTTCCTGTTTAACTCCGGATCAGTACATCCAATATCCATTAGGTAACCTTTTACACCCTTTCCCCTTTTTCTTTGTTTCCGTAATTCCTACGTAATGCAATTTTAGTTTTTCCAGTTCCTCCGTCAATGCTGTTATATGCCTCCATAATAGAGTCCTGGTCTGTCTTAAGCTTTGCCGGCTCCATCTGGGTGGCTGGATAGTCGTTGCATACTACCACGATCCTCTCCAAAGCATTCTCCTTGAAGGCTTGTGGCTCCTTGCTTTTCGGAAGACCTGCGGGAGTACTGCCCTCCGACCTCGTTTTTTGGACTTCCGTCCTTTCTTTACGTTTAGTAGCCTTCGCCGCCTGTTGAGGCCTATTTTCCTTATCTAGATTAACCTGGCCCTTTGTGCATGCCTAGTGAAGTTGGCCTTGATATTGTCCTTCAATTGAAACGTGTGAGCTTAAGAATTGTCATTCTTAACCTCACACGTTTGATTCTCTAAAACTACTACTACTGCTAATAATAATAATAGTAATAATATACAACATACAGGCTACTGCTAAACTCAAAGAAAAATCTAATGTTCATTTCTTCATAGCAATTAAAATATATCTATTTAAAAAGGAGTCGATGGCGTCATATCTCCTGGAGTAGTGAACTAAAAAGATTAAAATGAACACCTATGAAGTCCCGAGGAAAAAGACTAAAGTATCGTGCTCCAGATTTTCTTCCAAACAGCAATAATAAAAGAAAATATGAATATTATCCCTTATTTCTCTTCCACATTGTATATCAGGATAAGAACGAACGCAGTCCGGTATATTTCCGTTTTTGTTTTAATATTTTGACTTCCGGTTTACTCAGAGCAATATACTGAATATGACTTTTGCGCAATTTACGTTCATGTCGTTGTGTCCTTAAAAACTACGATTTGCTAATATTTCGTTACACGACGTCTGGAAACCCACCTAAATGAAACTACATAGCACATCCTATTCGATTCACAGCTTGGCATCAATTTTATCTATCGACTTTAAAAATATTTATCGTATTCATAAAGGGCATCAGCGCCGTTTAGGTATAGAAATTAATACTCGCCGAAACAAACACATAAATCCGAAATCCCTATTACGCGCTAGTAAAAATGTAACTGCATCGCTCCGTAACGACTTCAATTTGCATTCAAAATTTCTAAATCAAGTCCTGCCGTAATTGGTATTGACAGTGGCAAGCGGCGAAGCATCAGAGTGGTGGTCCTGGCGCCGTAATATCGAAACGCAGAGAGAGAGAGAGAGGACCGGCAGAGCCGACATGAAGGAAAAATGCAACAATTCCATTTATGTATGTATGTACAAATGCATTTCGGCGACTATATAGATACACGTACACACATCAATCTATGTGCATTTATTATACAGTTTGTATTCAAAGAAGTAATTCTGGGATTTTTAAAATTAAAGGTATATTTTTTAAATGCCAATTTTTTGTCCATCTTGGATGTTGAGAAATGTGATTTTGGATGTACTTTTTTCGCCAATGAGAAATAATGTACTTCAAACTACTGATAAAGATGAAGTATCCGTAAATTAGTGTGGGTATCTGCTACAAGAAAAGAGGAGAAATAGGAAGAAGAATGAAGACTTCCTCATTTAACAAGCTTCCCATAGACTGAGATGAAATCTAAATCTCAATAACATTGAGTGAAACCAGATTTCCATATTGCTTGCATTTGCTAAAATTCTACACATTTCAGAAGCCATTTCGGTTTGCTGTCCCAAATTTTCTATAATTTACCTTCCATCCGATGCTTGGAGAATAAAGTAAACGAATTGGAACCTGTTAACCAATGAAGTTGGCATTGTAATGATTTCTGAACACTAGTTAAGTCAAGGTCAATTGAAACAAACTCTCGCTTTCATTGGCGTCTTCTTTCTGCAGATAAGTCAACAAGCAAGGCGGTGTAGCTATTTATGTAAAATCACATATTACATGAATTGACAGGTCTGGTATAAATCACTTCACTATTTCTAATGTAATAGAATGTTGTGCTTTGGAAATGAAGTGTGCGGTAAATATTGTACTCGTCGTAGTTTATCGTCTACTAGAGTTTAATTTTTAAAATTTTCATTCAAAATTTTGTCAAACATATCACTTGCCAACATACATTTTGGTGCCTCCGATTTCTTAAGTGTAATTAAACAATTTTGAGGTGCTTAATCCAAAAATGCCGTCAGATTTGTTCTATCACATCTAGTTTTCGAAATTCACTCTTTCTGTGCTATTTAGGAAAAATTCGCCAAAGTTACATATGTATGTAACTTTTAAAATATTACTATTTGACAATTGTTAACTGAAACGCAAAATAAAAATGGGTAAGGGGTATCAGTTTAACAGCAAAAGATACATATACAACTTCCAATCACCAGTTAAAAATTTCCTTTTATAATATTTCTTTGCGTGAGATTTACCGGAGCAGTCTCGCTGAAGATCCAGTAGTAGTTGGCCATCATATGGCTGTCCCATCTTCCTTGGTACCTTTTTTCCATAATGCTGATATTTCGGTAAAATCTTTCCCCCTGTTTCTCACTAGCATCATCTAAGTTTTCTAGAAAACGATCTAAGTGGCTGTGAAGGTAATGAATCTTGATGTTCATGTTACATCCTCGCCTGTGAAAATTAGAAAGCATCTGTTCTACTAATCAGAAAAATTCCAGCCTTCAGTGTTTCGGTGCTAAGTCTTTAAAAATTTTTGTTCCAACTACTCAAAACACGATCCATCTCCAGGTAAAGCCTTAACAAATTGCTTCATAAGTCCAAGCTTGTTATCCAGTAGTAGAGAGATGATTTTGTTTCTGTCAACCAACGGTTCGTTAAGAACGTTGTTTTCTCCTTGACCAGGAACATTTCTTAAAGGCCAGTTTCAGGTAATCCAGTGTTGGGGCTCAGCTCTGTTGTCCCAAGGGCATAAAAAGCAAGGATATTTTGTGTAATAACTTTGTTGCCCGAGGGGAAAGTTTACAATTTTTAGATCGACACAAATCACCCACTGATGCTCTTACTGATACTTGATATGTCTCAAAACCAGTGATATTGTATCGTGTTCTTCTTTCTAAGTGGTGGAATGTCCAATAGGTATAGAGCCAAGTTTATTACCATTGTGTGAAAGTACACATTGTAAGCTTCGAGATGAAATGACTATAAAAAGACGCCATTCACTTGGCATGTATTCAACTAACCCCATTTTCTTCAAGAGACCTCTTCTATCATTACAAAACACTAAGTTGTTTTCTTTAGAGAAATACAGCAGCAAATCTTTCTCTCGGGTACGATAAAATGTAATATTAGTATCTGGACATAGTGAGTTCTTTTCCTTCAATCTGGAAGCAAACAATTCGGACGATTCCTTTGAGAGGTTCAGATCTCCAACAAGGTCATAAAGCTCTTCTTGACTGAAGCGTTGGGGAGTTACTCAAGGTCCTACATAATCAGTATCACCTTCACTTTTCTGGAACTGGACCTCGTCAGACGATGTCCGTGAATCATCCTCCGGAAGCATAGGTGCTCGACGTTGGAATAGGTATTTCTTCAGAGTGAGGAAGAGGTTCCCTTGCTGACTTCATGTTAGGGTATGTCCATTTATGCCGGTTATTGCGATTAAAGCCTTTGATGTTGACAGAATAAAAGTAGCAGTCGTCATGGTGGTTTCTTGATCTCCTCCTTACCATAGGTACTCCAAATTTTAAACTCCTTCTCTTTCCGTTTGTCCACTGTCGCAAATCTTGTACGCATGTTTAGCATACAGAATACGGTACCCAAGATTTACCCTGGTCTCCTAACTGATCCTAAACTCTCCTAAAATACGCCAAATATGCCCTTTTTATAAAGTCATATATGGATTTTCTACTTTTCTTAAAAGTGCATTTACCATAGAGGTAGCAAAAACATCCGGGTGGTTGACACAATGCTGTCTGCTTGTAGAGGTCATTGTTGTCATTCGAATGTTTAATATTCACCCAACAATTTAAAGTAAATACTTAGTAGGTACACACTAGTACAGTTATCACACGAAAACACAATACTAAACTGAACTGTGAGATGTAGACAGAGATACGAGGAACTCTATGTTAGAGGTAAATGAAGTAGTGAGTATTAGGGTTGGGTTCGGTTGGGTTACACTGGTAGATCTTTCCATTTTGGGCCTCCTAAATATTTAGTTAATTATTTTGATTTTGCTATTGATCCGTATGAATAATAGATTTCACCATGGTGTATCTCAAACACTATAGCTGCTGGGAAGAAATGCCAGTTATTTTTGGATCGAGTACATCAGAAATACCCTAAATCAGTTCGTATTTTGGAGGCATCACGACAAAAAATTACTTTGTTGGGCGTTGCAATGGGTTCAGTTGATAAGGACCACAAATATTTAGTTATTAGCGGCGACTTAAATGTCGATCTTTTGGTATCATCCTCATATCCAAGAGAACTAATCGATTTATTTAATGACTATAGATTATCTCCTACTATAAATGTTGACACTAGAGTGGTTTATCACTTATTTCCGCCAGTTCATAGAAAAGGCTTTTACCAAAACAGTTTAGAATACGTTGGCTGTAAACTCTACAATCAGCTGCCAGCGATGTTAAATCTATAAAACTGTAGACACTATTTAAGGGTTCCGTTAAAAAATTACTTTTAGCCAGAAACTGTTATGGTGTAAATGATTTCTTTAACCTGAATCTTTTCTAATTTAAAACTATATGTTTTGACGTTTTCATGTCTATATGCTATATCTATCTGTATCTGTATTTCACGTATAGTATATGAAACAAACTATTATTATAATTATTGTTATTTTTATTATTAGTAATCCTTCATAGCATTCGATAGGACTTACAATCTATTCTTAGTCCAGTTGTCAGTCAACTGTCTTTTAGACCAGCATTTTACCTAAGGGAATGTGAAACTCGTGATTCCTTCGATTGCTATAGAGGATGCAGGACTATTCAGTTGTCAAAATAGGTACTTGGAGTACTTTTAAGTTCTATGTTTCAGCTTCTTGCTTTTCAGTTCTGTTGTTTCTTTGCAGAATTTGTAATGATTATCCCAAGATAGCCCAAGCTATCGCTGACACTTCAACACTTTATATCAGTTGTTGCTTCAGGGTGGATGCTTCACGTTATCTTCCAAAATTTGTTTCCGCCATGATTTCCTATCTTTTGACGTAACTAATCTTCTTATTAACTCTTATCTTCGTGTGTCCTCTTCTGAAGAGCGCACACTGCACTTTCGGAGCTTAGATACATAGGGTTTAAAATTACCCCTTGATGAATAATAATGATGTTGACATGTTTCTCGCCGTCCACATGGACAATATGTCTTAAACGCGTTTTAACAAACTTATAATTTAAATTGTTTCAATTTCATCTGTTTAATATATTACGATGTAGTTTAGTCTTGACATCATTCTGTTTAGTTGCTGACAAGCTGTTTTCTCAGCTCTCATAGAGAACTCTCCGATGAAGAATTAAAATAATTCGAGAGCTTAGAGTTGCCACATTTTATTTCACATCTCACTCTTGGCTGCAATCCCCATTATCCTTCACTTATAATTAAGTAATAATGATGCAGTTCTTTCTAGATTTCCTCTACATTTAGCAGGTTCTTCCGTAGCAACGCGATCCTCTTAACAGTCTTTCGAAAGTATACAGCCTTGGAAAGGAAGATACTATCTCCAAAAGAACTGGAACGAACAGAATAGCAAAAAGTATTTCCATTCTTCCTGATTGTAGCAATCTGGGCCCAGAGTGCTTTTGTTTTAAACTATTTCAAGAACTAAATCAGACAAATAACATATTCCGACGCGATTACAAGACCTTTGGTATAAAATTTTAAGTACATTTTTATCCATTACGTTCTAAATGCAAAACTATGTCCTAGAAATCAGAAAATTCCAGCGTAAAACCAAAGTCGTTATAAAAACGCACAATGAATTCACAAAAATGCTTCATACGTTTTCCAATATTTCGACGGACGACTGCACATCTATTATATACTAAAAACATCAACGTAGCGTGCCTATACCAAAAGTACATAACAATTTTGCATTTCGTTTCGACGTTGCATCGCGAAACGGAGCTATATCTCCGTCCCGTTTCTAACAGCTAGCGTCCAGTGTCCACTTCACCATCCCAGGTAGGCTTCAGCTATACGCGGGGGTCCACACAAACGCGTCAGGATCGCTTCACGTTAGCCCATCTATGTACCAATGCAACATACGCTGGTTATGTACTGGGAAATCGCCTATGTACATCGGCCATATCACGTTTTCCCAACCCGGGAAAATTTCAGTGCATAGCCAACTGCGTTACAAACCCTTCAGTTCACATACACATTTATACAAACTTCCTGAACCCAATCTATACCTACAGTTTTAAAATACCGTTTTTTCGAACCAAAAATACAACAGAACAAATTCAAAATAGAAAATTACCACTCGACATATTCGTTAAAAAAGGAATTTTTACGAAGATTTAAGCCGTAAGTGATCCTGAAATCTTATTTTTGCGTTTATCCGCTTGGAGGTTTGAGAGAAAGTCGAAAAGGTTCGAGGGAATATGTGCTCGTGTGCGGCGTTTTCGAGAAATCGCGAAATCGTGCAGATGCTTGGGCGTTGGTAAGTTATGGAGTAAGTTATCTGGTCACCATTTTTAGCGATTCTCTAGACATCAATCTCTATTTCCGCTTCATATTTGCATCGAAATATTCAGAAATCTTCGAGAAATTCCCTACACATATTTTTTTTTTCACTTTTAACTGATTTTTTTCAATCTTCAACTTTCTCCAAAGAAATTGCACGTATCACTTAGATTTTCTTCCACATCTCATCAGATCATTTGAATCTTTTCGAAATAATTTAGAAAAATCAACTTTTCATTTCTTCTAAATCACCTCGCCTTTGCTTGATACAGATTCCCTCTAATTCCCTCAAATTCCATTCTAAATTAAATTGGGTACTTTGTATTCCCTAAATTTACGACAAAATCTTTCATTTTAAGCGAGGAAAGTGCGAAATTTCACCCCCGTACAGTCGTTGGGGTTAGGTCCGGTGAAATTGCAAAATGGCGACCACGAGAAGCTTATTTCGTAACGTTTTCGAATGCATTTGCCGATTGGTTTCGCAGCAATCTCTGGCTGAAGTATTGATTATATTGAAGTTACATATTGAAATTGGATAAAATGTAGCATTTCCAAATTACACTCCTTTTTGGCAGGCTTTTTCAGGACGCGTTGGAACAAAATTATTACTGAATTTCTTATACGAGTAGTTATTTCTGAAGGGCTTGTTTGTTTATTTTTTCTTATCATCAGATTATAGCTTCGGAAATTGAATGACTTTATTTATATTTTGGATCTTTTAGTCTTTTTAAAATCCTGGGTATAATTTTGCTTCTGAAGTGCTAACTGCCTAATTTATCCTGTTTGTTTTAAATTATTTCTTAAGTCTAAATTTTCAATTATAAAACTGGCTCCTTTTCTGGAGCTACTTGTATTTCAAATTTTAAATTACCTTCAAAAGCATGGCCGAATTTTTGTTGGTATTTTTGAACGCTAGAGTTTCATAATTGTTTCTTTCGAGTGCTAAACATTTAAAGCATCCTTATTCTAAAAGCAGGGCAAAATCTTTGAAATTTTTCTTTCAAAATATGGCTAGGTATTAAATGAGGGTGGCATTTTCAACCCCAGCGAATATTTTCGATAACTTGTTTCAAAAGTGTTTTGGTTTATAAACTATTATAAGGCTACCATTTCTAGGTATTAGGAAAAAGTTTTTGTTTAGAAGGGTTGGCTCTATTTTGCAAACTACCTAGAAATTATTAATTCTCTATGCGTTTTCTAATGAGAATATGCTTTAAGTCATCCAAACCTTTACAAAACACAATACTTTGAATGAAATGAACAGTATTTAAATGATGCCCCGAATCTAGAAGGGCACAGCACAGAATAATTTTTGGATTAGAGAAATGTGATTCCAATTACTTAAGACAAGCCCAATTGGTGGTGCGTAGACCTTCAAGCGTGCACGGGCATTATACCCTTGGTTCACGGCCTAATTTTAGAATTATGCAAAAAATGAATGATAAGTTCAAATCACCGGATATCAGAAATGACAGAAGTGCAAGTTTACTATTAGCACTAAATTCTTATTTTATATCATATGTAGACAATATGTTCTTTATGTATAAAGTCCGCGCCCTTTTATTTAGTTGTGCGAAGGGGTTTCTTGACTGCGGAAAGGGAGTTTATGGCAGACACGATAGCATCGGGTGATATACGACAGAAAGTATTTAGGAACCGCTGCTTTAGAGCATTATAAAGAGCAAATTGAGCAAAAAGTACAAAGTTTAAACACGAAGAAATTTACCGAAAGTAGTATAACGGGCTTGACAATGCCAACCAAAGTTTAGTTGTCCAAAAAAGTTGCTTCGCTTTGGAATGGGGATCCATGGCAGAAATCATAATGTACGGCGGTATACCACAAAAGGTATTTAGGAACTGCTGCTTTAGAGTACTATAAAAAATTGAGCAAGAAGTATAGAATTTAAATACAAAGAGCTTTACCGAAAATAGTGCAAGGGGTTTCTCTTCGATTGACATCGTTTGAATTTGAATTAGTTATGGCATGGACAACTAACCAAAGAACAGAACCCAAAGTTCAAACAAGAGAACGTTCAAGAGAGTAGAAACAGTTCTGACTAAGGAAATAATTAACTTTTCTCTTGATTCTTCATCAAAATCCGCAGGAAGTAACGGTGCTTTTCCGTTAGGCAAAATTACAAGTGCAATTATTTTTCTGATGATACGTAGTGGGTGTGCTTCTCTAATTTTGAAATCAAAATCAAAATGAAATAAACAAATAATTATCTTTTGGATTCCGTCCCTCACTTAAGTTAATAACAACATCAAATTAAAACCGTTCTCGTTTTCTTTTTAAATCAGAAGCATTTCTAAAACGTTGCCCCGACTCAAATTTGAAATTTATTCGAATTAAATCAATACAACTTTCAGGGTTACCCCTACTCGTATTAAAAAGAAACAAATTAGCGACAAATAGTAATTTTTAAATAGGATTGCTTGTGTGCACTAGAGCTTCAAGGAAGTACAAAATTTTCTTTTTCTATTTGCTGAAACAAACGCAACAGAAACAAAGAAGAAATTTGGGTTACCAATTAAAAAAAAAAAAATTTTTTTGTGTCCTCTATACTAAAATTAAAGTTTGAGGATGCATACAAAAAAGTAATTAAGTAAATACACCCGACATAAAAGAAAGTTATTTTTTAAATAGCATTTTGGTTTCTGTTCCGTTGGTTTCGGCAAATGAAAAAGAATATTTTAAACTTGCTTAAAGTTCTAGAAGTGTGTGTGAGTACATACACGTAATTCTATTATACGATTTTGAAATGCATTTTCTTTTTGCCCCAATGTTATCCAATAACGAAGTAAAGCTCAGATGCTTCAACCTTTTGACCTCTATGTTTTCTCTTTTTCCGTTTCGATATCTTGGTTACTTAAAAAATTGCAGACGATGTAAAAACTTTTAAGGGAAAATTGATTCTCTTGGATTTTGGAGTTTAATTTCATAATTTAAATAGTTGTTACCATCAAGCCCAAAATACAAAATCTTCATTTCTTAAGCATTGACAAAACCACTATTATTTTGCCTACTCTTTCGTTTCTGTAAATCTTGAATTTAACTTTTTTTGTGGCTACTGTGTTTTTCTCCAAATGCTAGGCTGATTTAAATTTTTCATAAAAAGCAAACTCTGGATGTTGTACCGTAAAAGTGCACAATATTACTTTAAAATTGTGTGCTATAGCTGATGTAGGTAAAATCAAAGGAATGAATCGCTAACTACTCAAAACTTGCGGCTTTTTAAATGTACATTGACGTGTCCAAATCCTCAAGGAATTCAATGCTTCGAATAGGGTTGAGCAATTTCTAAATCACCTGAATCCCCGAAAAAAGAAACTGAAAAATTGAAAAATATCTAAATTTGATTTACTCAGTGTATTGTTATACAGAAGTATCCGGGAAGTACATAATTTAGGTAAAGAAACTTGCCGAATGGGGAAATCTCAACGTTACTCACGACGTTGCGAAATATTATTTTTCTTGGTCCTAACTGATTCGGAATGCGCAGTTCGATTAAACGAGCGTCTGCTGTATCCACAATTTCATTCACTTATAAGAAATATAAGCAATTTTGAAACAAGTTTTTGTGTTATAGACATTCGAAAATAAACAAAACTCTGCAGTTGTTTTATCATCTTTTATTTTTGCAGGAAGGGAAATACCATTTTTCATTATGTAACTTCACGAACGTGTCTCCTTTTCCTTTTTTTGTTAGATATGTTTCGAGCAATATTACATAAAGAGCGTGACTTCAAAGAATTCTTTTTCGTAGGCCTGAGATTTGCAGGTCAAATCGTGTTCGACAAACACAATATGAAGATCTTGACTCTTTCCAAATCACGATACCAGCTCAAAAGTATTTGATTTACTTAATTATGGCGAAAATTGGAAAATAAGGATTACCGAATTTCACTCTTGTTCTAAATCTAATTATTATTGAGTACCTATTGGTTAAATGGAAGCTGACCAAAATCACCAGCCTCTATTTACCCATTTTGGGAAGCCTTAGGACCAGTTTTCTTGCCTTCTTGCAAACTAGGTTCTATGTCAAAGAACTTTGTTCGTTTTAATATAGAGGTTTACAAGAAGATGATAAGACCGACCCTTAAAGTAATAAATTTGTGTATGCCTACATGACTACATCTAACCTCCAAGTTTGAACTTTTGCGAGCTTTTGTGGATTATCCATACCTTAGTATAGTAACTACTAAAATCTAACTCCTTTTCTAATTTCAGAAATCAACTAATTAGCAATATAGTACAAAATTCAAAACGTGATATTTAGAAGCAAAAAGAAATTGTTCGTTCTAAAATTTAATAATAAAAATCGTTCCTATACTAATTCATTATTTAATTCGCCAAAGCACCAATTAAAATTTTCCGAAACGCAGGGAAGCTATAATAGTAATAATAATTAAAATAGTGATTTTAAAAATATATTAAGTTATTCGATGGTTTATAAGTAAATAATCATTTTTTTACGTCATTTGAATCGCGCGCGTTATTACGAAAACAAAAAGTAAAACTTAATTTCTTACGATAAACAACAAACACGAAAAAAGGGCAATTGTTCGTTATCCGCATCCGTTTTAAATAATTTACCTTCGACCATAATTTCAGAAATAATTTAAAAGAAATATTTCGCTTATAAACTAGTAAAAATTGATTTAAATCGATTCGATTCGTTACAAATCGTTTAAATAATTTAAAGGGTACGTTATTAACACACAACGCGAGTTTAAACAGGTTCATTCAAACTGCATCGGGCAACTTTTTCGACACAATACAACAAACAAAATTCAGCAGTTGAACGACCTGAAAAACTTGGCTGATTTCTTTACCGATTTACATAGCACGCGTTATCATTATTCAAGACAAAGGGCTTACAATCCATCCAAAAAGATTGAAATCAACTAGCAACGTTATAACTACAAATTTTCCCCCTCTATTATAAGCAATCGATAATTTTCTTTTCTGTGTAAACTTCTAAGAAAGAAACGGGCTATATATATATATATATATATACATATATATATTATACAATACCAATAAACAAATCTATGTAATATAATCTAACGATAAGGGCTGATTTTTCCTGAATTGTACGCTTGCCCGCCAAGTGTACAAGATCAAAATATCCAACAGAAACTCGGAGTATACAAGTTTTTTGAGAACGACTTTGAGTTCGATTTCCCACCACGAAAATTTTCGGTTACAGGTCTTTTTAGAACGCCTTTAATTTCGACGGAATCGTTTAGGTAATACAAATTAAGAAAAAAGGAAAAATTCATAAAAAATATTAAACCAAAAAGAAAAAACCGAAAAGCTGTAAAAAGTCTGTGATCTATACAATTATATTTAAACAGAAAAAAGAGAATTTCGGGACACCCCTCTATGTACATAATTTCGTTCCGTTATCGGTTTTGAGTTCGCGAAAATTACGAAAATTTAGGTGTTACCTTTCCTATATATACATATTATATATAAAAAGTATAAAACTCGAAATACGTATAAATAAAAAGAAAAAAGAAATATATATATATTTATAATTTTTCACCAAGTCGAATTTTGAGAAAATTTTGTCCTATTTTTCAAGACATTGACTCTAAGTGCCTTAAAAGTCGGCCTTAAAAATAAACAAAAAGGAAACCAAAAAAAAGTAATAATAATAATCGCGTAAATAAATAAAAAAATACAATTTTCCTCGTCAATAAAAACCGATAAATACGATAATAATAAGAAAACTCGCACTGAAAAAGAAAAAAACGGGGCAAGTATTACCGGAAAAACAGGACACTTTAAACCGGTAGATGGTAAAATTTGTATATTATTAAAAAAATTGTTTAAAAAAATCGAAAAAAAAACGAAAAATTCTACAATCGATACGAAATTTGGTATGATACTAGCCAATTTACGGTCGCCGTTTTCGGAACAAAATTTGACGTAAGATATAAACGTGACATTAACTACGAAGACTCTCGACAAGTTCAAGCACCGATTTTTGACCACAATGCATTCGTCAATGATGACATGGTGGAGACTTCTGGATCTTCACATCTGCAACTGACCGTAAGTTCGATGTTTTCGATGTTGTATTTGGTTTATTTTGGTTTAACATTTCGTTGTTCTCGCATGATTTCCCCAGTTTCCCTTTTTTTCGTTGAAATTATATCACATCAGTCAACTCCTCACCGTACAATTGCTTAATAGTAAATTCGGTAACACGTGTTTCGCTAGCCCGAGGCAAGCACTATCAAACTCGTACATCGATTGAATTTGCATATTTTCCCACTTTTACTGTAACCATAAGTGTGGGGGTGGAGGAGATATTTCTTGTTCGGAGACGGCTAACGAGTACCTTTCCGTCGTAAACGACCCTTATAAATAACAGATCGATTGGACGGTCTCTCAACACATGAGAAAGAAAAGAAAAAGTATCTGCTAAAGGCTGCATTCTCGTTTGAATAAGTTGTGTAGGTTAAAAAATTGTCATTATGTGAATAATTTAGTCAATTTTCCAAAGAAGAGCTAACCTTCCAATGACGAATATTACTCTATTATTTAATTATAATAAGCCGAATAAGGCGGAATATTGAATTAGCCCATTGTCACGATTTAGAAGATTGTTATTTTTATGTATGTGTATTGCTTCATACCCATTTTATCAACTTTAAATTTTCCATTTTTATGTAGTGCTCCCTGTCGTGGTCGCCATGCTTAACAAATCTATCCTACCATAAACAGTAATGAGACACATGTTCAATAGCTATTGCGCGTCTCGACTGTCCTATGTATTCTTGTAAGAGTTTGAGGAGAATGGCATATGAGAAAGTGGTGGTGCCCATGGTATGCTGCGGAGATTTGGGGAGTTAAATCATCTCTCACTTCTGCGATACCGGTGTTAACGGATATTCCACCTTTACATGTTGTGGCGTGGGCGAGGGGATTACATTATCATAAAAATGGAGGTATTTTCAAGGAAATGTATATGGAATATGACAAAAAAGTACCATGAGTTGATAGAGAGAATATATTAGAAGGTTTAGGTAAAAATATTGATGGGGATGAGCTTCAAGAAAGATGGTGAAGTGGGGGTGACTATGATGAGATGTGTTCATGAAGGAATTAGAGAGAGAGGATAAATCAGATTATTGGATTCTATTATCAGCTCTAGCGCCGAAGAAATGGTAGTTGCTTTGACGGTTCAAAAAAATTCTTGTAGTTGTGTGTGTATAGTTTTTACGGATGCTTTGAGTGTGGTACGAAAGATGGGAGAATTTGAACCGAGACCAAGAGAACAAATTGAAATTCAATACATGAGATGGATGACTAAATTGAGAGGAGGGAATTTGGGAACTTGTTGGGTGAGAGGTTATAGGGGTGGAGGGCAAATGGAGAGGTGGGTAGACTTGCGAGTGAAGCTTGTAAAATTTTTAATGTAGAATCTTTTAGAGGGATTTTTGAGGCATGAGAAAAAAGAATGAGACTATTAGAATTTGGCAAGAATTTTGTGATTCATAGATTACAGGGAGATAAGTTTATAGGATTTTTGATAAAGTAGATTATGGCGATAAAGGATTGTCAGAAAAAGTTGTTAAGGGGTCACGGTTCTTTTGAAGGATATTATAAAAGATTCAAACCTAGAGAAAGGGATGGTTTACGCGAGTATGGTGGAGAGGAAACGGAAGAGCATGTCTTTTATGAATGTACTATTAAGGAGACAATTTCATGAGAAAGTGAATGAATGGGGAGTAGCTTCCACATAGGGGGAAGGTAGGAGGGGACAAAGTTTGGTGACGGAAATTGTTAGCGGAGACAATTATTATAGTTGATGAATGTTGGTACAATAGAATGAAGGATAACGAGAGTTTTCTTGGTTTTCTTGGTCTTTATTTTTTATTTTGTTATTGTTGTTAAGTTTTAAGTTTTAGAGGGATTCGGAGGTCGAATCCCGGCAATCTTTTTATGAGCGTAAGATGTTGGGTATTCGCTGACAGTGGTGAAACTTGATGGTGGCAGGGGAAAATAAGTGAGGCAAATTTATCTTGTCCGATATATGCCTTTTAGCATTCAATAGACTCAAACCACGATTTAAAGAAATATGTTGTACACCCCACTTACGACTGCAACAAAAGTGGAAAAATATGCATATTTGTGTAACTGTTCAATTTGTTTACAAGTCTGATGATGCTTGTCCCGGGCTTGCGAAGCACGTGTCACCGAATTATTAAACAATTGCGTGGTGAGATGATATCGTGTACATATATATATTATTAGATTATATAGTAAGTACACCATAGTCCTTACAGTCACTATCATTTTTCGTTGATATTAATGTCGTAAGTGTTACAAAGGATTCCTTCAATTGGAAGTTGTTATAAATCAAGGCGGAAAAAATTTATTTAGGAGATATTTACTTGTAAGATAAATGTGATATAAAGGATCATACAAGATCCATTGGATATTTGAATATGCTTTCATTGAAATGTTATTCCTTCATATTTTGAAGATCTACCACAATTCGTGATTTGACTTTGTTTACAGATAATATTGTATTTTACAGATGTATTATTTCATGTGTCAAGTACAAAGTGATCGTAATAATATAAATGAACTTGAGTGAACATGCGCTGACAAGATTATTAGCAATAGATATTTCACCGTATGTCACTGCATAATATTGACGTTTCGGGTACACTCTTCCTGCTTCTTCTTGAAGAAACTCACAATTTAAATAACGAAACATCCTGTATAGAGTGACATACAACAAATCTCGAAGCTAGTTTCTACCATTGATCCCAGCCGTGGAAACCTATGAAAACCAAAATGTTACTTTATCTTTTACTGCCTTACCTTTACCATTAATTTAAAATAGAATTAAATTAGACTAAAATTACTAGAGAAATCTGTTATCATGACTTCCGCTTATAACGGAAGTACACCGATTGCGTTCAATATCCAATACGATTTTTTCAATTTCACCAAATAATAATATATCAGCTTACCTTGTTACCTTTACTATCATCTACCAATGTACTAGTTTCGAATTAATCCGTCCGCGTTGTTTTACGCTTTAAGTACAGCTTCGACGATAATAACTAATATCGGCGACGAATTGTAGCTAACGGTACCCCAGAACAGATTTTAATACTTCCCATCGCGACGGACAGCCTCGAACGTGTATGTACCTATTTAAAATTAATACCAGAACAAGTGGTATGCTCGATTTATTACCGGTAATGAAGAAAATTGATTTTGTTGCAGAAAATTAGCTAATGCTAGCCGTTGGCGGTTCGATTTTTTAACGCTCGCTTTTTCATCGCTTCGAGTTCTGGGGTACTGCTTCCGACGTGCACGAGGTAGGTTATCGAGAAGCAGACTACGTATTAAATGTAATCTAGTATGGAATTTGAGAGAAATAGAGAATCTTATGCAACTGGGAGGAGCCCGAAGAACATCTGGCGTGAATTGAAACGCTTTTAAATGGTACAAGTGCGGATATTTCATTAAAAAAGAGGACATTTCGAAAAGTACCGGTTCCATTTATTGCAGATTTAATTTGTACTTTTTAATGAATTGGTCGTAAAAATAAAATAGTTTCCTTCTCAATTGCCGCGGTCATACTATGTGATTTCAGTAATAAACTGCGGAAAACGTAATTTCACATTTCCACCAGTTATTGGTATTTGCTATCTTTCCGTTACTGCCATTTAACTTTCTGGCCATAAATTTATTAATTATTTCACACAATTTTGCACAAGCTTGAGCGATTCCCAATAAGGCATACAAATTCATCTCTTCAATAGATTGATGGCATTATAAGAGGCTAGTAGGAAATTCATATAATTGAAAACAAAGAAGAAGGCCCCTTATCGGACAAGAAGTTTACAGAAGACGTAGTACTGGTGGTGACTACTTCTTCTAGATACCAATGATTAAGGCACTTACTTGAAAATATCGAAAAGTGTAAATCATCTTGGCCCATGTGTACACTATAACGATGAAATTATTGTTGACTCTGAAAATATCCTAGAAATTTGTTGATTTTGTAAAGACCTTACAAGTCCAAGATATGATGCAAAACTAAATGTTTTGAAACAGGACTCAAATACGGAAAAAATTGTTTTAAGGATAGTCTCAAAGTAAGATAAACGGAGCACAACATCTTTCATAAACGCCAAGGTTCTGCTTCGTCTACAACTAGTATATTTCAAAATAGTTCATGCTGACCCTAGATATTCCATAAAATTTTGAAGAATTTGCGATAGAATTTTGGAACTCTGGATTTCATCAAAAATTAGACGATATCAAATAGAATTTACAACGTTGTGACAGAAACTATCGGGTTAGTGCCGGGCTTGGAAATCTAAAAATTGCAAGGGATTTAGAAGTTCAAAATTTGGTTGAAAGCCAAATGGTTTCAAGCAGGATTTAGAAATTTATGATTGATCGTTTCGTCAACAGTTTTCGAAGATTGTAATCGAAACTAACCAAAATATACTTTGTGATGGTGCACATTTGCTTCGTTCATGACTAATAACCCAGAAAACTTATTTCCTTGCGGGAACATGCCCCAAAGGATTTGTAGATTCTTCATCAGTTCAAAAAGTGAAAATTATAATACAAAGCTTTTGTTAACAATGTGTTTAGTTGCTGAAAATCCCGGCTTCGGGTGCTGTACGTGAAGATATGGTCTCGTAGTTATCTACCAGGCTGTATTTACTACGCAGGAAGTCCTCACACGATTTTCGATCTGGATGTAACCCAACAAACTGGGAGACTGTTGCTCTTCAGGGAAAAATTATCCATTACCTACTTGCAAAAAGATAATTATTTGTGGTACGATGAAGTCCATGTTTTCACAACTAACGTGCATGCTGCAAAGCGTCGTCGATGGTTCAAATGTTATATAGAAATTATTGCTTGGTCTGGTATGAAGTTTGCGAAAAAGTTCAAGATTTAGTTGAGCGCTAACAGGATCTCAAGCAGAAACTTGGAACTGAACAACATAGCAACACCTTCCTGAATTGTAACACAAAATTGAAGAGAGATAAGACAGCTTCATTAAAATGTCATCACCAAGCCTAGGAAAACCAAAAGAAATTATAGATTTTGTAAAAGACGTTCCCAAGCAGAATTCAAAACTGAACTGGAGTTGAATAATTTAGCAACAGTTGTACCTCATCATAGCAGAAGAAGTAGTAATGTGTTTCATAACAGTTATTGGGAATCTGACAAATCGTTCAAAATTTCTAGACTTGGCAAACAAAATTGAATTTCCCGATTTGATCCCAAACAAGTGTAAAGCGATACTGAAACTGAGGAATTTACAAAGTATCTAGAAGAAAATTAAGGTATAATTTGCAGATTAAGTTCTTTAAAAAATATTGCGAAGTTTAGAAATTCGCACAAAATTTGGACGGCAAAAAATTTAAATGGTCAGGTTTTAATCAAAAGTTAAATAAGCTCGGGCTTAATTTAAAACTGGACTGAGGTTGAACAATTTAAAATGAACTTACAACATTTTGACGAACGTACAATGTATGCAAGTCTGCTTAGCTCACGATTAAGGTGTACGAAGTTAGTGCGAAATCTGGAAGTTTCTCCAAAGTGTACAGTATCGTGCAAACAATTGAAAATAAAAGGATTTAACTAAAGGCCAGTCGATCTTGAGCAGATTTAAAAGCTAGATGGGGGTTGAACGAGCTAGCACCAGTTTAGTAATGTTGTAGCAGAAATTGTTGATCGCCGCAGGTTTGTTTCATCCGCAGTTAGAATGTTTAGAAAAATTATTGTTGATCCTGAAAGTTTACAAATCCCTTGAAGAATTTAAAAACTTAAAAGAACTTAGAACAAAATTGCATTTAACGTAGCTCAGAAAAGAAAAAGCTGAAACTTGCTGATCTCAAATAGAGTTTGAAGCTGCAAGTAGTACAGATTTCCTCCATCTAGAATATTCCGATATTTTAAAGAAAATTACAGGTTCAGAAGTTGATTTGAGGCTTGAGAACTTCAAGCAAAACTTAAGTCTAAGTCATTTCTCCAGAATGATAGATATCAGTAGAATTACTGAATTAAGGCATTTGCAAGTTTTGCAAGTTATAGATATCGTGGTTATTTCCCAAAATAATCGTTAAACTACATTGCCAGTATATGGTGAACAGGAAGATTTATATTCCTCATACTTATATATTTAAAATGCTACTGAAGAACTCATGGAGGTGAAGATGAGCGCTCTGCAAAGAAGAGATTCCATCACCTGAAACCTTACCAATTCAAAAGCTCTTCAGTACATAGGTTTTATAAAACTAAATCGTACATTTTTGTTTACAAACAACTTTCTTGGTATTAAACGCCTTGCATTTATTGTGCCTTGAAAAGAACTTTTATCACGCAACAAAAACCATGCCTTCTGCTTGGAAATCTTCTCCACTTGAACAGGTTCTCAGCAGTCGTTTTCCTCAAATTCGATCCATAAATCGAGTAAGAGCAATGATTGCATTATTGTAAAATTTGGTGCTATCTATCTCGTGGTCTTAGAATGCTGTAGCGATCGGTAGAAAGGTCTATAATTAAGCTTGAGTAATCTATCTTTGAAGGAAGGTAAACGTATAGACCCTGAGGCGTAGAATTCAGATACATTGTACAAACTAAATTTATGAAATCCAAACGACTAAAATGATTAAAATTCTTGGAGAGAAGGATTGAACATCTTCTTCATCTTTTTCTGTGATGTGTTCCCATTAAGAGTTTGCCGTTTTCTGTTTCCACTGCCGTCTATTTTCCTAATCTCCCGTCGTCAAGTTTCTTCCTGCCATTGCTTACTTGATGTACCATTCCCATCCCAAGGCGGGCCTTCCTCTCCTCCTATTTCCTCCGGTAAACCACTCCAAAACTTTTTGGCATTGTAGCGCCCTATTTGCCAAGGTTCTAGTGATTGAGCTGATTATTTCCATTCTTCTCAAAATCTCCTCAGTTCTCAGTTTGTCCCGTCGAGTTGTTTGTAGGCGTCGTCGCATATGGTCCAACTCTAATGTGCGGATTTCATCTCTAAATTTTCTAGAGAGAGGCCACATTTCAGTCCTACACCAGACTATATGAACGGACATTTAAAATGAATGTTAAAAAAGTTACTTGAGAGTTGTATGCAGGCGGTAACTGGAGACCTGTAAGAAGTGCACAACAAGATAATCATAAAACAACTACGAGGAATGGAAACAAATTGTTAGATAATGATATTCACTTCTGAAGATGCTTCAGAAGCGTTTAGTTCCATATGACAAAACGAAAGGTACTAAAGCATTTGGTTAAAAACCCATAATTCTCTAACAACTATTCTTCATTTCTCGTTCCTTTTTTAGAACTTTTCCAGACTGTACCTTTTGGAAGTTCTACTCAGGCCCAAATGAGAAATTCATGTCGTGAAATTAGTAAAACGTGTACATAAATATATCGAGGCCATAAATTCTTATTCACATGCCCAATTTATATCTGTCCAAACCCTAATAAAAACTAGAACTGAAACGTGTGATTTGAGTGCAGCGACGGTCAGCCGCCACCGGCAAAAACAATTGCAGATCGCAGGTCCGCTAATACACCAATAAAATGCTCGATATATCAAAATACATAAACTAGATGCAGCGGGAATAAAATATGTACCTAACCACCCGCCCAGCTCTCCATAACGCGGAATTTATTCAAAATCAAACCCAGAGTCCTCGATAGAGATAGAGAACGTGCATAGTTTCGGATAGAGATAGGCTCGGGGTGCGGATACAAACGGCGATTTGTCCAAAATGGCGGCCTATATATCGATGACGTAGCGAATTACCCCCGACCGGCGACCAATGGCATTTTGACGGTGGATATGTTTGAATTTTTCACTAAAATAATTGCAAATTGTTGCGTCGTCATTGTCCGATACACGGGCTACCGAAACTCTCACCATTCGCCATCCAAATATATAAACGACGGTGGTATGTATTTAGGTGCATATACATACATTCTATACATAGGTATATGCGCTATGTAACTATGCACAACCAATAGCACAGCGCGCGCGAGCGCTAGTTCTCGCTGAACGCGTCTGTAATTTTTTGAACAGTTGAAATAGCAATTTGCTAAAATAGCCATTGTAATTTATGACGTTTAATATAAAATTCAACCCCGTTCCATCCCCCGGTATCCACCTAACAAATACATATATCGAAATAGGGATGATTCTAGTGTACTTTAACTGTAATGTTATGTTATGCAGCTGCGTTGTTCGCATTTTACTGTATATATATATATATATAACAATTAGTTCGAGCCCATGCATCCGTTTCGCCGATATTAAAATATATATTTCGAAACGTGGGAAACGAGGGGGGCTGGCGAGGGGAATTTGTTTTAAAATGTTGCGCCCAATTTCGCGAATATCGTTTTGTAATTTTATAGCTCGTACGTAGGAATGGACAGTTTGATATTATTCGTTCCGATTCCTGATTGCCTCATTTCGATATGCAAAATATGATACGATAGTCCCGTTGTAATTGTTATTTTGTTATAATATCTGCATGGAAATTACACATTTTCGAAATTGGAAACGTCCGAATTGATGTCCGATACTCTGGACGATACCCACCCCTAAATAAAATAGCATACGAAAACCTTTCCCCAATCTAAACGTATAATTCTTAAACAAGCTTTATACTTACCACCTAGATATCTATATTTAAATAGAAATTTTGAACTGAGTTCGAAAGACAGATGGGACCCCATGGTATGAGCGACCACGAAGGCGAATGGCAAGGTTCAACTGCATCGCCATTTTCAAAGCAGAAAACAGTGGAAAACGATTGCTTCAAGAGTCTTAGACACATTTTCCACTTCTTTTAAAATAAAGTACTTTGGGATTACAGTCTCCCAATCGCATTTCTAGAGACGGCTGTAACACGAACATGAAGTCCAAATTAGGACGTGGAGTATGAGAAGTCTGTATCAACCTTAAACACTTTAAAATGTAACTAAGAAATGGAGCGCTTAAATGTAGGAGAGATATACCTGAAACAACAGGGTATACTGTATGAAGAACTTACAAAAACAGTATGGTGGCTGTATCTGAGACCTGTGTCACCATTTTGATTGACGAACAAAAACTGGAAATTCAAGCCATGACTGTCAAAGAACTTGTCAAAACTTGTTGATATCGTTGGTTGACCAGGAACGAATAATTCTGCTGGTATTGGCTGAGTGCCATATAATCAGTGAAGTTTGGTAAGGCACCGACACAACAACTTATCTTTGTCGACTGAGCGTGTAAGAGCATAAACTGCGAGAAGGAAAGAGACACAGCTGCTCATGTACAGCGCAAGTTAAAAACATTACACATTTGTACATCAGTTGCCAATCAACTCATTCGCTACTGCACCCTGGCGAATCCTTCTAATACCAAGTTAGGGCTGGTTCCTTAGCAAAATCCTAAAAGCAAGCAAACGGTGAATGTCTAAGCATAAATCGTATTAGTCTCCAAATTTGTATTTCAGATGTCTGATCTGGTAAAAGATATTACACTCAAAGATAGTCATATCAAAGAACAGTAAGTGTAATACTAAGGGAAATCTTGAAGAAAAGTCAATTGGTCGCACATCACTATTTAAATAATTAATCAGGTCGTGGAAGCTCGATTTTGAAAGTACACAGCAATGAAGAAATTGGGTTGAAAAGAAAGTTTACGAAAGTCCGAAAATTAAAAGAAAATTACGCCAGAGAATCATAACCCATGACGCTAAAGAATTAAAGGAACGCCAAAGAATTGAAAAAGCGTCAAAGAATTAAAAAAACAAAAACAAAGAATTGAAGAACTGATCACAGAAACCTCAATAGTTTCACCACTATCACAGCAATGCGATAAGGTTAAGTATTATATTTCTTTGGGTTACTGTAAACCACAGACAATCCTAGTTTTCCTAACTCTACCTTACATTTGTGATAGTGTTAAGAATCAAAGGCTCTTTTATAAACTTGCGCAATTCCTCATCAGTAGTTGTTCTAATCAATCATTGAGGAATAGATGTGAACGTCATGGCAAATTATCATTGTCGCGATCAAAAGTTTATATTGTTCTTCGCTAGAAAAGAATTTCCTTCAAATTTTGTCATTCCTTCCAAACTTGGGCAGCCTCCCTGCAATGTGTTAGCGGTCTTCCTTCATTTCTGAAATGCTCGGATCTCTGATCAACCCAAATCCAGAACGCGCAAAGAAATACTGAGGAGAGCGAAAAGAAGTAGAATAAATCAGAATAGACGAACTGCAAGGACATCGGTGAGCAAGTTATCCCTAGTTGTTTTAATAAGCTTAGCTTATAATAGAAAGTCTTCGCCAGGCACCTCCACCAAATTTGGATACTTAATAGTCAATTTCTTTCATTTCAGGAGGGTGTGTAAATATTTTCTTGTTGCTTTACTAATCATTGCACAGAATATTCTAAGTTTCAACAGTAGACTGAGGTAGCCTCCATAACCACAAGTTATTGGCAAACTTTATGAGAAGGAACTGAATGGTCCCTACAGAAGCTACTCTGAAGGCGCCAGTAATCTCATTGTCACAACATCAAATATTCCAATTCCTGAAGATGGTGGAAATAGTGATTCTCAAATGCTGTAAATTATAGCAACATCTACCTACACAACATTACCTGATGGTAAGGTTTATTACTCACACTAAACCGGCTTTTCATTTTGAAATATACGTATAGCATATAATCAATCAACAATAACAAATATAAAACGAACACAAAGAATTAGACTCCTGGGGCATGTATTTAGATCACGAACAAGGCAAACGAATCAATAAATAGGAGAATCACGATAAAAAGGACAAGTGCTAAAATAAGGACAACGTGGCTGAAAGCGGTTGAGTGACATCTAGAAGAATTAGGAATACAGAGAAGTAATTTGGAAGGCCCATTTTAAAGCCTTGGGCCAACTGGGCCTGTCTAACACTAGGATTCAGAATATTGCTAAACGACCAAAAAACTTCGGCGTAAAAGCAATTGGTTAAGGGTAGATTACTGGTCTAATTTGGGAAGAAGAACAATAAACTTACCAACCGGTAGAACACCACTTGCATGGCCTCCTAAATGATAGAGTCGAAGTTGGATATTTTTACTAACAGGGCAACGAAGGCAATCAAGCAGGACAAGTTTGTAGTCAAAAAGAGGGAAAAGAGAAAGAGACGGAAATGGAGAAGAACAATGAAGAGAGAATAGAGAAGGACAAGGAGAAGGAAAATGAGAAGCGAAGAAGGAGGAAAACGAGAGAAATTGACTATTCCCCAAATATTTTAACTCGAAGTAAATTTAAATAAATTTTATGGATGGACAGTCTTCCTGTTTGTAGGCATGATTAGGAACGCCATATGCCTTCAAAATATTATGTCTTAAGAATAAAACCAGCAAAATTTATTATTATTATCTTCATTCAGATTTGCCTACTTTCTAAATATAGACAATACCACAGCATCCTGCTAAAGTTTATTGTTCATATTTTCTCAACTTTAGCACAAAGTGCAATGTTTTCATGTTTCCAGATCGACTGGAAAGTATGCGCTCTTTTGGGCTATTGACCTTGTACTTTAATTCGGACAAATTATGTAAATCACTTCTTTATTGTCGTCATATTTTGTGCATTCAGATCTCATTCCCCATTAGCCGTATACTTTTCACCTTTAGTACAACGCAGTATACATGTGTTCACTTCTAATCTACAGGCAGATGCTGCACTTCCAGAGTCATTTCGGGAGAATGCGTAAAAGAGGCTGTACATGGTACAAATAGGGCGAAACGTCTTTTCTTCGCCTCTGCTAACCAGAAAATGACGATACCTGTATAATGTTTCGAAGTTTAATTGCCGGAAATCTACCAGCTTTTTCTTCTCCGCCCAAACTCCCTTTGCCCTAGATGAACGCTTAAGACCTCACCATCATCAAAAAAAAAATCGAAAACTATTCCAAACGAATCAATTCATTAAAAAATGCATTTATGATCACAAGTTACACAATTACAAAAGGTTCTTGTCCTTCTCGTCCATCTTCATGGCAAGCACATACATTTTCGCCGGATTACCTAGTTACCATTTAATAACCGCGTTGTGCTGAAGACAGACGTATCCATCGGCTACACCGGCCACACATACTTACATATGCGTTATCTCGCTCCTTAAAGCCTTCGGAATTGCATATTTGAGTCCTCTAGACATACTACCACATACTTACAGCGCCTTGTTCCGTGGATACGTACGACTAACATGCATACACTAGTACGTATAGACGTGGATAGAACACGCCGGCATACCTATTGCATGTGTGAGCTCCACGCAGCTTCCCTCCACTAGTAAAATGTAATTATGTTTCATAACCATTTGGAGAACCAGGAAGTAAAGATACGCGAAAGAACGATAGCTGTATATTCAATCGGAGGGGCAGGAGTCATTCTCGCGTTTGTTGGGATAAAAGGTGGGGAAACTATGGCGTGCGATATTAATTTTAAGAATGCGTCTAAATGCGTATATCGATACCCGAATGAATATATACAATTAGAGCTTCAACTATGAGAAGGTTGAATCGTATTCTTCGTCTTGTGTCCTGCAGTAAAGGAGATGAATGTAACTCTCGAAATTTGTACTTATAGGAATCGCCGAATGGTGAAAATCATTTTATTGAAGTCTATCATAAATTATTAATTGAAGCACGCCTAATGCTCTTTATTCAGATAATGTAAAAATCTTTACACACCATATGTGGTGATCATTTCCGATATAAATGTAAATCATAGGACATTAAAAACAAGTACTAATTGGAGAAAACTTTAGATTTTCTCGCTGCTTTAATTCGTTATTTAACTCTAGCGGTAACTCACCTTTTACTACACATCCTGTATTGTGATATTCGACATCCTGATCTCATTTACCCTGAGATTAGCTTTGCTTTTTCAAAACTTGGAGAAGGATAAAAATTCTATACTGTTGGTAATGGTGATTAATTGATTTCAGATTTCAATAACGCAAAAACGTATTTATTCAGGCGAATTATCATAATTTCAACTTACTTCCTTTAAATTGAAGCTGATGACGCCGAATGCTAACTAATGTTTGAAACAAAATAACCTTAGATTCCCATATTAACATGCGCGTTCGAAATTAATAATGTTATGGTTTATGTAAGCAATTTTCCAACTTCGTATACTCGTCACCGTATTTGGTTCAAAATTAATTAGATGTTATAATTTCAACAATAAAAAGATAGCCGAGTTTCTTGTTAGAATTTCCTCTCGTTAAGCATGCTCCAATGCTTCATTACATCTGCGATTATTATACGACTAGATATAATGAGGATCTGCGTTAATAGAAATCGATCTTCTACGTTTCTTTTTTACGGAGATAACTGAGTGAATAGCATAGTATTAATGTAAATATTTAACTAACTGGCGGCTTACTTAGATAGAAAGCGAATTGAAGATCAAAGAGGAATTAGAATAAAGTATGTTTGTTTTAATTGTAAAATTATATGGTCTGGGATTTATATTATATTGTTTTTTAAAGTAAGAGGATGGAATGTTTTGATGGCAATCGAAAACAAGGGGATTTGAGCGAAAATTAACAAAAAAGCACAAAAGCAAATTTCCTAGAATCCTTTTTTTCTTATCGGAAAAAGAAATGATTTACTCAACGCTTTGCAGTCATGCATTCTTGAGCCTACAAATGTATATCTGCATAAATCTGCTTTACTTCGTTTTCATGATATGGTTGATATGGGCCAAGTTGCCCCTTTTTTCATTTCTTTGGACGATGGACTAGAGTTTAATGCAATTCTTAAAAAGACCCAAACTTATGCTCTTCGTCGGTGCTAATAATATCGGTGTTATAACCGAGAAACTCTTTTGAAGTTACTCTCTCTTGTAAATTTTCAATGCTAACCCAGGGTCTTGTTGGAAAACTAGTTAGCTTACTAAGGAAATTGAATGAGGAATAAAAGACGCCTTCGAAAATCTTTATTTATAAAACAGTAAGTCTTATTTTGAGAAGTTGATGCTCGTCAAGGAACCTAGACATTATCTCAGCCAATGCAATGCCTCAAAATCTGCTGGGTGACGAATCTCCAGTAGTTGAGCGCGAAGGGGGGATTATATAATTACCAATGCATTTAATTCACTTTTAACTTGAATGTTTGTTTCAATACGTCACAAAATCAAAAAAATACATATTATGGATTGCCACCGCTTGTAAGATGACAAATTTACCTTAACACAAGCCAAAAAGTTCTGTCACACTTCAAACTTGCATTTTCCAAATCTTATAATAACATTTTCTTTCTTTTTTCCAATATAATCTCTTATCTGGATCATAAATTGATGAATGTTTATCGAAGCCCAAACTCCACTGGTGCAAATTGATGGATAATAATAATTTCTATATGGAGTAAGTAAATTTTAGTTTAGTCCTCATCTTTAGCTATATTAAGCCTAAGTAGACTGGTTTTAATGGAAACTGCGGCCAAGAATCTGAAAAAATAGGAATCCAGACGTTACTCCAATTTGAAGTTTATATTAGCCAGCTTGAGGAATTTTAAGAACTTACCTAGTTCAAAGTGTACGACTACAGAAAGTAGCAAAACCTTTTAACCGTTTAATTTTTTGCTCCAAATAGCGTTGAAACTACTAATTTTATCGAGTGAACAAAATATTGTTCAAAATCTGGATTTACATCTTCTTCAGTTTCAACTCGTCTTCATAATATCAATAATGATTGGAACACGCTTAAATAAACTTCGTAAATGCAAAATGCTGTCGGGGCTCAAACGAAATAAGAATCAACGTACTTCTTCTAATAATGTTTGGACTACCTACGGTTGAAAAGGATTATGCTGTAGAATTTTTTCATCAACTCGCTATATTCTGGAAACATGAAGTTTGAACGATCGGCTATGATTACGATAAGTAGGTACTATAAAAATTTTCTATGGCTGGTGCCTAAATTTTCACCAAAGTAACAAGTCTAGAGCGAAAATAAGTACCTATGATTCATTATCATCAGGATTTTGCTGGTAAGATTTCAAAAAATGTGCCGAAGCACATTTATTATGTTTACTGAATAGAGGTAAGTGTCACGTATGTAGAAATTCCTTGCACTTATATGCTCCTTGGGCACCAGACGCCATTCGTACACCCAACCAAAATTTGAACAAATTTGAGGGAATTCCACCTCCAGTGTTTGAATTTTAATTTCTAACTTGCATTTCTAACTTGCCGCGTTTTTATCCCAGAAGAAATAATGTCTGCAATTTTTGTCTGTGATGAAAGATGACAGGTTTAAACCCGCAACTTTGAAATGTAGAGACTGATAGATGCATCTACTATCCTCCACATCACCAATTAAGAAGAAGAAATTATTTGCCCTTAAGGTTTCTTTTAATATTTTGAACAAAAGAAAAATTGAAGGGCTCTTGAGACATGTTGGCAAGTAGATGTTACAACTCATTAAATCATGTCTCCAAAAATGTGGTTGTTTCCTTTGCAAGATCTCCTTGAAATTTTGATCTGTGCCATAGCACTTTGGCCAACTATAGTCCTCTTCTGCGAGTATTTTAGAACCTTACACATGTTCTTCTACTACTACTCTTTTTCTACTGCAAAAACACCAACATACCATATTTGCGACTTTACGCCATTCAATGGAACCAGTTTAAGCTTTTCAAGGAATCCCTTCTTAAAAAGTTGTTCATTGGAATATTTTATGCACGAAACCAGCAGATCTGGTACGACTAGGCTGCATCTCTTATGGCAGCAGACTGTCCGTTGCAGAAGCTCTCCAAGACACTAAAATGACCCTTCGAATCGGTCCATTTATTGTGCCCACGATTTGAGCTTCTCCCCAGAGGAGAACACGGGTTACCTCGAAGGGGTTCTGCGTGGTATTTCCCAGCTGGACGACGACGAGGAGCTTTCATTAGAAACTGCAGAAGTAAGAAATTCTCAAAGTCGAATTATATCACCATCCTGATTTAAAGAGGTTACCTCCAAAAGTGAGGAGTATTCTCGCGAAATCATCAAAGACTGCGGTATTGCGACTCTAGCAATTTCATTCATTCTGAAAGGCCATTCTGAAACACCTATCCAATGAGATGAGAAGGTTTAAGGCTTGAATTGTAGTTTAACGTCGACGCATGAACAAATTTCTAAACAATGTTTTGTCTGCATCATTTTTTAGTACCAACATATGCTTCCACTCGACAGTGAAATGATGTTCATATTTCGCGAAGTCTCCATTGAATATTGCTTGAATAGCTATTGCCGGTTTGTACTTATCCGCTACCGGCACCCAAACATTTGTGACCAAAATTTAACCTAAAAGTATGCCTTACATATTTCTTACCAAATAAAATTGAAGCAGTGTAAATACGCGTTGAAAGATTTTAATGCCGCGAAGTCTTCATCTATACCAGCAACTCCTTCAAAAATGTGATCGTTTTCTTTCTAAAACAGCCTTTCAAATTAAAGATTGCTCCCTCACCGTCATTGCTGACTAGCTAATTCGCCTTTTTTGCAAATACTCAAGGAAAGCAACATCTTCCAGAGCGAAGATTACGTTTTGGTTGTCTCTAAGGATGAGGAGACTGATTACACTCACTCATGACAGTTTGCTGTTATCACCAAAGGAGGGTATTCAAATCTTCTCAAAAGCTAACTTTGCTCAAAGTTATTGAGGTTGAGAGTTTTTTAAAATGAATATGTCACCTTTGTTGCAGCAGTAAGAAGTGCTTCCATTCATACGCCTAGCATCACTGAACCTTGAAATTTCTTTCGAGGGCTAATCCAAATGTTATACTATCTGCGACATCAAAATTGTCCTAATCGAGATCTGAGTTGAAAATATGTTGCTCCTTCATCTTCATGGGTGGTAGACATCCACTTGAGCAAAACTCCCGTCCGGTTGTCTTCCATCAAAAAAAAAAGAAAAACGGATTCGAATACGGATGATGCACGTAGAAATAAAGAGAAAAAAGAAGATATGGTAGATATAAATGCGAAAATGGGACAAAAAGGAAAGCCATTGTATAATATTAAGAAGCAACGAAAGAAAAAGGGAAACCTGAATAGGAAGAGTAGGAGGAAAGGAATTTTCCATTTTTTTCCTGTTATGGGTTCTCTCTTCTTTCGTTGCTTCTTTTCTCTATCGTCTTATTTATCTGTTTCGTCTTCCTCTCTTTCTTTTTGACTAGGCTAATTTGCAACCTATATTCTTCAAGTTTCGTGACGATTTTTATTCTTTTTGTAACTTTACCTCCTTGCTTCCATTTCTAACCCTTCCCTGATCAGAACATACCAAAGAGGTAAACGATCTCATTTAAATTTGAAACGAACCAATTTGCGTAGTAACAAAGTCTTCCTTAAAAAGACCATCGATGAGGTTGCAATCGATTTTCTGGAAAAGACGAAGGTGTTGTTTTATCCCAATCCAATTTCTTAGCTCTTCTTGAAAATCTAATACTATGCTTGGCCGTGATTTATATTCACTTTTTGGTCCTCAAGTTGTATTTAACAAATATCGAAATTCCTTACTACACGCTAATTTATAATTAGACAATTTCTAAGACAGCTTACTACTGCTGCTACCATCTCCTAAACTAACTCTATATAGTCAATGCTTATTGGGGGAGGAGAGAATCGTTATTATTATAGAATGATTGATAAAAGTCAGAAGAAAAAAATTTCAGATAGAGATCCGTTTTTAGTTAAACTGATTTGAGATAAGTTCCAACCGCGAAGAAATTGAATCAATCTAGATCTACTCACTACAATATTATTTGAAAGATTACACGCGAGGCAAAAAGTATAGAAGTTATCCAAAAATAGCAAAGTATACTAGTGATATACTAAGGTTTCGATCTATTCCTCTTTATACAAAGTATCGTTCGGCACGCCGTCCTACGAAAACGCAAAAGAGGAATACAATACGAAACGAATCGTCCGTATCGGGAAAAAGAAGAATGAGAAGAAGAAGAATAACAACAACAACAACAAACCTATGCCGGCCACGGTCGAAAAAAGGTGAAGACTCGAAGCAGCGCGGAAAAAAGAAACGAGGAAAAAGCAAAGAACGCCGGAGAACCACAACCTAACCCAAGACTTGAGTTATTTCTGTTATAAGTAGGCTGCAAAGAACGCAATAAGACTAGAAAAAAACACATGCAAATAAAGTGCAGCAGAAAGAAACCATGGGTCAACGAACTGAGATATAAGTCCGTCTCGCTCCCACACAGTGGACCGCTCGATCCGTGCCATTGGCGTAGGAGGAGGGGAGGCAACAGATGCGTAGGCTTAAGCACGTCGAAAGAAAGATTATATTTTATTCTGTTATTTTTCCTTATTCCATACTATATGTACGAAGTTCTTCTTCTTCCATGTTTATTATTATTTATGCTATGGGAAAATATTTCGCTTATTTTCGCGCGGTCGCGATCTGCCTCCCGTTTGAATGTGTATGTGAGCGCGCGTTTGCGTACGTACGTATTTAAGACGTAATGAATTCGTTCGGCTGTTCCAATAAGAAAGAGTCAAGGTGCATTATGCACGAACACACAAGCGATGTAAGATGAAAATGGCTCCGATTTATTCGCAACTTGCGTAATTGAGATTGTAAGTTATGCCAAGATCCCGATAAATGCTAAAATGGGCCGTAATTATTAATCGGCGGCCCTAATTATACATGAACATGGTTTAAGAAGGTGGAGCATGTAGATGAAGGATGACTAAGTAACATTGAAAAATAGAAGAAAGTTGGTTAATTAATTACTTATACATATGCAAAACCTTGTCTTAATCAAGAAAGATGTGCTAGTAAGATTTGTCGGCCTTCGTAATGGTTATCTATTAAGGAAGACTTCTTCCTGGTTCTACAGTCTGTCACGTTGAAGTTATGTGGACAGCACCAACAGAAAGAAGAGAATAAGCTAATACTTGAAAAGTCGTCCATTGAGATTCATGAGAAAATGGAAGCATCAGATTGGTGTTTTATTTCCTTAAATTCATCGGAAACAACTTAAGCGCTGGTGCAGGCTACCCAGTTAACATTTTCCTCTGCTAGTTCCATAACGTCCTGTAATTCATTTATGATCCTGTAGAAGGTAACGGTAGAAGCTGCGTATCGTTAAGTCCAATGTGACTTCGTAGCAGCATTGCATTACTACTTCCACAAGCATCCCTAGCGATGGGCCTATAATACAATACAGAAGGCAACGGTGAATATGACAGTCGTAGAGTTTGCTGTATTGCAAAACATCTTCTGTATTCAGAATTACAGCAATTTTAAGCAGGATAATGGTAACAAAGGCTACTTGGCTGCAGAGTTTCCAACACTAAGTATCTAAGCCGCAGTATTCAAAATTATAGCAATTGTACGCAAAACGGCAGTGGAAAAAATTGTTGGTCTTCTACTAAACTCACCATTTCCAGTTCATAATAGATTCTGAAGAAGACAACAGTTTTACTATTCAGAATTATCACAATTTTAAAAAACAGATCAGTGGAAAAGATCGCTGTCTTTCTACTAATTTCCAGAATCTGCAATCAGTTTTTGATGGATTTTGCAAAAGACAGTAATGAATATGACAGCTTGCAGAATTTGCAAGATTGCCACAATTTCTACGTTTTTCAATTCAGAATTATCAAAACTTTAAGCAGCTATCGGTGGAAAAGTTTACTCGTGTTCAATTGATCTTTCCAACATTTGTAATCAGACTTTCATGGAGTCTACAGAAGAGAAGAGTGAATATGACAACGCGCAGAACTAGCAAAATATATAAGCAACTGACTGTGACGTTCAGAATTAGAGCAATATTAAGGAAAAAAGCAGTGGAAAAGAATGTAAGCCTTCTGCTAACCTAACCATTTTCAAAATCTGCAAACACTTTATGATCGATTCTGCAGAAAGTAGCATAAATAGTCGGTGGAAAAGTTTACTCGTGTTCTGTTGATCTTAATATTTCCACAAATTGTAATCAAACTGTTATGGCTTCAACAGAAGACAACAGTGAATATGACACCACGCAGAACTAACAGAATTTGTATGTATCTCAGCTGTGGCATTCCGAATCGCAGCAATTTTAAGCACCGAATCAGTGGAAAGTGTTGCTGGTCTTCTGCTCGCCACACCATTTCCAGAATTTGCAATCAATTTATAATAAATTCTGCAAAACACAGTATTGCATGTGGTAGTTCGCAGAATTTGCAGGATTACCAAATTTCTAGGTTCTAACCCTATTCATAATTACCACAACTTGAAGCAACAGTATGGTGGAACAGTTTACTCGAGTAATTCACTATAATGCAATAAAAATTTAAGAATCGTAGATTTAATCAACAAATTCGAACCTCTACGACAAGTTAGTAAAGTGAAGACTCCAAGACGTTGTCATTCAGCGAGGTCAATGGAAAACATAACCGCTGTTCCTGCAGGTGTGATAGTAAACGCTGGTTTATCCATTCCAAGACTTTTTCAAGAATTGGGTATATCACAAACCAGTTTGCACAATATTTTACACAAAGATCTTGATCTAAAGGTTTACCAAGTGCGGCTAATACCAAAATTAAAACCAGCAGACCATAAACAACGCTGTAAGTTCGTTAATTGGATGCTAGCAATGCCAGGAAACGGCCTCAATCTTTTCAGGAAAAATTATTCTGAACGACGGAGAGCATTTTCACCTTGAGAGGTATGTTGACAAACCAAAATTCTCGCATTTGGGGCTTCGAAAACTCTAGACAAATAGTGGAAAGGTCAGTCTGTCCAAAGCGACTGAGAGTGTGGTGTGGTTTTTGGGCCGATGGCGTCATTTGCCCGTATTTTTGGAAATTATACTGGAACGACCGTTCCATTTACCGAAATGCGTTACCAAACGATGCCGGCCTACGTTTCTTGACCTGAAGTTGGTGCGTTGGACATGGATGACATTTACTTCAAGAGGACGACGCTACACCCAAGTCGTAAAACAATCACGATACTGCATTGAAACTTCGCAGAACGTATGATTTCTCGAAATGGAAACTTCAACTGGCCATCAAGATCCTGCAATTTGAGTCTGTTGTATTACTCTCGTTGAGACTACGTGAAGGATACAGTCTACGCAAACGGCCCGATAAAAGTTGGGAGCTAAAAGAGAACTTCAGAGCAGAAATTCACAAACTAAGTTCAGAAATGTGTGAAATTGGACCGAAAAATTTACTCAAAAGTATGACCATTTCTGAGAAAAGCCTAGGAGGAAATTTACGCATATTGTGTTTCACATTTAATGGTGTGAGGTTTTAACTTTATATTAAAATAAAATTATGATAAGTTTTCCAGAAAAAACAAAAGTTTTTCATTTGATTTGAAATGACGGCTCTTATTGAAGAATCCTGTACACAATTCATGGGTGTTGAATGAAATATACGATAATAAAATAAAACGTAGGAGACTCTCTATAAACGATCTAATAATAAAATTAGGTTCGTTAATGGGCAGTTAACAAGTAACCGTGCAAAAGCTTACAATGTAATCACAATTTGCATATACCAATAATCCTGTAAGAAATGTTGACTATGTCAATCGCAAAACGCAACTGCAGACTAATTAGTTTCGTCCTCATTAGGACTCGTCAGTATAGTACATCGTTCTGCGAGTGACACAATAAACATTTCCAGGTGATACGTCGCTCGGAAGATGGGGTCATTATTTTGACCATATCCATCTCGCCGAGATATCGACGTATCACCTGGAAATGTTTATTGTGTCATTCGCAGAACGATGTACTGTACTGACGAGTCCTAATGAAGACGAAACTAATTAGTCTGCAGTTGCTTTTTGCGATTGACATAGTCAACATTTCTTACAGAATTATTGGCATATGCAAATTGTGCTTACTTTGTAAGCTTTTGCACGGTTACTTGTTAACTGCCCATTAACGAACCTAATTTTATTATTAGGTCGTTTATAGAGAGTCCTCTACATTTTATTTTATTAAAATTTTGGCTCTCGAAAATACACTGCTATTTTTTGAAATATCTTCTTCTTCTTAATCATATTCCTCTATCTACCTTTCGGTGTAAGGCTTGGATGGTGTCAAGTTTCCTATTTTCCATATAGTTCTCTCCACCGTTTTTTGAAATATGCGATACTTAAAATTCGAAATATTTAGGTCTATTGATTTTTGGCTTGTTATTACCTATAACAGATGTAAAAAAATCTACTTTGTTGTGATATAAGTACCGTATAGCCTTAGGAGAGATATTTCCAATATATTCCTTGTTTAGTTTAATTGTGCTTCATTGAGATTCCCTAAAACTTCAATCTGGAGCTGGTTAATTTTGATTTTGTATATTATTTAGTTTCGTTTGATTTTACAATATATCCCCATTCTTTTTCTTCTTATTTCCCTCCAATTGCTAACGCAAACCATCTTATAAAAGTTATTCCAAATCTTTAATACTTAAAAGCAAATTTATTTATGAATATATTTCCATTTACTTCTTCAAAATGTCCAATGTCCCCTTTCTTATTACCGCTCCGCGGTATGCCTTACTACGCCACTGCTCTGGCAACATATACTTCGCACATATACACACGGAGAAGCAGCGCACAGCCTCCTATGCTATAGCGAATCTGTGTAGGGTAGGTCATTGAATTTTATGCATGTTTTGTTTTATTTTCCGAAGTGAACATATACTCTTTCAGTGTGTTCTTTTATGTTCTTTCTGCGTAGTTTTTACTTCAGTTTATATACATACGCGGCTCCGGCGCGCGCGCATATACTCTCGTAACCCGGCTGCAAAATACACAAGATCTATCTTTATATATTCCTTATTTATAATACCGCCCGGCCGACTTGATGGAAGAAGAACCGAGGCGCGCACGACGCCAAAACAAACGAAGAACGATAGGCGTAAAACATCCGAAAAACGCCACGTCGACGATTCGCCGCGAAGATGAGAAACAAACGACGATCGAGTCTATTTCCGGGCGATTTTCGATTGTTTTCTAAAGTCCAAAACGATCGAGTAGGCGTTATAACGATAAGCGATTGTTTCCAGTTTAGGATTTCCTTTTTTCTCGTTTTCGGACAACTCATTTCGACTTTTCCGCACCGGCGGTATTCAAATGTTTATAAACGCGCGCGCGATTTGAGAATGAGGAAGTCTAGCGGCGATTATGTTTTGTTTCTCTTCTTCACCGGCAGATAAATGTGTTGCATATCCGTTCTAGAAGTCGCCGTGTAGCGCTTAAAACTACCGACGACTGTATACCGTTTACGTAGATTGCGTTTTGTTTTCTTCTCTTTTTAGCTGCTTCGTTTTTGTTGTTTTTTAGCGTTTCGTCGGAGCCAGAGAGCCGTGTTGTAACCGGAAAATGCGAAAAAATGACGGTAATAGCACCGTGGTGCACTTGATTTAACGGTTAACATTGATGATTTGATTACTTCATCGTTTATCTTCCTCGGTGCGCTCTCAATTTTGACGGGCATATGCACATTACGCTAGGAGGAGGGAAAAATCGTCATCAATTAAGCCGGAATGCGCTTTCAATTGAGTATATTATCAGCCGGCCATTACGTTAAAATGCAAGCTGGAAGAAGGATAGAAAAAATTTATATTTAAAACGTTTTGAAAACGAATGCATACAGGGTGAAGCAGCTTAATTGTCCTTCTGCGACTGCGATGGAAATGCAGGAATAAAATTAAAGCAAACACAAGCCCTAGAACGAAACATGGAACGGTTTCCCAGGCTAATGTATTTGCGTTAAAGGAATCAGAGGAGAGGCTACACAAAAGATAAACGTAATGGCTGATAATAGAGCTACCATTAAAGCTGATATGAAACCTATTACCAAGTCGAAATTGGTAAAACATTGCAGAGAAGTCTTCAATGAACTGGCACGGGACAACACCTTGTCATTAATCAGGATGCCAGGACATAAAGACATTAAAGGCAACCGAAGGAAGGCTCTAAAAGAAACTTCCTATGATGTGACCCTGTATGCTGGATGTCAAATGACTGAAGGTCAATTCCACACTAAGTCACTGCTGGGTGCGCTAGATAAAAATTCTCAGTGAACCTAATCAGAAGAAGCAAAAAAGGGCATGAGAACAATTACCGGTCCAGTAACTTGACATTAGCCCTTGAAAAAGCATCTATGCAGCATGGGAATAGTGAGGGAATCGTGGTGTGGAAGATGCGAACTCCAAGAGGAAACTAGTGTGCATATTATCTGTGCGTGTGAGGTACTGAAGGAACTCAGAAGGAATCATTTCTGTAAGAATCTATTGGAGTCCACGGCAATGCTCAGACTTCCCTTAAGCAAGATGGTTGTCTTTGTGAAGGATACGTGGGTGCTTGAACGGGGGAGTGTTATTGGCGATCGGTACAAAGAGTATAATGGTGACTAACCCTGAAGCAATGAATGAATGAAGACTTTATGACATTTTATTTGGAAACATCAAGATACGTATTTCGACAACTAATTTACCATCTTCAATCTGCAAACACCCCTAGTGAACATGAATTACACGAATCCCATAAATTTGTCAACGACAACTTAGATGCCGAAATACGTATCTAGATTTTACTAAATGAACTGCAGTATAATTTATCTTTAATTCCTCTTTTTTATCAATTCATTGCAATATATTTAAACATTTAGAACTGCAGCAAAGAAATTGCAATCACGATGTTTAAGAAATATGTTTATACCGTATTTCGACATGCAATTGTCATTTCCAGTGGAGATACCAAGAGATCCACGAGATGCCCACAAATGGTGTGAATCCAGTGGACTTCTCGACTAAAAGTGGCAACCTAGTTTCCCATTTAATTTGATTAATTTCGTGAAAATATTCAGACGCTTGCTGCTGCGGATCAATGGAACAATTACAAAGAGCCGCTGTTTTTAACGAATATATTTTCAATTTTCTTCATATTTTGTTAACGTGACATGTTTAACTGAAAATTACAATTCATTTAGCCCAACGAATTATGCTGACTCAAACGTCTTTAGATGATCTCTGAATTTGTGTTTTTGCTTGACTCCACACTATGTTTGAAGAGCACCCATCCGCATTAAACCTAGCACAGTACTGAAATACTATGAGAAGTAGTCTTAGTAGTAGTAGAAGCCTTTCGATTTAATCTCCATTTAATTAAATATACTTATCCCAACGTGAAGCAATTTTTTTAACTGTCCTCAAAGAACATTGCAAGGCGGGAAACACAATGGTTAAAACAAATAGGCACTAAGAAATATATACAGAATGGGGCGGTATACGTATAAAGAGTGAAATCTGGCTAAATTTGCCAGAGAAAGGGGTCGACACTGGAAAGACAGGGATGACCAATTTGCTAAACAAATGATAAGAAAATGATAGAAAACTGAATCACCAGATGGTCACCAGGACCACCCTCCAAAGGATGACCTGAGGAGGTGGAATTATAGAAATCCCAAAACTGAAAAGGAAAAAGGGCAAAAAGAGAAATTAATAGTAACCCATGGGATCGAGTTCTAAGTGCGCGAAAGGGTCAGAAAGGGAAGAAGGAGAGGAAGGATATCTACAGTTATCAAAAAAGAGAATGTTTTAAGCAAAGTTTCTTCATTCCAGATTCCATTGCTCAAAAATAACAAACTGGCTGGTCGTCCAGTGCGCGGTTTTTTATCTATTGAATTGCCATATTTAAAACGATCAACCCATCGATAGACTGTACTTTTAGTTTCTGTATACTCTACGAATACACCTTCCAGACTTTAAACGATTTCTGAAATTTTCATATCCTTTTTAAATATAAAACGAAATGATAGCTCGTTATGATTTAGTCGCGTCTTTAATGATTGCAAAATCTGAGGTGCGGGAATACGTCTGTATCAGTCAAGTAGCTAAAGTATGCTAAACAATATTGCACGAAATTGCAGCGTGAACATATCAAAACTTATCTTTGATCTATAACGCAACCTATAAGATCAGAAGAACTAATAAGTAGACCTGGCCCCATATTCCTGCAACATTCGAAACATCCCTCCTACTTTGTTGATTGCGTACTGTAAATTACGTTTTGTATAATATTTCCTATAAGACTCTATTCTCTTCTGCTGTTTACGTTCCACATTGCTTTACAGATGTTATATTCTACGATTCTAATATTGGAACGATTTTTCCCAGGTAATTGCAGGTCCTCCAGTTTCTATCCTCCAGACACACTCAAACCAATGCTTATTTGATAACATGTCTACATAGTTCTCCTAAGATAGGTATGTCCAGTGCAACTTAAATAAGGTCTTTTGTTGCTGATTGTTCTATTACTGTTATTATACAGGGTGCGGCGTGGGAACTTCATTACTTGAAAAGAGTGTGGTGAAATTAGTGATGGGTACAGAGGGGTTACGAAGGTTTCAGTATAAGAAGCTAAGTGGAAAGTTTGATCCACCACCCGATTCAGACGCAAATATGTTTTGGTCGATGGATCAACGCGCTTTGTGCCCTACAGGCGTATTTTTCTAACGGCCATTCGGTCATTACCGTGAAACGTGCTTTTCGCCGTTCTAAATTCTTCCGCAAGTTCTTCTTCCTGATGATAAATCGGTAGTATCTTGAGTGAATATCTTGAGGGAAACGGGGAATGTGTCCAACAGGAAGAAAAAGACCTCTAAACTCTTACAACAACTGAAAATGTCTATGCAGCCGTCTCCAAGGCGTGAAAGTTGTCCCTCAAATATCAGCACGTTCTCTTCGTCGAATACTTGACGACGAACTACATTTGCACTCGTACAAAGTGGTCGTAGTCCAAAAGCTAACGGAGTGTACATCTTCTCTGACGAGGCACATTTTCATATTAGTGGCTGTGTTAACAAGCAGAATATGCGAGTAATGAATTGAAACAAATCCAAAGGGTACTTCCTGAGAGGCCCCTTCATTCTAATCATACCAGTGTATAGTGTGCAGTTTCCAGAGTAAGAGGCCATTGGTCCTTACTTTTCCAAGAAAACCGGCCGTGCTGTAACCGTAAATGCAGACCGTTACTTGAAAATGAGGCGTTTCTTTTTTGCCTTTTCTCGAAGAAATGGAATTGAAAAGTGAGTGTTTTCAGCAAGATGACAGCCCATACCACTAGAAATTCCATGCATTTTTTGGTCTTTCCTTAGCGGCTGATCTCCCTAAGAAGGAACGTAAACTTTAGCCCCTTGTGGGATTATATGAAATTTCTAGTATACAACAATCATACACAGATCCTGGAAGCTCTATGAAATAACATCCGAGCCAAAACTGCCAATATACCGGTCGGCATGCTTGAAAACGTGCATCAAAACTGCCGAATTCGACCGAATCAGTGTATTGACAATGGCGGCCGATATAAGCGGGGTAAAATCAAATTTCCGATGTTGTGTGACAGACGAAATGAGGATAAAAATGCTTGAAACGTGTACAGTTTCTTTTTTATTTCATTTCCAAAAAGGAAGTTCCCACGCCCCAGCCTGTATACTTCTGTTCTTTATTTGTCAACCGGTATAGGTACGGTTTTCTATCCAGGATTTGTAGTAAATTATTTTTAAACGTTCCCTCAGAATGATATTAGGTAATACTGCTGGTCATCTTGGTGCAAACCAGTACCTTGATGTCATCAAGTTCTGCTTTGATGTGGGTGTGTGAGTGGTAATTGTTCTCCGCTTTCCTCTTTTGGAAATTTAAACACACACATATTGTAACGGTTTCGTAAATCTTACTATTCCATTTTTACCTGTTCTAATAATTAGATCGAAAGAACGCCACAAACTGCAGCATGCAATCGAAATAACCATTTCCAAATTTTGGAAACACTCTGTATATAAATAATAGCGAATGCATCGACGAGAAACTGTTAGGCTTTTAATAAACTACTCTTAAAACTCTTTACTTTTCCCACGTGTATCGCTTATAACGGCTCGGGATATTGATAATTATATAATGAACATTGCTTGGCTTTTGAATGAGCAAACATTCTGGCCGCGGCGAACGACGGTGAGGAGACGAAGATAGGGGGCAAAGCGGCGCGAAAAAGAAAAGGAAAGAGAGAAAAACGACGAAGAACTAATGGAAAATTAATAAATATGCATTATGTGTGTGAGCATTTTGTTTTATACCGTGCGAGATGTGACGGTGTCCCACTTATTTACCATTTAGATTTCTTGTCGCGATTCTTTATTAGCCCGGCGAGGAGATCGTCTATCTTTGTCTGGCGCGATGGGCTTTATTATATGCGGAAATATTCGCGATAAAAGACGTACGTATCGCACGAGGATTGATCAATAAGTAACTATAATGATTTATCCGTGAAGCAATAAATGTGAAGTTATTGTTATTGGATCATCCGTTCAACTTATTACCATTGAAAATTGAAATTGAGACATTACCTTATTGGACTTTCTCTTTAACATAGAAAGTGACAATTTTGTATGAAATTGGATTTTCCATAAGTAATTAGAAATGATGCCCTATCTGTACACTACCGTCCATATTAGTTCGGAGATCTAAGTAAATTTACAAAATTGTAGAAAATTGACATTAAATTAAATTTCGAAATAAAAGTTATATAATAATATTATTGTTATTAACACATATTTATAACATACGCAAAAACAAGAATAATTCCCAACAAAAAATATTAAATTTATTAAATGTTGTTTTCGTCAAAAGAACCATAAATGGGTCGTAGATCTAGGACACACCCTTCGAATCCTTTTGTTAAGTTCATCCTACAACAGCTCAATCGGATTGATGTCATAGTTTGCGGTGGCCACGTCCTTGTTTCAAGAATGTTATTTTGTTGCTTGTTATTTACAAAACTTCTGCATACCAATGCCGTAGGTTTCGAGTCGTTGTTATGCATGAATATAAAACTATTACCATTTAAACGGAACCTTAATGGCATTGCATTTTCTTGTAATATTTTGAAATATATTTTTTCTGATAATGCGTTCAACTCGCTGCAAGTTTCCTGTCCCAGCGTAAGAAAAGCAACCCCCAAACTAGCATGGAACTCCTTCCTTGCTTCACAGTTGGCACCATACAATCCCGCAACATTTTTTGACCCTTGGATCTTACGAAAACACGGCTCGCTTGTCCAAAGACTTCAAACTTCGATTCCTCAATCTATAAAACTCGTTTGAAGTCTTCGAGTGTGCAGTTTTTATGTGTTTTGATCGCTGTTTTACTGTGGTGGCAGAAAATGGTCTTTCACAGTACCGATTCATTTCTGCTCTAATTTCGGATGCTGTCAGCCTTCTATCTCGTTTTCTTAATTAATTCTAATTTTATGCGCTCATTGCCTGCTCTTGTTGTTGTTCGCAAACGAGCTGGGTGTGGGCTGGCTTGCGAACTGCCCGTGCGTTGATATTTTCTAATGTTAACAGTTACTGTTGACTTGTTCACAAGCGCCTTTTCCACAATCTTGCGCAATGCAATGCCTTCCTGGCCTTCCTGGCGAATAGCAATTATAATAGCACATTTTTCTTGCCTTGTTCGCTTTCCCCTCGGCATTTCAGAGGTTTTACTTTGATAAACACTTACTATCGATACACATGCAAGCACGTTTCTCTAGCACCTAAAAATATTGATTATAATATATAACACTCTTAGGACAGAGTGATGTAAACTGTTTAAGCTTATTTATTAATCCTACTCATACTTCTACCTCGGAAATAAACATAATAAGGGATCGTAAATCTGTTCGAAAAGTGCTATTAAGGTGTCATAAATTTTAATTATTATTTCATGATCTTATTACCCAGCAATTCTGTAGGTATTTTTTCTTTGAGAACTATAAATTTCATGAATAGTTTAACATTATAATATAATTTACATTTTAAAGCAATAGTACAATCATTAAGAATACTTAACGAAATTTCACAAAATGTCCGAACTAGTATGGACGGTAGTGTACATTTTTCGTTATCTGTACTTACTTGAGTCGCGTTCTATGTGTTAATTTACTCAAACATTCAACCTTTATCCTTTTATAGGGCGCACATTGATCCTATGGATTTATTAGTAGAATTTGGCCACCTACAAGAAACTGCTTAGCCCGATTGCAAATTTGTCTATCGTCCAATCAAAATCCAGATCATTTAAATTTATCGAACTGAACAGATATAAAAATTTCGATGATAGCAAAATTTTAAACCTTCTTAATTGCAAAAATATCAAACTACACAATTGTGTATTACAAAAACATAGACGCAGCCATACACATATACGCCCAACATAAAACCTGACGATCTCCACAAGCTAGCGGCCAGCATCTATTCGAGCTAGCGTGAGGCAAAGTATATAAGGAAGAAATCTTCATATGTACGACGACCGCTGGAAAAAGGAATAACCATGATTTATCGTTTCCATATGGCTCTGGTTTGCATGTTTCTGTTTATGTTCGGTACGTTCGCATGTATGTCCGTAAGTGTTGGTTTGCCGGTCGTATCACCTTAGAGAGCTGGATTTAATTTAAATACGCGATTAGAATTCGTTTATTTCTTTTCGAGTGTGTTAAACGGAAGGAATACATAACTGCTTAGATACATTTTCAGATTATTATAATTAAAACCAGAACCATTACGCGAAGAACTTTTTCCCAATTAAGAGTTTTTGTAGCACTGTGGGAACAGAATTTTAATAAACACGTACCTACTTACGTGTTTCAATAACTAAGTTGTTATTCGCAACGTTGAAATTCCAACAAAAGAAGGAAGGTGACAGAGAATAAGAAAAATGGGTGAAAAGTTTACTGTAGTGCATTTTCTATAGATCTGCATAACGGCATGGTCGGATTTGTATTAGGTAGAGCCAAAGTTCCAAAATTCCAATGGGAGGAAGGACGGGATAAAAGAATAAGAAAAGTGATGAAAAGTTTTCTGCGGTGTATTTTTTGTTGATCTTTATAACGACATGATTGGATTTGTATTAGGTAGAGCCAAGTTACTCAGCTCTTCAGTTAAAACATAAATAACGCACGAACATGCGCAAATTGTCGTAATATTATCCGACGGACGAATTCTCAAGAAAATCTGTCAAAAGTGACCAACCAGCAGCTATTTCCAGCCATTTCCAAAGTGTAAAGCGCGTGGTTTTGCATATGAATTCTTAGTTCCAGGATTCCTATTAAAATTGCTGTAAGTATGCATATCTTCAAAGATAACAGTATAACTTCATTTGCGCCAGAGATTTCATGGAATGGCGATCAAGATCCAGTCATCTGCTAACTTGTAAACCGTACAAAAGGTTACCTTCTAACTCCCGAATTTATCGTTGTATACAATTGATTATGTAGGGAATTTTTGCAGTTGTAAAACTTAATCTTCATCAATTTACTTTGTTTTTTTCTTTCTGGTAGAAACCAAATTTTTGTAGCACTATTTAGCAAGTCGGCCAAGAGGTGTCTTTGAGTTCCTTCAATTATCCATAACTGAATTTTTATGATTTACAACTGTTTTCCTTCCTCTTGATAAGCTGCAGTATATGTTTTAGTTCTAGTTAATCTTGTCAATACACTTCTGATCTTCTTCTCGAGCTTACTACTTGAATACGGGTAGCTCTTAGTGGTTTCTTCTCTCTCTTCAAAATCCAAAGGATTACTATCGTGAGCTGTACAAATGATGAAAATTCCTCAACATGTGATCATCGTCTCCGGAGAATTTCTGTAACCCCAAAAGTGGCACTACATATTTTGCTGGCCTACAATTATTCTACATCTAGTAAAGAAATCGACGAAATTGTTTGGTGTGGCTATGTAGAAAGCAGGAAAACGCTTGTTCCAAAAGCTGTAGCAACACTAGCTTTCTTCAAGTACATTCTTACGAGACCAGAAAGCCAGTCTTGCAATGAAACTAACTTGCGCCCTTTGCCATACTGGCCAGAAAACTACAGATATAATGCCTTGCGAATATTTGAGAAGGAAGGCGAGACTCAGGTGACTCTACCTTTCAATTTTGATCAAAATATGTAAGTAGACAGCTTAACACCACTGTCATAAAATGTCAATACTTCGGTAAGTTATGGACTTTAAAAACTCGAAGAGAAGAACAAAATATATAATAAGGAAATATGTGTGAAAATAATATGAGTTGTTCGTACTAGATGGAAAAAAATTTATCTGCAAAGAAGCTTAGGAAATTTGAAAATTGACTGGAACTTTGACACGACACAGTAATCATACAATGAGACAATTAAGAACAATTTTTAAATAGAACACTTCAATCAGGAGAAAGCCAGATTTCGAACTTAAAAGTCAAGTCATGGATGGAACTTGATCTATTAAAGGTATGTCAGAAAATATGTTAGAAGAAAGTTAAGTAAACCATAGAAGGCTTTCCGGAGTTGTCGTCGTCTTCAAATAGTAAATAAAAAGGAAATAAATAAATAAATAACTTGTTATGACAAATGAATTACTGGAACTGAATAAGAAGACATCAGACATAACGAAGAAGTGGTGGCTTATAACTCAAACATATCGGCTCGTGTCCATTTTATCTGGAGGTTACGTTACATCACTCTTAAGGTGTAGGCTTCTTTAAACTTCCAAGTTCGAGGACATTTTCAAGTTTATTTCCTGTTGGCAGAAGAACGAAAGGGTTTTCAATCAAAAAGATGCAAAAAACTATTAGTAATTCAATTTCAAACCTACTGATCCTGGAGCACAAAGAATAAAACATACAGGTTACAGTGCTATAGGTGATAAAGTTCATTCCTCTGCAGAGGAATGGAAAATCAAAGCAACAAAGCACTGCTAGGCAATTTATTATTAGTTAAACATGGATCTCGAACTGGTATCGTAGAATACCTTCAGGAATGGAATCATTCGAAAGAAGTTTATGAGGACAGTCTAGTTTGTTTTACAATAAGAAAGGAACTCTCATAAAATTCACACTAATTGCAACTTCTTTGCTGCGTATATGTCATGTCAGGATACCCAAGGAAAGCTTGCTTAGAATTCCGATTGGTATTGCAATTTCATCAATGATACCTAAGATCTTCTTCTTTGGCCTTAATATGTCTTTATAAGGAATTGATCATTGTTTCAATTTGACACCTACTCTTTTGAAGATTTGAAAGCACCATAAAGAAAACCATTTTTCTTTTTGTAGGAAGAAATCCGCTAGATCATCTACCTTTCGCAATTTCTTCAATTACCATCCCGTATTGTCAATTAATTTCAAGATCGGCTAAGTATACACACATGCACGCCATACATATACACAATCAACAGTACGCGTGTGGGAAAGCAACTCGAATAAACTTAAATAGGAAAGTATCCGGATTTTTTGCAGCCTCCTCGACGTCTGCATTCAGCATATGCATGTTTATCTAACATCTCCTCTCTCCGTCTCTCTTTTCTCGTTCCCCTATCTCCGCATCGTCGCCGCGCACCTAGAGCTCTCTGATGGATGTGTGATTTCTTCGCTTTCTTTTCCCTCGCGCGCTTCCATCAATCCATTCCGAAGCGAGACATCTTAGCATTGCGGTTCTTACTCAACATGATGTCCGAGTTAATTTGTCGAAGGTGAGTCAGCAAAATCTACTACATGTCGGAGGAATTAGTTATAGAGTGAGCGAGGAAGATGAAGAAGAAGAAATCGAAGAAAAAATGGCGAAAATGCTGGTGGGACCGAGTTTCATCGCGCGATAATAATTAGATAGGTAAAGAGTGGAGATTCTTCTTTCATTGTCGCTGAAAGAACTGGAAGTTGCTTTTCGTCTTTTCCGGGTTGCGATTGAGATGCGAATTGTTTATTTAGGAACTAATCAAGAACGTATACCAGCTGATTTAATTGTAAAGTTCTGTTATAAACCTGTACTTCATAAGTTTACAAAAAATGGACGCAGGATATGCATATCAGGTGACCAATAGTTCATTTTAATGTAACTTACATCCTCGGCAGTCACTTTTCATTGTATTCTATTCTCAATTTAATATGAAAATTTGAAAAAGAAAGGAACACACTTTTTCTCTTTTGAATTTGAGGCCTCGTTGTCAGCTCTAATTTGAAAACAAGAGAATGCTAAAGCATAACTGCAAATATTCTAATACGAAGATAAGGCGAAGATGCGGAAGCACAAACATAAATATCAAATTTTGTGAGGAATGTGGATGCTGTCTCTTAATTTGAAAACCACAAATTGTTGAAGAACAATTAGGGATATTCAATTCTGTACAAAATGGCAGTGATCTTCGACCTGAAGATTGAGAGATGCCAAAGCACGGGCACAGATTTTAGATTTTCTGAGAAATGGCTGTAGCTTCTTCAATTTCAAAGTATTAAACGACAGTTAAAGGTATTGACTTTGTGAAGAATAGACAGTCCATTGTTTCCCCAATAAAATTTTTTGTGGTTATTCCTTCTGGTCTGTTGTTTCCCAATGGTTGAATTTTACAGTTTGATATTCACTACAACACCAATCCATTATTATCCAGTAACCTTCAAAGAGACCATGAAAACTAAACTGTTTCATTAAACAAAAAAGAGGAAATGAGCTTGTCCAATCCTTGAAGAAACTGTTCTCCACAACTCTGAGAGATGTTCATTAGAGAGTTGACAAAATACCAACGCGATTCTTTGTTCTCGTGTTTCAAATCCATTGTTTTTTCAGTAGATGGGAGATGTGGCAATTAGAAAGCGATAAATCTAAATTGCATAGAGTTTCTTTCAATTACGTCTAATGAACTTCTTCAAGTTTTCCTTACATCAATGCAGCTATATAGAGTAGAATTCAGCAGCAGCAAGAAATCATCCTGGATTAGTAGGTTACTTTTTTGTTATCAATAAGCACGTTTAGGCTAAACCAGGTGTTGTTAGTGATAAATCCCAGCAATTATTTTTCTCTCACAAGACAGTGGTGACCATCATGGCTTCTGTTTTTTATCGGTTAGGAACATTTTACGTTATTTATTTGGATCCTGGAGAAATTAACTTTTTCGCCAAACTATGAACCAAATCTCAAAATTTCGGATATTACATCTTTCTTTACGAGAAATTTGATAAGAACACTATTTCTCAATGGACATATGCTTCTTGCTCCAATATTATTGTACTGGTTAAAGTGAAGACCTAATCTCCACACTTCCGTCTATAATGTTCCCGATCATTCACCGCAATTCCTGTTGGTAATTGTTCCGCCCTGGTATCTACCTTAGCATCACTGTTCCAAATGCCATTTACAAGTTGTTCAGAAGACAGAATGATTGCATTTGTTTCGAAAACACTGAGGTACTTGAAGTAAGTCTGTCCTGTAAGGGAAGGACCGAAACTCTTCTGGTAACTATCACCAAATTACTACATTCTGATTAGTTTGTAGGGGGAAGTGGGAAAAAATTAATCCAGTCGATGGTCTTAGAGAAGAAGAAGAAAAGAAAAAAAATTACGTACTTTTCCTATCCACTTCTTAATCTGATATTAATAGGGCTTGAATTTTCCGCGTTCTTTCTTACCCTCTTCAAATTCTTTGTCTTTTGTGCCAGCTTTAGTAATTTTTTCCGACCGATTTTTCTTATTGTTTGATTGGTTCTTCCACTTCACTTCGAAATTATAACATATTATATATAGGTATATATAATCATACAATTACAATTCTATATTTTCTGCTTTTATTTCCAATGTCTTAGCTTTATGAACGTCCCAGTTGCCTGACAATGATTTGATTTTCTAGAATATTTGCTCCTCTTGGAGCCAAGGTTGTTTCTTGTCTCATTTCCTTTCCTATTTTTTATCTTCGTGGGATATCTCTTTTGGAATAGCATCTCCATATTATCACGTACGCTTGCTTTCTGCTTCTCATTGCTCTGTATCTGTTGTTTAAGAAATCCAAATAATTCATGATCTTCTATTTGAAATTATTATACGTTAGTCCACTATCGGTGGTTTTCCTTCTTTGATAGGGCTCGTCAGGCACGCAGAAATCCTTCACACTTACGTGTACGTTGGCAGCAGAAATAACTTGTACAACTAAAATTTGTCCGGACTTGAGACCGCCCCACTACGGGTTTTTAACGTGCCAAAGATCGTATTGGCACTAGCACTACGGTTTCCATCTGGGAAGATATGTTGGGATTTTTATTTGAATTTAAAAATCATCAGTCTAGATCGGGTTTGAACATTTCAGGTTGTTTCATCCATGTTTTGGCTTAAATCAATGTGGTTGCTTTTCAATCCAATGTTGCATCATCGATCTGATTCAAAGATTTACCTTTTATGCCATGAATTTTGAGAACGTTGTTTGCTTTAACTATAAAACTGTCATCGCCAATTCTCATTCTCCTTTAAGATAGTTTGTGCGCTTTTTCGATGGCTTTTTCACATAACTACCTTTCCTTGAAACAGCAAAGATTTTGTAATTTTTAAAAGGAATCAACGACTTTAGTTTCTGGTAATATGATGGAACAAGAAGGACGAACTTGAAGACATAGTAATAGATTAGGTACGGCAAATTGCAGAAACTAGATCATGGACCAAAGGCAAACAACTCGATATTCTAACCAAGATAAGTGAATTTAATTGTGAAGGAGAAGGAGAAGATCAACAGGAGAAGCACAAATATGAATATTAAGTAGAGAAAGCAGTGCTCCAAAAGAAGGGAATCTAAACTTCTCGTTTTTACTCTCGGTATATCTCTAATCAACCATTTAACTTACTGCACATATGAGGAAGTCGTTTCCACGAGAACTCCAAGCCTAACCTTAACAGATCGAATTCTAATTAGTTCCAAACTATTAATTATTTTAAATACCTCGGGCGCGAAGCTAAGTAAAGAATTTACCTTGTCAATGGCAAATGCGTATATGGTAAGTTTATGCGGATAAGCTGAAGATTTTAATTAGTTTATTAATTGAACTCGAACAGAATTCATATTGATATATTTTAAGCCGTTACGCCCATAACACGTTGTTAGCGGAAAAAAAGTATGCATAGATGCAGATTCAAATGAATATTTACGTAAGAAGGAAAAACAAAAATATTTTAAGGAAGATTAGAATTCAAGGACAGATTTAATCGCATTGAATTTTTTCTAACTGTAAGTCAAATAAGTTTTGATATTGTGTTATAAACTTTTGACGAAGTATTTTTGCTGGATCCTCAACGTTACATACTTAAAGTTGCAAAGTTGGGCTCAAGATGGTGCAACTGTTAGATCATCTGAGGATATACTTTACTGATTGTACCCCAATCAAAGCTTTTATATTTCCTTATCATTCTTCACTAAATAAAATCCAAGCTTCCATTTCCTGTACCATTTAGAATGTCCACACTGCTCGAGTCTGGAACTCTTTTCAATTTGTAAGTGATGATTGGCATCAGTTTTCGTCACATTCTCTTCATGAACAAATCTAACTATGAGATATAAGTTTCAAGACTGACTGTTAGGTACCATTTGAGTATAGTCTAAGATTTCTTTCGGATTCTGGTTCAACTTCCTTTTCCAAACAAATCGATCAAATACTTAATCGTTTCAAGTTCAGACCGTAACATCCGTAGCATCCCCCACGTACCTATGTACATCAAGCAATTTTCAAGAATGAGCCGTTCAATCTGCAACTCCACACCGTCCATAAACAACGCGTAACGTTTCGTACCCGCCGAGTGAGTGAACATAGAACATTCAATCCTCCATAGGCAATTACGGCGTTCTTTTTCGCCGAACCGCACCATCGTCGTTGCATAGAGGAATAAGGGGGAACCGAGCGAACGAGAACAAGTAGTTTGACACCAGGTTTAAAGGTCTCGAGTTCAAATACCGCGCGTCTTATACCGTTTGCGCTGGGCTTGCAGCCGCGTTTGCGGCCGGGCTTGTCCTCCGCTACTTCGACTCGCCACCAGGGCACACAACGCACACTTCCTCCGAGGACTTCGAGGAGAACGAGGAAAAAGATTAATCGGCCGGTTGTTTATTATAAATGCGTCTATTGCGATCTATCGCGTTCGTAAGGAAGTGGGAAGGCTGCATGAGTTACATGTAGTTATCTGCCTTGAAGGAATATCGATCTGGTGACCTGTTCCTGTTCGGATTTTTGTGATTTTGTTGCAGATATGTTAATGACGCAGGTTACCGTTTGAGGTAAACTGGAGATTATTTTGCAAAGCACATAAGATAAATTATTATGGTGAATCAAGCAAATCAATTTTATTGGCATTAATCCAACACTTGACAAGGAATGAGATAGTTTACAAATTCCAATCATATACCGAGAAATCTACTATGTAACAAATTTATTCATGCCTTGAATATTTCAATTGGTATACTCTTGAACTTATGAATTCACAATGTTTAAACTAACTTTCCTCAGTTTCATACCATTATTGGACATCTACTTTCACTTGTATCCATATTGGAATAGATAAGCAATACGTTGGGTTTTTGATACGAGAGTTTTCTCCGTTTTAGAATCGCCAAAAACTCTTCATGATGTTCTTGAGTGTTTCTCGAAATCAAAGCGAGTTCGGCCTGGACGTACTTTGTCAAAATGATACAACTTTGGAATTTTCCATCGCATGGATTTCGATAGCAGTGATAGTATTTGGAATCAATTAATTTCGTGGTAGATTCTTCCGCCCTTAACTACATATTTCCTTCATATCTGCTCTCCTTCCCTCTTCGACTTCTTCGTATCCGTTGCGGGAGCTTCAATTATTGTTTAGACTCTATCACTTCTTTTTTTTATCTTTGTCTTCTGTGTTTTATGTCTGTTCCCAGTAAAATTTCTGTAGCTTGATCATCTATGCCAGTTTTCCTGGTTTGTACCCAATAACAAACACAATCGCACACACATCACGTTCTGGCAGTTTGAACTACCAACGGCCAATCTATGAGATTTCGCTTTCCTGCTCTAAAATAGGGCTTAGATTGAATTAGATTGTAGGCCGAGTTGTTCGACAAGATATTGCTTTCGATTACTTCGACCTACACCAAAAGGTTACCAGGTTTCGGGGAGGAACATTACCCATTCTTACCGACTCCTAAATAATTTTTCCTTCAACGAAACAACTTTGCGTATTCGAATAGATTGTGCTATAAGCAATCTGTTGCACAATTACAAAGTCTACATATGATCTTGAGATAGTATCTCAAGTGACAGTAAGCACTGAGCACACCTATGATTATCCTTAGGTCTTCTTTCTGTAGCTTGTGGAATTTGGCGGAAAGGATGGTGAACCTCTTTGGATATTTGAACTATGAAATATTTGCCCATTGAGAAGACTTTGCTCCTTCTTCCAACTGCTCACATAATATCATGTACGTCTGTACACGCACTTTCTCCGAGTAGGCTCAAAATTGAGAATTTAAAAGAAATTCACCTTGTACTATACTGCAATGAAGAATTAAGATGAAACCTTGATCTAATAAACTCAGTAGTTATACTTCCTAAAATTGAAAATATGAAAGTACATACTTTGGGTTCATATCCACGATAATTAAGGGTTCTTCCGAATTATGAATTGCAAGTTAAAGGAAGGAGTTGTAAGTAACGTGCCTTCCATACGAAAACGTTATTGGTTTATTTTAACTCATCATCCCCGAAGATAATGAGCTTAATTGATTTCAATCAAATTTGTTGCCTAACTTTTGAACATTACCCCAACATTTTTGGTGAATCAAATCGTATTGATTTTCTGTTTTTGTTCTACAAAAACCCACATTAAACAAAAATCAATATCAGTTGTTGATTGATAACTTTGGTCCACTTAAACCTTTCATCGCAGTTAGCTAAACTTTGACCCACGAGGATGCTACAGATTTTAAACCTCGGTTCTTGAAAGCGATTAACTTTTCTTCTTCATTTTTGCCACCTTCTTAGTAATGTTGTGCTTTTAGCAATTGTGAATGGTCAATTCTTGCCTATCGAGTTCAGAACTCAATTAAGTTTTTAAGAAAACCATTAGTTACTTTTTGGTAATCATATTATTTCAGTACTGGTCAAAATGTTTTGTAGTTTTTGTTTGGATATTGTTGCTGAAATTCCTTCCCTAAGTTCTCAATATCACCTCCCTCTGCTAGGTGTAAATTTATCCTGTTTACCATTTTTCCCTATTGGATGATGTTTACCTTTAAAAGCGATAATCCCCACCCGATTTAAAGCCTTGAAACTTTCTCTGAACATTAGAATTATTAGAGGTCCGAGCTTATGTCTTTCACAGGTTGGCTAACGTAAAAGAAAATCACTTCTTGGGTATTGTGTGCAGCCTACCTGCAAATTGTCATCTCTTGAAATTCGTCGTTTGCAACCCTTCTTGTTTTAGTCAACCCAAACATGAGGATCCACCTGAAACTGAAAGAACTGAACTGTACCAACTTCGACCAAATTTATTGCCTGGCTTCTGAAGCTCTACACAATGATAAGATTTTAATGCATTTTCGACCTTCATTCTACAAGGCGTGGAGTCGGACAACTTATATGGAAACTTGTAGACTTTCTGAGAGTTGTGCATCTTATCTGTCGGGCGCTACATCGTACTGTTACTCTTTGATCTTAATTATGGAACGCAATAATTCTTTCTCCTTTTCTAATTTCCTTCAGGTATTCTTTATGAGTATCTTGCGAGCGCATTTCTTGAAGATGACATCAAAATTTCGGGCCATATTTTTGGGGGTGTAGTCAGCTTCCTTGCGGTTTTGTGTTTCTAGCGGGTTTAGGTAGTTAGTTAGGTAGGTTGTCCACCTATGGAAATCGATCAGATTTTGGTATTTACCTACGACTTCTTAGTGACGGGGATTGTAGATGATGAACTACGTTTAACTTGACCGCATTCAGTCTTTCAAACTGTTGACAATACGTTACTTACTTTCAACATCGATAACCTGACCCTCTTTGCCTAGAACTCAACGGCTTCAACCAAAATAGCCTGCATACTATAAGCTTTGTGCAGTTTGATCTAAAGCCCTTATTTGTTCTTACGAAGATCTTGTATTAAATTAATAAAAACCTTCCTAAACGCGATTAGAACTTTTGTTAAAGGTAATTGTACGTTTGACTGATCATACATCGAGAGAAGGTGAACGCCAATTCTGTTAAGCTTTGCATGAAGTTTTCCACAAGGTTACGGTAGAGTAGGTAAGTAACTGAAGGCAACTGAGCTAGATTGAAGATATTTGCAAGTTCTATTGAAAACTGGACTAGTTTTTCTGAAGGTAATTTGATATTAAAATTTGATCTAAACCTTGCTTCATCTGTTCTAAAGAAATTTCTGAATGTGCCTATATTTCATGCAGCTGTTAGTCTCTAATTGTAGACAATTATCAGACAATTTCGATAAGAACATACCATGCTCGATTTTTGAGTACCATCAAAGTATTCATCTTCGAAATTCCTATAAAAGCAAAATATGCCAAGCTGTCGATATTTCTACATCTTGCACGTGTAAATACTTTGCGATAAAATCCACATAGCAACAAACACGTTTTATTTTAAATATCCTCGTATTCTTAGATCCTTCAATTACATTTTGGGAAAACAAATTCGAATCAATCGATGCGAAATGCACGCCAACCCACGCAATCCGCTCGAGGCGCGGGCGAAAAATTGCAAAATGTTCCCGAGCATTTTTGATGAGCTTCTAATAATAAAACTAAGACGAATTCCGAACAAAATAACGGTTAAAAATACGATCAGCGGTGCATCCTGGTCGACTTAGTATCGGAGCCGTACGTACGATAAAGAAAAATAAATAGATTTTGCAAAGTTTCCACGTCTCTCGTTACTCAACGCGGAAAATGTTTACAAAAAATCTGTTTTTCGAAAAGTACAAATCTTAAAATAATCCGTGCACGTTACGCAATCGCATGTATGTGCAAACATTATTTCCACTTCAAAAACTACGCGCAATTTTATATAACGTTCTTGCCTGCGGCTCTATTATCCATCTGTAAACATTTTTATCTCAATCGCGTTGACCTATAAGCGCACACAATATTTTGCGACTATCTGAAAAATGTTTGGGCAAACATAGATCATATCTCTCTCTCCATTTTCAAGTCTCATTGGGGACCGACGCATAAGAAAGACGAGGAAAATCATATTTGTCGCCAAGATGCTGTCTTTTTCTAGTTTACAAAAGACGTAAAGCGTTAGCTCGGGGAAAAATCGCGTTGGAAAAATCGGAATCGATAAGATATGAGAACATGCATGTATTCCTATACGCGGTCGTGATGTGCTGGTTTGAGTTATCATCGAAGTTGAGATATTTATAACATTTATATAAGTGCAATAAAAACTGATATGTATGTTGTAGTAGTTGAAGATTGAAACGTCGGGAAGCATGTTTTAGAAATGGTATAAAATTTTTCAGATTAGAGATTGTGGTGTAATATTTCATTATTATCTACAATATAATTTTCTAAACGACCCGCTCAAAATAATGCTTATAGAAGCGATTACATTATCCATACATACGTACAGAAATAATGGGTTGTTAGTTTGTTCCTGGCCTCAAGAATATTGATCGATAATAATAAAAACACTCTGCTTGATCCTATTCTAAGATGATGGTTTGGCAAACACAGAAACGTTGGCACATAGTTTGTAAGATACGCACATGCAACTAAATTTCTACAGAAATTTACACATAAATCGAAATATTTATAAGAAAGTAATCAAACCATTGACTAGTCGCAGTAAATTGCTCCAAAGGCATTGAAGAGAATTAAACTGCCAACAATGCTAGAAAAAAGGTTAAGATTACATGCTTAATAAGAAAAGGGCCAAAGGAGTCGGTATTACAGCCAACCAGGAACCAACAGTGGCGGTAATATTCATCACTTTTCCCTATCGGCGAAGCCCAAAACTGTGACAGTTTGGAAAAAGACCTTTAAATCTGATTAGCCATATTGAGCATCGAATATTATCCATTTGTATATTAGTAGAGAAAAGAGGAAAGTTGTTAAAAATATCTGCCAGTATTTCTGAACTCCAAGTTTTACTCAAGATAATCCCAAATGTGGAGGAAGATAATTTAAGCTTGCCTGCAGAGATCTAAAACTATTGCAGTTAAAGTTTGCAAAACTTTGGTGAAAATGATTGTGAATTTGACTGAAGACAATAACTTTACTCAAGATAGTTGGGAATTCTACTGTAATGCAAGCTATTTTGAAGATAGCAGTTTAGCCGAAGATAACTAAGAGCTTTGCTCCAGATAGTTTAAAGATCTTCTAAACATTAAAGGCTTTTAGAAAGCAACTGTGAAATTGGCTGTAAACTACGATAAGGTTAGCTGACTTTCTTTGAAGTTTTTCTGTTAAAGACACTCACCAACTGTAGCACTTTCAGGCCTTGTTGGAGGTAATTATGAATTTTTACTAAGATAATCGAACGTCTTTCTAGAGATAACCTCAAATCTGTCCAGTTGGGTGGTGAAGTGGCTAATATTTTCTCCACTCAGAAGACCCGGCTTCAATCACCTATCGAACTTTTATAGTTTCTACGAACTTCCAGCTCTAATTAGGTTTTACAGGATAAACTGACATTATCATAGTGGTAGTAGATAGGCAAAGTATAAACTCTGAAGTAAGCGGGGCCAAATCCGAAATGCGTCTGAAGATATGCGCGAGTTAGATAGAAGGTACCTAGTGCTGCGCCAAGTTCCATTCTCCTGAAGATAATTGGAAAATCTAATTATAAAGTTAGCTGAATATAACTAAGTTTTTCTGAAGAAAACCACAAAATTTGCCAATTTTCTGACTTTCTTCTGAGGATGATCTCAAATTCAACCAAAAAGCAAGCTTGGTTAAGGATAATTGTCAATTTAGTTAGAAGATAACCCCAAGTCTATCCTGTTGAGTAGTATTATGGCTAGTAAAAAGTTAGAGCTTGTACTAATTTCAAAAATTGAGAAGACAACCACAATTGTGCCGGAAGATAACTGTAAGTTTGGCTGAAACAAGTTTTGTTGAAAACTGAACTAGCTTTGCTGAAGGTAATTCTAAATTTGACTGAAGATAACTACATATTTTACTTAGCATAAACCCAACTTTTGCTATAGATAAAATGGGAGGCTTCGTAAAACCATAAGATGCTACGTGCCGGTTTTGAGGGAATCTATCGCAAGTTTTCTACACGCAAGATCTCCTAAACACTGTCAGAACTTTTGTTAGAAATAATTGTAACTTTTACTAGAGATAATCCTGAACAAGATAACTGACAATTCGGTTGAAAGTTCTGAAAGTTTTGCGCCAAATTTTGAAGATAAATTGGTTGGGAATTGTTGAGAATTTGGCTTAAGATAACTGCGAATTTCCTAGAGATAATTGCACATTTCGTTAGAAAGAATTGCACATTTCGCTGCATGCAATGGATAGTTCTTCTGCTGGAAACGATTGTGTATTTAGCTGAACATAAGTGAAAGTTTTATTAAATGTAATTGGAATCAACACCTATGCAGTGGGAAAATAGGGGTTCAATTCAATAAGTAAGTGTAACTGCGGTGACTGCAAATATTAAAATTTGGGAACGCGACCACTTCCCATCGCGTAAGAAAGAGGAGGAAGTCAGTCACCGACGAATGATGGAAGACGTCACATGAGCATATTAAATCTAACACATATTGTAGTACATGTGTTATCTTCCAATAAGTACTTAGATAAACTATACAATACAATACAATACATAAACAATAAAAATCTTGCAGTAATTAATTTGCAGTTTTGCTGAATTCTATTGCAGATAATTGCAAATTTTTGTGACGTAAATTGCAAGAACTGCTGAAGAGAATTACAAGAAGACAATAGCAAATTTGCTGCGAATAACCGCAAATTTTTGTTGAGGATAGAAGTAAGTTTGTTTGAAAAATTTGTCTGAAGATGCAAAATTGTGTTGTATGTATTTACAAATCATTCTGACGATAATCGATATTCCCTCAAGATTCAAGTTTTGTTACAAACAATAAGGAAATCAGGGAATATACCTATAATATAATGTGCAGCTAGATGTAAGCCTTGGATAGTCACATCGCAAGCATTCGTGAACGAATTGGGGGAAAGTTGGTACAAATAAGTTCGAAAGCCTTCCATGCCCTATTTCGACTAGAATTGGCAAAAAATTTCTGAGCATTAGCTAAACAGAAGCTGATGATATCTGTATATGCACGTCATTGTTCAACAAATACAAGTACCAACTAGGGGACAATTAACACACTCTATACAGCTAACAACTTGCCATATACTAGAGACCGAGAAAAGAGCAAATTATCTAAAAGGGTATAAAACAATAGAGTTGAAGACAACATAATTATTCCTCTGATTAGAAGTAACTGTGGATCTTGTAAGACAAGTAGCGATATTGTAACTATTTATCAAAGCCATGTTCACCCTGATCAAATCAAGAACTTTTAATTCCGTTGCGTTGTGCTTTTCCTCAAATCAATTTTATTGCTGGATTTGTGGTCAGGATCAGCACATCAATTTTGCAATGGTACCGAAAACAATATTTGGAGGTAGATTCTATTACATTCAACTATTTTTGTATCATGCGTACAGAACTCACGTTCTAAGACAAAATACAAGACTTGAGTGGTAATTAAGATTTTGCATCCTTTCATCAAATTACGTTATTAAGTTTAAATTAATAATCAAAAATAAAAGCAGACTTGGCAGATTGCTCTAACAACTGTTTCGGTATGAGTACATACCATTCTCAGAGAGTAGAATATTACTTTGTGAATAGTATGTAATCATACCTAAACAATTGTTAGAGCAATCTAAATGAAACTTGTGAAATTCAGCCAGGTGTGTTTTATTTTTGATTATTAGTCACTAAGATGTTTCACCAGAAACCAACGGCTACAGCAATAGGTAGTATTAAGTTTTAATTGCTGTAAAACTGTGGCAAAAGTAATAATTATAATAATTGCAATATTAGTAACAACAAGCCGGTAATATCTTTAAATTAAAAACGATATAGTGCCGTTTTTGTGTCTTTCCACTGGAGCTGCACACATTCCTCCAACTTATTTTCTCTCTTATTCCGACAATAAAGAAACCACAGGCAACACACTTTTGTAATTTCTAACAGTAAGCAATTTTCTACCGGCTATTATTAATTCTAATTCCATTTCACCTTATCATGCGCTCACAATGGAGGAAATTACATAGTTTCGACTATTATCCACAGGAAGAATTCGTTCTGCGATAGTTCTATAGTACCTACTACGTCTTCTTGTATGCGTGTACTTGCCTTCCATGCTAAAAAGAATCTAGACACCATTTTTTCGTTCTTCTCGAGGTGAATAACAGGTTTCGTTCGCGAGGAGATTCAAGCTCGACAAATATGACCTGGCCGTTCGTAGGTACAACATACATACTTCTAAGCCTTAAATAGATGGAAATATGCAGATCGCAGTTAATTCTCGCGCACTTAAGTGCCCCCGAACACATCGCGAAACGTTTTGGATTGCTCGTAGTGATTAAAGGAATGACGTATGTGAATACTTAAGGGCTATCTGTTAAAAAGGAAGAAAGATGATTAGACGGATGATAGATGTTAAAATATTGCACATTGTAAAAGGAAGATGGCTTCTCTCTACTCGAACAATTATTTATGGGCGTGAAAACTTCAAGTTCCGTACGATGATCTATGTGTGTATTGTAATATTAAATTCTTGAAATCTTCCGTTTCCACAGCCGCTATTGATGTTACTCCTTGTAACATCCATATTACTTTATCGCTGTCCACCACATGCTGTAGCGAAGTAGGTGAGATTTCCAGAAAGGAAATGGAAACTATCAAGAAGGGAGGAATAGGTTCAAATTGGCGGAGGACTACAAGTAAAACGAAGAAGGTATCACATATTGGAAGCACATACGAAGAATTCTGGTAGGATAGATAGAATTCAGAATCAACTCTGGTAGATAAAATGACAACGAAAGAAAATGTAAATGATGAAGAATTAGGAACAAATGGGATAGAAACCATACCATTCTCGATTTTAACAACCTTTTCCATGTACCTACCACTTGTAAATTTGAAACTTTCAAAAACAGAAGAAGTAGAAAAAGATGTAACTCTCTCCAAGCTCTTGGAACTATTTTTCTAATTTAAAAGCTTGCCTTTTATTGTCGAAGCAGCACCTGGGACTTTGACTTTCCTTTAGATGTTCTTCAAACAACTAATACCACTTTCTCCAAAGCTCATAAAGAGGGGAAAGTAGGTTTGGCTTGTCGCCTTTATCTTCACAGCAACAAAGCGGAGGAAAACATCAAAGAAGCGTCGATAAGAAGAGCTGAAGTATAGATTTTCGTCGAAGAAGCGCCAGAGAAATAGACACAAATTGAGAGAATGTACAGCGTCGTGGTAAGTCATTCCATCAAAATGAAATCTAATTCAGAACATTAATACATAAGAGGATGGCAAAAAAATGAAGAAGAATCAGAATCAAAGCAACAGGAATCATTAGCAGCCCAAATATATTCTTTGAGACTGCTAACAGGTTGCTTACTCTGGAAGGTAATGTACCTTTTAGTTATTGAAACGGCATTCGAGTTTTTCTGATTTGACTCCTACTGACTCCTCCTCGCTCATAGAAAGGGAGGAAAAAAGAAGGTGTATTTTACAGCAAAATAGTTCAAGTTCAAAGAAAAGAATAGTATAAGGGAATGCATACAGGAAAAGACCAAAGAACTCAGAAACAATAGATTGGGGTTGAGAAAAACTGAAGACAAATACGTAAATGAGTATCTATCATCAAGAGAATTACTTTCATATTCCACCTCTTGGTAACTGCTATTAAAACTAGTCATAGCTAACTGAGCACCAATTTACATTTAGTGAATTCTTACCAAGCAAAATAACGATTTCTGACTAAAGTTTACTCATGGTGTTCCAGTTTCGTTTTCCCTAAAGTTTAAGCTACTGATACTGTAATAAAGAGATATGCTCTGCTTATGTACATTCCCTACACTCAGTCGAAGGACTCTTCCCTCTTAAGTGCCTGTTCTAATTGTCAACATCCAGAAGAAGAATGGCTTAAGATGTTGAGTGTTGTCTCATGCTTTGTAGCGATGCGCTGAAATCTTTCTTGCAAAATTAGCTATGCCAACTTCATTATTAAGGCAGCAGTAATAATCGATTTAACAAAGTGTTGATTTACAACCAAATACTAAAACCTCGTCGATTATATGGGATTTAGCTTTAAGGTTATACTATCATCAAAAATGCGAAGTATATTAGTAAAAAGAATCCATAAAGATTGACCTTATCAACTTCCAGACCAAATGTTACCGATAGAGGAAGAAGAAATAGCGAAAAGTTGAACGAAAACTATATCACTCCCGACTCCATTCTTTAGAAGAAGAGATATGAGAGCTTTAAATGTGGATTTCATATTGCATCTCCAATCCTTTTCCTTCAACTTTGCTGAGCGCCTCAGCTTTCTAGGCCGAAGTAATCATTTGGATTTTCTTGATTTGATGTCTATTAACTTGATTTTCTTTTCCTTCCTTTAAGTATTTACTTCAGTATATATCCTCATAACCATTACACTGAAAGGTAAAAAAGGGTAAACGATTATATATATATATATGTATATTCTTGAGGATCAAGAAGACGAGGCGATGTTGTCTTTATTTTAACAAGGGGATAGTAATTTGGTAATGTCTTCAAAAGAAGAGAAGGATATCAAGGAAGAATGGAAACGAACTAAAGTGAAGAGTAAGATAGAAGTTGAGTAAAGTTTTCAGGTAAAATATACACGATGACATATGATGTCATGGTGTAAGAGAAATATGTGAAGAGGTTTTTGACGGTGGCAGCCAATTCAAAGTATTCTTTACCTACACTCCTTTTGCCCCATAAAAATGTTGGAAATAATTGATCCAGTTTCATTGAAAATCTTAAAGTTTGAATAACCATTAAGCGAAAAGGTGAGGAAGAGTCAAGGCAAAAGTTCATAGAAACCATATCATCAACAACAATATAAATAGAGATAATTGGTTTTGAGCACAACCTTTATATAATAATAATAATAATAGCAAGACACTAGGGCAGAATGAAGAAGCATGACCTACAAAGCGGAATAACCATTAAGCGAAAAGGTGAGGAAGAGTCAAGGCAAAAGTTCATAGAAACCATATCATCAACGACAATATAAATAGAGATAATTGGTTTTGAGCACAACCTTCATATAATAATAATAATAGCAAGACACTAGGGCACAATGAAGAAGCATGGCCTGCAAAGCGAAATTCTCATCTTCGCTCTCACGCCCGGTTGCTACGCGGCAATCCATTCTGGAATGATAAGCAATGATGTGGTCAGCATCGCGCATTAGACAGTCGTATTATTAGCCCTTGTTTAGAATGAATGCAAGTACTCACCTTTTAACCCGAATGAGTGGCCCACTCGTACAACAAGCACATACCATTACATTCTCCTCCAACCTACCAGGGCAATTTTATTATCCTTTCACTACCAAAGCAGGTATTTCCGATTCGAATTTCTACTAACTTGTACATTCTTGAACCAATTGCTGCTTTCTATCACAGATGGCAACAAATGTGTTTTTTTTTTGGTTGTTATCTTCATAAATAATTTGGGTTCTCGAAAAATTTGAAGGAGAATATTAAGGATTACATGCAGAGAAAAGGAAAGAACGATATGGGATCAAGGTGAAGAAAGACCAAAAGGAAGTAAGAATAGGATCAGACATGATATGAAGTAAGTGTGGAGAATAGTGGTGAGAGGGTCTACAAATACGTGTGAAATTGAATTTAAGAGCGCACAAACACTAAACAACAGGGAAACAAGAAGAAGGGAAAAGCAGAAAAGTAAATATCGTAGAAACAATATTATTTCTGATTTCATCGTTTGGAGTCGTTGGCAGTACAACAGAAGATAAGGTATTCATACAGCATCTCCAAGGCGTTCACCAGAATCTTCCTAGTTTGACTTTTGCTAATTTGATTATTCGGTTCCCCGCGAATAGAAAGAAGACAATGAATGAATTGTGCTGCCTTCATTTCAGTGAAAGAACAAGGATTTGATGGTTCCAGGAAGCGAAATATATGTCAACAGAGTGATTAAAGAATGAAAGATACCAGGTATAAGTTGAGAAAAGATTTGGCATCAAATAGAAAGAGTGGCTGAGTGGTGAAATACGCTGCCGGCAATGAGAAGGTCTGGGACTCGAGTTCCAGTCGCAGCGGAGCGTAGCAGCTTAAAATCCTAAAAACGAATCTGCTATCATCAATACACCAAAAGGTAAAGAGTAAAAAGAATTCAGAAAGAAAGATGGTGATATACGATACGGAAGCGTGGAAGAAATTTGTCAGAAACTCTCTAAGGATACAAGCCAAAGCCTCAATTTTTAAGGAAGCAACAGAGGAAGAAAATGGAGGAACCCAGACAATGACTGGTTCCTTCGTCCAATCTTGGATGGAGAGGTAATTGGTTGACCACACAATTTCTAGCTGCCATTATACCAAAACTATTTCTGTAATTTGGCAAAACAGCTTATTACTTCTGTTTGCATATATTGCTGGTTAAATCTGCTACCACCTCTAGGGATTTCCGAACAATGTCCGTCCATATCAAAGCTATCCTAAAAACAACAATAAGAAGGATGTAGAGACGTCTTGTACATCTTTCATAAAATACACTTCGTAATAATTACACACGCAGAATTCACCACTTTTACGAAAAATAAATGATTATAAATAAAACCAGGTATTACACTTTGAGTAGGCCGTTTAAACACCATCAAGTACATAAACTCCTGTATGTTCTGTTTTTAGCATACGCTTTAATTGTACGCACACACACGCATGCAATCCTTATGACCAGTTCCGAAGGTGGCGAACATCAAAGTACGACTTCTCAGTACATGGAAAAAGTATTCCTGCGTTTTGGCAATGACAAATCTCTCTACAGCATCTCGCTAATATTGCCCGTCGTATCGCTGTCGCTAAAAAATAGGTTGAAAGTCTAAAAATACGCCGATGCATATTCAAATTAGCGTCTGCTCGAAACGAAACGCTCACCGAAGACGGGTTCGTTTTGAATAACAAAAGGAAAGAATACCTATTGGTGAGACTATTTCGTGGTGTTCAGAAACGGGAAAAATTCGTGTCGAAATTTGAATAATGGTCTGAAAAGAATCTAGGACGGATGTCTACTTACGTCGGTTTCGTTACCATTTTCAGGAATGAGCTTGAAAAAATCCCATTGAGTAAAATTTGATTTTTCGAGTTAACCTTTAACGCGATCTACATTTTATGTGGGGATTCTACGGGAAGCTAAGTTTGTTACTATTAAGGTTTGATAAAAGAATGGATGACATATTATCATTAAGTAATGCAAACCAGCCTTTGTGTCTACTTACATGCAAGGCGCGACATTAAAATTCGAGGAAGTAAGGGCGTCAGTCCAGTTTACACTACTTAATGATAACGCGTCATCCACTCCTTTATCCAACCTTAGTTATTATGTCTTCCTTAATTCCGACAGAATATTTATAAGTTGAGTTTTAAATTATGAGGAAAAGAGACCTCAATTTATATTTCTTCAATGTATCAACAATAAATTGTTTCGTTTAGAAAAAATGTCTACGCGAACGACGCACAAGCATAGGCTTGAAAACGGGTCAAGACCGACGAAACATTGGCACAGGCTCAATTAATTTCTCTGCAATTGCATTGAAAAGGATTCGATTATTTGCAAACAAAGGTGTTAGTACGTTCGTATTTTTGCGCTGTCGCAAAGAAATACGGTGACAACCGTTTTAAATTTAGAACCGCCTATGCCCGTAGATTCTTCGTTAAGGACAACAATGGTAGGTAATTATATCCGAAGTAGGTGTACGTAGTTGAAATAATAAAAGTATCAACGGAGAGTGAGATCTGATAATATCCCCTAATTGGATGTGTAGGAAAAGTGGAGATAAAATCGTTTTTAAAATGGGATAAGTGAAGATTAGAATAATGGGGGCTGGGAAGAAACAGTCCAACAAATCCAAAATAGGAGAAACGTCTGCAAAGTAAGGAATTGGACAACGCCGCGCCGTTGAGGTACGACACACAACGATAAAAATTTCAGAAATGCAAAATTTGTAGTCCATTTCATTCTAATTGTAAGTAGAGTTTGCCGGCACGTGACGAATACATGAGCGTTACAAAAGGGAGCAACTGTGGGGCTTGTATTACTAATATTAAATTACGATAACTTTTACCGGGACAAATATGTTATTTACTTCCACCCGAAATTTAATGGCGTTACAGAAAGCGATAACTATTACCTAGTAGTAATAAATAGAATTTGTTCAAAAAAGTGTAAGTAGTGTACATAGGACTGACGCTGTGACTCCTCCGAATTTTATAATTCGATGATAACTTATCAATGACAACTTATTTTATTATTCTATGATAACTTATCAATGAAAACTTATCATTGAATAATAGAATTTCGAGGAGGGATAATGTCAGTCTGATTTACACTACCAAATGATAACACGTCATCCCCACCTTTTTATCAAAATCTAGTAATAAATATCAAATGAAAAGTCGATAAATGTTATGAAAGCAGTGTGGACGGGCAATCTCCAGACCAATTGTAAAATAGGAGCATCGGGTGGCTTTCTATGGTTAATTCTGCTACATTTCGCCGTTTATCACTAAAAATGTCCTTATACAGAGAAAAAGAATGTACGGCATTAATCGCATCAAGGTCACACGGAAACACACCAGGAAATTTGACGTAAACCGAAATTTTTTCGCATAACCGAAGGTAATCCTTCAGCTACTTATTTGCCTGTACAACTAGTTGATTTAAGATGGGTTCTACTGTTCGTATAAATGTCATTGATTGTTCCTATGACAAAGAGGTGTCCTACAAACTCTTAATACGATCGGAGAAAACTGGGTTGCGCAAAAAATTTTACATTCATTATAGCTTGGGAATTCTTCTTAGTTTCTTAACGAGTCATTAAAATTGTAATAGGAAATTGTTTGAAAAGGCAGTAGCTCCCGCAGTGAAAACCAATTTTAAGGTTGTTAAAAGTTATTCTCTTAACAAACACAAAACCACACTTTTAACGTGTAAGAAGCAGAATGCCATAGGTCACGATTATAAAAATTTTATGCCGATAGGTTGGTCGACTCGTATTAGTCGAGTAATGACAGAATTCCATCAACTTTGCAAGTTGGCGTGGATTATAATGAATATGAAGTAGTGTTAAAGCCGTCGTGGTCTAACGATCTGGCGTTTGGGTACGGTGAATTGCAATACTGATGACCGGCAAAACTCAGGAAATCCAACGATTGGACCAGTCAGTCACACTAAAAATTAAGTACCTATATTTATTGTGAACAAGCTGAGTTGTCTCATGCGAGATTCTCACCTTATCATCACGTATGATTCCAGAAGTGAGTCGGTGAACGGAAACCGGGTGTGAGAACGAAGAACGTGGTCTTTGACATCCAGCTTTGCAAGTAACGCTCCAATATTATTATGATGATGACAGTTGTGCTAGACAAGTGGTCGGCAAACCCATTAGTCAAAAGAGCCAAAAATTGGCAGCAGGATGATAAAAAATTTTTTGAGAGCCAAAAAGCCAACCTACCAAGAACCATGTTCTTCGAAGTCGGTTTAAGCAGTTAGATAATTAGCATTAAATACAACCAGACATAAATCAAATTTATTAGCAAAAATAAAAAACACGTATTTAATGTAAACTATGACCTTGCATTTCCTTGGAGAGTTTGGATAAGTATGGTTTGTATGCCGCTGTTTTTGTTTTTAAGCAGGATTCCAGATTCTCATCAGTAAGACGATTTCTCAGTTTAGTCTTGATGAGGTTTATGCTTGAAAACGATTGTTCGCATGAATACGTTGGGTCAAAGAGCGAAAAACTAGCAAATGCTAGTACTTTTAATTGATCGTAAGAGTTAGGGTGTTGAAAATTATCGTGTCTTCCTTCTCTAGGTCCTCAAAGCAGACCACTTTTGCTGTGAACTGAGATCGCATTTGTTTTCCTCTAATTCTTCCAGATCAGTATTAAGGGGTCCAAATGTTCCAACTCCATAATTCTTTGTTTTTTAATTCCAGCAATTGCATTTTAAGTCAATAGTTGAGGGAGAGAAATTCAATTCTGTTACGTCAGCACTGAGTAGTTCTTGAACCATGGCTAATTTCCCTATGCTATTTCTGAATTCCTGAAACCTCCGTAGAGAAGCTTCCCTCATATTTAAAATTGTTGTTTTGAAAGAGCCGAAGTCAATTACCGAGTTATTTTCTTGGGGATGTTTCAGCAGGTTTGGAAAATGAATTTTGAAATTTATCTTTCAAAATCTTGAGTTAAAAGAGACAATTTGTTTTCGAACGAAATGACTTTTTCCAACATCGAAAAAATTGTGTTTCCTTTCCCCTGTAGTTTACGATTAGAATTATTTAGAGGAGATATAACATCTACCATAAAATAAAAGTTTTGTACCCACTGATCGTCCGTTAGTTCAAAATAGCCAACACCCTTCTCAAGGAAAAATGCTTTGTTTCTAATAATAAGGAAGCAGATAGTTTTACAACGATTCCTCTTGAAACCCAACGTACCTTATTACGGAGCGATTGGCGATGACAAAGAGCTCTAGCTACAATTGTGTTGACAATGTGGATGGCCAATTCCATAACATTGCAACTTTTTTCTGGAAATGTCTACGAACAAAGCGTTTTTTGATGAATGATGCCATGGTAAACAAGCATCTCGTGATTTATTTTGTCCTTCAAAGTAGAAACAAACAGTAGTTTTACAACGATTCCTCTTGAAACCCAACGTACCTTATTACGGAGCGATTGGCGATGACAAAGAGCTCTAGCTACAATTGTGTTGACAATGTGGATGGCCAATTCCATAACATTGCAACTTTTTTTCTGGAAATGTCTACGAACAAAGCGTTTTTTGATGAATGATGCCATGGTAAACAAGCATCTCGTGATTTATTTTGTCCTTCAAAGTAGAAACAAACAGTAGTTTTACAACGATTCCTCTTGAAACCCAACGTACCTTATTACGGAGCGATTGGCGATGACAAAGAGCTCTAGCTACAATTATGTTGACAATGTGGATGGCCAATTCCATAACATTGCAACTTTCTTCTGGAAATGTCTACGAACAGAGCGTTTTTTGATGAATGATGCCATGGTAAACAAGCATCTCGTGATTTATTTTGTGCTTCAGAATAGAAACAAAACGTTTTCTTACTCCTGTCATACATTTTGCCCCATCAGTTGAAATTGACACAATTTTCTCGAGCGAATATATTTCTCCATGCATTCCATAACAGCATTTGCAATACCCCCGCCTCGCTTTTGACCTTTCAGTGGTAATCCTAAAAGTTCTACTTTAGGACCAGTAAACAAAATAAATCGGGCAAAAAGTGATACTTGCACTTTATCAGTTATGTCAAAAGATTCCTCAACAGCTAATGACAAAGCCGAAACCAGCTTAAGATCTTCGAATTTCTGATTGGCTATATTCGAAGACATTTTGACTGTTCTATGTTCTACAGTTTTAGCAGACCGTGGTAACTCTTTAATTTTTTTAAGAATGTCTTCCTTGTTCTTGAAATCCCGGAATAGCTCTTCGTATGCATATACAAAACAACGCTTAATGTATTCACCGCCTATGTATGGTTTACCTCGCTTTGCAATCTCTTTAATGACAATAAAACTAGCTATCTTAATATTGCAGCAAGATTGCACCCAAGAATTAAATACGGGACTTGATATTTCTTTGACTCCTCCGGAGTTCCTCAACTGCTTATTTCGTCATATCAGCGACGGGATATTTACTGCCAAATGTTTAGTTATGAAGTGTCTCTCTAAATTCGACCTCTTGTTGTGTGACAATCTTTCTTGAATAGCTGATTTATTGGGAAGCGTGTGACAGATAACGATTGCAACCGAATTGTGCCGATAAATTTGTTGTTGGAACATCCTTCTTTCTTCCTTCTTAGACGTTTACCTCCACTAGGAGCAAAATATCTCACTTAGTACATGAAACTCTAAGCTTTAGTAAAATGCATAAATTACAGTAAATATAGAAAATGTTGATGATTCGGTAATACCATATAGTTCGAATACTGGTTCGTGCAAAGATATTTTCTACATAAACTATTTAATCTTAAAAATGTATATATCCATCTTTATGTGCACATACATGCATATACAAATGGATATAGGACGAAGCTTTTACGAAAACGGTTTAAAATACCATTATGAAATATATTCTGCTAAATTTTTATTCTGACCTAAAAGTGGTAGAGACAAACCCAAAAATAAATATCTATAGGACTATTATAGGTTACAATTACATATTTAATTGAAGGCTTAATAGTAATAATGTTCCCCAAAATAGGTAACTACACGTCATCCATAGATATAGAATAATTCCGAGACATGTGACCCACCTTTTTGAAAATCTAAACTGACACTTTCTGAATACGTTAATGAGAATCCTTTCAATCGTTACACATCATGTGGTACATGTAAAAGTAGGTACAATATTTGGTTTATCGATAAAACAATAGAAAAGTACCCTTGAATTATTTGTGAAAAGTACCAAATTAGCTGGCCGAGAAATCTTCAGGGACATATGCTCCACCTTTTCAATTTGAATTTAAATTTCTGTGAAGACAAAAATACTCAGAAAATTAGTTTTGCATTGGTTTTACTCCATTTTATAATTTATACTAGCACATAAAAATATTTCTCGATTACAGAATGACTTTATTTCTAATTTTTTGACTTTCTCTTCGCACTCAAAGGGTGATAAACATCATCTTCATCGACATGCTGTGCGTCTGATGTTTAGCTGTCCGTGTCTTCTAAAATCAACCTTCTTTTTCGAAACTCTCGTCGACTTTCTCGACGCTGATATTGTATTACTGTTTACTGCTGTAAGAAGAATTTTAACTTTTTAATTTCCTAATGTTATAGGCAACGTAACATCCTAATATCAGTTTTATTATTGAAGGACTAGGGAGATGGCGCTAATTCAAGTAAGAAAAAAAGCAAAAGAGCACATGGTAATTGTAGGAGGTGTGATAGCAGACTTTGAGAAAAGCAATATAAAACAGACATTACTGGTACACTTACGTAGAGAAGAACACCTGGCACTTTTACTTACATAAGTTCACAACAACGTGAAAGGTACCACGTTTCAAAACGCCAGGAAAAATTATAATAGTACACGTACTCCAATAGCAGATATTTCAAGAAATTAAAAGTGACTCGTGTTGTTTGCTCTAGAACAAAAGCCAACGCGTCTAGGATTACTTTCTGAATTTTTATGCATTCGATTCTGTGGGCTGGTTTTTATTAGAAAGTATCTTATTACAGCTTAGATCGTATTGGAATCACGAGAATGAAGTCTGTCGATTGTTGTTACTAAATATAATAAATAAATATTTCAACAGTTTCTAGACTAGCTTTTAGTAAAAAGGAAGTATCACTCACATCTTGAAATATTAATAAAATAAAATCTGGATGACTCCCTATATAACGATCTAAAAATTAGGTGCACTGATGGACAGCAATCTGTGCAAAAGCTCACGAGGTAACCACAATTTGCATATGTCAATAATTCGTGTTAACCGCAGACCGCAACTGCAGACTAATTAATTTCTTTCTTATGAGAACTCTTCAGTACAGTATATCGGTCTGCAGTTGACAAACTATAATTCTCCAGATGATTTGTCGATAACTCGTAGAGATGGATTTGTTCCAAATTGTTACCCCATCCTCAGTGCAGGAGAAGTATTGGAATACATTCCAATCTACGACGAATAAAAATAGAAAACTATTTCCGAGAGCTAGAATCTTAATAAAATAAAATCTGAAGGATCCTCTACATGACGACCTAATAAAATAGGTGTGTCTTCTAACGTTGGATAATGGAAAGCTTCGGGATACTTCTTCACTATTTTATTTATATAGCTACTAATTTCAGTTTTACCATTGCTTGTACCCTCCTTTTAAAAATATCTTTTAGTCTGTCTTCTATTTTTCTTGACTTCAGCATGCGCCTTGAATGGTTGTCTTGCAGCATTTACTGTGGTGCCCAAATCAACTCAGCTGTTTTCCTGAAGAATTTGACCAATTGGCTTTTGTTTGAACTTCATGCTAAACCAAAAATTCTGCTAGTATTCTTAATAGCAGAAGTGTTGATAATTTCTGGGCATAGTATATTCTGAAAGGGGAATACAGCGAAGATAGTACATATTATCATTATTTTAAACTTGCAAATTGGAATAATTTTTCTAGTTACAAGTCGCAGATAGTAGTTACACATGTAACTAACATCCTAACTTAGCGGCAACAATATGCGAGGTACCCGTTGGCTATTAGGGTTGTACATAAGGTACTTTCTTTCAAGATTGGTTAAACATAAAATTTGTTTATTGGTTCCAACACTGTTTTGCAAATTGTATATCTGATCTTTAAAAGTAGTGTGTGTAACAATAAAATGCTAGTCTTTTCAATGTTAAGGGCTTCTACAACTTTAAGTTTTTGGCAATAATAAGTCAATAACCAGTAAGTTTACTGGCTTGAAATTTTGCATGCCGTTTATTCGATTCGATAGCTGCGACTTATCAACGAGCTTCTTTGAAAATTCCTTGTTTGTTGTTGAATTTAACCTGATTTAAGGAATATAAAAATGACCATGGGCTTAGTGTCATTTTTGGACTTCAGACAAGCAACGATAACAAAGGAATTTAGAAAAATGTTCTTTGACAAGTCTTAATCTTCCTATACTCACGCATACGGCCTGTGAGACCGATTTATATAGTATAGTATACGTCTTTCATTTTGACGTGAGTATAGGAAGGTTAACTACCGTATCGAATATGTGGTATTCAAAATTTCAAGCCTGCAAACCTGCTGATTCTTCACTTATTATTGACAAAAGAAAAGGTCGAAACCTGCCTGAGCTCTTAAAATTGTAAACAATTAATACTTTATCGTTATACATACATCTCTTAGAGCTAAAATATACCGCTTTCTAAATAGTTTTCGAACCGACTAAAAAAGAAAACAAAAATTTAAACGATCTTGAAAATTAGTTCTTTACATCCAAGTTTACTGTCCAGTAGAGGAAGCAGTAAATAAAACTAGTGCTAAACTTGAATTGTAACTGTTACAATGATTGCAAGAAAGAAGGAACTGTGTCTATATCGCCGAACCCGATTTTTTTAATGCACAAATCATCCGCGAGGAAATGAGCAAATAAGATCCACATTTCCGATTTAATTCATACAGTTACGTACAGAATTAGCATACATATACGATATTTTTCCGAACGAAAGCCAATTAACACATTCAATAAAAACCCATTCGTTATTACAGAAAGTACAGGAAAACTAGAATTAGTAATTACGACAAAAACCGCAGTTCTTTTCCTCCTCCGTCGACGTACCGCAGCATTATAATAATAAGTCATAATACACTCATAATGCAAACCAAACGCGCTAATAGAACTTAAATCACGGTTCGGTATCGTTTCCTCCTGTTCCAATTTGTCTCTTGCCGCTTTCTCTCTATTTCCATTTCGTCTTTCTCCGTCTGCTAGACCACGCAAATGATTTATTACCGTTTTGGATTTCCATCCTCCTACTTTTTTCGCCCGTACTTTAAAAGGGCATAATTCGAAACGAGGTTTTAAAGTCGAATATCGTGATAGAGAGCTCGTAGCTCGCGGGCGGCTATTTTATACGCGATTTTTTCCAATATTTATTACTTCCGCCCTACTAAGATCTGGTTAAGCATTTTACGAGAGCGGTTAATTTGCGGAAAATCCTGCGAAATTATGCCGATCATTTTATCTCGGGATATTAATCGCTAATTTTTAGCGCTCAGAGCTAGCCGTGGAGGAGTAACGGATCGTAAAAGTACACAACGAAGTCGAATGATCAAATGCTCTGTATACTCAGCAGATCTATAAATTGGCTTAGAAATATGGAGTAACTATTCTTCGTTTATACTATCTTAGAGTCTTGTAGTTAATGTACCGGAAAAGATCTGACACTTTCTGCAAATCTTTGATAATCCGCGTTACATTTCGGGTGTGAATTGCAACTATACGAGGTGCATTTAAAAAAATTATGAGGCGTCGTGAGATACTCAGTACGAGCGAAGCTTTTTGCGCACTAGATGGTTGCTTGACTAAAATGTAAAATTCAATAAAGAGAGAGTTTGTTTCCTTAGAGAAGAGCACATTGCACTAGTTTTAATAATATAGTAAACGGTTAACTATTTTGTAGACAATTTCAACGTACAAGCAAAACAAAGGAAATACAAAATGGTCAAATCTACTTCACTGATCGCTAGTCGGTTGCCATGGTAACGTATACCAAACACCAAATGTAATGTACTCTTCTCTAAGGACACAAACTCAGTGTCAGTAATACTACACCACAGTCTTTGCGATCACTATCTGTCAATATATTATTAGTTTCATGAAAACGCTGACGAGCTGACTAGCAAATTCATAGGCTGTCCGAACTGTTCACCTGGTTTACTGGATGCATTAAATCGGACGACCCCATAGTATTGCTCACGAGAACTGTTGGCCGTCACATTCATTCTGACTTCGAGCTTAACATCTCTTTCCAGTTTCGTACTTATGCTATCCGAATTTATTTCCATATTCGGTGAGTAGTCGCGAATTTCACTCTGGAAGGGCTAATAGTGAAGTGAAAGACACATTCTTAGTGCCTACTAAGTGGACAAAAGTAAATACTAAATTCCCACTAGAAAGTCAAGGTTAGGATTGTATAAAACTAAGTCCTTAGAGTGTTTCAAGTCAGGATGAATTTAGCAACAAGTACACCTTGTCAGTTCTACTGTGAAGATGGTGGCAAACTGAATGCCCAAATGTCCTATGTAATTATCAAATGAACGTTAAGGATCGCACATCACAAATTTGCTTCGACGTTCAGCTTTTTCTATAGATCTTTTTAATTCCTGATTTTGTATAGAATAGCATGTATTTAATATTGTTCTTCTAACACATTGACTGCCATAACTATCATATTTGATAGCCAGTGATGTTACCGTTGGGGCTTTGATAATGTATTCACATGTCAGGCCATGGCTATCAAAAATTTATCACTTAGACCCAAATCTTGCAGAAGTTTAACTGTTGCCTCCCCCTCCCCTACTATGTGCTCAAATATGATAGCCATGATCGGTGTTGAAAAAATTTCCACGGGGATAACCACACAAAAATTCATTTTTACCATTCAAAATTTAGCCAGATTAAAAAAATATTTCACTTAAATTTAATTTTGAATACTATGCATTAGGAAAAAATTCATAGTACGCCCCTACCCCTGCCGTGAACAACGTGAAAAATTGGTTGAGCAGTCAACTTGCTACGGACTTTGGAGTAAGTCTTTTTCTTTCAGGGGAATAGCGATCAAAATTTGCAGCTGTACTGTTTCTTCCTCTCTGATTATGCATGTAGGTTGCATAGTCCGCACTGAAATAAAGGAGAAGCGAAAAGGAGCAAATCGGAGAAAGAAGAACGAAATGTTTCAATTGACTTTTAACCCTCGACCTCCATTGATTTTCAGGATCTTGTGTGCGTTTATTTTATTTATTTGATTTAATGATTTGTAACGTACCAGAATGAATTAGCTGACATTCTGAAGTTTTTGAAACTAAGGGTGGTACGTTGCAAGTACTGGATTTGTTGATACAACCGCACAGTTCCCGTTGAATGTACAAAGAGAGAAGTCAAAGGTTTTCGCGAGTAACAAGAAGGAGTGAAACAGAATATTTTTGAGTTTTTTGAAATCTTCCTTTTCCAATTAGTCAACACGACTCTTCCACTTTGAAGTCGATTGTCATTGGTTCCTGTTTTCTGTCTAGATTTTTTGAGTTCGTTGTTATGGTTGAACGCATCGAATATAGAACGATTGCTTTGAAGGCAAGTACGACAAAAATGATATCTGAAACTTGAATAGTCCCCTCGATGAAGAATGCTCTTTCCAATAGAGATAAAATAGAGTGCTATTACTTATTTCTGATGACCGTACTGGATTCTAACAAGCAAAAACAGCTTGGGAATGGTGAAAAAGAAGAAAGGTTTCTGGAATCCTGTTCGTTTATTAAACCTATTCACATCTAAAACTTTGATTGTTCAATCAAAAGCTTTGTCAAACATTATGGGTATTCTATGTCTTGGAAGAGGGAAAATGAAGGTGAACTGACTAGGAGGAGTTACAGCTGAAATAAGCAACTTTAAAAATTAACACATAAATATCTTCTGGGTTTTCCACTGTGCGCCGTAGAATGCTTCTTTAAATGCCGATAATTTAAACGGAGAGACATTAAGTGCTTCACAACGACTATGGAAATACCTGTTTGACCAGTTTTCAGCAAACTGACCAGAAGGTTTACAGTTCACCCAATTGGTTTTTAATTCTTAAGGATACCTACTTAACATCTAGATTTTCACACTTTTAGCATGAATTATAACCTCCTTTGATGATAAGACATTCCTTAAAATAAAAATTTGTGACGATTGCATTGCTAGAGACCTACAAGAAGTTTTAATTGATCCCTTAAGTCGTTGCTCGTCCTATACATCCATTAGCACCTTCCAAATCATTAAATTTCAGTGCAAATTTTTGTTTGTACGTGTACAGAACCCAATATCTAATCAAATCGCATCTGCTTGTTCGTAGAAATATCATAAATACCAAATGAATTCTCGAATTAGCATCAAATTGCAGTAAATGTTAAAGTACATCGCCTTCGTAAGTTTAGTTCATTCAACGTTACGTTAGAGTTTCTTTCTCCGTTAAAACTAGATACAGCCACAGCGAGCAAAAGAACATCTCGCTTAGACGGTGGGCGTAGTAAGCCTGTTTCAAATCGCACCAGAGTCTGGCGGGTATTTTTTCCAGTAAGACGCAATCGGTCCTAGATTTTCTAAACTCAACTCTCCTCTTTTACCTTATTGTTATTATTATTACGTCTTTTGAATTCTATCTGGGTCAATTCCGGTTGCAATCCGGTCTGCGTGTGGGTAAAAACCGGGCTTTAGTGTGAGTTCGTGCCACGTGCTCGTGCATAATTGAACGCGGACTTTTATATCTAGTATTTTTCACGTTGGTGTCAGTGGTATTCAATCATATTGTACACCGTTGGCAGTTTTAAATGCCACAGAGTACGTTTACCCTGCTAAAACGAACGCTTTGCATGGATTCGTGATAGAATTCTTTAGCTACTTCTTTATGTAACAAGTATCCATGATGAACATCGCCTAATAACTCCGAACCTAAAATGTACAATTTTGAAATTAAAATGGGCAACTCCTCCAATGACATAGCTGCCAAATTTGAAAATTAATGCAAGACGTTAGTCATTAATTAGTACTTCCTCGAATTCTAGCGCACACTATATACGGCAAGAATTATATTATACGTACATAGCATCTAGGCTTGCATGCGTGACTTTCCGACCTTTTCTCGTACAAGAACATCGGTTCATTTATGTAATTCTTACTCTCTTGTACGGTACTTCAACACTTGACCACAGCCGCAGTCATTACGAGCTGATTTCCTCGAGATTATTTAACGATGTAGGAAGCGTAGGTTATAAGCAGTAGTTGTAATTGTGGAGTAAAATATGAAGGAAATACGCCGGAAGTGGACGACGGTAAAGTGAAAATAATCCGTGCTGAGAATTGACTTAATATATAGGATAATGTTATATCTGACTTCATTTAGGTCGATTCGGTATCTTGAAGCATGTCTAACTAATGTGTTAATGGTTTCTATATTCAACATACACCTGAGAACTTTTGTCAGAAAAACTAATCACAAAATTTAATTTAGATGAGATGGTATCATCATCAATTACCTGCATATTGTCGATTAGAATTGCAGGACAGGATGCTATTAGATTCCATTCTATCTATTGCTTGGCCGTCTTATGATATTACTAATCTCTAGGTACTGTTCTTCCACCTGAAATATCTGTTAGAGCGTCTTTTCTCTCTTAGCAATAACTGATTTATTCCTTTTCTTGATGTGCACAAAAATCCTCGACTGAACATTCAATTCTTTAAGAAGATATTAAGTCCCGCATTTCCTTCTTCTGCAAATTACACTTTAATTCCCCATAAAATTCAAACGAGTTTCCAAAGAACTGAAGACCAAAAAGTAACTCCGACAGTAGAAAAATATGTCACTCAAAAATTCAACAATCCGTTTATTCAAGTCCTTTCTCGTCCGCACGTCAGGATACGATGGAATTGAAAAGAACTATTGCTCATGGACTTATTTGTTAGACTAGCACAAGCGGACTCTTTGCACGTGAGATACTTACTTGATCACGCTGAAAAAGGGATATAGCCACACAAATTCGGAAATAGAAATGAAAACGTTTTTAACTGACAAACTGCATCAGGATAAGATAATTTGAAACTTTGTCTATCGAGTAAGTTACAGAATTTTCTGAATTATAAAAGAGGAAAATCGTATTTGGAAAGTCTTCGCGCCATCATCTACTTTCAGTAAGTCATCATCCCCAGTAAAACACAAAGAAATCTATTCGTTATAAAATCATCATCAAATGACGTTTTGATAGAACTCACACCCAAGACACGACTTCGGCTACGAAGAACACGTTACCCAAATTATCATTATTCTTCCTCGTACCAAGTGAGATTTCGTTAATTGAAATTAAGGAAAAATAGAACGAAATGCGTATCATCCTCGTTGGGAAAATATCTTACTCTTACCCGAAAGCGTTGCAAAGAACCAACAGTGGTTAACTCTTTCATAAGTGGGCGGGTTCAAAAATATAAGGAAAGGCAAACCTTTCATTTGGGAAATTCGGCCAGCTTTAGATAAGTATAAGTATCTGGTAAATATCCAAAGGAATTTGAGGGAGGGGATATAGTAAGAGGAATGCAGAATCCGGAAGAACTTGCATTAGATTATCAATGGTATGAAAAGAAATATACGTATCTATATCCTGCAAGGTTATTAGTGAAGAATCTGCTGATTCTTATTCTTTTGAAATGTATTAAAGAGAATTAAATTGAAATTTTTGACATCACATTGTCGAGGGAAAATTTGTGACTTCCTTCTTTAGACTTGACCTACTCCATCAGTGTTGGAAGGATTCCACGGTGTTCCGTCATAAGAGCGAGTAGGCAACAAGAAACAAAGTTTGCATGAAAAGAACACCTTTCGGCCATGATAAATGAGTGGATGCATCTTTAACTAAGCATCAAATAACTTTTGGCGAGATCACAGTAATGAAAACCGGCTCTGGAAGGTTTTTTCTGCCGATTCTTTTACCAGAAAAAGAGACCCGAACCCGATAAGGAAGCTTTCCACGCAAAAGTTTTTTCGATGGATGTCAACACACGGAGGAATTGGAAGAAATCGAAGGTTGTTAGCATATATTTTGAGAACCTGCAACTTGATTCTTTACCCCTTCATCACTGATAGCATTGGAAAAAGACTAGGAGTGATTTGCTTTTTCCAGGGTGGATGAACTAAAGAAAGCGGAACATGAGATAAAATTTATATTGAATAAATTTTCTGGTTTAAAAGAAATAAGATTTAATATCTTCAACATCTTGTCATCTGAAAAAGCCAAAAACCTTTTGCAACTTTCCACATCGAATACGAAATATCTATAAATGACGTACCAAATTGCTGCATATTAAACCCTTGAACTGTGCTCTTTGCAAGCTTCTAAGATACTGAAAAAATGCAATTCTTTTATGTTTCACCGAGAACTACTATTTGCTCTTTCAAATATCATAAAATTTGGGGATTTTCTTAGTCAAATTTGCTGAAGACAATTTTTCATAGACGAACACTAAAGCCCTTAGACGTTTTATCGTCTTCCTCCGAGCGAAGCTATTACCTAAACTTATTAGTCATTCAGTCATTTTCAACTTCACCATTTTTGGCTTTGCATACGTGTAAAGCCACTAATAAAGCTAGTTCGTCTCCATTATTCACTCAAATCACCAAATTACCCTGAAAGACTGTTGGTTCAAAACGAAATCTTTATGTACTTGCTTTAGACAGATCAGATAGATGGAAACTGAAAATTGCTTCTAATGAGGTTTTTATCGACATTATTTATATAGTTTTCAATCACGATAAAATTTTGAAGCCTTGAAATATCTGATTGGTTTCGCCGACTGACCACATCAGCCCTTGCTCTCATAGAAATGCATTTTATTCGTACGATATGACTTCCTCAATCTAATCATTTATCGAAGATGACGTACAGATACAAGTAGGTACTAAACCAAATGAACCCCCATGTGGGTTGTATTAGTCAAAAGGGATCTTGACTAATAAAATTTTGTTGTATCTAGTTAGTTCGATATATTTCCACCCAGCAGGAAAAGGTCACTCTTGCTTTGACTAAATTTTGTCTATGATCAGTGAACATCTCCAAAAACTAGGTTTTGGGTTTGAAGAGGAGTAGCAACGTTGGAATTGAATTTAGTTAAATTTAAATAGATATCACCCCCATCTTATTTCACCATGTTTCGAAAGCAATGACGCCATTCTCCATATAAAATAAAGATAGAAAGCAAATATTGGCTGTTTGTAGTTAGGTGCTTAGCGTCGAAATCCTGAGAATCCTTTGAGCAAATTTAGCTCCGGTTTTGCGAGGCTGATTAGGCTGGATTGTCTGTTGTGTTTTCAGGTGGAAACGCCACTGCCACTAAGTGTAGTTCGGTAATGGGAGGCAGAAATCAGCAACCGCCAAACTTTAACATTGCATCCTCTAGACAACATACTTCCCGTTCTCACATTTTCTAACAGTATTTTTGCACTTATTGGCCTATAGACACTATCCCTTAATTCAAATTTAGACTAAAAATAGACTAGACTAACATAAAAAGTAAATTTTCTGCGATACGTTGTATTGCAGCTAAAGCTTTGGTCTCAGTGCATTGCTTTGGAGCACCCATTTCCATTAGCACTTATTGAAACCTATGCTACCTGGAAGACTTTTCAAGTCCAAATTATGCTGTAAATATTTAAAATTAAGAATCTGAATAACGAATCGAATGTAAACCTTCATCGTAGTCTTGGTGTGTAAAGCAAAATTATATATTATATTAATTGTATTTTATGATTCAATGCTCCTTTCTTGGCAATTGAGGATTTGCAACCAAACTAGTACCTCAAATAAATAATTTGCTGTGTAGCAGAGGATGTATGGATACGTTGCAGTGAAATCGCTAGGAATGAGAATCTATTTGATAAAAATCATCACTAAATTTCATTTTTCTCAAACAAAACGTTTGACAACTTAGTGGTATTTTGCTTCCTTATAAGTCAAAAATAAGAGGAGCGAACATCATTTTAGGTAGTATTTCATCGAATATACCGAAAAGGAGTTCCTATGTTAACTTTCTGTGGAAATATTAGACGTAAGTCCGAAGTGTTGAAGTGCTCGGAGCAATAGTGTTTACACATTCAAATTAAAATTGAATACGAAAAACCAACTGCCAATCAGTAGTGGGTATGTTTAACACATTCCATTAGTGCATAAATTTCTTTACGAAGCAATTATTTACAAATACCGGGTTTCTACAAAATCTCTGTATCAAATTAAAACGGAAAAAGTGAGGGAAACTAAATTTGTAAGGGAATGCGTCAAAGTGTCTTCCTACTATTACAGGAAAGCTAACGTTAATTTCCTGGAGTTTTGTAAGGAACCAATGAAGGACTCCCAAGATTATCTACGTTCATTATTTAGGCGAAGAAATATAAACGCTAGTAAAATCCTGCCCATATACTCAGCAAGGTCAAGTGGATATTACGATAGGAGATATACGTGTACTTTCGTTGCCACCGCATCGAAGCCCGAATTCACAGAATTTCGAGCTCTTCAAGCGCGTGTCGAAACATGTGTCACAATAAATAATTCGAATGTTTACTGTTTACACAAAAGAAATGTCAACGCTAGTAAAATTCGGCCCATATGTTTAACAAGGTCAAGTGGATATTAGGGTAGGTGTTGCTGGCTTAAATTTGCTCACTTTTTTGAATCCGATCAAAGGGTGGCCCATGAGAGTCATTACTACACATGAAACAACATTTTTATTTTCTCATTTTTTAAATAACTTAAAAGCACATAATTAAGAAGAAAAAGGCATACTTTTAGCGCGTATAATCTTATAAATAAATTGTGAAAAATCCTGTAGAATCACGTATGAGAACAAATAACCTCAAGATACAGAACTGCAAATCATCCTTTTCAAATTTCCGCTCAGGTACATGTATATACCATGAATAATTTCAAACCAGAATATACGTCACGCAACTTTGTATTGTACTTTTACGACGAACCTAGGCCACAAAACTGACTATAAAATGTTTGGATGGATAGGCAAAAAGTAAGGATCCTAACAGCCATACCAAATATCTGTGGTCTCCTACTCTTTTCATATCGAGCCTCTATCCTCTCTCGAATCGAGATCAAACGCCAATAGAACGAGGATTTTTATATTTTCGGTGTCACCAAACGAGAGGCGTAGGCTGGCCCGTTCCCTACTAGCATTTTTCGGCTAATGTAGGCGGTTCTCCGAATCGTTCTGCTGGTATTTAGGAAATAAGGAGTTACAAAAGTAACACCATGACCTCTAAACGGGAATTTAGAATAAAATCAAACAAAGTAATAAATAGATTCTAGTGGATACATAAAATAGACACACGATCATTTAAAATTTTGCCTGAAAACCGGTTGTAAAATATGAAAATTAAAAATGCTCTCGTAGTTATTTGAAGCGATATAACTTATAAGATACATGTAAAATTGTAGTTAATTGTCGACAACTTCTTCCGTTGAAGTACATCAACGGCACTTTTATAAAATTATTCCTATAATTCAGCGGATATGGGACAATGCAAACTTGAATAGAGCTTACATTACAAAGTACGCGATCTTGCACGGTCAAAAGTATTAAACATTGAAAATTCCATATTAAAAATCTCATTCATAAAATTGTCGTTGATTGTCTACAACTTCTGCCGTTGAAGCTCATTAATGACGCTTTTCTTTTTTAATTATTTTTATAACTCAATCGACGCAATACGTTACAAGCTTGGAAAGACTATACGGCACAATGTATGCGATGCTGCACGCTGTTTGCACGGTCAAAAATAAGCCACTACGCTTAACGAAGAGGCAGTTTTATTTTCGCAACGGAATTTATTTTAAATCCGAAACGAATGGAAAAATTTGCCAGGTTGTTTGTTTAACATCTGGTTTCTGCAAAGTTTTACGATTAGTAGTTTTAACATGCGCTTCGAGATTGTTTTCGGTGATAGATAGATACGTAAAGCGTATATCTTTATTTAAAAATATCAATTACGTAAAAGCGCAATTTTTAGACATTGGAAATCTATTTCCTCAATATTGGCACCTACATTTCGTTTGTGGGTCGAGCAAGCAGATTTTGATATTATTGTAAGGGCAGTATTTTTTGGTAAGAGTATTATGGGACTGGGAAATCTTCTTTGCGGAATACATATTTCGACAACCAAGTTTTCATGTTCAAGAGCGACATCAAAAGAACTAAATGTCGGGCATAACTCCAACTAAAAATGATTTTGAATCAAAACCCAAAACAGATCCCCATTAAATAATGAAGCGATTCTTATAAAATGGAATTCGTCATAATATACAACTGTATTTCTCACAATTCCAATTAATAACGAAAACAACTTCATTCTTTCTCCCGTAAACGGAGATATTTAATTAATTTCTTTTTCCATAAACGTTAATTATGGCGGCAATCAAAGCCAATGTTGTGGACGCATAGGCATTTAGATCCATCTTTGTCTGGTAATAGGAGCATAAATAAGAATAATTTTGCTTATCCAATAGACGCTAGCTTGCCCCACCTTACGATATGCGTGCATAACTTTTGTGTTAATTCAAGACTCGAAGTCGTTCTACCGTAACTTCTTATGTACAGCGATCCACGCGGATATTAGTACGCAACAGATGTTGGTGAAATCGAGAAAAATCGGTTGAAAACTTAAAGAAAACATGTAGACAAGCTTGTGATCTGTAATCTATACCATTATCAAGACTACCTGTTTTTGTTGGATCGTTTTTTACCAAACTATTTCCCAACAAAGCAGACTTTTATTTGATCCAAAGAATGAAAGAATAATTCTAGGATTGCATCTGTGAGTGCACGGCTATTAAAATTCTACTTTACAAAAAACTATGAGCTTAATTAAAAATCTAGAATACCAAAAGCAGTTCTTCATTTGCGACTTTCCGAAACATATACATAGTATTCGAAGTCGTCTTGAAGACTAGCTGAGCAATATCACTATAAATTTAATGTCTGTGAGATTAAGATGAGAACTTGAGGAACAGTCGTTTCCCCAGTATTGCCAATTACACCAACCAAAGAAAAATAAAGAAAATACTTCGTAATGATAAAACTGTGAAACTACAAAATTTTGCTGCTCAGATGATGACCTTCATTCGTCGTTAAATGTTTTAAAATTAGTGGTTGTGAGAGTTGTAGTCCGACGCTGAGAAGCATAAGGATTTACGAGAAGAAGCGAAGACGTGGTTGTGAGATTCAAAAGGTAAAAACTAAGATGGAAGGAAAAGGTGATGTAGCCATCGACCTTTTCTTGTGTCTGAATACAAAGGAAAAGCTTGAGAGTATACTTAATTTTGGCTAAGAAGAAGAAGAAGTGGTTGTGAGATGCAAAAGGTAAAAACTAAGATGGAAGAAAAAGATAATGTAGCCATCCGCTTTTTGTTGTGTCTGCAAATAAAAGAAATGCTTGAGAGTAAACTTAATTCTGGCTAAGAAGAAGAAGAAGTGGTTGTGAGATCCAAAAGGTAAAAACGAGAATGGAAAGAAAAGATGATGTAGCCATCAACCCTAGGTTGTATCTGCAAATAAAAGACAAGCTTGAGAGTAAATTTAATTTGGCTTCTATGTTATATACGAGATCTAAGAGATAAATGACAATGTACGCTTCCAGTTATCAAAAGAATACGAATTCGTTACCTCTCGAGTCAAGAAAATCAAGTATGTGGCTAAAAGTTATTTGAGACATTTAGTCTCCTCGTAAGAAGCAAAAATTGCGTAGTTGTCCACCAACTACATTATATCGGAGACAATCTAGTGAACCAACTTACTTTCAGAATTTAACCACGCCCCTCCAAATCCACGAAATCAGAGAAAGCCGGGCAAACTCCGTCCAATCAGATTTCAAATAAATAGAAAGTTGGCCAACTTCCGCTTTTTCCAACAACGAAGCAACTTTTAGGTACGAACTTGAATCCATTGGCAGGGGATTAAATCCCTCAGGAACAGACTGACGTGGCAACTATCAGAGACATGTAAGTTCATCCTTATTGTTAGATATTTGGCTTCGTGGGAAATACACGAGAGGGAAAAGAGGGAGTTGGAGGTCCAAGTTTCGTAAAAGTCAAACTTATTTGAGTACAAGTAGAGGAGGCAGAAGACGCAAAATTGTCGCCCCAAAGGACTGGAGGCTCGTTTTATAAGCATTTTAGCGCTGTGGTTAAGGTGGTTAAGGTGACATTTAATGACTAGAGATGGGAAGAGTTTAGTGGGTTCGTAAGGGGGTGTACTAGCCGGAAATGTTGTAAGCATTGAGTAGTATCAAGTAGTTTCAGTAGTTCATCATAGCATCAAGAGACGTTTTGTGGATGGATAATTCGTCTCTGCAGAAAATAAAAGGTGTCTCTAGCCGTGGCTTATCTAAGTCGCTACTAGAACAATCTCGTCTATTAACGATGGTTAATAAATTTGAAGAAAAACGAATTCAATTTGAAACCAGTCAATATACAAATTACGAAGAAAAGTAGATTCAATAGTACAAATGGTGAATTTTGCAAACTATAACAATTTGGAACACATTTACAGCATTTTCTTCAAAATACAATAGGAAAGAGTAATGTGAATTCTTTGAACTTTCTGGACATAGCTCAATTTGGAAGTTTATATTTGCTCCACTGCACGTTAGAATATCTATGCTATTTTGTAAACATCATTGATACTTCAGAAAATCCTTTGATATTTTACAGATTCTATGGGTGCCTAAATAAGCTTTTAGCGGATATAAATTGCCCAATATTGTTCAAGACGTTTTGAACAAGATTTACAAGACTTTAATAAGGCCGGTCATCACGTATGCAATGGAGACTACAGCAATCACTAAAAAAGAACAAGAAGACCTAAAGATAGCAGAAAGAAAAGTTTTAAGAGCAATATTAGGGTCGCACGTCACAGAAGAGGGAGTAATAAGACCGAAAACTAACAAAGAAATAGAGGATCAACTTGGGGCAGAAAATATTATAAGATACACTAAAGCTCAATGGCTCCAATGGGCAGGCCACATCATGAGAAGAAAACCAACGGATATGATAAGAAGGATAACCCAGTGGATTCAGATATGGCCCAGAGGTAAGGGACGACCAAGGAAGAGATGGAGAGATGCCGTGCAGGAAGACGTAAAAGTGATGAAGATAACCGATTGGAGATCAAAAGCAAGGGACAAGAAAGAATGGAGGAAAATAACACAGGCCGCCAGGACTCATAGCAAGCTTTAAAACACAGGGAGCAAGAGGAGTAGTTCACCTCATCAAAAGAACTTCAAAAACGTCATAAGACGTTAGCTATAGCCCAACGGGCTGAAAGGCTTGATGATGATGATGATGGGTGCCTAAAGAAGCTTTTAGCGGATATAAACTGCCCAATATTGTTCAAGACGTTTTAAACCAATCATAACCCAGAATTTCTTACAAAATACTCCAGTAAGAGTCACACCTTCATGCCTTTGAATTGTGATTTATTGCACCATATATTTTCGATACCAGCCGACCTTAATATTGCATTGTTTGCTAGGGATTTTAATGACACTTGAAAAAGTCTTCAACGGATCAAAACTGCAATAAATTGTCCAAACAGTTTTCAATATGCTCACAGTTGGGAATTGTTTCGAAATACAGTACAAAACTGTCACATTAGTTGAAAGGACATGCTCCCATGGATCGGATTTAAGTTTGCTAGAGCACACCACTTAATATGAAAGTTAACTCTTGAGCCAGTACACCCTAGAAGAATGATGATATTATAGAAAATTTAATGATGTTTAATGAAATATTCAATGAATCGAAAGTTCTCGCAGTTGTTCAGAAGATTTTGGGCATGTTTGCATTGAGTTTGTTTATAGGTAGGAACAACTGGAAAGTCTCACACGAATGGAACGGGGAACATCTTCACGGATCAAATTATATTTTTAAATAACAAAGTTTGAGGGCAATTCGACCTTTTGAATCTTAGGTTCTGCTTGCCCAAAGTTCTCCAAAGATTTCCAATGTACCCACAGCCAAGCAATTTGTTTCGAAACATGGAAAAGAAAGCGTGATAAATTTAAAACTATGTAAATGTCGTCACCGATCAGTTTGAAATTTGCTGGAGAAAGCATTTTCGATACGGTCAAGTATCAAAGTTAAATCTTGCTTCAGAGCACTTGAGACGACTGGCGCTGTTTTACAAACTTCAGTGATATCTAATGAAATCCCCTACATCAAAAAATTCCCTAAAATTTTTCAAACATGTTTAACCGCATTGAAGTTTGACAATTTGTTCCAAGGTATAGCAACAAACGATTATATAAATTGAAAGCGAATATCTGCACAAAACCGCTTTATGTTTGTTGCAGCAAGTCCGTTCAAAGTCGTTGAGTTTGAATGTAGAATATAACCCGACAGTATCTTAGAATAATTATTATATTTTATAAACTTCATTGGTGGCCAAAGGAATCGATTAAAGTTGTCCAGATTTCTCCTAAAGGTTTTGGATTTACTCGCAGTTGAGAATTTGCTTCGAAGTATAACAAGAAGGCGTTGAACCAGCTGAAACGACTTGTCTCAACGGGTTGAGTTCTAATTTGCTATGGCAGACCGTTTTAGCTGTTGTTAAGTGTTGAATCTTAACGCAATGCATCTCCAGAAAGTGATTATATTTTAGAAGAATCAGTAATGCCTAATAAAGCCTTTCACAGACCAAACTTATCCAAAATCCTCCAAATAAATTCAGAGATTTAGTGCTGCACATTAATTTATGAACAGAGTAGAAAACCATCACTTGAATTCAAGGAGCACATACATATTATATGTGATGCATCGAGTTCAAATTTACAAGGGCAGATTCTCTACGCGCCATTCGATTTGAGCACTTCTTAGAGCACTAATATCTTAAGAAATAAAAAAGTAGAACATCTACATAACTCTCCAATGGAGGACTTGCATTGAGGTTCATTTGTTAGGCAACTCTCACAGAAAGCTGTGCAATGGTTGCAGTGCAGACTACATTGCATATGCCGATAATTCTCACAGAGAGAATTGTTATTTGTTAATGCTAGACTACAACCGTAGACTAGTTTCGTCCTTATTAGGACCCTTCAGTACTGTACGATGTATCCCTGGTATGCCAAAAATTATTTCTGTTCATCAGATGGAGCCATTCGTTTGGTGAAAACACTTAATATGATAAAATCTTGTAACACCTAGTTGTGGAGTGCAGCCATTGCACAACTTTCTGTGATATCTGCCTAACAAACGAACCTCAGTGTAGGTTATTCTTTGGAGAGTTATTTAGATGTTCTACTTGGCTGTTCTTTGTGAATGTAACTTTCTCAAGTATCTTTTGAAGCTGGTTTGCTAATTGTCACTAATATCTCACAGATTTTAATGATACGTAAAAAGTACGCAACAGATTATACTTGCTCAAAGTTTCTGAAAGAATTTTAGAGATGTTGAAGGCTGGTTCGAACTATCACAGGAATAAAAACGCGTCTTGAGATGTGTTGAGAAAAAGACGCCCTTATTAAACACACTTGCTGGAGCAGATTTATTCGCACGATGTGGCTCAAATTTATACCAGAAAATGTTGTATTAGTGAGAAGATTGAGGTTACTTTTATTACACACTTTTGCTATTACGATTCTTCAGGGAATTCAAAAAAGGATTAATCGAATTACACCACTTTTATGCAATGCTTCATTGATGGAAGGAATGCGGAAAAAGTTTGCTGTATTTTCCCAACGTGGCCTTTCTAGCATTGTCCCTTCAAACATTTGTTAGTTATCGTGATTAAGTAATTTCTTGCTAATGGTAGTTAATTGATTATTTACTGTAAAAATTACATCCCTCCTTAAAACGCATCGCTTCCTGATCATCTGCAAAATGATAGATTAGACATTTACGCTCTGAACAGTTGGCACTACATACAGCGCCCGTCTTCGCTCGTAATTTTCTCACTGAGGAAGGCAGCTATGTTATCGAAATGCATATTTGATAGCACAATGTAGACTTATATTTGAATCGGTATGATAAAGGTAAGATCTCATTTTGAAAAAGTATCAGGAATCACTTCGCATGGATATATTCGACTCACAATCAGTATTTCAAGTTATTGTTATTTAGTGGAAACCTGGAAACGTACAAAAGCGATAAATTTACATTCTTTTGTTTCAACTTCAGAGATAATACGCAATTATCCACTGAAAGCAAACTTCTGTGGCATCGGCGTTAAAATTCTATGTGAACACTTTAATTACTGTCTCATTACCGTCCCCGGCGTGCCTCCAAACACTTCTTACTCATACCTTCACACACACACATATACACTCTGGCAAAATAATGAAGCAATAAAAATGACTGCGACTTCTCACATTCGTTAAATACGCGGAAACGTTTTCTTTTATTGGTTGAACGAGGTTCGAAGATCGGGCCATTACTAGAGAACTAACGTGTGTATAGGTATATTGTAGGTACGGTGTGGTAGAGAAGAGAATGTCGCGCTATGTTACCTATATAGAGGTGCATACGTTTGTACTTACACTATACGAACGCCGTCTATCGGTCGCTCGCAATTATGTTAATACGATGGACATAATTGTTACAACTTCTTATGAATAATTTACAAATCTTCGGCTATTAATAGGCGGCTTTCACGTTATACATCGGCGATTGCGAGTATGTAAGGGGGACATTATAAAAGTCTCGGTTGTGCACACATGCACCGCACACACGTGCATTCGGACGAGGCGAGGCGACACATACAAACGCGGACGTTATGCGAGTGTCGGTTGCTATATTTAGTTCATTCATGTGTTTTGGTCTAGGATTCTCTTTATCGTTCGCCACCTTTTGGGTGTATGTTTATGATTTTCTTCCTTAAACCCTCATTGGTGTCTGAGAAAAATATAGAAGGCGATGGAAATTTTAGAAAGAAATTATGGGCTTTTGATTGAATTGTTTACCCAAAGAAACTCAATGTTTGTCTGAAGGAAGGAATCAAACAAGTATCAGTGAATTATAATGTAGGTAGATTAACACAGGCTTCAGCAATTTGTTGTGAACCAAGACGCAAACTAAAGGGACTACTTTGGAGAAAAACTTTTAACCTTCCTATACTCACATCAAAATATGAAACACGTATACTACACTATATAAGTGGGTCTCACAGACCGTATGCGTGAGTATAGGAAGGTTAACCAAAGAATATGAAAACGAGGACGAAGAAGGAGCAAATCAAAATGAGAGAATATGGTGAAGAAGCAATTGACTCTGGCATTCCAGGTAGTCCCATGAATCCAGTTAAATTCAACTTCAAAACAAGTTTCAAGACCACAACAACTCGAACAGGAATTAAAAACTGACTTACAACCTAAGATTAAGAACCTCCTTTTACTTCCCTCAAGGATCTATAATTTCGACGAACATCCAAATTGGAGATATAAGAAGAGCAATTTCATTCGTGTTGCTTATTCCTGCAAATTTAGAACTTCTGATTAGATTTCTAATAATTTTTACACCTTGGAAATATCAAGGTACTGGTCCAATACTTCAATTGCAATTGACATTGGCGTCCCAGGTAATCCCATGAAGCTAATTAAATCCAACTTCAAAACAAGTTTCAAGAGCGCAATTACTCGAACGGGAATTAAAAGCTGACTTACAACCTAAGACTGAGTACCTCTTTTCTACTTCCCTCGAGGTTCTATAATTTCGACGAATATTCCAATTGGAGATAGGTATAATAAGAGCAATCTCATTCTAGTTGCTTGTTCCTTCAAATCTAGAAGTTCTGATTAGATTTCTAATAATTTTTTATATCTTGCAAATATCAAGGTACTGATCCAACACGTCAATTGTCAATCTGGAAGATCGGCCACTTTTAATAAATGTTGGCGTGCGTTTGGTGAGCCAACATCAAACTACAGCCGTACGATATTTGTTGAGCTAGAATTCCTAGAGATTTTAAGATATGTACGAGGAATAAGCTGAAATTTAGTAGATTGTGAAAAATCATCACACAGTTATTTGGGACAACTTTTTATGTTTCATTTAGCGTTTAGATGTTGAAGTTACGTTCGTTATAACTCAGCTAGTTCTTTTTGAATACTACAATAAAGTTAAATTAACCAGAGAGCGCTTTCGAATCATAATTTACTATGATTTTGAAAGAGATCTAAGCGCTTATGAATGCAAAGAGAATTTAGATTCAGTTTTAAGTGAACAAGCACCACCTATGGCTACAATTTACAGATGATGGAATTTGAGGGCGAAAGAAATTCTGTTCAGCATCAGAAGGGAGCAGAACCTCCCCTACGGTTGTGTACGACAGAAACACTGCTGCTGTTAAAAACAATTTCAGTCAATTGAAGCCAAAGAATGTGTAGGAGATATTCAACCCTTTTAGTACTTCCGATGTGACTATGCAAGCGTTACATCTGCCTGTATACAATCATTAGTTCGTTTTAGTATTGAATTGAATTAGCTGGAACTTGCTAGGATTGAGTTCAAAACGTTTATGGAAGTTCCTCTCATCAAAGTCTAACAAGACGACATACCGAGGGTAGTACTGTGCAGACAAGAGGAAAATCGCAGGAGTTCCTACTTGTATAACGGATACATATCAGCGCTTTCGAGAAAACAGTAACTCAATCAATACTTAGCAAAGAGAAAAGTGCGTGAAAGTATGAGCAAAAAAGGCCACAGAGGATAATATACGAGGAGCAAAGAGCAGCCCAAATAAAAAGCATAAAAATCTCGCGACATAATAAGTATAATAAGATAAATGTAGAAAAAGGAGAGAAACAAATCATTAAAGAAAATGGATACGATCTCACAAGACATAAGAAGAAAGGGAAGAAGAAGAAGGAACGATGGAAGGATATATCTCTACAAATCGAAAGAGGAAAAAGGAAGTAACATAAAATAAGAAGCATTAGAAGATTGTAGTTAAAGTAAACGAAAGAAATCACTTGAAGGATATCGAAAAAAAAAGGAATGGTGTTTGAGGAATACGCCGGAGAATTATAAAGGAACATAAGCGCATGGGCAGTCAGATTACCAGCAAGAATCAGAAGACTGTTGTGAGTTGTGTGTTCTTGCATATTTTCGCTTTACCTGCACCGTAAAGACTATTGTGAGTTGTGTGTTCTTCCATATTTTCGCTTTACCTGCACCGTACACCTTTGTATTTGTTTCCATTTCTTCGTTGATCTTTACTATCGTTTCCGTCGCCTCTATTTTTGTTGTTATTGATAAATCTTTCTTTTCGAGAGAGAGAGAGAGAGAGAAGAAAAGCGAAGAAGAGAGAGGCCAACAAGATTTGCCAGGTTCAACGAATGAAAGCAGTTTGAAAAGGGATACAGGAACTTTAATTACAAGAGGTGATAAAGCTCTGAAGGAATAAATGAAATCAGTTTCTATTGAGAAACTTTTTCTTCAAGTCTTCAGAAGTAATTGGTCTTTACACAATAGAATAAAATATGGGCTTCTTTGGTTATTCATAAAATGGAAGCTTGAATAATCATAACCATCAGCCTCCTGGTGAAGGCTCTCAAGATTTACTTCTTCCCAGTGTATCTTGAAACACCGCTTGCATTACTTCAACTTTGACAGATATATTTCGATGGATGAAGATCATCAACTGACGATTTCGTGAACTTCGGGACATATGTCTTTAATTTCATCTACCTCATAATCTTCCTTTTATTTTTCAAAAATCATTTTCTCAGTGATGTTTCATTTGAAAGTTCCTTGTATGTACCACTAATAACATTCTTCAATTTCAACGTAAATATCGCCAAATTTTCCAACGATTCGACGTAACAAACGTATACAAGTTTCGATGTAGGCAATCATCATACGAGAAGACCAACGAAATGCGGAACGCAACTTGGAGCCGAATTTTTTTATGAAAGAGTCGTAGACTTTATAAAAATGCCTCTCACGATTGGTCGCCGGTTCCACAAATCGGAGACCCCGATTTTTTTATTCGCCTTCATACAGCGCCGAGCCGGCGACGATCTATCTCATTTTTCCGTTCCTCCTTTTTTCCCGTCCGTTCGTTCGTCTTTATAGTCTCTGCCGCGGCGAGGCAGCCGCTCGGAATCTCGGGCGTCCTTGTTCCCCGAAAAAAGACAAAATAGCCGGGCACATATCGAGAGGAGATAACGCGCAAGATCTAAGCCGGACCAATGGCTGAAAAGAACGTGCGTGGAAAAATTCGGCGTTGCTACAAAAAAATTCAGCTGCTGTAATCGAGATCGAGAATCCCGAATTAAATTAATGTCGAAGGACGTTCGTCTTGGGAGGCAAATCCAATTGAAAAGCAAGAATTGAACAAAATGTAAATGGAGAGGTTTGGAATTGTGGAACCATGATACTTTTATTTAACAAGGAAAAATGGAACTTGTTTGGGCCTCAGAATTAATTTTTAATCATAATTTGTTTTTGAACCCATACATTATCGGTACTTTCTTTAAATCGACCACGAATACGTCTTGCTGTCTTCTCAGCAATGTGATTGCAAACAGATAGTGGTCCCTACATTTGCTATCACTTTCATATTTTGTAACTCTGATAATGATCGGACTTGCAAAATATGAAAGTCTATGGTGATAGACCTCAGATTCCAATGGTGACCATAAAAAATGAAGAACACAGCTAGGAAGCATCATTGCTGATTTAGGAAGATGTTAGATCGAATAAATTTTGTGCTGAAGTAGCTCTAAATTGACAGGTAATTAGATTCACAATCCAATTAAGAAGAAAACAGTATATCTAGGCACATCCATTCACTACCACCACTTCCTTTTAATGTGATGTGAGAGATGATGTGCAAGATAGGCGAAATTACCGACGATTTGGGAAACTTGCGAAGAAATAATCCTAATCTGATGACAAGTAGGTATGTAGTAAAAAATCTAAAGCAATGCCTTTGGAAAGATCGACAAAAGAGCTTTTAGCTCCTATATCTATTGGTACCAGAAAGGGAAAGCAAATCTAAAGTGGCGAGGCAAAAGGGAAACAACTGAAACAGGGAAACGTCAAAAGAAAGGACGACTAACAATATAGAAGAAAATATAAGAAATATAAGAAATATAAATATGAAATCCAATTAAAACTTGCTTCTTCACCATACACCAACTCCACTTGTATTGAACATTTTATTAATGTCTTTTTCAAGAATATCTTTGGTATCGTCTATATAATCTTTAAACTTCGAGGCAAAAAATTCGTTGTGACAATAATTCAGAAACAATTGTGTTTCTAACGATTTCCAGCTCCTCCGACTTATTGGAGCTATTTGAAATAGCCTTGGGGACCTGAAGTCTTCTTAGACTGAAACAATTTTGCCCGATTATGTTATATCATGATCTTTTCTAGGAGATACTCTGATTTGGATTTGCCACCTTTGATCAGCATGTTCCTCACGTATCACGTCTCAAACCTCAGACCGGAACTTTCCATTCTCGTTACATTTTCAGGAAGCTCAGTGCTGAATCAGTTATTTACGCCAAAAATTTATATTAAATTTTTGTAAGTTGAAACTTTGTTCGTTGTTCGTTGACGGCTTGTAACCCGCGATGGACAAATTGATTTATTGGGCATCCAGTCGAATGAGTGCATAGGAATACTTCTCGAGTTTACTAAGAAATTCAGGACATCTTACTACATCTTGGTAACGGATACTCGACATTTCTAGTGTTCGATGGTAAACTAAGACTCCTGGTTATCGATTTACTTAGCGTCTTCAGGTGCGGATACTTCGCACAAATCGCTGCAAGGAACATCTACACTGACTGAATGAAATAAACGTTGGTCATCATCTCTAAGACCCTGACTATTGCTACATTCCAGAACAAGATGTTGCGTATGGTTATTGATGTACCAAACACTTTTGCATGATAATTTCAAATCAATTCCCACATCAATGTGACGATGTGACATAGACTTTGCGTATCCTACAGCATCTAGGTTGGAAGCCAACTCCCCGAAACCCCGAAGAGATACAAGCAAATCAATTATCAAGGATTTGGATCGGGTGGTCTGAAGTACTTGCCCTTACCAAGGGAATAAGCTGACTAAGAGACGAGTTTGGGCTCTAGCACGCAATTTGCTATTCCTTGACATTAATTGAAATAAAATAGTTCTTACCTTTGCCATATCGATCAAGATACACTTAAATATGTATTAGGTACATATCTTTCGTTTACAGAATTACAATCTAATTCGCGGATCATTTTATTGGAAACTTTCGCATGACTAAAGTTCTGTGGAGTTTTGCTTCTAGCAAGAAATTGTGGAATCTATTGTTGTCATCCTTAGTTCCTTCTTGTCTACTAATCGAGAAGTTTGTGGATGTCTGTTCTTTGTAAGTGTCGTTCTTTTAATGGCGAAGTCTAAGTAGGTTCTGTCACAGTCACAATCATTTTTGCATTTTAATGTAGAAATATCGGTCTTGATAATTTGGTATCAATTATCTAACGAGCCTTTTGGGCCTGCGTCCATCGTTAATGTGAATACTTCTAAAGCATTACAATTCTTCAACCGCCATATCCACATCTACTGGAATGGTGAACGATGAAATTAGCATTCTCACTTATTAATTTTCTATTACAACAAATCGCTTCTAAAACTTACTTACTTAATCTTAACCCTTATACTCTACCGGGTAAAACTTAAGACTTTCAATATTTAAAGATATTATCAACCCCAAGAGGCAGAACTGGAATTAGAAAATGTAGAGCTCGAAGCTTATCAAATTAAGCAGAGTCCACAGTTTGTGTGAATAATTCGTTCAGTTTCTTATAGTCATCTTTTCAATTCTTCGCTTGCAAACTTACTATTTCTAATAGTATCCTTTAGAAATCAAGACGTCGTATAATTATAGGGCAAATAGAGAACACCGAACTGGTCAAAATGGCCAAAACCAAAGAACGATCCTTGTTTTTGGAGAAATGCTTTCGTAATTTTTCCAAAATATAGATATAATCTTATACAAGTATTGAATCTTTGGTTATTGGCAAACACACAATTCTTAGTTCTGCCTCCCAAACCCCTCAAATCTGAACTTGTTATCTAGTGGCAACGCAAATAACGAACTTGGAAGCATTAACAAGGAATTCACGAGTGATTATTTTCTTGGAGAAAATTTGGATTTCTCGCAAACTTGTTCGTCCGATTTTGGTTAATCTCAGGCAAAGTTCGTGTTCTTCGGTGTCAAATTTACGGAGTATCCTGTTCCAGCTTTTGGATTTGGTGGCATCTTCCAGTGTCGAGGCAAATAGAATTTCCAAAATCCATCAGACTAAAAATGAACAAACCATTTTGAATATATTTCGCGAAAAAAGCGTTTATGCGCTTTCGATATATCGGATAATTCAATGAGTTCTGTGGTCTTCGCTCTAAAACTAATTCATTATCATTATGAGAGAATTGACAACGGTAATCACCTTCAAATTGACACTATTTGAAAAGCTATTAGTTTAAGTGCTGTGCTGTTTATCGAGCTGTTCCTCACTCTTCATAATACCTTCCAGTAGCAAAACTTCATAAAAAATTAATTACAGCCCATCTCATACTCTAACAACGCAGATTCAGTTTCCCGTTTTGTAATAAAAAAGTCCAGTTTTACTAAGTATTACGCCAGCTCATTATTAATTACATAGGAGCCTCATATCCTTAATAAGTCGCTGACAAATACGAAAATATTTCTGTTCTTTCCAAATCTCATAACTGGAATAGTTTTACGATAGGTCGTTCCAAAACTTCTCTTTGTGCTTTTCTGAAACGAATTAGACCGATGCTCTTCTGAACTATCGTGAGATAATCCCAATTTACTGTCGAACGATAATAATTAATAAATGGTTTCGTTGTTAAGTTTATTGCGAATGTAGCGTTTTCTATCATTTCAAAGTTTCATTTCTTTATAATTGGCTTGTACATTTAATTACCACACATAACTATCACAGATTTATGGCGGAATAACGGCAGCAAGTCGCATCTAACGAGTTCATAATGCGCATTTTCTAGTACTTATAATTAGTGTATGTAGTATGTGCGTACAGGCTTTTGGATGAGAAAATGGTTCTCGGTAAAATACTTTTGTGGCTCTAAGAAAGATAATCTATAAGACAATTTAGAGGAGATAGTGTCCTATTTGGAATCGCACTTATTGCCTGTTTAAGCGAGTGTTCGTGTAAATATGCGTACACAGATGCGCGCGGTGTTTAGATACGTTATACAAACAAGGAAAGGAAAACGTTGGAAATTGCAGTTATTCTTTTGAGTAAACTGAAGAAATCATTGTCGAGTTCTCGAACGAAAGAATGAAAGAAAATCGCTCAAAAAATTGTATTTTTCTCTCATTCTCTACGAAAAACGGTAATAGTATAAACTGCTTCAAGAGGATTGTGAACATTTTTCTGTGGTTAGGTCAAAATCATCGGACTGAAACAGTTTTTTTACATGTATGTGAGTTATCGCTACGGAGATTTATATCGATTCTTTTAGGCACCCACAAGCAATTTCAAAACTTTAACGCATTTCTTTATGCAGGCCACGACCTAGCGCTGATCCACCTTCAAAACTTGATGACTTCGGAGCGCAGATTGGTCCCAGAATTTCTTATTGACTGGGCCTACATTTAACCTTTTAAAGTACCTACTCCAACAACCGAATTGTCATCTTCGGTTTCAATCCTACTATGTTTCACAAGAAGTTGACAGTGTACGGCTTATGGGAAATTAGATATAAAATATGAATTTTTGGCATACCCTAGAGCAGGCATGGGCAACCTCCTTTTTGTAGAAGTTTTATGCTGCGAGTAATCTTGAAAAATATACATTTTTGTAGTATCCTTATGATTCATTATGAATTAAGTTTAGACGGGCCATGCTAATATGCAACGAAAGAATTCAGTAGCGGGCCGGGCAAATCTTACTCGAGGGACGCATGTGGCCCGCGGGCCGGAGGTTGCCCATACCTATCCTAGAGCAACGTCTTGGACTCTTTTACTCGTCGCAAAGGTTGCATGTGCTAACATTAAACCGATGCAAGTAAAGCGAGATCGTTGTTAAGAATACTTTGACAGCAATAAAAGATGTTGATTGATTGTGGAATTCTCCGTGATAAGATTTGATATCAATTTTTAGATCAGCATTTCTCTCATAGAGGCGTAGTAGTTCACTTGGTGCCGCCCCGGGCTACTTCGATGTAGTTGGCTCTAATCTCACACCATCTTCCACAATATCAATATACATTTTTTGGATTTAAGGTGCTCCCATTATCAGTATGCGTGAATCGGTGCTCAGAATTCATTTCATGGGGTAATACTCAATGACCAAAGTGTAGTTGTTGATCGTACTACCTCCAATTTTATAGCCGTTGGTCTGAAATATCGGTAAACCGTGCTAAGCCGAATAGGACGGCTCTTCATAGGCTTTAACAAAACTCGAAAATCTTCTTATAAGTAACGCAGGGTGCATGCTCCACTTCGGAATAAGTCTTTATGCCTCTGAGCGTCGGATAGTGTCATTTTATTAGATTTTAATCCATATATAGAAAAATAACGCTAACCACACGTATAGGAAATAATTCCAGATACGTATTTCGGCAACTAAGTTTCCATCCTCAGTGAAAAGCACCACATAACAATCACTATACAATTCTAAAGTACTGTACATTGAACATTACACACTGAACGCCCGCGCAAAGCACTGCTGGCACAGTTCTGAATTCCCCCAGTTTTCCACTGAGGATGCAACTTAGTTGCCGAAAAACATATCTGGATTTTTTCCGAAAGGTGTGGTAAGGGTAATTTTATTTATTTTATATATTCTTTTAACCACAGTCCCCTTATTCTTATTTGAGATTTTAACTCGATTACGTAAATAGAGACGAAATTAGTAGATTTCGGAGTGCAACAAGGTGGCATCATTGGACCCCTCTGTTCCATCTTTATTTGAATTTAATCGAACGTAGTTAGAAATGGGTGCGGTATAAATTTTGATGGGTTTCATCCTTTGAATCCGCCAATTTCATTATTATCAGCGCAAAAAGGAGTTGTGGCATCTCACAGTAACATCGACGTGATAAATCTCAAATATGTTAAAACGAGATGTTGCATGGTGAAGAATGCTCATCTTCGAATACAATAAGGTCACAAAGTTGGACCGATTCGTTTGTTTCAGAATATGATATCCCTAAAATTTCCGATTCGCAAGATATTGTTTTCCGCGGTCCCTATTTGCATTGTAGTAGGCTGTCGTAAATCGTAACTTATTTCGTAATTGTACGCTGTTACTGCTGTTTGCTCAGACCAATAAAGTGGACGTGTTCGTCTCATTTAGTTAGTTTAGTTAGAAGTTGGCAACCGAATTTCCGAAAATATAATAATTCATCGTAGTTCCTGGTAGATATGAAATACTTCTTGAGTACTTTACGGAAAATTTTGAGACTTCTGCGAAATTGCGCGAAAAATGGAAAATACGGAAAATAAACGAAGCAACCATTTCCGAGAAAAAACAATGCGTTTCAGACATATTTCTGCACCTCGCCCAAAGTTCTAGAGTTCTTGACCAACTCTGCGAAAACCGAGATTTGGCAAAAAATGTTTATTATGGAAATCGCAATCTGAATGGCACCCTCTATCGAAGAGTCCTAAAAACCTTAGTGTAAAAGATATTTGCAATAGTATAGGACCCATAGCACTGGATAAGAAAAATTGCGCAAAAGTTCTGATCAGAGTTCCCGCTAGAACCCTAAGGGTTCTATCGAAATCCTAATAACATTGTTTTTTGTAAAGTTGAAAATTGAGAAGATATTCGAGGAAATAAAGCATTTCTCGGAATATCGTGTCGTACAAATGTCCCATATTCGATTTCGCGTCCAAAGACAATATTCTTCGGGTAGTTACTTTTTTAGGAACGGTATCGTATTCAAAATATCAAATCTTCGTCTGAAATCTTCAGAATTAATAACTTTTTTGTCCAAAACATCCAAAGCAAGTTTCCACGGCGGATGGTTGACTGTTTGAACGAAACTTCTGAAATCCTCGCTGATAGATATTGCTTGCATGAATAAGGTGATCAAAGATTCTAAACGACATCTATTCTTCAAGATATAAGTAGTAGATCCAATCTTGGTTGAGGATCTATTCGGGAATAGAGGGAAATTTATATCTTTAATTTTTTTCGTCGAGTCCCAATTCGGGCAATTATCCAAGTATGTTTTTTTGCCCTTCTTTTCTGTTCCTGTGACGAAAGTAACTTTGTTTTGCAATTTTCGTAACGTTTGTTCCCCCTTTTCTTTTGAGTCCGCATGAGCTTTTGTTTCTTCGTCTTTCGAATGGACGTGCTTTATTTCTTCAAATATCTTTTCAATTTTCTATCGAACAAAAACAATGTTATTAGGATTTTCGGTAAGACACTTAGGATTCTAGCGGGAACTACAATCAGTAGTGTTGCGTTCGATAGAATTCTGAGGGTGCTATTCAGATCCACGGATAGAACTGTTTTTAGGGTTTTCAGAATTAACATTTCTTGGAAAATCTCAATTTTTGCAGAAATTTTCGCAAGATTAGTCAAGAATTCTAGAACTATGGTTCAGGTACAGAAATATGTCCGAATCGCAATGTTTCTCTCGAAAATGGTTGCTACGTTCATTTTCGGTATTTTCCATTTTTTCGCGCAATTTTGCAAAATTCTTGAAATTTTCTACAAAGTACTCTAGAACTATTTCATATCTACCAGGAACTCCTATCAATTATTATATTTTACCAAATTCGGTTGTCAACTTCACGGGACTGATTTTGGAGTGCCGCAGGGCGATAGTTTTGGGTCCGTGCGTTTTGTGACGTACGAAATGTTACGAATGAGATGTGTTTTTCGCGTATTGTAATTATGGGTGCTTAGTGGGAGCATCTCAAAGTTATCGTCCACGTCTTCTGCAAAGAGAAGCGACGAAACGATCCTCAGAAAACGGCCTCGATGTCGAGGATCGCGCCGCGATCGAGTTCGCGGCGGTCTTTTCACTTAGTGCAGGAAAGCCAGCGAGAAAATGCACATACATATACAAAATGCATGCATATGTAGTACGTAGTGCAGCGCACCGCGTCTTAACTCTATAGATATGTAGTTGTATGTATGTATATATGTTAAAAGCGATACAAACTGTATCCCCGTCTTCGTTCGCTGTCCACTCGGCGTAGGCCTATTCGGCGGGGTCTCTCGTCTCCTATACGTTGTATATACGTATCTCTCGCTCCGTCTTATGCAATTTCTGAATTCCCCCACCCCGGGCACCGACCGCCTGCAATTCTAAGTGCAGCTTTCATAGAACCAAGAGATGCTCAACAACTGTTTCTAATACTTAAAATCATAGATAGCTATGATAAAATGTCCGGATATTCTTGCTCGGGCTGGTTCGGTCGCGGCTTCCGCGTTGCACTCTAGTTCGGCGGTGTTTTTTCGGTGTTTCGGCGTAAACAACGAGGGCGATCGGGCCCCTATTTTGTGTGTTCTTGGAGGTTATAATCCGGCCGATATACTTAACGGCGATATTTCGAAGAAAGTGTCCCGGATAATGTGCTAGGAGAGAGCGAGAGAGAGAGAGAGATAGATAGAAAGAAGTTCCCCAATTAATAATACAGGAGCTTCCGGAGGAATTTGGATTTCCGATAAACGCCAGGGTAAATAGATCATTTTTTCATCTCGATCGATACCCCCGAAAATTCCATCAAATACTACCCGACCCACCTATGACACTTTTTTTTTGAATAAAAAGAAGCAATTAAAGAGAAAAAATATGCGCCGTTAGCGGCCATCACTAAAAATCGCGCAAAAATGGCTTCTGTAAATACGTACATGCATCGGATAGCGCGAAGCGCGGTAAAAATAGATTTTGTTTGATCGGCCATCTTGTTTTTTATATTTGGTTTGTTGAAAAATGCGCCGTTTTTCGTCCTTTCGTCGTTCTCTTTTCCGCGCGCTCCGACGCGCTCGCGTTTCGAAAAATCGCGCGCCTTGTGACACGACCGATCGATCAAGGTTTGAAAAGCCATGAAAATTTTGGCGGGAAATCCGCTCAGCTATAGTCGCTTTTTTCTCCGAGATACGCAGGATTTTCTCTATCCGGACCGTTTTTGCGATAGAATTGCATTTTGGGAGACGGCCCCGGGCTTCGAAAAAATCGCCTTGGCAACCTACTCGGATCTCTTTTATTTTTAGACGTTCTTTTGTTTTGCGTTTTTTGCATCGAAAGCGGTCAATTTCGCGTAGCTTTTACGTTCGTTTTCGATTATGGGGATTTTCCCTTTTTGTGGATAGTGCTGATCATACGATTAGGGGATAAATTAGGACAAAACATGCTTTCATTACGGATTGGATCGTGATCCTTGTTTTTTCCTAAAATTCATGAAAGGCGCGGTCAATTTCGCGTAGCTTTTACGATCGTTTTCGATTATGAGGATTTTCCCTGTCTGTGGATAGTGCTGATCATAGGATTAGGGGATAAATTAAGGAGGGAAATGCTTTCATTGCGAATTGGATTGTGATCCTCCTGTTTCCCTTAAATTTTTACTAGTAAATGCAAAAACCATTGCATCGGATTTTCAATTCTCCAATTTACACCAAATATAACTCAAACACATGCAAGGAGGAAACTCTGAGGTAGGAGCAAGTAACAGGCTCATAGAATAAATCACAGTTTTACTTAATTCATATATATAGTAATCATACTTGTTTGACAATTTCCATTTTCATTGTGTGGCGAAAAGTAAATTTGTGGTATCTAGCTTTAAGAAAGATCAGCTATTAACGTAAAAACTCGCGAAAATTGTTGTTCGTTTGGAGATAAGGTGTTATTTTTATCGCGCAAAACGATTATACTATCTGCACGCTTTAATTTCTGACTAATACTTGACTCATAATATAATGGGCTGATTGTTAATTACGGATTTATTTGTCCGATTTAATTACAATTTCGTATCGAAAAACGTTTCGACCTCATTTCGTCTTGAAAGGGAGTTGAAAATGATTCTAAATTTTGCCGAAATTGTAACATTTATGTTTATGATTTTCTAGAAATGCCAATGATAATAATAATAACAATAATTAAGCGAGGGTTTTGATAGATAATGCAAAATTTTATCAAGAAATAACAAATTTTCCGGAAAACAACTCACAAACGCATAGATCAATCAACCAATTCGACTTCTGTTCTTCTTTTTCGTTTGGTACCACATCCATTAGATGGGAGTTGGCGATCACATTGCCAAACTAGTTTACTAGCAAACTAGATTATATATAAAGTGTCAGCGGTAAACCTGAAGGTAATATTCTGGAAATGTTTAAGAACAACACCCGTGAACTGCTATTTTTTTCGAAATATTAAAATCGCAATCGATTGCTGGAATATTCTCCCACAGCAATCATTGATTAAGTTATTTTAAAACGATTTTCTTCACCACCTATGTTTAACTGAAAAATCGAAACAATTTCTAATGGTATTGCAGTCGCCTATGATGCTCCATTATTCAAAGAGGATACAATTTTGCTTTCAAACCGCAACTCTTCATATCGGACAGAAACTGGCACGATTTCGCGCATAATCGTATATTATTTAGATTGTAGACCTCGTTACTTCGTCACATCGTTACTTTTTCAGCATAGAGCTAGGTGAAAATTCAAACAAACGAAAATAGAAATTGCAGATATAAAAAGTGAGATAGACTAAATTTAATTTAATGAAACACTAATCGTGGATTACAATTCAGGTTTGCGATAAAATTGTCATTTTTCTGAACGTAGATCTCGACGAAAGTTGACGAACGAAAAGATGAAAAAATTGTACGCGATTGAAGATTAGGTTATTCTCGGTGGTATGATCCTCATAAAGCGAAGTACATTTCTGGATTGGTAATAGATAATCGTTATTCTTTGAGCATGGAGCTTGGTGAAAATGCAAGCAAACGAGAATAGAAATTGCAAATATAAAAAGTGAGATTTTGGAAGCGAAGTGAAGTGCATATAAAATTTATTTAATTTAATCAAACTATAAACACGTACTCCCTCCTCGAATAGACTATTATATTTCATATCAAGATTACGAGCTAATTAACTAGTTAACACATTAAAAATTAATCAAAAAGCATTTATTGGCGTTCTTTGGAACCAATAATGCTTTATCAAAGGCGATCGTATTGTAAGTTTTGTTAATTACAACACGACTTATTGTTAGTAATAAGACGTGCTTTACTGTAAAGAGGTTTATACTTAAAGGTTTAAAAAAATTCAACCCAATTTAGTTTCCTACTTTTGAAAGGAAGTCGTTTCCCCGTTTTAGTTTCCAGGCGTATAATTAGAAACTAGATAATTACAAGCAATATCGTAGATACATTTCCTCGTACTATCAGTGGAAGCAATTTCCTATTATATAGAAAAAAATGGGGATTTTGTCGGTAAATTATGACACCAATTATTGAATTGGTTTTCCGTGATCCGCGAATCAAAAATTGACTTTTTTTCTAAACATATTTCATGTTAACGAATTAACACATCTCGCGCTTCGAAATCGAGCTCTCAGGAGTTTTTCAAAAATTACAAACCAGCTTGACTCCCTATTTCTGGAGCGCAAATAGCGTTTACGTTTTAGTGTATAGAAATATCTATAATTAAAACTGCGTATTTAATTGAAAGCAATATTAGAATTGTATGCGCATTTCCTCCCATTATTCCTTGTAGAAATTAATACTAGGCTTGAATTCACTAACTTGTATTTTGTACACAATTAAGGCGATTATAAAACTATAAAATTAGTTAGTTCATTAAGAAGTCTGGTAATTACCTTTACCTGATAATGGAATTGAAGATGTTTTATTCTCAATGATGGTGGTACTAAGCACACTGTGTTATCAATTTTTTTCCTCGCTCTATGCGAATTAAACCCTTGTAAAGCTTCGCAAAAATTCTAACCAGCTTATCTCCTTACATTTGGGACGAATTTATTGTTTGATTTTAATTTGTGTGTTTGGAAATTAAGGAATTGGAAGCACAATTAAAAGGAAGGAATAGACTTCATCTCGTTATTGTTTCCAAGAATTTGTGTGCTTGAAATTATCGCTTTGAAAAAATTGAGGAGATTACCGAAGTAGACAACTATTTGCTTTATTAAGAAATTAGCCAGTTGATTGGAATTTCTTGATTCCGTAACGAAGCCTGTACTAGATCCAAAGATATGTTCTTAAAGACAATTGCAGTATTATTTCCAAGAAATATTTTAAGAAGAAATGCTTTCTAATCATCATACTTTTAACAACAGAGCTTTGGAGGACCGTGTGTAAACTATAAATCAATTTAGTATCCACGTGTGAATGGAAATCATCTGTAATAGTTTTAGACAGTAATAGATAGGAAATAAAATTGCAACTGGGAAGTAATCCAGTTTAAAGGACTAGACAACTTGCAATTATATAAAATATTCTTCTGCATTAACCATCGGAAACCAGAATTAATGGTACCGTTATTTTTTAAATTTTGACAGAACAATACGCTAAATAAAGCACTGTTAGTACTCCGTCAAAGATTAAAATTCAGCGTTCGAAAGATTGGCATTAAAAATTTTCAGGTTTTAGTTGGATATGTTCTGAATAAAATTTGATTCTTATTGATCAAATACATAAGTTAGGATCAAGATATTCTCGTGTGTGTAAAGTTCACGAAATTATCCTAGTTTCCTTTCCTACATATTTCCCTTCCCTGTTTAAGTTCTTGGAACCTAGGAAGAATATATGTTGGAACCTAGTAGTTGAGGATATAATTCCTTGTGTTCTAAAGTAAATATTAATAATAATTATTATTGTTAGATATAATTTGTAAGCTTGAAATTGTAATAAAATACTTTTTGGCACGCGTCAAAATGTGTAATCAATAAATTGGGAGTTTTTCTAATTTTAGCTGAAGGTGTTTTCAGGCATATCTAATCGATATCAGTCATATAAGTTACGGTCAAGGTTTCTTTGGCGCGAAGCAATTTGTGTGTTTAAATTTTAAAAAGTTAATGCCGTTTGAGAAAGTAACTAATTGCGAGCAAAATTGGAAGTAGCGAAATAATCTCTAGGATCACTGTCACAACTAATTTGCATGTTTTTGGAAACTTTCATTCTTTCCTATGCATGTGCTGAGAATGACGGGATTAGATTTTTTCATGGTTATTATTGAAGATGTTCTGAAACATACCTTCCTCTCTATAACTAGTCGAATTAATTAGTATAAAGTTTTCACTTGCTGGAACAGCGATTACATAACAATACCACAAAATGAGAGCTTTTTCTCTCAAATTTGCTATTAAATCAGGAGAAGTAGCGGGTACTACTTGCCCAAACCGGATTAAACCTTAACGCGCCTCAGGTGGAAGCACAAGAACTAGTCGAATTAATTAGTATAAAGTTTTCACTTGCTGGAACAGCGATTACATAACAATACCACAAAATGAGAGCTTTTTCTCTCAATTTTGCTATTAAATCAGGAGAAGTAGCGGGTACTAGTTGCCCAAACCGGATTAAACCTTAACGCGCCTCAGGTGGAAGCACAAGAACTAGTCGAATTAATTAGTATAAAGTTTTCACTTGCTGGAACAGCGATTACATAACAATACCACAAAATGAGAGCTTTTTCTCTCAATTTTGCTATTAAATCAGGAGAAGTAGCGGGTACTAGTTGCCCAAACCGGATTAAACCTTAACGCGCCTCAGGTGGAAGCACAAGAACTTGGCTTCTCCATAAGGTCGTTTGCTACCCACTGGGTCCCCATCATGGCGTTAACTTTTCATTTCATTGTGCAATTTAATTGATTTGATTTTACACTGATTGGCTCATCTCTGGTTATACCATTGAGAGAAATTAAGCTTTACTAGAATTGAAAATGTTCCTAATGTAATTTTTAAAGTTTTGATTGGACTTAGTTTTTCCTCCCAAAATGCTGTAATAAATCGTTTGAAGATTTAGATTTAGCTGGCTTAAGTTCATAACATTTGAAGAAATTAATATCAAGACGACTTGGTACCTCAGTGTTAAAATATTCTGCGACAGAACAATACTAACTGATAAAACTATTTAGAGCAATAAGTCGGACATCCATATTAGATAAAAACCAAAAGAAAATACATCTTGTAGAAGTAATAATCCGCTATGAAAGCAACATTTAATACCTTAAATACTTCGATTTTCTTCTAGTAGAGACTAAATGTCTTTGGAATGCTGGGACCGCGCATGTCATTGCTGCCGCGATCTCAACCGCTGGATTAACATTTCGTACTTTACAAGAAGATATGGCAAAGTAAAAATCAGTTCTTCTGTTCTTTTGCTTGTGCAACTTGATTCAGGATTTTTATGAAGTGAAGTTTATTTTCGTCCAAATTTTGAACTCGCGATAAGGGCCATAAGTAACACAATAATAATAATGCTAATATTGATGATAATAATAATAGTGATAACAATGACGTACTTAAAAGCAATCAGTTACAACATTAACTTACATAGATACACATGCATCACATCTCATTTCCACACCGCTCAAATAATAAACTTTCAAGGCGTTATTCATCTGCTAAAAGTTAAATAATACAAATAAAATTCTCAGCTAACCAATAAATAAATATGCATAATTATTATCCGCCTATCAACTAAAATTTATTAATACATTACATAAATGATCTAACCTTCCATTTTATTTATGGCTAATTATGTTTTTGCAGCCAGTAGCATTCGTTGTTATTTATACTGCTTGAACCCGTTTTAACCTCTCGGAATTTTATTGAATCCGTAAATCAGGAATAAATGAACGGTTTTATTTAAATGTTTGAATTTTCTAAAAACAAATATGTTATCGTTATTGTTTAGTTTTAAGGATTTTACCAATTCCAGAACTGTTCGCGCAATAAGAGGTCGATGAGATAAGGGGATAAAATATTATTACTAGGCATGAATTTTCGTTCGTTTATCTCCGTACGCGAATTGCACATATAAAAACGGTTCTATTATTTTAGACGCTTACGAAAACAAAGAAATAGTCGTCCATATGTCACGATTCTATTTTGAGGTTTTTGATTAAGGACGTTCAAACTGGAATTTCCTTGAAGTAGAAGTCGCACGCACTGTTATCTACGCATTTGAATTAATATTAAACAAAGAAGTTCTAAACTTATGCTTGCAATCGCTAGCCTTTAGATTTCTTCGTGTTGTGTTTGAAAGTATTACACAAAAGTTTCAGGAATTCGTTTCCTTTCGACCCGGGACAGTTGAGATGCGCAGTTAAAAGTTTAACCCTGAAAAATGTATTTCCATTTGTCTCTATCGTTAGTTCTCCATCGAAAGCCTGAAACTCCAAAACGGATGTGTGTTCCTTTTCTTCTTTTGGAATATTTTGCTTTCTTCCCCAGTTTGGTCTTCAATTATGATACGATTTAGTGTTTACTCAAAATTTTGCTTCCACCTTTTTACTTTTCTCTTCCTCGTGCCCTGTAAAATTTGGCAAAATTGGAAGAACATTTTTCATTACTATCTTTATAGCACTGATTTAATTGGTATAATCGTACTAGTGCAGATAATAATAGCTGAATAACAAAGAAAGGAATTTTCTCTATTTCTTTAAATTGCAACCGGATCATATCCGATGTTTCACACTCAAGAATTTCATAAGGAAGCTAAAATCCATTTAATGCATCTTCATGTTGAGATCTTTACTAAGAACTGTTACTCTTACATATTAAAATTACAACGCTTCTGATGCTGTCTTTTAATGAAGTAGTTTTATCGCTATTGTCAAAGAAACTTTTTCCTCTCTGCAACTCGAGGAGGGTGTAACATTACTAAGTTAACTCTTCGTAAGTAATATAAAAATATTTAGGTGCATGATTTTCAAGAAAATTCCTTTTACATTTTCTATATGTTGCCTCACCCAAATATCTCGAAGACAACAACGAATTTTGACTAACGTTATCCAAATAAATATTATACTTTAACAAAGCCGGCTATAAAGAGCTTGCAACGAAGACAATGTGGAACCAGATATATATAATAGTTGAGAATTTAGCACGATGTAAAGCCTTGTACCTTCCTTTTATTCTTTTCGTTCTTTTTCGCTTTTGTTTCCAGCCTTGAACTTGTTCGTGGAGGAAACGATATGAATTTTTCTCCACGTCATCTCTGGACCAGTTTTGCCCCTTTTCGTCTGCCTTTGCTAATTTTACCATATTGCTTTCGTTTTTTTAAACATCCTAACCTTAACTAGTGTACTATTCCTGCTTTCACAAAATTGGTTATAAGCAGTGGTGTTCCCGTAGGGTATACTATATATTCGCGGTATACTCTCAAGCATTTTTAGAGTTATTGCGTATAATCTCAATCAAGCCGTACAGCTGCCGCCATTGGATATGCCAAAGGGAAGTTGATATTTTATTACGAACTAAAAATTTCAGAAATTTTCTTGTTGCTTCTTGCCCCCATCGCCACCAATAAGAAAAATTAGGCATATAATGGATTACTGGTAGTATACTTTCAAAAAAATTGATCTGAGCATTGTAGTTCTGCTCGTTTCCCCAAAAAGCTTTTCTTCATAATTTTCCTTCCCCAGGTTTATAATATTATTTATTTCATATTTCAATTCGTTCTTCCGTACGTAGGTCTTACACTCATAGGTATGAGACCTCTTAGTACTAAATATTTTATAGATTTTCACTATGTTTTTGTGTGTGATTACTCATTTGGTTACTAAAGTTTTCCGTAATTGCTCTCGTCATTGCCTTTTCTTGATTCATGAAGGTTGCTTAAATCCAACTTGATTAGATTCTCGGATGTTTCGTCCACCTTTCACCGGTCTGTTCTACATGTAATAGATCTTTATTCTTTTTCTTGATTAAGCCCTTGTCTGAACGTTTCGGGTTTGTTTTTAAATCCTATGTCCTCTCTTAAGTTCTTCCACTTATCCTAACCAGCAGAGTTATTACTCTTGGAAATTTTCAAGTTTATTTCGTTTCCCTTCCACCATGTATTAATAATTATCCTCGGACTCATAAAGCTTTGCACATCTTTCAACTCCATTGCTTTCTCAGCTTTTCTATTCCTGCCTTCACACTTATTCACTATTTCCATTTACTTGTATTAACCTTCCATCGCTTCTATGAATGGTGGTGCTCTTTTACTTTTTGCTATTAGAGCGAAGTCATTGGTTTATACTGACATGTTGGTGACTTCCGTGGAATAACACGCATTTTTATGTTACCTTTCGTTATATTTTCTAACTATTGTCAAGGTAAATGGAGTTGTTGATAGAGGATCTCTTTGTCTTAAATGTTGCTGAACTTTAAAACTGTCATTCGATCTCCATTTAAAATGCACCATATTTGATGCTGTGCCATTTTTGTTAATCTTTGAAGTTCGCAATTTTTGTTTGGGTTTCGGTCTATGCATATTATATGTGAAACCCACGGAAAAGACATGTGTTAGAGCCCAGTATTTATAGTTTCCCGTCACAGTTTTTTTTTTTTAAAGGAAATATTTGGTCAGCTTGGAAACGTTCTTGATATTTAATGTTTCCTTCGCGTTTATTTGTTATTGTTATTCTCACCATTGACCGCAGGAATGAAAAAGATTCTTTTTCTGCTAAGACCAATGGTGAGATGTAATACAGTAATCCGTAGCGAGTTCACAGTTGTTTCCTTTCTTGTACATACATTGGCAATATATATCAGTACTCATTCCCATATTCGGCCACTCCTTCTGTTTCCCAAATTTGATCCCCTGTAAATCTCTTTGTTGAAGGACAAACGAATTTGTCCAAGCACTTTTATTATTTCTCGTGGAGTTCATTATCATTCATCTCTTCTACGTGCTCTCGTACTGTCATTGTCAGGTCATCTTCGGGTATTCTTTTTGTTGCCTAGTTACCGATTGGATATTGCTCCTATCTATTTTTTCAGTCTTTATCATTTTCAGTAAGATTTGGCAAAATTTTCCTTTTGCGTGCTTGCATAGGATTTTTCCGTCCAATTACTTTTGTTAGTAAATTTGGTTACCATTATCGTAATGGGGACAAAAATAGAACAATTCCCAAAAATTAGAAGAAGGTTTTGATTCTTTTAAATTGAAGCATCTTCAGCGAAGCCTACCGGTATGATTTTTCCCGATTTCACATTTTACCTTGATCCGATTTTTCTTCAATTAGCTCCAAACTTTTGAAGTTGAGGGTGCCTTCGTTAATGTATCTGGTTGGTTTAAAAGAAATCGGTTTGCTAACGCCACTGAACTCTATGAGATACCAACTTGGTATAAGGCATGTTTCTTCGATTCCCCCGAAATCTTTTTGGGAAGATTCCCCCTAGCGTCTTCATCTTTTCCCAAGTATATTATTTATTTATATTTTAAGAGAAATAAGTCTGCAACATAAGTTTCTTCAACGACAAATAACTGAACCTTATCTGTTCTGTGAACTCAGAGCCTTGGTTTGGGCGCTCAACGAAATGCTTCGTTCCAAATTCTTTTTGATTGCAGAATTTCCTTCACAAAAAGTCGCCAAAGAAAATATGGCCAATTTCAACTTTCTCAAGTAGATTATAAATGCAGAAAATAACTTTTTGGGTAACCTTTATCTTAAACGTCTTTTATAAAGAGTTTAACTTCAACGTCCTTCGGCAATTGAAAATAAATTCAAAAGCAATTTTCTACGACCATGTAGATAAAGATAATTAAACAACGTAAAGTTTAAAAATCAACGCGTACATGCTAGGATATATTATGCACTAGTATTAAGGGTTAATTATGTTTTGTTTTAATTAATCTCTCGTATATTTTAAACTGCAGCGAAACCGGACGTAAACAAAGTATAAATTCCGTCCGAGCAAGATAAACGGTCCGACAGTAAAAACCTCAAAGAAAATACGCTCGTCGAAAACTTAAACAATAAAACCTTGCAAAAGATCAGATTTAAAATTACACACATTTCCTAGTCGCTAGCAGGCGCGCATCGCGCGGTCCATAAGGCCTCTCGTACTGTAAATATTATTATTTGAAAGATCGCAAAAATAATCTCAATAACACTTTATTATTAGATCCGATCATTTTCTTATTCGTTACGGCGATCTAAAAACATTCCCCGGTTTACATACATCTGCGATTCTTTCGCCGCCTGATATTTTTGCACCATTAAAAATGGCCTCTCGTCTAATAGCGTTCTCGGATAAATCGGCGTAAATAGGGGGAATAAAATTAGAGAGGCGACGATGATTGACGTACGTCTGTGATAAGAGCGAAACGCTCAAAACTGGCGACCGTTTTGGATCTCGTATCTAAAGCAGGGTAGGTTTGAAAAAAACGGCGCCGTTATCTGCTAGTTTCAGCTGATAAACTAAGTACCAAGTTCAAACCTACGGATTTTTTGACAAATCAGAGACAAGCATCGTGTGTTATTTTATATACGCGAAAAATCAGATTACTTCGCCCCAGTTTTTATAAAGGTTTCAATGGAGAAAGTTGCGATTTTTCGGTTCCCTTATCGATAGGCCCGGATTCACGATGAATCGCTGAAAAGAATACGGACCCCCAAAACAGGTAATTCCACCATTTTTATTTAGATTACATTGTATACTTCGGCGTGTTCATTTACATTTATTTAGTGACTTCTTGTACCAACACGAGCAAATTTCGAATCGCACACGCTTTCTACCTGCTTTTCCAACGAAAATTTGACGGAAATTCTAGTTAACATATTTATTTAAATCGTCTTCCTATTGGTGACCTTGACGATCCTATTTAGAGTTCACTGTAATTTCAGCGACGCTTGGTAACTGAATTTTGATAACGTTGAAAAGTTAAATCAAATTTACCAATCGCAATGCATATTATTTTTAATGTTATGTAATTGTGCGAACTGTAAACATACATACATAGATTAGGTACAGGTTATTTACATTTCCTCAAATTATCAAGAATATTACCTTTAAATTCGAGCTTTTAATTATTTAAGGGGATGACATATTCTATTGAAGGTACCCCCAAGTTTTACCGGAAATAACCTACCATATCTGCTGGCAGATAATTGAAACTTTTTCTAAAGGTAACTGCATATTCTACCGAAGATAAGTGTAAATTTGGTTGCAGGTAAATGCAATTGTTATTTAAAATAATTACAAACTTTCCTGTAGATAGTAGTAAATTTTGCTCAAAATCACTGAAAATTTCGTTGTAATTATTCGGGGGTTCTTCTAAAGGCAACTCCAAATTTTCGTGGAGATAATTTTGCTAGAAACAGCTAAAAATTCTTATGGCCACAGATATAAGTTTTGCTACAGAACTATTGGGACAGGGCAATAAAAAATGATTTTAATAATTTTGGTATAAAAGTAAGTTTCTTTAAATTATAAATCGACTCTGCACAAGGAAGATACGTCTGTTTGCTAGAGCTGATACTCAAGGACTACCTGACGAATCGACAAGTCCCGCTTGTATCAGCCCTTACTCTGATCTCAAAAAACAGTTCAGCTTTGATTTTAATTTTTTCCTTTCTACATGATGGACTGCGGGCCAATGTGGTTGTTCATTCATTTTTGACGTGTTTGCGCTATGTTTAGCTGCAACGTTGCAACTCGCATACTTTCTAAGAACAACTCTATCTTAAATTTTCCAATAAGAGCAGTTGGCAATTTAGGTAAAAATAATCCTTGCAGGGCTAGTACTCTTCGCTTCCTGCAGAAAGCTTCAGTTATCTGCTCTGAACCGTCGCTTTATATATCGCAGGCACGGGCAGCCTTTTTGTTTATAGGGCCAAAGAAGTTCTATGTTGCGAGTAATCTTGAAAAACTTACATTTTTGTAGTATCCTTATGAAGCAAGTTTAACGGACCGTGCTAATATGTAACGGAAAAGTGCAGTGGAAGGCCGGACAAATCTTGTGGCCCGCGGGCCGGGGTTTGCTTACGCCTGATCAAGGGTCTTGTGACGACTCTCGCCTTTTGACCCTGAAGATAACCGCAAGGTTTTCTTTTGAGGGTCCCGGTGAATTTTGCCAAAGGTAACCCCAAATTTTACCGCATGGCCAAATTATTCTGACGATCACTGCGATATCTGCTGGAAATAACTATACGTTCTCTTGTCAATAAGTGGGAATTGCGCCGAAAATAACAGCACGTTTTGCTGAAGATAACATTAAAATTTGAATATTGATGTTTGTACATGTGAGGGGATTCCATATGAATTCTCTCACAAACTGCAGTCGCGCTCTTCCGACTGCAGTTACTGCAGGAGGCTGTGGCAACGCAAGTTGTCCACTTCTCTAAAAATAACTGTAAAAAATGCGTAATACGTGTATTGTGAGAGAATTCATATGGAATTCCCCTCACATGTACAAACATCAATATTCAGACGATATATACATAAAATTTGTACACGAAATTACAGCTCTTGCGAAGCCGTACCGACGAGCGGTATAACCGCGAAACGTACGTCTACGGATGGCAAGAGAAGATCAAAATTTTGTAAATTAAAATTTGATGAAGATAATTGGTAACTTACTGAAAGATAAATGTATATTTGGGAAGATTTTGTGCCATATCCTGTGCACATACCAAGCTCCACCAAAACCAAACTCACCTTGCTTAGTTCAAAAGTTCCCTATTCAATTACTTATAAGTTTGCTCTAAATCAGAACCACGTTCAAACCACACAAAACTAAATATATTTCAATGAGCGTGGAGATTTTTTAAGGGTAATTGAGTTTTCTCTTTTATACGAGAGCTGCCCGCCATCTAATGGGCCTTCAAATGTCCGTGCATTAAGAATACGACATATCTTTCAAATTTTATACCAATAATACGCTACATTCGCGAGCTATTATCTATTAAAGGTAATGAAACATTTATCTTTGGCAAGGATGCAGGGGGCTACATTTACCTTCTATCGCCAATTTTACTATCTCCCATTTATTACTAGGTTAGATAATAAGCGACGGTAAGTTCGCATTATCTCTGCACATTTTTCCAAAAGCTTTGACGTAATCAACCACACACAGCTGATCCGGGAACTTAATAATCGCCGCTTATACTACTTAGATATTTATATAATAAAACTTTCCGTTATAACATTTATGATTTAAAATAACATATACAACCAACATTTGGGTACCTTTCTGTCTAACCTATCTCTAAATAAGTGATGTGCTTTCTATGGAGGATATAAAACTAATGAATAAATGACAGAGAGTTAAGAATTATATGCCGACGTTAGTATTTTGAATTGCTGCTAGTAATCGTAAACATTCATCGTTGACAAGATGGTAAAGCTTCCATTCTTTGTTTAAAACTCTAGCAATAAACGGCGAATTGCTTATTATGAAGAAGGCCACGATTTTGGGATTTTTATTTCAATCGATATTGTATTTGAACAGCACTTATTTCAAAAGATTTCTAACGCCATTAAAAAGGAGAAGGTTTAAATACGTTGGATTGGTTAAACACTTTAATTATTCAATCGCTCGAAAGTTATTTGCAAAATTCGCCTCTTCATCCTCCTTGTTAAATTACTGGGATTGCTAGAGTCGTATACTTTTCCTAATATAAGAAATATTTTCAGAACGGCTGAGACCATATTTTGTTGCCAACTCGATAATGAAAAATGGACGCTAAATTGTATTAACGATGGATTTCGCTTGCATAAAAATCACCTGACTATATTTTTTAGCCAGTTATCGTTAATTTGGGCGTGATATTCAATTCTTTGATAATTTTTCGTGTCGTCACATACACACACACGATGTTTTAATGTTTATGGAATATCTTAACATGTACTTTCTAAGTGTGTATTTAGGAATTTAAAGTGTGATAATACGAATACAAAGGTATTGCTTCAACATAAGTAGTGATTTCCTAAACTTTAGTATCCTTCGAAATAGTTAGGGGTTGACTCGTTGCAATTATACCTTTTGCTTTCATTTCAAGGTATTCATCGACAACAAAATCATGAAGTCAATGAGACGGTTAACTCATCGCACAAGGGACAACAATTAAAAATCTCCAATAGTTTTCGAGTTATTTGATCAAATTTAAAGGGATAGTATTTTCATTAGAGCACCCTCCATTCCACAAATGGGGAATTCCGGCGATAATAATAAGTAAAATAATCTTACATTGGACCCCTCTACAAATCCACAAAATTTCATTCTTTTTGGGGTTCCCGGTTGTTGGTGTCCCTTTGTTTGTATTTTTCAGTACCTATTACAGTATAATGGTATTTTTGTCTGGTTGTGCCTTCAGAAGAATGTTACCGTTATTTGTTGAAAATTCTACCTAGTCAGAGAAAAGCTAGTTTTAGATCATTTTGTCAAATAATTTGAGATCATTGAAAATTCCCGCTGAGATGTGAATTTTGTTGTTTTTCCTGTTTCGAGCTATTGTGACATGATCCCCTTCATAAGGTCTACTTCTGTAAATACAAGTACAAACCCGTGAATGTACGGAAATTATACAAGAAAAATTTTGGGATCAGACCATTTGAATGTCCTAAACAGTGCATTCAGCAAAGTGTTGGAACCTATTTTCTTGGGTAGTTTTCAGCTTTAATATTTTTCTTCGCTAACACTGAAACACATGTAATCACGTCTTTAAAAAATTTCTTCCTATTCTTAGAATGAAGTCATCTGAAGTGAATTTTTCATAAACATCCTTTTAAGTCGATACCGTCTTCATTCCAGTATTTTACGCCATGGGTACTGTCGGCGTCAATGGTACGTGTCCGTTTTGACAAATTCCGTGCTTTGGAAAATTAACTTCATAATTTTAGAAAAAAGGAAAATCAAAATTTTCTCGTTCGTAGGGCTAAATCTCGAAATTAATGTTTTTGGCAATGCACGAATACGGAGTAAATGATAAGGTTTTAACTTTAACAATTTGCGCCATTGATGTCGAAAGATCATTATTTATTTTGAAAAAGATCTGTTTTTAGAGAAATTCAGTTAGTCTCTTTCAGAAGAGTTCAAAGTCTTCCTACCAAATGTTATCAAAGTCGTTTACAGTGTTTGAATACATGAATAGAAGGTTTGACTTCGAAATTTCTTTTGCATGAAAGATTTAATTCTAGGTTTTTCAAGCACATCAACATTTTCTCTTAAAATGTCCAAATTACTTCTAGCAATATGTGGGCATACGCGCCTGATGTAGGCGAGTTCTCAGCACAAACACTTCACTTATTGTAAATCTCACGTGTTCGTTTTGAAGACTATGCTTCTAGAAAGGTAATAAAATGAAATAAAAATTTGACGATTAACATGACTGCCTTGTCCGGGGTGACCACATATTTACATATAGAGGACGAATTTTTCCGCTCCAATGACATCTGCTCGCTTTGAAAGTTTTCATTTCTAGAAAACTGGGTGCTTGTCTCCAAAAGGAAATCAATTTTCCTGTTAAAACTTTCTCGATCGTCTGGCTAGTGCTCTTAATAATTTCCTATTTGGAGAAGACAAACTCTCGATTACATTTCAAGTTGTCGATCCTAAGGCGGCACCTACACGTTTCAGAAAATTTTCGGAAAATCAGGCCCTTAATTTTAGAGCAAGGTCGGAATTCTTCTTTCGAGTGTTTTAGGAATACGAAAGCACATATTGTCCTGAAAGAGAAACATTCTGAGCACTCAACACTGTCTCTGATTCTGAAGGGAGCAAGTCCATTTTGAAAAGTTTTTATTTCATGCATTCTTACTAACTGTTTCTAGAAACAGATAAAAACATTTGACTGAAAGCTCTGAATCGTCTGGCTAGTGGTTTTAATAACGTCCAGGCACTTCAAATTTCAGTTCAATGTTCTTGAAGGATACCTATTGGTATTTAAAGTTTCTGGTTTTATAAAATAAATTCCCTGTTCTTAGAAAAGGCTTAAAATTTTCTCGCCAAAACGGTTAAATCGTATTTCAACCATAAACGAGCAGCTCAAACCTCTTTAGTGACTGGCACGTGTCAGTTCTTAAAACTTCTTCTTCAATGTTTCTTAATACGAAATATGTTGTGCCTCTTCAAATGCTGATTATCTTACTATTAGGATTGCTTTGATCATTTTGCAGGGTCTGATCTTCCGTCTTTTCTTCTAATTGATGCATCCCTTCTTTGTTAAGTCTATTGTCTTCCGTTCGTTTTTAGAAAGCTTAAGTTTTGTTCCTGGAGGGTGTCAACGTATTTTCATCAGGACATCCGTATCGTCTCCATTGTGCTTCTAATCGTATATGAATACGCATCGTCTTGAAACAGATGACTTCCTAACTTCAATATTTCACTTCAATGATCTTCAAATTCGTTCTTAGAATATTAGAGTACCATACTATAGAAAAATCAACATCTTCACATCAACACATGTGACTCACCGGGGCAACCGCCATGCATGAGGGATATGTGGATCTAAATTTACAGGGAACGTTCTCGCCTTCACCATTTCACGTCATTAATTCTGAAGGTCGCGTGTTTTATTTGTTCGTATTCTTTTCTTCTTCTTCTTAGTTCTTGGGGAGAGTTTTAAACTTTTTCCTCGGAACATTTTAATCATCTTCAAGACGCAATCGCTGTTAGTAACAGAAGACTTTCTAATTTAACGGCCAGCACTGGTTTTCAAAAACTTGACAACGTGTAGGTAAGTACATATTACTTTCAAAGATTTCTATCGATATCCTCAGTAGATACTTCACGTCACCGATTGGTACTTGTTCCTTTTAGACAATGTATTTTGGTAGAACATAAGAACATATGCTTTAGTTAGACATTTTATTTAACGATATGTTGGCGTACATATCCTGAAGAGGAAGTGTTCTGGGCTACATCTCACGTGACTACTGATGGAAGGCACATCTTCAGTTTGAAAGCCTTATTTTGACAAAATTCAGTCTTTGTTTTCTGAAGATGAATATAATTATTTTTCCATTTGAAGTGCTGTCTAGTCCCTTCGGTATATCACCTTACTCTTTCAGTCTCTGACGCCAAGTTCTTCTACGCCTTCTTGTGCCTAGTCTCTCCATTTAATTGCAGTATCACCGGACGAACTTTGGCCTTATACTCTTGTAATCTTGTGCCTCTTCACACAGCGTTGGTATGGAACACGTCGTCGTTCATTACGAACATACTTTCGTTTGCCGTGATAATTCTTGTTTGTATCTCTTCTTGTCTTCCCGGAATTTTACTAAGACATACTGCCAGATACGTGAATTTTGTCCCTTCACCAAGCTACAGGGTTGTTCCTGTATCAATTTTAATGAATCATTCTATGCTTCATGCTTACTCCATACAGCATATGTCGATTTCTGTTGGTTGATTTTTAGTGCTCCAACTCTTTCGCTGCTTTGACCAGGCAAATTACTATCTCTTTTATCCTCATACGTAGGATGCTGATGCTTCATGTGAAATTCTAGTCTAGTCCTATTTATTCTCGCCTTTAACGGAGTCACCCCGGATTGTTGACTTTGACCATGTTCTTTGTATTTTGTAGCGTTACTTCAACTAGATTTGTCAGTTTTGATGTTAATTTCAGTTCTTGTAATGCCTGCAATAGTTGTGGTTGTCAAAAGCTAAATCAACTACAATTCCCAGTATTTCCTGTAATATTCTGTACGACTTCTTATTAATATGGTGATTACTGATTAGTAACCTCTTCAAGTACGAATGGAGAAAATATATGGTTACTATTACTGAAGAAATGCCAGAATGCTATTATCGTGTAATTATTATTTTAATTGCTTCATTTCATTAGGATACGGTAGTATTTCAAACATACTTGATATGCCACGTTACTTGAGCACTACCTCAGAGTAATCTGTAAAGAGCCGTTCTTATAATAACTGAAACTTCCTCTCAATGATTGATGAGAAATAATATCGTATTGGAATGCATGACAGACTTGGACATTTTTCATCTGAATCCATGGAGGGTTATGTAAAAACTCCAATCAAATTTTTTAAACTTATGCGAAGATTACAATTTATTCTCGTAATGTATGTTATGTGTTGAAAATCAAGCTAGTAATTATCATCATAGATAAGTATCTATTCCTTTTCCAATTAACAGCTGTAACATATTCGGTTACACGTTGCACGATCAATTGACTGTAAGAAATGGAACTAAATCTTTAAATACCAACTACCACTTTTACGGCCGTTAAACATTGGATTCTTTCTGTCTACTAAACTATCACTACTGTAATAATTACTTCAGTAATTGGGCGATTTGAAACGTCCGATTAAGATAAGTATCGGATAATCAGCGAAAAATGGAGAAGACGTTAATCATATAAGAAAGGAGACGATCGTGACGAAAATCGAGGAATCGATGACACAGTCGAGGTAGACTTAAGCCAAGCATCGGCGAGGGTAGACAATCGCGTCGTTAATTGGACATTGGGCTTCGTTCGGTTTCGATACAAAACTGGTAGTTCAATTAGATTGAAACGAAGGCCTAAATCAGCGATTCCCAAGGATCGCGACCTTTCGATGATTGGAAGTCGGTGCAGTCGGAAAGAATTGACTTCGTGTTTGTTCAAGACCGGATCATGATGTGTGAATTAGGTATTGACTTGTGACGAATACCTTATCGGAGGGAAATCTAAAAGAATGCGTTGGCAAGTTTCTGGTTGATTCTTGATTTTATTTTTAAAGATATTTAATTAACAATTACTTCACGTTGCTCTTACATACATTCCCGATGTGAGAGAGAGGTTTACTTTTGCCCCGCGAACTTAAATACTTCCAAACACGTATCCCACTTCAACATCTAAGTTCTTATTCTTAGCCTTGTTCTTTAATTTAACACAACTTGAAGATTTTTGCAAAAGCACATGAGAAATCCATGTGCTTTACTTCTAGTAATTATTTAATTTTCTAATTAGATATAGAGCAATTCTCGAGCAGACATACAAAGGCATCGCCATAATTCTCTACCTGCATAAAATCCAATGAGCTCGTACAGACAGCAGGTGTTTTGGACACCAAAATTTCCCAGTACTTAATTACTTAACATTTGGTAATTTCTGTAAGTATGGCGAAATTCACAGAGGTAGTCGCTAGATAACCTTGACTTGCAAATGATTCTCTATCGTACCAACCAAAATTTTACTTCTTGTACACCCTAGCTCGAAACAAATATTTCACTTTGATTTGAACCTCATTTTCAATCGGATGTATAATACAAGTGAATTTTTCGTGTTTGTATAAGTTTCTTTGATAAGAATCGAAACTGTGTAATCGAATTGGTTAAAGACCACACAAATCTTTTCTTAAAAGAAATATATACATTTATTTCAATATATAATTTTAAATCAAATCTTAGAGTCTTCCTTTAACCTTCTTATACTCACGCATACGGTCTGTGAGACCGACTTATATAGTATAGTATACGTCTTTCATTTTGACGTGAGTATAGGAAGGTTAAGAATACTTTGTTTGAATATAAAGTACGTATTGATTTATGATGAAATAAAGATGTATTTCAATTATATGTTCAAATTGATAATTATTTCTATGAACCAAAAATTAAAACGTTTTTTGCAAATAAGACTGTTAACTTAAACATAGTAGGATGATAACTAGCAAGCTTTATGCATATGTTTGATTTTAAAGTTATATTGAAACTAAATATAGCTTGCTTTTTAACTCGAAAATAGGCAAGACCAAGAAATTTCTTTCAAATAAATCATAAGGTTGCTATAACACATAGAGTAATAGTAAATTCAAACATAACCAATATTTCTGGTAATATTTTGATTATTTTGGTGGTAGCCACGTGATACATTTTATTTAAATATATGGTTAGTTCGGGTGTATGTTGACCTAGCATTTGTTTCATACACATTTTTATATGCTAAAATGAAAGATTCGTTTTTATGTGTGCAAAATAGGTATTGACTACACGACTATAAATTTATGGCTCATTCCCTTAACTACATTAAGTACCATCCCCTCTGGCAGTTTCTCTTCACTTACTTCTAAGCCACTAAATTTCTTAGTAACTGAAACTTGGTTGTGATCTTCTCATTTGCCATTTTCTTTTGATAAATTAGTTCTTGGGTTTACCACACCGCTTTGTATCAAACGTCTACTTTGATAACTAATTTGTCATCATCATGGGAATCATAGGGCTTCAGAATTCTTGCAGGTTACTTCCAGAAAGAGGCACCTAGTTTGCAAACAAGGATAGTCCTTCACATTACAAACGTAAGCAAGTCTTACGAGCCAGACGGATAGTTTTCTGAACATACTATTTTGATTACATGTATAATTTAATGTAATGGTGAGAACCAGTCGGAAATGGAATGGAAACTTCTTTCCAGTTCTGTCGCCATGTACATATGTACAGTCATAGTCAAAGGAAGTGGCTGGTGCGATGTCACCAAACATTCGATTGATCACAGTTTCAACCGCTGAAACTTCCGCCTCGCTTTGTCATAATTTTATATTCGACGTTGTAAGATTGTCGCTATTGACAATGTGAATATGTACGATTATCGCATCAATATTTTCTTCGTGAACTTAGACTGACCAAACGGGTGTTTGATAATGTTGCTCCCACCAATTCTAATAACTGTTGGAGTGAGTAGGTACTACTTATGTATGTACATCATCAGCTGATGTAAATGTTTCACGGTTGGTCACCCTCAATTTCTTCGAATACACCGAATATTGAAACAGTTGAACAGTTTCATTCTTGAAGAAACTGACAGTATCAATAGAAAAACCTTTTTATCAACTAAGGACACACTGCCGAACCCGCCAGAGATTCCTACTACGACTACCAACCATGAGATTCTACAAGAATATTTGCAGACATAATCTGCCTGCATTCATATCTTGTCTCCAAAATATGCAAAACCAACAAATTGGATGGTGTTACCGTATTTAAAAATGTATTTCCAGATTCGCAGTATCGACAAAGAAAACTATTTTTCATAATTGTACATTTAGGGCTTTCTAAATTACACTTGTAGGATGAATCTAAGCAATTTCTTCAAAAGGGTTAGTTGTAGTAAGAGACATAAACTAGTCAGCGCTAACTGGATATCAGAAAAGCCATTTGCAAACTGTTCGCGATTGTTTTCTATAAATTACATTCACCTTAACTAGTTTTCAATTTCTGCTGGAGCAAGCCCGAAATTAGAAGGTACTTTAAGGATCTTTCCTTGGGGAACGCAACTTCCCCGATTCAATCTGCATTTTCAAGCAATTTTACATTGAAATTATGTTTGAAGTGCAAAAATTTCGATTGTAAGTTTTTAAACTTGTGCCTTTGCTTAGGCGTTCATTTTGCTTTTGTTATAGTTTCCTCAATGTCTTTTGTATTTTCAGTTCTGTCGTTGTTTTGATCAAACGCGTTTTTCAAGTCGATGACTATTATGTGCACATCTCTGCTGAATTTTGACGATATTTGACATATTTATTCGATTACGTCTCTTGCCCTGTTATTGGTCTTCCAGACATCGTTTAGGCAGTCTTCTAAATTATTTTCGATATTATTCACGAGGATGACATTTATTAAATTGACAGATATTTCTAGTTGGTCGTTTTTAGTAAGATTACAGTCCGGTAACCCTCTTTGTCCCTTTTCTTGCACACGAGTAATAATTCTAATATTAAACTTTCCTCGGATTCCTTCTTACTTACTTATTTAATCCTGAGTCTTCCTACCGTGAGGTGTAACACTGTAGAATCGAGTTGAGCTGACCATTTCTTCCTTTTTACTAACAAATTTCTTACATTGGTGAGTAAATGGGTTGTTGATTCGTCCTCCACTGCTGTTTTTGCATTCTTCAAGCTTTCCACTTTTCCATATACCTACTTCCTCTTCGAATGAAGAACCGAAGTACTGTTATTTTTGTGTTTCGGCTTTTAATATCATTTCTAGATCCCTTTCAAACTCTATTGTTATTAAAAGTTTTCTAAGCCGTTTCAAATAAAGGTGCTGATCTATAATTTGCAACGTAGGGGAATAAACAAATGCAAATTACAACAGAATGGTGTAAACCTAGCGTTTTTCCTACTAGTATTGCAGATGACACTAATCAGCTTACTCCAGAATTCATTTCGTATTAACATCAAGCCTCAAAAATGATTTTTAGATCACATATATTCCTAAGAATTTAATAGATCTCTTCCTTCTTCCTACCAAATTTCTTACATTGGTGGGTAAACATCAACGTACTTCTTTTTTGTGTGTACTGTTTGTGTATCTTTTATCTCCATTTCAAATTTTATCATTATTTAAACTATCCAAATCGTTCCAAATAATGGCGGAGACATAATTTGCAACGTAAAAAATGCAAATTACAACGGAATGGCACAAACCAACGTTTTCCTACTCGCTCTGCAGATGATGCTAATAGGCTTACTCCTACTTACTACTAACGCTCCAGCCTCAAACAAATATTTTTAGATCACATATGTTCCTAAGAATTTAGTAGATTCAAACACATTAATTGCTAAAATGTTCTTTCAAATCCCAGAACAAGAGAAAGCAAAATGCTGAAAATGGCGTCTGGTTTCCTAGAGTGAAATATAAGGACGAAATTGACTTGATCCTGAAACACAGATTTTCTAATTTATTATCTTTCCTTTAGTTATAATTACTAAATGATTCTTTCTGTAAATTTGTTAATTGAATTTAGGGTGTACGTTTTTTACACCAATCTCAATGTCATAATTTTAATTTCGAACAAACTATTCCAATATTTAGTCGTCAACTTTATTTAATTCGCAATCTAGCGCGAGTTAAAACAATTTTCATATTTGGGTCAGCCGTAATTTAATAGGCGAATCGTTTATTATAAGTCGTATATTTAAAACTAAAGCTAATTTATTCTTTGCATTGTCTAGACTTCTTTTATTAGCGCGATTTTCTTTTTCTTTGTCTTTGAAAGTGTCACCTTACTGCGAGCGTATCAGATAACAAATGGGATATGTTGGAAATTTCTTCGCCTGTAATAATACTTCGACAACAATGAACTCTGAAGTATAATTTACACACTTACAGCAGCGACTTGTCTCGTGATGTAACCTTTGTAGAAAATACATCAATGACAGACGTCTTGACTTTTTATACTTACCTTTAGATTCCGTTCATTTAAAGTATAGATTTACCGATACTTTCCATTACTTCTTTCAAGTACTTTAACAACTAAGCAACTGCCGATATTCCCGTTTTAGTTGTTGGGGATTGGCAAAAGATATTTGCTCCTATCCTGCACTCAAGACAAATCTACTAATTTTGTGAATGTCAAATTTTGATTTCACCTGAGGAGTGGTAAAAGGTGATCGATACCCACGGAAGATGCATTGCTGAATCAGGCTTTTCATTCAATGAGGAAAATAATCACTTTTCTTGAAAGAAGCCCGTAATTACTCAGTTAATAAATCAATGCGTAATCGTAGGAAAATTAAAACTCTAAACGTAGTAATTTTCAGTGGTACGTTGTTGTTTGCTACCTTTTTGAATTTAATCTTTATTTACCGTAACGATGTTAAGAAAAGGAATGAATATTTACGACAAACGCGATATAGTAATCGTTAAAACTAACAATTATTATTACTAGTTTCGTTATTAATGGCGTCGTTAACAGTAAGACAGCAAGTCGTAAAAATGCGACGAATATATGCTAGTAATTGTGGGAGCTACGCCCCCATGAAATCGTCTGGTAGCATTTGATAAAATTAACAAATTGATGGAAGTGATGTGGGTAAAAATGACGCTCTTAAAATCACGACAGATTGCTGGGAGAGTAAACGAAATAAAAACGAAACTTTAGATGTGCTGCATTTCCCGAATTGACAGCAACAAATTGTAATTTTTTGTTCTATAAAAAAGTGTAAATTTTGGGTATATAATTTTATCAATAATTAGATAGAGGCTATCACAACTATCATCAATTGATTCTGCGGGTCTTAACCGGTTTCGTTGGGCATCCTGTCATCTCCTTCAGATGTAATCTGATCGAGTAAATGATAGTAGGTATGCTTCGCTTCCACAGCATTATTCGGAGAGTATTCTCCACAATTTTATCATTTTAAACACAAGTCAAGGCATGACATTCCAGTTTCCATCGGTTTCGAAATTTTACGAAACTGGGTTTAAAATAATATAATCTCTCTTTGTATGTCGAAAAACAAACGGACTTACAATACCTCCCAAAAAGTTAGAATCTAGATAAAATCTTCCTTTTGATGATAACCAAGTCCCTCCCACAAATACGCGAGACCAAAGCGTGATCTTTTCGGGATACCATACCCAAAATTTTACCATCCAATGATCGGCGAGCATCGGTTTTAATCCGTGTCTGTCCTGTATTTTTGTTATCAAAATTATTACGCTTGCAAATGTAAGTACGTACGTTTTCGCGATTAGATTAGATATAAAAAATATGGCCGCTGGTTTTTGAGGACGCACGTAATAATTTAACGAACTCATCTTGTTATTGTGGCGAATTTGAAGGATAATTTTTTCATCTCGATAAGCAAACGGAATTTTATCAGTTTCGAAGTCGAACGATATCTAAACAAATAGATTTCGCGATTTCACTTAATCAATAAACGAACGTATTTTACTTACATTTCCAGACGTAAAAGTAAAAATATCGAATAGGTATGTAAACTTAGATTACAAAAATATTCCCTGTATCTGCAGAAATTACGAAAATATTACCCCAAAAGCGATCGTTTCGTACGAGCGAATTTTATCTAACAGAACATACACCCTTTCCATAAAGCGGTTCAGCGCAAACTGAAAGCTTGAGCGGAAGCGCTTCGTCTACCCTTATATTTTTCAACCCCTTCTCCGCGCGATTTTCTTCGTTTTAAAGGACCTATTGCGTCCTCTAGATCGTGAAAGTCGAACTATCGGTCGAATATCTTATTTTTAATTCGTATTTTTGCTTCATTTGTACGTAATATTGTTGCTGGTATTTGTTCGGTAGATATTTTTATAATCGATATCGGCGATTGCTTTCGATCACGCACGAGTTCAAAAGTTACATCAAGGCTGATAGGTGCGAGGAGATAAATTCGATTATTTTTTGTCGCGCTCGAATGTTTAGTGCTAACACTCGAGGAAATAATGTTTGTTAAAATGCTCGATTTATTTGCGCTTTTGGATATTGTCGACCTGGCAGCTTCTTGTATAACTAACTAACTACACTAACGAATTTGTATACTTCTAATATTATATATTGTATGCTCTTGAACACAAAATTTATATTATTAATCAAGGACATTTATAAGAAGCGGAATAATTTCAAATTTTAAAGTGATCGTCCTTGATTTCGTTTAAAAATAATGAAATGGGCACAACAATTTGTGTACTTAAAATAATAAATGAAAGTAGCCAGACATTTTAATCAAATTAGGACGAAGCATGGAGAATTACAGCAAATGCTAAGGATGAGCAACTGATAGGTGACGCATGATCTTGCACATTGATTCTCTAAATATTAACTTGGTCAAAAGATAATCTTCAGCAAAAATCAGTTACATTTGTTATTGGCATGAAAGTCTTCTGCTCATATGCTCCTAATCAAATTTGGAACTATTATGAATTACCAAAGTAGCACCCCAAACGTTCGACACTAGAATAGAGAAATTCAACGCGCTAATTCTTTCGAAAGGAAATGTTGGAACTGATCCATGGGTACCTTACTTACGTTACAACAATTTTATTTACAATCCTGCAAAAAGTTAAGGATTCGGAGATTCCGCCATCGAATTTTGCTGAAGCGTATTGAAATGATTGAGGAAGACCCCCTTTTCCCATTTTTCCACGCTTTGTATATATATATATATATATATATATATATATATATATATTATAATAGATACAGAGATCCTACTTTCCTAGAAGTATCAGATGGAACTGTAGGATTTTGACTTTAAAGCAGATATTGGTATAGCAATTCCACATTTAACCGAAATCTACGTAGATGTGGGAATTGCAATCGAAAGAAGAATTGAGAAAAAGCGAAGAAGTTGGAAGTCTAAGCAAACTTATTTGTATTCTAACTGCATTGGGTCACTTACCTTTTATGCATATTTGTAGGCGAATGGAATCACCTTTGGGTTAGTAAGTTTTAGAGTCTGAAGAGTAACAGATTTAGGCTCCACAAAGAAGATTTATAGCCAACAGTAAAGTACAGTAAGGAACGGAGCAATCAAATGGAAATGAAGGCGAAGAACTCGTGCGTCATCAAGACAGGAAAACATCTACAGAATGATGGATGAAACAAATCTTAGAGGAGAATTAGGTAACAGAGCATTGTGAGGAAAATATCCAAAATAGGAGGAATATCGAAGAATAAAACCAATTATTAATTAGTCATGTTCGTATTGAATCCGAAATTTATAGAAGAAATGTGTGAACTTTTGAGGCATCAAAACACTTAATGTCGAATTCGTAGAATCTATGAGCAAAGAATAGTGATGTGTCAAAGCTTGAAAGTAGGCGGGGACTAAAAGCTGTAGACTAGAAATAACATAAACAGACAAATTTTATGAGCCACGTATTGAAACTCTCTTAAGGTCATAAACCAAAAAAAAATGTCTCCTCTCTTCCACCTTTCACGAATTGTAACCATTCATCAACAGATGTTACACTTTTAATAATAATAATTATAATAATTTATTTAGCAAAATGCTATCACAAACATATTAATATAGAAAATTAATATTAATTATTAATTAAATCTACCTATAATGTAGTCCTTCAAAATATAAAGTATATTTCTGCCCAAAATACACATTTCATACATTTTCCTTCAGTTCTTGATAGTTTCGATTAGAAAGTCTTCAGATTCTACATAGCGATCTCCCCAACAAAAAGCAAAGAACTCTCCTTTATAAAAGGGTTTGAAGGATAACACTACCCTTTTTCGTAATGTCGACTTCTTGTTGAATCTTGTTATTCCTTATCCTGTCCGGGAAATTCCAAGGAGAAACTAATGATTCCCTCGGACCTATATTTATAAAGTTGTTTGCTAAGTATACGAGCCAATTAACGAATATATCCTGGAAATAAGTCTGAGCCAATGATAAATGCTCATAAATGTTCGAATTTCACTGAATTTGTTCTAGTTAGAGGAGAAGCTGCTTTTATGAAGCGGGTGAATTTGAGAAGATTTCAAAATTTGTAGGCTTGTAATCCCAATCAAAAACAAATCGAGACCCTGCTTGGCCTCAAACATTTTTTCCAAATTATCCCGCCTGCAACATGTTATCCTTTCATATGGGGTGGAAAACTATCTTGAACCACTTTCCAAATGAAAACAAAGTGGAAGTGATAGTCATGTCTTCATTGGGTGGATAAAGGGTGAGTCTGTACGGGTAGTAGTTGATTTGATAGATTTCAAAGATGGGAATTATCCGTTACCTAATTACAAAATGAGCTAATTACTGGAAATATACAAAGCTCACGTATCCACCTGATCATCTTATCCTATCAAATTGTGCTTGGAATCTGTTCGTTATCCGAAAACAAGTTTTTCTTTAGCTTGTAGCAAATTTGAGCATGTTTTAGATAGAAATATCCCAGTCTTAAGGCTGTAAGGTCCTTATTTTCAAATTCGCTTAAAGTTAATATCTTCCCATTCCTTTAAAATCTATTTTTATAGCTGTATATCTCAGTTTTAAAAGATGCACGTGTGACGATGAAATAGGATTTTTTACGATTTTTAGAACTGGGACAGGTTTAATCTTTTGTCGATAATGAGTGAAGATCCAGCAGGTTTGTAGGCTTAAAATTTTTAAATACCATATACTCGATTCGGTAGTTAAGAGATTATTGGTAGATTCCTTTTTAGGGTTGCTTTCTTCAAGTCCAAAGATGACGGTGAGCTCGTGGTCTATTTTCTATTCCTTAATTTAGGTTAAATTTAGCAGCAAACAAGGGATTTGCAAAAACGTTTTCGATAAGTCGTAGCTATCGGAACCGAACCACGGTATGCAAAATTTTGGGCCTCTAAACCTACTGGTGGTTCACTTATTATTGACGAGAGATTAAAGCTGTAAAAGCTGTTAACATTGTGAAAAGCTACGATTTTATCGTTACACATACCACTTTTGAAACTAAGATAAACTGCTTTCAAAACTTTAAGCGATCTTGAAAGAATGTGCCTTATGGCCTTTATCAAAACTATGTCCTCCTTGTCAATCGTTTCTGATGAGGTATAAAAAGCTTTTGTCAGGTTTTACAGAAACACTAGAGGGCATGTGTAGTGACTAAACAACATCAAAGGAAACAGATACCTTTAAATAACCTCAGCACTGTTTTGGGAAAGAAACAATTTAAACCTTACAACCACAAGCAATTTCCTGGCCTTCATTTTAATACAAGAATACGCACCTAAATAACGTATTTTCCCCAATTCCACTCATCTATCTTCATCTAGTGCTTATCTTCACCATCTCAATTACAAAGTCAAACTAAGTGGTACCACCAACGCAGCAGATCGCAAAAACACACGTAGTTCTACGCAAAAAAGAAAGAGGAAAGGAAGCGAACGGAGCGGACACCGGAAATACCCTATTAGGAACGAATTAATACGTATTAGACGTGTACGTTACCAACGACCCTATCTCGCGGCATATCTAATTCGCAAAAAATCCCCATTTTCTTCCTTGCGGAAAATTCTGCGTATCTTTCCGTTCAGGTGTTTCGCGCGATACGTCGAAAAAATCGCGTCGCTCGAAGGCTCGCCGTTCGCGTCCAGATGACATAAAACGCCGCCGATTTCCGACTTCGATAAGGACGTTTTCTCCTCCTTATTGTAAGTATACGTACACGAGCTTTCTTGTACTCGTCGGGATCGTTTACGCACGAAACCGCGGGGGTTCCCGTTAATTCGTTCGCATGAGTCGCGCAACGCTCGTTACGCGTACGATAATTGAGGTGTATGATGCGATTGTCTCGTTTGGGGTCCTAAAGTCGCACCTTGCGGAATACACGATTTACGAGCGATTATTACGATATTTTGCTTCGCATTTGATTTTGATGGTGAAATTGAAATCTCTGGGGACTTCGTCTAGTAAATTATCGCCTGGTATTGAATGTACGAAGTGTTACGTAAATATTGAAACTTTTCTCGCCTTTTCTTAGCAGACGCTTGGATGAGACTGGGAAACACAATTTTTATTGAGTTACATCTGACATTTGTGTTTGGCTAACGTTTGGCATCTGAATCTAAAAATGACCCCAGATTTTCTTCATCACGTCAAGTTTTTACTTTATAGTATCGAGGGCACACTATACCTTTTCCAAAGTATCATGTAATATATTAAATTTTATTGTTACTCTAGATCAAACTGAGGTGTACGAATATATCATTGTGTATAAGTAGTGAAGTTCTACTTCAAAACATACATACCGGGGTAAAATTTACGCTTATAGCTTTCCTTGGAGTTATCAATCTGTGGACAATCTTGGTTGATGCTCCAACAATAGTCAGCAATCATATGTGTATCCCATCTACCTTGATACCGTGCTTCCATGACTGTCTAATCTTCGTGGAATCGTTTGCCTTGGTCAGCGCTGACTATACCAAGATTTTTCGGGAAATCAACAAAAAGTGCGCCTTGATACTCATGTTGCAACCAAGAATTTTGAAGCTGTCCAAGAGTTTCTGGACAATTTTGGTGTAATTATGTATTCTATTATTTCCAAGAAAATCCTTGGCAAGGTTTTTAGCGGCAACCAGGCATCATTTTGTTAGGGTTCTGACACTCTCCCGATAAAATGTTCATCATTAATGAGCTAGGGAAGTCAGCAGAAAATGCACAATCATACTCATGTTGCAACCAAGCATTTTGAAGCTCTCTAAAAGCTTCTGGACAATTTCGGCGTAAATCTGTGATTGTTAATTTACAAGAAAGACCTTGACAAGGTTTTCCAATACTGACAGCCAAGCATCATTCTTTTGAGGTTTTGACATTGTTCCGATGAAATTTTCATCTTTACTGAGCTGCAAAATATGTGGAACCAACAAATGCACTAGCCTTTATCCTTTCAAGTGAAAGGGAATGCAGAAATAAGATACTTGAAGCAGTTCTTTTCAGTTGGCAAAGCTTTGATGAATTGCTTCATGAGACCTGGTTTTATGAACAAATGAACAAATGTGGGAATCTAATATTCCTTCTGTCAGCAAGCGGCTCATGTAGAATGTTCAAATCAACAAGTTTGAGGTCAGATCTTACAGGCCAATTTGCTTCCATCCAATGCTACTCTCGAACTCTGCTGTCCCGCTGATATGGGAAACAGAAATATGTTGTGTATCTATGTCTCCGACCAAAAAGGAGGGAAATCATTTGAAGGTCAACACAGATGATCCAACTGTCCTTGTGATACTGCAACAGATCAACCACTCTCTTTATGTCTCCGTATTCGTCATGAAAACAAATTGAATGGCCAATTGAAACTGCACCAAATGAATGGCCATTGTGGAGGAGTACGTACTAACAAACTACTCTTTGAGGTATCGCTGAGTAATCGCCAGTTAGTTGCGTTATAAGTTGGAATTCCCAAAATACACAAAGCCACGGTCACTTCTAAAGTACTGCAGAAATGCAAGAGAAGTTTAAAGGTAGAATACCTTCCCTCCTTTTTCAAGCAAGGTTTTCTCGTTCAATTACGATACTAGGAATTCTGCGGCCTATTTAGGTAGCCCCAAACTTCGTGCCAAATCATTCAACTAACGCTGAGTAAATCATTTACGAACTAAGTCATAGTTAATTTCAAAATCTTTGTCGTTGCTATCACTCAGTCCTTCACCAGACTCAACAAGTTGTGTACATATGGAAATCAAAGGATAACATTTCTGCTAATTCCTTACGTTGCATGCAGATAAAAACTCGAACTTCACTTTGGAACACAATTCATATAGAGCGGGACACTAAGTCTCAATACCATACTGTCCCATGTGTAACTGAATAATCTACAGAAGTATGACCTTGTTACTGGTCTCCAAGGTCGTCCTCACCTTCTCCATTTGGTCGCATTGAGTTAAGCAGTAGAGACAAAACTTGACGTGATAGAAGAAACCTGATTACAGTTTTGAAGTCGGCATGCCTATTTACGTCTAAAATAATTAAAAAATCGAAGTCAACAGGAATTGTGTTGATTGAATTAAAATCAATCAACAGTGCGGTAAGTTACAAATTTCGCGGTTCGGAGACCATTTCTTAAGACTCCTTCATTCTTGTCATTTGGTCGCTATTCCACGGTCCACAAAGCGGAAGTAGTTGCTCGCGTCCAAGAACACCACAACAGAGGCTCTTGTGGTTCTGGGACACGTGCTGACAGGCATGCGCCCTTATAGACCCTGGAGTCAGTTTCGGTCGGTTCATCAGTAATCGACTGCAAACGAACCCTAGATGACTCCCAGAAACGCTGCTGCCCCCACCCCTCCGGACTTAAATTATGGTCGCCTGGAGATGGGGCAAGTAGTCCGGGGCCATCTCGGGTTGTAAAGCACAACCGGAAGGAACAAGATGCGCACAAAATAGTAGTTATTTTGAAAGCAAGAATTCCCACCACTGAACTATGGGTAATTTACTGGACACACGCCATGTTTACGTGAACCCTAGAAAGGTTTGGTTTAAGGGTTTACCTAATTTGTGTATCATCTACATCGATACACTTACGTCTGAACTAGCTCTCGGAATTGCCATATCCATTGTAAATATAAAGACTATTCCGCCGTAAAGGGCAATACACGAGGCTCAAGCAATCCAGGATATTCAGAGTAGTACCTTTAAGGTGCAATCATACCATGAATTGTCTAAGAGTCAAGACGAGTCAACTCAAGCTAAACACTGTTGTTTTTATTAGTCATTTGATGGTCAAATGCCAGCTATATGAAACCAGGGTCAGCAATGAACCTGAGTGAAGGTATGGTGAAGTAGATAATAATGCAGGCAAAGATAAAAGTTAAAAGAAGCTAAAGAATAAGATACAATTCGTGGAAGAATAACCTGAGGCAGTGGTATGTATTGCCGAATTGCTTTGTAGATTATTTGGAGTAGTAGCTTCAAAAGCTGAAATAGCCATGATGTTAGCTAATCTTCTTAGAGGAGGTGACACTTAAAGAAGAAGAAGAAGAAGAAGAATATAACAATACTGAGGGTTTAGTATGTCGCTGAAACGTTCTGGTTACCAGCAGGCTTCTATACTGGGGGAAGAGGTATTAGAAACCTATGGATATAAAACGTGTTTGACCAGAAAGGGTTTACGTCTTCTTAAGCAATATAGGACTTTTGAGTCGATCCATCAACTCGAAGAAGTTAGAACAAGTGGGTCTTAAGAGTCTGAGCGCTACCGTTTCGAATTTCCCTTATTAAAAGAACTTCAACTAAGATTAATAGGCAGACATTTCTGGCGAGAAACTGACGAGCTAGTCCGATTTGCCAAAATCCCGCAAGGGTGAAGATAAAGACGAAGTTAGCTACAGAGAGAAATAATAATTCAGAAAATTTTCCAGCGCCTAAAGTCCATTAAATTTCCAATTTCAGATTCTAAATATCCACAAAATTTGAACACAAATTTATCTCAATACAACCACAAACCCTACTTTAACCTTTAGAAAAATCAAAATTATCCCGCAACTTTGATATTGCATATCTAACTTATCACCAAAGAATTCATATCTTATTACATTGTCCCCTTCCGTTTCCGGTCTCTCAATGTTATTTGTTCTATAGTTCATGCAATTCAATTTACAAGCTTCTTCCCCCACCTGTATTAAAAGTGATTTACGTCCATCTCTCACCTCATAACAATTACGTTGAAGTAATATCTCCAGAATCGACACGACCACCTTACCTCATCCCAAATTCACTTTTAATAACACGAATTACCGAAATTAATCGTCGCAAACGAGGGGCACGCCCCCACTCGCGTAATTTATCGCCGATTTAAGTCGCGGTACCGCGGGCACACGAAATTTTGCGTTGCCAAAATATTTAGCAGCTGATTTTTTCCGCACCTGCCTCGTCGTATCGTCCGGGATAGTAGCGGTAACCGTTTTCCCCCCTCTTCTAATATAAAACACCACACACACCGTTTCTTTAACGTAGTAGTGGTAGGTCGTTTCGTAAATAGGCGATTTTAGGAAAGGGTATAATTTTTGCGTCAGAGTTGATTCGAAAATTGCCGGAATCGTCCGTGTACGTAGGATAGGTAAAAAGAAAAAGAGATGGAGGAATACACGATGATAAATTAGAGGGGATATCGTTCGATTCGTTATACGTGCGTGATTTTTCCCATTTCTTCATTATCTCGGGGTAGCCCCATAAAGAAATGAAACTACGCGGTCGAACATATCCGTCGTAGTGGCTAGCCGTGTAGCAAACTGATCACGTGCGTTGCAGATTCTTTGATGGTACTCTGTTATTTTCCGGTTGACATTTTAAAATTTGATGATTAAATCATACATTAGGACATCGTTCACGTAGGCAGTAATTTAATCTTTTGCACGTTATCCGTTACGAACGTTCTCGTATGTGATTAAAGCAAAATGTCTTTGTATATAATGCATAAACATATGGGAAATAATCGAAAAAGTTTTGTGCCGGGGATACTGACGAGTTCTCAGTACTATTTAGGGTAGTGCCCAACTTCTTTGTACGGTTGCTTCCTTTGATTTTTACAGACGAAGTAAATTAGAGAGAAAGTCGAAGAAGTGGACGTGTAAGGTGTATGGGAAGCAGCAATGCGTAAAATTTACTGAATATTTTTCTATATTATACTCTTACAATTTAAATAACCATTTGGGTTCTAGGTAAACTAGTAAAAGCCAATTGCCTTTTATGGGGTGTACTAGGACATATTATTATTATTATTATTATTATTATTATTATTATTATTATTATTATTATTATCATTATTATTATTATAACATATAAGGAAAAGACGATTATTGGGCAAATCTGCCGAAAGATCTTGGATATGCTTCGAACTCTTTGATTCTCATCAGCACGACGCGACGTAGCTTGGATAAATGTTGGCGAATCCAAGAGGTGGTTGGCCTCTGAACGTACCCCATTTGTTGTTATACCTTTTGTATTTGCCTACTTTTATCGAAGCTAAGCCGTAGTGATAAGTAGCCTGGGCCAGCAGCGGTAACAACGTACAATTACGGAGTAAGTTACAACAGCACCACTGACTCTCTGTTCTAGTCAGTACTAAGTCGTTGCTGTATACCATTAATTCTGTGTATATGTAGGCTGTCGTAACTTATTTCGTAATTACCGCTGTTTTCTCAGATTACTGATGAGAGCCAACGAGCTCGAAGCACGTGTCTCTGGTTCTTCTGCGCGTTTTTCCAATAATCCTCTTTCCTTGTGTATTGTTATATAATTCCTGGTGTTATACACATTCTCCTTTTAATGTTATTATTGTTATTATTATTATTATTATTATTATTATTATTACTTATAATTGTTTATATCGCACCTAAAATGGATCTGCTATCTCCAATATGTGCGGAAAGTAAGGAAATGCCATTAAGCGCGCCAGGAGCTGTACGGTATACGTACGTATACGGCTCGGTGGCTCGGAACAAGTCATAGGCCTTGAAGGCCTGTAGTGCTGATATATATGATTAGTTCTACGTGAACTAGTCAAAACCTCTACTAGATAATTAATAATTAGGAATTAAATAAGTATCAGGCTAACAGTAGAGCCCGCAGGTAAAATAATATACAAAAGGCGCCTTCAGTTAGTTTCACCTGTTATAATTATTATGTGCAGGTTTACTAATGTTTAATATTAGCCCAAAATTATTTCTTCAGCCTCTCCTTTCTTGAATTTCGCATTAATTTAGGGAATTCTTATGAATTTTCATAGGGAAAACCCGAACTCCAGAACTTAGACAGTCGTTAACAACTGTAGATGTATGAATCGTGGGAACGCCGGGACAAATTTGGTTGGACATCTTTTACCAGAGGAAACAAACTCTCAACTAGTTTGTTCTGGAAGGTTCAAGATCAAAATTATTTACTACATAATTCATAGCAAGGAGCAGGTGAAAACGTTGAATTTTGAGATAGCACTGACATTAAACTATATCGATACCTCCGCATCACATAACATTCAATCAATTCGAGTCACGTGTTTCGCTGGAAATGAAGCCAGAAACTTCTAACCGAGATTAACCAGTCGGAGATGTATTGTTTCCATTGAAGCAGGTGTCCCAAATTAATTAATATTTAGGTAGTGTCCATTTACCAATAGAATTTAGTTTCAGCTATATACTAGACTACCAGTTCTTGCAATCTTCATGAAGTAAGCTTTAGATAGTACATAGCAATATCAAGTAATTATTAAAGAAAATTTAAAACCATAAGGAATAAAAGAATTCACAACCTAGATATTTTCTAGTTTCTTGTTCATTCATCCCCTCCCCGTGCTTTTCACGCACTGGTGATCAGCATCATCTTCAAAACTTTGGGAGGATCCCCCAAATTCCACAATCTTCTGTTCGTTGATTTGAAAAAGGCGGCGCCGTTTCTTGCAAATATGATTTCTTTGAAAAAGTAAACAAAATGGACGAGGCTAAGAAATTAAAGGGTTTACGTGATAGAAAGGGGAGTTTTTTTTTCTTGCGATCTCTATCTCTGATTTCAAACAACGAAGAAAAAGCCATCTCGTTTGAGGTTTTTTAGATTCCGTCACGTTCCTCTTATATTTCACGAAGCAGTGGCTCCAAACTATTTGTTATCGCCATTCGTTTAGACATTTAATAGGTAACTTTTCGGTGAAAAAGTTGTCGGAAGTGAAAATCAATGATTCCCAAAATTTTTTGACATCTCCACTTTCTAAAATATATGAATGAAAAATATATAACATTGACCATAAATCAAAACAATTTCTGGAAAAAATAAAGATTATTATTATTATTGTTATTATTCATAATAATAATATATTCGGCAAGAATTTGGGACGCAGATGTTTCCAACCCCGTTTGAGCTTACGACTACTTAATCATCATTGGCTGTTTGATTAATAACTTGCCACCCTTTCTTATGAATGCCCTTGTAAAGCACACTTTTTTAATATATGAGGCAGTAGTTTCTAAAACCTTCACAGTCGCAAACCCGTATAAATAGCCATTTTATAGAAAAGCAGTTTCTAACTTCTTCAATTTGCAATGGCCCAAAACATCATTGTGTGTTAGATAAAGAACCAACAGCCCTTTTCCACGACTGCACTTGCAAAGGAGAATTCTTCATTAATTTGTAACGTTAATATCGAAATTTTTACCGTTGCGACTCATTTTGGAATCCACTGAACAACTATTGACAGAACGGTGATTACCAAAAGTGTTTCGATTTGTCACAGTCAAGAATATGGGAACTAACATTGCAATAGTCAACCTCTTGGGGTATACGATTAGCCAACCATTACTTACGTTTCACCTCCAAAACTTGTTGATGGAGTATGGATTTTTGCTTTTGCTAGCCAATGGTCCGTTATCACCAACTTTCTGGAAAGAGCAGTGACTGCAAGTATATTAGAAATTACGATATTTTTTCATACATTCCAAATCTAGCGAAGTGCAAAGAATACATGAAGACTAAACAGAGAAGTGTGATATTTAGACGTTCTCAAGAAAGAGAACAGTAACAGTAGAGGAGGAACAAGACGAAAGAACAGCAAAATGATGAAAAGCATAGAAATGATAAATTAATTCAAAGAAATAACATAAAAGGCACAAAGCAATTTAAAGACTACTAAGAAGAAATGCAACGACGTATGCTCATGTTTGAAAATGTTTATTTTCCTTATTCCGTGTCTTATCCTCATAGATATAAATTATTGGCTCTTGCCCCAAACAGTCGGGGCAAAGTAGAAATACTCAACGGATGACGCAAAAACGGAAACGGAAGTGGAAGTCACAACACCTAAGCCACTAAGTCATCTTCAATTCTTGGAATCGCCTTTAATTTGGCGTTACAAATTGGACAAAGAATCTTGGGATACGTTTTCGATAATCTTTCCTATGATGTCTCGATTATCACCTAATTTCGAGATTTTTTTGCATTTTATGCATTTTATCGTTGCATATTCGTTCGTTTAGAGTTTAGAGCATAGGGCAACGTTATACTACCTTTGGAGCGTTATAGTTTGATGATAAGATTGCTACTCCTATTGGTTAATTTTTCTCCAATATTCATTTGCTAGCATTTATGTAGCTGTACATTCCCATTTTCCATTTCCTTGTACCAATAATATTTTCTAGTTCCTTCCTGTATCATCATCCGCAGTTATTCCTGTGGTGATCACTAATGAAAGTCTCCCCTTTCATCTATTTGCCATTGTTCCCTTTCCATAACATTCTGAGTATAAAATAATCTACATTGCAGCCGTAATTTTTTCTTTCTTTGCCTTTTCCTTCTTGTTTTTCGATTCCTCGCATCTCGTTCATCTGTGCGCAACATTCGTTCAAATTTTGCATACGTACATTCTTCGTTAAATGACCATATTTCCACCTTCGTCATGCACACTTTTCTCCTTTAATTCTTCTCCGCATAGTATTTTTCACATTGTCTCCCCTTTGTCCTTACTCTTTCAAGAATCCCTCACTTTTTTCCTTCATTGCTTCATTTATCTAGTTTATTTCTGCATATCATTCGCCCAGTTTTTGCGTTCATACATTCATTGTGTTGTCATCTGCCTTCCATCATCCTTTCCTTCCTCGACTGAATTCTGAAGGTCTTCATTTCCTCTTTCTTTACTCTTCCCAAATTACTTTAATATTCCAAAGTTTATCTTTCAGACCAACAGTTAATTCAAGGCAATTGGATATGTGTTCCCCAATTGTAGTCGAGGTCAATTCTGTTTGTGGGGTAACTTTATCTGTTCTGTTTTTCTTATTTTTTATTTGTGGTAAAAGACAGTGGTTACATTTTCTTTCAACGATGTTCTAAAGACATGTTTGTAATAAAATTTTCACGGTAATATTTTTACCCCAAGGCGTTTCTATCCCTACCTCTCTCTCTATAATACTACGCAATCAATTTACTCGACCCTTTTCCCTAACTCTCTAATTCCGCTATCATTTCTCCGCATTACTTTCTGCGACTGATTACATACCACGAAACAACCACCCATTGAGAACTCACGTCATCGGAAAATTTCAAAAACTTTTCTTTCCGGCGACAACTTAACTATACCCCGTAAATAATTAATCGAAAAAACGAGGAATGACGCTTCGCATCACCTGTCCCTTTCTCAAATACCACTACAACTACATATATACGTACAATTACTACGATAAAAAAATCGACTCTCTCGAAACCGCTCGCGACGATACCGCGAGGGGGTGTGGATGCTTCCTACCGTCTTTCGTTCGTCGAAGGCGAAAAATTCGGGGTGGTCACCGTTGCCTCGGGGGTGGACCGCCTCGCGTCATCTGGCCTTGGTCGCGTGTACACAGGAAAAATGGGGTGTGGAGAATTTTTACGACGTCTAAGACGATGGTGGGGAGAGCTGTGAGGGGTCGAATGGGGTGGGATGGCGTGGTTCCGATGAAAAAAATGGGCGGAGTGTGAGACTACTTTAGCAAAATTAGGAGGGGTCGTCAGATTTCTGACGTGGGGATGAATTTTCGTTCGAAATACGACAGATGTGTGTCAGGAGGGGTTGGGGAAGTTTATTGTATTGCGAGGATTATTTCGTTTGTAAATTATATACATATGTAGATAAGTGTGTAGTCGTGATAAGAAAAATAACTTTAATAACCAAGGATGTACTTATTACTGAAAAGACGATTTTCCAATCAATATAGGAAAATTAAACCTTGGGCGAATTAAGTGAACAGATGTAACAATCAGCAGAACAAGAAAATTGGTGAAATTTTAATGGAATAGGCGAGAAAAGGAGCAAAAGATTGAATTTTACATATTGAATTGAGCAGAAATTCTCTCTCTAGATGACTCTAGATGGCAAAACTCCTCACCGTTCAATTGACTGACTAATACCGGGACACTTGCTTCGCTTGGAATAACGCTAGCATCGTCAAATCGTGTTTTATCGGATGGTTTTGATTTGTAAGGAGAAACTCGAACAAGTGTGTTTCCTGGTAAATGGGATTTGATTGGAATCTAGAAGGTGGAATCGAAACTGCATCCCGTCAACTTCTTAATACGTCCACTACAATACAAGGCTTCCGCCCATATTCTGCACTTTTTTAACAGGAAGTTGATCATCTTAGATGAATTTGTTCGAAATTGGTATCTGTAAGAAAGGAAGCAAAAGAATATAAAAATGCAACGAAAAATCGTCCATCACAAACCTTTCGTTCTCAACATCGTCAGTAATACCTTATTTATGATCATATATGCTGGAAAATTGACATGGATTTGTTATGCAAGGTTTAGGTCCTTGGTGCCCATAAAACTGGACAAGTTCTGGGTTAGCATGTTCAACTGAATTGAAGTTGTTCCCATTTTTACTTTTATCGAATATACATTCAGACAATTATACAGTTTATCTTCCCCATCATTGTAAAGATGCTTTAGACGAAACTCGTGCCTATGACTTCTCTTTTTTTGGGTATTATCTTCACTGAAGATGGACAGCTTAATTATATAGTAATATCGAAACTGATGTGCTCCACAAGTTGCTTGCTAGTTTAAAGTGAATTTTACCAGAAGAATTTGGTTATCATATGGCTTCGTAGAGAATTCTAACCTAGATGATGCTTGAAACTAATTTCCAGAGTTTCTAAGTCTATTTCTTTTTCTTCTTCTGCTTGTCAGTTTATCTTTATGTCTTTCAGTTCTCCTAAGAAGACGTTTCTGCAGAAATTATCAAGAAATAATCAGCCCAATTCGGAATGTCCCTGCAGTTTGTTGTGTGAAATGTTTTCTTTTCTGTTACATCTTCTTTTTCTACTTTTCTTCGTTGGTTTGTACCTTTCACTGGTTCAGTTTTTAAAGAAAGTATCAGGATAATTCAAATCGTCCCCCTATCTTCTTTTTCTTCTACTTCTTCTATTTCCTCTTCTCCCATTATTTTTGCGCTTTTCCAATCACGTAATGAACAAATTCGGACGTAGCACGGGATAACCAAGGAAATTGTATCTATATATCTATATTTTCTTCTATCTCTTGCTCGTGTTCTTTAGCTTTCCCCTGTTGCTCCTGACTTTTTCCCGTCTTAATATTCTTTCGTGCACGAGGAAAGTCTTGGAGAAAATATTCATAATAAAATTCGAAAATACTGTTTTGCCCCATGAAAAAATTATTTTTGTGTTTCTTCTTCCCCTTGTGTTTATTCTTCTTCTTGGATTTCATCTTATTGCTGTGATTCCCCTTTCCTCTCCTTTCCCTTTTTGTTTTTCAATGCATCGGGTACTCACTTTTTTCAGAAAAATCATCAATTACCCCTACCACTCCATTTCCGTCCAGCACGATTAGTGCTTGGGTGTGAGTGAACTACATTGCAATAAATAATCCTTTTGTCGGAGAATTTCACCAGATTCCACAAAAGTTTTTGTATTTGAGGTCAATATGTTAATAATATTCACCGAATTTGCGACAAAGAACCAAAGACTTGTTAATTAGATTTTAAATATTTTAGAAAATGAAAATAAAATTGCGAATCCTTTAACAATATAAATTTAAATCTGTTTAGAGAATTTCATTCCAATTAAATTTTATCAATTATTTTGATTCATTTAAAAGACGTCCTTCTTTCCTTATTTAATTATCTAGCTTAAATCTCTTTCAAAAAAATAAGAGAACGTCACCAGCGATTGCAATTAATGGACTTTGGAGGATCACCTAATCTAAGCTCAATTTTACTAATTCAGAAGTATTACTTGATTATCGCAACATTTATTTCGAGATTTGTTCCAAATTTTCTCAATTATATTGGAATATTTTAGTAATTTTGTTCTACTATGGTTACCCGTTTCCTATTTGTTTCTCTATTGAAGTTTAGCCTAGATTTTACCAAGGTGTTCCCTAAATGGAAAGCGTTGAGATTGAATTCATTGTTATGCTATCCTCAGCATTTTTCTATGTGTGTTCATGTATAGATTATCATTTTTATTGATATTATAGTTATTATTATTATCATTATTTAATAAAGGTACTCTTATTTTTGTTACGTATCAAAGCAGCCAATCAAAAAGAATGTTCTAAATTCAGATAACGTGAAAATCGAAACCGAAACAGAACGAGAAACTTGCCCCGAAACAAAAACAGAAACAAATTTTCGCACTGTTTCAAAAACAATGAAACTCCCCAAAAGTTAGTCGTCGAAATAATCGAAACAAACTAACAATACGAAAAAAAAACAAATAAAAAGGAAGGAGTGAACAAGAACAAAAAATAAAACAAACGAAGTTAACGAAACGAAAAAATCCCCGCGGAACAACGATGAAAAAAGCCCGAAGTGGAAACAAAAGAGTATCGGACAGCGATAGACGTTCTCCTTATCTGCACGCGTATATGTCAGTCGCGACTTCCCCTCCGAACTTGAAGAGAGAGGGAGAGAGTGAGAGACTACTCACACCACCCCGCGACGAACCCCTTCGCCTTTCTACCCCTTCGCGATCGGGGCGTGGAGGGGTACGTGGCACGCCGAAAAAATCATCAAGGAGTAATTTTTCACGGAGCTCTACTGCTTGGCGCTCGTGGTGGGGGCGCAGAGAGATCACTCCTTGAACTTCCCCTAACACGAGCATGCGCAGGAATTAAGATAGAATTCTAAGGTTGTTACGTCTCGCTCGCGCTCGTCGTACTTGCGTATCTCCCTCGCGCTCGCAACCCTCGCCTGGAGCCTCCGTCTCGCTCGCGATCATTAAACTTGCATATCGGCGTCTTACTCCGTCCTTCTCGATGTTTTCACTGCGTCCTTCTCGGACGCGTTGCACTTGCATAGCGGCGTCTCGCTCGGGCGCCGCGCTACCCTTACTTTCTTAGTTTAAAGGCGTCATTTTCAGACGCTGGTCGTCTTTTCGAGACGCCGACGACTTTCTTAGTTATCTGTGGACTTTCTTATCGTTTGGACGCGTCGCGACGCCTGCATCTCGGGCTCTCTACGTCACGCAATCCTAACTTAACACACACACACATCAGGCCTACTCCGCATAATAATATCATATAATACGCGTTGCAAAGTCGCAAGATTATTCCGACGGGAAAAGAACGAAACGCACGATCGCGATTATTAAAATTTTCTTCGAACGATAAAACAATCGGAACATCTGCCGTGCCGGAATTTCGACGAGATCTAAGTGCTTTCACGACCACCGGAAAAAATCTGTTATTTGTGACCGCCTTCTATCCACGCAAATAGAAAATTTTAATAAGAGGTTCTTCACTGTGTTACATAGTTTCCGTTATTAAATAAGTTGCTGAGCTTCAAGCTTGTAAAATTTACTAAGTTCTAAGAGCAAGAGAATCAACCCGGCTTAAGAGAGACTTAAATTGATCAGCTGCCAGCGTTTTAGTGCATTTTAGAGGAAAACGTGAGTACTTACGAATTCTTACCTTTTTCATCTTTGGAATGCCTTATTCGTTTAAGTTTTTCTTATTGAAAAGGAAGATGCGACTTTTACAAAGTTTAAGAATTTCGTGCTGCGTTCGGGAGGAAAATATAGGATAACAGGATTTATGCTACAGTTGATCAAAGCGATAGTAGGTAATTTAGTAAAATACTCAATTATGGGATTTTCGACAAATGTTCGAATAGAATTGCTATTATCACACATTCATTCCTGAAATTTTGAACTCAGTTTAAAATGAAGTAATCGTAAGAATAACAATATACCTAATGTAAATCTGCCTCATCTTTCCGTAAACTTTGAAAGTATCGAGGAAAAATATTCAGACGTTAAAGTTTTCAGTTCAGTTTCATTTAAGAAATTTTGGATCTGCTACTGGAATTGTCTTCAACAGCAATCACTCGCTCAATTAACAATTTTTTTCTGTTTTAATTATAATTAGGATAAGCAATAAGTAAAACCCGGAATTTAGCTCCTAATTGATTGAAATTCGTCTTTTTCAAAATTTGTGTTTTCGTAGGAATTTGCTTCCACAAAAAAAAACGCAAGTCCAAGTCATTTAGAAATACTTCACAATTTCAGCTGAAACGAAGAATTAATCTTCTGCTTTATCTACTTCCAACAGATTTCCTGTTTTACCCAATTTATTAAAAATAAGTTATTTCTAAGAAGTTGTATTTTTGGAATTGTAGCTTTTGACTAAGAAATTTAAAGACACATGCTTTCCTATTTTCTTTAGCAAGTTGCAGCCCTTATCAAGCTGTTATGGGTAGTTATTAGTGCAAGCTTATTTCTTCTCGTCTTGTTGAATTTTTACAATTATCATAAATTCACACGTGCATAGTTCCAAAAATTAGGGAAAATGACCGGAAACAAATTTTATTATTTTAAGAACTGCTTGCAACGAGTGCGGCTAAGTTATACAACCTTAGATCTGCAATAACATTGGAGACACTAGGTCCCTTCAATCTATATCTATATATACATAGTAGGCATATAGTTTCTCTGGAAAAAAATTCAATATTTTGAGAAATCAGTCTTTTATTGTAAATTATTTAAGCGCCACAATAATTTTAGATCTTTAATAATCCTTCCTAATTTTTTTAATATGTAGTTTACACTTCATCGTATACTATACGTGTGGATCTAATTTCCTTTCTGTCAGTTATAGTAGTTCAATTTGATTCAATCATTTGCTGTAAGCTATAGTGTTGAAAAAACGATCGAAATTTAAAACTCACAATTTGGATAAAAATTAATGTCAAACACGTTTTCCTAGTTTTATGACGATTTTGCTAAGTTTCGCATACTTCACTCTTTTGATAATTTCCTTATAAACGTGTTCCTAGGATGTTTAAACTTTAGTGCCGAGAATAAGTGCCGCTCGCTGATCAAAAATTAAAAGCACTTTGATTTTTTGCCATTTTCTTTAGCATCAGTAATAATATGTGTATCTAATTCGGGGGTGTTTAAATCATCTTCCAATTCAAGCCTTATAAATTTTAAGTTTGTACCTACTTTGCTGCTGGAATCCTAGAAAACGTTTTAGATACTAAATTTTCGTTAAGAATAGTATGATGGTTAAACGTGTGCATCGTAATTTGTAATTATTTCTACTTGACGTCTGGTTTAGACTATCCGGTGAAAGATTTCTAATAGATCATTAGTAGTTCGAGAATTAGCTGTTCTATTTTTCCTTTATGAAGCGATTGGATTGGATATCCTCTTTAGATTGACAAGAATTTCTCAAGTAAATACTTCGCTAATATTTTCAGACATATTCTCTAAATTTTGATCTCAAAATTGGGGACCGCACACGAACAATTTGATTTCGTGGGACTTTTAAAAAATCAAAATTTTCGAAATATATCATACGTTAGTAGCTATAGAAATATACACTTATTTCCCTATTTTTTAAAATATATTTTGGATGTAGTAATACGGTTGAAATTGCAAACATTTCTTTCTATATCAGCTAAACTACCAGGAAATCGGGATTTAAAATCTTACAGGGAAGCTAACACCCACTTTTTACTACATATTTCATATATTTTATATTTTGTTTCATTTTAATTTCTTTTAAATAAATGCTACAAAAATAACTTAATGTAGTTGTTACGACTATCAGACCAAATAATAAATAGCAGCAATAAAGTAGAAGTTATCATCTTCAGCAAAGAAGAAGCAAAGAATTTTTCAAACTACAGCATTACTTCTTTTTCGTTTCGAATGTTCATCTTAGAGAGTTTAGTTAAGTTAATTGATCACCTATTCATGTATTCGGCCTTCAATCATGTAGATGCAGAATTCTTTCCAAAATTGTCGTGAAATCATGCCCCAATTAAGGAAGTTGATTATTTCTCAAAATTATCTTATGGGTTGTAATGCGTATTCTGTTTACAACCGTAGTTACAACCTACAAGTTGCTTCAAAGTTCAAAGTCTATTGACTTCCTAACGCAAAAGATTCTTTTATAGATTAATTTTCCAAATTATCTTTTAAATTTGTCTTTCCTATTCTGCCATCTATCAGCTTCATTTGGAACGCATAATGAAAATTATCGCATTATTCTTTCTAATGCCCACCCACATTCAAATATTCCACAGTCGTGTCAATTTTATTTCTGCGCATATAACGCAAAACAAAGAAATAAATCGAATAAGATTAGCTGATCAAATGAAGAAAATCTGTTTATCTAATTTCCTCATCAATTTCGAGCAAATATATCAATCAATATGAGCTTTAGCTTACAGATTAAGAACATAACTCTTATCACTCAGAGCTTTTAACGCTTGAGGGCATGAAGGAATTTTAAAATCTTTGTAATGTGCGGAGATAAAAATAGTTAAAAAGGGTATCAACAATTTTCGCGCCATATTCCTGAAGAAAATCGAAAATTACCTTAATTTTTTCTTGTCAAGTCCAATAAATTAGGTTTCTTTTTTAAATCAAATACCAATCTTACTTTTTGTCTTGCGTAGTTCTAAATCGGACAGGAACTTGAGTCGTTTTGAAGTTAAGGATCTTGCTTTATTTTCCTCTTCCACGTTTGTCTTTGTGCTGTGTTCTTGGCTTCATTCCCTTTAATATTTAATATTTCTATTTTCTTTTTCGCGGTCTGCTCAGACTGTTATTTACTAGGTTCATACATTTTCTTCGTCATTCTGCTTATTTCTTATTCTAGTGTCCTACCACATTACTATTTTGTCAGTTATTCCGAGTATTGATCCTTCTGTTGTTGCTGCATTGTTAGTTCTGTTTGTTATCGTTACACCATCGATCGCCTATCATTTTGTTCTTATTCTTCTTTGGGATCGTCCAATACTTGCTGCTGTATAACATCCAAGGCCTCATCGTCTTCTTTATACATTTTCATCTTTATTTCTTTTAGCAGTTACATTCTTTCCGAGGAATATTCTTCATAACGATGTATAAAATCCTCCTGCTTTGCTCAATCTTTGCTTTTGATAGTTTTCGTCTAATTTTGTAGTTTCTCCAATTTTGACTGCCCCTAAGTTGGAAAAGTTTAGAAACTCATCTTCCGGTCAAAATCTTAATCTTTTCCTCGAAACCGAAATCGATCTATTTATTGTCTTCCAAATGGACTGATAAATCGAAGAAGAATATGCATGAGCATCAGTACAACTTCAAGGGAAGATTTTGTTAGACTCTCCCAAAACCCCGAGGGTTCTTGCGCGAAACATTAGGATCATAATTAAGAACAAAGTCCATAATGGATTATTACACCTCCACAAAGCAGAATTGACAGCTTGCCAAAACATACTAGCAATTTAAATGCCCGGAAATGTATCTTCTAATTTTAGTAGTTTTAGCGTATCATAATTTTGTCGGCAATTACCGTAGGAAACATCCTAAGTTCTTATAATTTAGTTAAACTTGTAGTATTCGTTATGAATATATAAAAGTGGAAATGGAGTAGAAGAAAATTGACTAAGAGAATCAGTTATTTCTAAACACTTTATACTTGTATACGTAAGCAGATCAATAAAATATTTCGATCGTATTAAATACAGTGGTACATAAATAAAAGTAAAAGGAATTATGTATCCTTGCCGATTGTGATAGAATCTAACGTTTACTTTTCATTTGTAAAAGTTACTTTAGTTCAAATCGGATAATTTCAATGATATGGCTGACTGTATTTCGGTCAAGTTTGAAGTAATTTATTATTTTTTAAGAAACTATTATTTCAATTCCTAATTACGATCTTCATACCGTTCAATTCTTTTCTCACATTTTGACTCAAAGATAGCGTACTCAATAATTTTCTACAATGTTCTTGGAGGAATCTAGTAGGTTTGTATTAACTTTGTGTCGTAGAATTTGGTTACAATTCCATCCTGTAATTGTTCCCTAATTCCACTCGATACCTTAAATAACTCCTCGTCAAATGCATGTTTCCTTTAATTCTTTAAATGTAGCACGTAATTTGAAATACAACCACATTGCAACTGATAAATTAACTTTGCCTAATTTTCAATCTTCATCCGTTTCAGATTAACATAACCGCAACTCAACACACCAAACGAACCCCTAAACTAGCAGTCGAGGAGAGGACGCCCGCAAAACGGACTTTGCCGCTGAGAACCAAGGATAGCGCGTTCCGCGTTACCGCCAGCGACAACCGACCGCCTTTCGACCGCCTCCTCGCTATAAAGTCGTCGACGTGACAAAAGACGAACACCAAAAAAGAAAACAGAAACAAAAAGCAAACAATAGTAGAAATAAATAGGACCGCGACGAGATAGTGACGGCTTCGGAAAATCGACCGCCATAAGTGAGCCAGCCTACGTGTAGGCTGCTTCAGTTCTTCATTTTCGCCCGCGAAAAATCGCAAACATTTTCACCACGGAGGACCAAACATTGTTGAACAACCTCAAGGTGGAACATGAAAACCTAGTAGCCAAGTGGTTGCAGAACTCCTTCAAGATCCAAGAGAACGCCGCTCTCGACCTAAGGGCGACGCCATTGAGTCTGCAAATACCGATGGCCGAGGTCAATAACCGGCCGGTATTCAAGATGAACAACGACTTTTGGAACCAGCCGCGAGGTCCGCCGCAAAGCATGGCCCAAAATCTATCGAACTCGAATCAAAATTCGCCGGTACCGGGTTCGACTAATTCGATACCGGCCCATTCGCCGTCGCAGCAAAGTAACAGCAGCCAAAACCACGTGATAACGCAAGGAGCTTTGGCGCTACAGCAAGCGCACGCCGCCCAGCAAGCCCAACAACAGCAGCAAGCAGCCCAACAGCAGCACAATCAAATGCAGCAACAACAACAACAGCAAGCGCAGAATAGTCAAACGAATCAGGCGCAAGCTAATCCGCAGAACAATCCGATGAATCAAAATCAGAATTCGGTGCAGCAGAATCAACAGCAGGCGGCGAATCAAGGTCAGCAGCCGCAACCGCAGCACGGTCAACAATTGGGCAGTCCCAACGCTCAATCGCAAGCGCACGCTCACGCTCAAGCGCTCGCTCAAGCTCAAGCTCAAGCTCAGGCAGCTCAACAACAACTGGCGCATATGGCTCAGCAACAACAACTCGGAAGCGGGCAAAATTCGCCCGACAAGATGACGGAGAAGTTTGTGAACGATCTGCAGGTAGGTTGAGTTCTCTTAATGTTGGTTTGTTTGAATCTTTGGTGTACATTTTCATATGCGGATTTCACTGTACTCAAGACAATAACTTTAGATTCTAGATCATCGTCATATATCCACAATCATATCTCACACAAATATAATTTTATTCCACATAAGTAATACAAAGAACGATTCATTTCGAAAAAGAATAACCTCAGTACTTCATTCTAATTTTCGCTTGTAAAATTACACGAAATTGAGCTACAAGAATTAAAAAAGCCAGACAATTCGTCGTATGACCGGTTAATCTACCGTAATATAAAGGTACATAGTTTTTTGCAGTCAAACTTTTAACATTTTAAATACCGGCGAGTTTAAAACAAGTTTTGAGAGACAATGCTAAAACGAGCGCGTTTTACCTCCGGTATCATGAACCAACTCGCCTAGATTTTTTTACAGTTGTTGGAAAAGCTGGTGTTTTGAAATTAGTTTAAAGCTATCCTCGCGGTCGTGGTAAATTAAATAAGAGGGGGTTTAAGTGGTTTTTTAAAATGTCTAATTTTGAATTTTACGGATGTCAGGTTATTATAACGAGATGGTAGGGAGTATTGTAATGTTGAGGCGAAAATTGATTTAAGAAGTCTTTTTCTTCCTTTGGAAAGTTGCGTAGAAACGGGGAGTTTCAGTTTGTAATGTGTAAACTTATGATTTAGTGACGTGTTCTATTACATTTCGGTCGGAAATTTTTCTGTTTGCAGTATTAGAGGGTAAAATGAATTCTTATCGTATTGTTTTAAGAAATTAACTGCAGTCGAGCTGTAGTGACACTTTTGACTTCAAATTATAAGTTGTATACAGTTGGAGGTTTGATCTGGCAGAAATCGGGAACTAGTCAGCTTTTCTGAAGTCCGATTGGTGCTGACTGATTTGTGATTCTTGCTCGAAGTAACCTTAAAATGACTAGTTATATCTTATACCAATAATTAGGAAATATGTTAAATACATTCGTTAAAATTAAACAATTAAACAAAAACTTCGAAATGTAACCTTCTTCTTCACGCACAATGACTGCTTCTCTCAAGAAATAGCAATTGAAGTAATTTTTTGCAATGTTCTTGAAATATATGCTCTTGCCCGTCGCATAAGCATCTTAACTACCGCTACCAATGTCATTGAGTATCTTGGCTTTGAATTTATGATTGCTTCTTTGATAATTTGGGGTTTTTCTAACTACAACCTACAACTTTACTATTTTGCTATTCTTACTGCTAATTTCTGAAATGCAGCCACGACATCGTCAAGCCAATCTAAAGAAACTTAAGTCAGAACGTAGAACGAAGAACATACAATAGATATTAATGTGGATTTAGTTGATTTCTGAAACTATAGATTTCTTCCACTTATAGGTCAAAATGGAGACGCAAATCCGTCGCTACGCGAGGCATTTCACCTGTACGTGGTGCCCCCTGTATTTTCAAGGTTCGGGAGAAAACATCGCAACTCTGGTGGCGAAATCATGGAACTTTTTCTTATCCTCGTCTCCAGACATTTTTGAAAATCCAGGAGGGAAACACGTGATAGTGAAATTCTGTAACAATGGATTGGTGGTGCCTCTTAATTTATAAGTGGAAATATATATAGATCTACACATATACAATTCAGTAGAAGTATGTACTGGGACAGCCAGAGAAATTGGTCCGTGCGACGTTATTAAACCGCTGCTCGGTTACAGTCTCAGTTCGTGAAATAATATTGATATTGTCAATAATGACAACTTTTACAATGAAATTGTGAGATTCGCTGTCGAAGCAAGACATATTTCAGTACCTAAGACTGTGACCGAACGAAGTTTTGGTGACAGTTTCTCTGACCGTGACTCTAGGCCACGACAGTTCTTTGTCAGTGATAGTACATTAGTATTTATGAAGACTTAAGAGGATGTTTGGTCGGAATATATCCTTTGCCCTAAGATTAAACTTCTCCAGATTGTATTCGTCATCTATTTATGATATAACTGAAACTGTCAATGTGACGGTATAAGTTAAGGAAGTTTGTTTCTTGGAGTATTGCTTTGTTTTCCAAAAAAATTCCACGCCAGATCATAGCATCATTAGCACTAAATCATATTTTTCATTGACGTTGTCATTCTCTGCGTACAAAAGAAAGAAGTAGTAATATATGCTATAACATAGTTGTAATAAACTATCCTACATTTGCAGCAAACCCGTATTGTCGTTAATTTTATTATAAAAAAGGTATTGTTTGTAACAACTTTTAACAGTTAACATGCGTTTATTGTCGATGTAAAACAGTTTACCACACATATAGGAAGTATTTCTGCTTTCCATTTTTGTCTAAATCATTTGCATCCACAGTCTTTGATAACTATGCTTTTTCTCGATTTTTCTATGTAATGAAACAAGCTTGTTCAAATTCCTATTTCATAACCGTGGCACGAGGTAGATTCAAGACGGGGGATCTGGCTGGGTCTACTACTCAAAATCAAACCGTTTCTTTTTCCTTTATGCTACTCTTTTCTCCGATGATTAATATTGTTATCCCATCTTTTCGGAGGGAGTCCAATTTCCAAATTCCCAATTTCCAAGTTCTAATTTTACTCAAATATTGTCCATTCGGTTGAAATACACGTTCCATTTATTTCCATGTTTAAAAATACTAGCCATACTCCTTTTAGAAAACTGTCTGAAGCAGAATTTCACATTGTTTCATATCCTCATTTTGAAAGAACAGTCATCTGAAGATTTTAATTAGTTCCATCTTTAATACAATCAGTTTGCACAATTATTTTCAAATAAAAGCAGCTTGTTGTTTGGTCGTCATTTCTAAAGCGATAGAGTTTCATCAGATACGATATTTTTCTAAAAGGAATATGCCTATTGTGCACCTCGTTTTCTCTGTTATCACAGCTGTAACCTCAGATTACAGGTCCTTGTCATTTTTTTAAAAGCAATTCTGCTTCTATTGAAATACTTTCAGAATGACGTATCTTTCTTGTTATTCTATTTTCTATGATTTCTTCGGAGGTTCAGACAGCGAGTTTCACGGGTTTCTTTTATTTCCAATTGGTCAACTATTATCACTCTGATATTAAGTGAAACTGAATTTCAATATGTGTTCTTTTTTCCAAAAGATTCTGTACTGTACAACGTTCCGCGTTGAAGCCAGTCTAATAGTTTTCTGGTCCCTTCTACTTTATTTTGGAATACTTGAAAATAAGCCAAGTAATTATTGCACGTTTTACATGGAACGATCTGCAGGAAAGAATTAAAATGAAGTCGTTCCATCTGTTCCTCTCATCGCAGTCGGAAGCAGCAATTCCATTACCACATCTTCTTTGACGTTTGGAAAAATAAATGTTCATGATGAAGGTTTCTTTCCTAAAAACGGAACTTGATATTCTACCTCCTCTTTCTTCGACTACTTTAGCCTCGTGATACACTAGGAACTAATTTTTCTTGTGCAAACTTTTATTAAAACAAAGTCCTCTTTCCTCTTCCTCCTAGTTGAGGCTTTGCCATTGTTTCTATTTGCAAAATCGAATTATTTTCAAATTGTTTTTCATAAAATTCGCCTGAAAAACACTCTACTGTCTCATATTTATTATCTGAGCCATTGGTAATGCCAGATCCATTATTTGCCGTAACATGCAATTTTATCTTTTTCTTGTTCTTCTCTTTCCTCAAATCCTCTGCAATTTCATTTTTGAAGTCGTGTTGGTGCCTGGTGCTTCTTTATCTTTCGTTCTTTTGTCTTCAATCCCGTATTTCGACTTTAACATCGCGTAATTGCTTTAGCCTGTCTTTTTGGATCATCAGTTTAAATGCTCGATTGACAGCTGTCTTTCTATTACCTTGCATACAGCAACATTCATCTACGTTTGCTCTTTCAGTGTTTCTCATGTCGTTCTCATTATATTGTCTAAAGAACATACAAATGAAGTCTAGTTGTATAAGGTGATTTGGATACATTGATAGAATTTATCAATTAACCACTTCCTTGAAGTATTAGTGTACCACATTTACTTACACCTAACCTCATATTTCTAATAATATAGTAATAATCTAAAGTAAAAACAAATACAATGAACGGAGCAACTAGACTTGTTTGTAACGAGAAACTGGCTCCCAAACAAAAATACATTTTTCCTTTAAAATGACACTAAAAGAAACCTGGAAAATTTACTTCTCAGTAGCAAACATATGTTTTTGTGCTCCAAGGAATGATCTAGAAACAAATGATTTCTCTGGGAATTTGTGGATTGGGTAGCACCATCGATTGGTATTTACAGAAACAAAATAAAATTGTTGGTAGGAAAAGAACAACGACTATATCAAGTCGCCTCATGTATCGGTGTACCCTAACTCCTCGATCCTAATAAATATTTCTTCGTATTTCTCTAAATATGAAATTCCTTGCTTTTTCTTCGGATTTTTCTTTTAATTTGGTGAATAACCATGGTTTCATTACATTTATATTTTCCACATACGGTGGCAACTGGAAATATTCCTACTTTAACTGCTTACCTACTGTGTATATTCTTCTGATGTGCTTGTTCCCTTCATTCGTCAACAACAACTATTTGCCGCTGTCTTTTATCTTCTGTACTTGTTATTCACGTTTCAGCTATATACAACAGGCCCAGTTTTTACCATTTCCTTTTAAATCAGGAAGGAGTAACACTTGGTATTGGATTACTTTAAAGAATTCATATACCAAAGGGCAAAAGTGAATTATTATTTACGATTCGAGATAGCCTCTACGGATACCTTACACCCCCAATTTTCATTCGAAGGTATTCTGGTTCCCATTTCCTATTTCTTACGATTTCTAGTTTCTATCACAAAGTTCTTTATATTTTCTTTTTCAAATCTTCCAGAAAGCTGCTTAGCTCCTTACCTATTGCGAGACCTTCTCGTTCGATGTGTTTTCGACCCCTATTGTCTATAGGCAACTTAGCCCTTTTAGTTTCCTTGTCCCTATCATGTGCGCGTTAGCTTGAATTCACTTATTCTATGAATTTTTATCCAATGAAGTTTTAAAATAAATACACGAATTCTACTTTGTCCATTTGTTTTCGGGGCACGTATGTACTTTGTCGAATTCGTTCTCTACGTTTCCGACATTTGTCACTAGACGAAACAAAGACGGCGAGTGCTGGAAACATATATATTTCAAAACTTTTGCAAAACTGGAAGCTCAGCTCAATTTCAAGATATTTGGCAAGGACAATATAAGAACAAAGACTATTTGCTTTGGATGCAAAAAGTGTTACCTTACAAAATTAGAACGTCTGCCGGCTTATTGGAGATTTAGCCATTAAATTTTAATTAGGACTTATATAATTCGATTTTATTCATGACCTGTCATTCCTTTGAGTTTATTATCTACACCTAATTATCGATGTTGCAACAGATCTTATCGATTATAAACGCATTAGTTAAACTGCACCTTCTCAATCACTCAATCAAGAAGATGGGTGATAATTATTATATACATATATGTGTACAAATATCGAGCAATCTAGCTAAAGAGATCGACGTTTTCAACTGGAACGTTTTCACGAATCCTTTTTAATTTTAATTTCGTGTTAAAAACACGAGTAATTACGCTTAACGAGACGTACGGCGATACAATCTCCCTCCTTTTTACATAAAAATTCGCGTAATTTTACACCTAACTTGTCCCGTACACAATCATCGCTCGTCGTGCACATAAAACGCACAAAACTCCCCGTTTTCCACTGTATTTTTCTACCCCTTTTTACTCCACATACGCGCACGTTATCCAAGGACAAAAATTCCTCGCCGTCCTCGTCTAACCCGTGTATGCCAAAGGGGGTTATTTTAAAGAGGCAATCTTTTTAAAAATGTATTTACGTTTGTCGGCCGATGGGTACCTACCAGCTATACAACGTGCTCCGGTACTACATCTGTTACACACACATACGTTTAACCCTTTTACTTCGGGAACATATGTTTGATTTAAACTGACGAGGAACAAAAAAAAAAAAGGAAAAAGAAATGGGAATATCTAATTAAGTCTTCTTCCTTTCTTCGTGGCGCTTTTGTTTCGTCGATGTATTCTTTTTCGTTTCGGCTTGTTTCTTTTTCTCTGCGTTGTTTTATTTCCGTACGATAAACGTTATGTTAACTACATACATACCAATCCGCCGTTTTTAGTTTGAGGGTTTCTTAAAGAGTTTTAGGTTAAAGTGGTGTTTAAACTTAAAACGACCGGGTATTTACTTCGTAGGAAGTACCGTGCCTTTTATAATTAACGGTTTTATAAAAATGAAGTTGGATGCTTTTAAAAATATATACGTGCAATAATAACTGTAATATTAATTCCTTCGGGAAATTTAGTGGGAGTATCCAATTGTGCCGTTTCTTTTTAACAAATTAGACAGGTACTAGATAATAGGTGGTTTTGTATTATAATAATGCACTCCGTTATTAAGGATAAAGCTTATAGTTCGTTGTTCATTATTTTGAAGTTTGGGAATTATATATTGCTTTTTGACCGAACTATAACTTGCACAACCATCGAATTACTTGAGATTGCCGTCACATTTGGACAAAGATAATGTTATAGTTAAAAAGTTGAAAATAGCTTCTACCAGCACAAATGGAAGATTCTGACCGAAATTTCCATCATTGTCATTTCTGTTCGATCTTTTTCGACTTCCAACGTAATTAATGTTTGATTGAATGTTGATCTAATTCCGCCAATTCATTTCTTCTCTGTTTGGTTATTAGATTCAGAATTCAGGTAAACCGATTCGGACACATTTGTTTTATTTCAAGACGAAATTTTTGGGAAAAATCACCACTGACGATTAAGTGAAATTTCAGTAAATTAGTCCAAATATGTAATTCCACATTCTTAGATAAAAGGTTGAATAGCAAATAAATAAACAGCAATTCTTATACATCAAATACTGAATGAGCAATTCCCCACCAAACAAACGACAAATGTGAATAAGGAGACTGTGGTTGAAAGAATATACAAAAGAAATAAGATTACTCTTACCACATCTTTCGCAAGTAATTCCAGATACTTATTTCGGCAAGCAAGTTGCCATCCTCAACGGAAAAACTTGGACTCTTAAATAAACAATTGAATATTTGAAAGAGCAACCATGCATAGCCCTAAACAGAAACAAGAAATCCCTGGACGATGTCTAAAATATGACGACATCAAAATCGTATCAATCGGGTGCACATAATTGCGTCATCTTTAAGGAAAATAATACACCTACATAATCTAAATCCAAAGATAATCACAACAAACAGGATTTTCTACGCAAATAAAAAGCTATGAAAAAGTAAGACATTAAGCAAAAACAGCAAACTGAAGATTTATAAAACAATAATTAGACCAACACTGCTGTATGCCACAGAAACGCTGTCCAAGACAAAGAAGGATGAGGAGGACCTAAGAATAGTGGAGAGAAAAGTAATGAGAACTATCCTGGGACCAATTAGACTAAACGAGAATGAATACAGAAGAAGGACGAACGAGGAATTGGCACAAGAAATAGAAATGGATGTAGTTAGAAAAATTAAGCAATCAAGAGCAAGGTGGCTCGGACATGTATGGAGAGTGGGTCCAGGAGCAGTAATATATGACGTGACAGAGTGGAAGCCGGGATGCAGAAGAAGGAGAAGAAGATCGAAGAGTACATGGCTGAAGGAAGTGGAGCAGGATATTCGAAGGACCGGACACATCAATTGGAAACAAAAAACGAAAAACAGAAAACTATGGAAGAAATTATGTGAAAGCATATAATCAGAAGAAGGGGCTGATCCCCAAATTGTAATGATCTAGAGATCCGAATAGGAGGCTCAACCCCTTCGGGGGTGTATAGCCACAATAATAATAATAATAATAATAACCCAAATCCAAAACCGTGTCTATCCAGATTGGGAATAGACACGGGAGAAGCCAAAACAATAGCGCAGGAAAAGAGGAAATCGTGCAAACTTATCTGCGCAGCGTAAAATAAATGAAAAGGCCCTACATTTTTGGGTAGATATAATTTGGATTTGGATCATATGTATATTGTTTTCCTTAAAAATGACGCACCAATCATTTATTTTTCCTTGTACAGACAGGTTTGCTCCATTTCTTCTTTTACGACGAATAAAATAAAAAATAGTAAACTATTTTTGACAGCCAAACTCTTAATAAAATAAAATCTGGAGGACTCTACATAACGACGTAATAAATTGTAGTTCTCCAGAATTTGTTTTATTAAAATTTCTTCTTTTCCTTCACTAGCGCTTCGGCTTCTCCCGTGCCTATTCCTCGTTCCTAGGAGTTTCTCGATGTTTTCGTCTCATATTGTGGCTGGTCTGCCTCTTCTTCTCTTTCCTTGTCTTCTAGCTTCCCACACTTGCTAGTTGGTCTATGGTTGTTCATTCCAGCTAGATGTTCGAACCATCTGAACTGGTTGCAATTTACTCTTGATATCAGTGGTTCTCTCTGTAGTACCCCTCGCATTCTCTCATCCCCTATTTCGTCTCTCTTGGTGATCCCAACTGCTTATCTTAGGTACTTTATCTCTATACTTTGCAGCTTGATTTGTAATTTCTTTATAAGAACCCTAGTTTCCGATCCGATAGTTAATAAGGGGACAAATACTCCCTTACGAATGCCTATTTTCGTTGTTTTTTGGGAGATTGCTTTTTTCCAATGAAAGTTATGGGACACACAATTTCTTAGCCCCCTCTCTGTCTTGTTTGTTTGCTGTATTTTCTTGGTATTTAACATAAGATTTGCTTCTTGATCATCATTTCCGCTCACCATTATTTTTATTTCTTCCACGTTAATTTTTAAATCTTTCTTTATCCCGTTATCTTTTCTTTCCAAATCAACAGGTTTTGTTTAAGTTGCTTCTCGCGCTTGGTGAATACTACGTCATCGACGAACGCATATTCTAGAATATATGTGAAACATTCAAATCTGAAGCAAGATTCCAGGACAATATTAAACAAGATGGGGCTTAGCACTTCTCCTTGGCGGAGACCATCGTTTGTAGAAAAATATTTAGATTCCAAATGATCTGTCTTTACGTATCTCCTATTCTTTCTATGCAGGCTTATTATTGCTCTAGTCAGTGCATGTTCTACTTTCCTGCTGTTTAAGCTCTTCTCTATTACTTTTCGGAAGAGTCTATCGAAAGCTTTTTCGAGATCTACGAATATTTGATATATTTTTATGCTAGTATCCCTGATTTTCTCTATTATCAGTTTTGTAGTAATAATTCAATGGTGCGTGCTTCTGCTCTTGGAAAATTCGCTTAATGTTTGTTTTAGTTGTTGGCCAATCATTACGGTTAATCTTTTCTCTAGTATCCTCTCGTAGACTTTTACACCGTGATAATTCTGGCACGTTAACAGTTTAATTTCTTTGTAACCCATGTTTTTCTTCATTTCGCGCGTGATGTCGCCGTGCCCATCTGCATTGCCCTTTCTTTATTTTGTTATTGCTACGATAATGTCTTTTTCGTATATTTCTTCCTGGTGAATTTCCATGGATTTTGGTTCAGAGATCGGTTCTTCTATACATTCGTCTACATTTAGTTAGTTTTTGGTTTGCTGTCTCCACATCATGTTCCGTACTTCAAAGCTGTTTGTGAGGTTGTTTCCCGTAGTATCTTTGTTTTGTTTTACCGTGTATCGTTTTCCCCTCTTCGTCGATTTTTGGTTACTTTGCAGAATAGCTCTTCATTTGTCTGGTAGTTATCTTCCAGTTTCTGTCCGAATTCTTCCCTAGTTTACTGTTTCTCTTCCAGTATCCGTTCCTTTACCAGACTTAACCTTTTTCTCTTCATAGTGTTCTGTGGTATAGATAGGGTCTTCATTTCGCTTTCTTAATCTTTTTCCCTTATTTATAATGTTCACCATTTGTTTCCATTTTTTCCTACTTTTGCCACTCCACTTATTCCTCTACCGGCGATTAATTTGATATTCTTAAAGCTCTCCCATAAACTTTATAAACAACTGAATATTACGCACAACAAAATCTATAGAAATCCAACTCAGGGAGTTAAGTAAATGACAACATCCGTTATAGAAAAGGGCGTCTCTTATTGGAAGAAACCGTCTAAGAGTAGATTCCCGTATTTGTAAAAAAACTGGATATTTTAAGTTGGAGAGTTAGTGATAACCTTTAATAAAATAGTGAACAAATAAAGTAATAAAATTTGCGATCCAACATTCCTCGATAGCCATAGAATCTCTGGAGATCTTGGTAAAAACCACATTATCCAGAAGTTTTCACACGTAGTAGCACATGGCGTTGTATACGGATAGTTATAAAATAGATGACAAACTTTTCAGCAAAAAAACCGCTTCAGAATGAGCTGACGACATTGAAGAAATTACAATATCAATGCTTAGAGATACGAGTGCTTACACTTTTGTTTTTTTACGTAAGAATGCCTTAGAAAAATAATGGAATATTAGATGAAACATTTTTTTAATCGATAGTTATTGCCAACACTGTGGTGTCGGTGCACTTTACACTGCACAATTATTTAATTATACCCGGGGACACGTGTTTCGCTAGCAACGAAGCTAACATCTTCAAACCGACCTTACTGAAAGATTTCTTAAATTCTATTCAGACCAACTAAATTTTGCCCCCTACAACTCGGGAGGGAAAGGGGAGGGCATGTTTTTACCTACTAATCAGAATAATTTTTCATCGTAGTAGGTAGAAAAATGTGCCCGCCCAGTTGTAGAATGGTGGTGGTATTTAACAAATCAATGGTACGATTTACACATTGTTGTAAGCACCAGATTTAATTAAATAATTATGTGGAGAGGAGTGTACCGATGTGCGACTGAGAGTGCCAATATTCCTGTAGAAAATTGAAAATATATGTATCTCAACGCTTAATTACAATAAGCTAGTTATTTTACGCTAAAATTACGACTAATTCATACTTCACATCTCCAAGCTCAAATTATATAAAATTTAGATAATTCATGCCAAAGTTACGACTTGTTCATAATGCCGGTTTAAATTAAATTTTCTAATTGAAAATATGTACCTGGAGGTTAATTTGACCTTATGTACCTAGTAATTAGATAGGAATGTCAAAATTAACGACTTCTTTCACAGTTCTGAGTTAAAGTAAATTTTTCGTTTGGAAATACAAGTCTGTATGTCTACGGGTTGGATTGGATCGCAGATATTTTATGCTAAAATTACGACTTCATCTATGGACCAACTTTAAGTTAATTTGTATAATTGGATGTACTATAACGGTCAGAATAGATTATAAGCAGGAGGATATTTGACAAGTATCTTGGAGGGATATGTGACAATATTGTTTTGAAACCTGCGTTCTAATTAACACTTTTCGTTGATGGTCGGCAATATCTTGTGAGTTTGCAGAAAGAGGAAGTGGTTATGAATTTTGCGTTTATTAATATTTTTCGATTAAATTTCATATAATTACTCTTCTATTACATAAACTGAGAAACGACACAATTAGGGAAAATTTACAAATACAATCACTACAAGATTTTATTGAACAACGACAGTTGAGTTGGTGGGGTCATTTACAAAGAATGAGTGATGAAATACCGGTAAAAAGAGTATCGGGAGCGAGAACCACGGGAAAGAGAAGCAGAGGAAGACCAAAAGAAATATGGGATAACGCGGTGGGAAAGATTATCCAAAAGAAAGGAAAAACATGGACAGAGGTAAAACAGCTAGCACAAGACAAGAAGAAATGGTCTGCATTTGTTTATAGCAATACGTAATAAAATGTATTACTGACACCCAATTGGGTACAGATGAATTATCGATTATATATATATATAATTACTCTTCACCGTACTCTGATTGAAGACTTTCTAGATATTTCAAATATTTGTGTATATTTGCACTATTCAAAATGACACGAAGTAAAAATTTTGACGACCGAAAAATCATTTTTTTATTATTATTTATTATTACTATAAAGGAAGCTCCAAAATTAGGTATTGGATATTTTGGTAGTTAGTGGTAACGTTTAAAACACGAGGGCTTTCGGAAATGCAATACTGTGAGGCTTTCCGTTTTTGATGCAGCACGTACCTACTACTTCCTTCTTCCTGTAATTGTTTCAGTAATTCTGTGTTTCTTGAGATTATCCTGATGATCTTGAAAAAATTGATAACCTTTGTGATTAGTAACAAATTGTTTCTATCTATAACAAAGTCTAAACGGGTGTTAATATACCAGCGGCCACTTACGTAATTTTTCTAAACGAGTATTTCTACCAGATCAGCCGTTTAAGTGTTAATCCAACCAGGCAACAAGACTAGAAGATATAGAAAATCCGATAATTTCTGAATTATCTAATTCTAATCCTATTTAGACTAAATATATTAAGTTATAAATATCTGCGGTTTAGAACCTAATTAAATTCGTTCTTACCTTTATCACACCCAATATTTGGACACACCGAATACTCGTTTCGACCATCAAATGATCATCCTGAGTGGAAAACCCAAAGAAAAGAAGCGCTCCCCGTGAGAATTGGTTGACGATGCCCTAAACGGGGACGCTTCACCATCTCACAATCGACACCGTACCGCTTGTCTTTTTCTTTATCGTGTTCCTTTATGTCCTTTGCTGGATGATTGATGGTTGACCTACGTATTTGGAGTTTCCAAGATGTCAACTGCAGTAAGGATAAGAGTTAATTTATATACTTTGTCTTATTTTACTTACGTTTACTAATTCACGTTAGAACCATTGATTTTGTAATGAATGGAGAAAATTGTCTTTGCTCTTACACGCACTAACATATGAATGTACGTAATTCCATTTTGTCTATTACTTGCCATATTTTACGTGGTAATCTCGTACTTTATCGTAATTTGTTTCAAAGTAGTTGCACATGCGTATATCAAAGCCATGAAGGACGTCTAACAAGTCATGGAAAATTATCATTCCAAACATTCGCTTTCAACACCATCATTATACATATTTATGTTAGCTCTGGTTTATTGGTTATTGAAATATTTCTATTCTTAGATGTCAAAATACCAATCATTCATACTTTATCGCTTAAAATGAAAATGAAACTATAGTTGAAAAAAAAAATATTCTACGTTTTAAAGCCCAAAACTTCAATTTCCCTCAATTTAGACAAATTCCATCCTGAAAAATGCAACTTCTAATTTCTTGCCCGATCGTCGTCTCCTCGATACGTGGCGCCCTCTCCGCGACGACGCCTCGTACTACGGCGCCATGTGATAAGCACGTGTCGGGTCGTAAGGTGCGCGTCTTAGATATTCGGAAAGCAGTATCGAGTAACGACGCCTTCGTTTCCTATATCCGTCTCTTTCCGACGCCGAGAAATGGTGCCTAGGATGGTTTCGCGACGGTGTAAACAACACGACGAGGGGTCGGAATTTGCGAATTGGGGTAGGAGAGGGCGGTCGACCGGAGCTTTTGCGCCTTTTTTCCGCTTTCGCTGGCCGAGTTTTTTAATTACCGAGCGCTTAAAAGACGCTTAAGTGCCGGCTTGTTTGTCCTTTCTCGTGTGAATACGCGCGCGCCCTTCTTCCTTTGTTTTTTATTTGACACGTTCGTTCTCGAAAGAATTTTATGGTTTGTTAAGTTCTTAAGTTGGTGAATTTGTTTGTTGTTAGGGTTTAAAGAGCTTTATTTCTTTTATGTCGGATATATGGAGGTTTCTTTTTTGGGAACATTCCTTTTGTCTAAGGTATGATGAAAATCGTCCAAGCAATGCCTATTGGACGTTTAACATTTAACGCGGCAGCTGGTTGGGATAGTATGTAAAGTTATAATTATTTCCACCATCTAAAAAGGGGTGGAGATAATTTAAACAGGGAAGAAATTTCGAAATTTCCTTTTTTGAAGATAAAAGGCGAAAAGGAAGAAATGTTATCGTTTAAACAAAAATTTATTGAACGAAATAGATGATTTTCTAAACCTCGAATTGTATAGAGACCCTGTATACAATTTTGTCTTATATATATGTATGTGCCTGTTTCTTGTGCTAATGTATGTATCTTATATTTAATATTGGTACTATCTGCTGTATACTAAACCATCTGATTTTTCTAATTAACGCTGCCGGATTTCAACCAACTGCAGAGGAATTCGTCGTCCTCGGCAATATCCGAGCGCACTTTGGAGGAGTGCTGGACTACACTGCAACGAGTGAGTTGGCTTCTGTTCGACCGTGTATAGTATTATTCCAAAGGTTTTCCCCTGAAACAATACCTTGTCCCCACCCAACAAAATTTATTTCGAAATCGTAGCACGACCTCATCCCATTTTGCTTGATTATGCGAAATTTAAGTTTTGAATGATTTGTTACGTTTTTAAGTTCATGCCCTTGTGGTTGCGTATATATTTTTTATTCGTTTGAATTTTTTAATTTCGTTTTTTGTTTCTATTTGTTAGATGAATGTTTCCCTGTTTCTTCATTTAATTAATTTCTATCGTTTTGCGTTAATTGGATACAATTTGGCGTTTTCCAAAATCCTTTGTTTTGGAAAAGCGTTAGTATGCTCCGTTGAGTCTACAAGATAATTTATGAAATCTGCTGCTTTATTGATCAAATCTGAAAAAATTAATTCGACGTGGTGAAGAATTTAACAAATAATTTCCCAATTAAACCAAATACTGAAAACTTTAAATATAATGTTTCAAGTTTTTAGCACCCAGAGATCATTTAACAATATTTTGACTTTTGCAAATTTGACTGATGTTTTAACCCCGCCATGCCCAGCAAATTTGGCAAGATATTTTTTTCCGTATTTATATGGTAATGTAAAGTCTTCTAGGAACAATAATGGATCGTTCATTGAAATTCTCTACTGCTGCAATTTTGGTTTTGCGCCGCTGCGTTGATTAGATTCAATTCAATGTTAGGCAAAGTCCATTTATTTGTTTTAAATAAGTTGCTGCTAGCGATTTATTCAGTTTCACTTAGGGGTTTGGAACTTTGGAACCCTTCGAGGGCTTTGAGAGTACTTGGATCCAGCTCAGAACTTTCCGTATTTTCTTTGAGACTTATTTAATGAAAAGTCAGTGAATTTGATAACTAATGTCGTCAATATATTTAACGGATATTCCAGCCTAAATTTAAAAAGCTGGCAATTTTGAGAAAATGTTTCCGCCATTGATTGTTCCAAAAACCAGTGAAGTTGTAGCTACTTTTCACTAATCTGTTACCACCGTCATAAGGATTATTACTCCACATTTTTTTCTGGAGAGGACTACAACGTTTGGGCAAATTTCTAGTGATCGAATATTATCAAAATAGTAACGATCTTTATGATTTAAATTTCCTTGCGTTACCAATCTCCACGAGGAGTTTGGTGTATGTATTATGGCAATTATAGAAGACGTCTACAATAAATTACTTTTTGTTGGGAATTTATAATTTCGATGCTCTTTATCGTTCGGGTAGGTCAAGTAACGCCCCACATAACTAAACTTTCCTGAACCTACTTTTAACTGAATCTTGGGATACGACCGCTTTGAAGATGAAGAGCTAATTTTGGACGATTAAAATTGACTTGAACTTTTCTTCAGTCGATGGATCAAGCAACTTAATACCCAATAATATATATGGATAAATCTCGATTTGCTCGTTTCCCCCGAAAACCACAATGTCGACAAAGAGGTGGTTGTAAAATTCTTTATATTCTATCCATATCACGTGTGCGACAGCGTTGTACACTCTTCTTGCGTAAATTCCTTAAATATTTTATGTCGATATTTAATTTTACATTGCGCAGTGTTTGCCTATGTTTAGCTTCTTTGCTCTATTGATGAGACAAGGATGAATAGGCGCAAATTTACTGAGTCCTAATAGCAATTGCGAATTAGCTTCTTTTACGAAGAGGCAACGATCATCTCTTATTGTTAAAATCATTGACTCCGACCGATTTCTGTCTTAATTTCATTCGGCATTTTGAATTATACAAAAGGTCCTTTCGAAATTGAAAAGTAATGACACGTCTTGCGTGCTAGTGGCTGGTTGCTTCTTGCGTGCACATTGTTCTCATAATTCAGAGCACAAATTATGATGCTTTACCAGACTTATTTGCAATTGCATTTAAATATTACGACTAGCAAAGCTCTAAGCGAGGGGAAATTGCAACCATGACTGAGGAAGTGCTTGAAATTATTTCGGCGGCTGAGTTATCATCGTTATTCAAGCTTGTTAATTCATTTAAATTGGTATTCAATCGTTTTTAATGCTTTTCCTAAAAGTCCATACACATTAAGATGTTTCTCATCGCTTGCATCAATGCGATACCGACTAACCTTTCACTCCTCAGTATTACTATAATTTCGATTTCTATGAATTTCCTTTGTGGAAAGCTATCAAATTTCCCTTAGTGTAATTGATTTTTGCCGATTTTTCTTTGATTTTGGTGAATGTGTCCAATTTTCAAGTATCGAGAAACTCTACTTTGTGACCGATTGGCGAGAACAATGCTTCATTCACATTCAAACTATAAGAATCAAATTGTGGAGCTATTCCTTCTCAAATGTCGACTAGAAAGCACCACCAGCAACTAAGGAAAAATGCTTTAATTCCAGTGGATAGGGTATTTATCACTTACCTATGTTTCGTTAAAAATCCACAGAAATAAAATATTAAACCACGTTTCTTGCTTCCTCGTTCATAGAAATTGCAGCCAGAATATAAAGATACGTACAGCTGTTATCTTAAACTTCGAAGATATACGTCCAAAAATGATGAATACATAGAATCTCGCTAAGAATCATTCATCCATTCAAAATTAGCGAAAGATGTCTTACAAAGTAGGGTACTTATCATCTTCTACGAGTTAGTTTCCGAAATAAATGATTGTGGTAAGGAGGGAAACTATTTTATTAAAATTTTCATGACTAGTCTGAAGTCATCGTATATGTATATGCCCAAAAATTGAAAGGTGAAAGGTAGAAGCGTCTGTTATTGCAGATTGATTTCGATATATATAGGATTCTGCACCGACAGTGTATCGGCTGTGCTATTTTACTGTACTGTAGAATAGCAATCTGTAACTTTCATTTGATTACTAATCAGAGGTTAGTTTTTACATATAGGACCATTTATGCGATGGTAGTACTGACGACATTGCAGGACCCGAGCACAATCGGTGTGGAGTTCATGCTCAGTTGTTGCAAAATTGTATGTGTGCAAACCAGTCTTTATAAAAAAAGGTATTAATTATTATTTTGGGCATTCATCAGTTTTTCATATTGAAAAGTAACCGAAAATTAAGACAGCAACATCTGGTACGGAGTGTTTCATATTGGGAACAAGGTCGAAGTTGAAGAAAATATTTGACCAAATTTGCTGGGTACCAAGTTTCTTTATCTCATACGCACTATTAATGAACGTTATTTTATTGTAACTTTAATTCTAATAATTAACACGTCTAGATGGTTGATGGTTTCACAAACTTTAAGTAAACGTAAAACTACAACTTTTTTGCAATAGTTTCCAATTGTTTTCTAAATTTTCACATTTTTATTACTCTTTTTAAAGCCGTCTTAACTTTGTCTGTAAAGTTGTACCGTTTCAAGCTGTAGACGATCAAATTTGTAGCGTACTTCTAATTTTTCCATAATTTTGACCGTAGCAACAATTAGGGCATTGGCATAATTTCTCTATTTTTCTTTATCTCAAACGGAGATTTCTTTACGTTTGAAGATATTATCGCAGATATTAGTCTGGGTCATTCGTTATTGTAAAACCTCAAATTTGTTTCCAATCACCCTCATCTATAGCGATCAGCGCTAATTTCGAAAGTTTTGCAGACATCATATCTTTCGCTTTGAACCCATTCCTAAGCGCAAGGTTCATCTCTTATCTTTTTCAAGTTGATGCATGTTTTCTAATACTTCTACATTCCACAAACATATTACAAAATCCAATTTTTCTACAAGCTCTCCAAATATACCTTGCAGACGTTGATACATACCCTTCCACAGTTCTTTGTGATTTGCTCGCGTCTTCCGTGATTGCAAAATCAGCGGTACGGAAATACGTCGGTATCAGTTAAGTAGCTGAAGTATACTAAACAATATTGTCCCGGGTGGCTGTGGAAGCATGTCAAGACTTGTCTCCGACTGATGGTCTGACCTGTAAGATTTAGGACATTGAACTAAACACGAATTCCTAGAATATTCGAAATGACCCCTCGTCATATTAAATACGTGATCTAAAATTGTCGCATTGCGTTAATCTCAAATTGTAGTTTTGTGATGTAAAATAGTATTTTTCAATAGAATTTCTCAAGTACACCACTCGTTTCTATGTGGAACATTGTATCTTCACCCACTTTTCGTGATCAGCATCGATTGTATCCTTGCTAAAATTAAAAAATTTCAACCAATACTACAACTTCCTTTAGAGGTATCTAAGAAAATCCTTCCTTAACTTCTGGAATTCGGAAAAATTAGAAATGCACTGCAGTAATTTTTAAGTAAGGTTGGAAATGTCAACAAAACCAAAGGGAAAGGAATTTTGGCTGAAGTTTGGAATAATTCATTTCCAAACCAATAGCAGTTTCTTTATTCAATATTTGTTTAATTTTCGTTTTTAATTACTCTTCTTAATTCTAATTTTTAAACGTACCCAAATATCCCAATCAACTACTTTATGTATGCGGCATGTTTACCTTACCCTCGTAGTAAATAGAAATATTCCCAAAATTTCAATAACCGTACTATTTGTTATGTCGATCCCTTCTTTCACACAATTGTTTGAAAAAACGATTTAATATATTGACATTCTTTTGGGGTATTGGCTTATGTCAGAAGAGGTGAGTATTTAATACATAAAACACACACACAACAAATCGACACAAATCTTAAAATAAATAGTCGCATGTTTCTAAGATAAATCAAAGAAAGAAACGCAATACGATCCCAATATATGTTACATATGTACTTTAAATGGAGGAAACTTATCGATAGTGCTGAACTAGGCCATGTTTTATTTGAACCCAAACATATTCATCACCCGATACGATACGATGAGAAGTATTGATTTGTCATAACCCCTTTTTTTTTCGAAGGGTGGGCCTTTCACCGCAAAGAGAAAAAGAGGGGTCGCGAAATTGTCGGTGATTGATTCGTGATTGGGGGTTGGTTCGAAGCCCACCCTAAAAGTGATGTCACCGTTCTTTTCAAACGCTTTTTTCTACGTCTATATTTCGAGCGCTTTGAGATATACGAAGGAAATAATCGATACTGTATAGATAATAAAAATAATACTGCGAGTATTTTTATCGAGTAGTATTCGGGATGACGTGTTGACACAAGTTTTGAAAATCATTTTGTTTTGTATTAATGGAAATAGGCTAACTCGATAACTACTTCGTAATTGACATAAATAACGGATGGAACGCGTTAAGACTGAGAATTTTTAATTGATCGAGTGAGTATCGACCAAGTTTTTCTTCTTTTTGTATGTTTACGTTTGTTTATTTCAGTAGTTCTGCAGTAATAACGTTAACCATAAGGTATTGGTTGTTGCAAACAATAACTTTATTAGATTTTAATGAAGGCCTTCATCCTTCCTTCTGAGACTTTTTGGAAGGGGCTGTGATAAGCTTCCTTGCATGCTTCAAGTTGGAATTTGTTTTACAACGAATACTCTGTTAGCAGGAACTCGTCCTCTGTCGATAATTGGCCGATTTGGCCTCACAGAATCTGACCGAGATCTTGCTGTGGAAGACTTTTAGCAATTTGACTGACCATTATTTCCGTCTTGTTCAGACTCTTAACTTATAGATTCTTTCGGAGAGAGTTCTGGGTCTGGTTCTTTCTAGAGTCAGACGGTGTATGGTGTTTACTTTGTTTCTATAAAAAGAATGTAATTTGCTTGTTGTAATGTTCGATCATTGTTGCGACTTGAGATTAGTATGTATTGTTAGAAACCACATTTAGCGAAGTAGAGACAGTTTTATCTAAATCTTCAACGAATGAAACAGGATTAAACAAACTTTATGACTAGATTGGGAAATGTTTTAAAATGCCGTCTTCCTGCTTGTGTTATACATATTAAGAACACTGTGATATTTCGCAGAAATCAGTTTGATAAGTTGAAATCTAGGGATTAAAGCATTTATTTCTTCAATCTAACCACCTTATGTAAAGAGAACCTCTGAAAGTAGTACATTTAAACAAGCCCTGGTCTTCTTTCAAATCATCCCCCACAAAACAAATATTTCTATTTTTTCTCATTTCGTCCGCGAATCGGGGGCGAAATTTTCTTACCTGCCCCGCGCCTTCTGCCTCTCTCAACTTCCGTTTCCGGTAATAATTCACGGCTCCGGAGCTGCGGGCTATCCCCGGATCAACACGTTGAATCTACCGAAGTGTTACTTCTCAAAGATCTTCGAGATAACGGTGGTGATGGTGGTGGTGGTAAGGTTTAGACGTCGGAAACGGTACGCGCCCCTTTTTTGCGAGCGGAGCGGGTCAGCGTTCGGTAAATAAAAATTTTCGAGTACTTAACACTTCGGCAGGTCGAGCTTTTTCTTTAATTCGGCGCTTGTTCAAACAGCGAGGGGGATTTTTGATTGCGTCGAACGGGAGGCCGTTCGGGGAGATGCAAGGAAATATTTTTATCGCTTTCCGAGTGAAATTCGTTTGGTAGTTTTCGTCGTATTTTTATTACTTGTAAAGTAATCTCAGAATTTTTCAGATAATTCTTTGATGCGGGTAAAATTATAACTAGGTGTTTCATTCAGTTCGTTCCACTCCAAACAACTTTTAGCCACGTTCCTGCATCTACACACGACAATGTGTGAAGGTGTACTGAAACTTCAAAAATTATTCGCAGAAGGAAATTTGGAAGTTTGTACAAAAATCATTTAGTTTTGAACGTTACCCTCGCATTAGATTTGATGTGCTGCAATCCAAAATTCTCTTAGAAAATTGCACTTCGTGTTAGGTACAAGTTCCAGCTAGTATCAATAATTCACCCGGTTGTGACTTTAAACCAATTCGAACTCACCCAAATCCAAATTATTAACGGGCGAACTTAAAACTACCCCGCATTTACCACCAAGTGACATTACAAATCGATCACCAACCTATACATAATACAGGATATTCTTTCAAATTTCCGCGATTGATTACTAATCTAATATTTCATATATTATGTACAATATCGAAGCGGTTGTGAGCATTAAATTTACACAACCCCAAAGCTCGAAAATAATCGATATCTGCGCTTGTTTTCGCGAAATTATATCGCGGGTGGTATCGTTCGCACATACATAAATTCGTTCAAAAGTGCTTGAAAGTGAAAAAGTCCCGTATCTCAGCTCTTCAAAATTATGGCTAATCACGCCGTCAAATGAGTTACGTTTTTGGTTTATCGACGTTCTGATAAAAGGGATGCGATAAGATTTTTGGATTCGTTTGTTTTTTGAAATTGGTTAGTGATAGCTGCGTAAAGTTCAAAAGTGCATTTATTCATGGATGTAAGTAAAATTTCGACTATTTTGTTTAGTTTCCCATCGTAAATGCTAGATTTAGCGCTATTAAATCGTGGGGGAATAGAAGGATTCTTAAAGGAAAATTAGTTACCAGTTAGGTATTAACACGATAAAAAGTATTTTTCTCTCTAGTTACGACTAGCATACTTAACTATCAATTCCTAGGTTTACGGAGTTCAAATCGTTTACCTTTGGCATTCTTAGCGGGTCCGAAATTTGTTTGCCATGTAAGCTACATAAATTTTTGTATAGTTTTGGTAATTTAAACTTAGTTGGGTTTGTTTAGATAACGATTTGAAAATGTTAATTTCGTCAACAACTCTAGGTACGATGACTTTTTACGGCTTTATGTGTGGTATTAATCTGCATCATGGGACAGTGCGTATAAATATTTGAACGTTGATTTATTTGATGACGATCATTGGTGTATGGATATTCTCTTCGATCTAGCCTTAGAACTCATCGAGGTCATCCAAGCCTTCCCATTGCATCAAGATGTCAACTCTAGGAAAGGCCTATCAGAGATTCCTCATCAAATCAAAGGCAAAACGCACTAAGAAGGATAATGCCCCTCGAACTGCACATAAGTTTGACTTACAAATAAGCTAAAATTACTTGAAAGTAGTGTACTGGGCTTGGTGTGATACATATCATCATTAGAGTTGGTTAATACGCGACGAATACATGCGCGTCACAATAGGGAGCAACTGTGGGCTTGTATTGCTAACATTAAATTATGAAAATTTTACTCACATAAATATGTGTAAATTTAACCAATTCAGGACGGAATCCGTTCTGCTGTTATCCAAGACCTTTAAACATGAAAACAGGGCAATATGTTTCTAATAGTGAAAAAGAAATGATGTATTTTTTGTTATATTTTTAAGTTCTCCTGGTGAACATGGGAACAACCGTGTTCTAATGGTGTTTTGTTTTGGGAGCAATGTTTCCCATTAGTAATATTATAGTGAAACAATTACAGACTATGTCATAAAGAAATTAAGAATGATGTTGTAAGAGACACATCATTTACAGAGGCAAGTCGCATGCAACATAAATGGTCTCGTTTCCTGTCCCCTTCTTGATGATCGCTTTGGCAATGGCTATGGTTCCCGATATCCACCATTTTTTTCTAACGTTTAGAATTTCTTCCAGAGCGACAGCTCAAGCGTCTGTTTACTTTTGCTTTGGATCTTCGATGTTCGATTGGTTCCTCAGCCAATAGAACCAAAACAAACTCAGTAGACTTCCTTTTTTCTTATGTATATCGTCGTGTATCATCCACAGTTCACGAGAGCAGACATTAGTAATTTACAAAAACTTTTCGCCACAATTTAGCGGCTTTGCGGTCGTAATTATAGATAGATACTTTCTGCTCCGACAAGTCCACTCCTCCCATGAGTTGATTATAGAAGGTAATAGTTTCAGGATATTCAATCTCGGCATGTTCAACAGTTCGGAGCTTTTCTTTCTGTAAGTCAAGTAGATGTATAATGGCAGTTCGATATCAGCAGCACGTTTTTACTATGTTGCCATCTCCTGCTCACAATATCTCAATTCAAAACTTGAAAATCTAACCCTCCCTTGAAATTTCTTTTAGTTCAAATTTTGGTGAATTTTTGCGATGGCTCATATCTCTGCCAACACGCAGCCAATTTAGTTCATTCAACAATTTGACGAATGTAAAAACATATGAAAGTAAATGCACACACCAGAAAAATGAATTGCACTTGCTGATTTTTTAACCACACGTTCCCCTTGAGTACCAGTTACAGCTTCAGGTTCCTTGCCAGAGTAGATGTTGAAGTCGTATATATGTACCGGGTAAAAGAGCCAGATCTCTACGACATTTTCTTCCCCCGCCCCTCTTATGGATTTTAGCCGAATATACTGCTTTAGGAAAGACCTTCCTTTGAATTTGGTCATGGTTTCATCAATAAACTCATTGGGACTTTCTGTTCTGGCTTTGTGAAAGGTATATTTCAAACATGAAGCTACTTCGTCTAAGTAGTGTGTCTTGTATGCATTAGCTGGCTTTCCAGAATCATTGTAATACATTTTTGATAATAAATGGCAACATCGGTCCCGTGCTTTAGCTCGTTTTATGACAGGTTTGCGAAGAGACTCGTTGTTTGACCAATAATCTTTTACATTGGGTGGTTTGTTACAGCATATAACCATGATACAATCTAGCACGATCACTGTTTCAAGCTGATCAGTTTTCTTCACGTTTAGTTTCTCACATTCACTTCTTCATTTTTACTGTTTTCGCGTGAACCAAATGTTAAATTGCTGCTGCAAGTGATGTGCATAAATAAGGAATGTGGAAATAATACGTCAAGAAATACATCAAATTGATTCAAACCTTGTCCAACACTCAAAGCGACTATTCCTTCCCTTTGATTTGGAATTTTGTGCTTTGGTTTGCATCTGGCATATGGTTGTTTCCACAGTACACCGCTAGGACTGGTTGTCATCTGCGTCTGATCCTTTCTCCCCTTCTTCAAAATTGTGTGAAAGATTTTCTCTTTAATCCCAACTTGCCTTACCATTTGAATTATTGTGGTTTTCTTCATTTTCGTTACTGCGGAGGTGGTCATCAGAGTCGGAACCACGGAAAGTCTCTTCCGGTTCGGATAAATCACTCACGTCTTCAGCGACTTTTTGTAATTCTTTTGAGTTAGAAAACGTCTGGTCATACTTTAGGAATTGCAATAAATAGAACTATTGTCACTTTTTGGAGTCGCGTTGAACGACAATTGGGACACCGGTGATCCAAGCAGAAAGACTACTTGGATATCTGTGTCCTATTACCAAAATTGAGCGAACACAATCACAACAAATGACTTTTACTCGGAATTTCACTTACTTTCGACAAAGAACGTTTCCAGAACTTCTTTGCAGTCATTTTATTTTTGTATGCACAATCACTAAATATATAACGCAGCAGCAAAACATTGGACCACAAGCCGTAGACCACAACGTACAAGAACACCTGTTTGTTGAAAATATGAGCTTAGTATGCCGAATTGTTAGCTGCATATAACGAAGAAATCGTTAGAAATACGATTAGATTCAATTCACATGAATTTGTAGGACAAATAGATACCACTAGAATTTTTTCAAATTTCCGCACTACCAATAGGGTTAATGACATTAAAGACAGCGACAACTACTACTTGTGAATTTCCATGTAACTTCTGGAAAATCAAGGGATCTAATTTGTCAGTTAATTATATAAATCTGGGGAATATAATACCGCTATTGAAATTATGAGCTTTATAACTTTTCTGCGAAGTTAAGAGAAATATGTAAAGGTCCTAAATTACCATCTTGAAGAACACCTATTAAAGGTGCCAGTTTTAGGTTATGTGCAAGATTCACTTAACATATTTTGTATTACATCTGCGGTAATTTTTAAAGAAATATATATTAAATTTTCGTGATTATCATCTTGAGGAACGTCGATTGTAATTATTTGATCCTTCCTTCTTTAGATTATATGTTTTTAAAGAAAATATCAGCAATTATTGCAGCGGTTTCAGGCAGCTCAAACAGAGACGTTTCAGATAATTAATGCAATAGGGTTACTTAATAAAATTCTAAAACTAGGGTACTCGAAGGTATTTGACGATATCTTTTCCAAAATTTTTTATGGAGAGGAAGGGATTATATTTCCATAGGAAGTTGTTTTTAAACATAATTCATCCATTTCTACTCGGCTATCAATAATTCAAATTTATAACCGGCTGTCGTCATTTTTCCCTCGATTCGGGCCGGCGAATCGCCTGCATTTCGGCAAAAATGTCATTTCAGAAGCCATTAAACGTAAACCACCCCGAAGCTCGTGGATCTCGATCGACCGAAAAGCTGTTCGGAACGTCTTTTATGGCTCGTTAAATTTTTTTAATAGATTTGTAGATGGCTCGTGTTCGTCACAAGAGGTAGAGATATCGTATACGTTGTTTTTACTTTCGTCGTTCGTCAAAAGAATAGACGAATTTATTTCAGTTTTGATTTACGCACCCCTCCAGAGTTCTTTATGGGTAGTTTCGAAGTTGATGGCAAATTTACCTACATAGCTCGAAATTGAAAGTTGAAGTTACATAAATATATCCATATCTTGCAGAAAATTAGGTGCGAGTCACTGGAAATATTTTCAACTTACATTTTGCACATCACTAATTTAAATTGTCAGAAGAAGAAGAATAGTAAGAGGAAGCAAGAAAACAAGAAGAAAGGGACGAAAATGTTCGTAGGGGAACATGTAATACTGGTAACTTCCCCTGTATATATTTTAATAATTTCGTAAATCCCATTGTAACAGAAAATCAACTTCTTCGATTCTTGAGCACGGCAAGATCCTAATTTTAAGCAACTTTTCTCTTATTTTGTTTACCTAATTCTACGAATCGCTACAATGTAGTTGAAAGTATACTGTTGTAATATAATGCGTTGTAAACTGGTAGTTTAAAACCTCTCGTCTTGTATATTTATCTCTAATTTTCTGCAAATTGCAAGAGCATCCCCTTGTTTTGTACGGTTTGTTAATTTTCTTGGCTTCGGTGATTGTAAAATGTCAGCTATGAGTCGCCTGCAACTGTATGCAGCACCATCAGTGTATTGCAAGCTGTAATCACAATTTTCCCTACTTATATCGAAGCGTACTTTTCCCTCGTACAGTGTAGGTTGAAACTAGATAAAATTCGAACAAGAAAGTTCGTAAATGTAGGCGTGAGTAATCATCGAGTCAGAATCAATTTTTGGGTTGAAACTGATTCAAATACTTAAAGGCCCATAATTTTTATCACCAGTAATTTTTTCGAGTCCTTAAAGTCACAACAGTCACACACTTTTTCAGGTTGGAAGTTTTCATTCCTCAGCAATTTTTTGTCACAAAATCTCAACAACTTCAACTTTCAACATATTCTCTGCATATACCCGAGGACGTCCTATAAATATTCGAAGATTTAATACCTCCTCGCGCACACATCAAAAAGACCGTAATTCCGCGGAGGAAAAAATAAAGCTAGATATCCACCAGCCGTTACAGATAATATCGCCATGATACCTGAACACGCACGCAGATTTATCGCGGAAGAATCCCTCCGGTCGTGGCGAGGGGTTGGAAAAAGAAGGACGGAGTACTACACTCACGTATGTATGATTCTAGGGATTTTATATAATACGAGAAAGACCTATACGCATTCGGTACCACTTGGTACCAGTGCAGGTGCTATCCCGTTGTGCGGTCAATATAATACGGCCGTGGATGTGGAGTTCTTGGCTACCCCTTCTTCTTCGCAGGTCCCGTAGTATTACGTTACGACAGTCGGTAATGTTGCATATAGTTTCGTGATACGGAGTTTTTGGATTGCTTCTGGGAAGGAGAGGGGGTGCCGACGATATAATTAAGCAATTATGTGCTTGGAAGAAGGTAATTTTGAAACGGAATGATTTCCTTGGAAAAACTTCGCCTTTTTCGATACTACCTTTGACGTATTTTGTACGGTTCTATCAGACTGCTATATGAGATTGAATGAGAATCATCAATACAATATAATAACTTCAATCCAAGCTAAAATACAACTGAAATTGGAAACGTCCGTATATTTACCTGGAAACTGCCAGAGAAGCCCAATCTTCAATTGGAATCAAATGTTAGAATCCAGACGTTTGTCATGCACTTAGTGCAGATGGTTGCATTGAATTGAGGTCACTCGATTTTGGGACTTCTTATTTGAAGTGGTTTTTAATTTAAGAATCTGATTCGATTTTGAAATTTAGGTTCCATTTTGACACTCTCGCTAGAGCAGAAAGGAACTACTCAATCTTCCCATCATTCTTTGGAGGTGCCTCGATTTTGAATACTACCATTGAGAAAAGGTAACTGGATTTTAAAGCTGGGAAAAGATCAAATTTTCTGCCAGGGCATGATCTTCACTTTGGAGTTTTTGGTTGAAGAAGATGGCTCAGTTTTGGAAAATTTAACGTGACCAAGTTTGCAATTCTGTAGTGAAAGATTGGTACGATTTTGATCTTATAGTTGGGTGTTTTGTTTTACTATTACCTTTCTTTATTCTTTTGTTGGTGGTTCCGTGACTTGTTAAATACATATTTCATGTATATTTAACAAATAAATTATTATTATCACTATCATTAATATTTAAATTTAATTAATCAACAACACCATATCACATTGCTCGACTCTTCACCATACAATTATTGAATTAAACGGTGCAAACACCTTCAAATTGTTCCTTACAGAATTAACTAAATCAAATAACTAAATTTTGTTGCTTATGCGGTGTATAATGTATGAATTTTAAAATTTCTCGCTGACCAATCTCCTTTTTGAGATTTTTACTGACAAAAGTGCCACAACTTTCAGACTGTACACTCGAAGACCTGCTTGATTTTGGTGCTTCCGCTTTGAGGAGAGGCAGGTGGTCCTATCTCTGAAAACTGCCACCAAGACGATTCCCTCACCTTTACGTTTTGTTTGATGTGACCCGATTTTGGAATTTTAAGGATGACGAGCTTTACTTTCGCGTCTCCAATATAGGAGATATGATTTCATGGGTTTTACTTGAAAAGGGTGACCACCTTCTTGGGTTTAACATTGATGGAGGTGCTTTGATTGGCGTTTTTATCGGTGGAAAGAGAATTGACTCAATTTTGACCTATTTCTCGAAGTTCGATCGAGTTCGGATATTTTCTATGGAAATATCCCGAATTTTGAAGAGTTTTTGTGGGGGACACGCAACATTTACTTCAGACAGTTTCTATTTGTCGGAGTTAGTCGATTTTGAACGGTTTTATTGACGACGATGATTCGATTTTGGTGTACTTCTCCGTCGAAGATGAATCGCCTTCGAGAAATGTAACACTATTTTGGCATTTTATGCTGGTTACATTTGAAACTTCCCTGCTATGTATTTACTTTGGAGTGTGTTAATTAAGGAGGGCAGCTCAGTTACTTTTCTTTAATTTTACTACTACTCTTCAACAATTATTGATCTTAATTCTTGCTGCGCTAGCTTGGAATGCTTTCTAAGACAATTTACATATCTTTTCAAGCATAGAGTCCTATTATTAGGAAATCTACAAGGCTTAGACATTAGGAATCTAGCCTGAGGTTTCTCAAGATGTTACTTTGCCACTTGTATTTCGTTAAAACTGGGAAGAGTAGTTGTAAAATGCACTGCTTTCATAGGAACTTTGTGGTTTAACAGAAGAGTTATGGATATGTACGTTTAGACCAATACAATTAAGTTATGTAAATTAATATACCAAATTAAAAGGACAAAGGTGCAAGCCAAAGCCAAATTAATAATAATAATAATAATAATAATAATAATAAGAAGAAGAAGAAGAAGAAGAAGAATTTCATTAAATTGGTATTCTTCAAGGTAGGCAACTTCAGCACCTCTGTGCTTGTTCCTTTGAGCTACTAAAAGTTTGGAAGTACAGTCGAGTCTCGTTTATCTTGAGGCTCATGTATTTTGAGTTTCATTTATCTTAACTTGGGAGTCTCGTTTACTTTAAGTTTCACGCTCCCCTCCATGTTCCACAATTTCACCGTCACGCTAGAATCTATAGTTAGCTTGGAAGAAATGGGAGGGGTGGAGGTGACGCAATGTCAGTTGGCATGGCAACGGTGGCGGTAATGGGGACCCCTACCGACTTAGATAAACGAAACTCGTTCGTTTCGGAGGACTGAAGATAAACGACACTCAACGGTACAACTTTGTTCCAATTGATATCCGTGGAGGTAGTGATTTATTTTCTCGTAATTTGCAAAAAAGAACACTAAACAAAAGTCATCACTTTTACAGAAATGTTTTATCGCATCAAATAACTCCACAACTCCAACATCTCCACTAGGTGTTCTTCAAGGTAATGATTTGGCACCAACTTTTTCATGATTTTTTTCATATTCAATAGCTTTCCACAACGTAATTTAAAAAACGCTATTGTCACTTCGTTCTATTTAAGCGCCTAAGGTGCACAATCATTTTTGTTTCGGTTTGATTAGGTTCTCTGTGATTGACATCTTTCATCTAATTCATTAGTCGTTCCAAATTACCCGCATTTGTTTCATTTTCATGCAAAGCGACATCCTATCTAAATCCAGGTGGACTAATCACCTCGTCAAGGGTTCGAAAAGCTTGTGTTTTGAGCAGCACACATTCTGATGGTAGACACCGTCAAATCTTATTGAACACCGTGAATTTTTAAGAAGCATTACTATTGAAATTCTCGGTTAAAGCACATTACTCTAGAACATCTTCAGCTACCTGGTCTGTTGTATGGTAATTGACAATGCTAACGGTAAAAATAATATCTGTTTCCACTTGTAGGTCACTTATAATTAATATTCTTCGATATTGTAAAACCAAAATGACAAAATCATCATCACGGCGAAAGAGGAAGAATCGTTCCTTTTTGAAATAGCTGCTGGTGACGTTTATTGCTTTCAATTCGATTTGAAATCATCGTTTCGATCAACGTAATCAACTCACAATTAATATCTGTATTTGGGTACTAATTTAGGTCATTTGTTTAGACTTTTTTACCTAGTGGGAAAGTGCTGGAAATTTACTAGTTTAATAGCGATATCTTATAGTCTAAGTTGATGCAACTAGTCTAGAAAAGATGTTTAAATTTTGTGTCCTGTAAGGTAATAGTTTAGGGTCCTGTTCATTTTTCTTTCTTAGGTCACCAGAACAGTTTGGAAATAAACTATTTTGATAGCAATTTTCTACTGCCCGGATTAACCTTATTAGCTGAGAATATGTTTATCTAAAAAACTAGTTTCAAGTAGTCAAATTACAAAATGAAAAAAGAGAACATGTACATAACTCCAATGAACGACCTATCAGTGAGGTCTGTTTGTTAGGCAGCTCTCGTAGGAAGTTGTGCAATGGCTGCACTGCAGACTACATTGTATATACCGCAGAATGCTATAACGTACTGAAGAGTCCTAATAGGAACAAAACTGATCTACAGTTGCAGTCTGCGATTAATAAAGCACGATTTCCTTTGAGCTAATTATCGGTATATGCCGTGTAGTTTGCAGTGCAGACATTGCACAACCAAAAACGAACCTCACTAATAGGTCGTTAATTGGAGGGTCATTTAGATGTTCCACATTTTTATTCATATATATATCTCAAAGGTGTCCTACTGGGTGATGATCTAGGGCCATTGCTTTGTTTTGACTTAACTTAGGATGCAAATGGTGAAAATTCACTGTTTTCAAAGCGATGCGTTATCGTGTAATTGAACAAAAATGAGGTTAGTATTAATATCGTAGATCGTGGTTCCTCGAGATATGAGTTTAGGACCTCTGTTCGCAAGAACAGGTTGAAAAGGCATTATTTCCTGGTTTAAGAGGAGAGTTATCGATATTTACGTTTAAACTAATACAATTAACCTGTTGGAATTAGTATACTAAGTTGGTGTTTATTAATGGATCAGAAAAAGAAATACTAGAAAAGTTTGAAAATACATGTTTCCTGTTTACAATTGATGGCCGCGAAGGTAATGTCCATCAAGGTAATGCCATCCAAACGTTTTCTCAATTCACCAGACAAAAATAGCAAAATTTACTATTTCAACAGAAATATTTTATCGGCTACATTAACTCCACAACTGCAATATCTTCACTGGATGTTCTTCAAGGTAATAGTTGGGGACCACCTTTCTTCTTCTTTGTTATAACTTACCAAAAAGATTATGGAAATTTAGCTTGTCGATGGCGATATCGTGTAGTGTAAGTTAACGTAATTGTATCATTTCATTGAATTTTTAAACCTAATAAGCGCAAATAAGGTTACGATATTAATTCCTCCACGGTTATTACAAATTATTGTTCCGGTTCGCCAATGCACGGCTTAGGCTTTAGACGATCTATGCCTTTAATTTTATATAGGTATTAGTACAATACGTACATGGCGGTTTTGAGTATTGTAAATTCATAAATGGTAGCTGCAATATGGCACATGACTCCCCGTTCCGCTGTCGAAAGTCCTTGGATATCTCTTAGGTAAATTACAACAGCTATTATGATCTAAATTAGATACTCGCCGCCATATGCTATTGGAAGGAAATGTTATCAACTAATTGATATCTGTGGAGAGTTCGTATTGATAGTTAATCAATATAAAATGAAAAGTTGATAAATACCTGCGTGCCATTCGGTTTGGCTTTTTCTTTTTCGGACAAGTTGCACTCGACAATGTCGCATTTTGTAATGGGTTTATTAATTATCGCCGCGCTAAAGAAGGAAATTGCATTATTTGATTGTGGAATTTAGTATTGAAATATGCGCATTAGCGAATTTAGAACGAATTTAAAATTTGGCGTGATTTATGATTTGTTTGTGTATGTGGGGCAGGAGATTGCAGTTGTTGAATGAAAATGGTAATGAAGTTGGAAATCGACAGATAGGAGCAAGAAAATTAATTGGTGTTAGTTAATAATAATTGATTGAATTTGTTATTGTAATAATTACTATTATCTTCTTTGTATCCGGTTGTTTCGGTGGAAGAATGATTGACGTCGAACAGGAAAGGAAATCATCTTGTTCTTCCCTCAATTTAGAAGTTTGTTAGTTACCTGGAAAGTTCGCAAGATTGTTGCTTTTTCAAAGATTTTCTCAATCGAAAATTGTTAGGAGCAACGCGAAGCTTGCACCGAAAGTTATAAATCTCTTTAACGAGTCGTACGTACTAATTTAACCGGACAACCAAAGTCCGTTAATTAGTGAGATCGTTTTTCTTATTCATTATTTTACCCCAGATACGACCCGAAACGGTCAACTAACGTACCGCGATATAAACGATTCGGCCAAGAAGCAATTGCAATTTATCCCGTAAAATATCTGCTGGCTATCATTTGCTGGAAGGAATTGAAGCATTTTAATATAAATTGCGTTGGTTTATTGCACTGCGCTGACACTGGACTATTAATAGCTCCGGCTACTGGATGATACTGCTCCTTCTGTATGTGTATGTATGGATGTTGGTCAACGCGAGCCGGCCAGATGTGCCGAAGAAAGTAATTGTTCCAAATCGAGGCGTACACATGCCTATCTATCCGTCGAAGCTGTTAGAAAAGTAAAATATCAGTTGGACGCAGGAAGATGTTAATAATTAAGACATTAGATTGTACGTACGTACGTTGAAAATTAAAAGCCAATACGATCAGATCCGTATTAACTAAACGAGGAGGGTTGTGAGATTTCAAGCACTATCGAAGTAAAAACGCATTTTATCCTATAGGTGCATGTTAGGGATTGGGATTTTGGTGTTGTAATTGTTATTGTTCCTTGGGTTAATACGCTTAAAGATACTGGATTCGTTCCCAGCGAAACACGTGTCCTGGATTAACTAATAATTAAGTGGTTACCAATTTATTCATCGGAGTTATCGGAGAGTTTCCCTAAACTTCAATTTTTAACATTTTTCCGGTACCACTTCAGAAGGAAAAAAACATCAGTATGTGTAATTACATACGTATATGTATATATTTATATAGTTAGTTGCTTTATGTATATCACATAAATTCCATTCAATTTAAAACAATGTAAGGCTGACGTCACGGCGTCGGAGCAGCCGCGGACCAAGGCACATACTCGATGGCCATTCGTATGTATAACATGTATGTACGTATATGAACGCATACATAGAAATTTGTATGTGTGTATGTGCGTATTATGCGCTATATATAGAGTAAGTTATGTTCATGAGTTCGTTTACATTATTTTAATTTTCGTTCTCTTTAGTCGTTAGTCGTAGTTTTTTCGTGTTCGACTTACGAGGATCGATCTAAACGGTATTCAATATTTATCTTATTATTTTTATAATATTTAATATTCTATTAAATTTTGTTCAAATAATCTTTAGTCCCATTAGCACTATTATAAACAGCACTATTATATTTTAGTGTATCAAATAACATACTAACGTAGAACTAATGTCTGGAATATTTCGCAAAAATTCGTTGATATGAGCTACGAGGGGCATTTCTTAAGTAAGATCCGTTTTGAAATCAAAATGAAACAAGATCTTCCAAAACCACTTCATTTCTTCAACATACGTACAATTACCTATTTTTCCTACATAATTTCCTTGTTGATTTAAACATTTATCATATAACAAACAACCAGCTTCTTATACCTTCCTCATAGAATCCTGCCTCCTGTGATGATAGCCAGTTCTTCACGGTCATTTTCACTTCATCGTTCATATCCAAGCGCTAGCCATCCAAAGTCTTCAGTTGTCGCAAGAGGTGGTAGTCGCTAGGCGCAAGGTCCCAACCAAAATAGGTGATCAGATCTCGAATTTAAACTGCAGTTATCTTGCGTTATCATGAAGCAGTACGACACCAACTGACAGCATTCTACGCCGTTTGTTCTTGCTGGCTTCATATAGTTTTCGTACGGTCTCATAGTACAACGCTTTGAGTTAATTGTTGTTCCTCGCGGCTAAAAGTCCACTAACAATACACCCTACTTGTCCCAGAACATAGTGGCCATGATTTTGCGCTGTGAAAGTGTTTGCTTTGATTTCATTTGCTCGGTGCTGGTGTGTGTCGCCAGTCCATTGATTGCTGGTTTGACTAAGGACTCACGTGAAACACCTGTGTCTCATCTCCTTTGCGGTATGATTCAATAAGCCATCACCTTCGTTGCAACTGGTCAAAAAAGTTATAGTATTTGCTAATCTTGTCTGCTTGTGTTCCAAAATCATCAGTCGTTTAGGCATCCACCGGCAACAGAATTTCTTGTACCGTAAGTTCTAAGTTTTAGTCGTATATAAAACTGACCTTGAAATATGTGGAAATTCCAAAGACAATTTGGAAATTGTTAATCTCCAGTCCTTACCAACTTTGGTGTAAACTGACTACAGCAAATATTCGTTGATTATCAGAACGCTATTCATCATGGACGTTGTCCCGAGCTCGTATTATGATTCTACAATAAAATCTGCCTCCTAAATACCTTCCTTATAAAAGACACTGAACATATCACTGATGGAACTCAAATTCTCGAGTATTTGGAGGAAATCTTCTAATACGAACACGGCTGCTTTGATAACAATAACGTACTACATTTAAACTGTTCCAGCTCCTCACAACAGAACCTAGATTTGAAACGTTTTGTGTCACTACATCAGATAGATTTGTGTTGATTCCTGAAGATCAATTACAGTTAAATTGAATGCATATGGAAATATCTGAATTGATGGGAATACAAAATACCTCTAAGAAAATTCAATATAATGAACTAAAACAGTTATCTCAAAGTTATCGAAAGACTTGGGATATCATGAAAACAGATGTGTTTAAAGTGTATGTTTCTAAAGTGCTACCTAGGTCAATAGAGTTCGGGTTAAGGGTGTTTGGTACCTTTTTTCAAGATCGGTTAAACTTAATTTTTTTATTGGTTCCAAAACTATTTTGAAAATTGTATATGTGACCTTCAAAAGTAGTCTGTGTAACGATAAAATACTAGTTTTTTACAACGTTAGGAGCTTCTACAATTTTAATTTTTCTGCAATCACAACTGAAGAACCAGTAAGCTCACGGGCTCGAAATTTTGCGTACCATGTATCCATTACAATACCTACGACTTGTCATCGAGCTTTTTCATCAACTTCTTGTTTGTTGTTGAATTTAACCTCAATTAAGGAATAGAAAAGTGACCATGGGCTTACCATAATTTTTGGACTTGAAGAAAGTAACGATAATAAAGGAATTTACAAGAAAGCTCGATGACAAGTCGTAGATATCGTACCGAATACATGGTATGCAAAAGTTCGAACCCGTAAACTTACTGTTTCTTCACTTGTGATCGCAGAAAAATTCAAGCTGTAGAAGCTCTTAACGTTGTAAAAACTAGTATTTTATCGTTACACGCACTACTTTTAAAGGTCAAATATACAATTTTCAAGATAGTTTTGGCACCAATAAAAAAAAATTAAGTTTAACCGATCTGGAAAAAGAGTACCAAACATCCTTAAGAGGTAGTGCTACGACAAATGTAGGAGTTGTCTTTGATGCATCTTGTAAAGCTCAATAAATTTATCCTTGAATCGCCCGCCCTATATGAGGGACATCATTCAACGATAAATTTGTTGAGCTCTTACAAGATGCATCAAAGACAACTCGTAGTTTTGTATCCGCACAGGATTGTTTAAAAACGCCATGAGTAGGTAAATTATATGTAGCCTGGTTTGTTTCAATCTGTGATTCATCCAATAGAGACATATGATTCAATTCCTCATATTCTCGCATAAATTTAGTATAAGGCCCCAATAAATTTATGTTTTTACGTAGTTTAGATTCTAAATTGATAAATATTTTGGTGGCAGTTCCTAAAGTGCTATCTAGGTCAATAGAATCCGGCTCGAAGGATCATTGTTTAATCAATCCATTTATTAATCACAGTCAGTTTAGTCGTCTACTGTCTTTATTTCATAAACTTTCCCCCTCCTACCTTTCGTCTGTTCTGTGCATGTCCACATTTGACGAACTAATCAAAGTGCTTAACAGCCTTTTCATTGAAATTCAGATATGTTTGGTTGTACGTTTTCAGGCTTCTGCAGGGCGTCTATATTTCTGAAAATTCGGTGTACACCATTTGTACAATTTTTATTGAAAGAAGCTTTTATTACGGTGTACTTTCGAAGAATATTAGAAGTTTTCAAATTCAAGAAGTTACTGACACTGTATCACATCGGTAAACTCCTCGCCACGCAACTGTTTTATAATACAATCGGTGGCACGTGTTTCGCTAGCTCGAGGCAAGCATATCACAACCGTATATACCTAACCGGTTCACCTTCATCAAAAAGTTACGTTATTTGATTTTGCCTCTTTATTCGTTTTGTTGTGGAACATCGTATCTCATATCAGAAACTACCAAAAAAAAAAGAACCAACTGAAATTATTGAAAAAAGACAATTTCTAAGAAGTAGATAGAGAAGTGCCACAAGAACACGGCTTCATCTGGGTGCAAAGGAAGCACAAACGTACGTCCATACTCCAGTTAACCCATGGCACTGCTACAAATATTAAAATTGAAGGCATTGTACAATATGCCCACTTACACGTTTCTGGTTTGGATCTTCAAAGATCGACGAAATATATTGTTCGGTATTTGCAAAGTAAAGGATTTATTAATTCCAAATAATAGCTAAATATCCAAACGATTATTCCTCCTTCAAAGTATCCATTCCATTTGAAATGCTGGATGAACCGAAAAGGACAGACATATGGCCATCTGGAGGTCGAGTAAACCGTTTTCTTCTTAACCTAAGGGCATAATTTTTTGTAGTTAATGTACTTCAAAACCAACGTTTCAACTAAATTAGTCAGTCCGTAATCTCGATTGAGATTTCTTCCTGGTCGTGTGCTACACGTTCTGATATTCAGGTTTCCCTGGACATAGTGCCAGCTTCTTTAGAAATACTGGAACTTTCAGTTTTTGCTAAGTATCAATATTCCAGAATTAGCTGGCAGTATGGAAATTATATCAGCTGGTGGCGCACGTGCAGAACCTGAAGGAAATGTCTATCATGGACACTGGCCTTAGAGGCTTCCAAGCATATATATAATTATGTAACTTGCTTCGTTAAAAAAGTTTTCTTCGTTTCTTCGTTTAGATTTTCATTATTTTTAGGGGTGAGATCTTTTCACTAGTTCTCCTAATTACTCTTCTAAATTGTGTCTTGCTTGGATATCGTTGTCCTAATTTCTTTTGAAGTGTTTTGTTTATAATCAGCAATTGCTTGTGCCGGTAGTTTGGCGGGTATATATAACCTTTGTTAGGGAGAAGGGGTCCCCTTGGACATTTAAGGGAATAAAGAGATAAACTAAGAAAGCATTAAAGTTGAATTCAAAATATGATCCTTCATTTTCTTCGGTGTCCGCGATTTCCCTTGACTTTTAAGTTTTAAATGTTTCCTCCTTGTACTTTGTTATTCTTCCTTCTCTAGCTTTTTGCGATTCAGTCGCGTCTTCCATGGTTGCAAAATCAGTGCGTATGTATACTAAATGGTCCACGAGCTGGCTGCGTGAACGTCAGGACTTGTCTCTGACCAGTAGCGTAGATTTGCCCGATTGAAGTGGTTCCAAATTCCTAGAACATTCGAAACATCCCGCGTATATGTGCATAGCATTCTCGGTTGAAGTGAATGTTGGTGAAGTTCTAAGATTTTATTGCGTATTCTGCCAAAGTGTGTTTTCCTAAGTTGTTTCATTTCAGGTGCTATTGTCTGTTGCTCGTTTTCTCTTTGGTAGCATCCTCCCTCTTCCCCAAATTCGCTTGTGCATTATAGGTTAGTTCAATCCCTGACTGAGCTTGATTCTTTCTTTTAAAGGTGAATATTTTGGTGAAATGCGTATCATACATTTGTATGATACCTGATTGTATGATCTACTTGATGCTTTTTAATTTATGGGCAGGACTTGTTTATCATGACTTATTTTACTTGTTGCTTGTAAGTTATTCAGATTGTCCACGTTCCCGTCCTTTTTCTGATATAGTATCAAATACCAACACGAATTTATCCTTCGCTATATTCACTTCCCCATTCATTCTTTCGCTCGCTCTTCTCCACAATACACATCAATCTTTGCATTTTCCTTTCTTATCTGGAAATCCAATCTCGAAAATGTTTGGTTACGACCGGCAGATTTGTAAAAACGTAATGTTTATAAAAACTTGAAAGGCACAAAGAATCAACAGTATCATGCAGTCCCTAATTTACATACGACTTCCATACGACACACAAATTAACCCCATACGTTACAAATCCGAATCGATCCGGACGGGTGACAACGTTTCGAACAAAAGCTCCATGGAATCCTGAAAAAAAAACAACACTTCGAGAAAAATTACGAAAGTCATCCTGACGCTATTTATTTAATTTTTTCTGTAATCCTCATCGGGGAAGTTCATGTTTTCTTTTCTGAAGCAGTCAACGGTCGTTTATTAAAATTTCATTAAACCAAAGCAAATATAATGAATAGATTATAATGAAATCGCATTCTGGCCGCACGAATTGAACTACTCGGACCGAGTTAACGTAGGAAAAAACTACCCCAATGATTAATATCGTACCCTATATACGTATTCGTATGGGGAGCTGAGGTAAGCTGGATGATACTGGAATAAGGGTCGTTTACAACCCTTTTGCTCGTTTCTAATACGCATTTTTTCTTCGTTTTCGTTATGATTTTCGTAATACGTGTATAGTAGTTGTTAAGTTGCTGACGTAATAGTGGTCTAAATATTTATCAGCATTTGCAAAAGGAAGGAAAAAGTGTGAAATGGACAAATAGATGGAATTGTGTTGAGCACTGGCAGTGGAAGTAATTGCGTGTAAGATTCTTTTCCCCGTCTTACGAAAGTCATGTGCTTTGCAATGTTACCATTGGATTTCGATGCTTTGTTCTCCGTATTACCATCATCTTCAGGAATAATTAATTTTTATCGTTGATGTCAGCCGTGAAAGCCTGTAAGGATGTATCGTGCGAATTTCACAAGAAATGTAAATTTACTACCTGATCGATTAATTCATTTACAAATCTGGTTGAGAACCACTTCAACAAACATCTCTGATGATCTGAAACTGGGTCTTCCCCGATTTTCGTCGTTCTCAATTGACCATCGCACCTACGGAACGTAACTCAACCGTTCTTTTACAAGACGATAATGCAATTAGAGCCGTCAAATTAATAAATATGGCGCATTCTCGATACGTAGATTGTAATTTGTCGCCGTATACCGCGCGCGGAGTCATGTCTCAGTTGAGTACACACGCCGGAGTCGCGACTTCAGCGGCACGACAACGAAAACGGCTAACTGAAAGAATAAAAAAAAAGGAAAGGCGGTTAAAATCGACAAAAGCGGATGTAAACTAAGCATGTACGGTTAATTTTACGCTTCGTCTCGGACGTAAAAAGTCGGTTTCGTTTAATTAGCGAGAGTATCGGTCCCTAGTACGTACCTTGAGGGCGTAATTAAAGGCGATTAACGAGTTTGTTTATAAAAATTGACGTAAGCAACTACCTGGAAAAGTTATTTTTGGAATTATTGCTTGTAAAAGAATTTTCGAGGATTAATTTTTGAAAAAATTTAAATTTCGTTTTGTACTAGTGATTCGTTCTTCTCGCAACAATGCCTATCCACATTATTAAAATCTAAACAAGTGGGAATCACCTACCACACCCTGCGGTACACCTGGCTACCACTTCCTCTAGAAATAATTTAAATACCCCGACACATCTTTCTTCTAAATCTTTTCCTTTGTTTAAACGTCTCCGGGCGAAAAAGTTGTTATTCAGTCTGCATACCCCGAACCGCCTAGTTCTCAAACTACCAACCCTTCCGAATACGATCTCCCTCGTACGATTTTGCGACTGTTGTTTCACCATCTCCCAACAATTAAAAGAAAGATTACTCGACGAAATTTTCCGTCCTACAATAGCGGTAGAAAAGAAAAAATTATTCACACGATAGTTGAATGGGACGTCGGAAAAAATTAATTTTATGCATATCATCGCGACCCTCCTAGAACGCGAAAGGGGTGGCGACGCGAAACCCCCGTCGATCGTCGATTGTTTCAAGCAAAAAATTAACCCCGAATTATTTTTAGATGCTAATTCGTCGTGAGCGCAGGTATTTCAGACGCGTCTTCAGATAACGGACTAGCCCTTTCGCTTCATCCCTTAAGGAAACGGGTTCTCATGTTCTCTTCACCAGATAAGTTCTCATAAGGTATACGGTTCCTCGAATATCGCCGTTCTTTTTAATTCCGGTTTCGGGCTTTGTTTTTTGCCGAACGGTGTTGATTTAAAGAGCTTTTGTTTGCGCGAATGGTGGAGATGTGGGAAACGTTCGCGCTTGAATTTAGGGATTTTTTCGCGCAAAAATTTACATTTGGGGTAACGATATGATGAGAAAATCTTTCCGACTTGTTCCGAATGCTTTTATGCTCGCAGGTTATGATGTTTGTCTCTGTCCTGACCCTTTTGATTAAATATCGCTATTTGTTTCTATTCTTGTGCCTAAAATATATTTTTTACTTCATAAGAATCACAACGAACGCGTAAACCTTCGTTCCATTTTCACCCGTTCCTCTCCCTCTTTTTCGTCTTCGCTTTTTCTTTTCTTCCATTTTTTCATTACCATCTCTCGCAGCAGGCCGTTCGCTGAGGTCACTCGATTTTTCGCGATACCGCGCCCTCCTCTATCCCTCTACGCTTCTTAGACATCCGACCACGCCGCGAATACGCGGGCAACGAAGTAACCGGTTTTTTTTACTGCCGCAGCACCGCGACTCTTTGCCCGGTGAGGCCTGGCTTCTTCTGGTGTCGTCGCGAGGCAATGACTTGGCCAACTTGACGCGGTTTCGAGTTGCGAGGGTCAGTACCACCAAAGTCCGGATTGTTACAGGGTTATCGGCGTTTAACGTTCCGAACGATTCTATGCATATTATGTCGTACTATGTCGGAAAAGAATGTGAGAAATCGATTGATTGAATCTGGGAATTTATTCCAGATATGTTTTTCGCTTCTCCCTACTTAATACTCTGTCTTGGACGTTGGAATGGGAATAGAATTCGAAATCTTCAAGGCGAGGAATCTCAGAAATTTGAATACTTGAAATGGAGGGGAAATATGAGTTTACCCTGGACGAAAATTAACTATAGCTGCAGATTAGGAGATTATACGAAAACGTTTCAGTTATAGGAAACCAGGCAATCACAGAGAGACGAATAAATTATGTTTTAAGCGAATGTCATAATCCAAACTCACGATATTTTTCATAGTGAGCATTTCCATCGAAAAACATAGGAAAATCGTAAAAGCTAAGTAAGACCAAGAATTACCACATGCAAGTGATCTAGATTATATATTAGATGCCTAGAAATCCATTGTAGAATATTCTTCTTCTTCTTCTTCATCAGATACCTTTCAGGCGTCGGATTGGGGTTCCAGTTCTTATCTTGTCCACTTCTTCCACCCTATTCCAGGGTCTTTCGTTTTCTTCCCATACTTTTAGATTTAGTCCATGCATTTTCCTTCTTTTTCTAGGTCCTCCCATGTCAAACATTTTCTTTGCTAGTCTGTCTGGGTTCATCCTCACCAAATTATCGTACTAGTTTAATTGCTTTGTTTTGATCTTTTCTAGTACTGGTGTGTGGTTTACTGTTTTCCTAATTTCATCGTTTTTTATTCTGTCCAGTTTGATTGCTCCTGCCATCTTCTTAATGTTTCACCTCCAATGCATTGATCTTTGTCTCTTGTTTTTTGTTTATCTAGCTTTGCTTCCCTATCTATTTCTTTCTGTCCTAATATGGTCTAGTTGAGTGAGTAGTAAATATTTGTAAGTTTGTTTCCTCTGCACATTTGCTATTTTAGAATCTGAAATCCGAAATATACTTCAAATATGACCATCTTCCACAAGCGTGAAAATGCAAGAAGAATGGACAAATTGTAAGCAAAATTAAGTAGAGTATTTGTGGCCGTTTTACGTCTGGAACGCGTGAAATTTATTGAGGGATGGATGCATCTTATTGAAAATAATATCCAAAATCAAAAATCGAAAGGCTTCTAGAGATGTATGAAGAATGCTTGTGTAAGCTGGAAACTCCTGTACACGTAGCTATTCTGATTGTAGAATGTCTAGAATCTATGGGAGAATCAAATGAGTTTAGATCCAAACTGTTGTTTAACGACTTCAAATATCGGAAAGATGTTTGTCTAAATTAGATGGGAATGAAATATGATTAAGCGTGCCCATTTGAGAATGTACTAGCTGCAAAATATCTAGAATCAAATGCGGTAACTAAGCTAAAACAGATGAACGAGCGTAAATTTAAAGAGTAAATTTCATTAGAAATAGGTTTAGGTCAAATGTGCCAGCTGTGCCCACGTGTCCACGAAAAACATTTGTATAAATCGGAGAAAAATTCGACTTGGAAGCCCTCACTTGCTTGAGTACACCATCAACTCCTCCACTAAAAGATAACCACAATATAGGCAATAATACTTTCCTTTGAAGCCAGTACTATACTACAAAGTGTGCGATCTCTACATTCAGTCATTTACTCCTTTAGGGTTGGTCCACTAACAGACCTGGTGTTTGGCATTATGCTCTTTGTACCAACAATCTCACTTCCGTTGAAGCAATCCAGTGTCCTCCACAAAGGTCACTATTTTGTTCAAGGAAAGTCTGAGTATTATCGTAGTATTCAGTAGATCTTCGCTGAAATGCTTCCGCTTGAGTTCCTTCAATTCCTCGAAGGCGGAGATAATATGGATGCTAGTTTCTTCTTGTGGTTTACATCTCTAACACCACGGTTCGCTCACCATTCCCATGTTGCATGGATGCTTTTTCAAGGGATAATCTCCGACTACTAGTCTTTTTTGCTTCTTCTGATGAGGTCAGCTGAGAAATAATTGTCTTAGCTCGAAATTGACCTCCAATGAACTTCCATGTTTTTGAATGTCCTTCCTAACCATAACCAGATTTGCCGTCTGGCGTGATCTTTTGGTATCACACACATAGGTGTTGGTCCTAGGAAGATTCCATTAGAGCAGACATGGGCAAACTTTTTGTAAAGGGTCAAATAAACAGACGGTAGAAGTTTAATCTTGAAAAATATACATTTTTGTAGTATTGTTATGAAGCAAGTTTGATGGGCCGAGCTAATATACAACGGAGAAATTCAACTGCTGTATAAATCTTACTCGAGGGTAGCATGTTGCTAACGGGTTAGCGGTTGCCCATGCGTTCTTTAAAATCTTCCTTGGATAATTCGTGCAATTAATTTGCTGTTGATATCCTCATGTCGTAGCATCCAGACCAATGAACAATTTCGTCCCGCGCCAGTTTATTAAGGACATTTTTGCAATGTTTTACCAATGCAGATATCACAACGTTAATAGTCGCCTGAGTGTCATTTATTGCGACAGTGAATGTCGTTTTCTTGTTATTACAAGTATGGCTCCATGTGGATGAGAAGATTTCGATGCCATTGTGATGCGTAGTTCTTCTTATGGACTCAGCGTAGGTTTTGTGAAATGCTTTCTGTATACTTCCAACTAGAAAGACATCGACACACTTCAAAGTTCCTCTTTTAGATGTGGGACGTTGATTGTACCCATCATCTTGATTCGTTTTGATGAAACACGCTTGAAATAGAGAGTTGTGGAGAAAATGAACAGCAATGGCAAAGTAAGACAAATGTCGAAGGAGAACAATAAGAAGAAGTAGACAATACAGAAGCAGGAGCAGCAGAAAAGGAGAAGGATGATTAACTTGGAATTTTGCATCCAAGGAACCTTTTCTATCATTTTAAGGAAAAAGGAGGTCGACTTGACTGAGTGATAAAATTCAGACCAACTGCCTTATCATTTCTTGGCTCTTAGATTGAATATGATACTCCTGGAATTGATAAAAGATTTCGTTCTGATTTAACTAGAGTTGTACCCATCTTTTCTGGACGTACGTGGAGAAGAATTCGATTCCAGCAGTTATCTCTCAGAAGAACAAAAGAATAATGAAAACTAACTTACTTGATAGTAATTCTAAGTTAACGTTACTTAAGGCAAAACGGCAACACCGTTATATTCCACATACAGTCTGAAATTCTCATTCTAAAAAGTACATCACACGTTCAGGCGACGAAACGCTAACATTTTATTCTTTCCCGCGCACTCCAACCGCATCCATCTAGGTTGTACATAGATTCTAGTTGTACGCCAAGCATCGAACCTGAATGAGATACGCGCGTATTTGGGGCCATAAAGCTCGTCAACTACTCGCAGCTATGCAGCCGGAGTGCGTTTTACGAGCGCAAGAAACCGGCAAGAACGGGAAAAAAGAGACAAAAAGGCGGTAAAAAGGCGAATTTATCGACTATTTTTATCATCGTCGATATTACGACCTTCCCCGCTCGAAAATCGTTAATGTTACTTGTCTATTGGCTTAATTTACGATTCGAGGCGGTTGTTATTCATCCGGCGTTAGTTCTGCGTTCCTTTTGCGGCCTTCTTCTTCTTCCTCGTATCGTGAGCCGATGATTTGTTAAATATTACCGTCTTTTCTGACGCGGCGACGATCGTTGAAAGAAGGTGCGTGCTGAATCCGCTACGAGATAGAGATAATAAAGTTCGATACTAGAAAAATTACCCGGATAATGGTAATTACTTATGATGTACAACTATAATGCTTGAATAATTAGTACGCTAAACGTATAAGAAATGTAAAATATGCAATGAAACATGTGTTAAAAGAAGTATATCAAATTACTAAGACTAAGGTGTTGGATTACATGTAGATTTTAATCAGTTGACTAGCATCTCACCGGAAGAAATTTCTAACACTAGTACCATGAAACATGCAACTCAAAACGTTCTAACTTTACGAGATAAAAATAAGTTTAGCAAAGGCATCCACAGGAATCTAATAATTAGCGACATCTGTGATAAATCCATCGTCTCCAAAATCTTTGGCTTGACCCGCGCTGGAGGACCATGGCTTGGGCACAGGATTTAAATTCATTCTGTTTCTGGCAGCTTTCCATCACCCCCTTAGGATCGCAAGATCTTCTTCAACTCCATACATTCTTGCACGTGGCCAGGGTAGGATATTCTACTTATCAACTCTTCATGAATCGTTTCGTGGTGTCCTTACCTGGTACTGTGGTTATCGATTTTATGTTGGATTTTTACGAATGTGATTGGTGTATAATCACCCAACTACCGTCCTAAAGAATGCTGCCAAAGTTAAATGCTCTCGCCAATATAATAAGGGGAGGAAACAAACAAGTTTCCAACGGATTCGACGGTATCTAAGTCTTTATAAGCCTGGTATAATTCAACACTTTCCTCCGAGGATTTTCCTGAAGACATTCCTTTCAAAAATCTCCGATCTGGATTGTTTCTAACTGTCATGGTCCTTGGCTGAATGCAAATTGCTATAGTCACGCCACTTCTCTTCAAGGATATGGTGCCCCCTTTGGAGCGACGTACAACCGCAAAAACAAGCACAATTTGTAGATAGACTTTCTTCTCCTGTTTCACCATGTTCTTCGACCTTAAGCCTTGTAAAATCCTAACATGCTTGTTCTTCTGATGTTCAGAACCAATATACCCTACAATATCTGTAAGATTTGCTTAGACACACTTTTGCTTTAAAGATTACAAATACTTCCCTTCTAACCATATTCAATATCCAACGCCTATTTATACATCACGTGAGTCTCGAAATAACTTCGAATCACCATTAACTATTACGAAAGCCGTATACACGACAGTCCATTATCAAAATACCCGCCTCAAAACGCGGCGTCTACCATTAAAAAGCAATTAAAAAACTTTAAACCGCACCCCCGCGAATTAAAACGCATGTAAAACCGAAATTCTATGCTTTTAAAACGCGTTTAGCGTCGTTCGAACGGCGGCGGCAGTGGCGGCGAGAAAGTAGGAGGGGGTGTAATATTAGATTTGCCCCCTTCGAAACACCTCCCATTTACACGATAACCGCGAATTTTAATAATAAGATCCGTGTTTTGACGTAATTTTCGAGTGGCGCTGTTCCTTGTATATTAGGGTACGTTTAGAAGACGTTTAGGGGAAATTGCCGTTTGGAGTTCCTCGATTTTACGCGGGCGGTTCGGGGCGGACGGTCGCTCGAAAAATTTTATTCTTCGCCCCCGATCGAAGGAAATACCTAATAAAAATTGATGGAATTCTGTTGTTGTAATGGAATTGCTTTAATGGAGGTGAAATTGGCGTTTATTATGCAGGAAATTATATCCTGAATAAGGTGGAGGTTTTCGGAGCGAGTTCAGCGATTCTCGGAGGTTGGCGCGATATTGTACGAGGTGTTTACTGATATTTGTAGTTTTAGGGCGGGCTTCGCACAACCGTTTTTTGTGGGACAATTGGTGACTATGAAAAAAATGATAGAAATCAGATAAATATTTCTTCTTCGTCTTATCCTGTTTCTTCTTCATAACTTCTTTCTTCTTTCATTGTTGAATAAACTTTAACCTATTTTATTCAGCTTCTTGAGGAGCGCACCTTCAGCTTTCACCCCACCCTTTTTGACCGATCTACCATGAGATCTATGAGATAAGAATTCTGATGTTCATTGCCAATAATACCAATTTCATAATTTGAAGCCTATTCTGTCGAACTATCTGATCAAAATTTAAAATTACAAAATTTTGATCTTCCTTTGCCATCCGTAAACGTACGTTTCGCGGTTATACCGCTCGTCAGTACGGCTTTGCAAGAGCTGTAATTTCGTATACAAATTGTATGTATATATTGTCTGAACATTGATGTTTGTACATGTGAGAGGGATTCGAAATGAATTCTCTCACAATTCACGTATTACGCATTTTTTACAGTTATTTTTCATCAATGATCAAAATTTAAGGAATTCTGAGCGGTAAACTGTATGATCATCATCCAATTTATTTTTGGTTTTAATCTATCATTTTCTGTACCTTGTCTGAAGCTTCTTCGTAAATTTTTAGATCTCTTGCGTCGACATGGCTAATGGAAAGAAATCCATCATCCAACCCACGAGATATTAGGCACCTGTAGATGTTTCAGTGTGTGTCCAATACAAAATGAATACTGTTAGCGATCGTTGAACGATGTAAGCTGTACCTTACACGTAATAATAAGGAAGTGTGTTGCATTTTATTTGAAATATTAATACATAGTTCCAAGATAGTTGCACCAACCATTTACGATCGCAATTAGAAAATTATTACCTCATTATGCTTACAGTGTTGCAAATTTGATGGGCGATTAAGTGTTTTTGATATCCAGCAGATGATACTCCATTCCGATTAGATTCGATCTGGATAATAAATATCTAAATACTTTTGTGTGCCTGTATGTTGCAGGTCGTAACTGGTAATATACAATAGGTGTTTTGAAAGAAAATCGCCAAAATTACGACTTCATGTGGAAACTCCAGCCTCCAGCCGCAAATTTTCTCGTAATGGTAAAATATCTTCAGCACATTTCTTTGTTGTACCAAATAATTGTCTAATTAGGGGTGTTTTGGGAACACTCACTTACATTGGTGACGTTGAGGTTCCACGAGTTACATTAAATTTAGCTATCGTATTAATTTTTGGATGGTGGGGATACGTGCAAAGAATGGATAAAACAGCACAAGTGACAGAAGTAGTCTTAGCTGAATGGCAAGGGAAAAGAGAAGGAGGGAGACCAAAGAAGACGTGGGACGACACCATCAATGCAATGCTGGAAACGACAGGCATCAAAAGCGAAGAGGCAAGTAGATATGCAAAGAATTGGAAGATTTGGAAAGAGTTCGTTCAAGGATAGACAACGTGCCTACACCTGAAAGAGTAGAAAGGCCTACTGAATATATCTATATATATAAATTTTTGATTTAAGACAATACATAACATATTTACAAATCGGTAAAAGATTTGCTCCTTCGGAGATGATTCCCTTTGTGGAACTTACCCATATTATGACACCGTTTTGGTCAGATTCCCAGAGGTAGAATCTTAATTAGATTGAAAATTTTAGCTCAATGCAACCTTTCAGTCGTTCCGAAAAATTTATGCGTTATAATTCCTCAAATACTTAAATTCTTTTTGGGTTTAACACTTATTGTTAGCGAATAACAATTTTTGCTTCCTTCATTTTTGCCTAACATTTTGATCATCTTTATGTTATTCAAAATATTGGATATTCGTCATCCACTAAAGAAGCAGATTTGATCTTTGATGAAAACTTGTTTAGTGTTTTATCTTTCTTGTGAAACAATATTGTAGAGGTAAATTCTTATTATATCTGATAGCATGTAACACGTCTTAAAGGAAATCCTCATAACTTTAACCTAACATTAACCACCTTCAAACTCATGGGATACATTGGGTGACTGAAAGGGATGAGAAAATTGGCTCAACCCTAGCTCCCCCAGCCTAATAGGCCACGCTTGCTATTAAATGTCTTTTTCTCTTGATCGAGATCTTGGCGACGTATTTCGATTTCAACCAGATTTGGAGTAACATGACTTTTCTCATTGTCAGTCCATTTTCTTTTATATTTTAGTTTCTTGTTATCGTAAGTAATTCATTACGATTCGTCACATACCTTACATCGTACTTATTACACAGTTTAATTCTTATTTTCGTACAAAATAGTGATGTTGATGATAGCTTCCGTTTATGATTAACGAAACTTCGCTTCAAGTAATTGCTGCTACTTCTTCTTGGCATTTTCTGTTCATCAACCCTCTGGATGTGGGCAACAGCCAGTTTTCTCTGTAAGTACCGACATATCTGCCTAAAATTTGAAAGGTCTTCTCTGGTACACATTTCATCCAGTTTTCGTCATGCTCTCCCTTTTGCTTGTTTCATCTTTCAAAGCTCTTAGTTGCTTTTTGAATTTATCGCCGTCTACTACCTATGTTTGTCTTTCGATAGGGTGATGTTTCTTGAATTAAAATTATCATTTTTAGAAAAGTAGCTCATCAAAATTGCATATAGGACACTCAAGATAGAAGTAAATTATTTAAGTGCAAAAAGTGACTAAATCCTCCTCGTCATTGTCCCTGTCTAAATCCTCTTGCAGGGTGTCTAGTGTGGTGATATGTTTAGAAATTTGAAACATTTCTAGATTGTAGTTACTTTCGATATACACAAGAAAATTTTTCATTTGAAAATGCATATTTCCTTATGAAGGACGATTAGAATGGGATTTGTATAAAGAAGCACAATTGTAAACTGAAACTACTTATTCAAACCTATGACAATCATTATCGGATTCAAAGCTCCATCAACGTAAATCCTATGGCCTATAAATTTCTCCATTATAAAGTGGAAGAATGGGGACGGAGCAGAATAAGGAAGTTTGAAACCAATAATTCCGGAAACAAAAAGCACAGCAAAAATAAGAAACTGAAGAAAGCAGCGAATTTATATATTCATATATAATCTCTAAAGCCGAACATTGATGAAAGATAAGATAAGAGGTATGATAATCACTTGGCAAGATTGAAATGTTGAAGAGGATAAGAAGGGTCCAACGTGCAATCTGAAATGGAAAGAAAATCGTATCATTCAAGGTTCGAATTAACGGCTTAGGTTCCTAAGTGGTCATTACTTCTTTTGAAGTAAGATTGTATCAATTAACATCATGATGATTCAATTGATAACCGATAAGTTCATCAGGTCGGTGTCCGCAATGAAACCTATCATCTTGCTAGCTGGAAGCTCTTTTACCTTCTTCGTCTGCAGCAACCGACACTTAAACTCCTTGAAGCTTACGCTGTGCAGTCCCCGTCATTCATAGAAGCCATGTTGCGAAGCTTTCTCTTCCTCACAACATATCATGCAGATGGAAGCCACCAATGTTCCTATGGTGTGGAGATTGTTGCTAAGCCGGCTAAGGCTGTCAATAGACTCACTATTTTCCAAATTTGGTTCTTGCTCATTCGGGGCAATAAAGTCTGAGTCCCCAGGGGCTGTGCCGTTTCAGCAAGTTCTTGATTTTATTACATACAGTTTGATCAGAAATTCCACTGATAGGTTCAAGTCTTAGGGGCTTCCTCCTTGTTCCCCTTTCTTGTCAGTATCGCCTCTGGGTACTTGGTTATGATAGTAATCTCGACTTGGAATACAGTCGCATAGAATCCAAAATCTAAAATAACGCTTTCCGTGGTAGTTAATTTTAGAAAGTTCTGAAAAACAGAAGACATAATCCAGATAAAGCAATACGGGAGACAACGAATCTCAAGGGCATATTTGAAAACAGACTGAAAGAGAACCTGCAAAACTAGAATCTAGAAAAGCGAGCTTGTCCCAAAATAATAATATTAAATGTTATATTTGATGGACGAAACAAAAGTAACTCCAATCATCAGGATTATTTAGAACGAGAATCATAAACTTCAAAACGTATTGTAAGTAATTGGACGAATATAACCAGAGCGTTTCCCATTCGTTTCTTCACTAATTTTAATGACCCTTGCTTGCTTCTATCGGATATTTTCGAACCCGATATCGAAATACCATTATTGCGCTCATTACGCCAAATTTCTCCTCTATGTATGCAAATCCATCCTCATTTCTTTGCATAAATCAAAATCTAAATAACTCCAAAACGAGGACCGCAAAAACGAGCGTCGTTCGCGAGGGGGAGGGGGTAGCAGCGAAGAGGGCGGCAAATTGGGGGAAATCCGCCATACATCAAAGCATTATTACCTGCAGGTACAGCGCGGCGTATCACAGAACGATCGACAAGGTACAAAAAGAAAAACAAAATGAACAAAACGACGGGGCGAAAAACAAGAGAAAAACGACGGCGAACGCGACCGGGGCTATCGCGTACGAGCCTATCTATCCTCCGAAAACAAAAGAACAACGTCTCTCATCGTTATTAGTTTAGGCGAAAACCGAAAATGCAGGGCTTTCGCAAAATATTAGCGTGTCAGAGGGACATTATTGTGTATGGAGATGGAAAAATTTCAAATTATAAGTTTAGGAAGGCGAGCGCGGATTTTGGGGGCGGCGTTCGGGGAGAAGGGGGATTTAAAATATCGCATGTCAATATCGCCTATATTAAGAAAGCAAATTATCTTTGACCCGACGATGTTTTCCTGGGTCGCCGATCCTTCGCCGTTTTTTCTCGTCCTGGATCGGGATCGAGACGCCTTCGCCTTCTAACTTCTTCTTAATATCGTCCGAGAGTGGACATTGTTATTTCATCCTACATGCACCGACTCAAAGAAATCAAATCTCGAGATCGACCCCCTCTTGGGAACTACTCTGTGGGAAGGGGAAGTGAGACGCTTCGAATCAATCGCCAACCCGGAAAAGGAAAATTATGAAATTTTCCGTGCATGTTATTAAAAATAGCGCTGCCGCTTCGTTTTCAAAGTATTTCCGAGAGCGAAAAAGATGTACCCGTCAGGCATAGACGCGGCGTAATTGGATTCTATCGTGATAAAAAGCAGTGAATCTTTTGACCAATTTGTTCCGATTATAATTTTTTTATGCCAGTGCGCGCCCGAATTGTAAAATTTAATAAGGAAAGTTATCCGATGAGGCGGATTTAATATAAAATTTTGTTGAAGAATTTGTCGTCAATTTCATTCGCTAAAATTAAAATTGGATTCAGAATCGCCCGGTTAATAATCTTTGGAGAATTTGATAAACCCAAAAAGGTAATTGAGATTGGTTTATTTCTAAGGACAACATCTTGAAGTGAACATATTGTTACTAGAATTGAAATTTTTTGTTAAAAAGAAATGCAAATGATAAAAGGAAAGTCAGAAACGTAACCGATACAGTTACACTGCGGATAACACACCTCGTTGCTGATAAAGATGGAGATCCGTGGAAACGGCGTAGGTCGAGAATTTAGTAACAAGGCGCCACTCTCCAATTATATAACTGTATCACCTCTAAGTGTCTCGGCTCAAAGAGACCCTCCAGCTTCCGTAGTAGGTGGTATGAAGTTATCCGAAACGTCTATGTTACGTATATTTTTCCTGTCGTGAAACAACCAGCAAAAGTACTCGAAAACTATTTAAAAATAGCATAAACGGGATAAAAAAGTGAAATCAATTTAGGCGAGAGATTGATGTATAGCAGCACTTTATTGTCACTCCGTGTGTATCTAATGAAATCAATTAAACTAGTTCGTTATCTGGTTTACACGCTTTCGGTAACCGGTGGAACTCCAGCGGCCTTAGAGCCACCTTACAGCTTTAGCTTAACGTAATTAAAAACAAGCATATATTCAAGTGACAAGTACTTATCATTCCCCCTTTAAACTACAAAAAAATTAAGTATAGTACTAAATAACCAACGTAACGGAAAATCATTTTTCCTGGAAAACCAATCTGGATCCCCCTCCCCCAAAATAATAAAATTTCCCCCAATTCAAGTAAATGCAACGTGGACGATTAGTTTGAACAGAAAAACTTTTGGAAACGAAACTTCTAAATTCACTCAACGATACTATATACTTCCCAGTGTCAAATTTCCGTGTATATCCTCGACAACGAGATTTAAAAAGCGAAACCGAAATAAACTCGTCACAGAAATCGATCTGTTCCAACCCAACGTCAGAAGATAAATCCTCACGCGTGCATCCAACCGGCGCAAGCGGTATCACAAACTTACGAAGGCGGGGCGCCATCTGCGGCAAAAGTTGGAGCGAGAGACCAAAGGTAATGATAGAGAAAACTGCAACAATTTCCAAACGTGCATAAAGAATGCGAAAGCAATTATGAGGATGGTGGTTAACGGCTATTTCCGTTATTTTCTTAAATTAAATTCAATACTGAGACAACTAAATCGTCATCTCCAGTGAAGAGACACGAAAGATTAAAGCCTCATATCTCAAAATTTGCCCTATAAACAGCATCCCACCATATCAGTTATTTATCCTTCCACTATGGATGACCGATTGGTTGGCGAAATGCACTGGCGAAATTATCCAAATCATTGTGGTCAGAATCTTTTGGTTTGAAAGAAAGTAGTTTTTGATTATTTCCCAACAAACTAATTTTTAAAAATCATAATGGCAGTTAAATTTCCATTCCAGGAATAATTGAATTTGATGAACAATTAAAATGACACAATCTATGAAAAAAGCACTTTTCCTTTCACAAAAGGATAATAATTTTATTCTGCGCCTCCAATTTAGCAATATACAATCCACTGATGTAGTGGCATTAGAAATTGTTCAATGCTGCATTACAGCCAGTATAGAACTTCCTGAGGAATTTAGAGACGGATCGTCTTGATTACCTCCACCACTTGTTTGGGCCAATCAACGTGGTATGTAAGCTGTACAATTTTGTCTTTAATTGACCTAGAAAAGGTGGTGGAGGTAATCCAAAAGATGAGCTGTACAATGCTTCACTTAATCAATTTGCTTTGGCGTGTTGAGCTTCACACACGCATTTCTGATGAGCAACTTTCTCCTTCTTTTACTGAAAGGTAAATGATACAATTTTAATTCAATAAACGTCAACCCTATCCAAACACAAACATCCCCCACAATACTTTTCTCCTCCGATTAGTCCGCTTCCTTCCGGGTCCAACGCGGCCTGCTTTTTCTCGATCGTCGAGGAGCTTTTAAAGCTCGCGCCGTCCAACGAACGCATCAGAGGAAATACTCGCTAATTAAATTTCGTTCTTCCTTCTTAACTTTACCGTCGAAGCATCGGCCGATACTGTTCCTGGTCCTGTCGCCCTCCTTTTCAACCCATCCTTCGTGCTTTCTTTTATTTTGCTGACTCTCGCGAAAGTAACCACTTAAGTCCGCGTACTCGCCGCCGGCTTCTTCTTATTTCTTTTGTTTTTTTTCGGAAGAACACGACGACTTGTCGATTCGTCGAGAGAAAGAGAGTTTGGAGTGCGCCGACTATTGCGAAGGTTCTTTTACTTTACTTTCGCCGGTCGAAAAGCGAGGGTTTGTCGTTATCGTTGCGGTGCTCGCAATTTCGATTTGTAAAACGCGGTAAATTCGATTATAAGTATTGTTGCGGGCTTGTGTATTACCGTTTGCTTTTAATTCTGGAGATGGCCGCGAAGTTGAAGAGAAGTTATTAAACTTCGCCTTATAAGAAAATTTGGAAAGACAGGCAAAATTTCAAATTGACGTATTATAGCTGATCTTCTACCTTTCGGCGTACCAAATATCGGTACAAAATGGACACTGAGGAATAAATAAAAGCAAATTACGGAGAAATATTTGTTTGCTTAAGTGGCAATCACCAGAAGATCGTTGTTTTCTTATTATGTGGTTGACCTACGTTGAAATTTATCAGAAGATCTATTTTTAAGTATTTCCTCATGAGTTGTAGAGCTCTTTAAATTCCTTATTCTTCTTTGAATCTAATGGTTTAAGGGGGCTAATCTAAGTTTTCATTTAAATTATTCCTTTTAAACCATTAGATCCAAAGAAGAATATAAACAAAACTTTATTAAATTCTTAGAATACTCGACGTGGAAGTGGCCGGCTTTAAATTTTTTTAATGTAGATTTCAATATACATATAAACTGGACGGTTTTTAATGTTTCTTTATTGAAATATACATTTTAAAAAAATTCAAAGCCGGACACTTCCACGTCCAGGATTCTAAGACTTTAATAAAGCTTTTTGTTAAGGATACATGTTTTCAGTCACGATAATTTATAACCAAACATAAATCAGCAATATTTCACAGATATCTACGTCAAAATCAGCATTTAACACTATTTTCACTTTAAAACCTGGATTAAAGCCTAATTTTAGGTATCATTTCTATTCTGTCTAGCCGTTCCCAAAATGAATGGCATTTCCTAAATGATATTCCGGTATTTACATGTATAAAGATGTACGTATGTAGGTGTGTTCTCTAGAAATATTCAACTGCTTCATTGACGTTTTTTGTCTGTCTTTAATTCGTATTAACTCCAATGGGTTACCATTATGTGTGTTAAAAAAACAATTGGTTCTGGAAAGAGAAAATCAACGCAATTCGAAACATCAAAGATATATGGCAATCTTCATTTCCCAATGAGGAAACAAGGCGGTTAATATTCATAAAAGAAGGAAAAATGTGGTGAAAGTGTGGACAAGGGAAGAGGTAATTTTAAAATAATATTTTCTTCAGTAATATATTAAAATCTTTCTTAATATCCTTTTCAAAGGAACAACTAATTTTCTTTTCTTGAGTTTTGTTTGAAATCTATACTGATTATTGGGTCGTTATTCGGTCCTAGCACATATCAAGAAACAAGAGCAAGAGAAACGACAGCCAAGAAGGAATGAGCAGAAGACAAACGAAAGGATAAAGCAATTATCCAATTTTTCAGTTCCGTTTTCACTGTTGCTACCTCTTCAAAAAGTTGGCTTCTTTTTCCTTTTTTGACCTTCATGTGTCCATCCATACACATCATTGAATTGAGACCTGTATATAAGGAAATGTCAAATAGCGTCTACCATCCTCGATTTTGGGAAGAAAGCGAAAATCGTAATAGTTATTCCAAGAACTATAACCTCTATTCTACGAGAATTTATATTCCAATATGGATGATGAACTTGTTATCCAAAGAAATATTTCGACCCCTTTAGCCCTGCATGAGGCCATCTAGTCTAGCGATTGAGATGTTTTCTGCGAATATTTGATTTTTCTGTAGTTCCATATATCGGAAAGTACAGTGAGTCAAATATAGAAACGCAGTTCAAGGTCAAGTCAAAATTGAAGTTTCCACAACGCACCTCATTTACCTATTGGTTTTAATCGTGTGAAGTTTAAATCTTTATTTGACTTGACCTTGAAGTGCGTTCCCATATTTGACTGACTGTATCTAAATTACTATCGATGCGTGTCACATTGCTCAGAACATCGAAGATCATGCTACGCCCTCCTGAAAGCAATTTTGTCAAGTTGTAATGTTTTCTATCTTTTGCTCTGAATTTCCTATTTTCTTTTCAAAACTGACTAGTTTTTACGTGAATACCCCATATTACATGAGGATTTTGTCCGGACGCCATGAGCGTTTAAGTGCTCCCAAGATTGATGCTTCTGCTCATTGCCCTTCTTCTTGTTTGTCTTCTTTCTTACCATATATTCTTTTATTGTTTCAATTTTCTTTGTCGTATTCCTTCATTCTCGTTTTCCTTTTTTCTCTTCATACGTTACCTTTGCTTTCGACTTTTCAAGCGCATCTATGTCGTGGAGAGGAGTGACAAAGGCATCTATTACTTACTTTGTCTTATTTAAATAAAACAATTTTATTTGCTTTCATTCCATATTTCTAAAGATATCTAGAATACCATATATCTATAGTATGTCCGCTTCGTCCGTAAAAGTGTTGTTGATTGATAACAATTTACATAACATGAAATCTGGTCTTTTCTTATTCTTCTTATCTTCTCCTCTTTGCGTTATCTTTCTCTTGTACTCCCTTTTTCTCCTTCTTCGTACCCTTGTTTGCTTCCTTCCAGTTCCTTTTATTTCTGGTTTCTTACTGCTGGTTCCTCTTGTTCCGTGTTTACGTTTCCTACTCCTCATTCTCCATCTACGTTTTCCTTTCCTTCTCTTCTTTTTTCTGTTATCTTTCCTTGTTCTCGCTCTTTCCCTTTCTTCATACCTTTGCTTCCTTCTACTTTTTGTTCCGGTCTTCCTCCTTCTGGTTTGCGAATTCCTATTGCTGGTTTTTCGTCTATTTTTCCTTTTCCTTTTGTCCTTCTTGATAAACGTTATTTCTTCGGCATCAAATTGCGAACTGAAGTCCAGATTATAGAATAAGTTTCAAATTTTTACTATGCGATACTCCAACTTCAACAGGCGAAGAAGCATACAAAGCCTTCTTCCATTTCAGCCCCTTTTCCTCATTTCTCTTCTTTCTATCTCGCTCTTATTTTCTTTTCGTTCAACTTTCTCATACGTTACAATTCCTTGCCTTTTCCATTCTTCCCATTTTTCCTCTTAGTTTTTCTTCTTCTCAAAAGGAAGTATCATGAAATGGTGAAAAATTTCCAACTTATTTAGAAGATATGACATTGATATTTCTTGTTTCCACTTTTATTCCTTTTTTCATCTTTTCCTGTTTATCTCCGTCCCGACTAGTTTTTACTTGTTCTTCCTCCATTTCCGTTTCTTTCTTTCTTCGAACGATTATAGGATGTTGATTTTCAAGACAAAATTATCGATAGATGTGCCATAAAACATAAAGATGTTAAGTTCCTACCGTGTAATGACGTTCTAACAAGCTGACAAACCTGTTTAATACTATCACAATCACAGTGAAAGAGGAATCCATGTCAAATATCTTCCTAATATTTGACATATACAGCAATTACATTCTCATAAATCTCTTGTCAGCTTGTTAGCACGTCGTCACACGGTAGAAACTTTACATCTTTATGTTTTATGACATGTCTATCGATAATTTGGTGCTGAAATTCTTCATCCTATAATCGTTCGAAGAAAGAAAGAAACGTAAATGAAGGAAGAACAAGGAAATACTAGTCGAGACGAAGAGAAACAGAATTTGTAGCTTATCCTCATTCCATTTTTTCTCGTCATCGTGTAAAATCACAGCAATTATAATACTTTTAATCTGCTTGGACGTGTACTTTCTTCCAAAAGGTTAAACTGAACACTTACCAATATGTTTCAACATCCGGAAATGTCAATGAATATATCAAATGCATCGTAATAAGTACACCAAATTTTACTTGCCCATAAAATCCAGAAATATAAACCCTTTAGGTCTTATGGGAGTTGACCTGGTGATTTTTTCTTTCTGGCAGCAACAGACTAGAAGGCACGATCTCTTAACAATACGGAAATATCTAATTTTCTTGTTTTTTGTGATGAAGGGTTTTAAACGTAAACCTGATTGATTTTGGTTATAACTTTCTTGTTTAATGTGACCTGGACGAAGTTACTGTTAATTCCTATAAAGTGCAAGTTGCAAAACGTACATCCTGTCTATTAATTATGTGTAGGGCTCGACAAACGAGTGCATGATACACTATCATTAAGTACCGTAAACTGGACTGACGCTGTTCCGCCCACAACGTGTCCTCGCGTGCAAGGCGCGACATTAAATTCGGAAGAATGGCAGCACATAACTCATCATGCACTGTTTGCACTCGACTGTTTGTCGAATCTTAATCATGTGGTATGCCACTTAGTTCAAGAACTTTGGTAAATATTTTAAAAAATTTGGAAGAAAATACAAGAATTGCACTACCTTCCTTATACTTAACCTTCCTATACTCACACATACGGTCTGTGAGACCGATTTATATAGTATAGTGTACGTCTTTCATTTTGACGTGAGTATAGGAAGGTTAAGGCTGTAAGGTACTTATGTTCAAGATCACCTAAAGTTAATTTTCTTGGTCGGTTCGAAAAATACTTCGAAAACTGTATATTTTGGCTCTAAAGGATGTATGTATAACGATAAAATACTAATTGTTTATAATTTTAAGAGCTCAGGCAGGTCTAATATTTTTCAATAATAACTGAAGAACCTGCAGGTTTGTAGGCTTGAAATTTTGAATACCACATATTCGATAGGGTAGTTAAGACTTGTCAAAAAGCACTTTTGTAAAGTCCTTTGTTATCGCTGCTTTCTTGAAGTCCAAAAAATGACGGTAAGTCCATAGTCATTTTTCTATTCATCAATTGAGGTTAAATTCAACAATAAACGAGGAAATTACAAGAAAGCCCGTCGATAAGTCGTAGCTATCGTAACGAATACACAGTATGCAAAATTTCGAGCCTGTAAACTTGCTGGTCTTCACTTTGTACTGAAAAAAATTAAAGCTATAGACGCTCCCAACATTGTAAAATAGTAGTATTTTATCGTTACACACACTACTTTTAAAGGTCAGATATACAATTTTCAAAATAGTTTTGGAACCAATAAAGAAATTTTAACTTTAACCGATTTTGGAAGGACCTTTCAACCTTAATTGTCTAATTACTAAGGTTTGACAAACGAGTGCACGATAAGTTATTATTAAGCAGGGTAAACGAGACTGACGCTGTCACTCCACCGCTTGTCCCAACTTACGCTCAAGGCGTGAAATTAAAATTCGGAGGAGTGACAGCGTTAGTCCGGTTTACACTTGTTTATCACTCGTTTATGATTGCCAATATTCGTCAGTGATTATTAGTTGTACAATTATTATCTTGTAAACGTGCTTTCTAAATTGATATACTAACACCTTACCTAAGACCTTCCCTAAGAAGATGAATTTCTTACACCATCACCCTTTATCAAACGGCATTTTTAAATAGAAAATTCGTCTTAGAAAGAAAGCGCAATCCTTTTCCGTTTTCGAAGCGGACGCCGATAAACGCGTCAAAAAAGCCTATCTTACTTCGACGCAGCGCTAAACTCGGCTCTCTCGATGCGTTTTTACCCTTGAAGCCTACTCCCTCTTCGAAAAAACTACACTATTCAGGGTTTTCGCACAAGCAAGGCCGCCCGTGTATACAGTACGTATTTCCACGACACCGAGAGGTTTCAATACTTTATTATATCGCCGTGCCGGACGCCAACCGCATCGCTTCTTTCCGTAAAACGCGAAATAGGCGAAGAAAAAATCGCCAAAATCCGTTTCAACTGTACGGCAACGTACGCCTCTAACATATCCGAAACGGGCGCGATTCGTGTCGGGTTTTTGGGCGATACCATCGCCCAACGATCGAAGTGAGAGTGCCGCTTGTTTTTGTTTTTTCTTTTTGTTAGTGCCCTTATCGTATGTAGCTGTGATCTCGATTTAATTCGATCTTTGAGAAAGCTGACGATATGATATCGTTTCGTTGCTGATGGTTACAGAATTATCGTGTTTTCTCGTGGTGGAATAATATTTGTTTTGATTTTTTTAAAGGTATTCATTCTTTTAATTTTACATTTAATTTATAGGTAAGGGGAGCACCCTTTAATTTGTTTTTTTAATCGTGGATGGAGTTATAATTTTTGGCCACTCTTTGATTAAAATTCAATTTATTTTATGATAGATGTCTACACCTCGTAGATAGATAAGATTTGCAGTAATTTATTACCACAACCAATTCCGTTTGATGTTAAAATCTCCACATGTGGAGAGAACGTTTAGTTCCATCAATTATAACAACTGACTCAACCTCATTTATTTATTACTTTTCATAACGTTTAACGGAGACTGAAATAATTACAAAATATTATCTACGTTTTGCGAGGGTTATGTCAATCATTGGTAACCGGTTATGTCTTTCTTGTTGTATCTGTATTATGTGTGGAAAAGAGGCATGCTTACCGAAACATTGGATCATAAAAGTGCGATTATAATTTTCCTTTAATACATTCTAATAATGTCTTTTAAATATGTAGCAACTGATACAGGGTAGTATTGTAATAGGGAAAATGCATAAATGCAGAACGTAATACTCCGACTCATTGTTCTATTAATAGTCATAGAAGGTACTTCAATAGATTAAATTACATAATACTATGTGCTTATGCACCCGAAAAACTAAATTGGAAATTATTTGGAAAGCGAATGGATAAAAATGATGTCCAAGGCACGAGGAAACAAAGGATATCGATGTAATTTTAGGTTAGAGTATCATTTTCGTGTTAAACAGCCTGGAGAACTATTTCAATGTGTTTCTTGATGTTTTTAATAGATCATTGTTTCACATGTACTATTGCGGTAACGAAAAATCGGACATTTAAGATAATGTAGTTTGAATCGGGCTTTTGTCAAATGTTGTTCCATTTTAAAATTATTATTGGCATATGTCATTATTGGAGTTTGTTAAAGCGGTGGATGGTGTGCTATCATTAACTAGTGTAAATCGGACTGACGCTGTTACTCCTCCAAATTTCATTATTCCATGATAACTTACCAACGACAACCTTTCATTGAATAATAAAATTACATCCACCTTTTTAACAAACTGTTGTCCTTATACTGCATTTACGTGCTGCTAAAAAGCAAATAATTACATGACTTGGGGAAAAATGATCTATAAGAATAGGTAGTAGATTTGGGGTCTCTGAAGGCATTATTTACGACATTAAAAGGAAACCGCTACATCAAAATTGACATGAATATGACAAACATATATTTATAATGCTGGAAAACAGTCAAAATATCCGATAAGACTTGTCTGGACTTTAGTTGCCGGAATAGTACATCTTAGTGTTCGTTTCTCTACTTTTTTTACTTTTTTTATTCCATTTGTCTACTCACACTTCCTAGATATTTGTTGCTTTTACCAATTCAAACTCTACATATGCATATTTTTTCCATTCGTCGTTTGTCAATACCACTAAAAATAGACGGTAACCACCCACTTCTTCTTTGAAACCGAAAATTTCCCCATTTTTTCTGCTGTATTTTAATGTTTCATCTTTCGTTTCTTTCTTTCTGTTTCATGATTTCAAATATTTGGTTTCATCGATGTTGAATTTCAACTCCATATTTTTCTTTCGAATTTCACCCCAGTAATAAGGCATCGTCATCTACGTAAACTAATAATTGTTGGTTCTCCTTGAATAGGGGTCTTCCTAGACTAATTTCATTTCATCTGTTTAGTTTTTCTAACATTTCTTCGAATTATATAGAATTGGGGATAATGGATCGCTTTAAACCTTGACTTTAGTCTCTTGGGTTAGTGTTTCGTCATAACGGGAATTAATGTACTCAGAATCAATTAAGGAGGGATTTGATTTGTTGTGAAAATCTAATCCGTCCGAAAAGTTCCTCGATACTCCGCAAGCAAAGTGACCAAATCATCACTTTTACCACGACATTTTAAAATTGCATCCAACGCAACGATTTTCTTATAGTCCTTAAATATTGGGTGACACATCTTTTTTAAAGTATTTTCTGGAATGCTTTGGAGATCAATTAAATAAGAAATATATATAAGAAAAATATTTGTATTTTCTGTTAATTGTGACAATATTTATTTTAGTAGACATTCGTTTGATAGCAGAATAATTACCCTTTGGAAACTATTCTATTGGACATAACCTTATAGTAAGATTTCTCTTAACACAATAAACTTCGACAATTCTTCTCCTTTTTCTTCTTCTTCTCTTTCTTCTTAGTACTTAGTAGTACTACTTAGGTAGTATAAAATTCTGTTTCGTTGCAAAAGTGGGTTTCTCCCCAACATTTCCTCCACTTTTTCCATGATCTTCCTTGCTGTCTTTTTTCGAAGGTGTTGAAATATGTTTCGTTTTCTTCCCTAGTATCTTGGCCATTCGTTCTATATGTTCGCTCCAGTACATTTGGTATGTTCCATTTGTACCTGTATTTTCATAAGTCATATCGACAGAGTTGAAAGTTACTTTCAGGGCATTTTTGGGAAATATGTTGAAAGATCTGTCATATCTAACTGATTGGTCTTGTTCACAAAAAGCTGCTCTAACTTCGTAGGAGAACGAACCAGTGGAAAAAGAACCCAACAATTTCCGTCAAGGACTAAAAGTTTAAGTACATTTACTTTGTTATCAATCGTTCCATCTTCTATTACTATTCCTTCGTAGTAACAGGCGCATCTTTCATGACATCTTTGTCAGGAATTATAGAATTATGGGGGAATTTATCTTATCGCATCTCGCATTCGCTGAACGTTATCTTTAGCAAAGAATACTTCAAGGAAACAGTGTTTTTTCCAATTTATAAGAATCTTTCTATTTTTACTACCTACTTTAGTGTTAGTTATTTAATCCAATATTTTTATATACTCCTTAATCTCCACTCTACATACATTGACAATTTGTGGGATTTTACGTTACTCTCAACTGTAACTTATTCATCTTAGCTCTTATCGTCACTATTACACAAGTTCCCTAATGATCATCTCCAACATTCTCGGAATATATGTGGAAATACATCATTCACACTCCTTCAAATTTTTCATCGTCCAGTATTTGTAATAAGATTCGCTTCAATCTTTAGAATTGAGTAATTCAAAGAAAAAGTTAAACGTTACCTACGAATATCCGTTATTACGAAGTCGACTATTCATTGCCCCGGACTTGAAATCGATGCGTTAATAAAAACAGTTTTATTAAAAATCCTTGGAATATTTATGAAGAATTGTTGTTATATCTATGTTTAAAAATTGTAAGAAAAAGAATCTTGTAACGTGTATGATGTCGATGAGGAATACAAAGAATATAGCTTACTTTTACCATAACCAATCGGACTACCACCATAACGAACACGTCATTAATTAGTGCAATTTGTAGTTCTATTATTTTCTGTCTATTTACGACTTAGCATTATCTGTGCACAAGAACTGTACACAAGAACATAGATCGAGATGATAGTCGCTGTAATATATATTTTTGGAAGCATCCAAGTAGGATAGATCCCAAAGAGTAACTACGTTTCCTCATCATGCTCATCCCTAATCGTTGTATTTACCGTTCTGGATACTTTTTCCATCTTTTACCTCTTGTTTAATGTCCTAGATTATTCTTCTATGAAATTCTTGATAGCTTAGTTAACACTCATCTCTTATTCCTAATTGGAGCATGAACCAGGAATCCGATTATGATACTCGTATTTATTGGGTTCACTTAATTTACTAACAATTAGTAGAACAACTCAACAGGCATAGAACTTCCTGTCCTCCACTGAAGAGGTATCCAAATTTTGGGATGTAATTTCGCTAAATTGACGACGGGCGTTTTACTAATTTTTCAAATTTACTTGTGTTTTTGTGCTAAATTCAACATAAATAAAAAATCGACTTTTGCTTGAAATTACAAGTTTTGCTCGAATCAGCAATAATAACTAGATTAATGAAAAGATTTGTAATATCCAAAAAATCTTAGGTGATGTCGAAAATATTTTGGGTTTACAGTCCTCCACCTATTGATTACAGTTTTTCAGGTTTCTCACCCACATTTTCATCTCCTTCATCACTTTCCTTTTTTCTCCCATACCTTCTTAACTTGACCCAAATATATTTTCCTTGGGTTTCCTATCTTATCCGGTCCATCGCTTTCGTCTCCATTATTGTCTTAGCCAACCGGTGCTTGTGCATCCTTAATAAGTGTTCATAGCGATTTCATTTTTACTTGTTGAGTCTCTCACAAAATTTATTTGTTCTGCAGTGCTATGGACCTGCAACCAGGTCCATATGGATTGCGAAAGTGTTATCATCCTTTATATAGCCATGAATGAGTTTCCATTTAATTATTGACGCGGTACTTTAAATCCTCTTATTGCATCACAGGGACTGATTCACTCCCCTTCCTTTGTCCTCGACTATTCGTTGTTTTATTGTTTCTTGTTGTATTTGCATTGTACTTCTTTTCCATAAAATTTTCAGTATTTGTAACCCCACATCTTTCACTACGCCTTGCATCTAGGTTTTAGTTTCCACTGTTAGATCCTTTACCAATCCAATTTCATCCTTTACGCTTTTGTTTCTGCGTATCATAGAGATCTCAATATTTTCATTTCTTTCCCGCAGTTCCTCTTCTCTCCTTAGTATTTGCGCTGCATTCAATTTCACGGATTTCAATTTTCGTTGGTATCGATGAGCACTTCCTTCTGATTATTGACGATATATCTTCTTATAAGTCAGTGGTTATCAATCTTTCCCAAGTTCCATTACGGTATTATAAAATTCCTGGTTGCAAAGTTTACGATAAGTATAACATCTTTTAAGACTTGAGAAGTATGACAGGCTTCATTTACACAATTTTGTTAAAATTTCTTGAATTACATTGTAGACCTCGTAGTGAACGGATGTGTGATTGAAAACTTTACAGCGGACGTTTATTAGTCGAGATAACCTGCAATGAAGATTTCATTCGACAAAATCGACTCTATAATATTCATAACAATTTCGATTTCATGACAAACTTGGCAAAATGATCAGTCAAATGCTAAACATATTTCTTCTATGACCGGGGCGGAGAGGGAGGCATTCCCGTAAGAACATTTCTACAACTTAAAACTTATGAAACGACCCATCTAAAGTTCATTTGGAATTTGATGATTTAATTAAATTGTAAACCTAAAAACTTTTGGGCAGATGTGCATAACCGTGACAAAATTATTTCCGTAGTTTTTCACTTTTAAACTATTTTATTGCAACAAACTGAATGGAATTTTAATTAAATAAAGTCGAGATGAAATTACAAAGTTTATTCTTGTATTTCCTCTTGTTTTATTATCCATTAAACGTATAAATAGTAAACTATAAGCGCCTTTTTTAAGCGTTCATAATCAAAATTCCGATGCTTTTCTCATTAGCTTCAATAAAAAATAATTACAACGCAAGTTTTACGGAGTAATACAATAGATTAATGCATGTACGACAGGCATAAAATGTATTATCTGTGTCCTATAAGTCTATGTCGGAAATAAATAAATATCCGACCACACGCCGGATTAAAGGCTCGTAATCGAAAAATAGCGTAGAACATCAAATTTGCACAATAATTTTTGTAATTGTCATCAGCTGTCATGACGAAATACGACGCAACAATTAAAAAACTAACTGTTTGCTTTGATTACTTCGCCTTTAAAGGCTCTAAAATCGATTTATATTTATTGACATGGCCGACACTAGCGTACATTTAGATTATATATAGATACGTTTTCAACAGTTGCAATTTTAACAACGCTTTTGTTTTTAAATTAGAAATTAATATTAAGCAACGAAACGATATTATTCTCAGACTGTTCGGTGATGATCTGTAGCAGCAGCAACAAAAGGTTTAGTTTTATATGAACTTCCAAGCACACCATCAAACGTAATCGAAAGGACTGACAGACGTGTATATAGATATACGCCTTTTTTTCTTATTCGAGGAAATTGGATTTTTGTAAAGTTTGTGTTTCAAGATGATGGACACAGAGAACGGGGTATGTACAGTTGTTTTGTTGATGATTAAGTGATTGATCATATTCTTGCTGTATAATTTTTGATAAGAATTCCAATCTATTACCTGTTGTTTAGTCAATAATTTTTATCTACCAGATGTACACAAGTGAAAGAAAATTACTATTAATTAACTTCTAGGACGGACACACTGAAAGCTTTTTTTAAACAATCCTAAACATTTATGTCGCTATCAAAACCAATAGTTCTAGAAATAATTTATATTATTATTATCGTCTTTTTTGACCTTTCAAAATAATTTCAAGCTAGAAACCTTCGCACGAAATGGATCTGAAGGCATCAAAATATTTTCAGCACGTACTTGGTCCAATTATAATGACATTCTTTTACAAAACCAGATCATAATTTACATAAACAAACACCAAATTTTTCCAAATTGATGATTTTTTCTCTCTCTTCTGAAACTTTCTTATTTTGGAGCTTGAAGAACCACATTGACCACCTTACTTGAACCTTTTCTCCAATTAAAAACATTAAATTTAGAAAACACGGGGCTGCATCAATTCATACATTTTTTAAACATTTTCTCGTTTTGCTATTGTCTTGCATACATGCGCTAGCTCTCCTATACTAAATTTGCCAAAATTTCAAACTTTAAAGGGTCTGTGCAATAGACGCAGGAAACATTACACCAGTGTTGTTTTGGAGTTGTTTTGGGGGCTGGCTTTGAAGCTGACTTGAAGTGATTTTAAGTGTTGGATTTGAGATTGTCTTTTTGGGGTAGTTTTGGAACTGTGGGTAGTTCTTATGGCGTAATAACTAAGGTTGATAGTCGTCATGTGCAATTCGTGTGCCGGACTAACTCACCCATCTAATTACTTTGCGCAGTTCTAGTCTACACTTTTTCTTCTACTATCAAAATTTTTTCAGTTCGAGTACGTCCAATACATCACACATCTGTCTCTAAGCGGTTTAGCGACCACTGTATTCCATAATTACAAAAGTTTAATTAATTTTAAAAATTCAGAACTTCAAATAAGTAGAGCAACCAGGTTCATAAGGTGCGTTTTAATCGCTGGACTCCATGTGGCAAGTGCGGTAAAAACGCCTTATGAAGGAAGTTGTGTATACAAGTTTTGCATGTCGACTGACCTAACATGAAGAGAATTCCACATATTAAACATATGTATAGTCGATTTCGGGAATTTTGTATATAGATGTTGAGGTGGTTGGTTTTATTAGCATCGACGTTGGCATTTTAAAATAATAGATTATTGTGTTATACTTGTTGGAAGTTTGGCACTTTGAATGCCAGTAACCATAACGACCAATCTTCTTCTTCTTCTTCTTCTCGTCAATCCTTATACCTTTCAGCGTCGGGTTATTTCTGGATCTTACGACGATTTAATCCATTCTTTCCATCGTGTCCGGTCTGTACTCATTTTCCTCATTTCCTCTATGGTCTTCCCTCGCTTTCGTCCGAATTCGTTTACTCTATCAATCCATTTTTTCCTTGGTCTTCCCTTTTTCTTCTCCTGTTATTTTTGGCTTCTATTATTATTAACGACCAATCTTTCAAAATGAAATGTTCCCTATCAATTCCGGATCATAATGACTGCATTATGAATTCAAGATCGAAACATTTATTTTGAATCCTATAAACCTTATGTTTTCTACATTCTCTTATATCTCCAGTTACTTCCTTATGCTTTGTGTCGCTCTCCTTCGCCCCTGTCTTTCTTGTTCTTTTATATACTTCAACGCCTGCATATCTGCTGTTATTCTTCTTGCTTTCATGCCTATATTAGATTATTATTCCAAACCTTCTCCCATTGTTTCGCCTGTATCGAGTATAATTTTCAAGATCAGGAAATTGTGCTCCGGCACGATAATTCGTGGTTCGAATCCCTGCTTTTTAGCTTATGAAAGAAAATTGTCATACTTAGGTGGAGAAATTTTGCTATTTCCTCTAAATTCACCCATCATTGCATTTCCTGAACAATACTGGATTGGACCAACTGATTCATTTTTGTTTCTATTTTTAGTTTCGGTCTCTTGATTCTCCAGAAGCACTCTGATTTCATTATCTCAATTTTCTCAAAATTTAAGACTCCAGTCTTTGAAAAAATCGAGTTAGAAATCACTATTTTGCAGAGCTTCTCTGATTTAATGAATCTTCCAAAATATGTGGGATTCTCGTGTCCTAATTGCTTTAAAATTTCAAACGACAAAGTTTGGAAAAAGGTGGTCTGATCTGTTAGATATATTTCTTTTAAGATATCCTTCTATTTTACTTCTATTCTATTCTATCTAAAGGAATTTGGAATACCAGTTTTTGGTCAATACTGGACTAGACCAAGAGATACAGTTTTCCTTCTCTTCTGAGTTGTTTAACTAGATGTTCAAAAGAAAAACACCTGATTCCCTTACATCTTCTGTTTCCAAAATACCATTCAAAAAATACTATGTTGGTTCATTGACACACTTTACACCTTCCCTTAGTTTTTGTTTCTTTGTCGAAATGACTGCTTTTCCCCAATTTTATTTAAATTTAAAACATCATATTTTGGAGAATCCTAGTTTCTTTCGTTTCAGTAATGTCTCTATTATATTCCTACTAAAAATTAATTGGTTCCACATGACCTTAATTTTGTCGGAATATCAATCATCAGATCTTAGAAACTTCTGAACTGAACGAGGCGGTACGCTTTATTTTCTTTTTCTTAATTTTCTTGTTCTACTGTAACTTCCAAAGGCGCGTTGGTACATTCGGTTGAATTTTTTGTCGATTGTCCATTTTTTTGTAGTTTTTTTCTCTTACTGAATCTTCCGAGCGCATTTAGGGCTCCCTCACTTTAGTTTCAAACATCGATCCTTTAATATTATACTAAGCTAGGTCGATTTCTTACGTTTCCTACTATTTCTCAGATTTTACTGCACCTTAAAAATTTGCTGTCCCCTTTCATCTCATTTTTTTGCGGTATTTCAAACATCAAGTAGATGTTGACCACAACCAAATGATAAACTTCTCTTCTTTTTTCTGGAACTGCTCTGCCTGAGTGGATTCTCCGAAAATACGCTGGCCCTATTACTTTTATTTTAAAGCATCAAGTTTTGAAACACACTATCAGCGGACAGTTGTCTTTATTTCTAAAATTTTTGTGTTTTACTGAGCATTAAAAAAATTTTTGGCTGGTTTTCTACAATTTCCTTAATATGTCAAATATCAAACTGCAGCAAATGGTGCATTTCACTTTTCGTTTCCAAAATTGATTTTTGTTTGGTGAACCTTCTAGCAATATTTTAGCTCCTCGTCTTATATCTCGTCAGGATTTCAAGCACCAAACTTTAAGAAAATACTGGGCTACAACAATTAACAGATTTCTCCTTTTTCCGTTTTCTAAAATGGCGCGCACACTCCTTCACATTACTTTTTCAAAGTTTCAAACATTATACTTCCACTAATATTCAGCTGAACCAATTAGAACATTTTTCTGTTCATGGATACTTCTTAACGATGTGGTGTTCTTTCAATTAGTTCTTGATTGTTTGTACTCTTGGATGAAAAGTACGCTGACTCCTAGATTCATGCATTTCTCTTCATTTCCAAAAACGTTGGTGTTTCACTGGGCCTTCGAGGAATACGCTTCCTTGTTCTCTTTAATTAATTAATAAAACAGACGCAAAGTTGGGACGGTTGATATTGAAATGGATTTTTTCCAGTCAATGTGTAATTTATGTAGACATCTCGAAAAGTATTTGCTTAACATAGAAGAAATAGCAACTTGTTTCTTCCTGCTTCCAATAAATGACATATTTTTATGCAAGGTCATAGACTTTTAAAAATTCATCGTCCACTTGTTACTCTCAATCACAAGTGACAACATTTTTATCGTTTCCCTATCGAAAATCGCGGTTTTTCGTTCCGCGCGCGACGCGGTTTCTATAAATGTGGGCTACCTAGACGGGATTTTTCGAAGGGGTCAAAGACATCACCCGACAGAGATAATCGCGATCACGTATCGTATGCGTTTAATTGAGGAAAAAATGCATTGTGCAGGCTCATTTATTAATTTGCTTCAACAAATATGGGGCTCGTGGACGTGCACAGTTATAAATAATCGATTAATGACGTCATATTTTGGAAAGTATACTTCAAAATATAGATGGAAACTATTTTGGAAAAACAGATCATGCGATTTAATGGAAAGTTACTGCTTTCGAAATTTAGTAATAGTAAAGTAAAATAGTGCGATTCTTTTAGGATAGTGGATATCACCTTTGTGGCTTAAGTCGTAAAATTGCAAAATTTTATGAATGAGGTTTTGATATATTAAGTTAATGGATCAATAAATGCCATCATATTCGAAACAGTAACATATGTTTCAAGATATCAAATTTTGTAATTTGGACTGAACTCGAGTAAGCTGGTGCATTTACATTTAAACTCAAAATTAAGAACCGAGGCTCTTTTTCGGTTTTCCTTCAGCTTCAGTTTATTTCTAATATGAATTATAGTTGTAATCACGATAACTATGTTGTCAAAATATAAATTTTCGAAGTATCCAAATCGATGTGGTAAACACGAGAACTATTCTATTTGCTTTAGCACATTCCAACGAATTTTACAAACAGACTTAAGATTTATTGGACCTCCACAGTTTCTATCTCTTCCGGAAAGACGCCGTAAAGTATCATATTAATAGCCATATACTTCTATATTGGAATTTAGCGTCAAACTATTAAAAAATAAAGCACTAGCATGCGGAAGCATGCGATTTTCTAATATTGTACTGGTGTAAATGGCCGCAGGGTTATGACCTAACGTTGAAAAACGTAGCCTAGGTTATTTTTACGTCGCCGACTGGTCAGTACGCGGGATGAAGAACAGGCTCATTTATTCGCGGTCGAGGAAAACCGCCTTTGCGATCGGCTAGCTTAAGGTCCTAAATTGCCGATGCGGTTCACCATTAATAAGAAAAGTTGCTCGCTTCTATCTCGCTATCTAACTATCCGAACAAACTGAGCAAGAGGTGTATCTTCGCTCCGCAACGACTCATTGTGAGTTCGGAGCAGCTACGGCGGCGGCGGCAGCAGCAGGTTAATGAATTTACTTATTAATTTCTGGGCTTGGTTAGTAATGGATATGATTGGACGATTATAGTATGGTAATTGTTTCCTTTAAAGTGGATAGTCGATCGCTGGAAATTGGTGATGAGCTATGATAAGGGTTCATTAAGATAGTTAATTTGAGGAAAAAAAATGGTTGCGGTGCATTCGACGTATGTTGTTCTAAACAATACGGGGGAATTGAGGAAATCATTGCTAATAATTAAGAAATGTTTTCCTCCCACAACTGCCGAAAGAAGTTTATCTAAACTAAAATAGGAGAAACTCATAGAATTGAATCACCTTGAATTATCTATTTGTCTTCAACTTTCTGTACATTTTTGATAATTGAGATCATCCCTCTGTCTTTTCCGGCAATGCTGAACGCTTTGACAGATCACTGAAGATCTCTTTCATGCTCTTTGTACATTTTACTGATGCGCTGGTTGCATTCGTTTTGTCCTGATCACTAACAATTTACCAATTTTTTGGAATTTATTTAAATTTTTAAACCCCAACATTTTTCTTAGTTTTGAAGCAATTTGGGAAACATGTGTCTTTTTCGATAAATTTATCTGCGCAAAAACCATCACAACAAGAAAACTTTTATGATTATGTAATTACTATTATATCATAAGATTTTTCGTGTGTAGAAGCAATTTTTAACAGAATACTGTTTGGCGCATGTATCAATAATTTGTCTTGGAAAAGTCTTGAAGAAGACGAAGTAAATGCATATATTCGAATATTTGGGAAGCGTGCTAACTAGTAATGGAAAGGTAGATCTGTAAATTGCAAAGAAGCATTCTCCCACCTCCCCGTCGCTATCTTCCTCCCTCAGTCCTCCCCCACACCAAGAAAACGTTGGAAACATACTCACAATAGATATAAAGACAAAAGTGAAAGCGAGTAATAACGCTATCAGCACTCTCATATGCTGCTGAAACCTGAACAATAAGGAGGAATCATTAATGAAAGAAAAACATGATGTTGATGAAACACCAGAGGAAGATAAAATCATAAAATCAAACTCGATAAAGGAATAAACATAAAAATCCGAAGAACAGGACCCTATCGTGACGAAAGTGAATAGTGTGAAAGTAATTGTGTGGTTGTATATTAAGAATGTATGAAGATGTATTAAGATTGATTCTAAAATTGTATGACGTTGAATGAAGCTTTGTTGTCAATGGGATAGAAATAGAAAAGAGAGATAGCTGGTGGAATGTAGACCTAAAGCGCATACAAGAAATTACCAAAAAGGGGCAAACCCTTAGGAAATGAAAATATTGGGAAAAGTGCATACGGGTTCACAGTCTCCAGACTGGATCCGTCTCTTCATATAACGTATAGAGACGAAGAAGCGGTATACACAATACAAGCTGAAGGTGAAACAGAAGAGGAAAAGAAGAAACGGAAGGCGAAAGAGAAGGGAAAAATATCTTAGCTACGTACAGATTCTTAAGACCAATCAATTTATAGCTTAAAATGCTGCTTAAGAAGAATGGTACGTTCTTAATTAAGTATGGATATGAGAAATGACAATTTCAAAGAAATTCTGAACCACATCTAAGAAATTGATGGCATCAACAAGGTGTGGAATATTCAACTACAATCTATTTATAGTACAGTCGGGTCTTCCATGACTAGATTTTTTTCTAACTTGAATTCTTCAGTTCCCTGACGCACAAGAACGCAATTTTAATACGCTTCCCTAACTAGTATTCTCCTTAACTCGACCAATTTTGAGTGGCAGATAAAACTTCGACTTGAAGACCTTCGACTGTATTTATTCTAGAAAATGATAACTGGCTCAAGTTCAAGATAGCCCAATGGTATTCCAAATATGCCTATTAGATAGATTTCAAACCGTAGCTTCGAAATGTGCTAACGCCAGCTCTCGATTCTCTTACCGCTTTCGAGATACAGGATTTTAAAGTTTTCTAAAAGAAGCGTTGTAATACAGGTCAATTGATGTCATAATGCGTCTAGACAAGCTGGTTTTAGCGGTGTAGGATTTTAAAAAATTACTCCAAAGGTTGGCGAGAAAATCCGAAAGAACGAAAACCGAAATTCAATCGGGCTCCTACGTCCCTAGCACGCTTCCCAGATCTTCGAATATATGTATTTACTTCTTCTAGACGTTACCAAAACAAATTACTGATACTTCAATCTCTCTTGCTGTTATGTGGACGCAAGATATTTTGAGAATACTGTTATGTTTAGCCATAAATTCTGAGGCATTCCTGGCGTTTTCAGGACTTCGCTTCGGCCGATGATCACTTGTTTGTGTTTTCTGGAGAAGTGAACGATGCGATTTGTAGAAGTAGGCAGGTCGCCCAATCGTGATTTTGGCGAATAAAACTGCTGCAAATGCAGATTTGCTTGCTTGAAATTTTAGAGAAGGAGCAATATCCGTGGACAATGGTTCTTAATTTTTGCGAGTGAAGCAGTTCTGAGCATAGATTTCTTTAAGCTTACGTATGAAGTTAGACGGACATTTGAAAATGGTTAATATATGGCTTAGATAAAGTTCAATTGTCTAGATCTTACGAGCATTCTCCGTTTAATATCTTTCCTTTAACTGATGAAATTTCCCTCTTTCCCACTACACAACTTAGTTAAAGATTTCAGTGTAGCCTTAGTGCCCTTTTGCTCTTGCTTTGAGCCACAAAGTTGCATCTTCCGTTTCCTAACTTAAGCCTCAGTTTGTATTATCCAATTGTGACTCATTGTGATAATAATCATCATGCTTTGTTGCTTTTCCCAGTTTGTTGTTAGCGTTGTAAAGACTACGTTGGATCTTCTACTTTGTTTAAGTTCTAGCTTTTGAGATACATCTTTCCTATATCTGATAGTATCACGCTTCTTTCCACTGCCAAAGGAGATAGTAGACCATTTGACCATTTGACCATTAAGGATATCGATATCTTCTTCAAGCGACTTGCTTGTTTATTTAAGTTGTTGTGAACGTACAACCTTCCAGAAAGACGTAATTATTATTGACCTAGAAAGCCATGCCGTGTAAGGGAAGAAGGTGAAAAAAGGTGATTTATTGTGAGAGTTTTTATTCTTCTTTATACTACTGCCTAGTAAATACTACAACTTCTAGAGGAGGTAGGGTTGCCTTTCTTTAAATTTCTGCGATTTGTATAGTATCCCTGTAGTTACAAGATTTCTCGCTCTGTTTTGGAAGATTTAGACCGGAATAATTTGCAAGTTTATTTGGATTCACCTTATACATTGTTCTAGTCTTACTAGTGTTGCTAGGACAACTTCTACCTTGTAATTGCTTTTCCTTCTGAAGTTTCAGGTAATAATTTATTTCACAAATTTATTTGGTCCCCTCTCCGTGTTACCAGAAAGCATTGCTATGTAGTAATTATTTCCTTCACCTTGTTTTGCATCTGTATTTGGATTCATCTTAGTTAGCTACTACCTTTCTGGATTACCAGGAAATCTTCCGTTTGGTAATTTTCTGTAAGTTTTGGGCGTTTAACTATTCCGTTGGTACCAATTTCAGAGACTGCGGCGTAGTTTTTTAACATTAAATCTCATTGGTAATTGCCACCAATTTGAATTATTTTGTTATATTTTTGTATTCATTCCATTCACATGTTTATCTCTTACCTTTTGTATTTCATAATATTGAAGCAGGTTCATAGGTTTAGGTCCATCTTCTTTGTGCGAAGCTCTTGAACTTGCCGCGAGCGTTTTAGATTTGCAGTTTTCTCAATTTTCAATCCTTTGGTAGCTCTATTTAGACGAATTCCTTGTGTTACCTCGTAGTTCTTCTTTGTTCACATTTCTTTTGATGCTTTCCTCGTGAAATTTACGATCATCAAAATCTATTGGTCATTGTTCCATTTTCATGTATTCTTCCATATTACATTGATGTCTTACTCTTACCAGAGTAGATAGACGTCGTGCATTATTGTGAGCTCCTCATTGTAGGGGCTCCTCTGTTTTATTTTCTTCTTGACACTGTTTACTCTTTTTACCCCCATTTTTTGGGTTTCTGTTACCTTGCTGCATTTTCTTCCTGCCCTATATGTTTTACTTTGGGTTGTTAATAAATTTGACAGCGTCCTTCTCTTCCATCAAGTTTTTGCGTTTCATGGGCATTCAGTTTAATTCTGGTTGTATTTTACATACACCATCATCATGACGATCTTTATCACAATTCTTCGATATTTAAGTATCTTTAAAAATACCGGAACGTTTGTGAAATTTCATTCGAGCTAGTTCGACTATGAAGTTGTTATAGTTTATTGTTCGTAACTAAAGACATTTTCTAATTCATTTCATCACCCATTTTGCATTTAACCGAAGCCTATCCAAACATGTCGCTGCATCAAAGGAACCGTGACGTTCTCATCACAATTAATATCAATTTAATTGTATCATCTCCATCCTTTCCACGGTCTCATAAAGTCAGCGCGCATTCCCTTATTCTTAGTCTACTCGCCATCATTACAGATTTTATTCCTCCAATAATACTTTAAAATCGTCCTTTTTAGCGCGTCGTAAGCCTATCTTCGCAATCTAGATATGAAGCAATACCCTAGTACGTACCATCCATTCAAAAGCATATTCGACCGGCTCGGAAGATGACTAACAGGTTGACCGGACTGGTCCATAACGTCATACCAGATATTTCTACCACATATTTCTCGCTTAAGATTCAAGATGCATAATATTCTCCGTCTTTATCCGTCTTTCCGACGCGAACTCGGTTTCTTTTCTGTACATAGTACGCCGAGCGATAAAATTAATGAGACTCGATGCCTCATTACCTCAATATGTGCTTGTCGATGTGATCGTTCGGTAGGCTTGAAGATAGGACGGCGATAGTATTGGAGTCTGGTGATCGTGTGATGTACGATCGCCGATCTATCGGACGGTTTGCATTAAGAAAAAAAGCTGATCGGATTACGTATGGAACGAAATGTTATGCTTGCGTTGAATAAGGAAATGTGTAATGTGTCTATTTGGATATTCGATCGACTGGTACAGTTTCCCTTGATGATGCATAAAGTTCTGTATCCGAAATCAGAATCTTATCAAGAATACGGGTTATGGTGTGCTTTAAGTCGATTCGAACCTGATGTTCCTGTGGGTGGTGAATTAGGACCTTTACTCTCTTTATTTCCGTATTCTATATAATTATAATCTTTATTTCTGTACAAGATAAAGTTTTTAAATCCAGATTCCTCTTTGATTCAATCCCTTAGACGACATTCTCGTCTAAAGAATTATTGTAAAGTGATAAAGGGATTTAAATACCTGAAGGAGCATCATTTAATCTTTAACAAAGATCTAACAGCAATACACATTTAATCCGATAATTAGATTGAATATGACAAATGAGATGGTCATATTCGAAATTGGTCTTCCTGAAGGCAATGAATTAGGAACTTTAGTTGCATTTGCTTTGCTTTTTCTAAACGCAAATCGACTACCTTAATGTATCCCATTGATCTTAGTTTTCTTCTTGCGTAGGTTCTTGCCCGTTCCATAATAACAAACTTTTATGCCTGTTCAAATGTCTTCCTTGGTTTGCTGTCTGGAAAGCTATTGGCCGATTTCTTTTTTATCCATTTCTCATTGCTTCTCCAACCTTCGTGACGCTAGTTACAAATTCAACATGAGCTGCTTTTGTTTTACTTCTTTTTTATTCCTCAAGTGTGGTTTCTTCGTATTTACCACTTAATCATTCTGTACCGTTAAGTGTTGAAGAGTACAAACACATGGACCCGTAGTAGAGATTGTCATCAAGTGACCTCACAGCTTAAACCTTTTATAACTCCGCCACTCTTCATCTCTACTAAAGGCAGTAGAAACCTTTAATCGTTAACGAGGAAGTTGTTACTTTGGTGATATATACGTATTTGTATAAAGAGGGAAAATTCCTATCAACGGAAGAGATCGACGTATGAATTGATGACTTTGCATTTTCCGAACGACAATTGGACAAATACAACATTTTTACGCAGAACAAGATAACAGTAACAAAGAAAGAACATATCTGCTCTCTTCCTATTCCCAGAAAGATTATACCGCGAAGGTAATCCTAAGACGAGTTGGCGAGCGTAAGAAGCAGATGTGCGTATGAAGCAGCGAATGAAGTCGTTATAGCAATAGTCGCTATCGAGAACGTTTTATTCGCATTTTATGATAATCCCGAACGTTTACAAGTCTCCTGCTTTCATTTTCATAGATGTACGTACGACGTTCGCAGTTATTAGAACACACAGACGCACACGTAGATAGGCACATGTGGACGATTTAGAATTGCAGATCGGATGGCTAGATGCGCTTTGGCGCTGAGATGGTAAAAATTTCATTTCGCATTTTGGCCTTGACCTGATGATGTCTCCCAAGTGAAATGCTTGATGGTGAAAGACGTTTTTGGAACGAGCGGACTTGTAGAAGCGCGGAAATTTTAAATGGGATATTTAGCTTTTATTCAGAAAAGTTTAGAACATCTTCTACAACGTCTGAAATAATCTGGACATTTTCTGTTTCGCTTAGTACTACAATGCCATATCCATGATCTCCTACTTTCTGTTAAGATTTGCCAAAGCATTAGTCGCAGGACTATCTAAAATGTTTGAGGACATTGCGTCCGGGATGTATTGTTTCTTCCATGGATTTAGGAATTTATTAAATTTATAGTATGGTTGCGCTTGCCTTTCCTGACAGCGGATGGAAGGAGTTCACGAGGGAAGATTTAGGTTTAGTTGACGTCAATCGCATTTTACCCACGTTGTTCCAACTGTTTTCTATATGAAAATGCATGCCAGCCACCTCTTTCTCCAAGAATGGAAGCGGGGATACTTAAGAAAAGAAAAGAGGATCCAGTTTTCTTGGTAACCAAAAATATCGGAAGCTTTTACCTATAGCAAATGTATTTTGAAATTTGTCTGGGACCCAACAATAATAACATAACCCTAATAGCACTACGACGAGTATGAAGGATTTGAGAGAAAATAAAATCCTTGCCAGTTTTGCAAGAATACTTTCAATCAATCAAATCAATCAGAAAATCTGTTTTATGTCGCTGTAAAAATAGAAGAAAACGGAAACCTAAGGAAATTTCTAAATTTGGAGAATGATACCCTTAAGTTCCTCACGCAGAGAATTTTCTTGCTCATCCTTATGTTGCCTCTTCCTCTAGTGCTAGGTATCGAGGGGAAACACTGTCAATGAAGACGCCATTAAATCGAACGACAACTTGTTGAGAATCGAGTGGATTTCTCTCATCCATGAATGCATCACCACTAAGCATGCTGAAGTGGGAAGCATTCCTCGCTAGAAACTAAGATTTAGCAATCCATCGGATCAAAGCTTTTGCATCTACAATTTCAAAACATTTTCACAGATGTTAATAGTTCAACATCGTATGGTGCTAGGCGACCAACCTTAAATCCAATTTAATTTAATCTTTGTGTGTTACGACAATACGCTCTTTCTTAGAAGAAGAGCGAATGAAACAATCCATTTTTTCTATAAGTAAAATGGAAAACTGCTGAACACGACAACCCAGTTGCCTAAATTTTCTTTGTTACCTTAAGAAACTAAAGACATTTAAGGATGCTCTTTCCTTCTTCGCATGCCTATTGAGTTTTACAAAACAGAAATCTTGCTAATGCATAATATACATCAAATTAATGCTTTTCACGAGTACGGGATGAAGAAAATATTTTTTTTTTTGGAGTACGAAACGTTAAGAAATTTATATTGGGATAACTCGCAAAACGCTGTTGGAATATTGGGATTCGTGGTGGATTCATATCTTGCGTCTTCGAAAATATCAAATAAATACCTTCTGTTTCATCATTCGCTTCGGAATTTAAAGAGCATTGTGACCACTATCCAGGCTTGTACTGTTTTGTGCCTCAGATATACAGAGCATATATGTTACATATGTCGTCTTCTTATGTTTGAGTTATGGTCAAAAAATGATTTGGGTGAAAACAAGGAAGTCAATGGAAAAGCTACCAAGAGCTTCAATCTGTTCACTTGATCAGTGAACTAGTATCAATGTTCATGTTAAGATCAACTTATCATCGTTGATTTGGTACTGGAGGGATTGTTGGAACACACCTAATCAAGGTATTAGGTGTGAAGACTTTTACTCAAAATAGGGATTCGTGGTTTAAAAATGTACCTATATAATTATATAGCATAAAAAGCACTACTACCAATAGAACTATGCTTAGGGATTAATTTAGGAGTTCATATAGTTGGTAACCTTTCCTCTAGAATGACAGGGCATTTCCTACCTTTAATCTCTTCTTGTTTTTAAAACTTTAAGGTCCTATTAATCTTCTGCTTTTCTGTCTTCCTCTTCTTCCATCATTTTCAGGAATTGTTTATTTATTCCATTGTAAGAGGAAGGCCAGTTTATTCAGAATGATTCAAAACAAAATAAGGATGTTGATGCTTCTATTTCCGGACAATACCGAGATTCTTCATCTAATCCATCGGTTCATTGATTGACATTGATGTTAAAACCAGCTAAGTGTTGTTGATTTGCTTCCTAAAAAGTTCTTTGATGTTCTAGACACCTTTTACACACCCTTCCCCAGAACGGTTTTAGTTAAGTAAAAAAGGCAAACACTGTATTACGGTTTACTTCCAATAAAAAAATTACACTGATTTTCTATGATTGATGTGAATTTGAAACTCTTGGCCGACCATTATATTCCTCAAGTTGGTTCACTATTTAAGCAAAGGACAGCAGTGACGTTTCTGATGGACTGAAGACAATAAATGCCTTTTCCTCTTGGTAAGGTTATTTTGCCATATTCCTCCCGTGGGTGTAAGTATTCTTCATTTCCGTCTTTTTCTTCTTCCAAATTCTTTAGCTTTTGCCGACTTATTCCATTTGTTAAGTTTCTCTATACACATCCTGCGAATGATTATGTTGAAGATAATATTAACTTTTGAACCCATCTCTTTGGTGGTGGTGTAGGTTTTCTAGCCGTTATGGGGAGTTTACGGTTGCCCATCATACCATCATCTGTGTAAATTGCATGCCCTTTTCCTTACGTCCATGAATTTTATAAAGCGCTGAATGTCACATTATTTTAGATTTCTGAACATGTTTCTGGTTATGAATCTTCTGAAAATAGATCTTGATTGGGAAAGATTCCTTTTCAGAATAAAATCTTTAGCCACTTTCTTGAGGTTACCTGTCCTAAAAACTATGCCTACTCGAATTTATAGATTACGTTCTCTAAGGTCCCATTAACTAGAATGCAGGAGTTCGCTTTAAACAGGTTTAGTAGAAATAGTATTTTTGGGGAAAACCTTGTAAACAATACACTCTATTCAAAACTTTCGAACGCAGGAGGAATACAACAAATAAAATAGTCATGTTATTATTGTAATTAGTCATCCTACTGTTGTAGAAAAAGCAATTCAATTGGTAATTATTGCTTATTATCGGCGTTATATATCTGTGCGACACCACAAGGACGTTTTCTTAGCGAAAGTTATTCGCCAGAGAGTAAATAAAATAATCTTAGGAGCAATAACGAACGGGATTTTTTATTTGTCATAACTTTATCGTAATCGAGCGCATTACCATACCACTTCGCGCATACCTTGGGACATTTCATAATAAATCCACATGATTTGGGTTTAATGAATGGTGTTGTATTTCAAATGTTCTACCTAGAAGTAGCTAAAAACGTTTTAATTTTGGAATGTCGATGATAACATTTCAATCATCGTTCAGTAAAAAATATTTCACAGCGGGTCGATATGATCGGATGTAAGGAAGAATATTGGCTCGTGTTTTTTACCTTGAGGTACTCCTCATTTCATAATTTCGATATAACGAAAAGTATCGATTTGTACTTTTAGCCTTGAGCTACTTCGATTAATTTATGCAAGAACGTTTCAAGTTTGCAGATTTTAGTTATGACTCTAAATTGAAGAAATAAAAGTAGTAAACGAAATCAAAAAATTAGATAGTTTGCAAGTTGAAGACGATACCAATCAGAAGTGCTTCCCGAAGCCAAGTAAAGCGAACCCAAAAGTTTTTGCTGTAATGGCCTAAACAGTTTCATTCAAATTTAATACAAGATTCCGATTAAAATACTCCAAGTTTAATACTTAAAAATGACGTCTTCTAGGACTAGGGACATCGTTAGCAAAAGATTTCAATGCTGTTGTTGTTTGTAATTAATTTAATATACCCGTGCTAAATCATCTGAACAGATTTACTGTAATAATTCCTGTAATAAAACGTAATAAAGAAACCTCCAATATCGCACTCGTGTTTACAGTACAAAATAAATAAAAGATAGTCGATCCACTTGCTCTAAAAACTGCACGCACTATATCTGCATGCATTCGCATTCGTCATCGTTGTACGCGGAAAACCATTTAAAAAATTCCATAACCCCAGCAAGAGATTTGCTCTGCATTAAACCGAGCGCATATACGGACACGCACGCACACACGCACATTACGACGTGCACACACATGCAAGTTGGAGCAAAAGCCTTGGCTACCAATTTGAGAGGATCATTCGTTTATGCATATACATACCGGTATATGCCCCTGCATCTTTACCAACAGAACGTACAAAGCTCGAGCACGAGAGAAACAGGCCGCCGCCGTGTCGGAGAGAAAGACGGAGAAAAAGCAGCGAAAAGTACGACGTGTATATAAATAGAAAAATGCATCCTTCGCTTGAAAATATATCGCTTTTTAACAACCAGATAGCCCCGGAGATCACTAACCTACCACAAATAACTCCGTATATAAAAGTCAACTCCGAGGCTGTAGATGTGCGCGCGTATGTGTGTGTATGTTGGACTGTTGTGTTTTGTTGTGACGATAAAAAAATGCCGCTGAGCGCGATGGATGAAAAATACGCCACAAAACACGACTGCTTACATGACCTACCCGACGCTATGTAACACTTTACATTCTTGCCTCGATACGCGGTTTGTTCGTATGAAAATCACGGAAGAATTTGCTTTTAAAGTTGTTTAATCTTCTTTTCGATCTGTCTCACGCTGTAATTTGTGAAAATGACTCAAAAGAAGTCCGATTTTACTCTAATGTCTAACCGGATCAGTAATTACCATAGCTTCATGCCCGAAGATCTGAGAGGTGAGATATCGAGGCGTATGCTACTAACTTTCAGGTTTTGCTCTTATCCAATTGGTTGTCGATGGATTTATCTATTCCGAAATTTCTTTTTCAATGATATTTACAGTCAACTACTTGCTAAACGAAGATATGATTGTAAAACAACAGAGCATGCATAAGACGAAGATTTTGTAGAATACCTCAGAAAAGAGGTATAGATATATAGCGGCGTAGAAGTATAAACGTGAAGATCAAGACTATGAGGACGAGGAGAAAAATCGAGAAAATTTTGAACCAAATCTTCTGAAATAAATGGAAAGCTTCCAACATGAGACACAAGACTAGAACTTTAATTCCAAATAAAGAAAATGTGCTATAACGCAGTGTAAGATGAGAAAAGGAAGAAGAAGTAGAGAAAGAGAAAGAACAAGAAAAAAAGTGAATCAGATCTTTACAGCTGGAGATATACTTGGGCAAAAAGTATTGTAAGGTAGGAGACAGGCGCAAATGACACACAAAACGCAAAATACTCTAAGAGGTGGCCTTTATGCTAATATTCGAAACTAAAAACAAATTGTTTTCTTTGTCCTAAAAATAATTTCCCCAAATGCTTTTAACACAATGGCCAAAAGGCATTTTAAGAACGAGGTAAACATGATAATTATCTATCCAAATCAGAAACTATACAAGTGCTCGAATGATCGTCCAAACTATAATAATATTCGAAAACTTGATCGAAGCTTTAAAATACTTCAAATTTGTTGATCAGATTGACGATTTTCTGTTACCTGTTTCAAGAATTGTAGCCTTTGGGACGTTCGTCGAAATTGGTCTGATAAATATATCATTCTTCCTTATACCAGAAATGAATTCATCAAAAATTTACAAAGCCGCATAATCTGAAGTGATTGAAGATGTCGGTGATTAAATGTTCAAACATGAAAGTACCTACATACATGAATGTGTCATCATCAATAATATTCGAAACCCCTATCAAAGCTATGTACAATTTAAGGCATTTTGATCGGATCGAGAATTCTTTTTTCCAAAACCGGAATGATCTTTGCAATAATTTAGAATAAGTATCAACTTTTCCTCCCACCTCATTTTCATAAGAAAATCAATAAGACAAGTCTCTGCCTGCAGTTTTTAGGAAGAACGAAGAAAGGCAAGAAGCCATCGTTCCTGGAGTGATGTTTTGGATTCCTAGAAACTTTGTTTCGCCCTAAAACCAATTTTAACAAAGGTCTATTATGATTATGATGATGAAGTTAAACAGAGCAAGTATGCCTCGCTATTCAAAAAACGAAAGTACATGAGTAAGTTGCCACGATTAAAACTATATTCGCAACAGAGAAGGGCCTTGTAGAATTTGGACACTTTGGAGTAGATGAGCATCGTTCTTCAAAATTATCGTCACTGGAGTGGTCTTGAAACTTTTACAATAGTTATCATTTGTATTAATTTACAGAACCACCTTCTTCAAAAGCTCACAAAACCATGGTTTAGGTAATTTTAAGGGAAGGGTAAGGAAAGTATTTTGAAACGTTCGAAACACAACCTAACTTAAGCTGGATGGACAGAATAACAAATAAGCAGGTACTCAGAAGATTGAAGAAAGGTAAAGGATTATTACATAATATAAAAATACAAAAATTACAGTACTTGGGACTTATGAATAATGAGTGGGGACAAATACAAATTAATGCAGATAATAATAAGGGAAATAAAAACAAGAAAAAATAAGCCAAGGAAGAAGACGCATTTTGTGGATAAATAACTTGAGTATGGTATTAGCTGTGTGCAGTTATTTGGAGCAGCAGCTTCAAAACTAAAATAGTCATGATGATAGTCAACCTTCTTAGAGGAGACGGCACTTGAAGAAGAAGAAGAGAAGAAAAGGATGAAAGAAGACAAACTTCTGTCTAAATATTAAAAGACAAACACTAGCACTCCAGGATTTCAAACATTGTAATAAAGTTGAAAATTAGAGCTGCTGCAATAATTTCTAACTCTTAGAATAAATGCAAAAATTTTATTGCTTTAAATCAACCCCTTCGAAAGCTCACTGAACCATGGTTTAAGTAGTTCGAAGAAGAAGGGACATTTTTGTCTAAATGCACAAAGTGATAGTGCACGAGTAAGTCGTTCTGTTTAGAATGATATCAGGGACCCAATGATCTTAGCACACGAGGAATTGAAATTGGAAATTCTGATAAAATTGAGAAGCAGTCTGCAAATTTTGGGGAAAATTGGCGACATTGGCATAGTTTTTGAAACTCTTAGAATAAACGCATTTATCTTGCTTTGCACCAAATGTCTTAATAAGTTTCATTGAAGAGACATTTTGACAAGAAAATAAACGGAAGAAAACTCTACCTAAATATTCGGAAATGGGGGTAAATAAGTAAGTCGTCACGATTAGAATAATTGAAGTAATTGTTATTTATCCCTGTCGTAGAAGCAATTTTGTCAATAGCTTACTCTCATGGTTAAAGGCATTTTGACAAAAAGGAAAGTAGAAAAAGTATCTGTCTGCCTGTTAAAAGTACAACTGAAGCAAGCTCCCACACAGAAAATGGAAGTATTATCCATGCAGAAAATCGTAGGCAAAAAATCGATATTTGAGCTGTTTCTTGATATTTAAACCCTTCGAAATACCTAGCTTCTTAGCTTACATTAAAAGTAAATTATTGAAGAGGTTAGTTTAGCTTAGAGGAAGGCGATACTTCGAATTGTAAGAACGAATTAATTTGGTTCCTTGCGATCCCTTAGAATTTCGCCCTCGTTGCGATGGCGCTTCGAAAGTCATAATTGGTCATCATCAGAAATGAGGATGAACGAGCACTAAGAAATGCCTTGGCTTTTGAAACCATAAGGATTATAACTATGGAAAAAGGGATGAAATGACAACCCAAACCGGATCAACCAGCAAACAGAGAAAGAGGTTGTTTATCTTGAACACCTCAGTAAACTATGATAACTAGCCCAAATAGCCGAGATAAAAAGGTGAAGGAAACTAGTTGGGTGACATTTAGTAAAGTCGGTTCAATTGCGAAAAAGAACAAGTAAAAACAAATTACCTAAAAGAGCAAATTAAATAGCTTAACCTGGGATGGAAGGCGTAATGTTTAGCAAAAATCTTCGGAACTGACAGGTGAGTTCAGAATCTAGGTTATAACTATCACGAACATTCTGATACAGAAATGGACTTGGACGACCCATGTCATGGGGAAACATCCAAGATTTTGGGTTCATCCCCTGTTTATAATCCAGAACATCGAAAAGAAGCGCTAGTCGATTATGAAAGAGGTGATCAGGCGATATTCGGAGATAAAGTAGAAACGAATGGGACAAGATAAGGAAGCTTGACACGGGGGTAGAAGAAGTTGGAGGGGAGTATATTCAGCAGTGGACGAGACAGGACTGAAGGTAGGAAAGAGAAGGCTTGTGGGGAACAGCAGTTTTCCATAATGACGTGGATACGCTTTTCTTTCCTCACAAAAACCTTGCTTTTTAATTCGCAATATTTCCAATACAAAAACCTTGCAATACCGAAACCAATTTCCTTAACCGACCCTTATTAGGGCATAAAATAATATTTTTCCGCATCAATATCAAGTATTGCGTATAAATAGCCGCGTTTCCAATTACAAGTAACAGTTAAAAAGATCATTAATACGAACTTAATTTGCATTCAAATCGTGAAACGACTAGAAAAACGTGACGCACTCTCACTCTCTATCTTACAAGCATTGGATACGCAAACAGGTACAGGTATATACCCATACAAACGATCGAGAACGTGCTGATTGGTGCTTGTCGCTAACATAAAATGACGTAATACTAACAGTTTAATTGTAATATTCTAATAATAATTGTTAATCTGTTAAATGCGATCGTACTAAGGTCGCCTGGTCGCTGCAGATAGAATTAATGCAATATGTCGAAGCTATACGTACATATGCACACATATGTATGTATGTGTATGTGCGTTTTATATTCGTACATTAATGTATTCATTATAGAAGTGCTTGACTTCGTGACTTTTTCGCGATTTATTCATTTCCGTATAGTCGCATATTTAGCATCGTTTAGGCTATGGTAGGGTGGCCGAAGGATTAGTTAACTTCTTTTAGTGGTGGTTTTATTGGTTTGGAACGTAACACCGTACTTAGACTTGTTGTTGTCACTTCTACAACAGTGTCTTTCCTTTTCCTCTTAAGGATGTGGTTCCTAACCCACTGGACCGAAACACAACGAGTCATTATTTTTCCTTAGCTAGTCCTTCTCGTCCAGTGGTCTCCCCAATAGAACCTATCACATTTTATCTTTATTTTGATTGAAACATGGAGCCAAGTGAGAACAGGAAATAGACTGTCCGAATTTAAGCTGATAAATAAAGAAGACATGGTTAGTGATAGAGTGGTTTTGGGCATCGCAGATAAAGCAGTTCAAGAAAGGTTTTTACGAAAAGATAAATTGGAAGAACTGCAAGAGAATACCGTGATGAAGAGGAGTGAAGTACAATTAATCCAAAAAGAAAAAGAAAATTGCAGATAATGAATTTAAAGGTAGCTCTAGAGCTGGTGCATCTAGAAATTACAATTATGAAAAGAAATGTACAAGATACGAAGTGTAACATCGACACAAGGAAACTGCCCAGCTTTTAACAAAACATGTTCCTACTACAATGGTAAGAATCATTTTAAGCGTGTCTGCAAATTTAAAAAACCAAAAAACAAGAAAGAAAAAAATGAAATACCTACTAAAAAGGAAGATGAAAATTGATCTTAATGGTCTTAAACCAATATTACACCCGTAGATATTGTTGACGCTCTTCGAGTGACGCCAAAAAATAGAAGAAAATAAAGGTTATCTTAGAAGTTTATGGTGGAACAGAAATCAAACCACAGGGACAGTTGAAGTTGACTTGCCTCTTCAAAAATAGAAGGTATAAAATAAAATTTTTCGTTGTACATATGAACGTACCAGCAATATTAGGGCTCCAAACGAGCATTAGTTTAAACATTGTAAAAGAAGTTGACAGTATACAAAGAAGTTGAAGAAATGCTAAAACGATATGAAGAACTATTTGATACTAAGTTAGGAAAGTATCCGGTGGAATATAAAATAACAATAGACGAAAGCATAACCCCTAAAGCTTAGCCTTCTGGAAGAATACCATTAGTAATTGAAGAAAAGCCAAAAGATGATTTGGAAGAACTAGAAGAAACAGGTATTATCAAGAAAGTAGATGACCCAACAAAGCGGATAAGCCTCTTGAGTATTGTGCTGATTGCAGATGATAGTCTATTGTTTGCAAACTCTGAGGAAAAATTGCAAACGAACCCCAAAATCTGGACCGATAAATTTTTGAAATATACGCTGACAGTCAATATCGAGAAAATAGAGGTCATGATAATAGGCAAACTTGCAGCAGAAACAACAATAAATGTTGACGAAGACGAAATTGAAGAAGTAAAAAACTATAACCACATAGGGAGCTCATCAACAGAAGGGACGATTTAGAAGATGAAGCGAATATGAGACTAAGACCAGAAACCATACATACAGACAAAATTCCTGAATCACAACGAAATAACAACTAAGACCAAAATATCAATATACAAGTCACTGTATGTGCCAGTATTATTCTGTGGGGGAAACTGGATTCTGACAAAAGGTAACAAAAGCGGCTACAAGCCACTGAGTCTAAATTTTTCGGGAGTACACTGGAAAACGAAGAAACGACGTTATTAGAAAGCAGCTAAATGTTGTGCCAACTAAAAAACTGCTGGAACGAAAGAAACCGATGTGATTCGGCCATTTACAAAATATGCAGGAAGGTAGACAAGTTAAACAAATATCAGAAGCAAGGCGAATGGGGAAGAGTAGTAGAGGTAGACGAGGCACATATAGCCCACGAGTAAGATTTGTCCGGCCCGCCATTGCATTTCTGCGTTACATATTAGCGCGGCCCGTTAAACTTGCTTCATAAAGATACTTTTCGCGATTACTCGCAGCATAAGGCTTTTTGGCCCCCTACAAACAAAGGTTGCCCATGCCCGAGGTAGGCCAAGGAAAACTGGGGACAGCGATGTATAAACGATCATAAAGGGGAGAAGAAGCAACTGGAACACAACTAGAGAAATGGATTATTTAGGTTATTTTGAGTCCAGGTACCAAAGTCCAAAGTATTACTGGAGTTAATGACACTCACAGAGGGCTAAACGTAAAGTTTCCTCTCCTTCACAGCGGGCTCCACAGATAGGATCTTCCACTATCCAAATGGTGTAGGGATTTTTCTTCAGCTGGTGGTGTCCTGCCAACAGGCTTCATGACTTCCCGATTTGGTTCTTGTTCATTCGCACCAATTTTGTCTTGTGACCTGAAGACGTATCCATAGATATTCAAGATTGCCTTATTATTAGTCCGGATTTGTCCTTCGGTGTTTAATATGTTGAGTTCCTTTCGCAAGCTCCTCATCTTTTCGTTCTTATTGTTTGATCAGAAATTCTGCACGTGAGTTCGGTTTAGGTTTTGTGGAAATCAGCTATCGATTACAATCCCCAGCTATACATAATAAATATTTGAGAGTAAAATAGGAAAATCGGGTTGGAAAACGTTAAACCCAAAGTTCTCCAATGTATCTGGTGGGGGCCATTTCACTATTTGCTAACAATTGCGTACATAGCTAACAATAAGTTAAAAGAATTCTAAACGGAAGTGCCATTGGGAGAGCCTTCAAAATCCCACGAGTAAAAAGCTTATATATTCTATTATCGACTAATTTCAAGGCGTTTTACCTTTAGTAAATAAACGTTCGTACATTCTTTTATGCAGAACATACCATTTTTTTAATAGCGTCCATGAAATATTAAAAAATAAAAATTGTAAAATCGACCATTAACGTGTTGCTCGCGCGTTATTTCTTACATATTTCTTTAATTGCGACAACAGAGATTATTATCCCCATTACGACTATTATTATCGTTATTGTTTTTATCGAAAACCGCACAATGGCGGATTAGAAAAGAGAAATAACGCGGCTCGGCGTAAATGGGCACAAAACGTGCCCTTGAGGCATCTCTCGCAGTAAAATTATTATTTATTGCATCGTACACGTTTTAATAACAACGTTTCTTTACGCCAGATTTCCCGATAGAACACATTTCTGTTTCATAACCTAATTATAGGTGGTGAAATGAAACTGCGATGATTTTTTTCCTCTTGTGATTTTGCCCGATCAAAATTGCCGTAGAAATCGACAGATATGTGATATATCGAGTGAAATCGAGACTGTCGGGTTAACTTGGACTTTACAGAAATGTTTGATTCATTTCCATTTTTTATATCTTTACGTTTATGTTAGCTTCTTATCCTGCCAGAATCCTTGAAATACAAAAATGTTTTTTCCTTAACTTAATTTTGCACGGATTTAACTCAAAACATTTGAATTGTTCTGATCTCTATTAATTTTCCATATTTATTTAAAACAATCCAATTTCTCAAAATCTAGACTTTCTCTCAACACATTGTCATGCTTCATGGACCACGGCAAATCATCTTAGACTTTGAAATCTATCATTTATCGCAACGGACGAAAGTCAAAGCGAGCCGGTTAGGTCAAAATAATCGAAATAGTTTGGGCTTCAGGACTTCTAATTTCTGTACATCCATCAATACGAAGAAATTAGAGATCAGCTCAATGTTAATAAATGGAAGTTGGATTTCTGAAGGTAATGTTTAGTTCCTAATTGTGTTGCTACCGCGACTCCCTCCGTTTCCCGGTCCAAATTCCAGGAACGTTTTCCGTTTTTTGCAGAACAAACGTCAGGCTTGCATTATTAACAACGTCCGCTGTTTTTTATCATCGTAATTATTAATAAAATGCCACTATTACGTCCCAGTGACGCTGCTCGGCAATCCTTGGTTAGCCTTATCGTCGTGGCAATGCCGCGTTTCCTCGTTGGCGCGATAAAAAAGGCCAGCAACGACCCCAGACGATAGATAAAAAATTGAGGTCTTGTTTGAAGTTTTCTCGAGTCTTAAGCCTACAAAACGTTAACAACGCCTTGCGCACCTCGCTTAATTCAACAGAAATGTGTGCGAACGAACCCGCGATAGTGGCGTAATACGTGATACCAGAGCGACGTTTATTTAACAGACATTTAATACATTCATGTCAGTGTACGTATTGTCATTGTTAAAAATATAACGCTCGCATACATACGTACATGCATACATGTGAATGTGTATCTCTGTTGGTGAATATATACATATACAACTTCTTCTTTAAGTCACTGAAGTTTACTGCCTTCTTTCGACGTTATTTTTCCAACCGTACGTCCTTATATGTCGATCATGTTCTTGCTTTATGCACGCTTTTGCCCGAAGAAATATGAAACGCTTCGAAATTCACGCCGATGGACGAGGAAAGACGATGTTTATATGCATAGAATGGAGCGAACGCGCTCCAGTGTAGGTTTTTATTTAATCAAATAAAGATTACATTTAGTATTGTGTTAAGGTAGGTCAGTAAACTTTTATCGCCGTCGTAGACGGCCGTTGTTATCAACTGTTATGGAGGAAAAAAAACAATGAGCGCTCGCTTTTTAATCAGGAGTTCTCAAACCGGTCGATACTACAATGTTATTCTCGATAATTGCATAAATAAAGCGCAGATGTTGGGGATCCTAAAGATCGATGGCCTAAAAGTGGGTCTGTGAGGGACCCCGAAATCTACATATGTGTATTCTATAGATTGAATAAATGAGCGCTCAAATTACCCAAGGATCTATACAAAATTAGTTATTTTTACAAGATACCCAAATTCCTAAATACCTACGTACCCGAAGATCCTGTAGTCATACTAATTTTCCTATATTAACCCAAGTATGCATAACTCATTTCATAAACACTTGCCTTTGACAACTTTTTAAATTTGAACGTCTCCAAAGCTGATGGTTTTGAAGTCGTTTATTCTAGAATAAGTCTTTTAACCCCAACGAAAACATCCAGTTTTTCACTAACCATTCACAAGCGATCCGATAATGTAATATTCCATTACTGAATTACATAAATTGGCGGACATTTAACAAATCCTGTCTTCAGGAAACACCAACGGCCGTAATGTAGGTCCCCGTAGAATCCCAAAACTTACGGTTATCCTATCTCCGAAATAAACTGGTCTGCATTCAACGATTTGCAAGTATTTATATATATTACCACACCTAGTAATTCATGAATTTGAAAATTTCCAAAGAACTTTGAAGGCTTAGAAAATAAATGGCCTAGAAGTAGATTTAGGAGGGACTTCAGGGCCAACAGTTATCCTACAATTCAAACGAATAAATTAAAATCTGTCAAAAGTGCTTTCGTTCAATAGGGTTGTTGCTCTGTCCATTTCACTGATTCGACTTTTATTGAAGGATTTCGAAGATTTCGGGCATCGACTTCCTCAAAATAGGTTCACCAGGGATCCAAGGACCAATATTTGTTCTGCAATCGCAATCGAGTTGTATCACCACATCCAATTGCAGATCATAATTATAGAATGTTCACAATTTCTTTTAAAATCTTCAAATTTCCGAAAACCTTTGGCTTTAAGATGAATCCGTGAGAGATGCCACAACCAATGTGGATCGTATGGTTGTAATGAAGAGGTTCAAATTCTCCACCAGTAGTTTTTAAACTATTAATAATAATGAGTGTTAATAAGTCTTTTGGGTCCTAAGGATCAGTGATCCTGGACTGTGAGGATTCATTAAGGATCGTAGAGGTGATATTTCTTTTATGATTGGAACGAATCATCAAGTTTGAAATACCGCCGTGTAGATAAATTTGGCATCTTTTGTAACATTCCAGATTTTGATGGTGTCGAAACTGAGTTAGGAGGAACACCGTATTGCCTATACACACTCGTATCGATTCGTATTTATATATTAATTGCAGTTGTAACTAGTGAATTTCGGAAGAATCAATATATGATTTGATTATGTATTTTGACAATACCCTCAAGATTTTGAAGTGTCTTGGAGATCGATGGACTTGAAATTAGTTCTTGAGAGATCACAGAACTAATATTTATTTTCTGGCCGATAATAATGGCTCTTGTAAGATTTTCTATAGTGAATTACCCTTAAAACTATATATATTTTTTAGAACTATTGGCTCAAAATTATATGCATGAGGAATGCCAGCAATGGAATTTATGTTGTAATCATAATACTTAGGCCAGTTTCGTCAGCAACAATTCAGGAATCTATACTATCATCATAACGTTGCTGCCGGTAAATAGAAATTTCACCTGTTTTCAGAGATTTTGAAGATTTCAAAGATAAATTATTTGAAGCTTCACTCATTAGAGATCAATTTTAATCTTGTAATTACGACGAAATCCGGATTTTTGATTAACAGTTGTTAAAACGTTCGATAACATAACACTGTACCCATTAATTATAATTGTTGATAGAATTTACGATTTACGTTAGACTTTATCCTACAGATTGATAATCGTTAAGACAATATTTGTTTTATAGTCTAATGAACAGCTCTTAATTTATTCAATGTTTTGATGGTATCTACATTTCTAATTGTAGATGAGCTCGGAACAGGGGAACGAGGAACAATAAAGTTGATATGTACTTAGTTATAGTGCAACGTAGTAAATCCCAAGGCTACTCAAAATCATCTGGTTACATAATTTGAAAATTCCAGAGAAATTATAAAGGGCCTAGAGAAGAATAGATTTACGTAGAATAGATCCTTGAGAGATTCCTGATATAATATTTATCTTGTGACCTTTTGCACAGTTTCTATAAGATTTTTAAATTTCTGTGGATCATTGCCGTTAGACCAAGTCAGTTTTCGACTATTTTGAAGACCTTGGAAAACACTGTCCCCAAAGTAATAGATCCACAACGAATCGCAGCATTGAGCATCGATTAGCATAACATTAAACATCCGAAGCATTGATTTTATGAATTTCTAAAGACTTTGAATGTCCCGAAAATCAATAGTCTTAAGACATATCCAAGAGGGACTTCAGAATCGAAGTAGGTGCAGTTTCTTCGTTAGTATTTCTCAAATTCTTCCATAAAATTTTGATTATTGTCCGATTTTATGGTGTTTGTTAGATTTTTAAGACACTAAATATCTGCGGTCTTCAAGGAAGTTTGAAGGTTACTACACAGTCGATAATTACATATATCTGCAGTATCTGCAATAATTGACAATTTTTAGTAAGATTTCGATCTTTCTAGAAATGGATGGTTTTAAAGCAAAATGTTGAGGAATTCTGCGAACGTTATTGTACAGGCAGTTGTTAGTGAAGAATTACTAAAATACTTACTTACTACTAACGTTGGGCCTATCCTACTCTAGGCGTTGGAATTTATAAAGTCTCTGAAAGAATCTTCAGAGGATCCAACATAATTTATATGTATACATATGTAATTCTAGTTATGCTGCAGCTTGACAATTCTGTCAATATTTTGAAGAAATATATTCTAGAAAATTTCCAGAATTGATATTTATGTAATGATGCATAAGCACTATTTTCTGTAAGATCTTCAAATGCCCCGAGATCACTGGTTTTAAAATCTCATTTATGAAGAATCATATAGTCGACATTTATCTCTTTTTAAGATTTCTGATATTCTGAAGAGCGATGGCATCAAAGTAGATCAACTGGAGGCAACAGAAGTGGCATTTACTGTGTAATAACAGTTAAATCAAAGTAGATATTTTTGTGCAAAGTTGTAAAGCTCGATGGCCCTAGAATGGAGCCTTGGGGAATCCCGTAACGGATGTGTAGATTGTCATCATAAAGTTGTTGTGGTTGTCTGTTGAAAAGATAAAGGTTTTTTTCTTGAATTTTTAAGAAATTATATGATTCTGAAGTGTATTAACGAGGAGTTCGGATTCGATCTTGAGGTTGTAAAAGTGGGTAATGTTATATAAGAAGCGCAGTGGAAATGGGAATTCACTGTTATAACAAATTAAGTCAAATTTAGCACCAACTTGGGAGACTTATGACATAGCTTATAACAATAAGACAATTTTACGTAAGAAAAGCACGGATGTGAAAGCGATCAAAGTAACTATAATTTCTACGCCTTCTTCAGCATTCATGATTTCATCTTTGGAACATCACAAGCCTGCACAATTACCTGTAATAATTTGATACATGTATATTTTTCTAATTCTTTACAAATGGTTACTTGTCTTTTGTACAGTAAAGGAAAAATGTATGTAAAAGCCCTCGGTAACTAACATCTGCTTCGAAATGGCCCTATGAAAAGCTTAACGTAGAAGGAGACAAAATGCGGTGTCGATACCTAGGTTTCTCCCTTATGGTACCTAGTTCTACGATTGCTATAATTTTCTGCTTATTATGTTAGAAAATTATAGAAGGCATCAATTACCAACAATGACGTAAACATCGTGCGATTTTCTTGAAAGGGAAAACTAATTTTTGTTGAAAATGGTATGTGTTTAAGGCTATCATTAAAAAATTTAATTCGATATGTTTAGTTACGGCTTTCAATCCTATAGGACTGATGTATACAAGAGGAATTGGATAAGCTATTTCAATTCTATTCTAATTTTCTTATTTCTTTTTGTTTGATTTTCTCCCTTTCGAAATTGGAAATTAAAAAATATTATTGGTGGAAATCCACTTAGGAATGGGAAATTTGTGAAATTTTTTAAAAAATTCTGATGGGAATCGTACCTATTTCATAACGTTTGTGGTGTTATCGAAGATAGGGCATTATTTTAATTTATAAATAATCTTATCGACTTTCAGCGGTTTCTAAATTATTCTTCTTTAAGTGGTTGTAACTGTCTTTCTTATCTTCAATATAAAATTCAATTTTTTAAATAAACATGCAAGCGACACGCCAGATGATTCAGGATTTTAAGCTTTAAATTATGTATATCTTTAAAACTAAGGTGTGGTACTGCTTCGCGACCGTAGCCATGCTTCGTCTACTTGACTGTGGGTGTTTCGGTACTCTTGCGAGGTCAACTGGCGTTCGAAGAAGCAAGGGTTACACGTTTTCTTCGCGGACGGATTCTTTTCATTTTCTATTTTTGTTCGAGTTGAATTCTCGCGGTAATTGTGGCGTTATAATATGGCAGGGATGTTAGGAATTTTATCAGAAGTATGCAAAATGCTTTGTTTTAAACCCTACATTTGCGTGTTATACACATAGAAGCTAGGTACATTACTGAATAAGCCTTCGGTGCATTTATTTAAAATTTCCTATGCATAAAGCTTGGAAACGAAAGAAATATTTTCAGGGTTTGAAAATTGCTGAAATCTTACACTTTCTTGATAATCCCATCTTAGGAATGAAAAATGAGATAGTTGCATTAATATAATAGTGCTGATCCATTCCATAAATTGGTTTGAAGCTCGAATGGGTGTTAAAATTAATACAGGCTTTCTTATCAAATAGGATTTCGTTTCTTCGTACTCCCTCATAAAGGCATCTGCGGAAAATTTTGTCACTGTTGCAAAAGCTTAACAAGCAAGTGCCAGTAGATTTAGAAATTTATTAGTCCTGAATCTTACACCCATCCTTCTAAAAGAAAAACTTTCCCTCTTTCGCAATTTATCCCATTTCCTTGCTTATGATAATAAATAACCCGCTCTAGAAACATCTGCACCATATTGTTGCCCCTCTATCGTTCAAAGAAAAATGTAATGTTTTGCAACTTGTACCACTTCTGAAGATGTGGTACCAATAGTCGCAGAACACCTTCACTACGTTTCATCAATCGTGAAAATGTTAACGGGAAGAAAGAGTTTTGCATCGTAAATTTAAATAAATTTTCATCTATCCTAAATTTTGCCAGTGTCTCTCTCTCTGCAATATTGGACCACTCTCTAGTCTAGTATATGGGTGCAGCTCCAAAGCTCCGATACCACATCCTCAACTGTCAAATTGTCACGTAAATTTTCGCGACGACTATTACATACTGCATCTTCTTCTAAAATTAAAAAGTTTCTTGTATTAGATTTTTCAACATACTCCAGCATATTGTGGTAACTTCCTTCCCGAGGCACCTGTCCCATTTCCTCTTATATCCTTCATTTCTCGTTTTAGGTTCGGTAAGAGCTAATTCTCTTAGGACAATTTCATCACTCTTCTGACTCTTAACCCTCACACTAACTTTCTTGTTTATTTCGACATCATAAGTATGTGGACTTGTTGTTTATTTCGGCATCATAATTATGTGAGTTTGTTGTTTATTTATTGATCAGTGTGTGGTCCCGTGTCCACTGCGCTTGCAAGGCTCCAAATCTTTATTGTGCCCTTGGGAGTTTCTTGCTTATCTTTTCAACATTGCTCATTTTGAAGCCTGCGGTATTTCGTGGTGCGTGATGATATCACTTCTTAATTGTACAATTCTTCTACAACTTCGTTTTTGGACACAGTACTCATTAGCATTAGCATTAGAAATATGCAGTCTCTAGTAATTTCATCGTACCTTAATTGATTCAGAAATTATAAAACATTTAAGTGTTCAGTCAACTTGCACATAATATAGAGACTAATTATCTTGAAGAGCCGGTTCTAATTGTCCGGGACGCAGCAATAACTATTTTAGATGCAGATTTACATACTACTTTCCTAGATGTAGCATTTCCTTTGAGGAAGAAAAGCTTGTTGGAGACAAAAATATCCAGAAAAAGTGTTGTTTCTGCTAACATATAGGTGTAAACAGACTTCAAGGAAATCCGTCACATCAGTTTTGCAATTTATATCGGTTATCAAAGTTTTAACCAGAGCACCAGAAATTTGCAATTGTGTTGCTTCCAAATGCTGCTTTCATTCTCTAAAAAGGGGAATCATTCATAATTTTGCAATCCGTACTAGTTCGCAAGTGATGAGCAGTAATTGTTTCTTGTTTGCCTAACTGTTTTACAACTTTATTGTTTTGCAATGTTGTATACGTTTCCCTAAAAACAAAACGCAGTCCATTGTGGTAGTAAGTATGTATTTTTCTTAACATGTGGTCGTGCTAAAAGTTTTGAGATACACATTCCATCGGTTGCAAAATCTTAACCAACAACAATAAATTTCTACCTTACTTTCTTCGATTAAGTTTCTACAAAAGAGTGAACATTTCTTTTCGTCGAAAACCATATCTAGATCAGCTGTTATTGATAATGTGGAGATTGACAGCTCATCGCCTACACCTACGAAAGTTCTTCCTTTAGGCATTTGTACCACTCCCTTGCGCGACAATCTCGTTGTGGTTGTAAAAATATGAAGCTTTTCTTTGTGTGCCGAAGTTATTTCAAGAGTTATTTCAAAGCAATCCTCACATCCAATGTAATATCTGCAGTTTTAATTTCGTTCACTCCATCTTGGAAATGTCTCCATTGCTAAATTAGAAGATAATTCTCGCATGTTCCTGATGGATTCCCCCAACCAGACGAAAACGTCGAACCTTCTTACAATAGTTTTGAAACGGCAGTGTCAGGTAAATTTTAGTTTACTCTAAACGTGAGTTCCCATAGTACTGTAATGTGTAATATGTAAATTCGAATGGCATCGTTGCAACTTAGTGTCATTTGATCACAGTTGTGACTGCTTATTGTTGATTTGATTTGTTAATTGACGGCAGCTTGAAGTACGACTAACATATATCCAAGAGCGTACAATTTACTGATTTTGACATTGCCTTAAACGTCAATATCGGGTGCTTGTTTAACACCAAATTCGATCAAGTGCGATTGCATTTTGCTCTGTTTTTGCTACATGTCCTTCTTTTATACTAACTAATTTGATGTCAGCTTTGGGTTTTAAATTTGATTTGCGCGTATAAGAAATCGAGCCCAATGTTTAAACTCGAGTTTCGAATTTTTAATTGTTGCATCGTGTGTCGTTACCACTGTTACTGTGGACTCTTTTGTATTGGCACAAAAATGAACTGATATCGGACATCTTCTTATTTGGTACAACCATGCTCCATGGGTTTATATTTCGCTTCAACTTTCATTCAAGTGGAAAGAGCGGTTGAAATAATGCGTTCGACAGGTCAAATGCCAATCAAGTAATAACCAGGTGTTGTGTTAGCATCCGTCAACTATTATAACTTTTATTTCTGCGCTCAAACTTCACAGATGGATATGTGGGACCTCTCAATTTTGGTGTAAGAAACGCCTTGAAACAATTACCTCCCATTCTAGTAAATCAAGTGGGTATTAAAAGAAGTGATAGGAAAGGAAATTAATGCAATTATCTCTTGCACCTGGCGATAAAATCCGCTCAAAAAGTAATGTCGAAACCCGCTCTAAAAACATTCACTTTGACCACACAATCGACAAAACTAACCGGGAAAAATTAAACGGCTATAAATTTATTTGGCTCTGCGGCCAACTTTTGGTCCGGCAATTTTTCCGGACACTAATAATATACGAAGAGAAAGTTATCCTATGCAATACCTATCGCAGATAGGTTTTCGTCTCTCCCTCCCTCTCTCTCTCTCTCTCGCACTGTTTTAAAACCCCAAATCGCAGTTACGCTTTTAAATTCCACCCGTTTCGTTTTTAAACGAACCTACTTATTGCCGCACGCGAATTTTTAACCCATTACATGCCGTTATTATCGGACATTTTTCGTATGATGCGAATAGATTTTAAATACGGGCGCGCCGCGTTTTATGTCTTGTAAGCTCGCGCGCTAATTATTAAGCTCGCCTGTAATGACTATGAAATTTATGCGGAAAAAATGTCGAAAGTAGTGTGCCGTATACGTATTTGACGTTCGTAACGGTCCAATTTTGATTTAAATGTTATCGGATATCGAGGTGTAATTATAATACCGGGCACCGGAGGGAGGAAAAGGAAAAATATCTATCTGCGATTATTGCCGGTCTGCTTATTTACCATTCGAAAGCTAAAAAATAGATTAAATCGTTTTATATATGCATGTATGTATGTGGGTATTGGATAAATACGCGTCTATTGGATCTACTTTTTGTAACGGGCTGGTTAATTTTGAAAGTGTATTAATTTGGAAATCGTTTAAGTATAATTAGGTAATAATTAATGCAAAATGAATTTAATTGTTAGTGATTGCAAGGACTTGAGTGCAGTATTACTGACACCATATCACATCGCTAAACCCCCCAACACACAATTATTTAATTCAATCCGGCGATGCGCGGTTGCTACCAACGAAGCAAACATCCCCAAACTATCTTCACCATTCAGTAATTCACTTCCTACTAAATACGTGCTGAGATAAAGGTCATCCGTGAAAACTAAAGTTTGCCGATGAATGCACTTTTTGATTGTAACTTTAGAAAATTGCTCGTGATTTACTTCTCTTCCATATTTTCGTGTACTGGGACGTACAGTCTCGGCCACCACGTCTGACCAGGCAACGTCATTAAAAATGAGCTCGATCACAGTCATAGGTACCGGAATCTATGTCTTGCCTCGAGTCGAATTTCATATTCGACATATTGTAAAATTGTCATTATTAAACAATATTATTATCAATATTGTTTCACGAACTTGTACTGCAACCAAGTGTGTGTTTAATGATGTGTCACCGGCCAATTTCTCTCGTTGGCTGACACTACAGCGGCCGACAGAAGTGATTGACAAAACTGTTATAAAATGCTTCCAAATTCATCCTAACTGAAATTAAACTAAGAATATATTCAACGTTAAGGATCATGTATCGTGGGGCTTACATTCACGGACCGCTGAAATTCGCTTATTAATAAATATCCTTATTTTCAAGAAGAAAACAGGTCTGCATACTATCAAGGATTAAGAACAAAAAAGTAATGAAAATCTCAAGGCGAGATTCAAGTTTATGCGGATAAAGTTGCTCTTCCAAATAGGCCTTGATCGGTAGTACAAGAAAAGTAAAAGCTAATACCTAACCTAAATACTTTCTGCAATAGCACTTCTTTGAACGCAATCACTAAAGAACAAAACAGATGTATTGTTGGACAAACTTTCCAAACTGGGTGCCAATCATTTCTGTCGGTCAATGCAACGTATATTATCTTGTTTGGAACGATCAACTTTGGAATTACATCTAAAATGTCGAGGTTTCTACTGCCTGTTTTTCTTTTTCTACATACACTTCAGATCGAGGAATCATACTTCAATGAATACAACTCTCAAAATTATATTCTTTTCGGTATTATCATGTGCTTAACGCATCACTCAATAAGTTCGTACGATGACGATCGATGGCACCACTATTGACAAATCCGTATGATTTTTAGGAACTACCAACCTTCAAATGATACGTGTCAAAATTTTATGATAATCTGATTTTAATTGTACAAGTTACAGTGGTTTACTGACGCTACTTTTGTAATTTTTAAAACAATGGAAAAATGTGAATTTCGTGTGTTGATAAAGCACTGCTTTTAATGGCAGTGCTTGACAAGTATTATTTCGTGCTCCATCGTGACAAATGGTAAAGAAGTAGGTTGTTGATGCCCACTTCGGCAGTTATTCCAGAAAATCTAAAAAATTGTCCACCAAGTGTTTGTGGCCAATCGTAAATTGAAGTTGCTGACACCTTACAGATATCAGAAGGCAATGTATTCACCATTTCGCATGAAAATTTGAGCACGGGAAAGCCGTCTTCGAAATGGATACCGCGTTTGTTCACATTCGATCAAAAATAACAACGCATGCACAACTCAGGGCACCGTTTAGAACTGTTTCACCGCAATAAAAAGAATTTTTCATGCGGCATGTGATAATAGATGAAATATAGATCCACTACTACACTCTAGAATCAAGTCGAGAGTCAGCCGAGTGAACACCAAGGGACGAAGAGCATCCAAAGTGACAAGAAACGCAAATGTCAGCTGGTATTTTTTGAGATCCGTATTTTGCGATGCACAGGGTATTTTATTCATCGATTACCTTGAGAAAGGAGGAAGCATCAATAGTGAATATTATATGGAGTTATTGGTGCGCTTGAAAGAAAAGAAATGCGAAAAGGCGGCCCCAAATGAAGGAGAAAGTGATCTTTCACCAAGACAATGCAGCGTGTCACAAGTCCGTCGCAACAATGGCAAAATTGCACGAGTTGCACTCTTAGCTGCTTCCCCATCCACCGTAGTCTCCGGACCTGACCCCCAACGACTACTACCTGTTTGAAGACCTAAAAGGAATACTGCGGGGAAAGAGACTTGGCTCTAATGAAGAAGTAATTGTCAAGACTCAAGAGTATTTTGAGGCCAAAGATAAGTCGTTCTACGAAGAAGGCATCGAAATATTAGGAAAGCGTTGGAAAGAATGTATCACTCTTGAAGAAGACTATACTAATTAGTAAAATCTAATTTTGCCTAAAAGTTTTTGTCTTATTAGTCATCCTACGAATTTGTTGAGTGACGCTTTACTGCATTTGAATTTTGGGTTAACACTCCAATTTTGTAACAAATTTATGTTGAAACAATTCAGTGGTAAGGTCGCTTTCAAATTACATATGCAAATCTCAATCCCAATTAAACAAGATCATCCTTAAGAGGAAAAGAATGATGTTCTATATTTTTGCAAACAGCGTGTTTCTCTCGAACGCATTTTTAAGTGTGTTTATTTACTTTTGCGGCGATTTCAGGGTTATATCGGTTGAAGATGCCTTAAGGCATACAAAGTACCAAAATAGAAACTTTTACCTGACAGGCAACACTTTCTACTTGATCAAAGAAATCTTCCAGCGAGAATTCATCTCAAACTCTTCGAAAAGCGCCCTCGATAAGATCCGTTACCAAACGCTCACCACTCCTTTGAAAAATACATACGCTGTAAATTTTAAGTTTGTCTTTTATTGTCCTATAAAAGTAGTGGAGGTAATTCAAAAGATACTTATGAAGAGTAAGCATGTTGGACCCATTCTGATTTGAGAATACCTTTTTTGGAAATGTCATTTGTAATCTACAAAGAATATTATTCCTTCTGGTCTTTACTGCAACTCAAAACTAGAAACAAATTGCTGTTTTCATGAGGTATTCATGTGTTGTGACGCGAGGGGTTTCTTTGTAGTAAGTATAATAATAAATATTGGTCGTCTGAACCTTAGAAGTGCGGTCAAAATCCATAATAAATATAAATGTTCTCTTCAGTGCAAAATGCTTCTTCTTGATTTTTACATTATTTTAAAATTCGTCGTATTACAACCAATTTAAGCCAAAAAAAAAAACAACTTAAACGGTGGTGCCCTATACGTAAGTCATATTTTATGTATCTATAACTGGTTACATTTAATTAAGGTTTTCTCTACCGGAAATTCAAGAGATACAATAATTTATCAACATGATAGATAATGGCTGCAAATCACTAGTAGATTAAATTCTTAGATTCTATTTTTACGTCAGTTTTATTCTTGATTTGCGCAATTAAATTGGAGACGGCTTGAGGACGGTTTATTATTTCTGGTGTACACAATATTCAGTTGAAAGTTAACGTGTTAAATCTGATGAATAGAGCCAATGTGAGATTGTTATACTCATAGAATGCTGTTAGAATTGATTATGTGATATGCAGCGTTTTTCACAACTTATGCGCCAAATTTATTTATTAGATTATATGAGCGGGAAAATATTTGTTTACGCCACACACACGGTTACACTAAAAGAAGTGGCGTAAAGATGCATGCTAAGAACTTTCAGAAAAGAAACATTTCCCCACTTCGGTTTATACGGTTGTAATAATGCTTACTTCGAGTCAACGAATTTACTATGAAACAAATGTAGGGTGAGGAGTTTACCGAGGTGATATGGTGTCAATAAATTACACCACAGTCCTTGCAATCATCTTCATAGATTATATGAGGTAAACGTAAGTTAATGAGTGTAACAGGAAAGAGAATTGATAAAAAACGGGCAAATAAGTTTCGTTTTAGAAGCCTTGTATTATTTATCGAAACAGACATTATTGTCGCGATTGTCGAAACATACGTGTTCGTGATCTAACAACGATTTACAGCGTGAGTGAGTCAGCCGTGGATGGGATTGAAAGCAGACGAATGAAATTAAGCCAACACGACCTATCGTAATATCCATTTGACCTTGCTAAAGATATGGGGCGAATTTTACTGGCGTTCACATTTCTTTGTTGTTCCTAGATACAACAGTGTGATTTACCAAAAGCCTCCTATTGCACGTTGCAAGTGAATTGCGCTGTATTGCGTTGTATACCGATACTCAGGCATACCAACATAGATAAGGAACACCAAAGGTGACATTATTGTCACCCAAAATCGTCTTTTAATCGTCGATTATCAAAATACTCAACCTACGAGTAAATACAGCTTCATAATCGGTTTTCGAAGAGTGCGCAATGAATTAAACATATCCCGAAGAACGAATTCTTCCATACATACTTATACATACGTGCGTCGAACAATGGTCCGTATTTAAAATTAACTTATGTATACATTTACACGTCCATATATTTACGTACGAATGTGCATTACACATACATGCATAGGCGCATAAAACCTCATTTAAAACATTCTAAAACTTTCTATCCTGCTCGACGCCCCCACTATAAGCCAACACACAACGGCCAACAACTTCTATTCTATTACGAACACACGCGTACTTATACTGTCGGCGAACACGCCGACTCTTACATATACATAGATCCATACATATATAGTTGTTATACGCGTTTCTGTCTTCTTTCTTCCCGCTCCCGCGGTCGTTTTTCCGTCGCGCTTTCGACGCATTTTTTCCGCGTTTTCTTACCGCCGTTCCGCGCCTATTTTTATTTGTTTTCATCAGAACTAGTCGCGAGCTCTTTTCTAAAGTCTGTTCACCTCACTCGGCTGTGTGGCTCCGGCCCTGCTCTCCGCCGAACGGACGGTGGAACGAGCTCTGTTAACGAGGCGGGTTCCCCGTCGCCGAGTCAGCGCTACGCGCTCGGATAAGATCCTGACCTGCCGCAACGGAGAATACGTTGAGACGGGCAAACGAACGAGTCGACGAAGTGTGTGTTCGAAATCATACTGGTCGGATCGGTTTGTGTGAGGAGTAATTGGGATTTTTTTGCGAAAGTGAAAAGGCAATTTTTATGAAAATTTTAGCCTCTTATCCATTCCGTCATCTTAATAGGAAGTACCAACTATATGATTCCGTGTTTAAGACAGTTCCTATTACGTGTCAGAAGAAAATTTTATAAAGTATCTGATAGCCTCACCAGCTAAGGTGTGCTCGAATTGGCGTTGTAACTACCGGAGAGTCCAATTGAGTGGTTACTATTTCCGACTAAATTTAAGTAATTTATCAAAGACAATTGAAGATGATAGGGCATTTGAAGGAAGGTAGCGATATGTAAAAGTTACCGAGCACGAAGGAGATGATAATCTGATCACGTCAGATCTGACAAATCTGATCCTGTTTAAATTTGGCCAATTTTGGGCTTACGACCAAACTTGTGTATAGTTCAGCATTTTTATGATTAAAAGCCTTGACAATATGGAAGGAAGAATTAGCAAAAACAAGTCTAAACATAAATATAGGGAAAACGAAGTTGCTGGTGCTTGGCAAAGATGGAGAACGATTAAATATGAAGATAGACAATCAAAGGCTGGAATAAGAGCCGACGTTTAAGTACCTAGGTGTCATTATAAATGCGAATGGTAGCATAGAAGATAGAATTAACGAGGCGTCAAGATTGGACCACACCGTGAATAGAATATTTATTGATCAAAAGGAGGCCAACCCAAATACAAAGATGCGGTTGCACAAAACTGTTTTTGGCCAAAGTTGACTTATCGTAGTAAGGCCTGGCCTCTAAACAAATAAATGGAAAGTAGAATAAATGCAATGAATATGAAATACTTGAGGAAATTCGAAGGGGTTACTAGTAGAGATCGAATCAGGAACATCACAGTAAGAGAAGAATTGAAGGTAAAGCCAATCCTGGATGTATTAAGGAATAAACTTAAATGGTTTGGCCATATGTGTAGAATGGATGAACAAAAGCAGGTCAAACGAGTATGGTTGGCAAGGGTATAAGACAGAAGACGCCAAGGAAGACCAAGAAACAGTCTTATCTGGTGGTATCTTGTTACCCCAAAAGTTGAACGAAGTGATTCTATGCATTATTACGGAGTTAGGACTTTACTCAAATCGTAAAGATCATCTAATAGCGCCACTAAGTGGTCGCTTGTAGACACATGAAAGGCGCCCCTCGTATCATGAGTTGCATGCATGGGCCAATGTCACCTCATTAAAACAGACCCAAATCTAGAAAATCGAGCGTCAGAAATGCTAGACGTCTTAGCTCATGATCACTAAAGCCCAAAAGAAAATTAATCAGCGACTCTTGAAGCATTTATTTTAGAAGCCATTAGCACTATCTGATTTTCTTAAGCATGCAATACGTACTCAAAACACCGATGAATCGATTGTTATAGATTCATGTAGATCAACCTATATCGAAACAGCCGACAACTTGTTAATCGACGAGGTTAGAAGATCACAGTTTAAGTATAAAAACTGCTCTACAATTCAAGATTACAACACTGTAAAATACAATATTGAGCCAAGAATCGCTTATCATTGGGGTTCTGAAGCAATTCTTTGCAAAATTCTCGTCAGCTCCGTACCCCGTTTTCTGGTAATTTGACAAACTAGTTTGGGGGCTAAATATTGAAGGAGGTTTAGTATAATGTATTAAATAGTTCGGTCGTAATAGCGCCGGAGTGTTCTTACTGCATTAAGCACAGTCTTAAGCCAAAATATGGTTATCGCTGTGGTTCTTAGATAGATCTGTAGCAATCTCTGTACTTATATTCAAGTATATATATGAGTATTAAACTGATATTGCTCTTTCAGGAAAATAAGTAATCTGGGGCCGAATTGAGTGATTCTTTTGCTAATCCTTGTTCGCCTTGGTGCACAATTTTCTCTTATTTCTTGTGAATCAAGGTGAGGATCCGTACTGCAGAAATCAAGAGGACTCAAATGGAGACCCATGATGTCTTTCGAAAGTCATCCTAGATAATTCTTAACTACTAGTTTAGATGTTTCAACAAGACAAAATTTCTAGCCAAAGAATGAGATCATTATTGTGGATTTTAAGCAATTATTGCATCTACCTAAGTACTTCAGGATTTGATTTCGATTCATTGACATCCACCAATTTGACGATTTGTTGAAGATGTTTACTTACCAATAGAGGACGATAACGTTTCTTGAAAGTTCCAAGACCATTTCGAGACTACTACTGTTAGATGACCCTCAAGAATTGTCACTCAGGATTCTAAGCAGATTGTTATTCTCTTTTTAGATAATTTTTTGTGCTAATTCAGCTCAGCATGCTATATAATTTGTGATTATCAATGTCGGTTTCCTCTTTAGCCTCTTTATTCTAAAACGGTGATCTGCGTGTCGCATCAGTTAGTTCCCAATTAGTCCTTGAGATATTTAGTATCGTGTCCAAAAAAGTCTGTGTCTTTAACATACACACTTACGGGCTAATTTTTGCTGCTACACCATCATTTGAATCTGATGCCTTATTATATTATATATATATATATATATATATATATATATATATATATTATCAAAGACCTTATTAATACCGTTAGGTGTTAAGGTTAAGCTTAACTTACATAAAAATTCATTTGTACTAACTATATATCATTGTCGCCCACTTTCTCTTACCCCCGCCAGTGCTTTTCCGTCACTCCAGCTCCAACCCCTTTCTCGGAGGCTTTCCACTATTTCTTTGTCCCATGTTTTCCTTGGTCTTCCTCCCCCTCTTCTCTGCCATGATTTTGCCTGCCATACTTTGTTCGGTGTTCTTCCCTCCTCCATCCTCACTAGGCGTGCCTTTAATTTATTACAAAAATAGGTAACATTTAAGAATAGGATTTTCCTTGATTTTGTGAATTTGCAGGCATGAGACAGAATTCGAGGACAGGGTCTTTTTCTTTGCCAATCGGATTCCATAGGGTTGGCTCGGTTTACCCCGATTTGAAGGACTTGGAGGGATGCGGTGGATTTCGGAAAAACTAGGCGGAGCAGTACCCCGACAGAGAGAACGGTGCTTCGTATTTGCACCCCCGCACAGTTTTGCAATTGTTGCTTCTGACGAGAGGACTAACTGTCTCAAACATTTAGATATATATACTCTTGAAATTTCTTGTACAGGGGACCAAATGTATCTGGAAACTAAACGTGTCTGAGACTAATTCGCTCATATTCGGTGGTCTTTTCGAAACTGTTTGTCTGTTTGTTAAGGTTACACTTCAAATTGCTCAGATTTCTGTTGAAAACGCTTTCAACAAATATTTTTAAACTCTGATATCCAAAAAGCTTGATCACCGTCGCGTTGATAGTTTTCCTTTGGATTTCTCCCCTTTTTGTTCTTGTAGACATTGAAAAAGTTACCCAAATTCGAAATTTGAGAAGGACATAATTGTGCGCGTCGACTAACCAAATACATTCTTTCAAATCTCCGATGTTCCCCAAAGGAGTGAAGTTTATAACAAAAATTTTCTTTAAATAGCGATCGTATAGAGCGCATGCTTTCGCCGCCACTAACGCTCGTTGCACGCTTTAAAATGAAGACATAAATAACCCATAGAGGACGCACACCGTGATTCCGTACAATCCGCAACGAAAAAGTATTAGGAATCCACTAATTGTTGCCATTAATTCTTCCTCTAGAATAGAAATCGTCATATTAGAGCTACAGAAGTCGATTTCACATCGGATTTAATTGCTGCGTTGCGTTTTTTCCTTCCCGTCTTTTACGGCGTCAAAAGACCAGTAAATCTCCGACCGGTCGTGCTAGAAAAGGACGCCGAGACCCGGAGTACCGAGCGTTGTAGTGTACTTGTCCAATTATTACAGGCTAAACGTCGTTCTATACCTTGCCATTGCCGGATAGAGCAACGGGCTCGCGAAGAACTCGCAACATAAATCCGTATACGCCCGAGTAGCGGTGCGAAAAAACTTGTTAAATTAGTTCTAAACTATTTTAATTATAATTTAAATAGGACCGTACGGTTTTTATGGTTTAATTTATTGTATTGACATTTTAACGGCGACTTTTTCTCGTTTACTTAACGGGAACTTGATCTACCGCAGTCGCGCGGTGTCGTAGTTACTTCGACGCGACCGTTCCACTCGATGCAGTTTCGAGGCGGAAGGTTCGTTTTCGTTTACGGAAATTGGCTTTCTTATACCCGATATGGTAAATGTAACTATAAGCTTTGGTCATGTTAAATTCGGTTCGCAAAAAATATTATCAGGATTAATTATTTCTCATCCTTTAGATCCCTTCATTTAAAATTTACTACGTGGATTAATTCTGTTCTAATTCTTACGATTGATATATTTGCTACCACTAAACTACTTTTGTATCTCATTCATACCGGAATTCAAGTAGGTATGTAAGAAGCTACAAACCGAAATTAGTGTCATACGTAAATTATAACACGAAGATGTGACTAGAGCAGATACGTATACCATGGCGGAAAACCAAGACGCCCTTAAAGCAAATCGGGAAATGAAAATACAATCAAGAACTGCTCAGGAGTGCAGGAGTGCACTGGTGTCCCTCGCAGAAACAATAGAGTGAACGCATTGTGGGTACCGAGACACCGAGGCCAACAAAGAAACGAAGAGATAAACTTCCTGATAGGAAAGGGGGCAAAGAAACAACTTACAGGACTTGAATCTATTGAGGTTGGCAAGAAAGTAATTTCAGTTGCCACACACGCATTGCAATGCGCTATGGCTTTCTTCTTTTGACATTTGATATCAGTCATTATTAGGTTACTTCAGAAGCAAGTTGGGCCTAATTTTCTTGGTAGCTGTTAGTTTAGGACCAATCTTAACATGGAGTGCAGGAACGAACATTTTCGATATAGTTTACTTTTCTATTTCCGTAAAGAAAAGAAAATTGCTGGGGTCCACAAAGATATATGTGAAGTTCGTGGTGTTGATTGCATAACAGAACGCAAGTGTCAAAATTGACTTTAAAAAATTCCGCTCGGGAGATTTTTCACTCAAAAGTTACCAACGTTCTGGTCGACCTACTGAAGTTGACGATTACCAAATCAAAGCCCTAATTAAAATGAGAATCGTCATATGACTGTTTGAGAAATGGCAGAGAGGTTAAATATATCGCACACGACAAATGAATATAACTTCAAATGTCTTGGAGTCCCTCAAAAGCTGAATGTTTGGGTTCCGTATGAATTGACTTAAGACAACGAATCAATATTTGCGATATGGATCTCAACCGCTACGAAGTCGAGCTGTTTTTGAAAAAATCATCACTGGTGACAAAATATGCGTTACGTGCAGTAACATCTTTCGAAGACGATCACGATGAAAGCTTGATCAATCAGCAGGAACCACATCTAAGGAGAAATTGCAGCAAAAAGAGATCATGCTGTCAATTTGGTGGGATTACAAGGGTGTTGTGTATTTTGAACTGCTTGCAGGGAACCGCACGATCAATTCGGATATTTACTGTCAAACACTAATGAAAGTGGATGAAGCAACCAAAGAAACACGGTCAATATTGGCAAACCGCAATGGAAATGTGCTCCATCACGCTAATGCAATGCATCACACATCTTTAGTAACTCGTGGGAAATTATTGGAGCTGGATTGGGAATGGATGTCGCATCCCCCCCATACAGTCCTGATCTGGCATCATCTGATTACCATTTATTTCGAAGTTTGCAAAACTATTTGAATGGAAAAACTTTCACAAATTCCGTAGATTTCCAGATGTATACATCCCGGCCGAATTTCTCTGGCTCTAAGTTTGATTGCTACTGGGACCAGCCTTCATTTCATGATTCAGTAACCAAGCAACGCCTAAGACAGATTTCAATGTTTACTTCTAGGCGTACCAGTCTCACGAGACTTTTCTTTGATATTGCAGAAATTGTATACTAGTAATTAGTTACTATAAAATTGCCAAACGAAGTTTCATTGAGGGCCGACAGTTAGATAGAAGGCATTGGAGAAGGAAAGTAAATCCATCTAAATTATTTAGTGTTAAATTAGAACAACTATAAAATGTGCTGCAAGATAGAAAAGTAAAATTAAAATTTTGAAAAGATTGGAAAATACCTAGGCGCTCTCAAACCTATTTGTCCGAATTAACAGAAAGTAAGCTCCAGAAGTGGGTAGAAATCGACAAAAAGGAGCTTGAGATCTCCAATTTGTCTCCAAATTGTTTCATATCGAAAGATAAACCTTGGACTAGATATATTAGATATAGCAAGCTAGCGCCTTCGAAAGACACCATCATTTCCAATTTGGAGTCTTGTTATTTCTGCAGTAAAGATCCAGGCAGGTATTTTGCAAAGAAATGGATAAAAACAGCGATAGCCATCGCTCCAGCTTTCATCATCAAACGAAAAGCGTGCCTTTATGTGTAGATTTTGATAAGATAAGATATGAAATCTTATCTCCTTAGGAAACTAGTACATGAGTCTAATTTCTGCAATAAACACAACCAAATAAATGGAGACGTGGATTAGTCGAAAATGTGCAAAGATTTGACTAATTTCGCTCAAAATTTTGCCTGGCATTGAAAGACTAACTTGTTTAGCAATTCCAATGATGATAGTGACCCCACATTCTGTTCTATATTGAAGAGAGAATTTCGACAACAATTGTAACAAATTTGAAAGCACATTGGGGCCTTTGAAAGAATCTATAATTCTTCATTTTCCAAGTGACTATTAGTCGAAAGTCAAGCCCAAATACAAAGCAGACATTTTTGAAAGAATTGCTGACGAACACCAGTTATAAAACTAAGAAATCTTAGCTGTAGATTGTTTCCTACAGGAAGGGAAATCTGACGTTAGTAATCGAGAAATATCGAGAATATTGGGCCTATCGGAAACCACAACCGTTCTCCATTCATTTTCTTTTAATTTTTGCTGTTAACATTATCAAATCGATACGATCAAAGTAAAGGAAAGTAAAACTATACATTGATAAATCTATAGTCCTGTAATGACCGTTTTTTTGGCTCCAGATTGCCTTGAACTGAAAAACAAGTTCGACAATAGAATATAAATAAAAGGCACGATCGTTTTCGATCTACATCCTTCTGATTTCTGCAACTAACACCTACTAGTTTCCGAACACGCTAGCATCGCCTCGCCTCTCCAAATATCTTCAAACCGATGCTTACGATTTACCCGAAAATGAGATTGATAGAGGTCGGAAAGAAATTGCTCGAGAAGCTCAGCAATGACTGCTTTAGGTTTCAAATCGTATCTGGTCCGAAAATAGTAGTCCGAAATTAATAGTTGCAAATTACCTAGAGCTAGGATGTTAGGATCTTTCGAGAGACAGTTGTAGACCAACTGGGGCATATTTTAGACTTCTATGTAGGATATCCTGAAATTTATGTATAGGTATATGGACTAATAGAACATGTGTCCCAAAAGTGGGTAAAGATCCGCAAAAAATTACTTAAAATCTTAGATATTGACCAGTTGTTACTTCCAATTCTGTGTCTTCAGATGCAAAACAGATTTGTTTTTGCCGGTCCCTAAAGGAGAAGATGACCAGTATTTCATAAAACAGCTGATCGACTTACCGATTTGAGAGCATTGTCTCAGGGGTCTGGTGGGATTTTGAGGAAATGTTATACAGACATTGGAATGTCCTAAAATGATGGAATGCAGAGTAAACACAATTCAAGTCTCTTCCTGAATGACAACTATACATCTGAAGTATAACCGATTAATTATTATCTCTTTTCTTCCATAAAACATGGTCTCTATAATTGAAGGCTTCGTATCGTCATGGACATACTTTGCTTGAGTTCTTTGCCCACAAAAATGGTCAAATTCGAAAAGTCGACATAAAATGAAATATGGAAATTGTAGCTATAGGTTTTCATGCGTCTTCTAAAGATGGAGAAATTTGTAGAGACCAATACACGTATTAGCACGAAAACTAACGCCCAGCTGCTTTTCGAACTAAAATTCCATGTCCATTCCAATCAATTTGCTAGGAAATATGCTGAAATTAATTAGTTAGAGCTCCACATTGCTTCCTTCATTTGCCTCTTCTTATCGCTTTAATGTAAATTATAATTACTGAAGAAAAACACAGGAAGCGAGTTTACCAGTATACGACCATTTGTCATGCTCGATAAAACCGTTTCTTCGGCTTATGCCTTTGCCTATGTTTCATTCTTGATTTTAGAACATAACATAAACGTTACGGGAACCAAGGAGAACCGAAGAACTCGTCTCGTATTACACGGAAAAAATATTAAACCGCCTTTAATTCTGTCTTTCGAGACCTCCGCGCTCGCGGCTCGTCCATCTCATCCGACTTGCCAACCAATTAGAATTGTCTAGCGAGGATACAATGCCAATGTGTTAACCGTCGACGTTACGGCGTTAATTTTTCTTTTTTTCGCGCAGCTGGATTCGTGCTTTTTCTCCCTTTTTTGTCATTTCTAGCGCGGCTTTATTGTACACCTCAAGATTGGATTCTATTTTTAAAGTCGCTGGTTTATATTGGTAAGCCGGGATTTGTTGAACTTAGAGGAGTGAATAACCAGCAACGTTGCTGCTATACGTCCATCAGAGTTAGGAAGACGCTAAACACGAACGATTCAGTGGCGTAGGCGATGGAATTGATTTATTCGAATTTTTGCAATTAATTTGGTATAGATTGCAAGCATACTGACGTAACTTCCTAAACATTAGTTCTTATGGAAACTCAATGGTCTCCAAAAGGAATTCCTGAATTCTTTGAAAAATCCTTGGTTTACCTTTGTTTTAAAATATTTATACTACGCCCCATATTTTATAATGGCGATCCTCCGATCCGAAATTTTCCGGATAATAATAACCCCTCCACCGCAATTCGAACGCTGCGATATTTACATGTAGGAAGCAGAAATAAGAAACTGGATGTGAACATGAAAATATCATGTACATTGACTCGAAACGAATAAGTGAAAGTTGTACGTTTTTATTTAGTTTGTGTTATATTACATGTTACACGCATTCGTTTATGGCTTGTCTTAACCTTAAAACACGACTCGATGAATTAGCAATGAATCAATACATGATTCAGATCGCAGAACAAAAGAACCTTCATTTTATTCTTAATAACAAAGATATAATGTGATCACGTATCCAACATCAAATGCGGGGCAGTTGCTAAATCTCAAAATCCCATCACTACCACGCACATTTCTTTTCGTCTCGCGACTTTCGGCGCCGAAACCGACTGAATTGTCTGTGCCTGACCTCGGTCAACCGAAAAATCGCTATTTTTAAACGGTTACCATTACAGAACTGCATCGGCTAAATATAAAAATAGCGGGGCCAGAAATGCAATTAAACATCAAAAAACAGGGGAAGATGTGTTTACGTGGCAAGGCCGACCATGATTTGTTTCGTCGAACTGCGTTTAAAGAGCGAATAACATTTTAAAATAACCGCGAGATGTTATGGGTTTTGACATCTCAATGCGAATAAGTTGTCGGATGAAGATTTATTGTTGTATATTACGCAGAACGTGCGAGAATTTCGGGTTACTTTTTTATTTTTGGATGCTCGGCGATTTGGGTTTTATACATTCAATCGATTATATTACAAGAAACGTAGGAATTTGTAGGTCGGACATGTAACACAAATGCTAGAAAGCGTCATACCTGAACTTTCATCCCACGAAAATTTAGTTGCCTAATTTGTAACGATTAGAAGTTACAGTAAAATAAACTTCGACTAGCTGGGTTCAAAATAATAGGACGACCTTCTTCCAGATGCCTGGGAATTGTCGCAGGCTTTATCATAAGAGAGCTTGTCAAAAATACATCAAATACTATGAGAATCTAAAAAATTTGTTTCAAAATTCTAAAACAGTTCCTCCAAAATTGAATTATCGACTGGAAACTACGCAGTCAACTCAAACAAAATAGCTGGATATCTACAAGTCCGTATTTCGACAACTAAGTCGTCCTCCTGGCTAGGGTGATACAGAAGGTTTGTCTTCACTTCGTTGTAGAACAAAATGTCCTAATTTTAGAGCTGTTTTAACATTTCGACCAAAATCACGTTCTGTTCCAGGACCCTACATCTCGTTCCGAACCCCCAAATGAAATATAGACATTCCACAGTCTCCAAATTGAATAGGGTTTCATATCTTTTATGGGAGAGTCAAATAAAGATTACTTTTTGAAAGGCAAACAAAGCGAGCCACACTCCACCTTAAAATTCCCAAACGGAACCACTTCCATTTCAAGCTTCCAGCTAGGGCTAAAACTATGAAAGCTACCTGAAGCTGAGCTACACCCCCTTCTAAGGTTTTTCATTTTCTAATTATGCTCATTCCATCCAATCCTAAGAAAAACAGAAGGATCAAAGAAAGATATCTTTGAGCATAAAAAATGAAGTATCTTTCTTTTGGGAACTCTAGTCATCGCACTGACACCTTCTATTCGAAAATGGTAAACAAAGAAACACCTGATAGACGTAGGAATTAGCTATGGTTTGGAGAAGACTTACGTAAATGAGTTTTTACTTTCACCATACCGACTTCAAATAAATCTTATGACCTATGAAAACTTCCTGAAACTGGACCACACCCTTTCCAAATTAACTTTTTAATTACTTCCATTTCATCCAACCCTAGAAAAGAGGGAATCAAAGAAAGATATCTTTGAGCATAAAATATATTAAGTATTTTTGTTTGCAGACCCTAGCAATGGTACTGACAACTCTAATTCGAAAATGGTAAACCGAAATAAAAGACACAAGGACCTTGCAGACATCACTCTTGGACTTTTGTTACCTTTTTGCTTAAAAGAGTATACGTCTTTACCTCATAATCTACACTCAGTGTTTCGTTTTCTTTCTTTTATATCCTCCAGCGGCAATGACCACTTGATGATCGAAACACAAATTTCCAAATATTTCAAAATCCGTGTGGTTCAAAGTATGAACTAACAAGGTAAGCTTCCATGGTACTTTCAACGAAATACCATCCCAATCAAGATTTTGAACTAAATCGTTCCTTCGCACAGAATTTATTTCTTTATTATTTAAAGACCACGTTTTCTGTGAGGTTTAGATTGAATATCTTATTGATGTATTAGCATTACACAATGAGTTATCGAAAGGGATGGAGACGTCTATGAACGTATCGGATTGCTTAAAGTTAAAACATTCCCGAAAGTTAGAAAAAGATTAATTTGATTTTCTAAAATTTTCGATTGATAATTTTATTGATTTTGACATCGAAGGAAAGTGATCGGAGACAATGGAAATGTTTCCGAACGTACCCTTGGCAAAATTTCGAAGACGCAGTTGCAAATGTCCAAACCTTTCGAACTATCTTCCATTGTCCAACATCATCCACACCTCCAACTATTTTCGTTTTTTGTAAAGTGGTAAAATCTTGGAATTGGTTGAAGTCCTTAATAATATTCCCGAAGGCGAAACTAGGAATATTTTGCATTTTCCAGTAGGAAACACCTTCCATATTTTTCATCCAGATTCTCAGCAAAGTTTTGAGGTATTTACTCTACCATTCACGAATCATTACAAACTGTCAGTTAGTGAATAACTTAAACAACGAAACGAGAAGACGGATACCTTCGAAGCGCATCATTCACTTTAATTTTTATGCTACGTTTTGTATACCTAATCTTTTTTAAAATTCAATGACGATTTGGGATTGATTAATTCGCAAGTTTAGACACAGTCCCAGAAATTACATAAGTTAATAAAAATCGTACCAGTTTCTCAAACTTCTTTCTAAATCTGTCGCAATTTACCTTCATCACAACAACATTTACACAATTTCGCGTTTTTCTCACACTACTGCAGCCTCATTAACTTATTCAACGATCAGCGCAAAATTATCTCTTTGGTCTTGATTATATTTTTCTCCGGCTTTGCGGTTAAAACATTGCGATAATGAGGCGGCGTTCATAACGATAAAAATCGAGAAATTTATGAAGTCATTACCGATAAATAAAAATAAAATGGGAAAAAGTATATCATTGACACTGTAACATTTCTAGAATGCAAATCGCGGAACTTAATAATAAGAGAATATTATTAATTTGATAAACGAAATCAGCGTTATCACCTTACCTACGCATTCGGAGATAACTTTAACTAATTTCTTCCCTTACGTATCTTGACGTAGTCGATAGACATATTCCGTCTTTATCGGACTTGGTGATTGGTGATATAATCGGAGTAGTCGATCTTCTACGTTTTAGGAGATTTCGAATGACGTTGATGTCTGTTTTGAATGAAAAGAGAGATAAGGAAGCCGATTGATTGAGTAAGATCTTTAGTATGTCTGGACGTAGGGATTTTTTAAAATTTGAGTTACGTAATTGGAACTTTAAGAATGCTAGAGATACGACAAATAGGAAGTATTGATGCGATCATTAAATTATGGATATTAGAAAAGGAATCATACAATCATACATCGTACAAGAAATCGTTTAGTTGGAAGATTAACAAAAATTAGTCTCCCTCCCAATATATCGTGCGCTAACGACTTCAGTTTGTCAAATTTTCTTCTGAATTTCTGCGCGTAGAAATGCTTATTGCCTTTGCATCTTCCATAATTGGATTAGGAAAAGAGTAATTTCCCTACAAGGAAAGCTTGGCGTTTGACAACATAGCTGAATTATGTTACGAATAATGTTAGCCTCTTTCACAGACGAATTTGCAAAACGTCACTAATTTTCAACCAACTTGGCTGACTCTAAATTACTCCTGGTTGAATTTGATATGATTCTCTTAAACTGTAGTATGTTCTGTCGAATTCCTTACACCAGAAGAGGTAATACATTTTGGTTCTCAGCTTCTGCACCAAGAAGAGATCAAGAACTTTCTCACTACCAAGGTAGTAGATTTCATGTGTGCAGGACACTCCCGGTGAAAGGGTGCTAAGTAAGCCATTGAACTTCGGTGCAAGGGACCAGGAACTATATTTTTATGCAATAGAATCCAGAACTGGTAAATAGCACAATAGACTTCTGAGCTTCATGGAATTGGATTTGGACCCACATACTCAGAAAATAAAGCTAAACTGTTGCTAACAAAATACATTAAATCGAAATGTTTCGAAATAGTTGAAAGAAATTGCCCAAGAATGTGTAATGAACCGGGTATTGGGCGAAAACAAGTCAAATACATCCTCTTACTCTGACGACTTGTACGCTTCCAAACACCTATTCCAACAACGCAACTGTCATCCTTTCGATTAGGGAAAACGCCAAGAAAAAGATCATTCATGCCAGTGAAATCGTCTTGTGGTGTGTAAGTAGAGGACCAGAAATGGAACAAGATCGGGACACCTTAGGTGCTGAATTCATGCCATTTCTTCTTTAAGAGAATTACAAGTTTCAGTCGTTCAATAAGAATATCGTAACTTCATTCCTTTTATCGTTTAAAACTTAAAGTTAAGTTAAATTTTGGCGACTTGCAGTCGCTCCACCAACACTAGCAATATTGGATAGTGGAATAAATTTTTAACAACATTCATTCCCCAATTTTAACACTCCTGATCAGTAGTCTGGCTATTTTATGGAACTAAATAAATTGAGCCGAGAATGGTGAAGTGATCCTCGACCTTCAGAGCGCTGAAAGTAAACCTACTCTCTAAAGAATTTAACAAAACATCTTGCTAACAAACTACATGGTTATCTGTGAAAGAAACTGAATGCCTTTGATGAGGAGCTTAAGAATAAGATGTTGCCCAAAGAAATATGAAATATTTCTTTTACACTTGCCGCCACCAACATAGATTTGGATACCTTCAAATACCTATTTCGACAATGAAGTTGTCGCCCTCGGGGCAAGAACTACACGATAGGAAGGTGTCACTTGTTATCTGTGGGAAGAAACTAACAAACTTTGATAAAGAGCTCAAGGATGCGGTGTTGGACGAGGAAGTATAAAGAGTTCTTTCACACTCACCACCACAAATTTCGACAATTAACTTGTCATCGTCAATGCAAGGAGTGCAAGAGAACAACCTGTCACTTGCAAACGTTGTCGTCTGTGAAATCAACTAAAGAATTTTGATGAAGAGCTTAAGGTTGCGGTGTTGATCAAGGAAATATGAAATGTTCCTTCTTACACTTGCCACTACTTACATCTCCTTCACAGATTTGAATATCTTCAAATATGAATTTCAACAATTAAGTTGTTTAATCCTTAGGGCAAGAAGTACAATGAAGGACATTTGCAAGCGTTATTATTTGTCGAAGCAACTAAAGACCTTTGATGAATGATTTAAAGATGCGTTGTTTTGGCCAAGAAAGTATGAAATGTTCTTTTTACACTCACCACCGCCACCTCCTCCACAGATTTGGATACTTCCAGGTACGAATTTCGACAATTAAGTTATCATCCTTAAGGCAAGAAATGCAAAAGAGGAAGCTGTCACTTGCAAACGTTGTTATCTGTGGAAGAAACAAAATAACTTCTGTCCCTTGCCAGTTTCGTTTCACATCGCCTTTGAAAACGGATATTCCATCTCCTCAAGATAAACATAGAATAACACAGTTTATGTTTCCTATGTTGAGAATGACAACTTAATTGTCGAAATAGGTACTTGAGCTACAGACAGTTACTTGTCTTCAATATAGGTAATGAAATGCAGATGCTAATGACACCATGCAGTTCCTCCTTGGACTAATTTACTTCCACTTGTCATTATTTCTGTTAGATCTGGAAATCTGAGATTGCTGTCATCGTTTTTCCTTTCTTCAGAAGATGGTTGTTATCACTTCTTCCTTTCCCTCTCAATTGTTTGACATATTTGAACATAATGTCATTCGGACATCCATATTTGCTTGACTCTCTCAACTCCAGAAAGCTTCCTATCAACTTTTTTTCTTCGTCCTCTTTCCCTCGTTCTTACCTCTGTTGATATTTACGTACGCGGAATTATCGCCACGTACGTACATACGTAGCTATTGGCAATGAGAGAAATCACCAACTGACGTAATACGCCGATCATTTCGTGTCAATCGAAAGACAAACGGCCTCTACCTGAACGTGCTCGTGGCCTTCTTCCTTTCTTAAACGTACGCGAACGTTTCTCGCCTCAAATTGTATTATCGGAAGGATCTTTCTTGCCTCTTGCGTAACGCAAAGCTAAGCCGATCGTCGAAATACACATTTCGTGATAAATCGAAAGAGACGGGGAAAACCATTTAGTTTCGCGAGGATCGGATGGAGGACGCGCGTCGCGTTTGGGCGGATAAAAATAAGTATAGTCGCGCGTTTAAGTTGGAGAAAAGAAGTCGATCTTGAAAAATCCAGACTGGTAGAAAAATAAAGATGTAAGACTGATAATGTCAATAAACTCGGAGTCTGTACGGACTTAACTGACCTTGCTAGGGAATGATCGAAATGTGTAGTACTATCATGTACGAGGATGGTTTCAAAGAAATTTGGATTTCTTCTTACCTAATTAGAGTTGAATTGAAATGTTTCGGTTTCATTGGGTTTAAAAGCGTCTGGGTAAGTCAGATATAGTTAAGCATTAATAACTAATTCCACATAACATATAGGTTGCAAAAAGAGGAAGCAGCAAGTGTTTCCTAAAGCTTTTAGGATAGATATTATATAGATATTTGATTCTTATTGTAAATTCTTTAATGTGCAAAGTGTTAGTGTTCTAAACATATTGATGCGGACTGATAAGCAACTTTGCCCAGCTCTCAAAAATAATTGATTTGAAACTTTGTGAAAAGCTAGTGTTGACCAAAACATGTAACCTATGACTATTTATAACGGCTCAAATTCGTTTGAAAAATCATTTAGACCAATAATTAGTAAATAATTACTAAGGTTCGACAAACGAGTGCATGATAGGTTGTGTAAACCGGACTGATGCTGTCACACCTTAACCTCCATAACTTACCATGCCCTCCTTTGTCGAACCCTAATAACTAGACAACCTTGTGAGGTATTTCTTTTGTTTTCTGTTACTACCTCTCCTGAAATTACGCTATGAGTAGGTGATTTTGTAAGGAGGTAAACTATAAATCATAGAGCCCAAACCCTTAACTAACGAACTCTAAGCCTAATAGGGAAGACATAGAAAACGTATATCAAAAGATATGTTAAAGGAACAATAATGTTACCATTTGCCTTATTTTATGTTGCGAATAGTCTGGGGAAACAACGATAACTACGAAATAAATTACGACTGCCTACATGTATACAGAACTACTCGCATACAGTGTATTGACTAGAGTGGGGAGTCGACGATGCTGTCGTAAATTATTTCGTAATTGTGAGTTGTTACCGCTACGCGCCAACTCTAGTTATGAATGTTCTTCACGGGGAAAATTTCATCAATAACAGGAAACAAAAAGCAGGTGTGTAAAATTATTAATTATTCTTATAAACAATTATTTACATGAATTTAGACCGCCATAAATAGCCATAGGTTACGTGCTTTGGTCAACACTGCTCATAGTTGCAAGCTAGTCGGTTTCTGACAGTTGGGTAGTGTTAGTTGTGAGAGGAAAAATATTGAAAAATATACATTTTCTCAGTTACCTTCATCTGCCTCTCCCAAATATATTGAAATAGTCCCAATTCTTGTTACATCGATTTGGGTCAACTCAATTATCTATTTTGACAAACATAACATATCCTCAGTGCCGAAGCATTGTAGAGCACTTGTTAACTGACATTGTATCAAAGCAATTTACGTCAAATTTGAGCTAGATTCTTACAGGAACTAAGTTACTAACTGCTTCGGTTGAAAATATAACAGTTCTTCTACACATTTCTGCAAGAAGAACTTCCTTCAACTTTGGACATATTCCCCGCATATAATTGTGGTGGTCTGGTTAAGTTCCCTGCTAATTTAAAACCAATCTGCAGAATTGCTTCAATTATAAAATTTACACCGAACCATGATCTGAACACGACATCAACTAACCCGAACTAGCTAATTCTTAGCCAAAAAGAATTTCTTGTTCGAGACTGACCAAGAATGTTGGACAATCTTTGGCTGTGCTAAAAGTAAATGTGGCCGTAATTGCTCGTATCTCGTCGTGGTAATCTGCACCGAGGAAGAAACCTAATGAATTGCAGTTCTAAAATCTTTAAATCCGCCGCATTTTGCATTTCAGGCACTGACTTAGTGTTCCTTTAGAACTATCAAGCTTCGAGTGTCTCTTGTTTAGAACTTCAAAATTGCTCTTACTTTTAGTAAGTCCATTATTTCGAAACTCCAGATATGCATTTCAAGCATAAACTGGATTATCCGCAGTGGAAAGATACGAGGGAAAGAAATGAGGGGAAGAATGGAGGTGTGGGGCAAAGAGGTGACGATTCTTTTTCCTCTGTATTTCTCGTTGAAAAATTAATATTTTACCCTAAATTCGATTGATTATTGCAATTGACATTCATTTCAATGAAACCTAGAAATGAAATTAGGAATTGTATAATCATAACAGGACCGGAGCAGGATATTTCGTCCAAACTCTTCGTCAATTCGAGACCTTCTTTAGTTCTTCATCTGTCCTCATCTTTTCCCTCTAGCATGGTTAGCGGCCATTAGTTATCATTCCAATTATTGGTTCAGCCAACTGCTGACTTTTACCTTAGTACATCACTGCAAAGTCATTCCGGATACCTTAAAACCTTCAAATACGACGAAATTTCATTCTCTGAACCACCTCACTCGAGTGCTATCTAAATTATATGCAGTTCTTCTTGTGGCAGTTCCCGTTCAAATCAGCGATAACTACGAGCATTATAATGGGTTAAAGAATTATTGGTGTTATAGAGGTCACAGTTGTCGTATTTGACCAATGGTGCATTTCAGAAATCGATTCAGTAAGTCCTTATCCTAATTATGGTCCTAATTTGGTCCCTTACACCTTTTAAGAGATATTTCTACAAGGACTTCCAAGAACTGCGACTCTGGTTCCCATTTAGAAGAATTTTGTGGAAAAACTATGTCCTCCTGGCACGCTTAAGTATCAGCATATAAATACCTCGGCGTGATGTATACAAATAATTGGAAAATTGACTGGAGATAACATATAAAGCAAAACGGTTACACGAAGATACTATCCAGTGAGCAATACTTGTTTGGAAAAAGTAGATTAAAGGATGCTGCAGTTCCAATATTGCTATATGTTAGCGAGACATGTACAACAAATGAGAAACATGAAAATATGATAAACGTTTCAGAAATGAAATAGTTAAAAAATTAGTGGGTAAAGCAAGATATGACAGAGTGAAGAATGAGAATATAGGACACGAACTACAGTAGGAACCGGTAATAAACTGGACTGGTGTCTCAACTCACGAAGCATAGGAGACACAGAACTCGCTAAAAGAAATTTTGAGGATGACCAAGATCTAAAAATATATGGCTTGAACCAGTGCAGGAAGTAAACATGAGGAAGGTCAAGACCTTGCAGGAAATACATGGACTGGCGAGTGACCTGAAAGTTCGGAAGAAATGGGTAAAGTAAAATCGCCCATGTTCCATAAGGATAGACGGGAGTTATCGGGAAGAAGAGGAACACATTGATTGTGAAAATGTTGATGCATGTGTTGTATCCAACTCAGACGACAGGAACGTGTCAAGATAATGTTCAGAAACGAATAGATTTTCGTGTATATGTATGTGCTTCCAATCCTTTCGCCTTTTCCTTTCCTTTTCAAGGGTTTTGCTTCAAGGAAAGTTGTTTCTTTGATACTAGATAGTTTGTGCATAATAAATATACCGGAAACATATCACTGGCCGCTTTCGATTGGACTCCAAATGTATTAATGGCGTTAGCTCAAATCTTTGAGGAATTGAGTTTGGTGCCTTAGGAGTAAAAATATTTGATCTTTTAAATATCCCACTACTTTGTTTCTCTGGGGCTATATCTCAAGTTGCCATCTATCATCAAGGTCATTTTCCTTAAGAAATGTTACTTCCGGATAAAAACTGCATAAAACAATTTTCACAGTAACAGTTTCCAACTACAAAGGTACAAATAATGGATGATATGTACAATTCAACAGCGAGAAAAGGATTATTTCTGGTTTTGTGGTTTCCTCGACGTATTACATTTTGACAATTGCTTCCAAACACTCACCTACTGCTTCGCGTCTTACGTTCCGTTCCTTGTAGAGAAAAAGAAATGCATTTGACTAGGCTTAACAGGTCAACTGATAATAACTAGTTACATAAAGTATGTGATTTCACACTTAACCACTCTTGCTTAAGTAATATCATTTCCCGAAACAGAATTCTTTTTGATAGTTTCGTATAAGTCTATGGAAAAGATTTTAGTTCTTTTTATAGTTTGTAGAATGCTGGACACCTTCTTCAATCATTCTTGTTTCAACACCTTTCTTCTAAAGTATATACGAAAGCCAATATCTTTCAGGGACGTACTCGATATGTGTACTCATGTAAATGATGGCAAACTGTTTACTGATTCCATCGAAAAGAATATTCCGGAAAGTAACGTTTCTCAAAAATAGTACGGAAACAACCGTAAACATCGTAAGATCGAACTCATTCAGCATTGATGGCACGTCACTCTGCTACTGTAAAACGTTACCGATCTATTCGGTTGTGATGTGCATGTTACGGCAGCAACGTTCAACGATCAAGAAGCCGGCTACAACGAACATTGCATTACAAACAAAATGCCCCTCCGAAAAAAATGCAACTCTCAATGGCTACTGATATCGCTAGAAACAAAATTGACCCAATTACATTGGACCAGTTCGACTGGCGAGATTACTCAAGTCGGCAAATTACTCTCGTACTTGTGAATGGCCGACTGGTTTCTGTAATTTTCGAAATTCATGGCGAATCGGCGTGCGCCGTACGCAAAGACGCGAATAAGAACTAAATTCGCCGGCGGTGCGGACACCAACGTCACGATAATAAAATAAAACAATCTTGATTTATTTATTAATCGCCTATGAATGCGCTATACTCCGCGAATGTGTGTTTTCTGTGTCTTTGTATATCTATATATATATCCCTTGTTACATACATACATATTAATAATTATAAATATGGAGCATATTTAAATCATTATATCAGTTTCAATACATAATCTATCGGTAGTCGATCCGAAACTGCCGGATTCGATGTCTTGACGCGCTTAGTCTTACGGATCGTTCGGTACACTTTTTTTCTTACGTTGCTTAGTTAGTTGATCGGATGAGCTTTTCGGTGTTTCGCAAATCGCCGGCGCAGATGGCGCTTATGTAGAAAGGTGTGTGTGTGTTTCGGAAATAAGGACGAAAGTGAAAAGGCCAAGAGAAGCGTATGGGGAGGCGCTCTTGTGTGGATATGCAGTGATTTTTACGTGCGATAGTTAGTGGGGTAATACAATCTAACAAGTGAAAGATGAATGATTAATTATCATTATAATAAATTGAAAGATAAATCTGCTGTTCTTTCAATTTTATAAAGATGAAAGATCTATGCATAGCACCTTCGGGAACTCAACTATTTTTAAAATTAATTTGCAATTTCTATAATCGCAATATTTTTTAATAAATTTACAATTTCTATAATGACGAAATTTCGGAAATCTCGAATTTAGTTAGATTTTCCATAGCCCCTATACCTTTAAATTTGCAATTTGTACAAATAGCTATTATCCTTGTATTCCATCGGGCACTGTCCTAAAGAAAATTACAACACGGTACATTACTTAGTTTTAGCAATATATCCAGTTACACCTAGCTGACATAGCAAGTAGAATTATCACAGCTGCCTACAACATTTTCTTAAATTACAAAAAAGATGGGCAAAATAATGCATGAAGTATATGAAGAAAAGCCCGGTCCCTTAGTATCTACAGAGGACGAACTGTTTGTTACAGTTATTTCACCAATTCGGATTGACCGTGCGTACCAACCCTGAAATGTGCGTTCTGTAAAGCAAGTCAAAATTCAGGTGTGGTGCACTTTTTGTTCATTATCTTCTATTGAGGATGAATCTACCTTGATTATCGAAATATATATCAGAACATCCATATTGATGCGCAGGGGCAAAACCAAATAAAATCAAAGAAAAACCATTCAATAAATCTTTTGTAAGTAAAATACAAATTTGGCTTACACAGGGAGTTGAAAGCTATTTGAAGTTCTTTTAGAGTACAAAATATGTGTAGAAATACGAGGGTAGATTGAAAAGTTTCCGAAGTGACAATGAAAACAAAATAATGCGCACTCAAGTCCTATTTCATTTTTCAAAATAATCCCCTGGAAGCTCAACATACTTGCTCCAACGTTCCTCTAGCTTCTCGATTGCCTTCTAGAAGCGACTTTCTTCGAGGTCTCCATAAGAATCGTTTACAGCCTCTGCCAGCTCTTCACTCGAACCAAATCTCCTTCCAACCAGAAATGTTTTCAGCTTCGAGATCAAATGGAAGTCTGACGGAGCCAAATCAGGCAAACACGGCAGCATCCGACTTCGAACTTCAATTATGTAAATTTCCGCTGAACGATGATACTTTAATGACCGGGCGTATTGTCGTGGTGAAATAACACTTTTTCGTAACCATTCTCGGTCGTTTTCCCTGAATATCTGCGCTCAATTTGGCCAAAAGTGTTGTGTAATATTGGCGAGTAGCAGTTTTGCAAAAACAAAATTCCTTTTGCGTTCAAAAAAGAAACGACGCCACTATCTTTCCAGCCGAGTGAATGATCTTTGCCTCCTTCGGAACCGATTCACCGCACACAAACCACTCCTTTAAATTGCATTTCTGTTTCTGGTGTGTAGTGATGAATCCAGGTCCAATCCATGATCACGAATCGTCCAATGAAATCCGTTGGATTCCTCGTAAACATTTCAACAATCGGATGAGGTTCGAGCTCGAATGTGTTTTTTGCTCTGAATTGAGCAAATGCGGCACCCATTTCGCAGAATGCTTTTTTAAGCCCAATTCATTATGTAAAATACAAACTACTCATTCATAAGAGATGCCCACGGCTTTCTCAATTTTACGCACTTCTATTCGAGGATCTGCCAAATTCATTTTGCGGAATTTTTCCATAATTTTTGGCGCGATAGCCGTTTTTGGACGTCCAGAACATAGATCATCACTTGTATATGGACGGCCACGCTTGAATTTCAAAACCCAAAAACTTACGGTGGAAAATGATGTAATGAATCTTTAAGAACGAAAGGCTACAACCTTGATTTGGTTTCCGTTGCGATTTTCCCTTCGCAATAGAAAAATTTGAAGCCCGCTCGAACATAGTTTTCATCCATGGAAAACACAAAATCAGACTATTTGACAGATCGATTTAACATTCGCAATCAATTGATATGAAAGAATTGCCATAAAGTATTTGTAAAAATAGCAACTCCTTATCAGCGATTCCGGAAACTTGTCGATCTACCCTCGTAAGCTTACGTTTGACAAGAATTTATTAATGATCGAAATATCAACAGAATGGTATTTGAGGTTTACAAATGATGAAGTGGACGTAAACTTTACATGCGGCAGTACTCCAGAATTACTTAAGGAATTTGGAAACATTATCAACCTTCGTTTACTAGTTTAGGTTGGAAGGATACAGAAAGAATTTGCAGATACTACGACCAGTATAAGTCTGAAATTAATCATCAAATCACCCTTTAGTCATTTAAAAAAGAAACTAAATAAAACGTATTAAAGGTGTGGAAAAATAATTTTCAACAAATGTTGCGGTCCTAAGCCTAACGCCCTGCGATACCCCAAGATCTCCGAAATCAAATGAGAAGCAATTACTTTGCAAAATTCGAAGAACAGCAATCTGTTGTTTTCGTAGTAAATTGGTGGAATAAAAAAATGACACAAAATATGTGCCCTAATACGCCATCCTGTGACATCACTCTGTGTTGTTGTTATTAACTCACCAAAACTCCATTTCATTCTGTAATAAACAGAAAATATAAAAGAAGCAAAATATGTTCGGAAACTGTTATTTAGGATGAAGTCGTGTTTTCGTATATACAGCATGTATCCGTATTGACTTTACCACAGGTATAATCGATGAACAGTTTTTGCAAAAATATTTTCTGTTTATTATAGAATTGAATGGAGCTTGGGTGAGTCAATACCAACAATGTTAAGTGATGTCAGAGGATGGCGTATTAGGTCACATGTTGTTTGTAATTTTTGTGATATCACCAATTTACTATGAAAACAGCAGATTACTGTACTTCGAATTTTGAAAAGTAATTGTTCCTTATTTGATTTCGGAGATTTTGATGACATGTGCTGCACAACTTTTCTCAATAACATTTTGCCCTATTATTGTCTGAAGCGGCACTTTGCTTCAACAAAAATTCTTTTTCTCAGTTGTCGTGACGGCGTTGATTTTTTAAAAATAAGAATGTGCTTGAAATTCTTTTAGACCATCCCTAAACATTAAAACGAGATTCAAAATTTTATGATCAATCATACTTATAGTGAAGTCAGTCCGGGGATACACTATATATTTTGATAACTAACAATAACTTATCATCCTCAATAAATAAAAACTCAAACAAAGTTTACGGGCAACAAGAAACTGAGGTAGAGAAGTAAAACAAGAATTTTTCAAGATAGTTTTCGAAGGGGATTTTGTCCTTTCCTTTATGTACTGGAATAATCATATCCCTATTGCCACATCACACCCATTTTTTGTATAATTCCAAACACACATTTCAACCACCAGGTGGTGATCCTCAATGACCAACATAGAGGAAAGAAGGAAACTCTGAAGGGATACACCACCAACTCACAATCGATACATAGAGCTGCCCGTTTAGAGCATTATAACTAATTTTCATGGGTGACGCTGCCCATTGATAATGACACCACCTTCTGGTGGAATTGCGTATTTGATGTAGACGGATCGGTACGGTAAAGGTAATAACCAATTTGTTTAGTGCGTTCTTTATAATTTTTGAAATTTCTTTTACCATTCTATTTGTACATTGGGTCAATTATTTCCTTGTAGCACTCATCAAACACATACTTTCTTTTGAAGTCGTACAGATTTAGGAAAATTTTTGGTTTAAAATGAACTTGGAGAAGCTGGTTCTTACATTACCATTTGTTTAACAATTAAGTACAAAACATTTCGAAGTCTTAACGATGTGAGTCCTCAATAGTCCTTTATCCTTCGTCTCGCGATTTGAGGACGAATATCTTTAACTCCATACCCTCATACCCCGAATTTGTCCTTCACAAGAAGTAAAATTCCTTAGCTGGTTGAAGTGATTTTAATAATTGTTGGTGGTTCAAGTTTTCCCTAACTCAAAAAATTTCGAGTAGTAGACAAAGGGTTGAATTAGAGATGTTCGACTGTATTTCATTATTGTAATCATCAGATTCAGATCATCTTTTCAAGTATTACAGAAGACTGAAAGGGAGTGGAAGTAGCATACGATAAACTTTATTGAAATGACTCCTTTAGTCGTCACATCTAGCAGCTTGGATAAACTCCAGTCTTCTATTTCGAGATTTTTGTTCTTACGACACAAGAATTAATTGAAGCCGAATATTTTTGAATACCTTCTGGGAGGTATGTATTTTGATAGCTTCTGAAGGCTTTTGCGAAATTCCAAAACCGTTTAAACGTTTTCCAAATTAGTTTTTGACCTAATTTTCAATCTTGCCGATATTTTTTCTAGTGTCCGGACTTCACAGAGCTTGTATGTAGCTCATCTCAGCTTGTAGCGGTTTTTCTTCCCTTTTTGCCTTCATTCCATTGATTTGTTTAATACTTACTCCTTCTAGTAATGATGATAGAATGTTTCTGGATTCCCGTCACTCTCGTTGCAGACTTTTGTATTTTCTTGATTTTATTTTTAAACATCTCTTTGTGCTGCTCCAGAAACAAAGAGTAGCACACAAATCTACTTGCTTATTTCAAAATATCCAATCGTGCTCCGATTTGCCACATTTCTTTTTTGAGAAGACGGAAAAATACTCCTTCGTGACTTTACACTGCTTGGTTGACACTTGACTTGTATCCCTGAGTTTACTTCATTTATCATTCCCAATACTGATTTTTCAGTTGTAGTCTTTCTCAATTCCCCGGGGCTATTTTGCTTAAGCCTAGAGTTTACCCCCTCCCTCACCTCTTCTCTGCCCACGTTCACTTGGAAACCGGATTGGTGTAGCGCTAAAGTTTTGTGATGATATTTATTTTTAGCTATTACTAATTATTCTCTTTTCATCCTAACCTGGTGGTTCTCTCCAAGCTGTTAAGTCTAATTAAAGGAACAAACTGGAGAAAGTATTCTAAGGATGCATGGGAACCATAATAGATCTGGAAAGTTCGCAATGGAACAGGCGTCATTGCCACCTCAAGTAATCTAATCTAATCCTTCTCTTTCTGTTCATTTTAATGACCTTGTGTCTCTGAGGCATCAAGCTCTGGAGGCAGGGGTTCCTCACGAGACGTTCTTCCCGGTTTTTCTCATGTATTTTTCTTCTTGGTTAAGCAAATACAAATCCTACATTTCATTGGTACTATATATTCGTTTCTTTGTTCCATATTATTGATCTTGGGAATGTACCCTCGAGCCAAAAATATTTCTTTATAACTAACGTTTCTTATCCTTGATCCAGGGGTTCATTTTTTCTATGTTTGTTAGGGATTACTTTGTCAATCTTTCAAAATCAATTGGCACGGCTAGGCTTTGGCAACTAACTAGTTAAGGTTTCAAATTATTAATTTCTTTTGTTTTAGTTTCCTAATGTAAATAAATCGTCAGTGCTGAGTGGAGCGTTAGCTACCACGGCCTAGCAAATGTACTCAATATAATCAAGATCTGATGTTAGTACTCTGACTAATGAGAAAACTAATTTGGAATATTCCAATACATGCGTTCTACTAACTAATAATCGATCTTTTCACAATTACCAAGGTTCATTCGGACACTTTTAATTCGTTTTTCTCAGCAGATTAAAACCTTGCGGGATTGCGTTTCTTATAAAATCAAATAACGCAGGCACGCATACACGCGTAGCAGAAGCTTAATTCGATCAATAAAATCAGCAATTCTAATCCTTCGATTTTATCTAATTCGCTTGCCGTATTCATTCCTAAGCACCGATCTCGACCGGAAATTACGTCAGTTATACAATATATTTTGCGTAAATAGATAAACGAATTAACGAAACTAAAAAGACAAGAAGTATCGAACGAGCAATTACAAAACCGAATAATTCCTACAATACCGCATTCTGATCGGTATCTAAGTCGCCGTAGCGATAAAAATATTAAAATAATATTCTTACGGTCCGCGGCGAATAATTACAAAATGACAGAAAAGTACGAATGCCAGCTTAAACGGTCTAATTACCAGACGAAGGTAGCGATCAGGTCGTGTATAGTTGGTGTTCGTACGCCAATTACGGACGCCTTTGGTTAGAAAAAGACGTGCATAGTGAATAATTGAAACATTATTATTACTATTATTGGTCGGCTGCGTATATATGTACCTACACCGGTAATAATGTCTGCGTTAGGTATTACCCGGGGATAATTTTAGTTATAGAAAACTTATTTGACACAGTTTTATATCGATTTATATGCGTTCTAATATTGAAAAATTCATGGAAATTGAAACAACACCGTTCACTTTATAATATGTATAAAATTATGCAAAAGGATATTAGATATTAGTTGCACCGCGTGCGTATACAGTGCCATTCGAGCAATTATGAATAAATAAGGACAATATTTAAATGACGAAACCGCACGGTGATTTAGTACGATGCCATAGCAATACGAGAAAAAAATTCACATAAAGCCAATTGCATTGTCGTTGCGATATTTTAATGTCTGACACTTCGATCTTGTGTGCAAAATATCCCGCAATAGTTAAGATCTGCGAGTTTTGGTGAAATCAATGTCGGACGAAGAGGCATAGTCCTTCAGGCAGTAGCCGAGGTTCTTTTTTTTGGGTTTAGGTTCCATCCCATTCATAAAATGTGGATTTCACTGTTGGACTACTGAACTGTTGAAATTATTTTTAATTAGGATTTTATGATCATCAAAGTCATAAAAGCGAAGAACCAGAACGTTTTCAAAATGGCTCGCTATTTGTAACTTATGGAACTAGAAATTGGTGGAGATAATCAGAAAGATATAAGAATAATATCTAATCTTGCAATTCCTAGAACGTACCTCTAACATGCTACAAAAGAGGAAAGCAGGATTAGTCTTTATAAGAATGCTGAGTTGAAAATGAACGTAATTCCGTGAAAATATCTAACAGATTCAGTAAGGACGCTGTCAATGAATAGCATGGAATAAAAGTGAAAGTCTTTAACTTTGTGGGACGTCTCATTTTTCATATATCTCTTTTTGATTATCGGATTAGTAAATTAAATTCATGAAATCTTGAGAATAATGGACTTCAAGTAGAAATGGATTTAAACATATACTTGAGAATAATGTATTGTGAAAATGTTACTGAAAATACCTACTACCTACTCTAGAATTGAAGAAAAAGTAGGAAGGAATTGTTTCTTCAATTTGGGGCTAACGTTTCCCTGTTCTAATTATTTTTTATTAAACTGCAGAGAGTTTATAATTCTATGCCATGTTTGTCCAAGATTTCCTTGATTTTTATACTTTGACTTTTTTTAAATATGGTTTTATTCCTTTTTCCTTCTTCTTTCTATTGGTCACTGGTTTCCACTTCCACTAGCTTTTCGTGCATGACATTCTCCACAATTTTATTTGAATTGGTTCTTAATTCTAGATTTTGTCTTTCTTTTATTAATCCATCATTTTCCATTCTATACTTTTCATTTCTTCCTTGCCTTGCTTTCTTTCTTTTCTTTTCCACGTCCAAAGCATCGAGGGTTCAATTTTATTCAAGCTTGATTCTGGAAGTAATTATTTGCATAGATATGTGTTCTATTGAAATGAAAACAAAATAATAAGGATTCAAGTTATATTTTATTTTTCATCATAATCGCCTCGAAGCTCAACACACTTGGTCCAACGTTTCCCTAGCTTCTTGATTCCCTCCCGAAAGTGACTTTCTTCGAGGTTCCCAAAATAATTGTTTATAGCCTCTATCAGTTCTTCGTTCGACCAAAATCTATTTCCACCCAGAAATGCGTTGAGCTTCGGAAACAAGTGGAAGTCTGACGGAACCGAAACAGGGAAATACAGCGGATGCGCAAGGAATTCTTCATCAATTTTGCTGAACGATTGCACTTGAACGAGAGGGCGCATTATTGTGGTGAAACAACACCTTCTTCTTAACCATTCCCGGGCGCGTTTCTCCTGAATTTCTGCTTCCAATTTGTCCAAATACGTTTCGTAGTATTGGTCAGTAACAACGTTGTTCTTTTCAAGATAATCAATTAGTAAAATTCTTTTTGAATCCCAAAAAGCCGATGCCATCACCTTTTCAGCCGAGTGAATGGTATTTGCCCTCTTCAAAACCGATACACAGCGTAAAATACACCGATTTGATTGCACTTTTGTTTCTGGTGTGTAGTGATGAGTGCCGGTCTCATTGATGGTCACGAATCATCTCTTGAAATTCGTTGGATTCCTCACAAACACTTCCAAACAATCGCCTCGAATGCGTTTGTGCTTCCAACTGAGCAAATGTGGCACCTATTATGGAGAAAGGTTTATTAAACCCAATTTATTATGTAATTTATTTCTTTCCATGAAGATTAGAGGTAAAGGTCTAGTAACAAGAAGCTCTTTATTGCATCTAATTACATAGGTTGGTAGATAATTTTATTGGAACGAGATTGTAGTTTCAGAAAAATAAGGCAACGAAGAGTGCAATGTTGACTACCAACTTTCTACCAGTGGTTGGGTGGTGACTTTTATTGGGGTTCTAAATTCTTTATTTTTTACAACATTCATCATTCTTTTTTCCATATTTTCTGTTATTATTATATTCTCGGTTTGCAATCATCTTCTCTTTGTAATTCATATAACTATATTTTCTTCACCAGATGCAGTCTAGAGGCCCTCGTTGGGTATTATGTCTAGTCTTTTACTCCCGCGCATTCTCGGTAATATTTTTATTTCTGCTATTCTTGGAACATACTGCTTTCTGTTTTAGTTTGGTAGCGTAGACTCAATCTATGCAATCTACTTGGTTGGTGGCACTGAGGTTTCCTAATGCGAGCTTTACTATTTATGATTATGTACATTTTCTTCCAACTTGTGGTTATGCGGAAATGGCTCTGATTATACGTGTTTATTTCTATATTTTGGCGTTCTTCGTTTATATATATATTTTACAAATTAACAGCAAATGAATCCCCTGAAAATTGGATCGAGAAGGAATCATGGATAACGTGGGAACTCAATAATGTCTAATTGTTTGCGACTTTTATATTTTGATCATTAAATCTCATTTCCTCCATTCAATGTTCTAATCATTTGTCAGCGTTCTTATTTCTATTTTTGGTTGAAGTATCCCACACAAAAACTTAACTAAGAACAAGCAAATCTCTTTTGAATAGAAATCGAAACTACTAACACTAAAGTTTTAACCAGCCATTGGTTGTGTGCTAAATCACTACTCGGTATGCGTTATGTACCTTCGTATATAAATACATAACACCGACAACTATATACGCATGCATATCTATTCGACCGTTGTGAAGTTTAAATTATTAATGAAAGATAATTACAATTCACCTTACCAATAGCGATTATTAGAAATTGCAAAACCGACATCTACTCTTTGCCGTGCCAATCGGAAGCGATGGGTTAGACGAGGACGGCGACCGCCCGGAGAAAAAAGGACGTCTAATAAACAAACAAGTAAATCGAATAATAATCATTGCCGATCGGCCGCGGTTGGTTTGTTTAATTTTACAACAACCGGAGCAATTACAAAGTGAATGAAAACGTTTTTCATTTTGTATCCATTACGTCGAATGACACGGTTTCTCGATTTCCCATCACCCCGAAAGGACGCCGTCTAAAAATGAATAACAAATAAAATAAATGCAATCATAACAAAAACGATAAAAGTGATCATAAAAAGATAGTGAAAAAGAGTGATCGAATTGTTTGAATAAGAAGAAATAAGAAATAATGTACGGGAGCGGTGATAGTGGTAGCTGGACCAATACACCCCCAGTTTATTCAACGCCCAGTGTACATCCGTATACGAACTACGATCCGGGGCCTAGTACGTCGTCTGCGGTACACCCTTCGACGTTCTTTCAATTTCCCACTTACCCGACAGTGTCTGTACCTTTCGATTATCCCCAGGTAAAATGATTTTTGGTTTTAATTATTTACCATTAATGTTTGATAAAAGATTTGATCATGTGTTATCATTAAGTAGTGTAAACCGGACTCACGCTGTCTACGAATTTTAGTATTCAATGATAATAAAATCTGTAGAAGTGACAGCGTGAGCCCTTTTTACACCACTTAAAGATAACACGTCATCCACTATTTTATCAAACCTTATTTATCACCAGAAATAGGATCTACCCAAAGTAATTTCGCCAATTTTCCTCGATGAAAAACGAAAAATTGAGAGCACTTAGGACTAAAGTGTCAACAAGTTTCTGTGGCTTTCCTCGAAGAAAAATCTGAAAAACTGAGAAAACTTTGGGCTAACGTAGTTTTCTGTAATTTTCCTGTTTCTTTGAAGTATGTTCTTATAGACATCACTTACATCTCTCTGAAGAATGCGACATTATTGTTTACATTTTTGTCATTGTCTTTATTATTATTACTACTACTATTAATATCATGCGCTAAGCTCTATAGGAAATTCCAATTAATTTTCTTTGCGTCACTGGATTATCAAAGTGTTAATATGCAATATTTTATGCAATTTTTCTCGAACTAGTATCTGCGTTAATTCCACCTAAAAGGCTTGCATCTGGATTATACCAGAACGTACGTAATCGTACCATATTTTTCCGCGAACCTTTACCGGTCTTAACGATCATGTTGGAAAAAACAGCAACATTTTCGATAGTAATCAGCATTAATAACATTTCTAAACCATCTAGCAGATTATCTCCGAAAAAATTAAGTCTAGAAATGCTATGACCGAGACGCCGACTTATTTCAAAATTCGCGATCGTGGCGGGTGATATATGACCGCTACACCGACGCAGAAAATTACTTTTTCATTTACTTTTCTGTAGTCGAAATGAAGAGAAGAACGGCAGAAGAGAAGTGTATAATGTGCTTTTTATCTGCGCGACGTATTTTACCGCTCATTAAACGGAACTCGACGCGAAAAAAAGAGGTAAGAAGACGAAAGCGGGAGAAAAGGCGAAAAAGATAAAGCCGTTCCGGACAGGATGGTGGAGATGCGATATTTATAAATCTTGATTTTAATTTCTCGTTTTTGCGATGATAAATGTTAAAATACCTCTACCTACAACCCCGTTTTCCCTCGTTCTTCTTTTTATGGTCTTTTGGAAGTATTTTGCGTTATTATTTTTGTTCTGGGCATCAGTAGTAGCTCCATGTTCTTAAGAAGTACGTGTTAGTCATCAAACTGGAAGCTGGTCCCTCGTTTTAGTCAACTATCGAGAAATCAAAAGTTCAGATTTATTCTTCAAATTCGCCGCAAATAAAATTGTCTTCATACTTTAACGTTTTCCTCGATTGTAGTAAGCAACGGAAGTCTCAAGCCCTTAATTCAAACTTCTACATTAAACGCATATCGTATGATAATGACAACACCAATAGATAATCACTATTGCAATTGTATTTTCTCGCTCGCAAACTTCATTAATTTTAACAGTTTTAATGCAACCGAACGATCTTCCTTGTATGGATAATGCATTAGGCCGTGCAAGTCATACTTCATCGGCGATTCCTAACGGATATATTTCCATTATATAGTTTATCTACGTGTATTAGTAATTGATAATAACATCAATTAATTTATACTTACACGGGATTTAATTGATACAGTATAATGTAAGCATGTACAGTTAAAGTTTTACGATGCCGTTTATACGAGGATAGAAACGTTTTTATACTTAGAGAAATGTACGTTAGTTTAATGTGATTCTAGTTGTGATTCAAATTTTATAATTTTGAACACGGTAACGGAAGTGTCCGTTAAACTAAAATCCTGAGTAGTCGATCTGATCTTGAACACAGTTAACATTCATGGTTTAGCTTTTCTGAATTACAATTACTAGTGGAACTATTCTCCCGCAAAATATATAAATTCGAACAAACTATATCTCTTGTTAACTACATTTTAACGCAGTCTTAACTCAAATTTTCCTAAGAAAAAATCAACAATGTCCAATCATTGAAGCAAACATTCTGATGGAGCTTGTTAATTTGGGATGTAGTTTTTACTATATAAAATTTGAAATTTGGAGCGTTTCGTCCCTCGCACAAGAAATTTAAGTCTATCTACAAGTTACGTAGGGCATTCAAGCTCCTCGGAAAGAGCAAAAGTTTGCCAATCTCCTTCGGGCTATAAACACGAGACGCCCTTCTCTCTGTCGTGGGCTTCTCTGTCCACCTCGTTCGAATTCCACCTCAGGTCTCCAACTCCACCAAATCAGAAAAAGCCGGTTTTACCAAGACGTTTCTCTGTATAAAAATCCCATGACATCACTCCAACTTCACCTAATCAAAGGAAACTTTCTCTCTCTCTCTGCCCCTTTGCGAATTCTAGCTCTTCGCGCTCCTTAGCCTTCATCTCGATTATGGTGGTTAGATCAAGGCATAAGGAAAACCATATCTAATGTTTTCTTCGAATAATAAAAAGCATGGGATTCAAATAGGTGTCACAGCAACCGTACTTCAAGTAGGAATGAAAAGAAAGTTCTTACTTCATACGAGGGTGCTAAATGTGTCAAGCAACACTTAGATACAGGTTTTCATTTCTTATACAGAGGACTAAATGTTACAGGGAGTAACTAATCCGACACTGAGAGGTTGTGGTTCAAATCATGCTAGCAGGAATATTATTTTGGGTATATCTTTTACTGTTCTGTAAGTTAGGGGAAAGTTATTCTAAAGATTTCTGTTCCCACCAATTTTCTGATTAGATTCAACAATCTCTTCTTCCCTAATAATTTTCATAGAAGAAATTGTTTCTTTAACATAATATAGTTTCAAACCATCCACTTCGTCCTTGGAGCATTTCTTTAACAGAATCTAGATTGAATATTTATGTAGTTTGGGTATGAAAAAGGACCCTTAATGCACCTAGTTTTGGAAAAATCAGTAAGTTCCCGCCTTCGGTGGAAAGCCAGGGAATTTGCGAGTTTGGTTGAGGTTCATGCGAAACGCATGAATCCTCTGGTTCTTCCATTGAAGACGACACTGTAGGTGTCGAAATATGTATGTATATGCATATTAATTTTGCCCAAAATCAAACGTGGTAAGCTATATTTGACTTAATTTCTTTTTAACATAATACAAGCCTGCTTTCAATTTAATTGAAATATACAATAAATTGTCGAATCAAGACCACAGAGGTATATAAACTCCAGTGAAGTTGGCTTATGTTTGGTTAAAATCCCACACGCAGTTACAATTCGATTTCAAATGACGATCCCAGAACTCCTCCTAAATCAGACAGTTGCTCCGGAAATTATCTTTACGGCTTACTTTAGGACGAATGGTATACTTTATGGCCAATGGTATTTATTTTATGATGTACAGTTTAGTGAAAATGCTCCAAGAGGAAATCATCAGTCATCACTCCACGCTGCTTCGGACCAATTCCATATTTCAATATTTGTTCCACTATTTCATTCATCCTTATTTCACTTACAATCAGTTCAATAGTTCCAGTTGTTTCCTCAAATTTCTTGATTAATTGAAAGCAAGTATATTTCAATGGATTTCTTTCGAAAATCCTGTGAAAATGTCAACGAAACCATTAAAATTTCTACAGAAGAAAATTGCAACATAATACATATATTGAAGATACTAACAGATATAGACAAGAGTTGCAAGAAAAGATGCAATTTAGAACAACTGAAATTTTGGGAAAATAACCAAAACTTACTTGTTGGACATACTCATGATACGAATATAGAAGGTATATGCCGATACATCTCGAATGATGTTTGGGTGATGTAAATGATCCTTTCTGGAGTAATCGCTTAGAACTTTTATGCGGGAAATCAAAATTTTCGACACCCTTCTGCATATGCCTCATACACACCTCCTGTACACTAACATTCAAAGGTAATTTCAAAACTGGTCTAAATCGTTTCCACATTCCTCCATCCATCATTCGATCCTAAAGGTAGCAGACGTAAAGTCTGCATCTATAAATCTCTGATATTCCATAGACGAACCTTCCAAACTTGATGTCAATCATTTCTGTCGGACAGTGTAAGCATTTTGTCCAAAACCTTTAAATTTCCTCATCGGACACGTCATTTCTTTATCTTTCCATAAAATTTTTCTTAATTTTTTACTTACGGATCATCCTTTCGAAATTTCACAACTTCGAATTATACATATATCATCCCCAAATGACTTAATTTCATATTCGGTCTCGAACGAAGCAGCCGAGTCCATTTTTTCTTCATCATTCAAGTCCCCACCACTATTTATTGCTAACACACTTCCTCCACGCGAGCTCTCCGGCAAATATTTCTTTAGCATAGTTTTCGCTACCTTCTCTATATTCAACTGCTCAACATGTTTCTATGTTCTTGTGATATATGCACGCTGAGGCATTATTTAATACTTTGCGAAGGAACCTATGGCATGGTCTATTCGTCCGCGAAAATAACTTCTACAGCCTACTATTATTCAAACGATGTGCATATAAGAAGAAGCGGACAGGGGCAATAATTTATCGTCTAAACTGAGTCGGATGTGGTAGGAAGGATGTGGAAGGAAAGTAGGGAAAGTTCGATACGTAAGTTGGTCAAATTGAAGTCTGCATTTAGCTCGCAAAATATATATTTCTCCCATTGTGTCGTTTTTTAAACTTCATTCAAATGCATGTAGAATCGATTCCTATCGAGGAATAACGCCAATTTAACGTGGACATAAGAACGGCTTACTAATTACAATACGTAGGTGGTTCTTTTCAAGTTGAAACAACTTCAATGGGGAAAAAGAGAAAAAGGAAAGAAAAGCAAATGAACATCGTCTTTTCGAAGTCGGCAGATGTTTCTTTACCTTACATATATGCATATAAGCGCGATGCGGCGTAGTTTATACGCTCGTAAAAGAGGTGTGCAGGTTTCTGTTGTTTTTTCTATCCGCAGCTTACCTATGTAGGTATTGTATTTAGATGCTTTTTTGTTTCGCCGTATGCTGGGCGACGTTCAACTGTTTCGAATTGTATGTAAGAAATAAATTTGAACATGATTTGAGCGCCGCGTTTGCTGCCTGGGTGGTTGTGTATATCAGGAAGTAACGTTTTTAGATTCGACCCGATTGTGTCGTTGGGGAGCATATGCTCTGCCAGGATTATGTAATTTATGAAAGTCATTGTCTTTCAAGTGTTTAACAAGGTATTTTCGTCACTCAATTGTGGTGCAATTGATGGTCTTGTTATCGGAAAATTAATAGACAACCTATTCTATACCAAATGAATGTATCCTTTAGTATATATAGGTACAATAAAATTATGTATCGCTTTATAACTAACATGCGACAAACGAGTGCATGATAAGTCATCAAGTAGTGTAAACCGGCCTAATGCTGTCCCTCGACCGCCTATCCCCACTTACGTGCAAGACGCGACATTAAAATTCGGAGGAGGAATAGTGTCAGTCCGGTTTACACAATTTATCATGCACTTGTTTGTCGAACCTTAGTAATAACTCTTACAACCTTGAGATGATGACCAGGATTGAGCCGATAATTTATAAAATAGTGCAAGCCCGTGCTGTCGCTCAGATAAACTGTCTAGTCGTTTACATGTCGTTTATAGCCAAAGTCCAAACCTTTCACTGCGCTGTGCAATGAATGATTATAAACGTTGCACAAATGACCAGAGGCTTTGTCTGGGCAATAGTGCAGACTCTAGTCATCCCATGAGCCATACGTTCAGTCATGAACCATACCTTTACAGGGTAACGTCAAACTACAGCTACATACATAACAGTCGAAAAATGGCTTTTCTATAAATAATCAGGAGATAAGATAACCGCACACCAATTCTCTGTTTAAATACAAAGCAATTACATATTCGGTCAAGATTTCCGAAGTTTTAGAGCAATAATATTGAAGAAATTACATTTAAGAATGATTCAAACTTCTTTCGACTTTTGCCATGTGACACTATTTAATATCCATCTATACCCGGAATTAAGAAACGCAAGAATAACTACGATTAAGACGACTAGCCCTTTAGCAAAGTCAAGAAAGTGTACTAAAACAGTTCTTTTTGACAATAAGGCGGAAAGTTTACCATTCGGTGCATCCGCTGCAGAAATGATTGGGCTGCAGAGAACCAACTTCAATAAAAATTTCCTGGCAGTAACCCATCGCAATGCCGATTTTCAATATTAACACACGACAAAACCCGGAAATTTCTATAGTTAACATTATGCTGTGGAAACCTGCACACAGACAACTTCTCAACAGAAAGTTTCTTAAATGTCTGTATATGCACGTCGTACTGCCTCATTTCTTATGCCTTTAGTCTAAAATTGATCCAAAATGTTGATTTTAATAATACCATGACTTGAGTGTCCATATGACGTTCGTCATCTCGAGCTATTTACCTACAAAAGTCATCTCAGAATCATTGAATGTATATGGTGCAGGAGCAAGAAGATGCTGATAATGGAGTTGTAGTGGATGGTACCACACAGCACCATGGAACTGCGTGATAACGTCCGAAATATGTAAATACTTCATCAAACTGGGTTAGTTTAGAATCCAGAACTAGGTTAAATTAATATAGATGCTTGCTCTCAAAGATGTCTGCTGTAACTAAGGAATTAACAAGCTTATTAAGGACAGATCAGATTGCATTCTGCTATTTGCTGAATGCTTTGGGAATTCTTAATCATTTTAGAAGAGCAGCGTTTACGAAAATGTTGAAAATCAAATAATATACAGAATGACAAAATGGAGAAAGCATTCCAGTTGTAAACATGCTACGTTGTATATTCCTAAACCATTTGAAAAATTCATGGTTGAAAATATTCCAAATTCCTGAACAAAAACCGAACCGAACCATCTTAGGGTCAATCTATATGTTTCGAAACCAAGAGGGCAGCTATATTACAGTTTTCGACATTAAATTCTCCGTAGTATGCAAACACCTCATCCATCTGGGTCAGTTTGGAATCCAGGATTACGTTCGATTAATCCAGATGGGTAATCATGGCTGTATCATTTGCAATAAAGGAATTAATGAGCCTGCCAAGGAAGGATTGTTCTGGATTCCGGAATTTCCTAAATATTTCCTAAATTTCAAATATTTGACATAGGAATAGACACAGAACGTCGCTTATTCCTAGCTCATGTGAAAAATTTGTTCTAAAGTTGAAAGCTTCCAAATTCCCAAGTTAGGAATGGTCTGTTGTACAAACAAAACCATGAACCAAAATGATCTCAAAATCATTATGTACGGTGGGAAGTTAATAGATTGAAATATGCAAACACATAATAAAACTGTCTGAGTTTAGAATTGAGAATTAAATGTAATTAATCGGGATGCCAAATCACAGATATGTTCTGAGAGAAATTAATGGACTTGTCAAGAAAAGACCGAGTTGGGCTCTTGAACTTTTAAAATGTTTTGGGAATATTAAAATATCTTACGATAAAAATCCACAGGAAATTTGGAAATCAAAGAAGACGTGGCCTAATACGCAAAGTATTCCAAAAATAGACATGGTAGTCCTAGGTTATGGGAAAAGCTAAGGCTAGAGGAGGATTTTTTGTAAATGTTTTTGGAAGTAGTGGATATTTTATAAAAAATCTATGGAAATTTCAAAGAAACTATGATGTAATTTTAAAACTATGCTGAGAACAGTTATGGTTTGTTGCATATCTCTATGAGTTCAATGCTGCAAGTGCCACAATCAGAACTAATTTAGAAGAAATCCTGTGTCTTCTAATGTAAAATACAGGTCTAGCACTAACAGCTCAAACACACAGGAGAGACACAGCTGAAAGTCAAAGAGCATTGATGAAAACGAGAGATGTCATATATTTAAAAAATATTTATTAGAATCATTTGAGAAAAAGCAATCTAAGAAACGAAGCCGAAACATTTATTTGCTGGTTTCGAGGAAGATAGCAAGGATTAAGAAACGTCAACCAAAGAGAATGTTTGGGTGTCCTCAAGCAAGCATAATGCAAGAAAGAACAAAACAGTCAACAATTCAATGATCGAACAATAACCTAGTTGCTCTTGAAGTATTTTCTTCAGCTCATATTTAGAGGTAATGTGGTGTTTCCCGATTAGTCCTTATAATTCCTCCCTCAAATAAGGGTCAATGTGTGATCAATGGACTAAATGTTTGAGGATTGCGCAAGTGCTATTGAGCAATTATATAGGAGCCAAAAACCAACATTATGCGGTTTAAGGTTTGGATCATTGTCTTGATAAAATCTAAAGGTATTTACAATTCTCATTTTTAATGTGATAAGTACAAGATCTCGTACACCAGTGGTGCGCAAACCATTTTCCTTTGCTACCCCCTACTTTGTCTAAAGCTTTTCGCGATCCATGGACAGAGAGTAAACCTTTTTCGATCGTTAAAGTAGTTGAGTTGTTATAATAACAACTTCATAACATATTTTTATAATATACATTTTTATTTTACTGTTTTCTTGATATCTGATTCTTGTTGAGGAGAAGCCCTATATTATTCAGTATCAGTCTTTGTTTCAAATTTTGTGGAAACATTTTGTTCCCAGACCTTTTAGGCGTACAGGCCCATAATTCTCGCCCCTCTTTCCTACGCCACTTACCACCATGCATTCCAAACCGCCTACATGTTTCATTAATGGGTCCAGATTCTCCACCTGCCTTCCTCCAAACTACAATGCACCCATCCATCGTTTCCAAAGATATTTAGTTTACTTTCATTTATAACCACTAGGTGCTCTCGGTACTCAGAATCATAGTAAATATACGTTTTGCCAAATTTTGACAAGGTTTCCGATTTTTTTATTGATATAAATTCTTGGCCTAATTATTCTTCCGCAAGAACTACCACTTCTCCACAAATTTTTTCCAATTTCTGGATTAAGATCAATCTGACTTTCCTGGTCTACTTCAGTGGCTACTTTAGGTGGACTTAATATGGAATTGGTTTTTCTTAGTTCTTCTAATGCCACTGGGCAAATAAAATTTAAAAGACTCATGCTTCGGAGATGGAAATAGAATGTGCTTAATAAATTCAATTGGAACAATTCAATTTGGAACACGAATATAATTTAGAAAAAGCTGCATTGGCTGCGGTTTCTTTGTCATGTGTACGCATTTTTAAATTCAAGTAGGGGACGAGAGAGTGGATTCTTAAGACCATATTGAAGCCAAATCCATGGAACACAGCTAACGTATCCCCGCCCTTTGTAGTTTTCGACCTTGGTATTCCCCAGGAAGTTCACTGCTACTTACTTAATCTTAGACTTTGCCAAACTGCCCTCTTTAACTTTGGCTTCATTGGGACTAGGGAATTTTTCATACTTTAATATTGGTCCATTCTTATCCGCGCCTTTAATCAAGTTTTTGATATGGCTTGATGAACTTGATGTGTAAAGAAGGCATATTGATTTTGTCCAGTTCAACCAATGGTGGTTTCTGTAGACTTGGAGGCCAATCTCTCCTGATATAGTGGACACCTATTTATCTGCTGTCCCATAGACGGAGGAAACAGCAGTACTTTGTATATCCCTGCTGCAACTACATCGACAGAGACAACACTTTTAGGTCAGCACAGATCTGCCGGCCATATTTACTGTAGTTAATTAATATTATGTTACGAGAGCCAATCAACTTCTCTCAAGGTGATATTCGTGTATAGCACGTTATATTCATTCATGATTGCGTACTTTTATCCAATAAGCAATTTCATTGCTGCCAAGTGCGGTGCTTATTACACTATGTTCGTCCAGCATTAGATGTCAACCCGATCTCCTCAAAATCTTCAATATGATTTTCAAATTTGTATCATTATATTACAGCGTCACCAATTTCTCTTATGACTATTCGTCCTTCTAAAGATCGTCACGATTGGTGTCTAAGTGTGTGCTCGGAATACCCTTTATTACATATCTTCATTTCCAAAATCCCTAGCAGATACATATGTATATTAAGGGTTGAAGTCTGTTCATAAAATCGCACACGATTCTAACCGATATGAATTAAAACGTGAAGATTTCAAGTCTACACCTTTCCAATCAAATCGCCTGAAAATTCCATAATTTCCCACCATAATCTTTTAATTTCTTTCTATTTCCTTTCGTCGGACCTCGAACACTTACCTAACTTTCCTCCTTTTTTTTTTCGTCTCTTCTCGCTGCAATTTTAGACGCTCCTTTTGCAAGAACTCTTCCACTCAGCCAGTCGGACTTTTTAATCAGGGCGCCGAGTTTCTGGATACTCCGCCGGTACTCCGATTCTCCGGCGTGGCCCGCTCTCACCTGACCGTTTTAATTCGTCATTATTAAAATAATACTTCAGTTTTAATATTTCATTATCCCTCTTTGAGTGGCGCGCAAACCCCTTCCATCCTTTACCTCATCCTACCTACTGAGCGTCCGACCGACCGAAGAGAAGAAGATTCCGTTCTTTAAGATTTCTGTCCTTAATCGAAGTTTAGAAATTTTTGTTTTGAAAGTTAGGACGATTTTTTGGTATATTTTACTAATGATGACGCTTACCTCGGACATTTACTGTTCGGATTTCTTTTTATGATTTTAAGCGAGAATTTTGTTTAGCAATTGAATTTGAAATTTCGATTTCGTAGCGATGATTCCAAGAATTACGGTATAGTATTTCCGTCATTAGATCACATCATCAGATTTTCTATTTATTCCGGGACACGTGTTTCAGTCAGAATAAGCCCAAAATCTTCAACCGTAGATCTTATCAATGTGATCCAGTCAGTCAAATTTAATCAAATTATAAATTAAAAGAAAAGTGAAATCGAAAATTGAGGACATTCAAATGTAATCACCAAATTATTACGTACAACGGTAAAAGTGTCTATTTCCATAATCAGTTTTACTTTCGAAAATTGCTGCGGTCTCTTGAGTTCTGACTTGATTAAAAGAGGTTATTATTATCACTTAATTAAATCTATTTTGTTTTGTTAACCTTTGATGATTACATTATTGAACTGATTGCTAATTTAAATCTGTCGTTTTGCCACAGCAATTATTTGTTAGTTTATTGTTTTGATTTTCTAAGAAATCGCTTGGATAATTTTCAGAAAATTGTATCCAAGTTCGTGATGATTTCATTTCATTCAATCGGAGATCTGAACCGAATTTCAGAAAGAGTAAGAATTTCCGTCTAACCGTATCCACAAGAATTTGAAATTAATTATTGTTCGTGGTGATTTTAAGTAATACTAATACAAAACTGTGCCAATAAGCTCCAAATTGTCCGTATTCTTTGTAACCAGACAGATTTTGATTAAAATTGTTCAGAAATCGTGTACCAAGCATTTGTCTGAATTATATAATACTTGAGACACGTTTTTTCATTATTATTCTCATTTTGGTTCCAAAAGTTCTAAAATTGTTTGACTAAAACTATAAAAACTGTTTGTTTAACTTTACCAACTTACTTTCCAACAGGAAACAAAGAAACCCAAAGGAATCTAATGGGAGGTGCTTAAATTGTCAAAAAACTGGCCTAGTTTCAAAACTTTGTTCAAAACTCAGCGTTCTCAATGTTTAACTTTGTTCAAAACTCCGTGTCCCCAATACTTGGGATTCCATGCGACAATTTTTTCAAACCATTACTAGATATTACACGATTTTATCGAAAAGGGCCAAACGAAATTAAAGTGAGTCCTCGTTAACAGGAACAAAACACATTCATTAGTGATATTTCACTGCAAAAACTGCATAAAGATCATATGAGGTTGACGCTGTTGGCTATGTTACTAATGAAACGCATGTCCTGAATCAAATGCGTTGAAAATTAACTACACTACTACAAATTACGGAAAATTTTTAATACAAATCCAATTTATTTCAAAAACATATATTGCGACTGAACATATTAGAACACAAATATTCAATTTCACTTACACTACACTCAATATAGAATTTTTCACTTACACTACACTCGTTATAGAATCTTTCACGTACACTTCCATCGACACGTTACGCAACAACGTCAAGACGACTCTCGTTCATCCGAACCGCTTCTTTCCGCTCGTTTCAGATCTTCATGCACAAGTCTGCCATGCAAATGCATGCGAGAGAGCTGACAGGAAGGAGTGAAGTGAAACCGCATCAGTGCCAGCAGTGCTTGAAGTCGTTCAGCAGCAACCACCAGCTAGTGCAACATATCAGGGTGCATACGGGAGAGAAACCGTACAAATGTTCCTATTGTGATCGCCGGTTCAAGCAGCTGAGCCACGTTCAGCAGCATACGAGGCTACATACCGGTGAGTGTATTTTTAAGATTCCTAGGGAATTGTAAGATGTTTTTATGGACCTTAGAGGTCAACTTACAATTAGAAATTATTGAAAGGCTTCATTTCGTACGAAATTTATTTGAGATTCTGCACGATTTAGTTATGAACATTGTTATAAAATCGATTTAAGCATATTCTTAACAGTTCTTTGAAAATTTCTTGGCTTCGATGATTTGAGGCGCGATTTACTTGACAAGTGTGTCACCATCAACATCAGTTCACTTAAGTCTGTATTGCTTGTTTCGCCTTGATTCCCCAGATATATGTATAATGTATATATTTCCTGCTGGTTGACCTTCCCTTCATATGGCTCCGACCTTCTCCCTTTCAGAGCACTTTCAATTCTGTAGTTAGAATAGAAATGGAACACTGAAATCTTATATCTCTCTTAAAAGGAAAGAAACTGGAAAGATCCAGCAAGTGGGACTAAAGAATCATCGTCGTTCTAATATTATTGACTAAGGGCTGAATGACTCATTTCCAATATTGGAGTACTTTAGATTTGGCCTACTAGATTCTAGAATTCTAGACCATCAAACTTGTTGTTCTATAATTTGCTTGAGTTAGATTTATAAGCACAAACTCCGAGAAAAGGTAAATTACACCAAATTAGTAGAAACTTTTCATTTCGTACTCCCTGACAAATTGTGCCAAAAATAGGCCGTGACCGAGGTAGTCAATCTACTAAACCTCAGCTATATATTACTGACTGGACTATTATTATAGTCTAAGAAATTTCAGAAACCTGCAGATTTTCAGATTTCTGGAAATCTGCAGATTTCTGAAATTCTTTGGACCGCAATAGTTACAAGACCATTCATAGTTTACAACATACATCGCTCCAAAACGTTTTCCCAACTGCTTCAAACCTATAGAGAGATTAGCCCGACATCTATGGAAGATTGTAAGCTCAAGAAAATTACTTTGATGCGAATTGACTCTTTTTATGTAGTGTTGCCTTTGCATAAAAATTTCAAGGCCAGTGTCAAGACAAGTTCCATTTCATCAGATTAAAAGCTTTGGAGAACATTGACAAAAATCTGTGCTTTCTGATGCATTATATGAGACAATCCTTCACCCACGGTTCAGGACACCCGTTTAATAGCAACAGCCACGAATGATTTTCAGGTTCCCAAAGTTTAGATCACAACTTAATTCCTCAATGGTAACTATATCTGCAACTTACCTGCAACTTCTTTTTAAAATACACATAAATGAACTACTTCATGATCACTAACCGGTTCTAGTTTTCACATAATTTACACGAGTTTATTGCTCCAAAATGTTCCTGTTTGCTTATGCAGATTTTTCAATCATTCATTCTTTTTAGGGTTGGTAACCAATAGGCCAGGCGTTTGAGCACTATGCTCTTTGTACCGATCCCGAATAACACGCTCACCTTCATTCCCTTCTTCACCATCAAGGCTATCTTGCTTAATGGTATTCTGAGTATTTTTGCAGGTTCTAGTGGATCCTTGCTGAAATGCTTCTGCCCGAGTGCATTCAGATCCTGCATCGAGACAAGCTACATGCTAGTCTCCTATTGTACTTCACATATCCTACACCACGGTTCGCTTACCATTTCCTTCTCGCATAAATACTTTATTAAAGACCAGCGTCCGGTTACTAGACCTCTTAATATATGCTTTGTTTCTTCTAATTAGGTTGGCTGAAAATTTAACATCCAACCTACGTAACAGGCTCTTTATACGAAATTGACCTTCAGTCAATTTTCATCCCTTTGAATGCCCTCTTTCCAACCATAACTAGATCCCCTGTCTGGCACAATTTTTTGATATCCCGCATACAGATTCTGGTACTAACAAGCTTTCTTTTGGACCTCCCTTAGTTTGTTTATCAGGCACTAATTTGCCCTTTATGTTTTGATATCCTGCCACACAGATCAAGGACAAAATGTTGTCCTGTACCGGTTCATTGAGGACTGCGTATGTTAATGCTGTCTCAAAGGGATGCCCTTCATGCCCGCGGAGGGCTGTGAGTTTGTAAATCTCATGTTTGGTTGGTACTTAGCCGTCACTGTATGATGGTAACCAAAGATCAATTTATCTCCTAGGAAGTCATCGCTTTCGAAAACAGTTTAAGAGCTACCTACTGCTACTTAATAAGTTGCGCTCTAAAAAACTTTGTCAGATTAGATTTTGAGAAAGTAAAGATAAAGGTATAGTAGTGTTGAGTTCACCAAACTTTTCTGTTTATTGCTTAAATATTTCGAATTTAGTCAGTGGTGACGCTTATAGGATATCAAGCAGTCTTTTAGAGTTCTGAACTTCTACTGAAATGCTTCCTTAAACTGAAACTAAGAACAATTTTCATCCTAATGTTATTGATCAGCTGATTAAGAAACGGTTTCCAATTTTACAAAGTTTTCAGCTTAAACTTATTAGACTCGAAAATGTTTGCTATTCGGACGAATGTGAACCCTGACCTTTTGGAATTATCTCCGATTGTAGTTTTGGGTGCAAAACTTAGTTGAAACTTCTCGCATACATTATAAAAATAGTTTGCTATAATGCTAATGAGCTTTAGATTTCCGATAAGATAAAGAAAATCGTGTCCATCCAATTAAACCTAAATTCTGACATCTTAGAATCTTCCCTTAATTATAGCCGTAAAATCATTTTCATTAACGGAACTCTACATTTGGAATTTATGACATGTGAAGAACTCTTTGCTACAATTTTGAAGAGGTTTGGACTTATAACTAGAAGATTAACAAAATCTGCTTATCCATAACTAAATGTAGAAACTTCAACCTTTTAAGCTGGCTCGAATGTATCTAAGTACTTTCAACATATTCAATATTTCAAACAGAAGAACAGATTGTGTTCACATATCAAAAAATTGAAAAAGAAATACTTTGCGAAAAATTTTAACTGTCATGACTTTGATGCTCAGGCATTTAAATCTTCAAAACTGCGACAGAGGACTGAAATAATGTCTCGTATTCTTGTCCATCCTGTATATGTATTTAAGTACACAAGACAAACTACGCCGAGAAAAAAATAAGGGAGGGGGGCGTCGAGAAAAGAACAGTTCCTCATGAATACCATCGAGGTCCTCTGCAACAATCGCCAGGCTCAACTGGTCTTAACGACGCTAATTTGAAATATTGGACAGCAGTATCAACACGACGGCGAGGGCCATATTTAAATTTTTATACCTTTTTCGCCTTTCGTTTCCGATAATGGCCGTCGCGTATGCTTTTGCATATTAAACGGGAATTTTCGCGTCGAAGAGAGAACTTCCTGTCCTCGCGGAAGAAGTAATTTTCGTCGCGGCAGAAAAAGGGTGGTAGTCGCTTGACAAAGACAACGACGAGAAATAAAATTTCCACACTGCTTTCCTCGCCTGATAGTCTTCGCTTCTCCAATCAAAACGAAAAATTTACAATGTCGGCTTTGAAAATATGATTTTAAGTCGAATCTGTTGAATCTATTCAGCATTTATTGATAGTTTTTCGCGAAATACCATGTGAAAGTAAAGAACTTCAAGAATTAAAGAATTTCAATTAAATTTGAGAGGAATTTATTGGGAAGAACTCGGAATAACACTTATACTAATGGTTCCCTGAAGATAGCAGCAAATTGCCGATCAAAACCTCGGATGATCCAACAGAAGATGGAACTAGTTAAAATAATTCGACTTTGGGCAAAAACCCACAGACTAGCGACGACAACTTCCTAATACTTTGACTATCATCAACAATCCTGATAGTAGCAACAGATTTGCTGCAAAAATGTCAGGTATTCAACATTTTGCAAAAATGTAAACAGTCCAAACAACTCGATTATCAAGAACTACAATTCCAACTAAAATGAGTCCTAAAAAATTGATGAGCAAAAATGTGAACCCTTTCATCCCCAGAAAACCACCTCATCTTCTTGTAGGAGCTATGATATCGAAAAGTATCTTTAAAGGGGTTGTGAATTTGGAAGTTTCATGTTGGGCTAGTACTTAGCCGTCACTGTAAGATGGTAAACGAAGATCAATTCATCTCATAGTCTCTCATCAATTGTCGCTTCTGAAAAAGTTCAACCATCAGCAACAATCCTGATGGTAGCAAAAATTTCAGGCATTCAACATTATACAAAAGATGTAAACAGTCCAAATAAGTCAACTACCAATAACTACAGTTCCAACTAAAATGAGTCCTAAAAAGTTGATGAGCAAAAATGTGAACCGTTTCATCCCCAGAAAACCACCTCAATTTCTTGTAGGAGTTACGAAATCAAACGTATCCCTAAGAGGGTAACTTATAATAAAATTATTTGAACGAAACAGAATAACAGTTTCATAATGCACAAAGGGACAAAGCTAAAAAGCTTCGATAATCCACTTAACACAATTTCAACAAACAACTCGTCGAAACAAAACCAAGTCCACCCTCCGTGATCGAATCGAAATCTAAATTCCGACGCGACAAAGAATCGGGAAAGAAGAGGGTGTACGATATTCAGTCAAGTACCTAATTTTTACGTCCACACTCCCTCAATTCGCAAATCGGTTGACCCCGCAATCATCCAAACCAATCCTTACGAATCTTTAGGTATCGACGGAGTTGTCGTTTCGATTTGGTCCGCTCCGGCGGTCAATCAAAATCGCTTAGGCTTCGGAAAGAAATATTTAATTTGCTTTTTATTAAAAGGCTCGGACACTCCTTTAATTTCGTCCGTAGCTCTTCGACGGTTTCACCCCCGGGTCGATCGCTTCTCGTCTTGCACGGCGGTATCGCGATTTAATTTCGATTGAATCTGAAGTGAGGGTGTGGATTTTTTTCTTTTAATTTATAGGGCAAGATTAGTTTCTTCCTTGCTTTTTTATTCTAGGAGGGATGGTGTTCGATTATTTTACAATCTCTTGCGGTAGAAACTCGCATTTTCAAGGGGATGGATTACATTCTTTTTGTTTTCTGACCAGTGGAAGTTTCCCATTTTTAATAACTGGAGATTAAAATTTTTTGGTGGCGTATTGGTTAGATCGACGATATTGCGGATGTAATCGATAAGAACATATACGTTACCGCGGGGGTTGTTCTAGCGTGAATTTAAACCAGAATTTATAACACATTTATTTTTCTCAGTTAAACTTCCTCCTTTCCCCGGTACAAACCCCTCCAGCATAACGAAAAAGGCATTTGAAAAATATGTAAATTCCCACACCCCATTAATCGCCATCCAGACCACCACTTCATTGTTCCAACTTTTTCACTTCTCACTCGAATATGACATCCTTTTGTTCAAATTTTATTTATTTCCCATCGATTTAACGAATCCCAACCCGTTCCACCCTACCGCATTTCTTTCAAACTACCGAACTACTTCGCCCATAAAAATCACCCCTTTCTCTCCTCTTCTTCGAGCGCAAACAGTTACGCATTAAGACTCATTCGCAGTTCGCTGGTTTTTCTGCCATCGCGACTAACGTCCTCGTTCGGACTGTGTGTCGGGGACACAGAACGTAGCGAGCCATCATAAGTCTGGGAGGGTTATTATCAAATCATAATTGGGCGCAATTTATAGCGACCCCCTTTTTCGAACGGGGATTTTTTAACCCTTCATCGTATCGTAAAGTGGAAGAGAATGGGCACGTCACATCGATTTAGTCGCGGAGGTTGTTGGATTTCTAACAGCGTCGTAGGGTCGTGGATCTTTAGCAAAAGCTAACACGAATGGTGGTGTAGTTCTTTAAAGGAAGTTCTGATGACAAAAAACAAGCCGTAGGTTCAAGAACAAAATCGTTTAAGCAACATTAATGGAGATCGAATTGTGAATAAAGGGGAAGATGAGTCCTTCACACAGGGAGATTGCTTGTCGCGTTAGTCGAAATGTTATTGCTGATGGTTGCAGAGAGGACTGGAAACAGATAAAGAGCCACTAGGAAACCAAGGAGCTGTATAACCTCGCTCTTGCTTAATTTGAGTTCGATTGACCTGCTTCAAGCGTATTCCTAAAGCGTATGCCTAAAAGGGCCATCCTTGATCACTATCCAACCGTAATTCTCCTAACATATATTAGCTACCAGGCTGTGCATGCGCTGTAGTTTGATATCAAAATGAATTAGGACGACGATGATAATGCTGGCATCACAGCTGAGGTACGACATTTCTTTACAGTGTTCAACGTACTCAACATCTTTGGCTTAGTTTGTGTCGAATCAATATGTTTTAACCCAAATCAACTTGTATTTCCATCCATATCCATAGCCGATAAATTGAAGAGTTTAGCATCAAGTAGAAGACGCGTTGTTGACCATTCCTTACACTACAATCCAACTCGTCAATCCCACAGAATTTATCATTATGATTGTTAGATTTTGAAATGCGATTTTCTACAAAGCTAATAGCTTGAAGACCAGGGGTTAGCTCATGAAGAAGAAAAACCAATTACTTAATGAAAAACTGCCATATCAAAACATTTGCGCCTTACTCTAAATATCTAATCTTTTTGGACGGATGAACACCATCACCAAAGACCAAAGTAATATAAAGAACACCAACACTAAGGGGGTAGGGTGAAGCAGAGGGGATGTTCAATATTGACTCGAAGTGGTTGTCATTTCCTTTGCATTAGTGAGTTATGAATATTTATCAATCCCCCATGGCTTAGTAGAAGCCTTCATTAGATCAAACAGTGTTGAAGACAAATTATAACGTCTTCAAATCTTGAAGAACAATCTGCTTCTCTTGTGTGACGTACATATGTGTATGTTGTTTTTCATCCGAATTGAATTTCTTTATATCTACGAATTCTGGCGCTGAATGCCATATCTCTCGTAGGAATGTGTGTAATTTATGCTTGCTATGCAGGCTATTACACAGCTTCCCATCATACCTGCCGAACATACGAACCTCAGTGGTGAGTCGTGTTATATAAAGTCATTTAGGATTCTCATTTTCTTTCCCCTGAATTAAGCATTTGGGATTTGATTATTATTCTTAAGAGGGTTGGAAAATCCGAAGCAAGGAAAACAGTCTTGCTGAACGATCAATTTTTCACGTAGAACCACAATTTAGTCACATAAAAATCAGAAAAGGGACAACAGTCAGTGCAGAAACTTATCTCCCGATTTATCCTTCCAGAATTTTAAGAGGATAGATGAGAAATAGGTCGAAGTGGAAGATCCACGTAATTGGGTTACAATTTTCATGCATAAATAACAAAATAAATCAGCTAATGTTTGGTCTGTAAGTAAGTGCATCGTCAGAAAGATAGGTGAATCAATTATTGCTAATTTTCGTATCTTGTCTCTCTTCTACCTTTCAGTCTAGAAGTTCTAAGTTGAGTTTATTACGTTTATTAACAAATTGCTTCTACATGTTCCTGCTTTTTGCTAACCTCTTCGTATTCTCCCAATTACTACCCTTACAACTGTCAAGGTCTGATCAAGCTGACAGAGACGATCAAGACATTTTGAAGACAAACATTTTTTTCGACGGTAAAGACCATCTGAGAAAGTAAGAAGTGTACGTTCCCTTGTTTTCCTTAAGGGTGTGATCTTTAACTTTCAAAGCTCAAAAGCCAATCGTGTAATGGAGTAAATCAGCTAGGAATTATGATTTACTACATTTGGTCGGTGTCTTCGTGAAACTTACCACCTTGCCAATAGGAATCTCTTGTCTTTCCAGGGCGCAAGAACCGAAATCGAAAGTGTTCAAATCTAAACTAGTCGGCACTTGGTATTCACGGAGAACATGTTGCGAAGTTTCCTTTTCTTCGTACCAATCTCTGCAGACGTAATCTTCCGCTATTGCTACGGTGTGCGGATGTTCGTTAAGTCGGCATTGTCATCCCTGTCTAATAGGGTTCCTGCTCATTCGTAGCAATTATCTTGTTCTGCCCTCTGAAGGTATGAAGCAACATGGGAGACTGTCTTAGATCAGGTGCGGTTCTCCAATGTTTATCATGCTACTCCCTCAACAAGTTCGTTATCTCAGTTTTTGACCTTTGATGATAAAATATTTCACATGTGAGTTTGGGTCCTACAATCTTCCTCTTAGTCTCTTCCCTTCGCAATTTCATTTACTACTATACCCCAGCACCAACCTATTGTGTTCTTCCAGCGGCACCACCGCATCCTTGCATTCTTGCCCAACCCTTGGTTGTGTTTGGGCGTTCTGAATAGGTTTAAGAATCTTAAGACCTGCTTCGCTGTGCGTCATGATATAGAACTTCTTGGTCTGGTCAACTCTCTGCATCATGATTTGAGCATATGTACTTACGGCAGTAACAGCGGCTTGTAACACGGAGTCTCAATGACTCCTACAATTATTCTAACACTTTCTCCTATTCCCCGTCTCAAACAAACCGATTTCAATTCCGATTGCCATCTTTGATGGGTCTATGAACTTCCGCTCCGGTCATCCTTGAGTAACTCCCGCTGTTCCAACTTCGCATCATTATCAGGTACAGCCACCCTCAAACATTTACTGAAGTTGCATATGGTGCCAACTCTGCTCCTTAATAAGATCTTGCCACGTGTTTCTTTACTTTTCGTTAATTTGTTTATCGGTGAAAAACGTTATCCTCAATAAGGTACCGTTAACATCAGGATTACCTGATATGCAAGGGGTTGTTATTACAAAAACAGAGACAGCAAAATTATTTTTTTAATTCAAAATATTTGCCTATAAGATCTATACACTTTTGCATGTGTTGAAACCAATTCTCGAAACACTTTTTCCATTCTGAAGTTGGTATCGTGGTAAAAACATCGATTTTGAAGACCTGGAAAACTTCTTGAGGTGATGAAAAACGCTATACACGCATTTTTGTTTGATATTCGGGAAAAAAAAAATCAAATCGCTAGGCGATACATCAGGTGAATACGGGTAATTCGATGTTTCCTCCTCCAAGAAATGAATTGTTGCTGTGTGATGTGTGAGAGCTGGCATTGTCATGATGCAGAATAATGTGACGGTTTCGATTGTTCTATCCTGATTTCGTCGATGACTTCTGGCAAATAAATTGTTCTATATCATTCACCATCGACTATTCTACACTTCCGGAAACAAGTGGTTGCAACATGTCCAGCACAACCGAAGGAACAAGCGATAATTTTCTTGGGAATGCTTCGTGAACGAACAATTTTTGTTGGATTTAGTTTATCTTGGAGGATCCAAATAGTGGATTTTTTCCTAGTTTCCGATTCATACAAACATATCCAGGTTTCACGAACTGTTACGATGTTGTGTACTTGTTTTGCAGTTCCTGAATCGAATTTTTTGAGCAATCCCTTACACCAATTAACACTAGCGTTTTTTGTGCCTCGATGAAAATTGCATCGGAAACACATCCTTTTCACAGCTAAATGTTCATGCATAATCAAATGTATTACAGTCTTTGATATGTCTAACAATAATAATGACTATCTTACTGTAACTTACATGCTGATCTTCCTCAATCAGGTTGGGCATGACATCGATGTTTCTTGGAATTTCGGTCGATTCTCACGCAATTCATCACTGACGGACCCATGATCACGACGAAATTCTGTAAATAGTCTTTTTCTAACGGTGCTTCATTATCAAAAGCTGAACGAAGCGATTGTATCCATTTCTACGGAGTTAGGACTTTATTAAAATCCTAAAGAATTACCTAGGGAAAACCTACACGTGAAATTTCCATTCCTTCACAAAAATTGCTTTTCTTAAACGTTCACTCTAAACTAAATTAGTGAATTTTCTAGGTTGCCACTGTGTTCGCAATAACAAATGTCAAATTATACGAAAACAGTACATGACACATCTTCATAGCGCCACCTAGTGATCGTTTGTAAAAACATAAAAGGCGTCCCTCGTATACATTTCTCCCCAAGAAGGATATGCAGCTGGATTGTTCTAAAGCACGATGTTGTGTGTTATAGCCTAATATGTATTTTCGACCATTGTGGAAAAAAGGAACCTCATTGCACGTATCTGCAGAGCGAAATTTCGTTGTTACCGACGTCGAAACCATCAATTTCCTAACTGCACAATAAACAACTCGAACGTTGCCCGCCAATTTAATTAATAAATAATGAATTTCTGCGATTAAGTTCAACAATTCAATATATGTATATACACATACACATATATATATTAATCGAAAATTCTACGCATACATTAAATACTGCCATCCTACACGCTCATACGTATTATTGCACATCATAGATATACATGCACACATATATATTCTAACGTTGCAGCGTCCCCCGAACCACGGCAATCGCCCCATTCGACTCCCTCGATAGCGGCTCACATGCGGATACGCTACCCCAAACGTGTATGCGAGGGCTGATATGTGTGCATCGACGGAAAGGTGGGCTGCGGAATATGCAGTGTGTCGGGTCGGTATATCGAGTCGGTCGTGTGTATGCGCCATTTTGAATTGCAAAATTTATCGGAAAAATTACCTTACGCAAGGGGGTAAAGGTTACGCCAGCAAAGATCGTCGGAATTCCTTCGTAGGGGATGTATTTAGAATGTAGGTGAACGAGAATACATGAATGGATTCTTCTCGTGGTTTATATTTATTTCTTTCTTTGGTAGTAACGAGCATATCCCTTCTTCTTGAATTCCTCCAAGTATTCCTCTTTTATTCAATTGATATAGTTTCCTTGTTTTTGGATATGATTCTGTTGAAGATGGCGTCTGACTTTGAATCTATCACTTCTAGCTTCGCGTTTCAATCGATAACTTTCCTCCCATTTCCCTCCGAGGTCGCACTCCAATTATCAAGCTAGTTATTATTATTATTATCATTAATGATTTTATTATTCTTTTGGCCTCATTTCCTTCTTCTCGTTTTCTTTGCTTTCGTTGTTGATGGAACAAAAGAATGGAAACAAGCAAATATCTATTTCGACAAATAATAATAGCTTGTTTCAGTAAAGAAAATAACACGAATCTCACACCTTTCATAAAAAGCCTGACAAATGCCCCCCATTACCAGCAGCAGCATTTTAGCAAATTAACACTCAACAGTAAACTGGGGTCTTCATATAAAAAAGGTCACGAAATATATATATATATATATATACATTCTTATGGTATGTTAAGTTTTTGATTGTTTCTTCATTTTTGTGTTATTGTTTTGTCTTTCTTGTTTTCTCCGTCGTTAAAGTTTATTACTTATATCAAAATATTGCCTTTTATTACTTATTTATCCGACGGCCAAAGGAAGTATGGAGATCGCAAGACGCAATGTGGATAGCGTGGAAGAGTAAGACGTAGAAAATTTTGGAACGACGAATTAGCAAATATGCATGGATAGTGATTAAGAAAGTACAAAAAATGTAGAAAAAGTCCGAAAGGAAGTGAACACAATTTATCAAGGAATATACACTTCTTCTTCTTCTTCTTCTTCTTCTTCTTCTTCTTCTTCTTCTTCTTCTTCTTCTTCTTCTTCTACTTCTTCTTCTTCTTCTTATATCGCCTCTACCACCCAAATAGGACACTTGCCTGACGGCATTTAGCAAAATGCCGTCTTGATTCGATCTTGAGGTTCGTCTTCTGTCAGATTGATTAGAAACTTTGACAGCTGTAAAGGTAGTGATTGGAAAAGTACGCAAGAAGTTACTGAAGGATTTGGAGAAAATGGACGAGATTTGTAAAGGAATCTGCAAACTTAATTCGAAACCGTTTACATCCAAAAAAGAAGGAAGGACTGAACGATTGGAATTTCTTTCGCCCCTTTTAGCTACAAAAACCGAGATACAAAGTGTTGAAATGTAACACTAGTCAGCTGTTGGCATTCAGAAAAGATATGTTACGAAGGTTTTCTCTTCCTCAGAACAAACCCTGTAGGCACAATCTTCCACTATTCCCATGGTGCGTGGAGATTTGTGTCAAGCCGACGTTGGTCCTGTCATTTGCAGCAATTGTCTTGTTCTGTTCCCTAAACATCGCGCAATGGACAAGAGGAGGAAATGAGAATGCAGAAGTAAATGAGTTTCATCATTTATCGACTTATACTTCCAACGATAAACGCATATACAGATCAAATATCGACTATAATTGTTATACGTGCGAAACTTGTAACGTGATTTCTTCTTTCCTTATTTTTCTGCGGTTCTTCCAGTTTTGTCTTCGACTTGTTTTCCATTTGAAATCCTATGAGAGTGGAGAGATGAAAATTATCGTTAACACTTATTACTGTTATTACTCGTTTTTGTTATTCGCTTGATTAGGATTAATGTCCAAGCGAAAAATTCGGCTTTCAGCAATATTTATTTTCTTCTTTCAGATTTCCCAATGCCCCAAAGTTTCTTTCTTGTTGAGATATTATATCTTCTTTCGCCTTTTTCTTCCTTTCTTCTCATTTTGGTTTCGCCTTTACCTACTTTTGCTTTCCTTAACCCTTTCTTTCGCTGCCAGCTTCCTCTTCGTTTCCAATTTTCATAATGGTGATATGTTTGAAACGAATTTCATCATAATTTATTTACCATTCGTTTAATTACTTATCCTTGCCGCGAGAAACTATTATATTGGCTGCTTACGTTCATACGTCTACTTTACGACTCTTCTTCTTCTTTAGTTTCCTGCCACCTCCTCCACACTCCGCTTACATGTCCGTTTTCTTTGTTTCTGTTGGTTTGTGTGCCTTGTAGTTCTGGTTTCTGTTTAAGTTTAATAAATAAATAGTAATAAGATCGGTTCAACAGATTTTACTTCAAACCACATTGCCTTTTCTACTATTAAGGAATTTAAGATATCCCAATTGCCTCCACCTGGTCTTTCGTTTCGTCTTCGACATCTTTTTGGCTAACGTTAGCTGTGATTTTTTGACGGTTGCCCTTTTTCCGCTCCCTTCCTCATTTCGCCTGAAACAACTCCTATATCTTACAACTGCGTTGTTGTTCGTTTATTTATCTTCTTTCTGAGCAATTAGATATTCACATTTACTCTTCTAATCCTTCAGCTTCTTGTTTGGTTTTTATCATTTCCTCTACAAAGCAGCAGCATGCTTTTCTCTTATTTTTCTTTTATATTTTTTGAGGGGCAGCTTGGATTTGTTCACACTTACTGTTCTAAGAATTATAAATAATGATTGATTGCGTTAATAATCTGAGTCTGAACCACATTTTCCCTCATCTGTGATTTCCTCCAGGAAGAGTATTAGAACCTCTTCATGGAAGTATGCGCCCTCTCCACATGGGGTTTCGTTTCGCCTTCTTTTATTGAGTTGTAAATTTATTCTTGCAAAACATAACAATATTTTCTTTTCCTATTTGCATTTTTACTTTACACTTTATATTGGTGAACTTTGAGGTTGTCTTCATGTGATTTCAATCTTTACAGCACTTTCTAATCCATCTCTGAATTCATTAACTTACCTCGTAACATAGTTGATTATGACTATTCCTAGTCTTAATTTCTATCGAAGGTCATCAAAATTTGACATAACAATGATTTCTTTTCTCGTTTGTATTTCTCCTTCTTTGTTTCAATTTTTATTGATGAACTTCGGCCCTGTCTTCATTCAATTTGTTTAAATCTTTTAGCAATTTAACTGCAGGCCTTGTCACTTTCTATCTAATCCATCTCTGAATTCATTTCCGTGCCTGGTAAAGTAGTTGATGATGGCTCTCTTCTTAGTTTCCATCGAAGGTCATCACATTTGGAGATCATGGAGATCAAGTAAGAAATGGTTGTTTCTTGTGGATACGGCACTTACAGGATTTGTTGGGAAATGTGGACGGCACGGTTTGCGTCTCCTTACGTAACTTTTCACCAAAACCACAAATATTCCGGAGCGCATAGGCACATAAACATTTCACCACCAAGTTAAGATCCATTGATAGAGCACAAATGATACCAGTAGAGCAAATTAACGAGTCATAAGTGAAAGTTTTTGTGCTTCTAATCGCTTACCTGATTCTCTATTTCCTATATACACACACGTGCAACACACACACACACACAATTTAAACCTGCTTTTGACTACTCTCTACTTACCGCGATCTTATGAATATGCAATCGAATTCGGACTGTTTTTTCTCTCCGCACAATACAACATTCTCCGGGGATTTAGTTCGAGCGATAACGTAGAAATTGAAATAAATCTCGACCTACTGAGAAATACCTAGATTTACCTCTGTATATCTGTGTGTTTGTGTGTGTGTACAGTACGTAAGTGTGTTTTGAACGAAAACCTTTTGCCGTACATGCTTATCGGCGCGCTTTTGTTTCATTCCGCCGCATATTTGACGGAATGAAAGTATTCGCAATTCTACATACAATAAATATATGTGTGTGTGTATGTACGTACATACTGTGATCGGTTGTATCGTATGAAAAGTGGGATGTGGTTTTACTACTTGGTGCGTATGTAGAATTGAGATTCTCCCTAGTATGAGTGAAATTCGTCGAGCGAAGAATGTTAAAGCTAATGGTGCGAATTTTTTTTATATTTTTCTAGCTTTCGAATCTTGATAACATTAAATGCAAGTCTGCAGTTGTATTCAATCTTGTTCTAATTGAAATGGATTGGGTGTCCCTTCAACATTGAGTAATCAATAGTTTCTAGAAGAAGTTTTCACCTATTAGAGTGAAATAGAAGATTCCAGTGATTTTGCAGTTGTTTCGTTTCGGTTACATTAGATTTAGTAGTGGTGTTTCCCATTTTGGATCCACACCCGATCTAAGTGCTACCGTGCTCAGTGATAAGCCATCGTCAAGAACTACATGCCATAGTTCACATATAGATACATACATATATGTATATATGTATATAACTTTTCGCACTATTTTCTAGAATTCCTTTTTGAAATCATAAATTGGAATCAAAGTTCAAACATTTTATTTCTTAGCAAAACTCCATACATATTCGTAAGAAATTACCAGTTCACACCCCATTCGCGATTTAGACACAAACCTTCGTGTTCTTCTTCTTTCAAAAGCTCTTTACCATACGTCTTCTCTCGTCGTTTCCACTCCACTCCATCTTTGCTGGTTGTAGCCAGTTTTTGCCGCCCTTTTGTTTTACATGTATATCGTTGGTCGCCTTTCCCGTATTCTTCTTATGGTCTTCTTGTCTAATAAAGTGTCCGTGTTACACACGCTTTACTACATCTTCAGTCTAGGTTCGTTGACGTACTTCCTTATTTCTTCGCCGTGTACCTGGTTCGACGTTTATTAGTTGTTTTTCTTGTTACTGTTGCTGTTTCCAGCCCACACGTCATTTTCAGGGGATGGACGTATTGAAAACCCTGGTTTTCTGGTAAATTGGGATATCGCTACTCCTTGGGAGGTGCCTTAGTATCCTAGCGACTGCGCATAACATTGTAATCCCCCTACCCACTTCGACTTCTTGTTTCTCTTTACCTAGTTTTATTTCATAATCTAGTTATCTTAGTACTTTTCCAATTACGTAGCTTTCATTCATTTCTAGTTGGAACTTTTGGAGTTTTTGTTAAAATACAACCATACTATTTTTCTGAACTTGTCCTTTAATCGGAAATCATTTCCTACACCTCCTTCAAAGTGTTACCGATTTGAACGATCTCATTTGCAAAGCACAGATGTTTGAAATTATATTCGACTTACATTTATTCATTACCGGAACCAATGACTTTCTTCCAAAGTCGTGTGAAAAAATTTCAGCAAGATAGTGTTATCCTGTCTTATCCTGATTTTATTGCAATTTTATCGGTTATTAGAGCCTCGTTGACCTTAACTTGTATTATAAATTTCTCGTATGTGTATGTACTTAAGGTTCCCATATCTTGAAACAGTTCTAGCATTACTCGTAGCATGAAATATGGTCCGTTTCAGAATTTAGCAAAAAGAACTGCAGTGCCAAATTCATTCCATTTCTTTCATTCAAAATTTTGATGTTTTATATATTTGCAAAACCGTACTAATAAAAGTGATATTCAGAAAACCTAACCTCACCTTTTAAATGACTTTGTCGAAACTTAAAACATAATTTCCGTACTTGTGTTTTACACCTGCATTGCTGCTGTTTTACAAAATCTTGGATAAGTGACAGTGGACATGAGTGGCGCAATGGTTTATCTATTTGAAAGTTCTAAGACTGAGCCTGAGACTGAGTTTGAAGTTAGAATTTGTATATTCCGGGCCCCAATTCTGTGACATGGTTCTAGATTTCTTGAAATGATATAGTTTCCATAGCCTTCATAGGAAAGCGACATATGCTCTGCTGCAAGTCGTTTGTAGTAGGTATTCAGTCTGCAGTTAGTTTAGTTATTGCGATACTGAACTAAGTTCAGAATTCATTTCTTTGGGCAAAAATAGGCTTCTGAACCAGAACTCTTGACCACAATACCTTCAATTCTCAAGGCGTTTGCCTGAAAAATCGGTAATCTGCCAAACGCAATGGTCCTAAATGGGCTCTGATGGCACCTGCTATTATTATTATATTTTAGTGTTCATTTATGTCCAGGAATTAAACCTACCAGTAATCTCATTTGATCTCTTGCTAACGTTGATGTAGCTTTTAAATCTATTAAGGACATGAACTGCGAAACGCTCTTTATGACACCTCCAGAAGAAGAGGTGTTAATTCATGCAAATCACAAAGTAAAAATTTCAGGTTGACGGTTTGTCAACTTGTCCTCCTATTTGAGGAATTGTAACAATGAGCCAATTTTTTATCTTTCGCGAAAGGAAAACAAAACGAAAAGTCGGTGAAAACTTTCAGAAATCAGAAATTTCCAGTCACGGCTAGGACATCAAGGATACGGAAACGGCAAAGAAAACTGACAGTAAATATGATCACTTGCAATGTATGTACAAAGCAATGATACAGAACGACAAGAAGTGTTTAAAGACCTAACAGAAATAGAACTCGTGAGGGATTAGGGATGCCATGAGGGATTGAAGAAGATAACTGGCGGGGTAAAAAATTAAGGAGATTGAAGTGCGGGAAGCAGTCGCAGCTGTAGGCCCCAATCATGCATATATAGATTCCTACTAAAAGATCTGATTCATTCTTAAGTTAAAGGCGCCCATTGTATTTCGGCAATAATCTAACTTTTCGGGTTAATAGATAAAATCACTAACGGCGTGCTCCATATGTTGGGAAAATTTTTATTTTCCAAGTTGCCTTTGGGCATAAAGAATCCAGATGTAAGCAGCAACAGCAGCGACTTCTTATTGAAGCTGTCGAATTGTTGCTACTTTTGTGCATTCCCGTCATTACCCTAATTTTCCCTTTCACATTTCTTCAATTCCTCTTCTCAAACTGTTTACTTTCATAATAATGGTCACACCTTAGTACAAAAAGCAAACGACAGTTGACTAGACACGATGAAATTCAAGAGTAAGTATAGTTTCTTTAGGCTACTGTTACATATCCTCCTACATGTCTTCTTTTTACAATAAATCGGCTCTTATTTCTGGAGTTGGACTCCTAAATTGGAAGCATAAATTTGTAGATATTGTCTACTACACGACCGTTTCCCAATTGGTGGTTCTTGGGCAGCCAAAGGCCCACAATTATTTTACTGGGAGTTCACGCTCAAATTTTCGAATTGTGGAAAGAATATAAATTTTGATAAACTTTGACGGAAATGCGAGGTCACCATTCACAACAAATTCCTATTTTATATCGTATGTGTAAACAATACATTCTTCATAAAAGTCACGCATGTTTATTTAGTTTTCCAAAAGGATTGCTTCGCTGCAGCATTGAGGTGCGTGGCAGAAACCATGATATCCGGGAGTTGACGACAAAATATGTTTGGGAATTGCTGGTCTATACTAATACTTCAGAAGCGAAAATATTGTTGGAGAAAAACGCACGACAAAAGCAGTAACAATTCAACTCAATGAAATATTTGATATGATCTTAAGCGCTATCTCCCTTGAATCAAGCATACTCGAGAAATACGGAAGAAAACTTTTACACATTACAATTTCTTCTTATTTGTAGATTCTCCGCTGTTTAAATAAGTCACTTTGATTAGTTCCTTCCATTTCTTTCGGTTTACGTGCCTTCCCCCACCAAGCCAATACTTCATCAGAGTCTTAGGTGGTAGATTTATTAGAAAATTCACAGAGAAATTTAATTCTCATTTTTTAGTCCTTTCTTACAGTTTCTCCTTTTTATTCATTATTTGTGTTTATTCCAATTATTTTACTCTCTTAACCTTCGATACTTTTCTGATTTCGTTCTTCGCAGTCATGGCTAATTGGCTCACTTCAAGCACCTACTATTACTAGAAATCTATCGTATCTGAACCATCTAAATTGAAGTTTTTGGTTCTTTGATTTAGATATTCTTTAGCCCCGAATCGATGCCTTAATTTTAAAGCTTTCCTCGCAAGGATCTCTTACCCGTTATTTGCAGACATATTTCTCTTCTGCGTCCAATAGCCCAGATCTTAATGTATGTATACGTCCATATAACTAACAAGTTTCAAACACTTACTGGTTTTGTCATGAATCATATATCTCTAATTCTGCTCTCTGGACTTTAACATTAAAATAGTTAAAATGTTTTCATAAGAAATATGATTAGTTCTATTTTAGCTGTTTTCATTGTCAGCGAATTTTAGTTAGAATATGAGCAACTTAACACGGAGTGAAGTTGAAATTGCTAATACGATACCGAAAGTCTGTGTAGGGTACTTCAAATTTAGAAACCATCGGATGACTTGTTTCTAAATTTCTGATACCTTAAGCGGATATAATTGATAAATTACAGAAACTTTTCGTGATTTTTGTTTCCTGTAATGTCGAGCTTCTTAACATACGTATGTACATAGTAAGTCGATATTTCTCTTCTAAATTGTTGTTGAACATTCTTCTTATGCTTACAGAAAAGAAATGATTCATTTGTTTCCATTTTTTCTAGTGTTTCTAGAAATTGAGGGATAATCACAATTATGTCTCTGATTGCCTTTTCTAGATAGTCGATTTTACCCATATCCTCACCTATTTCCACAACGTACTTCGAAAGCTTCTGTAACATTTCTCAACAACCCCTTCCACTGTTCTTATTTAATTTTCAGACCTATTTCCGATAAACATGAGAACTTGCAGGCATGTATCTTCGCGAATGACAAAAAAAATAGCAAAGTGCATTATTTATTCGTAATATTAAGGCCGGGTCGGGACAGGATATCGATTCGCGTGGAAATCAAATGACTATTCGACGCTAGGAGAATCAAAGTGGCCATGCATCGTTCCCAAACTGCATCCGATTTGAATTTTCGCACACGTCCCATAGGCTTGCACCCGTTTGCGAAGCGCGGACGCGCACACTCTGTATATAAGGTCGTTACATAATGCATGCATGTGCATGTGCACCACCATGCATCGTCAGTGGGTAGGATCGAGCCTCATACGCAATCTCTATTTACCGCCACGTATGTAAACGGCATATACGGCCGTACGTACGTAGATTATTGTTATGTACTCTATCGGAGTATATAACACCGTTCGCCACGTTGCCAAAGCCCCTACTTCCATCTCTCTTCCGTTACGGCCTTCCTAGATTCTAACACTTGCGCACTATTGACTATAGATTTATTCGCAATTTGTCATTATTTTTGCATTCTCTCTCTCTATGTATACGTACGTGTGCGTGTGTGTCTGTTCGGGCTTGTCCCTTCCAACCCCTGAGCCTCCGACCAACGACCCGGTCGCCACCCCCACGAGCGGCTCTGACCGACAGCTCTAAGCTCATTCCTCTCTCGACCGACCCGGTCGGCCACCCCCTGACAATAAAATCAAATTTATATTATAATTTGAAATTCGCCGTATACATAGATGACCGTTGCGCCGGTCGCTGGATCGGGTAAACGCGGCCGATCGCCATTGGCCGGGAGCGCTTCCGGTTGACAAAAATTCGCGAAAAATCGCCGCCGATAGTTGGATACGTGTGCAAGTGCAAATAGTAATTATTAATTTCGATGGGGCGGCGTCGGGGACCGCTCTTCCACTGTTTCCTCCAACCGTTTAGATCGATATAATCGGATTCATATTCTATAAAATAAATTACATACGTACTTAATGTATACATGAGGGCTCCAAATCATAGAATGCCTGGAATCATTACGAAAGAACGCATCTGAGGAACTAAGGCAAAAGTTCTCTAAATAGAAAATAGGGCCTTAAAGACACATCACACTAACGAAAGAGTGAAGCATCCGCCTTGGTATTGGTCTCTTTTCAACTGAAGATGGCCGGGTAGCTATCGATGGATCCACATCGAAAAATTATTCATATATTTAGAGAGGATGCAGGCTCCAAACATGATGATGACTTGCCAAGATCGAAATAGGCAAATGCAGAAGGAAAAAGAAATAATAAAATTGGGTAAATGGAATATTAGAAGCTTATATGAAAATGAGATGTAAATAGTAGAGGAAATGAAAAGATACAAAATTGACATATTGGGAATTAGTGAGACCAAGAAGGTGGGAGAAGGAAACACTAGACTCGGTAACAATTATAGGATATACTATTCAGGAATGAAGGTGGGAGAAAGGGCAAAGGAGGAGGTGAGGATTATTTGAGTGAAAAGATGTGTCATAAAGTCATAAAGATCCAGGCAATAAACCTTAGATTAATTACAATAACCTTAAAAGTGGAAAAAGTGGTAAGCATTTTACAAGTATATGGCCCACTTGAAGGTGCGAAAGAGTAGAAAACCTCAGAATTCTATGGGACCCTGCAGAGGGTATTTTATGAGTTGCCAGAAGGTTGCATTGGAGCATATGGAGAAAAGACGCTAAACAGAAACGGTTGGAAAATGATACGATTCTGTGTTGCAAATGCTTTAAAGATTGGAAATACTTTTTGCTATCAAACAGAGGATATGTGTACCTTTTTAGCTCGGGAAAGAAGCGCCAACAGTATAATCGAATATTTTTTGTTCTCTTCGGAAATGAATAACATTAAGACTATGAGAACTGAGAAGTTTGCAGTACTGAATACACAACACTAGTTATATCGGAAATGAATACAAGGAAGGAAATATACGAAACACAGAAAGAATATAGCAGGATTAGCATCAAGAAAATGAAGGATCGTAACGTGAGGGAGAAGTATGGGAAAGAAAGAGACGATGAATTGAGAAGAAAGGAAAAAGAAAGGAATGATTGGAATACGAAAGGAAGATGGAACATCCTTAAAAATTCGATTATCAAAGCAGCTGCGAAGGTATGTGGTATAACGAAGATAAGAAAAAATCATTACAAGATTGAATGGGGGATAATTAATTTTTATTAAAGATAAAATTAGACAGAAGAAGCAAGCCTAGAAGAAATTACAAGAAATGACTAATGAGAGAAACAAAGTCGAATATGTGGAGAATCGTAACAGAGTCAAGAAGACTGTAAGGGAAGCAAAAAATAAGAGCTGGGAAGACTTCGGAAAAGAGCTGGAGGAAACCTATGAGAGGGATAATAGGAAATCTTGGAACTAGATAAGAAATCTGAGAGGAAAACCAAAGAAGGCAAATTGTGGAACCGGGGATAAAGATGGGAACAAAAGGACAGAAACATCGGAGATAACAGAGACCTGAAAAGAATATTTTGAAGATAAGTTTGGACAGGAAGAAATACTAAACGTAGAACAAATGGAAGAAGCACAAGAGGAAGTGAAGGAACTAGAAGAAATCGCAATGGAGGAAATAGAAGAAACCATAAGAAATATCAAGAGTAGGAACAAAACGGGAGAAGACCAAATCGAGCCAGAAATGATAAAATGGATGGGAAAGACGGGAAAGAAATGGCTGCTCCAAGTATGTAAAGAAGCATGAAAAAATACCGGAAGATTGGAAGAAGAACATAATATGGCCAATCTATAAGAAAGGAAAGAAATACAAATGTGACAATTATAGAGCAATATGCTTCACTAGCTTTAAATATATACAAGAATCATCGAAAAGAGAGTAAGGAAAAGGATGGGGACGAAGGTAGAGGATGAACAGACAGCATTTAGGGTAAACCAGCAAACAAATGATAATACACACATACTTCGAAACATTACAGAAAGACAGCTTCCGAAAGACGAGGAAAGACGAGGAACTATATCTAACATTTGTTAACCTAAAGGGAGCATTAGCATAAATACCTGATTTTCTTGAAAAAATGGGCTTGACAAGTTCTTGCATTAGACCCCTCAATCATTATACTAAAAATGGTGACCATTTACCTTAAGTTCAAAGTAGCTTATAGATTCTTATTCATTTTTTCTAGTATTAATAGATGTTATGTGAGAAGAAAAATATAGCAGCATTTTATCGTTTACTTCGAAAACGAAAAGCCTGAACTCAGGTGAATTTTAACAGTCCTATTGCTTCTGATGAAAACGAAGTAGTATGTAACTGTCGGAATTAGCATCTAGCAGTTGTCCCAATTGTTATAATTAACTTTAACTCCTTATCAACCTCAGATTTTCCCTCTTACCTTAATACCCTTGAGGAAAGCTATTTGGAAGCTTGAGAACAACATTCCGTGGATTCTCTGGAGAAGAGAATGCTCGGTTTTGATGATTTACAAATCCATTACTTTAACTAAAGCGGCGGCTTGATTTTCTTCTCCATTTTTTCAACCCAGCATCGAGCTCACGCCAAAATCTCTCCCTGTTAGAAGCTTCTATTTGTTTCTATATAATCTCCAATAATCCATTCATTCACAATATTAAAATGCGAACACCTTTGCTTTCCTCCTCCTAACCGTCTTAATCGCAATGCAGACCACATGTCCAACCCCTCACGATCTGAACGCCGTTTCTACGTACTACATACAATGAAACCTAATTATCGCATTCGATATGCGCCAGGTCGAGTCATCGTGCAGTCATCAGAAAAAAGAACGAAAACGACGCCGTCCGACCCCTTAAACTATCCTGTCCGGGGTAGTTATTTTAATTTAGTCCGATTTTTTCATCCGTTCCTCGCTTTAATAGTCCGACTCGTCCCTTCCGATCCGTTTCAATGTTTCTCTCCATTATTATTACTTTGCGCCGCGTCGTCATCGTCGTGGGCCCGTTGCGGTGTAATAGTCGGTACGGTTGGTACCTTGACCCCACGATACACCGCGGGGCAGATGGTAAATAGGCTTGAAAAATAATCGAGGAGGAAAAAAGAAATTGACCTCCTGCTTGCGCGCGTTCGTTTTGTTATTAGAATAAAACGAAGAAAGGTGAAGGTAATTGATGTATTAGGTGGTGTGTAGGTGAGGACGTCAGGGATACGGTTGTTATTTCAAAAGGTTGACTAGTTCGGAAGAGTCGTGTTGGGGGAGGAAATGAGAATGTATAACAGAATCGTTAGATAGTATTGTTTTCTGTTTCATATGGTATATGAAGAAATGATGATGAATTGATAAGATGACTTTTGCTGTTGTTGCTTCGTTGGTGTAATTTAAGCCAATCATTAAACTTACACCGATGCTACTGTAACAACGAAACCAAGACTTTCTCACTGCGTTGCCCAGTCACTACAGGTACTAACTTCACTACATCTGCATCTTAGTTACAACCCAACATTTCGTATCCAACTTCTTCGAAAATTTACTATTGGATCTCCAATACTAAGCATTATTGTTGGTAGTGCTAATCCATCTCAAGCTAACTCTTTGAAATTATACGAATGAACCGTTGTACCATGAACCTTGTTTACTAATTGCACTAAAGAGTACCAAGTTCACCAAAGTTCGCGACTGAGATCTTCTTTGTTTTGTATCCCATCTTCAACTAAGTCTTTAACATTTTAAAGCTAAACTATTACACCATAAACTTCGCCTAGCATTTGCACTAAAGAGTACCAGGTGCACCAAAATTCACGACTTATATCTCCTTTCTTGGGTATGTCCTTCGCCTTGGATAACAACTTCATTACCGAAATTCGCATTAGAAAATAGGAAAATCAGTGCCAATGTATAATAACAAGCTACGAAGCAATAGTGTATACGTAACATATGTGAGATCAATAGCAACAGGAGGTACCAAATAGAAAAAGTGCAACAATAAAACGTTTTCTAAGGACAGCGGAAATGAAGATTGGTTGTTGAATAATGGATTAGATATACCGACAAGGTAAGACAAACCTATTGCAGTGAAATGGATGACAGATAGAACTACAGCTGTGGAGAGATCGTATGGAAACACTTGGAAATGATTAAAAAGAGAAAATCTAACAAAAATAGTATTCTCACGATCCACAAAAGGAACGGCACGAAAACTTGTCTTTTACTTTTAAAAACTGAAATGAGGCATATAATGACTGGACTCAACTGAAGGTAGACCATGAAATCACTGCGAAAAGCACAACAATCCAAGAAATACTGCTGAGAACCTGAAAAATCTGAAGAAAGAAAAGTTACGTACATCCATGAAATTTGGAAGAAATGTTTAAAAAGTACCAATTACAAAGATGTCATGAAGCCAGCTAAAGTCAGAGGATGCATGTGATAAAATAAGGGAGAATTTCAGCTACATACATCTAAACATCATGCAGCTACGAAATCTTCAAAATTATGACTATAAATTTCCGATCAAAAATATACAATGTGAATCTAGTGAAGGGTAGATGAAATAGAATATAGCGCAAATAGCAATTCAGTGCTTCGACAAATTTTTGAAGTACGAGAAGAAAACTTGAATGGACAACCTCACAGAGATATGGTTGTGGCTTCACAATACACATTTCGACTATAAGATTACCATCCTTAATATTCAAACGACGAAGAGAAAAATACCTCGCTGTTCAGAGATATTTTAAATGACGCTCTTGACTACATATTTCCTGTAAAACAAATATGCGTGTGAGGCTGCCTTTCGTTTATATCTTCTCCAATGAAGATGACAACCTAGTTGTCGAAATTCGTATTTAAAGGTACCTATCCAAATTGGAACAGTAGGAGCACAATTTAGTGAATTTTTCTTGCTTAAAATTCTTAAGAACTCCATCAAAATTCCGCAGTTTTTCCACAAACATAAGAACAATGTACTTTTTAGGTAAAAAGAGGAGTGACAGGAAAACCTAGACGAAAAAAGTTAACTTCTTTTAATGTTTTTTAACTTATTTCGTCTGGGCTGGTTTCACCGTTACTCTTCTTTCCACGTAAACCTAACTGATGCATCCGTACTTCCACCTTACTAAATGTACTTTTTGTTAGCAAGAGGGTTCCATCGCTTTGGCGCCTGTTCCTCCTTAGAAACACTCTTCCAAATATACCTTCTAAAAGCTAGCAGTAATTGAGTTCTCGTGATGCTTGACGGGTGCCTCGAGACTATTTTGAACCAAATAAAGCTTTGGTATAAATGTCTTTTGTAATACGAAGGAATAGAATGTTTGATGAAGTTTATGAGTTATACTTTATTTTCTGGGGATGACAACTTAGTTATTGCAATGCGTACGTCGTATTACCCACACCGCGATTTGGGTTAGCAGATAAGCACCATTTATTTAAGCTCATTGTAGACCACATATATTAAAATTTACTTTAATCCCTCCTAACTGATAATTAGGACAAATACGTAAGTTATCACCCGAGAAGCTTCAAACCCCTAATCACCAAAATTTTCTAGTTTCTTCCAAAGAAGTAAACAATGTATGCACTTCTGTGGCAATAGTAGTGATAGATAATGACTAATGTACGCGGTTTATTTAGAATATATATTCTAGATAAACATACAATCGTCGTGTTGAGGATGCCTTAAGCTACATCTTCCTTCTCAAGCTTGGATACCCGCATAAACTCCAAAATTCTTATCCTCAAATGCATATAAAAAGAAAATGCTAAGTGTTAGAGCTCTATTTTCAAGCCTACTAAAACTCAACAGTATGTTACATAATTTCGTTATTCCAACATTTTCGAAAAATTTATAAATATATTTTTCTTTTGGAACTTGCTTCTTCAATTCAGCCTGCAAAATATTCGACAGAGTTTACTATTTCCCAAATAGAAACTTATCTGATCATCAATCTTTTTCTTTCTTGCCCTTTTTGTAAATTCGCAGCGGTTTGCAAGTTCGTAACAAATGAATATTAGACGCTAAGTCTTCAGCAAATTTTTTTCGGGAAAAACAACTTAGCAACTATTGGAATGCGTATTTGGATAATTTTAAAGCAATGTGTTAAGAGTAATAGCAGATTCATATGCGATCATCCTACAAGTTCTTAATCTTAGAAAATAGGATATGATAGGTATACAAATAAAAAAAAATTTCTAAATTGAAAGTTTGTATAATGGTCGTTATAATTTATAGAAATATTCTCTGAAAACTGACGTTACATATGTAACACTTTTCTTTTGTGTAAAATTTCTAACAGAAAGGCAAGCTTTTCGTTTCTGCACCCTGTTGTTAACAAATCGGTAACAAGCCCATCGCTTCGAGTTACGTCAAATTGGATACGTTAAGAAGACAGTTACCCAATTATCTACACATACACGCGCGGCTTATTATTTGTTGGGCGAAAAAGCAGAAGCTCGCTCCTTAAAGGAGGTTCGAAAATAACTTAATTCAACTAATAACAGGTTCCCGTTAGAAAAATTACCCACGAAGCGCTCTTTCAAAAAGTAATGACTTCATACAATTTCTCTTCTAACCACGACAAACCGCAAGCTCGACGTCTATATTCATCACATGTCCATGTGCGCAAACATAGCGGGACCATCGGCATTTTTCCCAACCGAAATGACTCCCGTACGCTAGAACTTTCTCTCGTTCGATTCTTTCTCCCTTTTCCTTTCTTTTTTCCCCCTTTCTGCGAAGCGGTGGTGTTGCGTATAATCGCTTAAAACCACAATTTAAGAAAGTCTCATCCTTCTTCTGTACGTATGTACGAAGGGCAGAGAGCCCCCTGCGCAACTAAGTAACATCTGTCTTACGTATCGCATCAGGTCGGTACGAGAAAATTTTTTAAACGGATTTTTTCCCGGCCGGTTCCGTTTCTTCGGTAACCCTTCGCTTCCTTTTCTCGCTTCTCTCTCTCTCTCTTGTCTTCGGCGTCGAAATTTATATCCAGCCTCGTGGAAACACATTGTTCCCCATTTGCATACGGCATAGAGTGAGTGGTTGGTCGATATTATACGTAAGCTGGAACAAAAGGCGATTGCCGTATGCCGGTGGAAATTTATCTGCTTCCTTTTCGGACACTGAAGGTTTATGGATAACGAAAAAACTGGGGTGACGATGCGAAAAAGGAGCGATATGATGGAAAAGATGTAGGGTATGCAAAAGACCTACAGATGCTTTATGTATGTACGTATGGGAGATTCTATCATTCCATTACTTTCCGTTCCTTTTGTCCCCTTGTCAGTTATTTTTTCTTCATTTCATAACAACGTTCATCGCCAGTTCATCAAATCACAATTTTACCTGATTAGTAGTCTATCCTTTTGGACATTGATTTTTCGTTAGTTTCATAGAAAACATTAATACATGCATACCTAATCAATGATTGTTTCTTATCTTAATCATCAGATTACTATACCTCACCATACGTTTTATTCAATGACGCGGGGAAGGAAGCAAAAGGACAAAAGGGAAACAAAACGAAACCGACGGCACATTAACCAAATATTTATGCCCCTTTCGGACCTCTACGGCCGCAGTTGTAAATACATTTTTATTGGGACCTCGAACGTCCGCCGTCCGTTCGTACGGCCGCGGCTGCTACCGCCTTTCTTACCTTACCTCACCTTAAAGAGAAATGCACCTTCCTGTGGCGCTGTCGTAAATCTTAGGACCGTTTCAGCCGAGTCGCTAGCACGCGGTTTTTTCCGGCTACCGCATCAATGTATGTATGTACGTACTACAGCTACTTGATCATTTCATTACAAGTCATTAGTTTTATGACATCTGGAGAGGATCGTCTGCATATTGGATGACAAGACAATTTACAACTTGCGAAGGAATTGCGGTGAAAGGGGGCAAGCCCGAAGTGTCAGGGTGGCGTGACGACAGGAAAATTAGCAAAGAAGTGAAGATCGTGTCAAAAGTGAAATTTTAACGTGTCGTCCATTTCGTGTAATAGAGTCGAGGTTGAGGCCCATCTGTATGATCTATAGTATTCGGTTGTATTTGAAACTTCCCTAGTTCGAAAGTTCTTATAACTTTTTACCCACGAACGTCCTGAAGAAGCCCATGAGATTGTTCTTCTTTTGTTTCGAAAAGCTGAAAGCTTAACGCGTTCACTGCCGAAGTTAAGCCCATGGATTTCTAACAAGAATATCCAGTGACACATCGTGTGTCACTGTCATGAGCGGCGAAAGTGTTAAGTAAGAAAATAACTATGCGACAGCAGAACACAATTTGCGACACTCAAATTGCCTCCTGATCATCCATAATTCTAAAAAGTCCCTTTCCCAAGTTAACCGAAATGTTATCTACGTCACACCTTGATTTTTTCTAACACTGATCAAGTCCGGTAAGCAATTTTTAAAAGACCCGATCTACTGCTGTATAGTGACTCCATCAGTAGTAGCTTCATTCTATACTAAATTTGAGTTTTTAGCTACTCTGCCATTGAAATGATGGCGTAACTACGCATGAAAATCATCCACCATGTTCTCATCTTCAGACCATCCTAAGTACAAATTACTTTGACAATAAGCAGTCCTGATTAAGGCTAACATGAAACCAACAGCCAACAGACCAACGGATTATTGAAATCTTGGCCGAAACAAGTGTATATGCGAAAATATTTATTCACGAATATGTCATTCACAGCAATGTGTGATCAATAAGGTTTGATAAAAGATTGGATGATGTGTTATCATTAACTAGTGTAAACCGGTCTTTGTCTCCACTTACGTGCAAGACGCGACATTAAAATTCGGAGAAGTAAGAGCGTCAGTCCGGTTTACACTACCCTGATAATGATAATACGTTATCCACCCTTTTATCAAACCGTAGGTATCAATGCGAAAATTCCGCAACACTTGAAGAAACAGAAATTGCGGATGCTTGTGAAATTGAAGTCGTTACTGCAACATAGCTGACATTCATTTATCCCAACATGTGAATGGGAAGTTGATGGCTTGTCTGAGCAACCATAAGTTCCCTTTGGTCCCCGTACCATTTACCGACACCTAGGCCAACACAGTTAAACTTACGACCAAGGAAGAAAAACACGCGTTGATTTTGGCCGAGGTATCCTACACTTGACCCAGCATGCGATGCTAGCATTAATATTCTCCATTCAACCATCGATGAAAACGGTTCAAATATCATAGCTGTTAAAAGCAAGCCAGAACAAGAAGGAAATTGTTTTCTTCCCTTTTAAATGATAGAGTACCTACGCGAAAGAATCGTCTACCGTAGAGGACAATCCATTGTACGAATAAGTATAACAATAGACAGTCCTGATGAAAGCTACCTTGAAAACAACAGCAGACTGATTATTGTAATGTTATATCGACCGTTGGACCAGACTTTGGCCGACACAAATACTGATGCCAAAAGATTTATCCTCGAATATTCCATCCACACACAATATGTGATCATTGCTATAATTCTATAATATATAATTCAATGCTCGTAGGAACAAAGATGCAAGATTGCGGATGTTGGTGAAATTAACGTCGCTACTACAATAGCAGTAGTTGACTCTCACGCATACCAATATGTGGACGGGAAGTTGGTGGCTTCTCTGAGCCCCTATGAATTTTTATCTCCATCTCATTTACCGACACCTACGCCAACGCAGTTGAACTAAGCTCAATTACGACCAACGAAGAGAAACACACGTTGATTTTGGGTGAGGTATCCCACACTTGACCCAGCATATGGTGCAGGCATTAATATTCCACATTAAACAGACTATGAAGACGGTTCAAAGATCATAATTGTTAAGAACAATTCAGCAGAAAACATGGTTTTCTTCCTATTCCCTTCTATGCTACCGCATATTTATGCGATTCCAAGAAAATTATCTAATAGCATGGAAATTAAATTTCTTAGAAAGAACATCCTCAGAGGTGAAAGCAGATGCGCTTGGAAACATCGAACATACCCCGACCTGTAGAAAATTGTGATAATCCAAGCAGTATGACAGATAAAACTAAGCTTTGTTACTGTTCAAAATACTTTGGCATCATAATTCAGTTCGCAAAGTTGATGTGCAATGTGGAAACCATCACTGTATTGTTAATTATCTAGGTAAGTAAAGTTGGCCCGAATAAAATTGGGCAAGATATAGCTCGCATTGCTTTGTAACCAAAACCATTTGTAGATGAGCATAATTGTGAACCAACCACGTTGACAATAAATCGGTCAATTCCAGATTATTTTCTGCTGAAAGTTGTTCTTAGTTTCTGTTAGATACCTATTAATATGGCTCTGTCTATTACTTTCCGAAACGTCATCACTTTCACTGTCTCAACAAATCTCGCAACTTTAATTTTTTACTATTTAATTCATTGTACATTCTAACATTTGTAATTACTCGCTGAAATACTTGAAGATTTTTGTGTAATTCTAACGCTTACCTTTGGCCCTCAAAATTTCGCTTTGCCAATGAAGACAACTCTCCTTTGATAACCCAAACTATCTGAAGTTGGAGGAGACGTAGTGTTGAAGGTTGATCTGGATCTTCGCCTAGGATTTGTTGCGGCAATAAATTACGAGCTCTTGAAATTCGGATCTGAACCATCCAGGGCTAACCAGACGAATGACTCTTCTCATCACTGACTGTATCCTGCTGATGAGTCCTAATAAGGACGAAATTGTATTTCACGGTTACAGTCCGCGATTAATAAACCATAATTCCCCTCCGTGATAATTATCGTATGCGATGTGTGCCTTCTTTGCCGGCCATTGCACAGCTTTCCGACAAATGTACGACTCTGGTACCTCGTTTTAGGGAGAGCCATTCAGAGTTTTTGTTCGATATCCCTGGACTTTTCGCATCTGTGTTGTTGAGGGATTTCGATTAATGTATTCTCATTTTATCATCGAGAACCAGGTTAGAAAAGAATTCGCCTTATTGCTTCTCGAACAAATAAAGAACTTCTGGAAAAGCTTTATTAACATATATCGTCATATTACAATTGACTACATAAAGTACGAAAGTGTACCGTATATGTACATACGTGCTAATTCGTGTGAGAAAATCCTAATGATCAAAAACCAACAACCACGTCTTAGCTCATCTTTGATTTTTGCTCCACTTTCATTGAACTTTTTCCCCATTTTTGCCAGATTTCTAAGCTTTCCAATCTTATCATTGAACAGTTGTTCACAAACTTTCACCTTATCCAAATGCTCTTTACTGCTACTGAAATGTTTTTCTACCAAATTTGCAGGTTTCACTTTTTTTTCTCTTCATTTGTGAGTTTATGGTTTATGAGGTAGCACAAACGTTGAGATACGTCCAGAACAGAATCAGATAATTTCTTTGGGCAATAGTGCAAACTTGCGTTATCTAGTAATATTATCGTTGCTGAAAACGTTGACAAACAAATCACTCTGGAAAATCAGTTTTTGACCATTCTTGGTGATCATATCTTTACTATCGGAGATGATCAGAAACTTTAAAATGTTATCTAGCTTTCCTTTATTGCTTACGACAGCTTCATACTTCTTGACACATTCCTAGATGTTAGTTATTTATCCCTTTGTTACTGAAAATTTTGGCAAAAACAGCATATTCCAGAAGTAAGCTTTGTATCATGAAGATGACTATGCTCCTACTTCTTCAGAGATTTGCAACTCATCCACAGACTCGCGTTCCAAGTCAACTCTGCTTGAATGCTTGATGTAATACGGTCATTTCCTTTAAATTTTAAAACTTCCCTATTCTATCATGGTGGCTATCAAAAAGTTGGGTAGTAACACAATATTTTTTACGGGAACAGCATCTTTTAGGATTCATTCTTAAATCATGATGATTATGCGCGTGCTGTCTGAGATGGAGGGTTCATGAACAAACAAGAATTAAGTTACTCGAGAAAATTTTCTGACAGGTTTCAAAACTACAACGACCAGGAAATTTTGAGCATTTGGAGCATCTAATTATTTCATAATTTTTTATTTCCTACAATTACATTGTATCGCTTCAAATCTCAAAACAAAAACTACCACATATGGGAAAAAGACGCTACGAAAATCTGTTCACCTAGACAGTAAAAATTACAGGCATTTAACAACCTACGAGTTCAAAAAAACCATGTGTTAGAGATAATCACAGGTTGCTCCGATAAGAATATATCCGGCATGGCAATGGAACGGCCAAACCTTCGACTCGAACAGAGCAAGAGTAACGTTTCGAACTTGAATGTTCAAACGGAGCAGGTGCTCGATACTTTGTATTTCTTTTTTCTTCCTTCGGCCTGTTCTTGAAACAATACAAGACGGAAGAAGAAGGGTTACCGCGCGTACCGGCATTATTGTGGGTGGCTGTTTCTTGCAGTGACGTCCTCCTTATAAATACGTACGTACATCGAACAGATGATTGCGCGTCCGTTTCTAGAAGATACCTTTTAAAAGGTGCAGCAGCGTAAATGCGTTCGGTGGGGGTTGAAAAAGAATGAGAACTTTAATTTTTTCAAGTGCATAAAGAAGGCATCTTCCTACTTACCATATGCCGCGCACGAGGGAAAGAAATGCTTCGAAAAGGTTGACGGACAAGAAGGGGAATAAATTTCGATGATTACAATATTCATCTTGTGACATATAACAATTGCCCATTCACCAAGACTAGCGGGTGGAAAATTAAAAAATTGCGCCCATCGCCGTTGACATTTGCGTGCGTCGGGGAATTTTCGACTGAAACTGACGGATTCTTTATTTCGCATTATTATATTATGTCAATATGTGTACTTTTGAATAAGGCATGTAATTTTGCTGACAATCACCAACATCCGTAAGTTTAATAACCATATACTCGGGGCGATGAAATTCGTAAAAATTTCACGCATATCGTATTACCCACGAAAACCATAAAGACGCCCACATCCTGTTATTTCAACATATTTTATCATGTCATCGTGCAGCGTGCCCCGAGCTCAATTCGGCGTTATGGCTAACTTTGTTATTGGAGGAGGTACGAATTCGGTTAGGCTAGCAAAGCAAATTTTGTACCAAATACAATGATTACAACAAAAGAAACAAATTACATACCATACCTACAAGACATAAAAAGATTTTTTTATTTGTGCCCTAAAGGAGAGTCAGTAATTTATTAGTTTACTACCCCCACATCAATTTTTGCGTAATTATTCGATTATTCTGACATACATTCTGGCGTTTAGGGGATGGACTATGTACTAAGAACAGCTTCATTAACGTATTCTTAACACAAGAAAATGTATGCAGATCAGACGTCAACTAGATTTTATTTTCGTCTTAAACGTATGGTTCATAGTGTACTGCACTAAGGCATTTGATATCTACTCCATCAGATCAGTGCCCTCGATGAAACCTACAAATATGTTAATGGAAATCTTTATTACTTCTTCCGGCGGCAGAATCCTGTATCTAAGTCTAACAATAGTCAGCTGCTGGAATTCACAGAAGACATGTTGCAGAGTTCCCTGCATCTGAGTGGTAGTCCGTGCCCTACTTGGGTTGAAGGGAAACTAAATAAGAATAGAAAATAAGGAGACCCGAACAATTGGGACCAGATGATAAAGGACCAAATTATAGGAAAGTTAAAGAACGCCTCGGCAAAGATGGATTATAGCTTATCTATATAGAAAATGTGACAGAAATGCGAGGAACTGTTCACAGAAAAGCTGCAAACAAATTAGAACAAATGAAAACAGCAACAACTAAAAATGGATCATTAAATTGCAAGGACTAAGCGCCACGGAAGAGTCAAGGAAGAAAGAAATTCAAGTCCGATATATATCAACTGTAGCAAAACGGTAAAAGAAGTTCTAAGAAAGAGAGAGAAAAATATGTCAAACAACCAACAGTAGATGCACAAAAAGCTGTGGATCAGGAAGATAATAAGGGATTGTAAGTTTAAAAGAAATTGGACAACTAGCAGGTTACAAGAAAAGAGACGATGATTCAAGTTTATGACATGAAAGCGGACGAGAATAGCTAAAAAGATGGAGAAAGTACGTCCAATACATAATAAGTCTAAACAACGTGAATACCCAACCACCACCGAAAATGTACGTGCCTGAACTGCTTGTTGACACAAATACACCCACAAAGGAGGAAGTAATAAGTGCCTTACTAGCGATAAAGAACGGAAAATCAACATACGATGAGATGATTACCACCGATATCTTGCTTCCACTAATTCAAAAATTTTTGGTTGAGAGAGCATACCCGGAGAACTAGGAGGAAGAAGGCACTATAACAGTAGGATACCAAAAATTGGAAAGAAAGAAAGAAAAGCAAATAGTAGCCATAACAGAAAAAGACAAAGATATGGCAGGTTTCCTGTGTTATCCAAAAAGTTAATGCTCTAAATTCATCTTTCACCACCGCCACGTATTGCATGGCCGTGTTGCATCCAATGGTGAATGATGATACGGGTATGGGTATGACATCCATTTCAGTGAGGTGAGTGAAGTGTTGCGTACCATCTAACTACTGACCAGTCCCACGCAAGTGCACAAGCACTAAAAAACAAAAGTCTATGAACTAATGTCTTCCTTGTGCTTCTTTTTTCCTACCTATTATCCTATCAACTGCAGGATAGAAGCCTTGTCCATCATTTTATTATTTACATTATTTTACTAAAAGAGGGATTAGAATAACAGATACGGTAGAAAATGAGGGGAGGGATTGATAAAAATCGCTGAATGGATACCATGTACATCAAATGGTAGGATGAATCTAAAAAGAAATGAAAAAACCTATTCCAAAAGGAAAACTAGGAATAGAACAGCTCGGAACAGGATAAACAAGTTACTGGTGTTAATTTTACACCAAAGCAATGTGCGCTGACTGTGCCAAATCCGGGGCAAAGTAGGTACTGATTTCTGAATAAAACAAACATGCATATATTAATTTTTGTTAATAGCTGAAGGATAACCAAGGAGTTAATTTTTCTAGATAGTAACTGATTTTATTAATGAATTTAATAAGAGTAGATATAGTTACGAATGGAGAAGCATTTGGGACACAGAATAGGTACATAGTATAGGTCTGAGCGTAAAGTGTGGAATAAAATTAATTATACTTACACGATTGACCACCATTCAAAGTCCTCGGGTCAGTCGATTTTCATTCTAAACTGCACTTCTTTTGACATAAGCACAATCCCGTGTCTAATACATCGACGGCGCAAGAGGTCCATTATCAAAAAGCAATTTACGAAGTGCAATTGGATATTTGGACATAAAAAGGTAATCTAAGAAGATCCCTTTCATATTCCTTAAATCAAAATTTACAACAATGACAAGAAATATAAGTGGAAATCCGAAAGACAATATTTTATTTCCTTTTATCTCTGAATAGAGGATTAAGGACCTAAACAGATAGATGAGTTGACCTACCTTTCCATTTAAAAAATTTAGGCAACCGATGGCATGATGTAATGGACCCTTTGGGCCAGCTAAAAACGGCGTTCAAGTGAGGGACGTTCCGATAAGGTCACTGTAATTGCGTTCACGCGTGGAAGAAACTGAAGAAATGACATTAAAGGCCTGAAAATGGACGTGACTTGCTAGTGGAGAAAAGAGCCGTTCTGGAAGACAAGTTGACCTTGAGAAGATACTTCAAATATAGCACTACTAAAGCTCTATGCACCCTGTGAACCTGCAGGACAGTAGGAAGCACATGAAGACTGAAGGCCAATAATGATGCATTGGATATATCCACAACTATGGAGGCGCCACTTGTCCTACTGCCCCAGATCTGGTGGTTAAATAATCGGGTAAGATAAGAACCTTTAGGAAAAACATTGAGAAGAGATATTCCATCTGATTGAAGGGTAGGATCCTTAATAAGGTTAGCAGTACATACGGCCTCAGAAGACGCCCGAGAGTGTAGCGCAACTGATAGGGATGTGAAGCCGGCACTGTGGAAGCTTCTCAAAAGCAATAGTTCCGTCTGGTTCACAGTTGAATCTAAGATGGGTAGCTAATCTTGAATAGGGTTGTTTGAGGCCGAAACGGGGTAGATCATAAACAACAGCCTGGGAACCCATGTAACCGTATTGCAAGTCGAGGTTGTAGGCTTGTCTACATGTGCCCAAATCATAACATAGAAATACATTAGAAACAAGAGGTTCTATATGACGACTGCCAACTAAGTTGCTATCAAGTCGATGCAAAACGTTCCTATTCTGAACAGAAGTCGACGGTATAACTTTGATTAGTTTTATTCCATTCTTTACAGATGCACTGTGCGGGCAAAAGACATAAATTTCAGGGTGTTGTTATAACATATGTCCACCTGTACGTTATTGAAAAATCTTAGTGCACGATGTGTATTTCACTTGCCAACATTTTGAATTATTTTTTCCACAATTTCTTTTCGAAAAGTTGGAAGTTAAAACGCTTTCTGTATATGCTAAATTTTTGGACTTATGATCTATGGACCACCAAACAATAGCAGTGAAACGAAGACCCGTGAAAGAAAAACTATTTTAGTCCAATCCCGCCTTTTCACATCGTTTTTAAATGTTCTGCGTAAGTTTAACATTTTAAAAATTCATCTGGGAAATCTTCGATCCCAGATTAAGCCCACTTGCACAAACAATCAATGTTGTTCCAGTTAGGTTCTAAATTATCTCCTGTTGATGGCAACAACTATGAAGATACCATTTGCTATCTCCCAAAATTTGATAAGCAATTACATTAGCCTCCAATGACCAAGTGGGACCATTGCAAACCTTAAACCATTGATATCTCTTTGGATTTGCCTTCCATGACAAACCTTGAGTTCGGATTTTGTCGATAATGACAAGTTTTTATCACCTTAATTCGTTGTTATCGCCCCCTTTTTGCCAACTGGTAAATCACCCATAACACTGTCTCCAATAAAATTGGCACCATTGGCACACCGATTTGAATACCTCAAAATATCAACTTGGGAAACTAAGTTGTCATTTTCAGTGGAGAAACCACAAAAGAAAAAGCTTCAAGTAATATTTACCGGTTACGTTTTTTTCTTTGGTTTTTTCAATTGAGGATGACAATTCTTTAGAGGTAACCACACCGATGCGATGGTGTAAGGTTAAAAACCACTCATTTTTCTTTATTTTAGTTCATTCTAAATGACAACTTTTTGTCTTTTCCTAAAATTTGTTTCTTCATAAATTTTACCTTCTTATCTTTTGACCCACAGAGAAGCAAACGCACCCCCTTCGTAACGTTTGAACTAATGTACATTAGGTTGACAAGGAAACTACAATAAATATTGATATTTATATCGTGCCCATTGTTATGCATTGAATATACTTACACAATCCTGACGTCCTCTATGGATATAAAAGAATTTTTTTGTCTGGTTATTTATGGATTCTATTGACAAAGTTCTTGCAGTAACTAACTAAACTAAAAGTGTAATTTTAAAGAATTTATTCAATAGTTAGTAGGATTGTGTAATATCCATGACTATCTATTTCAACTTTCAAACCACACCCTATACATCACCCTCAGTTCGCAATCCCCGGAGATTTAATAACTCCTTTATTAAAAAAGAAAACCTTAAAGTGACGCGAAAAATTGGAAGAGCGCGCGGGTAGCGACCCCCTTTAAGAGGCGGCCAAGTACGAAAGATTGTGAAAGAAATCAAAGAATTCCTCGGTTGTCTCGAATTAAAAAGTTTAATTTTATTATTTCACTTAAATTGGTCGTGAAATTTTCCATGTTCGATTTTATCTTTTCTTCTCTCCTCTTAGCTGAAAGGGTTTAAGGAAGGTTTCTTTTAGATTTCATAATGATGAAGTTACGAGGAAATTGAGAATCTGAGTCCTAGGAAAAATGTATAAAGGACTAAGCTTAACTTAGACTATGTGCTTTTGAACCGTTATTCCTCTTTAATTCGTCTGGAAAAAACGATGGTCTTTAGACCGAGAATGTGATTTTTTTCTGTTTTGATACTTACTTAGGTTGGAAGACATATGTATGTGTGCCTTAGGAGTATTGTCACGTAAATACACAAACATAAAAGAATTGGAAACAAATGCTTTGGGAGCAATCATCTCTTTGGATTATTTGGTTAGAAAGAATGACTCTAAAGCACAAAATGTCCACCTATTTATACTAGTGTATTAACACAAGAAGTTCCGAAATTTGTACTCTAGGAACATAAAAACAAAGCCGATCACTAGAGTTTGTTAAAAACGTGGATGACGTGTAATCATTAAGTAAGGTAAATCGGACTGACCCTGACATTCAATAATAACTTATTAGTGACAACTTATCGTTGACTAGTAGAATGCGGAGGAGTGACAGGGTCAGTCCGATTTACACTACTTAATGATAACACGTCATCCACCTTTTCAACAAACTCTACTGATTACTGTTGATCTCCTATTGGAAAGAATGATAATCGAAAAGCATAAGATTTCGATTTTTTCTTTCACACCACATGTCGTTACAAATTCAAATCTAAGCTGAATCCAGGAAATCGTAACATGGACAATGGACGTCCTAATTACGAAAAAAGGGACGGCATTTTCAAAACGAAACGAACCCCATTACTTCCAACTTCCTTCCACTTCTTTTTTCTCTAATTAATTAAAACTACTCATTTAGGACGTACGAAAACAGGAAATCCAACACATGTCACACGCATCCACGTCAATCAAAGTCCAAATTGATACCTGTCACCGGTACCCGCGACTCCTACTGTCTTTTGTTCGCGACGTTTATCGTCTTAGAAAAGAAAAAAGAAGAACTACAAACGAAGGAACGAACAACATCGAAACAAAACAAAACTATCGGCGCATCGCTGTGGGCGGCGCTACTTCGTTATGCAAATTTGCATGCGTGGAAAGTTGTAATTTTCTTTTTTCCCTAGCCTCGCATGAACTGGCTGTATTCAATTAGGATTCTCGGGCAAAAAATCGGTTGGCGAAGCAATAGTAGTTATTAATGATAGTCATTTGTTTGGCGGAACGTGAAATTTACGAAAAGATCCCTAATCAGTGCCTTTTCGGCGTTGTTACAATGTATTTTTTTCTGTTAATTCCATTAATTAAGTTTGCTCTAATTTCTTGTGCTTAGATATTAATTAGAAAACTTCACACAAACTTACAAGACATATTCGTGTGATACATTGCTAGTCACTGTCATCATTAGCTTCTGATGCTGTACAAGGATGGATAATAGTTGTTCTCAAACTTTACCACAACACTTCCAATCCCGAGCAACTTACATCCAGTTACCAGTGTTACACTTTCTGCTCACTTCACCAAATTGACGGTCATTCCCCTATTTCCGAAAACCCTCAGATCTTGAGCGCCACCCAAAAATCTCTTTTCTTGCTGATGCGTGAAGATCCAAAGACGTTTATGAGTGAACATCCGAAGAAATGATAATATTTTCCTTTTCTTTTCTTACAGGCGAAAGACCATACAAGTGCCATCTTCCAGACTGCGGTAGAGCCTTCATCCAACTGTCCAATTTGCAGCAGCATCTGAGGAACCACGACGCCCAAGTCGAGCGGGCCAAAAACAGGCCCTTCCATTGTAACATCTGTGGAAAAGGTTTCGCGACCGAGTCCAGCCTCCGTACCCATACGTCAAAAGTAAGCCATGTACGTAGAACACAGGTTTTTCTTTTATTTGCGTTTTCGTCGGAATGCACGGTGTATAATTTTCGATTCTAATTACGTTTAGTACGGTTGACTGGTGGAGTGCAGTGTCTAAAAATTAGAATCGAAACTTCACAAAACGATCAATTCCTAAAAAGTTAAAGCCCAAACACGCAAGTGATATGCCATGAAGCAATCCTTGCGCCCTCTGTTCAATTCAAATCCCTTATTTCGATAAGCAACTATTTGAAAGTACCCTGTAGATATAGAAGCATCTTTTTAACAATCTCTGTACATTGTTTTGCTTAATTTTCTCGTAAATGTAATTCCAGTCTTAGTGACAACTCATACCAGTCAGCCGTATCCTTAATTTTTGACTTTTAGTACGAATTATGGTTAATTTAAACACGATATCAGTTAGTTAATATGATTTTCAAACTCTTTGTTTTTTGAAAAATTATTTTCATATTTTTATTGGTTTTAATTCATTTGAGATTTTCCAATGCGTATCTTACATTCACTTCTGTATGTTGTAAAATCTGAAATCAGAACGATGGGTTACAATTTTTGGCTCAATTAAGTACAGATAGATATACTATTAACACACTTAAAACTACAAAGAAGCGAAAGTTACAATATAAATCGATTAGGGAAGGTGTCGATGTTTGGCTTATTTTCCCGAAAATGACTTTTACTTGGAGGCAATTGTCAATCTTTTCAGTTGAAGTCCAGGAGGAAAAATACTCTCAATATGTTAAACTAGAATTACTTTTTCTCCTGCTTAATTGATGACCCAAGCTGACTTTCTTGGGATTTCATCGATTAAAGCTATACACCTTTTACTTGAATTTAACAGCAAACTCGCGAAAAATCAACTTGGTCGTCAAATTCGATTAACTACAGCACAAAAAAGTCATGCAAAAACACTTCAGACTCAAATACAAGCCACATTTTACGAAGAAAAAACCTCACCGTTTTCTCGTCCAATTTCGATAATCGATCTCTCGCGATATTTCATCAATTAAGATATTAATAGCGCCCCGAACTCATTCGCGCCCTCTCCCCCCATTTCGCCCGGAAAAAGGCGGACGACCCCGGAAAAATGGCCAACGCCGCAGAAAAAGCGATTAGCCTCACGTTTAAGAATCAGTTTGCGGATTAACGGAGATTTTTAGGATCGTCGGGACACCTGCGGTCTACTCTCGCCGTCCTCGTAGTCGTCGTCTTAGCGGCTCGTCTTACCCTCCAACGCCCTCGCCGCTAATTCCCTGGCGATTTTCCCTTACCTCCTGGCGTCTCCTGGTACACAAAAGGGGTAGAAAAACCGGGACACATCTGTATAATATTTTGTTTGGGGGTGGTGATGGCGATGATGATGATGATCGTTCTCGTTTTCGTTTTTTAATGCCGATGAGTTTTTGCCGGTGAAGTAATTAAAAATGCGGTAAGAAATAAGATGGGGTACTATTAAAATTAATGCATTTTTTATATTATAGTTTGGGTAATTGCTAAACTTAAATCTTCAATATTGTCTCTCCTAATTATAGTTACATATTTTCAAGAAAAAATAGTATAATATTGACTTTCGTAATCCACAATGAAATATTCTAAAACACCATAAACTTTACTAGCTGTTCAATTTTTAAAAACATAATTCTTGCAAATTCTAGCCACTCTTCACAGGTTAGCTGCCCTCAAAGTGTAGCTTAGAGTTTTTATAAGTTTCTTAAGAATTATTATTATTATCATACCAATGTTGCTACGTCAAATACGCATCTTGGCAATCAAAGGTCAAACCTCAGTGGAGAGGCACCAAGAAATGCAAGCGACACACGCCTGGCTCTTTCTACAGAACACGTTTCAGCATTTCAGAGTTGGCTCTCAACTGTAAATTATGTGCGAAATGGTGACTATCCAAAGTCCACGTTAACACCAGAACTATTGAACACGACAATTTAACTATCGAAATATGCATTTGGAACAGATCGATATGATTAGATCAAAAATTATTTAATTTGAGTTCTATCTCAATGACAGATTTGTTCTATTTTTGCGAATCTGAGAAACGTAGTTTAATCTCGTGAAAATTGCTCGAAGAAGATTCGAACACGTTCTTTGCGTATCAGATGGGAAATTATATGGTTAGATGACTTTTTCGTATAAGAATAGGTGTTGAAGGTATGAGAAGAAGAAGACTTAAATTTAAAGACGGAAAACTATTCGGCATTGCAGCCAAGGATGAGTAGAAATAAAAGTCTCCTTTTAGTAACTCTAAGCTTTTAGTAAGTACTAAAAGAGAGAATTTTATTTCTACTCATTCTTGGCTGCAATCCCCAATAGTTTTCCATCTTTAAATCTAAGTCCTAAGGTTGTGCAGCCAGTGCTTCTGCTAAAGTATAAGAAGACATTGGAGAATGGTACCGCACAGTACAATGGGTTCCTTCCCAACACCAAATTTTCCTAATTTTTTAGTCGAGGACCTCTGCTTTGAATGCTGCCTGAATCATAATTCGCGAATAACAAAAGTTTTGCCAAAGGGAAAGGTTACAGATACTTACTAGAAATGAACACAAATGTGATATAATAAGTAGTACTTACTTACTTAGTAGGCACAATAAGACAAGGCACCTTTATACCATCTTCTTAGTTGACAAACGTTGCCTGGTCAATTTACAATTTCTAGGAAATGTTCGATTTTAAAAGGAGGTTTTTAAACCATTTGATTATATCAAATTAGAATGGGATCAAATAGGTTAGTCATAACAGTAGTATAAACAGGCAAGGCCAGGAAAATGGCGTTGCAGTAGATCCAAGAAATGTGATTATGAAGAATTGGAGAAACAGGAAAAGATGGAATTAGAAAGTAAAGGGGTTCATGGATAGCAGAAGATGATTAAAGAAATTACTTTTGTTCTTTCATTCCTTAACTTATCAAATCCTTTGGGCTATACTTCTTGGAAATGGTCCTGCCAGTTTTTAGAACAAATGTCCAAAGAGTTTTATGAACCATAACTTCCCTTAGTTAACATGTAGATCTTACCCCATCAACTACTGCCTTCCAACTATCTAGGAATCGAAGCTACAACCTTCCAGGATTTGTTGGGTGAAATATAAACAAGAAACATAAGACCTATATCACAGGTAGGATAAGTTGTCTGAGCAATGTCGTATTTGGAAATAAATATATGAAAGCAAAAGCGAAAAGAAATAAATAAATAAATAATGAAAAAATGCAGCATACAAAACTTAGTTAACGAAGTGGTCGAAAGCGGGACGGAATGTGTAAACAGCACGTTGGGGCGATGAACGAAAATAGATCAGCTAAAATTAAGATGAACAGATGGCCGAGAGGAAGAATCCCATCCAGAGGACCATCCATTAAATCGACTAAATCCTGGTTTTCCTTTTGTACAGAGTAAGGCAAAATAAACAGGGAATATCCGTAGTCTGCAGTAGAAGAAAGGAAAAACACCCTTCCTAAAGAAAAGGATGTTTTCTTTGTCGTTCATTTCGTTATTCGGAGTTCCATTCCCTACAGAATTTAAACGGACAATGAACAATAAATGTATTCCAACTTGAAGAAACCTCCCCTTCAGGAATAGTGAAACGCAGTTTAGTCACACCTCGTAAAACCCGAAACAAGCATTTACTTTTGACACCAGTCGTGAAACCCTGCAAGGATACAGTTCATGAATTGCTTGTAAAATGAGCCATTCCAACGAATTTATATGTTGCAAGAACCTTACAGAACTGGAAAATTACGAGATATTGAAGGATTGGTTTTCATTTGGCCTATCCTCCGGGTAACCGTGCAAAGTACTAAGGTTTTTGCCATTGCAAAATCGTGTACATCTATAAAAGCGATGTGTTGTAGATGTCGCTTTTGATCGCCCATTATATCTTACCTATTGAAACGGGAAACGAGCAGGTATGGATAAGCACGTTACAATATAAGCTTCCAAATGGCTTCGAAAGTGCGACTATGTATGTAGGAAGACCAGTAAACTGTTTTGAAATTTAAAAGGAACACAATAAATACAAGTCCCGTAAATATTATGCGATAATATAAATAATCCGTAATTTCTCAACTGAATCGAGGTCCAACAAATCATTGTACGATATTTTCAAAACATAAAATGCGCAACTTGCCTAGAAATAAATCCGTATCTATTTTTACAAACCTGATTTCACCCTACCAAACCAATTAATTACAACCATTTTTTCCTATCTCCTTTCCTACCGCCACCACCAACGCCATCAATCGCCCCGAACAAATCAAGTTTCTCTCTCGCTAGCGCGCACAGAGGAAGAAAAGTATAAAATACTTAAATTAATAAAAGCGGTGCGTGCCGGCCGGACATTAAAAATGATCGCATGCTCAGCCACATTCTGTTTCTTCAACCCTTTGTTCTAAAACGTACCACCCTGCCTCGACGAACGAACGCCGCTCCGCGCCGCAAAGCGGTAAGATCTCGGCGTTAGGGCCGACCATTCGCTCCGTTCGCGAGGTGTATCCTTACTAGTACTTTATTTTGAGACAATAGTAATATAGTTTTCTTTAATTTACAACGAAAATAAAATACGCGAGAAATAAATTCGTTTCTCGTCCCTCGCGGTGGCTCCGGAGAATGGGTCGTGGTAGTAGGAAAACGTATATCAGGTGAAATGTGGTGGTTAGAGCTGTGCTCGGGAAATTATTTACGTTGATAATAAACATTATGTGTGTTGGAAATTCAAAGGGAAGGACGATGTGTAATAAAGCGAAATGAATGATTTTAAAAAAGTACTCGTTATAAGGGCGGCTTTGCGAGGAATGCGGAATAAAAATAGTTGGTTCAAGAATTAATCGTACAAGCCGGGAACGAATATGGTCAGCTGACCTGAGGATCTTGCACGTACACTAAGAAGATTTCGAGTTATCACGAGTACCTTACCTTGTAGCATGCACATCACAATTGTATCCTTGTTACTGGCTTCTAAGGCTTTTGGTGAAAGAGAAATGATCAACGGAAAAGTCAAAAAGATGACCGATACGGAAGTTCGTCGTTACGGTTCGAATCACCCTCTTAGATGTTGATAAAGATGGAGATTCAGCCCGTGCTGGCCCAATGAAAACGGCGTAGGTTAAAGTTCAAGAAATTAGTAACAAATCGCCACTCTCCAATTAAAGAACTGGATCACAACTGACTGTCTGGAGTCAGAGGTACCCTCTAGTTTCTTTCGTAGGTGATACGAGGTTATCCGAACCGTTTACGTTCTGGATCTTTATTTTGTCGCGAAGCGCCAAGCAAACTTACCTGTAAACTCTATTTAGAACTAACAAAAAAGAAATAAAAAAAAATTAATTGGGGCGAGCGAATGACGTTTAATGGCACTTAATTTGTCACTTGAGTTGAAACGATTAAGTTAAATTCGTTTACGCTAGCTGCTTACGTGAGGTTTACACCTTACAGCTTTAGCAGAGCGTCATTAAAACAACGTCCCCCTTAAACTACTAAAAGAATTAATTGTTTTGATCGACAAATATATTATTAAATTACTCGTCTGCCTCCCCCCTCCTCAAATACGCAAAGAATTGAATATCTCAAAAGTAAGAATAAATCAGCTAAAGATTCTAGGGAATTCTTCCCAAAACTCAACGAGTCAAGAATATAAATAAAAGCAGGACTTAACGTAATGTATTTCCGATTGTTAAACTTCGTACGGCGTGGTACTTGGTATCGGGACCGAAACTGTCCAAGATGGCGGATTTTCTCGTACTTGATGGAAAGATGTCGGAAGACCAACTTTTAGCTTCTACGATAGTTCTCAGATGTTCGCAAAAATAAATGTTTGCTCTCTACTAGTCCTATACTAGTTATATCAGCCTACATTAGTTATACTAGCCTACACTAGTTTCCCTACAATAACGTGAAAGAGAAAATGACAGGGCATCGTGATTAACAAAATAAAAGTAAAACTCACCTCCAATCGAGGGAAAAGCAAAATGTCAACGTGGACGATAATTCGAAGAGTTTTACACAACGAGAATGTAAAACTTTCCAGCTTCGAATTTCCGTGTATATCCTCGACAACGAGACTGAAATAGTGAAAATCGAATAAGTTATTCACGGAAAACGAGCTGTCGAACTGAACGTTGCGAGCAGAATAATCCCAGACGCGCATCCAACAGGCGCAAGCCTTATCAGAAACTTACGAAAGCGGGGCGCCATCTACAGCAAAAGTTGAAGCGAGGGATCAAAAGTAGCGATACAGAAAACTGTCGCAATTCGCCGTAACATGCTAGATCCCAAATACTTTCAGCAACAACTGGTATTCATCAAGGTAGTAATCTAGGACCACTTCTATTTTTGATTTTGTGCTTCCGCCTACATTGTCACAAATTCGCACCTTATAGAGAAGTGGAAGGTTTAATATGTCATCAGCAGAGCTGAAGATCTTGCAGAATAAGAAAGCTCAATTCATAGACGTGGTTGACTCTTTACAAGGCGACCTAATTAATTACGGTCGTTAATTAAGCGGCTACAAGGTAACTGTGCAATAGCTTACTAAGTAAGCACAAATTGCATTAATTAATGCCCCTAATTAATTAAGTCGTTTTGTAGAGACTTGTGCAGATTCTATGAATCAATATATTGACTTTCATAAATAGTTTACCAACGAAAGGGAGCTGATCCTTGGATTATTCCTTCTTCCTCTAAGTATATTCTAAGTATATTTCGAGACAGTGTATCGTGAGAATTAAACATGGTAATTTTAATATTAACAATATTAAGGAGCTTATTGTTTAAAAGTCACCCTGAAGAACAAGAAATCCATACGATACGACGTAGTAACCATCTCGCATTTCTTAATCACAGCTGGGTAATATTCACCTTTCTAGGGCAAATATTTTAGAATGAAAGGAGTTGATTGCATTCGGTGGTTGTATCTCGGCGGGACGTGGAGGGGGGGAGGCGAAGATCGAAATTCATATTTTCGTGTATCTAATGGCGTCATAAAAATGCCACGGTGCTTATATTTTCACTTTCGCCTAAGTTTGCGTTCCTGCGAAAAACGAAATGGAAAGGCAGAGGGGTTACGGTTTGGAAAACAGCGCGACGCTGGCAGAAATCTTAACTCTAAATTTCAATATTTATAACGTGACGCGTTCCCGTTCGCATGTTTTTCGAATATTTTCGCCGTCCCAGGATGATTAAAGTTATCGCTATTTATCGTCCGGGAGTCAGATGGAAACGGGGTCGTTTCTTTTTTCTTGGTACTTTGTCGTGAAATTTAAGTGACGCAAATTCACAAAAGGATGATCGATAACCTCTGTGGCAAATTTGCGTGATGGATTGTTTGACATGTACATCGATTGCGACATTCAACTCTTACTACTGTCACAAATTGAAATGGTTCTTCCACAATCAACTCGTCGTCTTTAATGGAAAAATCATGGAAAAAACTAGAATCATAAATTCTTCAGGCATCGTCTAAGATTACAATCATAATGGTTCAACTGGAGAAGACTTGGTGATAACAAATTTATCGTAACAAATCTAACCTTTTGCCAATGATTCTGAGGAACTTGGTGTCAAAAACCGGAAGAAGACAAAGGAGAAACAAATGTGAAGAGGAAAAGGAACGGATAGGAATCAGAAAAACAAGTTTTATAAGCCTAAGATATCTGGTGGAACCCTAATGGCATAGTGAAGGATAATAGTTCTAACTCTGAAATATTCTTGGTCGTGCTCTTTCGAGCATTAATTTGCTCTTGCTTTTCTCTTTTCTTATCCCCTAGCCCAATCTGAACCAAGCAATGGCGATCCCCTGAAAAATCAAGGTTGTCGCAACCAGTTCCAGTCGGGATTCGAATACAAAACATCACTTATCGAGAAAATCTTCAAAATCGTCTAAAGACGAGATGAGTTCGGTATAAGTAGCCCACGGTAAAGATATCACGACAGCAGATACGATTCGTGAAACGAATTTCTAACCTAAAATAGGTGGTGGAAACAAAACATATACAATAGGACCATAGTCCAAAGCATTTCTCTTTCCTTGTTTTTAAGGCGGATTGGCTTTAACAGGGTCCGAACTGTAACTTATGTCCTGTCCACCTATTCAACTTGTTGTGGAGGTGATTTGGCAAAAGTCACATTTCAACGTCCTCGAAGTTCAAACAATGGCATCTTTAAGTCATTTTTGATAATGAAGTTCTTGGAAGTAGATATTGGAAGCTTTTATTGGAATAAGGTCTGTTACAAAATAAAATAACAGCAAAGTTGAGGAAATGTTATTTTCAAAAGTTGTGCTTTCGACACGAAAGGTGAAACCAAGCAGCTTCAAGTTTCAACTTGTAGGTTTTGAAGATGGACGTTTAAACATTTGCAAAATTACAAGAATGGGCATCATTGGATGTAGAGCAGCTTTCTCAGTATCACATTCTGAAGTTCCTTGAGCGTGACTATAAAGAAGTCGATGTAAATCAAGGTTGAGGTATCAACCGAGATTAAAGCACCGATTTGAACAAAGCAACTTTATTCTCGACTGGACTCGAAGCCTAAGCATTGAAGGCACTAGGCCAGAAAAAATACTGTATAGTGCTACCATCAAAATTAAAAATATAGTTCTTACGACATCAACCTCATCAGCCTACCACCTCATCAAATAAGATCTTTTGCCCTCGAAACGCTGGTGGATACTGGAAACTCTGGTAGGACTAAAAGGCACTATTCTTGTTCAAACTTGGACATTTCCAGTTCAAGAAATCCATTCTTATGAAATTCATGCCTTCGATACATACTGTCAAACTAGGACTCATCAAGTTTCAAATTCTGATTCTCGAAAGTGATGAATTTGTTCCAGAATTGGAAATGAGACTAAGCAAACTTAAACGTCTAAAACGCGATGTATTCCTGATGAACCAATAAATGTAAAGTAGGAACTTCGGTATCCCAGACCTATCTATTTTGTAAATCAGGCGGAGGCGCCATAGATGAAAACTGACAGAAGCACTAACTTTTTAGAAATTTGGTGCTTTTTATTTCTCCCACTTAAAGACGATCCCACCTTAATCGACTACTAAACCAACCGAAAAAACCGTACATATTTTGGCACATTCAAATTTAGACAATACCATTCTTAAGAAATGAACGTCGGCTTTCAATATTTGAGCCCCAAAGAGTTGGTGGATACGTGGAACTCTCACAAGACTAATATGAAGTGATATCTTCGAAGGAAACAGAACTAAAATGTTTCCAAAGGCCAGAAATCAATAGTAATCGACGCTTCCATTTGGATGAGAGCAACTTTACTAACTTTTAGTTTTCTACCTAAACAACGTTCTCATACGAATTTGAAGTCCAAATCTTAAACATAAAAGTTAATAATTCTACATCAAAGGAAATACTTCTATTTTTACATTCCCACAATAAAAATATTATTCTTTAGCAGCCGGCGTTCATAATTAAATTATTCTATCGATTTCTCAACCTCATAAAGCTGGTAGATATCAGAAACTTTACTGAATTAAGATAGGGCACTATGTTCTTCAAAATAAAATGTCGCCAAATTTCGGAAAGTATGATTTCAAGGAATTTATGTTTATCAAGTTTCTAGTTCTTGATCTTCGAGGTGATAGGTCTCCATACATTCCCGAAATTAGAGGAATAGTATTCAACCTGGAAGATTCAGAACGGGGTATTTATCCGATAGACAAATATAATTTGAACAACTCCAGCGCCTACAGGTCTTGTACGTGGTTTTCCATTAAAAAGCTGCTGTATACCATGATGCAATCAACGATGATTGAAATATCAATTTGTGCTAAAGCATTTTTATTCATTTCTAGTTTCTACTTACTGTTAAACAGTAATCTCGCCTTAATTCAAATTCTTACCTTTCGGGTTGTTTCCACCACCTTCTTACCTTTAAATAATAGGAAAAAATGCAATTTAGCATATCATACGAAGGCAATTCGAGAAGAATAACTTTGTTTAGTGAGCAACACGTGTAGTTACAGGAATTTTAATATTTATATTTCCAAATTACAACTACATTTTACTTTTCGACATGATCGCCATTCAAATTTAGGCACTTGTCATGACGCTTAAGTTAAGTTTTAAAATACCTTCGTCAAAAAAATCTGCCGCCAAAGCCACTCTGTCATAGTATCGCGAATTGCATTGTAATTGTCGAAGTGATGTGACGCAAACCACTGTTTCATGTGCCTGAAGAAGAACATTCGGTACCAAATTCGGAGTAAAGGTGAGGGCGATTGATCAAAAACATCCCTACGTAACTGCCGCAAAAGTTCTTTATGCGCCTAGCGCTGCACGGTCTACTATTATCCTGAACTAAGACGATGTCGAAAATCAGCATGTCTGTAAACATTACACAGTTCGCGATGGTTCGCAGTTGCTGAAAGATTTCTTTCGCATACAGAAATCGTAGTACTGCACGCATTTCACATTTGCCTAAATTTTCTATGATAACGTTCATTTCCAACTTATGCACTAGACGAGTCAACTGCAGCACAATCCTCTAATTCTACTCCTCAATGCCTGCTAAACACCTGCTTACAGCGCCACTAGAATGAGGTTGCTATCTCCGTCTGTTTCTCGCCCAACCGTTTTCATAGAAACTTTGTCAGTGAAATATAATAAATATCTCGTAGAGAATTATACTTCACTGACAAAGTTCTTCCGATTTTGTTAGGAAATATGTACAGTGTGTGTGTAACTTGAAATTTTGTCTTTTATTTGATGTAAAACCTGGATTGTTTCTAGCCCAAAATATGTCCAAATAAACCACCAAATTCGAATTTGAAATATTTTGGTAACTTAAATGCACTAAATTTTAAACTAATGGAAAAAACCGCATTTCGGAAAAAATTCCCTTCTGAAGAAGTTAATGTTGGTACGTAAGTCAAGTTTTAGTTTTCAACCTGAAAGGATGATGGATTTTGAAAACTGTTGCAGGACTAATACGGCACTTCTTTCAAAGTAATAAGCGCTTAAAGTTGACCATAATCCATTCTCAAACACTTTTATGCTTTCTATCCGTTGAACTCAACACGCTTCAAATTCTTGATCTTGGCGGTGATGAGCCGCTATAAATCAACACCTAAACAAAGCATCGGTTTATGGGGAAGCAATTTGAGTGATTTTTAATTTTCCTACCTAAGCGATCTCACCCGAATTTAAAGTCGAATTTTCCTAAGATGCCGGCTGTTTAAATCTGCAAATTAAGAGAGAAGCAATGTTTTGGTGCCCTCTACGTAACAAACAACATGGAAAAACAAGAAATTCACGTTCTTATTTAAGCTAAAACATCAACATTACCAACGTCAAAAGGGATTTCAAGGATTTGTGTAGAACTATTATTACCTCAAATTCGAGAGATATCCAAATCCTGAAACTTGTGGAATCGTGCATCTTCTAAAAGGTTCTAAACCGCATTTTATTGCTATTCATTTATTTTAGAAGAATTACGAAGTAACTTCTTCATTTTTGTACAAATCCGTGACGCATAGAAATGCACGTAACGTGTGTAGTGTATATTCTCATTAATAGCTGCGTACACGTCTAAGCACCACTTAAGAAAATACCACTAACAGAGGTATGCGAATAAAACGAAAAACCGTAAGTCAATATCTTACAGTAAAAATGTATTAGGTAGAAGTTAATAAATTTTAAGGGAGTAAAATACGCGTCCATTTTATAAGGAATCTTCTTCATCCCCATTCTATGAGAAACCACACAATGAAAAGTTCCAAATGCTTCGAAAAAGAATGAAAGAAAATCTTTTATTTTTTCCGCCCCCAAACTCGTACTCCCTACGAATTTACTCCTTACCGCCCCCGAAATTCATTTCTTTTCGGCCGCCAGCTTTGGGAAAACTAACACCTGTCTTCCGGAGCCGTCGAGAACACCTTGGCGCTGGCTATAGAAAAGAATTTCGATTAAAAAGAGTTTGGGAAAGTACAAGTTAGTTTATTCTTCTCCTTCTTCCCTCGACAAATTCGACTGTCAAAATGTTAATTTGAAGTTTTCGTTCGTCGGTAGGTGCCACTTTGGGCGGTTTGGGAGAAAGGGGGAAAAGTTGAGTAGAAAAATGGGGGAAACGAATATTGAAGGTGATTGTGGATATTTCTGTTCGAAAATGGTCTTGATGGGATTTAAATGGCTTTGTATTTTATTAAGTTAAAGAAAATTTATTGACACTTTTACGTCCATCAACATTCAATAGATGAATAGATTCGAAGTATTTTTGTGGAAGCAAACCGAAGATAATTCGCTATCGATGTGATTTGGAAAATTTGCTGACCAACTAATCAGCTTTTTAACCCAGACGTTATTTCTTTAACAATCGGTCTTTGCTTAGATTAAATACAAATCTAAAGAAGACATAATTTTCGTTTGATATCCATTTAACTATAAAATACTCTAATAAGTGAAAATAAACCACTTATCTAAGAACAATAGCGGCGTTAACAAATTGAAGATAATCTAAGTTCCTGATTAGATGTAACAACTGTTAAATTATTCTTAGTTTGCGGTTTGTTGTAAGTGAGCCGTTTTCGATTACGCCGGCGTCTGTTAATAAAATTCACCAAGTTAATTTATTAAGACTCAGTTTTCAATTTTCCAAAATCGATCACAATGTCTAAAACCGTTGTCTTCGCTAATCGCAACTCATTACTTGTGCTAAACCGCCTAAAAGCAGATGGTATGAAGCATTTTTTCTACATTCTCATCGTTTCGTCCCGCCAAGTTCTCCGTGAAGTGAGGTAGTCAGAAACAAATACTCATTTCCATCCGTCGAGCTGTTTTCTTTTTTGGAAATATGAGCCAAATTTCCTTCAGCAAAGATCAAAATTTAAGAAGCCCGAAAGAAAAATTAATTTTTGGACACTTGACAAGCTGTTGTCCCATAAAATAACACGTTTAAAGCCAGAAAGTCACAAAAACCAAGCGAAAACTTTCGTCTTTCTCTGACTTTGTTGGGATATAATCGACGTACAAGAACTAAATGTTAAGTGAACAAAAGCAATGGTGACCTCGGAACGAAATAATCCTCGTTCCTTTTATGACCATCCAGCACCAATCAAGTTTTGGCCTTCAGTAAGCTTCCTCACGCGATTGTCTTTCCTGCCCTTCTCCTCTTCGTTTCGACCTTCCTCTATGAATTTGTGGAAGCTGAAGAAGGAGGAAAGAAAAATTCATGTTTGTGCACTTCACTGGTTTTCCGAGATGTTGTTCCATAAACAACACGTTCAGTTTCGTACTGAGGTAAGCAGCAATTAAGTCATAGAAACCGAGCAGAGAAGAAATATTCTTTCTCTGACCTTGTTAGGACGTTTTATACGTACAAGATCTCAATGTTGAATTAACGGGAGCAATGGTGACCTCGCAACGAAGTTTATCAGCTTTAACGCAGATATTTCTCGTTTCCTTGTAGATATTCAACATCAGTCAAGTCTTGGCGTTCAGTAAGCTTCCTCGAAGAATGGTCAACTGTTTTCCTTCCCGTCTTTCTCCTCTGCGTTTTAACCTTCCTCTATGAGTTTGTCGTCTTTAGTTTCCATTGAAAATCGTCCCAGTTTCCATAGACTACAGATCGATCGCTCATATCTTCGCTCGGTGTTTGATAAGAGATCTTCCTCTTCATCCTTTACCTTTCTTTGGATATTCTTTCTACATATGAATAATATTTCCTAGCAAAGGCTCCTATTACCATTTCAATTTACCTTGTTGAATGACCTATTAGACATCTTATGCGACCAAGTTTTGCTGTTCTTTACTTCTCTGTCTTTATTTACGTCTCATCTTTCGTTGTCACTCCTCATGTTTCAGCTCAAGTAGGTGCTATTCTCTTCCAGAAGGAAATATTCAGCTGAAATGTTATACACATTCTGATTATTATTTTTCCCCACCGTGTTCTCGGAAAGAAGATATAATGGTCTAAACCTTCTATCAAATGAAAGAACCTTGGGAATCTGTCTTGTTACAGATGGTTGAAGAAATTAGGTACCGAAAGCTCTCCAACGAACACCAAAATTTCAAAAGGGGTCCTCTTTTCTAACACTTGCTCATTTTTCTGAATTTTTCAACATTTTCTTACAAAAGTAATGATTTTGTACATCATATTGCATAAAATAATAAGCAACTCTTCACGTATTTCTTATCAACTTTTCTGTGTATGAATTCAAGTTATAAGGTTATATCGCCCAAATCAACGCTGTCACGAAAAATGAAATTCTTTCTGAATTGCTTTTTTCAACTGATTTATAACGCCTAAATGTTTTTCCTTGTTCTTGTGACTGTCCCAACAAAACCTTCCACCCACTGTTCTCTTGCAAAAGTGACTAGAAGGAAATAGATAAATTTTGTTTTCCTGCAACTCTAACTGTTACACGCTTCCCGTTCTTCTTCTTCTTCGTTTTTGGCCAAATATGTGTTATAGAGGCAGTAACCACACGGCAGTCACAATCACTTTCAATTTCCGAAGAGGTTCAATCCTCAGCTATTCTCTTTCAAAAGCGATGAAAAGAGGGCAAAATGGTTTCTGAATTTTATATGGTTCCAACCAAACACGTTTTCGTCTAAGGCCCAGATGTTTCTTCTTCTTTTTACGTCTCCACAGACCAAACCGAGACTTAGTTCCGTTTAATACATTTTCTCAATCGCTTATTCTATGGCTTTTCTTATGTCGTGGTTTCCTGTGTTGAACTTCTCGCGTTCTGTTCGAAATTCTATTGTGCTTTATCTTGAAAAAGAAATTAATTGGAAAAAGACAACATATTAGATATATGCCTCCAAACAGTCTGTTGTCTCTTGTTGGAAATCTGCTCAACCTGATAATTCCGATGCATACTTTGGAAGCCATTGCTTTACAGGACCCACTATCACTATTACGAACACGAATTGTGATACTGTCATTCTTCGCATTTCAATCGGTGTTTGTTCTGTGAAGCAATGGTTTCCAAAGTATACGCCGCAATTATTGGGGAAGAAGGGGTGCGGTAAAAGGTGGGGTGTAGCAAGAAGTTTTTCAACAAAACGAAAATGTCTTATTGCAACGTTGATTTTAGTCTGTAGCAATTAGGGAAGGAGGGAAAAGGAGAAGATCGTCAAGGAAATTCTTGCCGAATGATGATGCTAAGTTTAGGAACTACTGTTTCAACGGACTGTTTTCTTCATAAGTTTTCAATATTCTTGCTTGTTGGCAGTTTCAAAGCTTTTTTTTTTGTCGAGCTTTCACAGGCATCGTTTCAACACTTCGCACAACCAGTAATCATCTGAAAATCGCCACGACGAATGTACCTAAAGTTTATGGAAAGAGACGGTCTCTTTTCACGCACTAACACAAACACAGCCGATAAATATATTAAACCGATTATTCTAGGATATAAAAAATAAACCAGAAAAATTTATGTTGGAACCGACTCAAGATGATGATTCAAGCCCCCGGGGAATTCACTCTTATCAATGTGCTCATGAAACAGAAATTACGTCAAAATTAGTGGTGCATGTGAGACATTAAATCGAGAAAGCATTTCCTTAAACCATCTCAAGATCACCGCAGAAGTACATCCTCGTGCCTCTGAAACACAAAGGGGTGTCGATTTTTCGTCGCCGGCATAAGTCGACCCCTTTCTTACATAAAATGTATGTTAGTAGAAACGGCGATGAGTAATTAAGACGAAAAACGCCGATTCGAAAGGGGTTAGATGCGTCGTCAACCCTTTCTGCGCGAAATATTTTCCTTTCTAGTTGCTTACGTCGACGTAGTAACTAGGTTAGGGGTGTTCCGTAATGAAATTTAAAAGAAAAGCCGAGGGAAGCTGTGAAACCCGATGTGCTTAGCTTAAACCGATTATATTTTAAAGGGATAAAAAGTAAATAATTCCCGTTTTAGACGTACAATTTGGTGGTCAATGAGATTTGATGTTGTACGGTCGCTTGGTGACGAATACTCAAATTTATAATTAAACAAAACCGGAGAATTTTTAGTTTCTAAGTTTGCATTATAAAAGGGGTACTTGCTTGTTTAGATCGTACGGAAATGCAGTATCTGTTCAATTCGGAAGGAAATACTAGAATAGTAGAATTTTTGATTGCAAAATACCAGTTTATTCACTCGCGAAATGTCATTCCCATTTCACGGATTATTCTCATAAACTCGATTCGTTGGAAAATCTAAGATTGTTATAGACGTAGCAAACTCTTAACGTATATCAAGATCAAGGATCTGTGTTACTGCGCAATGTTGTATGTGAAAGATATTGAAATCTTCATCTTCGAAAGGAATAATCCATATCGACTAGGAACATTTGTTACCACTTTGGGGGCACTGAAATGTTCTGAACCAACACCTTCCATTTCATGTGGTGAAGGCGAAGAATGTTGTTCTGATATACACCAACATTTCTTGTTTAATCCATATAAATCCAGGATTAAGACAGTTTTTACCAGGAGAGATTTATTTGATAATGCATCGAAAACATTACAAATGTCTGAAAATTATTTTCTCAAGGTACACAAAATTTTGGTCGGGATTTAGTTAAAGAAAGGGATAATTTCAAATATTTTTGACAATTTGAAGGTGGATGATGCGATAGAAATTGAAAATGGTACTTGTACTGTCAACATATTGGTGTGTTAAGCATACATACTTAGAATGTATCCATATTTGCATCCTAAATTCTGTTATCTGTGCAATGGTTAGATCGCCAATTTTGCTTTCGATATCTTTGTAAATGACAAGTTTCATATGGTAGTATAGGCGAGAATCCTGTTCCAATATGTCGCAATGTCACTTCTTTGATTCCAGTCAATCGAGCCTATCAAACGAGATAAATTATTCCAGACGTCATCCGATTGCAGTATGGGAGAGATCTCCAGATCGAACTTTCCAGATGACCGTTCTGGTTCACGGTTGTTAGCAGCTAAGATCAAGGCCCAAAACAACTAGTTCAGTAAAAGAACCTGCATACTGCTACTGACTATGTGCATGGATCAGTTCCTATATTATGGAACAAGAAGCCAATATTTCAGAAATCGCACGATGTACTATGCACTTGCTGGTCAGGACCATTTACGTTTTCACAATTCATTCTAGATAACTGCGAATATTGAAGTCAGATTTGAGGATGTAGGATCTCGATCTGAGATACACCAATGTCTCTTCTTCGCTTTTAATGGATTCAACTTAAAAAAATCTCTTCAAATATTATAAACTATCAATCATCAGAGGACATAAATTTCAAAGAAACGGACTCATCTTCCATCATAAAAAGCAATACGTCGAATACGCAGATGACGACACTCTTTTAACTAGATCTAGGAGGGAGTTAGAAAGAGCATTTCAACATTTCGAAGAAGAAGTAAGGAGTATGGATTGAGGGTGAACGAAAGAGAAACGTATATGGAAATGCATGCAGAGGAAACAAGAGAACATAAAATTGGCAGGTTTAAAGCAGGACAAAAGGAACACAACATCGAAAAAGTGGAGGAATTTACATACCTTGGAGTAACAGTGACAAGCAAGGACCAAGAAGAAATGGAAATAGTTAAAGGGATTTTAAAGGGAAGTAGAGCACTGGGGTTCCTAACAACAATTCTAAAGTCAAGGGATGTATCATGAACTGCAAATCTGCGAGTACATGAAACGGCAATAAGACCTGCTGTACGCTATGCGAGCGAAACATGGGTAATGACCAAGCAAGAAGAGAAGTAACTGGAAGCTTGGGAAAGGAAAGTCCTGAGAAAGATATTTGGAGAAGTCAAAACAGCTGAGGGCGAATGGAGGAGAAGAACAAATGCTGAATTAAGGAATATGTTCAGAAAACCAAGTATTGCAAGCAAGATTCGGGCTCAAAGATTAAGATGGGTAGGACACATCATTTGAGTGCCAAAATAGAGGCTCGCGAAGAGAGTACTGGAGGCTGCGGAAGCTTGGAAGAATAGAAGTGGAAGCCCAAGAAGCAGATAGTTAGAGGTGGTGAAAATACATTTGGAAGAGATCGGAATAAAGAACGGGAAGGACAAGGCAGGCGATCAAAGAGAATGGAATAAATAACCGTGAATGTAGAATCTAAGGAGCTTTCAAGGCCTGTAGCGCTGACGTTTATATATATATATATATATATATAAACTGCTCGACATCATCTGGCTACGATACTGAAGAGCTCTTCAAATTGGACTTTCCAGATGATCGGAGCATTCGATTTAGCTCGGCTATTAGTTTAAACCCAAAAACAGCGAGTTCAGGGAGACTCTTGATATCCATGTGTGAAGCTTGATCGTACTGGAGATAACAAAACAGTAGCAGGACGTAATTGTGATCCAATAGGTTGACCTTTCCTACGCCTTAATTAAGCTTACGTGGATGGTTGCCTTCATGAGGTGTCAATTTGTAGTACGGTACGATTTTTGATCTAAAGAATTAGACAATGACTTTGGAAATTATAAAACCAGTTGGAAGTAGGTTCTTCGTTGTATCTCCGATATGTAGCAAGGTCTTTCTTCATCCCCTTAAGACAATCTTTAACTCCAAAGAGATCGTGACTACGTCCACGTTGAAAGCGTCTTTGCAAACCTCATATTTTCTTGTAACATCCTACAATTTCTCAGCGAGAGTTACGATGTCATTTTTCTAATATCGACTCCATTATCAGAATTAGCAGTTTTGTAAATATGGGTTTGACATTTGCGTTGTATCCATTAAGTCTGTATGAAGCAATGCCTATGGTTACGTCCTTGTAGAAGACCGTGCAATCACGACATATGAAACTTGAATTGAATTGGAAACGGATAGTATTTTTTCATAGAAGATTGACTAATCTCTACATTGCTTCTTAACCAACTCTACATCCAATCGTCTTATTATTCCCGTTACTGTCGTTACCTTGTAGTTGTATGCTTCCAATTGTTTTATTTCTGATGATGTACAACAAGCAAGAACCGAGAACACCACGAATATCTATTGACATTTGCACCATTTTATGAAACTGGAATCATGTCCTCCCTACAAACCCCTTCGTTTTCTTACAAACTATATTTCAATCAACTACATCGATGCAAAAGGGTTTAAATTGGTAAAGCAATAACTTAAGTACTGTTTATTTAATTCTAAAACAAACTCTTTTAGGAACCCAGTAATATTACGAAAATAAATTGACAGTCGGCGTTGACAACAGCACAATGAAACGATTATGACACAGACGCATTAAGCCATCAAATATTAATACCGTTTTTTGTTTGCTTAAACGCCTCCGAAGTAGCATTTGCTATCGATTTTATGTAGAAAATAACAAATAAGAATAGTAGGCACACTTTCATTGTGATGACAATGTTATTGAAATATGTGTGCGTGTAAACAAGAAATATATCGATCACTCTGTATATATTTACACACGTGCGTACCTGCTTATGCATTCGATTCGGATATCGTTTCCTTCGTTCGTTCGGTTTGACCCGGATTTTTATCTGTAGTCTATTATCTCTTTCTTGCCAAGTTATAGAGTGTTTGTGACAAATAAGAGGTACTTTCGACACGTCCACAAATTACCTGGGAAGAAGAGACAGGTGTTTTCTAATCAACGACAATCTGTGGATCGGTAACCTGTAATCTCGGGTCATTAGTTTATGGAGTTAGAATGTGCTAAGCTGTGATTAACGTGTGGTGTAATTTTTTCATAAGTAGGGTGAGGGATTTGAATATTGAATTGGGATGGGGTATCTTCTTTTTGATTGTTCATTATTATCGCCGGAAGTCATTTGAACCAAAATTTGAACGTCGCTACAATCCTGAAATATGTAGATTACTAACAATACCCGTTTTTTACGCAAATCTGGAAGACGTTCTGTGGATTTCGGTGCGGGGCTTGCGAAACAAATACAACAATCTACTTATGTGTATACTTAACCACAAACATTCCTTTTCTTAAACGCTTAAAGTACGTAACTTCCGTTTCGTACGGTCCCAGATATGTTAAATCTGTGTCCATATTTGTTGCCTCTATCCTATCACTTCTTGGCATTCATGGTGTAACTTGATCTTACTTTTCCATCCATGCGTAGGCTTTGGCCTTTAAAATAAATGAAAAAGAAGTAAAAACTACCATTGGTTAATTATCAACTCCAAAACGAACAACAGTGTTAGTTGTTTGACATTTTGTTGTTGTTGTTGTGCCCGTCTTCGTCCAGATATCTCGCTTTAATCAGTTTCTTGAAGAAATGCACTCGCCAAAGAAGTATTTCGTGAGCAAAGGAGGAGTCATATTAGAAACCAAGTGAACTACAGCAATTAGTTCAGTTGCTTCCACGAATTCAAAAAAGAATCAAAAGAAGTCAAGTACTTAAAAACAAAGCCAAGTTTGAACGAATGGGCCTAACCACCACAGCATTAACAATGTAAAAGATGATAGAGAAGGAAATTAAAGTTTTTGAACAAACAGTATTTTTACACAAAATCTGAAAGAGACATCAGCAGTGAAACAGAAGGGCGGTTCTGTTATAATTTTTCACATTTCCAGCTTCTATCCATTTTACAAACTATTTTTAATACGTCTTACACGCAACGAAACAAGGTTTTTCAATCACTTTAGTTTTTCATGCGAACTGTGGAAATAAATTCAAAATTAAAGGAAAATAAAATAATTTGCATAGACACTAATCTACATTCAAAATCCTATGAAACTAACAAGACAGAAAAAAGACCAAAGAAATACATGGAAATCGTTGAAGCCTGCGATGAGTTTTGAAAACGGGAATCTACAACAGGCAAGCTGTTTTACTTGAATGAGGTTTCTTCTAGAACTCGCAATTTCTAGGAGATGACACTCAATTGAAGCGTATTTCGTAGGTTCGATGGAACGTCTTCAATAAGTGGAAACCAGTTTCTTAAATGTCATTTAGACAAGACAATAGGGAATCAGCCCAGAAAGTCTAAATTTGAAGTTTTCGTTTAAAATGGTAATATTAAACGATAATTGTTTAAGGAAGATTTCGTGAAATTGTGTTTCAAGCCATAGGTCTACAAAGCCTATAGAGCTATAATGAAAAGAAAAATTAAAAAAGGGATTTTGACTAAAAAAGAAGAAGGAAACATGCTTGATTTGCTATCAGTTATAAAATCCAACAAGCATCTGCGGAGAACTTCATCTCGTTTACACCAGAAATCTGTATAGCATGGGACGACCAAACCGTCAGACTTGTCGCATCTTCATTTCCAATTTTTGCTTCTAAAACAAGACAGTTGGAACTTATCCCCTGAAGGGGTACATATCTTTCAAGTTAAATAGCATAAATCTAGTTGGTCTAGAACTCTAGGGGTTGCTGTGGATGGATTTGAACACATCTTGGATGATGATGGTCTGGTGAAGACGTCAAAAAATAAACATAAAGGAACTTGTTGGGTTAGCTGAATACCCGGGAGGAGAGAGTTCATAGCTAAATATAGAAAAAGAATATGTATGATTTTTCGAATATACTAAAATGGGGTGACTTTTGTTTGTTCCATATTAATTCTAGCTACTCTAAAAGCGATTCCAGTGATTATAACGTCATTCTCAGTGCACGAACGAATGAAACAGTTTTTACGTTCAATGAACGAAGAATTTTCGTCGAAAAGTATTGGTATTGGTTCATTCAATACCAATAAAGAAAGCTGCCGTTGTTTAAGTCTTTAAAATTACAGCAACTTATTTGATGAACTTTACATATCACACAGAGGAAAAGCTCAGTTTTACAGTAAACTCAAATGCAACGATTCCCATTCGTACCATACTAATGTTAACAATTATAAATACGGTTTTGGCGACCATATTATCACATTTAATGGAAAAACAGGATGGCATAAAACAGTTTCTAATAAAGAGGAATCATTTTCGCCCAAAACGGTACAAGGCGATATAGATTGGTCTGTTTTTTTGCTCTTCCTCAGCTTTTTCTAAGTGCGCTGCAGGACATAAGTATTACGTACCGATTATTGTTGGGATAGGGCAATAAATAAAGACTAATAATTATTAGTTTTCTTATTTTTATATCAACTTTGCACAAGAAAAGACACGACCATTTCTTTTAAAGCAGACTCAAGTAACACATACTTAACCCACGACATACAAAGACTGTTTGCTAAACGGTTCGATATATCTCACATCGGCCCTTATCTGCAGGATGGCTTATGTTTTCCTTTCAAGTACATAATTCACGACGGGCTCATGTGTTTAGGTATCAATTCATTTTAGATGTGTGTTATTGGTACGCGACGTTTCGACTCGCATTCTTTCATGGGAATATAATTATTCCACTTGAATTTTCTAACAATTATAAAAGAAACAAAAATTGTTGATTTGTAAACATCAGGGATCTGTATAGGTATACATTTGTTCTATCAATCTGGGAAGTTCAGCTTGTCTTCGTTACTGTCGGGACCATCCTTAAATAGAAGGTTATCCCCAAATCTCTTACCACAAATTGACAATTCTAGTAGACTGGAACTAAGACAATTATATAATTAGCAGAGCTGTGTGGCTCGCAGATGATGACTAATCGCCCATAGACCATTCAGGCTAATATATAGAAAAAACTGGGGAAAACACGATACCGGGTATTCTCTGAGATCAGATAGTCAAACCAAATTATAAGTGCATCGCGAAGCATTCATGTGAACACATTAACTGGCTTGTCACAACTGCCTTCCGACGATGTGTAGCGTTGCTAATTAGTTGCACACATCAGTTACGGTCAAATTGGCAAGAAAAAGGTACACTACTCATAAAGATAAGAAAATCAGTGATTAAGAATCAACTCAACTGAAATGGTTCTTCCTCGCACGGCAGCATTCTAAATACTGTTTTAACAGCCTTGTTATCATATTCAGTGGAGAAATATGAAGATTAGCGTCACATGAATAATCTTAAATGTCGTATGTCAATTCCAAAATATTTCATCGTCCTTTAATGAGAATAAAAGATTAACAGAAGTTTCTATGGTCTCACTTCCGCTCTTCAAAAGTGTGAGTTTCGAGTTAAAAACTTATTCCCAACTGTTACTGGCACTTAATAAAATCGTAACTGTGATGTTGAAGAAACTAGCCAAACGTAAATATCAAAAACATCCGCCAAAATCAACGAATAATTTCTATCATTAGCGCCGGTTGTAAAAACTTTGATATTTACTCCCAACTGTCATTTACATATGTTCGATGTGTATTTCACTCCGTATTTTGTTCTGAATTTGGTTGCCTAAATCGGGAAGCTTTATACTTTTTGTATAAAGTTCAAAACCGCCCACACCGCCCCAGCTTCTCTGGTTTTCTAGCCATTTTCTCTTCCAGTTCATCTCATATCTTCTATAGGACGCATTGAGTAAAACTGCTATGGATTTCTTATAAAATTTGCTTCGAAGTATTGCCCTGTTTGGGTGCAATAATGTTCGTAAAAAAGTATTTTGTTTCGTTTCTCGTCCTGAATTCAAGTCCTTGCTTGATTTTGAACGTACAGATCTTACATTATTCTAATTTGGATCGAGAGGTGTTGACATTATGGCGGTGGGAAAAATTGAGAACCTCCACAAGTTTGGATATCCCCCAAAGACGAGCTTCATCCTCTGTGGGGAAAGCAAAATGTAAGTTTTCAGCAGGAGCTTTGGATTGCAAAAGGATTGAAGTCTTTCGCCTCCGAATTTTTGATATTGAGTATGATGACTTTCTTGCTGACATACATACGTATTCTGTGTGGTAATGGTGAGAGCATTGATATTTACGAGCAGAATTGAAATATCAATTAGAATTATCACATAATTGAGTTCTTGCAGTTTTACCCATTTTGCTGGTTTTATGAGTGGGAAATTGCTTTTGCGTTTTGAAGATAAATTTATTTCTTCCTCAGAATGGTCAACTGTAATATCAAAAATTCTCCCCTAGAGCTTTAGGTTTGAAACCACGGTATTTGTGTGTAGTGCTGATCTTTAACAGTATATTTGTAATCTCAAAGTACTAATCAGTTACAATGAGTGAGGCAAAAGTGTACCCGGGCCGGAAAGGTTACAGTAATACCTCATCGAGACGGTCGTTGAATAGATTTCAGGCTGAGGGCGATTCGAAAGGAGTCAGAACTTCTACTCATTTACAACGAGCTGGGTCGAGATGAAATGCTAAACCGTTGCTTGGGAGGCTACTCGCAAAATACTAACGTAAGATTCAGTGCTACTGTTTAGAATTTGGCTCCAAAATCTTACTCAAGTTGCAAAGCTGTCTTAAACATAGCAACTAATATTGCCGTGTGCAATTTTAATGATGGTCTGACAAATATTCTACGAAATATGAAGATTTTGGAGTAGGATATTTGTGTCCCATCATACAAGTTTTGGCCTGAAGTCGATGCTAATCGGATCAAGTACGCCAAGTGGTCTTTGATAGATCCTGCCAAAGATGTACGATCTAACATACAGTCTTTGAGGAAAGAGAATGAGGAAGAGTATTTGAGCATGGAAGGGCAACTTTGTGGTCCTGGGATAGCAGATTAATGATGAAAAATTTGAAATAGTGGAATTTTTATCTTTTCGCATTATAACTCCTACAATTTTTATTCAATTCATTCGATTTTTTGACCATACCTTTAAACGGTCGACTGTAATATCAAAAATTCTCCACCAGAGCTTTTGGTCAAGTTTACGCCTTTCTCATTATTTATTTTACCGTTATTGTTACTGTAGTTACATATAACATTGCTACAAAGAAGAATGCATGGAATATGGGAATAAAAGTGGTACAAAAAGATATGAGAGTAATCAGTTAATCCTGGTATTGCTGCCTTCATGGGAATCTCTGAAAGAAACAACATGTTCGATACTTTTGGACTGGCTCGGTCTGTACCAGCTGAAACAACCAGGCAAGTGCGTCTTTTGCTTACCAATGAACCATTCAGACAATGCTAAAAGTATGTCGTTGTCAATAAAAATTGTGTATATTGGTATCCCAGAAAAATCAGGCGATATATTTCAGCGATATGTTAAAACGCGCAGATATTGGTGCCCTTTATTACATGGAATTACTTCCTTCCATTGAAATTAATACTCCCAGGTATACCACATGCTGCTTCTAACACACATAAATATACAAGCACGCACATATCCTTTCGACACCTTTTCTTATTTTATGCGCAACAGCACACAACGTGGAAGCTCCGCCCCGTTCCCCACTTAATTTTTTCGCGGAACAAATGAAAATACGCATTTTTTCCGTGTGTTCGTGGCATTTTTCCGGGCCGGGTTTTATCAGGCGTCCGCGCCGCAGGCCCGTTACGTCACGCCTATTTCCTCTCCCGGAAAGAAAAAAAAAAGCAAATCGGCCGCTGTCGGCGGCGTTCTCCGCGTTTCCTTTATTCGTAGCTGCGAAAGGAAACGTCCGTTCGCGGCTGCGGCTGAGCATGTGTGTTACGTTCTCGAAAGGACCGACACATATGTGGCGCGTGTTGTTCGCGTATAAAAAGAGGGAAAAAAGTCGCACGTTATAACCACCCTCTTCGAACGCGAAGGGCGGTCGGTCGGTGGTTGGTTGGCGGACGTTCCACATATGCGCTTTTTCAATGTTGCTTACGCGCGTTTGATATTTTAGGGTGGTCGCTGTTTCTTTTGCAGCTAATATGAGGATTCCTTTGCTTCATTTTTTTCCTGTCCGGTGGTAGTTCGTCGTAGCCAATGGTTTTTAGCGTGGAAATTCATTCGTGGGAAATGGGAGAGTGCGCAGATTTTGATACATTTCCATAAAATGGTGTACATACATGCACACATAAGCATGGTATGTATGTTTTCCTTTAAGTGAGAGAGTTTCGATTAATTTTCTCAAATGAACCCCATGTCGACGCCATAAGCGAACAAAGACTGAGACCAGATTCCGATTCATGGGAGCTTTCCTAACCTTGGGCAGAAATCTAATCGTCCGGAAGCACAACTTTAAAGAAAGATTTTCTATGTAGCAAAGCTAGAAATCCGGCATAAACCCCATCAATCAAGTGGTAAAGAAGGGACAAAAAACGTTGAAAAGCAGGAATGGAGGTTTGCAAACCGCAAGCCAATTCAAGTGTATCCCATCACATTCCAAATACTCCAAATCCACGCCAGTGGGATAAAAGCCGATATAAATCTTAAGAAAGCAATTGCAGGAACGAAGAGATTTCCATCCAGACTGATACCCAAGGCTTCTGCTCTCCCAGCATCAACGCGAACTTGGTTTGGCAAAAGCAAAGGAGTTTACATCTGGGGTAGAGCAAGGAAAGAGATAATAGAAAGCCAATGATTCTGGGTCAGCAAATAAATGAACGTGTTAATAACTTAGCAAAGCGAGAGCCCACGGATACTCTTTGTATGCGGCTCCAACGCTTATATTGATCTTGACTAGTTGGACATTTTCTTCGGAATTTGCTGAACAAGCAGTAATAATGAATAAATCATCCGGCCTTAAGGAGGACCCAATTTCCCATGAGGAGCTGCAACATCTAAAGCATGTGCCAGCGATATCTGATATCAGTTGAAAATTCTAATGAGCGTACCAGGAATAAATTGAGCTTTTATTTAAACAAGCTAAAGGTAACTAGTGGCATCACCTCAGATTTTGTATAGAAGCAGAAAGGACTGTGAGTACCTGGAAACCTCTGCTATGAGTACTAAGTGCGGAATAGAGTGTGGGACTTTACGATTCTTTCGAAATTTAGGAATTCTTACGAACGTCCAAGCTTGGGAAGGTGCTAGAGCATGAGCCAAAGTTAGCACGTTGATTTTGTGTAACGATTGTACATATTTCTTACCATCTCTTTAAAAAGTGTGAAACCATGTACTGTGCTCTTGCCGATCTTTAAGACTTGAATTATCACAGACTATCACCATTGGACCGTTTATGGTTTTGGAATCTTCACGAGTATCCAAGCTTCAGAAGCAAGAAGAAAATAGGCCAACCTCAGCATGTAGATTTTGTGTGGAGACTGTGGAGGTTACTAACTATTTGCACTACAATGCATGTAGAATTTGTATAAAAGCTGTAGATATTTCTTAGCATCTGTTAAAAAATGTAAAATCTTGTACCGTGCTCTTGCAGATTTTTAGCATCCGAATTATCATAATCTATCACCTTTGGACGCTTTAAGATTTTGGAATCTTCACGAGTATCCAAGCTCCAGAAGCAAGAAGAGAATAGGCCAACCTCAGCATGTATATTTTGTGTGGAGACTGTGGAGGTTACTAACTATTTGCTAAGCAAGTATTGTAACCTGTACCGTACATATACATCTAACATTTGAGGTATAATCAGATCAGCAACAAAATTATCACTTTCAGGTCCCCTCGAGGGTTCGGAATTTTAACAAGAATGCAAAATTGAAAAACTCATGCAGCATTGTAGATATTCCTTAGCATTTACTAAAGAACTAAGAAACCTGTACCGTGCAAGAGTCGTCAAACCAAAAACAAAACCGTGACTTTAAAACCAACTTAAAATTCTGGAACTTTGGCGAGCATCCAATCTTGAGGGGACAGTATGGTGATGAGCCAACGGACTGCGTTAAAATGTTGACATTCTAGCAGCATCCAAGCTTCAGGAGGTTGAGGCAGATCGTAAGCTTACCTTAGCCCCACAATGTATGTAGATTTTGTATAAAGACAACGGGTGTCTCTTGCTATGTTCTAAAGGAGTGTGGAAATCTGTAGCGTGCAGGGTGTAACACCCAGACTATCACCAAATTGCAAACGAAACTGCCACTTGTGAACCACCTTAAGATGTTGACATTTTAGTAGCATCCAAATTTGAGAAGGTTAAGGCAAACCATGAGCTTGTCGTACAACGACAAATGAGGAACAATGGTGAGAAGATCCGAGAAGAAAGGAAAGAGGAGAAAATGGTTATATACATATATATATATATATATATATTTGAAGAAAATGCAATCTTTATTATTACAAAGCTTATACATTTTGTTCTTCTTTCTTGTAGGCATCTGCCTATTTATTCCAAATTTACATGGTTTTCCGGCATCTTTTGGCGGGTCTGCTTTTTGATCTCGTCTTCATCGTCTTCATCGATTCATCCATTTCTCTTCATTCTCGAGATGTGTGTATACATGAAAAGACATATTTTTACAAAGATCATCCTGCACTCATTTCCAGATTTTCTTGAATATAAGAAGTTGAAATTCTGTTCTCACACCAGCTTGTTGGATTTTATTTCTTCTCCTAAATTATTACTTCAAATGTCCGCACCAGTTATTTTACGGTTGAAGGATTCCCGCTAGCAAAGACACCGACGATAAGGGGTGTGGTTAGCAAACGTTGGCCTGCCAAAACTGTTAAAAAGCGGGACCATATTTATGTGGACATCAGTTATTTTATGCTTGAAGAATTTATTCTCACAAAAGTGCAACGTGCGTATACTTGCCAAATATCAAAATTAAAAATAAGAGAAAGAAAATGTTGTCCCTTTTTTCCTTTTTTGTAACTTTTAATTTTCGATAACAAACTCAAAGAGGAACACAAATAGCGGCAAACCTACGATTTAAGAAATTTATTAGAACAGATGCTGCGCACAAGATAAGCATCCTCCACCTTTTACATATACTATTTTAATTCGAACTTATTTCTGTATGAGCCAAGGACCAAGGAAACTAAGAACTCCACTATGCGGATAAGGAGAGACCGATTAGCATTGAGAGACACAAATGACTAAGGGCATAATACCCTCTAGAATAAGCCATGGGCAAGTGGATTGTAGGCTGATTCTCTTCGTCCATAAAAGCTTAGACGCGAAGATAGATAAAGCACTAAATTTTTCTTGGCTAAAAGAAGAAAAAGAAGGGAAAGAAAGAATTAAGTAGAGGAACAGAGGAATGAGAGAAATTGGCAAAAGAAATATTCGAATATATTTCGAACTGTTGTATCCTTTGTATCTCCCCAGCAAAAACGACTAAGAAAGTAAAATTAAGAAGTTAACTCACCGAATTAATGATGTATTTTGGTAAACATGTTCAAATAACTTGTTTTTTACAACGTATAAGTCAACAATAGCGATAAGGGGGAAGAGAGGAACGAGATTCTGTCTTTGTGAACAAAAGAAAGCGTTGTAACACCAGCGATAAGCTACGAGCTGACAAATACCTTATGACCGTATTACCATAGGGCAGGATATGACGTATTTCAATAAAAGTGGCTGCTGCTGCTGGCATCTCTTAAAACCACCTATAGCAATAAAATATTCGCTCATAAAAACTTGATGACGTATTTCATGAACTCATAAACTTCTCAAGATACGATTAAAGATTTTGACAATTTTTCCAAAATTTACTGCCTTCATTATCATCTTCGCTGAACCACTTACTGGGAACGGCGCTACCAGCGAACTTATCGGTAAAACCAATATGACTTCTATTGCTAACGCCCCAAAAGAAAGACATAACATCACCTTCGTCGTTGGTCTATCTCACCGTTAAAAACAGCGTGACCCAGAAACCGCAATCTTCAATGTCTTCATCGCTCCAGAAAAGGCACCTTGGTCTGGAAATCTACAACCCACGATTTTTTCGTTAAAAACCGCAATTGTGATAAGCTACACCCAAACAGGTACGAAAGTAAATGTCTAGGCCAGTTGAGTTACTTCCACTTTGATAATTCACTAATGGGGCATCTTGAATAAAGTAAAATATCTTCGAAAGTGATACACTCAGTATGATTCCTTTCTCGGAAACCATGAAAATGGAAAAGAGAAGAGAAAAGGAAAATTCGTGCGTTTGTCATTGCTGTCACTCGTCGGCCTAGAAGGAACAGAGTAAAGATCGGAGAAGCAGACCAAAAGAACAACGCACAACATGTACTCTTTTTCATCTTCTCTGGCTATTGTTATACCCTCAATAAGGAATTATTTTTCTTTGAAAACGTGAATGGGCCAAAATTCGTTCTCCGTTAAACTTCTGGTTTGCATTTCCTTCTTCGAACTGTACCAAAATGCTAAGGTTTTTCGATAAACCACGGTCATGGAAACCTGAAAACCTTATTACTTGCTTGCCCATGATGCCTTGATGATACATTTTGTATTCACATGCAAACAGATAAAACAGAGCATAACGTATTTGTTTTTACTCAGATTTGCTAGAAAAGCATTCCAATTAATTAAAAATTTTGAAACGGTTATCAAGTTATAAAAGAAAGATGCTGCTGATAAACTAAAAAGATATATTTAATGGTACCATCGTTAGCTTTCCCTATAAAACTCATCTAATTGGAACTCTTACTGCTTCTGAACATGCCTAAAAATCTTGTGCTCTATCAAAATTAAAAAGTGCTATCACCATTCAACACACAAACTTTAAAATAAAAAATCATATTTAAATCTTCAATTTTCACCCTTTTCTCATAGATTTCAAACACCACCATTAATATCAGAAAATTTGACGCCCCACTCATTCCAACATTCTCCCCGTCCCCCATTTTCTTTTAATAATCCAAACGAAAAATCTCAGCATCATCGTCGCTAAAACGCCGAAAGAAGAAAAATAATCACAGCGCCACTTAACCCCCGGCTCCGAAAAAGATCTCGTTGAATATTTCACCACCTACCTTTCCGAGTTATTAGCCGTTCTTGCTGCTCCTCTCGAGGAAAAATGGCTTTTTAACAGCGAAATAACAAGGTATTTTCTTACTGTCTGACATTCGGACTCTACACCTCGATCTGTCGTCCTTCTCCCCCATCGCATTACCCTTCGCGCGATAGACAAAGACGTCCGATACGCATTTAGATGAATCTCGACGACGAGAACGAATGTAGGGCGAAAAAATGAACTAAATGAACTCAAAATGTGATAAAGAATGCATGATAATTACAAGCCACGTCCGAACGAAGCTGCGACGAACGCGGATCGTTTCGTTCGAGGTACGAACCGGCTCGACCGGGAAGGGGTAACAGCGGGAAAGTAGGTCTTTGATAAATCTGGCGCAAAGTTAAATTAAAAACAAGGTAGATTTCTGCTTAAAAGGTTTGCTAATTTTTAGTTACTAATCGTGAGGGTTGTGGAGGTGGTGCATGACGAAGGAATGGGGGTTGGAAACGGAGAATTATACATTTTTAAATGAGAAAAACTCAAGTAAAATTTTCAGTTTTCATTTTGCCCGATGTAGACGGTAAGGGTAGTAAATGTTTCCGGTTTTTTATTGTTTAAAGTAGGTTTTGTGAAGCCCAGCAGTCAAATAATTCCTTTATGGAAAATTTGAGTAAAATGCTTCTACTCGAAATTTGATGGAAGTCTCAAATATATTGAAGGCGTTATAGAGTAGTTAGATATAATTCATTTTCATCTGATTATATCAGGCCTAAGTTATCTCATTCAAAAGTATCTGATGAAGTTCCAATTATGTTAACTAAAAAGAATTGGATAGATTTCGTTTTAACCATTTGCTGGTCAAATCCTGATTAAGAAATGTTACCATAGGGAATTCGTTACAGTTACAAATATATTAAATATATGATAGAAATGCCAAGTAGACTACTTTCCCACAATTTGATAATGCAGCTTGAATAAATTCTTTTAAAGTATAAGTTTTGGGCTTCATTCTAATTTCCAACTGGATAAAGTTATAGAAGGCGACAAATCCGTTATGTGAGTTTACAAAATGCTCCAACTAGTTTAATAATGTAGTATCAACCAAAATTTGCGAATGGTAACAGAGTCTAAGAATGACCGTACGTTCGAAGTAACATGCTTTAAACGTGCTAGTGCTATCGCTATTAAGAATAGCAGGAAAACTGTTTGAAGCGAAATCAAATGAAATAACTTCGATACCAATTTGACTGTCCGCCAATTCATATTATTTCTACATCCTCGGTGAAGTAATTTTTGATCTCAAATGACGTGGATTTTGTTAAACTAGTGCACCTATTTGGGTTTGATCGTTTGCGTTACACATTTCGGGGTATTGGTTATCATCCTCAAGAACAAAATTGTGAGATGAAAGCAAACTATGCACGTGAACATCGGCTAATGTCCTACGATACATTTTACCATTGAACAATCTCAACCGCAGAAAGATTAAACAAAGCTACATAAACAATTGCCCAAACTTCTTCTTGCATTCTCCCACTGGCTCTCCTTCTCTTGTCCCTATCCTGTGGTTTCACAGCACAAGTGAACCTTAGTTTTTGTAACGGTGATAGAATTCAGGTATCTTATAAAACTGTTCGTAGAAGTGTGTCCAAAGAGAAAGGCCAAAACACGAAAAATTAGTTTGTCTCCCAAACTTGTCTTTATTGAATGAATATTCGTTCTCTAGCATTGCATTCTTAGGATGTATCAATTGGCCTATTTCACTACTAACATCAGAAATTTCGAATAAAACAGTATAGAGCAATAAACAGAAATATCGAAACCAGAACAGCTGCAGTATACTAAGAGAGATTCGAGAAAGTCAGAAATGGAAGAAATAAGAGGAACGCACTAAAGACAATGCAGATTTCGCGGAAACAGGAGATCGAAATTGAATAAGCATATCACACAAGCAGACAGTGACAAACTGATAAAGATTCCAGTAAATATGACACCACATGGAGGGAAGAATCCAGGAGATCCAAACCACAACTGGCTGAAGAATTGGTAATGTCGATAATTGGACACACGATAAAGGAAGTGCGCCAAGAAGATGTCCTCGTCATTTGTTGGAATTAGCTTGAAACCTAGTTTTCTCAAAAAAGAGGTTGGTGGACATATTGACGAAGAATTCCAAGCCAAAGTTATCCCCAAATAGCGCATGCATGGTGGCTAGTAGTAATCATATTCCATCCAAGTCTGATAGAATCAAAGATGATAAAATTTAATGTAACACGGACGGTTGTGATGAAATGGACTTTTGTGGAAGTTGGTTTCTAGAATAAAGTTAAAACCCAGATCGATGTCAACCAAGATGATTTCTAAACATTGAAATATAAGCTTTTTATTTTAAATCAGTTCCAATTTTAAGAAAGCATCAGATTTCAGGTTTGCATATTTCCAAATCTTCCACTTACAAGTATTTGTATTGGCAATTACGTTGTGAACTCATAATAACCATCAATACAATTCGGATCGTAATGAACCCTCACATAAGAAATCAGCTAATCAAGCAAGCGACTAGAACATCCCACCAATTGCCCGCAATCACCTGAGATCGAAGTTGGTGCACTATATTTCACCAATCCGGTGAAAATCTCAACTATAACGATATTGAAGAGAAAACTTTTATGAAGTACCATGCGATTTTGTTAGTAAAATCGGCTGCACGATCCGATATCCACTTCTGATCAAAATTTTGAGATTAACTCTGGCGTTGAGCGATATCTTCTTCGGTTCCAAAAGCGGTTTCCGGTTAGCAGATTTCCTGGGATATGCACAAGCAATCTTGGAATACCAAACCAATGTTCTAGTTGACTTGCTGTTAGTATTTTACGGAGGAAGATATTTCCTCGAAAATTGAATGCCGTGAACATTTTCGATTACCGTAGGAATTTGTCGTTCTGTACAGAAATATATGAGGATGGAAGCTCAATCTTTGAAAAATTGGCCACTGCTGATATATTTCTAAATGGAATAATTGGTATATGAGACAACATTTACCTCCGATCAAATTCTTGAGATTAACTTCAGTCTTTCCATATCTTCTTCACTTTTTAAAGCCGCTGCAATATAACAGATTTCCAGGGATATGATACGTAAGCATGCTTCCGACACCAAGCCATTGTTGTGGTTAACTTCCCCTTAGTATTTTATATAGGAAGATGTTTTCTTTTTGGAAATTCAATGCCGTGAAAAATGTTGGATTACTGTAGAAATTTCTTCACAGAAACACATAAGGGCATGAGCTCTATTTTGGAAGAATTGATTACTGCTAATGTATCTCTACGTGAGAAACTTAAATTTCAGAATGATTCTAAAAATAGAGATAAAACTGAGGATGCTTTAAATTTAAGATTTTTAATCTAACATCGATCCAAATTCAGGACTCAAAGTTATTCTAGAAGTTAAGGTCTCGACGATTAGGTACCCATGCTAATAATTTGGTGAATTATTTTCGAAATTTGCTCCTGATTTGTTGGTTTTACAAAAGTCTGGAATATTTGAGATCGGAAACTGATGTGAGATACAAATCTAATGTGTGTGAAAGGTGTGATGTAAATTTCCCAAAAATTGGAAGAAAGTTTTTCAAACTTATCTAAATCAATTTTTTTATTAGATACTGATCACAGATCATGTGGAAACTAACTATTGTGTCGGTTTACATGCTTCAAACATATCTGCAGTGTACGTTGGTATCATTCAATGCAAGCTTAACTAGCTTGCTACATTCATGGCACCGCATACCTAAGATCTGTACGTGTTTCATAGATCTACCAGCATTTTGCATACGAAAAAGGATAAGGAAGTAAACTCAAACGCAATGATTAACAGTTGGATAGGTACAAATACATATTTTACCAACTCATGTACCCGTCATCTTCAATAGAATTTTTGATCAATAACGTTGATTGAGAGAAACTCAACTGAAAGTGAAGTATGTAGTTTCAGTTGAATTTCCCTCAATTAGAGAATTTGGTTACAACAATACTTAAAAATACAAAGGAGATTATGGAAAACCGAAAGTGCCAAATTAGAGTTTAATGGGCAACAACCACTCCGTGTGAAGACATTGACTGCCATCAAAAATGTGGGCCTTCCCAGAACTAATTAAAGTTATGGCCAGTATGGCAAGTATCTGCCATTTGATGTAAGATTATCGGAGTTACGTTTATTCCTGTAAAATCGTTAACTTGTCCCACACCATCGCAGTATTGTACATATTGCTGATCCCTACCCATCCTTCCATGCTTCCAAGGCTTCTTTTCTTTGAGAAATCTAGCATGACGTCCTCCCTGGTTACTTATTTAAACGATGAACCTACCTGTCATTTGATTTAAACATGTAGAAGCTATGTATATGCTTGCAAAATCTCCTGCTCTTCCTGTACATTGCCGGCATGTCAGATTTCTTCTCACATTTCCATGTTTTCATTGCTTCTCTACTATGAGAGGTCTTTCATAAGGTTCAGCTTGGTTCAGCTTGGTTCAGCTAAGTCTCATTCTTTGTTTTCCCTTGCATTTTCTTTGTTTCGTATACTTTATTGCCTATCCATTTTCCTTATGCTCTTGCTTATTTTAGGTGGCTATATCAGTATAATTGTTTTTTCTAATTTTAATCATTGGGCCTGATGTGGTTGGTTTCCAATTGCCTTATTTTTCAGATTTCTTTTCTAACCCTCCTTAGTACTTCTCTTTTTGCGAAGAACATTATGTTACGTACTTGCTTAAAATCAGTTTCCAACAAAAATATACACTTACAATTACCATCAACTTTGACATTTGGTTCTCGATGGGCATTCACGGTCATTTATCTCGACGTTTATCCTCCTATAATTTGTCACAGATTTCACCTACAATTTAAATTTCCCCTCTTTACGACGCGATCATTTAAATCAAATGCAAGATGCGTTTAAACGTAGTGACAGATCATAATAAGTAAGTAATAAATCTCGTTAATTTTATTATAGGAAGAAACATATGCGCGTATAATATATGTCTGATATACATGCATATACATGCATAAATATTATTCCTGACTCACAATTAACCAGTTGAATGTCTTGTCACCTTGATTTTTGAAGGAAAACCACAGACGCAAGATAACTTCCTGATCGTAATTCACTTGTTTTTCAGCGCGTTTTATTTTGTACGTGTGCGCGTGTTCTAGGTCGATTGCGATCGTACTTCAAAGTTTAATAATGATAATAATGATTTATTATATACGTACATACATACCATGTCCGGAAGACAAACGTTTAATAGCTTTGTACGACGCTGAGTTCTTGTGTAGGTTCCTTCTTAATTCTTTATTTGTTGGATTTTAGGCCTAATATTGAGCGGGATTTACTCGTAAGAATACTGAAATCTGGTTGGAAAATCGTTTGGTACATTTATATAACTTTTAAGAGAAAGAACTTCATCACGAAATCCAATAATCTGAGCTTTTATTCGTTCTTAGATTCAGGCACTTTCCATCTTTCACCTGCGTGGATTCTATAAATTAGGGATAGCTTTAGTTTCTGGATATTCATCTAAATCAGATATAATACTAGGTGTATAAGCTACTTCGCACATAACTTTTCTTGTAAAGGAGAACCCATGACTAATGGGGAATGCCCAAAAGCTACTTGACTGTTCTGTTATTACATGAGTGGGTGCTATTTGGACGACTCCCAAAAGTTGAATATATTTTTTGATAACCACCATACCATTTCTTATTTTATTATCATCCCTGAGGAACATCCCTTTGCTTAATTGCATTCCCTTTTGACCAACCACCTATGTTTCCTAGGAGGACCATAACTACCACTTTAAGTGCATATTAAAAGCAATTTTTTCCTGTGCCAACAAGCCAATGTATGATATATGAATTTTATCTCATTCTTGCCATCTACCACGCGTTCCATCTTCTCCAAGCGATATCGCGTCTAAATATCAACGAATCTTAATTACATCCCAAACGTTTCATCCATCAAAGCCGCCGATTTTTTTCAATGTCGAAGACGATGAAACCGCAACAATAGACGTGGATGGCGCCACGATGTTATTCAAGCCTTCTAATTCAATTTCTTCGACACACGAGAGTCTTCTAGCTCCTAGCCGCTAGCTGCAGAAAAATACTCCTCGTTCCCTTCCTCTCCGTCCATATTTTCCTATGCCAGATACAATGTACTGGTGCAGAAACCATAGCCTACGAACCGTTTATCCTATACAAGCGTAATTATATAGACAGGAATTCATATTGGTACCACCAAAGAAGGTAGCGAGAGCAACAGCGACGGGGATAGGCGCCGCTCGAAAGAGAAGGAGCGAGCTAAGACGACTTGCAATCCATAAATAATACAGGCAAGAAAATAGGCGATGTGGATACGTAAAAAAATAACGCGAAAAACGTAAAAGAAGCGCGTAAAAAACCGTCGGTTATCTCTCTCCGTCTAACGAACAGAAAATATACGCCAACAGTATACCTCATGGTTATTAAGATAGGTTAGTAAAGGTTATTATAAATACAGAGTGAATGAACTTGCGTTTATTTCTAGAATATGCGACTAGCCGTCCTGCTCTAAACAGCATCCTAGGACGCCCGCGTAAAGAGAGAGGTAAAGACCGCGGAAGCGCTGCTAAGAAATAATGGATTTTAATCTCGTGTACTACGAATCTGGCCTACGCGCGCTCCGGGTTTCTTCGCCGTCCGAAGGCAAAAATTAATTATAATTACACTTATTGGACTTATTTGAACCGCATTGTTCCGTACAACCGGCTTGCACAGCGCCATATAAGTCCAAAAGTGTCTTGACCGCATCAGAAGAGGGATTTTTACGCCGACTAACGTGGGATTTTGCACTGCGCGGGAAGAAAAAGCAATTGACCGACGCGTAACGGTACAGAAAGCAATTGCATCCTGATGCATGCGCCTCGGAGAAATTTAGGATCGAATTGAGACGTCACTGGTGTTGTTTCGGAATAAAGAAAAACTTTTCTCTAGAACATCAACTTTATTTTCGAACTTGACTCGTTTTTCCTAACGCAGTTCAATTGATCGTCCTACTCGAGGATTTCGCTAGCTCTGATTAGAGTACATCCGTATTGTATCCATGCTGAAGTTGTCACACCCTACATCAGTTTCTTTGCGAATTAGATCTTCGCATGGTACAAGTTCCCCTAATGCGTTTTTGTCGATTTTGGGCCTTCGATTTCTTGCAATTCTATTTCCCACGAAGACTTGGCCTCGGCCTCAACCCCCGAATATTTTGCTTTTCCTTCTTAATTAGAACCTCACGAAGAGAATACTCACCTTACCTTGCGCCCTCATCAGCTATCTGGACCCCTTCAACTGCGAAATCACCTGATATCCGTACCTCGTTGTTCTCTCCAAATTTCGAACCTTCTCAAACAAGCTTCGAAGTGCTGGTGTAAGACCTCAGCGGTTGAGTAGCTACTGGACTATTAGTAGTTCTCTTTTGAGGTTTCTATACGTACAGTTTCTAATATAGTAGATTTTCGTTTTTTAGTACATAAATTTCTGTTTTTTGTTCCTTCAACGACTTTTCAATCAGCCTGTGCAACATTCGATTAGCATAGCAGGCACACTTATGGATACTGATGAGCCTCAAGATGCTTCGAATAACTTCGAATATATGAAAAAAAAAAGATCGCTTCGAATATTGTTCGAATTCGTATAATCTTGAAAGTCTTGTTAGGTCTTCAAAATCTTGATAGGCCTCGAATGGTTTTGAGCGTCCTGGAAACTCGTTAAAGGCATCAAGTTCATCAACTTTTTGGATTGTCTAACACTTTGTTCATTTGTTCGTCATTTTCTGTGAATAGGGAATAGGCTACTGAATAATTTATCGCAGCATGATGAAGTAGAGCATGTTCATTTTTGCCTGTGCAAAAACAAAATTTTGTTGACGGTGTTCGGTCTATTCCTTCTCTTGCTAAGAACGGTCCCCGCCGTTCTTCAATCTGGTCTTCTTTTGAAACTGATGTATTTATTGAAAACTTATCGAATACAAGCTTGTCTTAGCAAGAGAAGGAATAGAGTGGACGGTAGTACACTGGAAGTCAAACAATTTTTTCTTAATAGGCAATAATAAACATGCCCTCCTTCATCGTGCTGCTTTAAGTTATTTAATAGCCTATTCACTATTCACAGAAAATGGCGAACAAGTGAACAAAGTGCTACAGAATCAAAGAAGTTGATGAACTTGATGCCTTTAAAAACTTTTCAAGTCGCTCAGAACCATTCGAGACCTATCAAGACTTTGAAGATTGTACGAATTCGAATAATATTCGAAGTGATTCAAAACCCCACTGTTACTGAATTGATCGAATATTTGCAAAAACGAGGATTGAATGCCCATCACTACTTACGGGATATTTTCTTGTTCGTCGGTTGATGTCAAGTTTTTATTTAGTTCCTTAAACAAATTTTTCTCAACACTATCCTTACACTTAGGTGGAAGTGCAGCTGTACCTATTAGGTTTAGCTAGAAAGAAGGGTAACTGGGAAAGCAGCCTAGACGATATAGATTAACTTCTTCTGATGTTCCTGGTGCTTTATAAAAATAAATAAATAATTGTGAAAGCTCGAGAAACATCAAAAGAAGTTAACTTATTTCGTCGAGGCTGCTTTCCCAGTTACCCTTCTTGCTACCGTATCCTTATACTGTTCGATTTCCAGCCAGTGTTAGGAGAGCGAAATGGCCAGGGACATATTCTAGCTCTCATGGGTAAATGTTTGGTCCTCAGTCTTGTTTATTTTTAACCATTGTAATACTGATATCACATATTTATGACTTTCTCTTTGAGAAATTGACTTATTATTATTTACATACATACATACATACATAGCTATCGACTGTCAACCTGTAGCTTTTTCTGGAGCAAAGGGCATCTTGCACCGTTTTGTGAGGACTTTAAGTGAGTAGTTGGGTGGCTAATCCAACGCATTCAATGAGTCCGTTTTGGCGATCCATCTCACGAAAGTTTTCTATTTCTTCCTGTTCTGAGGTATACGTTTGGGTTCTTTCCATGTTAACTCCAGTTTTCCTTTTCTTTGCACATTAAAACTTAGTGCATGTGGAAAGGTTTCCTTTGGTTTCTGAGGGTGTATCCTTTCCATGTTCATTTTCACTCTATAGAATATAAATACTTATTTCATTTAAGAACAATTGGCAAACGGAATCAGAAATCACACCACCAGGATTACCAATCAGATAATACTGAATCAGATTACGCAAAACAATTAATTTTTAATTTAAAAACTATTCGAATAGATTTGAAAAGAACACCTCTAGGATTGCCGACCAAATGTTATGCTTGTGGTACATCAACCATCGACCGCGTAAAATGTTGATCCTGGAAACACATGAGCAAAATTTGTCTGGAACAGTTAGAAGTAAACCATCCAAAAAGAATTTATTTTTTGCTTAGCAAAGTAAGCTTTTTGAGGAAGAATTCTTGTAAAAATCCAACAAGAAGATGTGTTTGTTACAGGCAGAGACTACATCAAGCACCAACCGAACCGATATTGTCAATTTTCACGAGCTTATAAAGCTTTGAAATACGAATATTAAATTTAGACTACACCCCCAACATCATTGATTAGTAGTAGATTCATTGCTCATGAAGTGATGGTTCTGACGACGTGTATGCAAAATCTATCCACAATAATTACAGATCTCAAGGAAAACTGCAGCTGCATCATGATTTATCAGAAAAGAGAAAATTCATTAAGATTCTTTAAATCCACACTCTCGGATCTAGATCTAGACCTAACGTTCCCCTAAGCAGTGACTTAGTTGCTACCGGGCTTGAATAGCTTGTCAATTAAGTCGATGGTGACATCAAGGAACTAGCTGCTGGCAAGTATCTTTCGAACAATGGACACGGAAACATATCAAATTCTGCTGTAAAGATCCACAAGGTCATCCATCGCACATTCCTCATCAGAAAGAGTATTAACCGCCTAATAATTATCTAGATGGTCTATGATTAAACGCCTCCTCGATTAACGTCGTTAGAATAATGAACGTAATTGAGGGAGGTAAATCATGTAAGCAAAGTAAAATTTTTACGCAAGAAGTGCTTTATGAAGAAAATTATATATTTTCTATTTGAACACTTACCAGGAAGAAGATTCGATGTGAATAAACATCAACCGGTCACAATCCTTGAGTTTGCACAAGAAAGTGTCCATATTTAATTTTTGCACAAAATTTGAACCCATTCTTCGAGCATCCTTGGTCATGCGTCGGTGTTGTATCCGCAAACTTGTTGTAAATAATTGCCCAAAATCCATTCAGGAGTGGTTTGCACTGGAAACTGACAACTGAATTGTCGAAATACGTATCTGAACTTTTCCCAAACTAAGATGTGGTGAGCTTTGCCTTATTATTTCCCATTATTTACAATGCGTTAACCAATCTTCATTTCAATTAGCACGTCGGAGTAACGATTACTTACTAGTTCCTTTATTGAACGAGCGGGGGTATTTATGTACGGGTAGTAGTTGTTTCGTCAACAAAATTTATGAAACTTAAAAAACGGTGTCCTTAAACTAACGGGCCGAAGCCGGAAAACATTTTCGTACCAACTACAACACTTACCACTTCATCCAACCACAAACTATCTTTAAACTTTTGAGCCAAAAATTGTCATAAAATCGATTAAATCTTTAACTAACAAGTTTAAATCAAACCAAAAAGTACATATATTGAAAATAAAAACTAATTAACCGATGAAAGCATAGGCGACCGTAACAAGCGAAATAAAAGAAAAATCTACCAAAATAAGTAACAAAATGCAAAAGATTTCTTTAGACACACTCATTCGTTTGCTGCCAAGAAAAGCGCTTCCAGAACGTTTGGTTTGATTGAACTTCTTGGCCTAACCTACAGTTTTGTCAGCAGTGTCTTGGTCGGTTGCAGCAACATGCGGCTCTGATCGGCGGACCCAACGCCACCTCCTGCCCGTTATGCCACAAAATGTTCCTAGGCGGTGAGGCGCTGATGGAGCACATGAAACACACCCATAAAGATCCTAACGCCTCAGGGGTAGCTAGTAAGTATAATAGACGACGTATCAGTGTCAGATTTTCGAAGAAAAAGTTGTTGGTCGCCATTGAGGTGCTTTCGTTTGTGAGAGTTGTGGGGTACTTTAGCACCTATCCCTTTGTAAAAGATTTTAAACAAAAAGCGATTTTGTTTTGCTAATTTGTGTGAGGTTTAGGGAGATATTTAGGTGAACCGGGTACCCCATACTCAATTTATAAATGTGCATTATATACAGGGTGTATCATCAAAAATCAACCTAGACATCAACCAGAAGGCATTTATGTAACACGTTTTGGTGATACATCCGTGACGTTCTTCAGTTTTATTTTATTTTTAGTTTGCTGTATTTGAACTAATTTGTTTTGTATATACAAACGTCTAATCGTACTATATAATTTTACTTTACCGATTTGTATGTATCGATAACAAAATTAAAAATAAAAATCGGAAGCCCCCTTTAGTTTAAATGTAAAAAATCGCCCGAAAGGAAGTGGTACAACTTACGCTTTTGAAGTAGTCCTTTACATGTTTTTTTAATCGTTGGTACTGTTCTTTGGTTATCGTTTTCCTCCTTTTTTGTTTCGAAAATTGGGTCTCTACATTTTCCCCCAATTGGGCACGCAACTCTAACCACGGAAAAAGGTATGTCATTTTTGATTTCAAATTTTTATACATTTTTTCCCTATTTTTATTATTTTTTTATGAATTTTTCTTCGATTTCTATTTTTGGAAAAATATTTTCGTTTTTGTAGATGTGTTTGATTATTTGTTTTATATTTTCCTTTTAAAACATATTTCCAACAAAAATAAGTGGATATTACATTATACTTAATTGACCGCATAACTCTTACATAACCCTTACATAGGGCGCGTCTTTCAGCCGCTCCACCCCGAAACTGCCCGCCTACATTGTTCAATTATTATCAGAGACGACGACGGCCTTCGAGCAATATATCAATGTCAGAATCCACTTAAAAATTCAAAAGAAATATTTTTACCGGGCCACAAACAACATATAGATTTAAAAGCATTTTTGTTCGACCCGCACCCTAATTTTTTGACCCCCTTTTCGCCGTTTATTTCACCATTAAGGAGACTTCCATCATCCAGTCCTTTTCAATTCGGGCGAAAATCACAAGTTATAGTGCTTCTTGGTGGGCTTCTTTGAGCGTTTTCTTTGATTTTTTCCTCTTTCGAAGTTGAAAGAGGGATACGAGGGATGAGTTAAAAAATCGCATTCTTTCTAACTCTTTAATACCGAGGGCTTCCCTCCGATCCTAATTTCTTTGCGATACATCAAAAGGTTTTAAATCTAAGAAGTCACGAATGATTAAATAAAAAAAGGGGGCCGATTTTTCCTTTACTTTTGTTATAATTTTTTTATGTATCTGTTCCGTTTTTAATTAAGAAATTTGCATGTTTCGTTTTTGTTGCCTTTCGTACACGTATATTAGTTATTTTTTGCTTTGGCGCTGACCCATTTCCTTTATTTGCTGCTTATTTTACTTACACTTACTAATTTTTAGCTAACACATTTAATTATTTTGATTTTGGTCTGGAATTATCGCAGCAAAGCGCGAACCACTTTGCTACGGTAAATTTGTGTCGTAGTTATTGTATTAGAAAACTGGAACAGTAGTGAAGGACGGCGACTTCGTTCTTTTGTTTGAACCAAACAAAAATGTTTCCTAATCGCCGGCACCAAACAAAAAACGAATGATCGCCTCTTTGCCGCAAGACGAACGCTTTCGGAAGAATCCTGGGGTGCTTTGCTTCATATCTGTTTTCTCTCTCTGTTGATGCCATCGATCCTTATTTAGCGAAGAGAAGGACGGCAAATCACCCTTGCCCCGTTTGCGGGAAACATTACGTGAACGAGGGTTCCTTGAGGAAGCACCTCGCCTGTCATCCCGAAACGTCGCAACTATCTAGCTCGCTACGAATGTGGCCCTGCTCAGTATGCCAGGCGGTGTTCACCCACGAATCAGGTAAGAGAGAAGCAAGCGTTCTACCGTTCGGATCCCTTATTGTTTGTAATTTTTATCATTTTGGTCGTTTTGCGCGCGATTTTCGCGTATTTCATTTTGTTTTATCTCGGCGTATTTCGATCGTAAGTTGTACCAAAATTAAAGACGGCTTGAGAAATTCGCTCGAATTCGAACGCGTATTAGGGTTAAACGTCTGGTGTTCCGCAGGACTCCTAACGCACATGGAGCATATGAGAATGGATCCGAAACATCAGTTCGCGGCGCAGTACGTGCTATCGAGAGCGGCCGCCGAAAGGAGAGAAAGAGAGAATTTATTGGCAGCTGTTTCGTCGGGAAGTGGGTTGTTAGGATTGTCAGGCATTGCAGGAAATTGTAAGTGAACATCCGTAATTTGATCAAACTAACAGAAAGAAAATGCAGTAGCATTTTAGGCGATGAAATGATAGTTTAAGAAGGTCCCACATTGGGGTGGTATCTAATCCAGAACTTGATAAGTTTGAGTTTTTGACGAAATTCCATTTGAAAAGCCGGCATAGGATTTGATGGCACCCCACAAAATTACATTGCATTAATAAATGTCTAATAACAAACAATTTATCCCCAAAACAAGAGCAATTAGCGCGAAATTTTAGTGGAAAGTTATATATACATATGTAATTCGGGTATGATCACACTTTAAATTTTAGAAATTCGATTTATGAAGGTACTCAAAAATTTAAAGGTTTTATATCTTGAAATGAAGAATATAGCTGGATGGAGCTTCATAGGATGATAATTTCGACATTACCAATAAGTAGCAAAAATGAAGATTTCAATCCTAAAACTTCATCAACACTTTTTCAAGTATTATTTACTGGTCTCTAGCGCATAACATTATTTCTTGACTAAACACTAGTGTTAAATCACATCGAGAACTCTTCTACGCACGATAACTAATTCTAAGAATTTTGCTCCTATCGAGAAGTAAACATTATCGGCCACATCTTCGTCGACTAAAGTGAAGTTCGGTAAGATACGGTTGAGGAAACCGGCTGCCTTATCTTTCCGATATAGTTTGGTTTATAATAATTAAGGATTTTGACCTCCTTTCTTGGTTGATCTTCCGTTTGCTTCAAAATGTACAAACCATTGAAACAGGAATTGATGGGATCAGGAGAAAAGGCATCAGGTTAGCTAACGGTTTCAACCTCCACCTTTTTGAGCATTTTCAAGTAAACACTATTCAAGTCTAACTATGTGGCTCTAACAAAATTTCTACTAGTTCCTGAAGAAGTACCCGAAGGTTTTCGCCCTCAAACTTCGTGAAATTTGATCTCCCTTAGTACTTCACTGAAACGTACGAGAAGAATCCAATAACCACTCAGCTTTTGCAAATATTTCAGGGTCACAGTTGTGAGCCACATTTTCCTCCTTCATCTCAGAATATCTTACGTCCTAGAAACAACACTTCAAAGTTCGCTTTTGTCTTTTGCAAAACATTTTTCCAAAACTTTCTTTTCTGTGCTGTGTGCCCCGGAAGAAAATCTTTAATATCTGGACGCGAACAAAGCGAAATCTGGTCACCTTTAAACTATTGCCAGCTTTTACGTGTGAAGTGATTGTGGCTTTGCAATCCTAAAAATTCTTATTTACGTGTTTTTGTGCCTTATCTATTCCTTCACCTCTAAGCGTTTACTTACAGACATTTTGTAGGTCACCAAAGACGTTTGGAGTTGCTCAAAGTTTACAATTAGTCCAAAATTGTAACTCCAAACTCTTCTCGAACGCCCAAATAAAATTATTTTTACCCTACGGCAATTTAAATATTATAGATATATGGCAAATTATCTTGCTATAAAAACGAAAAATACCGAAATTTACATACATAAAGGAATGGCCAGGCAGGCAGTATATCGATCGTGAAACTTCTAGTCTCAACGTAACACAAACTTAAGTCTCGTTTACAATGGACACTTATTACTACACTATACCCCTATTTAGCTTAGCATCTTGAATTTGATGAAATTTCCTTGGACATGCTTGGACAAAGTTTAGATTTAACTTTGATATAGTACAGTCAAGTACCAGTGACATTGATACGTATTACCAACAGACTTCAACCTTAGCAGATCTGCAAGAAACGTGGTACAAAAGTTTCCAGCCGAAAGCGTAGAGGCTTAGATCACCGAAATATGCTGAAAGCATTCTTGGTGCAAGAAATTTGCCGTAAGAATTACCTAGCATCCTGAAAGAAACAGTCAAGGCTAATTTAAATTGTCAAATTTCACCAGAATTCCTGAAAATCTGTCCAGTAATTTGTGAACACTTTAGTGAAAATTATCTTTAATCAAAACTGATGGACGCTTCTTTCAGCAAAATATCAGAGCCCTAACAATTATATGTTCGAACATTAAAGTTGCATTCAATTTATTTGCATATCTACTCGTATTTCTAGTTTTATTACTTTTTATTGCTTATTCATTTATTCTGCATATGTTTTATAATTATCCTTATTGTTATCGTTTCTTTAGTAAACAGATATTTAATAAATTACCCAAGGAATAAACAAATTGATTTATTCAAATACGACGCACCAACAAAATACTTGAACAAGAGATTTTAAGTCAATTCCACGCTAAGGCACTGTTAGATAAGCTAGATGCTAAAACGGATATTAAGAGCACTATCAGTTTAGTAACCAGACATCGCTCGTTGAGGAAACATCCTTGCAACATGGGAATGGTAAGAAGCCAGGGTGTAGGAGATTTGAGCTACAAGAGGACACCAGTATCCATATTATCTGCGCCTGTGAGGAACTGAAAGGACTCAGGCGCAAAAATTTCGGCAAAGATTTAATAGAGCCTACTAGAATCCTCAAGTTTTATTTGAGCAAGATAATGGCTTTTATAACGGACACGAGGTTGATCGAACGGAAGTAAAAGTGTTATTGGGAATCGGCACGAAGAGCAGAATGAGAGGAAGTGTCTGGTCGATTGGTGATCAGCCCCAAAAGCCCAAAAAAAAAAGGAAAATGAATGAATAATTGAACGAAGCTAGAAAGTGTCATTCTTTGATCGTGTTCAGTTAAACAGAGTAATCCAGGTTTAAAATTCGAAGCAGTTTCTGCAGTTCATGAAAAAGACCCTGAAGGTATATGATGAGTATTATGAAATTTGATACATATTTCATTGAAGAATCTTCAATGTTTGCGTCCTTTTCATATCTTTCTTTCTTGAATTAGGAAAGACAATGAAGTCTCCCAATTGGATATTGGTGACAAGTTGTGAAATTCATTTTCCTCCCATATCCGTTTCTCTTCTTAATATCACCGTAAGGCCTAATTCTTTTCCTTTAGTTAAAAGCTTCAAAGGCGCACGTAATCTCTTAAAAGAAGTCGTGGTGACGTGTAAAATAACATAGGAGGAACTTTTGTTAGGTGGATGGTATCAAACCGTATTTGAATTTTCTACTTCAAATCTTTTTCAAGCACTTAAATAAAATAATTTTGACCCTCACCACAGCATGTTGTATATACCTAATGCGTATTTCAACGGTTCATCAGCTTCTCTTTCTCAGAGGAAAGATATTTTTCCTGTTAAAAATTTCTGAGAATCTAAAAGTTGAATCTTCAACGTTGTTGTGAATTTTTCTATCATTTGATCATCCTCAAGCTAGAAAACTTTTAAATTACTCGGTGACGTAAAGCTAATACATATTTGCATTTATAAAATCTAAAAGTTTAAGGTGTGACTGAACTCTCTACGACTAGAACTATTATCATAAAAGAAATACAATTAGTAATAACGACAATGTTAAAAAAAAAAAAATTAAAACACCCAAAATTGTTGCCGCATCCGATTCTTAATGCAGCCATTTTGTCTTTACAGCAAGCGCTAGCCCAATGTGTCCGTCTCCTAGTGCACATAGTGACAGTTCTTCGGGTAATGGAAGACTGTCCTCGGCTGGCTCTGAGGCTGGTGGCTTGAACAATAATAATAATTGTAACACAAAATTAGGCGACATGCTTAGAAGTAAGCTTTCGAGCTTAGGAAGTTGGAGCGTCTTCTAAATGCGATTCGTTACAGGTAATAACGGACTGCATCAATACAACGTGGAGGAACAATTGCAGAACGCCAACAGGATGGCCGTTATAGCTAATATGGTAGGACAAGGTGCTGTACCTCCTGGACTTGGCAGCGATTCGTCGGCCGCCGCAAATATAGCCGCAGCTAACATCGCGAATCTTGCCATGCGATTAGGAGTAACACAGGTAAAACAAATTACGAGGCACCATAGCTTTAATTTAAAAGTCTTTGATTCTAAAGTTTAGTTTTGCCAAACATTTAATTCAGAAATTGCTTTAAACTCCTTTTAGCACCTACCTTAAATTCTCTCATTTCGATGTTTCCCATGCAATTCTCAAGTTTCAATCTCAAATTCTTCCTCGTAGTTCCCAAGTTTTAACTTCAGTTATAGTTTAATACTCTTCCTTTTACGTTCCTAAGTTTCAATCTTGAAACCCTAAAATTTCAAACGTTTTCCTTACAGGCTAACCAAGTAAACAACTCGAGTAACCCCTCGACGCCTCCGATCACCAACGAAACCCTTTCGGCATCGGTCAACGCCATGAACGCGATGCGAGCGATGGATAGCATAAGAAATATGGACGCAGTTAGATCATCTGTGATGGACATGTCATCGACGCAACCTTCGCAGCAGCAAGATGCCCTAAGAATGCACCAGCAAGCCGAGGCGTTACTGAGGACGCAAGCCGAAGCCGCCTTAAGGTTAGCCATGAGCCAGGTAAGCACTTCGGTAGGAAATTTTTCGATTGATTGACACTTTTGTGTAGATTCGATTGTGGTTTGGTTGCGCAAAATGTATCGCTAAAAATTTTGTTAACGTTGCACCGCACTTTACTCGTTTTTGTATCGTGGCGTGGAACGTGTTCAGAATAAGCGTTTTCAAATCCAAGAAGTGAACAAATTTCGACAAAGTCTTTGGTGTTTCTTTGCAAGGTTCTTCGGCATCCATTTTTTCTGGTTCAGTGTATGATCCGGTTAGGGATTTTTGAGTTTAATGCAAATGACAATTGCAATCAATCTGAAAACACATTTTTGTAACCATTCCTTATTGATTTTTACGGCATTCATGGATTTGGTAGCTTCTTAGTGGATGATATCTATAGTTAAGCGATCAGCGTTTTTCTTCCACTATTGTACTCTTACGTATTGGGCAGTAGCGCCTTGACTTGCTAGAAGTAAAACCTTGACACCAACTACTGCCACACGGTTCTTACAATATTGCGAAAAAGCATTTCGCTTTTACACAAATCCAGAATGGGACATACACTCAATCCCTCAAAGAAAGTTCCCTTTCATCCGTATTTGTTCTTGGCGTAAAAAGGCTGTATGTAGTCTACGAACTTCATTTTTCAACTATATAATTAAGCTAAATCTTCTGACTCCTTTTAGCGAATGAGTCTGCCACTTTTTTGTCTACAAGTAAAGTTGAAAAAGGAACTGGAAAAAGGGGTTACGGTGTACGAATTTCAAATCGATTGCTTATAGAATAAAGACGAGCCTTCTACCTCTTTCTAACCAACGCAAATCGCCAAGAACATAAGCTGAATGAGTTAAAAATCCGAAGTTAGATGGAACTAACTGAATTTCTTCGATTGGCCCTCTTTGCGATTGTTGCAAATTTGCCATTCCTTCTGTAAAAGAAAAGGAAAAGTTATCGAACAAACTTAATTTTCACAGTCTATACATAGCCAAAACGAATCTTTTGACTGCTTCTAGTCAACGGGGATAGCAGAAAATAGAAGATGATTGTGTTAGTATAAACTCTAAACAAAATAGAGTGCATGTTTAACGGGTATATGTTATCTCACCATTTAATATTAGGGGATCACCACCTCCAAGTTGCCAATTTTTCTCATCTCTTAGGCTCTTAGGACCTTAGGCTTAGCAAACATTTTGTCCAGATCAGGTCCTCCAGATAGATCAATCTTAAGGGTATAGTAGTCAAGTCAGGTCCAGAGTGGTGCGACTAAAAACTTCCCCGTATTATCTTATGGTTCAATGTTATATGTTTCGACTCGTTCTCCATCAAATGATAAAAAAATTGATGTATCTACCGCTGATTGCCAGTACCTCAGCGAAGGAGTTGATGGACATTCGGTAATATGCGTAAAACTTATCCTCATGTTGTGATATTTGGACAAAATCTGATTTTTCCTCTCGAAATATATTTTAGGAGTGCACCTAATACCATCTCTTTCGAAAAAATTGGTAAATAGACAATGGTAGACTTTTTGGGCCGTGTTCTACAACCTATCGTTTGCTGGAAACCTATTTATTTTTATATATATTTTGGACAGATATAATTATTCTCTCTTTGAGAAACGTATAGTACTATCTGTTGCCCTTAAGGATTGTAGTTGGTGCTTTATTTAATCTAGAAAATATTTTTAGGGGACAAATCTTGTTTCTTTTGCACTGGTATCTAAAAGGTGGTGTTCTATACAGCTTTATATCAATATACCTTGAGGTAGAAAGAATTGATATCAATTCTTGTTGGGTTTGGTTTGATGGCATCGTTCTTGTAATACCAAATAATGTTTGCGCGGGTGTACTTCAGTTTGACATTTTAGAAAGCTTTAATTTAAAGTTAAACCTTGACTTCCGTGATCTTTCGTTTCTTTCACAGAAAGTTGAAAAAGAGATTTATCTAACAACATCGAGTAGATCATCTTGATAATGTAATCTCTCATTTTTCTTCACAATATCTGTAAGATACCGCATTTGGGTTTTAGTTTACACAAATGAGGAAAACTAAAGAAGACCAAAGAAGGAGGGATTGTGTGGTATGCTAATTCCAATTTCGGTTTCATAATAATAGCGGGTCTTCCCACTGTTTCTAACCAACGAGGAAAATCAAGGACGGAAGATTATTACCTTAAGACGAAGAGTTCTTTCGACAGACTGTAATTTTTGTAAATTTATATTTTTATATATATAAACCAATCTTCTAACTCTCTGCAGCCTACAAGAATAGCAAAAGGGTAGAATATGGATGAATTAGCAAAAATTAGAAGCAAAATATTATGTACATTCGCAGCACATGTCACCTTTTTGGTGTTGCCCCAGAGCTATTAAATAGTATTTCTGATGTTCCTTCTTTCACAAGATCCACAGTATACATTATCTGGCTTTCGTTTTACACAAAGAAAGAAAACTTAAAACACGGCTTGTACGATTTTAAATTTAGTTTTCTATATAATAAAAGCGAGTCTCCTCACTGTTTCTAACCTACGATAGTAACCAAGGACGGGAGATTACTAAATTAAGAAGAAGAGTTTTTCAATAGAGTCTGCGGTTTTTGTAAATATGCTATTTGTTCTTTGCGTGGGGAAAATGTAAGGCTAGGTTACGAACCTCACTTTCACATAAATATCGGTCTTCTAACTCTCTCTAGCCAACTACAATAGGAAAGGATAGAAATATAGATGAATTAGCAAAAATTCTAAGCAGGATATGATTCGCAACACATATCACCTTTTTGGTCCTGCTCCCATTAAATAGTATTTCTTTCTCAAAATCTACAGCATATATTATGTGGCTTTTCTTTTACACAAAGAAATAAAACTTGGGAAATAGCTTATACGATGTTCATTTCAGTTTTCTTTATAATAAAAGCAAATCTTGTAACTCTCTTCAACTGACAGGAATAGGAAAGGGTAGAATGTACATGAATTAGCAAAAATTCTAAGTAAATTATAATGTACATTTGCCGCACATGTCACCTTTTGGTGTTGCCCCCAAGCTGTTAAATAACATTTCTAATGTTTTTTCTTTCGCAAGGTCTAGAATATATGTTATCTGGCTTTTGTTATACACAAAGAAACAGCTTGTACGAATTTTATTTTAATCTTCTATATAATAAAAGTTAGTCTTCTGGCTATTTCTAATTAACGGGAACGACCAAGGACAGAAAATAATTTAATTTTTAATCGACAATTAACAGAAATCGAAAGAGGTTTTCCATTTGGTCCGTTTTGGGATTTGAAAATGCAACAATTTCGAACACGTCAAACGCTCCAAATCGCCAACAGACACGAATTTACTTTGCTTGACGCTGAAGTATTTTTTGTTTCTCTGTTCCTGTTCTCTGTAAAAGTAGAATATGCAAGGCTGTAACATGGATCATGTCGGACTTTATCCTTCCAGGCGTTACCGCAACTGAACCAACACGATAGCAACAGCCCCCTACGCCATAACGGTAATTACCAGGGGCACCAGGCACAATCCTCGCAACAGCTGAGCCCTGACCTGACCGAAGCCCTCCGTTTGCAAGAACAGCGGCTCGAACAGGCCCTGCGCTTGCACGGTAGCGATCCGCGATCTTTGGGCTTCTCGTTATCGGGTCAGCAGCAAAATCAACAGCCATGAAATTTTAGTTATTACTGAACGCATTGGACCGCGACCGAAACGTGCGCGAAATTATTAATTATTATTTTCTCGTTATTATCACGTTGTTGTTATTATTATTATTATTATTATTATTACTACATTCGTTTTAAAACTAAGTTAATCGAGAGCAAAACGGACGATAAAGTACAAAAGATTAAATTTAATTTAATGTATAGGAATAAAATTGGAATTTTTATAGGTTTAAGTTATTACGACGATCTCTACATTACCGAACGTACGATCGGTAATACAGATAGCGTAAATACCGTTAAAAATGTGCCAAAATTCCCCCAAAAAATAATAGAAATTACAATTTATCCGAAAATTCGAAAAACTAGCGATTTGATGCGTTCAGTTGGAAAATATTAGGTGAAAATGGCTAAGCCATTGTGTTTTAAGCTTATGATACGTTCAAATGTTTTGTTTTCATTTAAATTTAAGCGAAATACACTTCAGAAGTGTTCAACTATTATGAATAATATAAAAAAGTACTATTATTACAATTATAATACAAATTGTAAAATTCAAAAAACGTTATTATTATAATTATTACTATATTATTATTATAAGCTGGATTAGAGAACGTGGACGGAAGCGAATATCTGCAAAGATAGGTGTCGAGGGGAACGATCCGCCCCCTCGTGTACCCGCCCCCACGAACGAAAGAACAAGAAAGACGAAATTAAATAAAAGGAACTATGTATAGTAAAAAATTAATGTTATATAATGTATGTTAGGTTTAAAAATAATTATTTACTTATCAATTGAAAGAATAAGAAGAAGAAAACGTAATTTTAAGTGTACATATATACAATTATATATAGAAATATATTAAAACAAAAAACTATCGATATATAAAATAGGGTTGATTTTTTAGACTGTCTAATAATGTGAGAGAAAGGTCGCGTGAATGTGTTGTGTTGTATCGTGATGACCGTTTTTCCAGACGATTCAGCGGAAAAATAAGCAAATTATGTGCGATTTATTTCGTTTAGGGTTGTACGCTACTTATAAGGATGAAACATTCTATTTTATTTTTCTTCATTTTTAGCAAATTCTAAGGAAGTCGAAATTCTGTGATTTTAATTCTTTTAAGTATTTTTACGTAAAGTGAGGTAAAGGATAGCGGGAGACGGGACAAAAATTGATTTCGACGAAATTTTAATAAGTATAAAAAAATTATGACGGCCGGTTTTAATGTAAAAATATAGCAATAAATAATTTTTTTTTAAGCGGAAGGAATACAAAATAAATGGAATTCGTTGCAATTTTTATCTGTGATTTTCAAAAAAAAGTAAATATTTAAAGAAAAAAAAAAAGAATAGTAGGAGAAAATAACAACGGAGTTAACGCTAGGCAATTGTTTCTTATGTAATATTTTTTCTAATATTTTTTACTATTTAGTTTCTCTTTTTTCTTCTTTGATAACATTTAGGTGTAAATGAATGTGTGATTCAAGATTGTACAAAGTGAATTTAATAATAATAGTAAATACTTTAATAATATTAATAATATATATTTTTTATATAACAATACGAGAACTAACTAACTAAAATATTATTATCATTAAAATATACTTTCTCTACTTTTCGTTTTCGATTCCTTTTCGTACGTGTTTTCATTTGTTAGAAAAGCGTGGTACTTAAAATAACGGAACTAAAAATGTTTTAATTTCCCATCTTTATTGCGTTTCCGGAACTTTCCAATCGATCCAAATCGTAAAATGTGGTTTTTTCAAAACAAAAATTCTAGAAATTATTGTACATAATTTTAAATAAAATTTTGCGTGTAAATAGCTGTACAAATACACCACAATACACAAAAAAAAAATACACACAACGCGGGTTGCCCCTATGTTAGGGGGTTATCACGATTAACATGTTGTTAGAAAAATTTGAAAAAATCTGTCTGGTAATTATATCAAAAATTTCACCAAATTTTAATGATTCGTGATAATTCCCCCGATATAGGGGGCGCTCGTATCTATAGTTTTCCATAATTAAACAATAGCCATAGACAAACAATAGTATTTAAAAAAAAACAAACTGCAGATTACTATAATCCCCCCGATTTAATATGAAGGGGGGTTATAACATAGCCAATTTCCCTATAAAGTGACTTACCCAAACACTATGACTAATTACGCACGAACGATGCGTTTTTACCCGATTTATGACTCGAAGGTGACCGAACGATGGATATCGTTCGAATCTAGGGGATACCCCGATTTTGACAGCGAAAATAATACTGCTACTATTTATAAACTTACATAAATAGAGATGATAATATAAGGAAAACACACTTAAATATGAAATAGCCCGGTTGCACTGAGTGCTTCAAACGTTTCTTTGCCCACATTATATTTATGAATGTACTTATACTCACACACCAAAAAAATTTATACGATATAATTAATAAATGCAATAGCCCAATCAGCACCTGACAAATCTTGTTTTAAGACCTACGAATTCGCCGTATCGAAATCGGATGGGTCTTAAAGTCAGGTGATGAATTCAAACTTTTAGTTTAGTCCTGTGGGATCGTCCCCGCTTTTAATCGAACGGGAACGCCCCACCGTACACTTAGTTTTCCAATTTTTCCGTAACATAATAATAATATACTTACTCTCTTTTTGTTTTAAATAACATGCAGGTACGCAAAATCCTTAATCCAACGCAGAAGAATATGTATTTTACATAAATATGAGCAAGTCAAGAATGCCCGAATTGACCTTGAGATATTTATTGTAAAATTACAGCCCGCGAAAAAATGGGGAAATTTATTTGCAATAGCCCACAAACACACAAACGTGTTGTCTCTTATCGTTGCCGTAACAACGATGATAAGGAACACGCGCACGATCGAGACCCCTCGTCCATCGCGGTTTTTTGGCTTTGGATCGGCGTCGAGATCGCGCGATTTTTAAGATTTTCACCGATTTTTAATTTAGAAAATTTTCGGTTTACGTTTTTCGAATTACGAGCTCTAGAGTGCTGGCGCGTGGATGGACCCAAAAAATTAAACACGCATATATATATATGTATATGTATAGTCGGTAGTTTTAAACGATTAATACGCACCCCGATATTGAATATTAATAACACGATTTATTATTTCATGATACAATAGAGTAGACGCCCAGCCCCTCTCCCCCTTAATTTAGCTAAGATTGCATGAACATTGCGTCCTTTAAATTCCAATTTACAGCCTGTTTAGCAGGGAATTCCCCTATCAAACGCAAATACATATATGTAGTAGATCTCCCTTAAAAGCGCCCTTTCAAATATCAAGCTATATCTCTGTATAAAACCTAATGTATCGGTGTAGTAGGACAAATATGTAATAATAATAATAATTAATATTAACTCATAATCGTAATGTAATCGATATCTATTGTATGGAAAAATCCCAAAAAATCCATCCCGCTAGTACTCTAGATAACGTACCTTAATCTTCAGTTAAAACGAGCAATAGCCCAAACGTACTCGCCTCCAACAAGCGGCGGGGTACTAAACAAAAATTCTGGTTATCCACACCTCAGTTCGAATTTTAAATCGGAAAAGCGTATAGCCTGAGATCTTGCGTCAAACGCACGGTCTTGCGGTACGCGGTTTCGAGATTTTTGCGTTTTTACAATAAAATAATATATATTTCATTCAATTGTTCACATTTTACACTTAACACATCGGACTCGCACGCCACTGACGAAAAACCCGACCTTCTCGGACGATTCTGACCGATTTTCGATGACCCTAAACAATTCCAACACGAATACACACAGTCACACACACACACACACACACACACACACATCCACATACATTTCAGAACTGCGGACTTGACCATTGATACATAAAAGATATATCCGTACACATACATACACACACTACATACGTAATTTCGATTAAAAAATGAAATAATCTTGGCTGTCAAAAAGTACGCAAGCAGATGCTGGATCCTTTCAGGCGATTTCAAAACGATTTCAAAATTCTTAGACGACGGTTGAAGCATCTGCTTACTGTCTCAAGTAAATGAAACAAAAAAAAAAAAAAGGGAAATTTGGCAAAGGTACATTTCAAAACCAAAGAAATACACTAAAAACAAGATACACATGATCCCTATAAACAACCGCTGAAAAAAAGTATAGAAATAAAAACGTCACTTTTGGGAAACAAAAATGCTAAACTGTTTCGGCCCTACAACACCACCAGGTTCAATAATAATCCAAACGGCAAAATTACTAAAAACGTTTCGGCCTTTTTCAAACCACATAGCGTTAAAAATAAAATATCAAGAAAAATATCTATCCGTAATATTAATAATAATAATAGCTAAATATCAACTATTACTTATTGTAATGAACAATAAACAATAATATCTAATAGTTTTCCATGTTAGTAATGTTGTGTTTATATTGAGCCGCCTTCGTTACATATGTTACGTTTATCGTATTTAAAAATATACAAATATTACAGTGTTCTTCATTACTGACCCGTATTTACGACCGCCGACTTTTCGGGGAATCACCTGAACGGAAGGGACCGACCGATTCGTTTTTCATTGTTGACTTTATTCGTTTACCTAAGAATAAGTTGAGTATTTGTTGTTACAATAGTGATATTAAGCCAAATTGATAAATTTATCTTAATATAAATAATTTAAGGATATAACATCGTACGACACGCTTTCTTGTTATATTATTACACCTTTAAACATTGTTTTTTCCGTAATAAGATATTGTTATTTGCGATGAGGGACTTTCACATTAAATTCAATCATTAATTCCATTTGTTTAACATTGTAGTTCCAAATAGTGTTCGAAAATTGAAATCATCTCTGAGAATAAACCAACTTTCAGGAATTCGATCCAATTGCAACTGTTATAGAATTAAAAAAATTCAAAAATTATAGAAATCTCATTCAGAGCGGCACACTTGCCAAATTTTTGGCTGTAAAATTAACATAAATATTTTTGGATATTAATAGAGATAATTTGTACTTTTCGGGAAGTTTAGATAAAATGTTCTGAAATACAGAAAAGCAATAATTTCATCAAAGGACGCTTGTTACTTATCATTAAACTTCATTCAAATTTGGGCATCCTTTGAATTTGTAAGTCATAAAATGGAAACAATATTTTTTAACGAATTACAAATTAATTTTAAAGAATGTATCTTTTCAGATCCCCGAATAAAATTTTCTGAAATTTAAAACTCAAAAAAATAAATAATTACATTCGGTACCGACCATTACCATAAAAGTGCGAAGTTAATTCAAAGTTGGGTATCTTCTAAACTTTTTAGGCTATACAATTGAAGAAGAAAACATTTTAACAAATCAAAACTGGTCGAAATAATGCGTATTTTTCGGGAAATCCAAATAAAATGTTCTGAAATCCAGAAAAATAATAATTTCATCAAAGAACGGTCCTTACTTATAATTAAAGGTCATTCAAATTTGAGCATCTTTTGAATTTGTCAGCTGTAGAATAAAAACAACATTTGTTAACGAATTAAAATTAATTTTAAAGAATATATCTTCCCGGAATTTCAAATAAAATTTTCTGAAATTTAGAAAAGAAATTACATTCGTTTCCGACCATTACCGTAAAAATACGAAGTTCACTAAAAGTTGAGCATCTTCTAAATTTCTATACAATTGAAGAAGAAAATATTTTAATAAATCAAAATTGTTTGAAATAATTCGTATTTTTCGCGAACTCCAAATTAAATGTTCTGAAATGCAGAAAAATAATAATTTCATCAAAGCACAATCGTTACTTGTAATTAAAGGTCATTCAAATGTATGCATCTTTTGAAGTTGTAAGCTGCAGAACAGAAACAACCTTTTGTAACGAAGTAAAATTAATTTCAAAGAATATATGTTTTAGGAACTCTAAATAAAATTTTCTGAAATTTAGGAAAAATAAACGAAAATTACATTCAGAACCGACCATTACCGTAAAGCCCGAAGTTCACTCAAAGTTGTGTGAATTCTAATTTTTTTTGCTGTACAATCGAAACGAAAAACATTTTAACAAGACAAAATTAATCGAAATGATTCCTATTTTTTCTTTTCTTTTTGGAAACTCCGAATAAAATTTTGTGGGATTGACAAAGGAATTAAAAATTTCATCAGAAAAGCGACCGTTACATAAAATTGTGACTTTTTCAAATTTCTTACTCTGTAGAATTAAAACCGCCCTTACACCGAAAGGTAGAAAGGGTAAAAGGTAATAATGACGAGAACTAACACCATTGCTGGCTAGACAAGTCCCAAATACCGAAAAATTTAAATTTCTGACGAAATCAAAGAACCGCTTTGAAGACAAGGACTCCATAAAATTATATAGCATCAAAATTAAAGTAGATAATTCTCATCATATTGAAAAATGTAAATTTCTTTTGTTGAAATTTTGGCGTTCGTCCATCTTAAGTCTCTCAAAGTTAAAGTTGAAAAAAGGAAACAGCAATTTGAATGAACTTTCGAATTACCGCCATCACTTTTTTCGACCAATCAAAGACAAAATTGAGTTTAACACCTGTTATTTCAAAACGATAAATAATATCCTTTTTGTACAAACTCCGTCAGTGAAATACATATAATGCAGTATTATATTTCACTAAATTTAATTTTTCCTTTGATTGACCTAAAAAGTGGTGGAGGTTATCCGAAAGATCAGTATTTATCGACCATAATTTAAGTATACACTTAATTTTAATAAACCAAAATACTTCTTCAAACAAGAAATCCAAATTATCACAAAGTAAAATGTTTTTTGACATTAAGAAAACGACTGTTGTATCTTCAGAAGTTTTTAAAGTTAAAAACGAAAGAGATGATTTCAGTGGACCAAACTACAATTCTTAACTTGATATATCCAAAAACTAAAAAAAAATATAATTTTGTCTGCGATTAAGAATACACTTCGGTTGCTCCGTCTTTAGAAATTTTATAGGCAAAATCTTATTCGATAATCTCCACCACTTCTTTTAGTTCAATGAAGAACAAAATTTAATTCAACAATATACAGTGTGTCGTCCCCGGATTAACTTCATTGTAGGTATAATTGATCGAGAAATTTTGCCGTATTATTGACCGAAATGGCACTTTACTTTAACAGAAAATGTTTTCTTTCCCCATTGTCATGACGCCTTTGATTTAAAATGTGTTTGAATTTCTCTTCAGATGAGGCAGGGCGGCGTTACAAAACATTAAATCGAAAGTCAAAAATTTTTGATCAATCAGTGGCGTTAATCCGAGGGCACACTGTATATATTTCAAAACGATAAATGACAGCCTTTTCGTATATATCATTATTATATTTCGCTGACGAAATTTATACGAAAACGGATTATTGACCTAGAAAAAGTGGTGAAGGTTGTCCAAGATAAATCAGAATTTACATATACACATTTAATTTGGAAAATTATAATTCTGAATTTTTGATTTGTACCTCATCAGGTAGATAAAGGTGTCTCAACGAAGTAGTCTGTTAGGGGTTCATAGATCCCCGATTTTATTATTTTGAGTTTAACCGTTAAAATTACTATAAAGTCCGCCTTTCCTATTTCTTTTTAAAAGTTATATAAATTCATTTAAAATATCTTTGATTCAATTATAAGACACATCACCATAAAATAATTTTTATTAGTAAGTTGTAAGTTTCTTCGTGGCATTCGTGCGTTTCCTCTTCCTCTTGACTAAATGAAGTCAAAGTTTTACTAATATTTTGGTAATAAATATTATGGAAATTTGTTACTCCAAGTCACCCAATAATTATCAAAACTTAAAAATTACAAAAGTAACGGAAATAAGGAACACTATTGATTTAACTGACAGTATCCCACACAATTTTGTTGTATCTTATTATATCTACATTAATCTTCTCCTTCTCCAATTCCAATGTTTCCTTCATTATCAAGCCCTGAACTTGAACACTATTTCGTCCGATCGTACTGAAGCCTGGTCGTTTGTTAGATAAACCCGCGAAATTTCGTAAAAAGAATATTCGTATTGTTTCAAATCACGTGACATATGACAGTTTCTTAATTAAAAGAAAATAAAGTGAAATTAGTTTCATAATCAAATTTGAAATTTATTACAAAATTTGGCAGTCTCATCTTCTTTTAGCAAAATTATTGGTTTATGTTTTTTCACCAACATCATGCTTCCTACCAGGCTTTGGAGGGATGTTTCTCTTTCAACCCCATATCACTAATGAAAGTATCGTACTTATTCTTATTTAGATAACCCCATGAAACATATCTTAATATGTATGTTTCTAGCTACCTCAGACTCCCAATAGGGGCTTCTAAATTGCAAAAATTGCTCAAAATTTGTTTATTTCCAAAATGTTGTTGCTTCGGTTACTAGCTGAAGAAAATTATTTCTTATTCTTTCCCCCAAAACATGTTTGAGTCAATTAGACATAGAATCAGCGTAGTTTTGATGGGGTATCTCGCTAACGAAGCAACTTTTTGGTGTCACCCAACGAAACCATTCCTTGATATATCCTACATATTTGTTTGGGTGGAAAAAGCAGCAAAAGGAGCTGAGAATTTAGGGAAATTATTGATTGTTTTCGCAAACATGTGATTAGTTTTGTTTTCAGTTAGACTCTGTTCTATTGTACAAACTCAGCTACCAATTGTGCTGTTCAAAAAAAAAAATTAAATAAAGACTTCAAAATTGTAAAATTACGAAAACAAAGATAAATTTATTCATGATCGACTAGATTCGCTTTAGAACTGTTCTGTTGTGCAAAATTCAGGTATCAACTGTCCTGTTATCCAAAATTTAGCTTTCAAACGTGCAGTTACCCAAAATTTTGCTGATAAGTACCCCTTTGTTAAAATTGTCCGTTGTCAACTTTCATACGTCGTATTGTTCAAAATTCAGCTATTATCCGACTTATTTCCATTTTTTGTTATCTAGTTTCGGATTATCTCCACCACTTTTCCGTCAATCGAAGACAAATTTGAAGTTTACAACTTGTATTTGATGATCTTCGATTATAATAAATAATAATTATTATATATATATAAACGTAAGTATTTAAATAGGTCAGGATTTATGTATGTACATATACATTGAATTCTTGTTATTATTGAACTGCAATCTATTTCTTCTTATTTTTGATTGTTTAATACATACCTCTAAATTACACAGATTAAAAATTCTTGTTTCAGAAATTATCTCTAAATTCCAATGTTTCACAATTATTTTCTAATAATTTAAATTAATTCTTTTAATCTCGAACTGCCTAACCTATATATTTCCGCTTATAGAGGTAAATTACTATTGAATTTCTTAAATTTCATTGGAAATTTGATTTTTTCACCAAATTTACCGCAACAATTCCTATAGTAACCTTTTCCCCAATTTCGTTCAATTGTCTTTCTTTTATACTGTATTTTAGGAAATTTTTCTGAATTTAATTATGATCTCCAGTCTAACTTAACATATAGTAACCGCCAAAATCCGAATTCCAATTTAAGAAACTTTTTCTCCGTCTTACAACAATGGCACATCGGCAATCCGGACTCTCAAAAGAAATTGAAATTTTGTGGATTGGTAGAGGGGTCCAATAGAAGATTATTGCACTTATTCTTATCGGCGGAATCCCTGCATTTGGGGAGTGGACAGCGCTCTAATGGATGTACTATCCCTTGAAAATTGACAGGTTTTTAATTGTTTGAAGAGTAGTAAACGATAACACAATTGTTATTTCAAAATTTATTAATTTCAATACAGAAACTATGTCCACCCCAATTCTGTTAAAAAATTCTTCATTTTTCCGTACCACAAATGAGGGGTTTCGCGCAGAATTAGAAACTTGTCCTATCTTTTTTAACATCTCCAGTAGTTTTCGAAGTATTTGCATAAATTTCAAGGGATGATGTTTTCATTAGAGCATCCTCCACTCCATAACTGGGGGATTCCGCCGATAAAAAGTAAGCCCAATAAGCTTACGTGGGGGCCCTCTACAATTCTACAAAATTTCCAAATTTTTTTGGTGGAGTTCGGCTTGCCGGTGTTCCCTTGTTAGGACTGAACGAAAATTGTGTCTAAAGTAACCTCTAAACAGACGACCTTCATGAGACAATCCATAAATACCGCCGCACTTACGACGTTTTAATCGGTCCCGGTGATTCCCCCGAAAGCGGTAGCCGCGTGCTATAACTAAGTATTCATAATACACTTCCCGAAAAACAATTTTTTTAAACAATATTATTATCGAAGTATACAGGGGCACACATATACTATGTAAATATCGAATCTCGGTTTTTCGTTTTCTACCGAGTTAACAGATTCATTTCCGGTATACGAGTAAACGAGCATTACGAATATGTATTTGGATTTCAAACGCTGTACTGTTCAATTTTGATTTTCGCGAGTTTACGCAGGTAACTTTGCGAATTTTCGAATAATGTCTGCAAGATGCACCGAAAATGCATTTCTTCCTACCACCGACGGGTGTTTTTCATACAGCTCCATTTCGTCTTGATTCTTTCTTTTCATGTTTTCCAACTTTTTAATTTAATTAATAAACAATATTCGTTTTGTAACATGTAGTACGTACATGTATATGATATGCCAGCTACAGTTAATATATCGTTATGATAATGTTACGTTTCTAACTAATTAAAAATTAAAGTAATTTATTTATATTATTACCGATCTATCTAGGTTTCGTATACGTATATATATATATATATATAGATATTATGTATATTCTCACAAGAAAACAAATGGAAATATAAACATAAGGAAATACGTCGATTTTCACTTATTTTCTTTTAAAAATAAGTTCTATGTTACTGTATAAAAAGAAATAAATCAAATTCGTCTACTGGAATGGTTTGAAAATTCCCCACCACTTAATTTAATTAAGAAATATAATGATCCAAGGAGAATGTACAAATTACAAACGCTATTTAAAAAAAAGAAATTATCTTATATAGATATATATAAATAATATATACAGGGTGATCTTCAAACCATTACTAAATAAGCTATATAAGTACATAATATATTTTTAGTTAATGATAACTGTTTTCATTTTGTAACGATATACATACTATATATAAGTTTATATAATATTTGAAAAGAGGAATGCCATTTTTTATTTTGACTGCCATTTTTAAAATATGCTTTTTAGTTATAACGGTCTCTAATTAATTTTCCTGTTTTTTTTATATATATACATATATCTCTTGTAAGTTCCTAAATATCCTTTTCGTTTTATTTCATGAAAAGAACTGTAGATGCATATTATGCCTGAGTGAATGATGTTGGTATGCCTGTTTATCAATATGACGCAAGGAGAAAGAATAATTAACGAATTTCCGAAAAGATTAATACAACAAAACAATACTATTACCACCCTAGTTTTTCTATTACGTAATAATTGTTATCGTAATAATATAATTTCGTGTACAAAATGTATTTTTTACATATTAAGATTTGTAAATTAAATGATGTAAAAAAGACTAGGTAAGGTTTATTAAGATTTAGGCTCAAAAAAGAATATCCGAAAACAAACGAAATAATATATTTATATAAAAAAGAAGAAAATCTAGGCGCCCAAAAAATATGTAATAATATGTAAATATACATTTTGATAAATATTGTAACACAAAAAGTTCGAAGAAAAAGAGAAATTGTAAATTTAGTCGGTAGTTTTAAAGAAAACTGAGAATTAATCTGTGACATTTGAAGGCATTATCGAAAATTGTAAAAAGAAAGCGATTTTTCAAAACTAAAAAAAAAGGAAATTATTTGTAATATACGAATTATGTATAGAGAGGATTTCTTTCTCGTGGCTTTACTAGGAAAAAATGATGTAAAATTTTCGAAAATAAGGAAATAAAATTAAAAAAAAAAAAAAAAGAAAGAACGAGTATACAAAAAAATCGATTATGTTCTAATAAGAGTTTTAATTCAAATTAAATGTATGGATATATTGTATGTGTGACATGTATCTTCTACTTACTGGTATAGCAAATACTGAAAAATAATTTAACTGTCTTTTATTTCATATTCCTCTTTCCCACTAAAACAAGATGCTTGTCTTCGATGTGTGAGAAATTACTGCTACTTCTAAGCAATACAACGAGAAGTGCTGAAAGTTTGAAATTAATATTCAAATCGAGAATTCTGGCTTGGAATCTCAACAAGCAGAACTAGGGCCTGTACTTGTTAGTGTCTAATGAGCACATGAGGTATAAGCACGGTAAGTAACTTTATTCCGGCTGATATACGAATGTCCGGAATGACAATGAAAACAAAATAATACGGATTCAAGTTATATTTTATTGTTGAATATAATCCCCTCAAAGATCAACATGTTCGATACAACGTTTCTCTAGCTTCTCCCGGAAGTGGCTGTCTTCGAGGTTCCCAAATTAATCGTTTGCAGCCTCTATCAGTTCCTCATTCGACCAAGATCTTTTTCCACCCCAGAAACATTTTGAGTTTCGGAAACAGGTGGAAGTCTGACGGAGCTAAATCAGGTAAATACATAATAAAACACTTTTCTCTTAACCATTCCCGGGAGTTTACCCTGTATTGCTCCTTCAATTTATTCAAAAGTGTTACGTATTATTTTACCACTAACAGTTTTGCTTTTTCTAAGATAACCAATCAGTAAAATTCCCTTTGCGTCCCAAAAGATCGATGCCATCACCGTATCAACCAAGTGAAATGGTGTTTGCCTTCTTCGGAACCGATTCACCGCGCTCAATCCACTGTTTTGATTGTATTTTTTTCTGATGTGTAGTGATAAAGTAGGTCTCAACCATGGTCACGAATCGTCACTTGAAATTCGTTGGATCCCTCATAAACACTTCCAAACAATAGGCTGAGGTTCGACCTCGAATGCATTTTTGCTCCGAATCGAGCAAATGTGGCACCCATTTTGCAATTGCGATGACCTCAATTTCTGCTCTAAAGCTCTTAATCGGGATCCGATGTTAGTTTGGACAGCGCCGTTGTTCCCTGCGGCGAGCTCTATGTACTAGCACCGATTTTGAATGAAAACAATTTTTCGTCAAATGTGGATAAATGTCATGAACCTACAGTTAAGAAAATATTTCAGCCAAAACAGTTAACTTCGTTCGATCACTCTACAAGTGGCGAGGAGCGTCTGTTAAGTTGTTACAAGAACTAGGAAAGAAGAAAAAATTAGAACAAACTGTTTTATTGCTTTTCAAAATTTTCGCCTATAAGATTTATACCGTTTTGCATGAGTTCAAACCAATTATTAAAGCAAGTTCTCCACTTGGATTCAGTTCATTTTGGGATGCCCAAACGGTGGACTCTTGCTTAGTTGCCTTTTTCTTCAGCTTCGCTCAAGTTATGCTGAATTCATAGGAAATAGATCTTTTCCACAGCTAAATACTCATGCAAAATCTAATGTACTTCAGTCTATGATATCTCATTGCAAGATATATGGTAATCTTCTTAAATCATGTTGCGCACAGCATCAATGGTTTTTGGAAGACGAAATTCTGCAAATCAATTGTTAGCGGTCTTTTCTGATGGTGCTTTATCTCCAATAGTTGAACGAAGCGATTCTATCCATTGTTGTTGAGTTTGGTCTAGGACTAAAACCGTAAAATGTCATCCACCCCTTCACGAAATTGCTTTTTTAAACGTTCACTGTAAATAAACGACTCTGTCAATTTTTAAACTGCCACTGTTTACACAATAACAAATATCAAATATTACAAAAATTGTTATAACAAATCTTAACAGCGCCAATTAGTGGTCCTTTCTAAAAACATAAAAGCCGCCCCCGTAAATGTTGACCTATTGACCCCATACCTGGCAACATATATGCCTTATCTCTTTTGCTTTTCGAGACGTAAAACGCGATGACCTAAATTTAAGCATATTCAAAACGATCTGATGCTGTTAATTTGCGGCCGGATATGAATTTGGACAGCGGCTACGTATTCTGCGATCAGTTCTACGTACTAGCAACGCTTTTGGGTAAAATTTATATCTCGTCGAAATTCTATAAATTACATTTGCGACATATTTTAGCCAAAAACGGCAACTTTGTTCGATTCCTGTTCAACTTCGGTTCCCTGTAAATCTCCGTCAGCTGAAACCATTCCTTTCAACAGAAACTTCGTTCCGGTCTTGCTTTTCATAATACGCTGCTGTGAACGTAAAATACCATGACCAAATTTCTGTGGTTTCAAAATGCTGTGATGCTCTTAATCGAGGCGGGAATTTCATGGACTTTTTACACTTTTGGGCGGAATCCATGTCTAGTTGGATTTAGATAAATTTTATGGACATGGATAATTCCGGAAATATTCCGGTCAAAAGTTTTCATTCGACCGCGCTATAACTGCTGTCCCTCGGATATGTCAACCCACTGATCTCATTTCTGCTAATACATATTCTCTGTCGCTCTTGCTTTTCGAAGCGTATATCTGCTTGGATCTCGTAGACTATAGTTCCAGAACTTATTTCGGGTAAGACATCCAATTTTATCCGATCGCTCTCCAATTGCGATTCCTCGTAAATGTCCAAGCCTTCAACACCAGCGCTCGCCAGTCTCTCTCTTACTTTTCACAATGACAGAATTCAGCGTCTTCAAAACGCTCGGATACAGACGCATAAACAATGATTTCCATAAATTTCACGGATGGTTTTAGGCCATGATGCCAAGATTGTAAAATTAGATCAAAATTTTGACCGGGTTCTTTATAGATAGCGCAGAATTCGATTTGATTAAAATATGAGAGTTTTCAACCGAGAACATAGATTCCTATTTGAAGTGCAAGTTCAGGTGATGTAAAACCATCATTTTAATCCCGACGAGTTGATAGGTACTCGAAGAATAAAGTATCGTTGTTCCTTGTATGCTTACTTACGTGGTCAGATTCCTCCCAGAACATTACTGTCGCCATTAAAATGGTGTCTTCTGAGTACTACAATCGACCATGCTAGAATCACTAGTCTTGGATTACCATCGGCTTGCTGTTATGTTAAGGATCAGCTGGGTAGCACAACTACCTTGTAAAAATCAATAAAGATCCGAAAATGTTTTAATAAAGAATTAAAGAAGACAACGCCCTGACGCGCCGCCGAGATCCACGTTGCAAATAAAAATTCCTCTTCTTCCCCGATTGATGGGACCTTGGCAGTATACACGACAATAGTGCAAGGTAATGTCCTTAATTGCTTATCCAGTTCATATGAATAGATCAACAAAGCACAACTTTATCTGGTAGTTAATTTATACAAATTGCTCTTATTGTTAGAACAAATGTTATATCATTACTTTTCTTAAAAGTTTGTATCTCAAGTTCATTACACGTAAGCTCCATAGGTTTATGGTGCCCCAATTTAACAAACGTTATGAATTAAAGCAGAGGAATACGATTAGGATGGAACCAGGATGAGTTTCCCAAAACAGAAAATGATTGGATATTGAAAATACAATTTGAGAACTGTGTGGAGGCGTAGAGGGAGTAGCCAAATGTACCGACGAAAACTCACTCAACTAACTGTTTCCACAAGGAACCTAAGACATTGGCAAAAAGGAATTGAGTTATACTATTATTTACGTTAGGCATCATCACTGAACTCTTCACAACACTGTTATCTATGACTTTGAGAGTACGCGCTTCACCAACGAAGCCAACATCTCCAGATCAGATCTAATCGATATATTTATCAGAATCTAATGTCTTATATAAGAGGAGATAAAGGAAGACCAGATTTTCGCTTATAAAGTTAGCTCACGATGTACAGGGCGACAAAATCCGGACAAAATTCAGTTTGAAATTCCCGCCGTTCTATAATACTGGTAGATGTCGCAATTGGTGTACAAAAAGCTTAACGCGTGTACTAAACCAATACTAAACCATCAAAACCTCGAAACAGTAGAAATGATGGAACCAAGTGGCGATTATAACCGAAGAACAGCGATTATCGAAAGTGACAGAATTCATTCGGTTCTTCGGGTATTCGGGATCCACTGTGTATAATGTTATTGCAAAGTACAATGAGTCGGAGAAGTCCAACGAAGGTTTTACAACATCGACGAGAAAAACCCACTCGAAGGAGCACGTTGTCAGGACGCCTGACATCATTCAACGGCCTACCAGCAGCCCAAGTTTGAGTCCTTTGGACTTCTATGTATGGAGCGTAGTTGAGAGGGTAACGAACTAGTTCAGACATCCAAACATCACATCATTGAGAACCGCTAGTAAAGCGGCGTTCTCCGATACAGGCCGTGACAAACTAAAGCACGTCTATATTCAAGCAAGCGGGGATATATTGAGTAAATGTGTTCGTTATGGCTTTGCAAACAGTGTGGTTAAAAGAAAATTGTAAACTTTTTGGTTTTGCAATAAAAAAAATGTTTGGAAAAAATTATAATTTGTACGGATTTTGGGGCCGCACCCTGTATATTTTTAATTCCGTAGTCAATAAAAACTTTTTATTTTCAGAAATAGCGCCATCTAAATACTACCTACCAAACATAATTGAGATTCTGTGCTGCCATCTTAGGATGAGTATGCACACTATAAGTACATGATTACCAATGAAACAGAGATTTTAACTTTTGATGTGATTCACGTCACCGATATCTGAAGTAGCTTTTTATGCATTCACATTTTGTAGCAATACTGAACGTTCATTTACAATTTATTACAAAGAATAAAACTTTGCAACTAACTGATGCACTAAAAATTAATGATCAACAGAGAATGGTATAGAAATGACAAGAAGATATCTTACTTATCAGCAGAACGCTATGCGCTATTGGCCTGTAGATGTCGGGACGAAAACCTAATATTTTTGTAATATAAATTATAATCTTAATATGTAGCAAACCTAGAACGGTTACTGGGTATATCTCAGACTCTACACTTTGAGGAACATGAAATTAAAAATTGTTCAATGATTGTAGTGGTAAATCAAAGAAAGTCAGATAGAGAAATCTGCTTTATCGTCGAGTATTTGACGTTTCATGCTCAAACTGTAATATTTTCTAACCTCACTTTATTCCGGTCTTATTGGTAATTAAATAAAACTCTAATTGATCCAGGTAAAATGAGTTTAGCAGCAGCTACCAAATGCGCCATGCTACTAGGAGAATGTGTACCTTCATTAAAACAAAACGCCTCGAGATTTCTGATAAAACGTTTAGAATTAGATGAAAACCTTCTTATGGTAAGCTGCAACAAATCAAATTGGCAACCCCCGTAAACGATCTAATTTATTTTGCAGTATTTTCCTAAAAGGAATTCATATACGCTCACGATCCTAATAAGAAATGTAAAACAGGTGATATTGTCCTTTTGGAGACGTTACCTGAGAGAATCTCCAGGCTTGTTACACACAATGTTAAACAAGTTATATATCCAATGGGGGACGTAACAGATCCATTGACCGATAAGAAAGTGGCGGCTGGTAGGTTCAGAGACCATGTGGAGGCTGTCAATAAAGTATTTGGAAAATATGGCACTGCTTTTGATTATGAAAAGGCCCCTGATCGAGGATGGTTGGAAGATGAGAAGGACTTCACACATGTTGAAACTTATGTTAAATATCATGAATTTGAGAATGATAAGCAGCCTTATTCTGTATAGTGATTTATTCTATAATGTAGTTAATTTTCTCCTTTATTTGTTGTAATAAATCCTATAAAATTAATATGTGTAATGTTTTTTTCTTTATCTGAATAGGGTAGTATGTACTCATATGATCTTAGGGACAAAGAAAACAAACATGATTCAATACAATGCGTTCTGTTCAAGAAGAATTTCAATTGGAAACATTTGCTGCAGTAAACTTCATCTTTAATGTAAAACTACATTCTTTTGTAATTCCTCATAAAAGACACAGTTGTGCCCTTTTTGTTTACTATACTCTGTCCCTTTGTTCTTTTTAAGTAGAGAAACAAGGTGACAGGGTTCAAAATACTGAGTCCAAGAAACTGACAGAAGATTAACTGAACACATGAATCAGTAGGCGTCAGGAGTCGAGTTATCTTCCTTTGATATCTGCTGATAGGTCTCTGAGTAGAAACTCAGCGTTGAACGTGCGCGTTCAGAGTTAGCGAAACACATGTACGAAGTATGTTATCAAAAGTTTTATGATGAATGTGATGCCAGCAAAAGTGAGATTCCGAAACCTTAAGACAGGAGTTGGAGCTGTACTTATTTGGCAAATGTCGTTTACCACCCTTCTAAGAATCATTGCTGTGCATAAAGCTGTGAAAATATTCAAAACTGTTGTCGTTTAACAAAGAAAGTATATTTTCTAATTAAAAGACAAAACGTGTTTGCACTAGTAATTAAAGAACGAACATGAAAAAGTGGCAAAAAGACGAAATTGAAGTGAAAATATCCTGCACAAAGTAATGGAAATTGGTTAGATAAGACAACAATTGTCTCAATATAACATTTAGAAAAGAACAGTAAGAACTTTCAACTCTGAAAATAACTTACGTACGAAGTATGTCAATAAAGTAATGAGACTGTTGAGTCTGATTTTTTCACTCCAATAACATTACAATTCAACATTGTTTCCTTCAAAGTAATTGCCTTGGAAAGCCTAACGGCGCTAGACACAGCACCTTACTCCTCATAAATGCTGGAATAGCCTTCAACTGCGAGGTTACAGCCGTTTAAATGTTGTCTAAGACTCTAGAATGACGTTCCTTGAAGTGTTGTTCTAATCTCGGAAAAAGGAAAAAGTCAAGAGGACGCAAATCGGCCGTATGAGGAAGCTGAGGAGCCATAGGAATGTTCTTCTTCTTCTTAATCTTTTTACCCTTTCTACCTTTCGGTGTAGGGGTTGGAATGTTCTTACTGACTAAAAAGTCATTTACTGAAGTGTCTGTGTGACAGCGCTCATTTTCGTGATGCAACACCCAGTTCTTTTTGAAATTTAGTCTCAAACGCAGTTTTTGAAGATACTTTCGGTAAAAATGTTGTTTAACCCCCAGATCTGGGGGCCAAACGATTCCCTGGCTATAAAAGAATCAAATCAGCATCTTTTTGCTCTTTGACCTGCTCATTTTTGCACGGACTTTACCAACATTTGCATCGGTTCCTGAAGCAGGAGGCTTTCCGCTGCGAGGTCCATTATTCACTGACTGTCCTTCTTCTGCAAATGCCTTAAACTACCGACAACATTTGGGCCTTCGGCAAAACACTGTATTCGTAGCCCTGCCGAAGTTTTCAAAATGTTTGTGTTGCATTGTGTCCAGGTCTGGTGCAAAACCTCATCGCACACCGTTGCTCGAAATTGGTGTCACTCATTGTCGTAACGCGCAAGCAAAACCTGCTTTCACTAAACCAACTGCTACGGACAAACAACTTGACTCTAGCGAGTTCCAACTCGAATTGATGGCGTATTACATGTTCGCCTGCTACCCCGCCAAGTCCCCTATAACAAGTATTGCCGGATCCAACACTATGCTACTAGTCTTATTAATTTATCTATACACGTCGTGTGTACATATATAAACGATATTGACCGAATAAATGTGAGAGCATAAACTTCTATTTTTTGTCAAAGAAGCCAGACTATCGTTACTTGTGTCTTGCACGCGACTTCTGAAGACCCTTAAGGGTATTCATACCTGATGGGAATTCGGAGTTAGAACTGCGGGAGTGAATCAAAAGGAATAGCATCGTCTGGTTCACCGACGGATTCAAAATAGGCACCAAAACCAATGTAGGGATGTTTGGGACAATAAAAGGAAGATGCATAAGTATTAACTTCGGAGCATGATACGGAAAGGTACCAGGGCAAGCTAGTATATATCACGACTGACAACCATGGAGCAAGGCAAAGATATCGGCTGGGGCTTTCACACATCCTCCACATGACTGAAGTTTATACTTCCGGTTCTAATTTCCTGCGGGGCTGTATGGGGTGTATCTCGGATGACTTGACTTACCTCAGCAATTGAAGACACAGAAATACTCACATTGCAAAACGCTGTTGTAAGCGAAAATGTGGCTTAACAGTATTAAGCATGATACTGCAATAACGTAGGTTATATTCCTCCCTAAATACCCATAGCCCTTGCTACGGGTTTGGGAATTGGGGTGTTCAAGGAAAAATACGACTTAGCACTGTCATGGATAAAAGCCAAGTGTAGGCTACGAGCGTGCGTCCAAGTTTTTGAAGATTTAGTTTCATATAACAAAGTATCGACTGAGATTTCCACGTCAATGCTATAATACATAAGACAAATACTACCCATATTGTTCTGACGGGAAATTAGGAAGTTCTTCCCGTTTGAAATACGTTTTACGACTGTAACAATATTTTAATCCAAACAGTGATCTAACTGTAATCGCCTACCTTTTCTGCACGATGATAATCCGCTAATGGTTTGCAGTTGAAAACAAAATACTGTAGCTAATTTTGTTACGTAAGCTTGAAAATGTGTGGTCCCTGCTACCTCATTCGTTGCTATACTTCCTATACTCCCTTACCTTGGTACGGTGTAGACCGCAAGTCTAAGACGAAAATAAAATGGTACTAATTTGGAAAAGTATGTCCATTGGAATATATGTGATAATTGATAGTCTACACATTGCTTAATCTTATGGAGTGAGAACTTTGTTTTTATTTAAAATAGTAATGGAAAATGTTCGTTGTTAAAATATAAAAGTATTTAAATCTCATTAGCGCAAAGTAAACCGAAATGCAGAACTTGCACTAATCCTCCGCCGTCGAGATTTTCTTTCTTTAATCTCCAGATACAGCAGATCCAGCATTCGTTATCATTTTTATAACGAAATAGACTGAGCGTGAGGCAAGCAAATATAGTAATCGTGTTATTTATTTACGTTGTATTTATAGGTTCATTCACATCCTCTCGAAAATTAAATTCGGTTTTCCAAAAAGGAAATTAACAGGATTTCTGTATGTTAATTTTGAATGCAAATTGTTTCTTTACAAACTGCTTTTACATTTAAAGTAAATAAAGTATTACAGCCGTGCTGAACGTCACGATCTAATTTAGTCAATCGGAATTTAGCGAACATTGCTTACTTGAACTTCAAAAAGATATACTGTCGGACATAAATTATAAAATACCTAAACTTTGAATGTATTTCTGATAAATTCCATTTTTCTTATTCGTCCAGAATCTGGGATTTGAAATTTTAATTGTGCATCTAATCAAATCCATTTTCCGCAAGGACGAGACGATTTCTTAATCCTACAGAATCTAAAGTTGTTCCCCTAGAAATTTTTGAATCCATCTTATGAAAATAATGAGAAAAATGTTGAATCCCTTTCTTTCATTCTTGATAAACAATATTTGGGCAAAAGTTCGAATCGTATTACATTTTACCAGAATCCTCCTGATCTAAACAAGCATATTTAGTCCAAGACATTACGGAGTTAAACGCTAAATATGAACGAAAAACTCGTTCTAGTAGTAACAAAAATCAACCACTTCTTGAAGCGAATTCTCAGCAGTACCAAACACTGAACGCCGTCCGAGCTAGCTAAAATTTGTATGAAATTTTTAATAAAGAAGAGGTGTTATATGCATGTAGCTAGTTTTTAATAATACTAGGTCCCTATAGGACACTATATCACATCGGTAAACTCCTCACCACACAATCGCTTCGGTTTAGACGATTGTGATAATGGCGAGCTGGCGAAACACGTGTCACCGATGTTATTACGAAACAATTGTGTGGTGGGGAGCTTACTGATGTGATATAGTGTCAGTAAATTACACCACTACCAGGTCAATTAAACGACAATGATTGACTTAATAGCTATCTTTTAGAACGTTTACCAACATTTTTGGAACAACTTTATCAGTGAAACTATAACTACATAAATGAAAAAGAAAATAAACGTGCAAACGAAAAGGAAGAAGGATATCATTTTCTTAACTACACTTACGATTACAGTTTAGCTGAACACAAAATAATAAGCGATTTAATGGCCTTCGGTGGATCTGCAATAATCTCTTCCACTGAATGTCCTCCCTTAGATATTTAGCAACTATAGGATAGCACAAAAGGAAATATCCGATTTTAAATTAAAATATCTTATTTCTGGTTTAATCTACATTCGAAATTGATGAGGTATTGGATTCCTATAATAGTTGTCACAATAGATTAAAGTTTACATATGAGGGGGACCTAATAAAATTTCCTGAACATGACTGTCATGCACAATAGCGACATTGTAAAAACAAATTGGTACATAAAACCGACCAATACAGGTAGACATCTACATTTTTGCAGGAACCTCTAAATTACATAAAATTAATGTAGTTACCGGATTAGTGGATTAGGCGGTAAGATCCACAGTTTAGAGAAAAGAATTTAAAGGAAGTTTTTACGAGGAAATAATACAAAAAATTAATAAAGTATAGAGTAGAGGTATTAAAGATAATGATAATAAAAGTTATAACGTTATTCCTTATAAGAAGGGTTTAAACGAACAAATAAACAAACTATTTAATGAAAGCAATGTAAACATAACTTACATTCCAAATTACAGTAACAAAGCTCTTGTTACTAACACTAAACCTAAAATAAACAAATAAAAGCAAAGCACAGAAGAGACTGTGATGCGTATTATCGGCCAGACAAAACTATATTAAAAGAAAATATTGTATAACAATAAATATTCTTTAAATTATGATTTTCGTGCAATGACAGCTGTAACAAAACATTACACAAATTTAGGTAATTGTTTTGATTTTGAAAACACAATTATTTAACAAAAAGAAAGGACTAATAGACAAAATGATAAATACAGGAAATGATACTAAAACTATTAATTTCAGAACGGATCTTCAGAATTTAAGTATATATGTATAGTAATTTATTAAAATTACATTTACATTTCATAAAAGTTTTGAACAGAATTGTTAACGCTTCGAACAAGGATTTTGAAGGACCTTTCTTTGTTTTTATGGTTTGTATAAATGTGGAGTTCCACTTTAAAACAGTTGTATACATTTCTTTACAGATTCTGTATACGTATTAAGAAATACCAGTCGTTATTTTGTTGATAGTTTCCAGATAAATGTGATGTTGATTTATACATATGTATATGCACATAGTTATATTTTTCCTGATAAAGGTTATCCGAAAACGTCACTTTAACGTTCTGAAAATAAAGCTATTAACTCGAGTGTTGTTAATTGACTTGATACTGGCAGAGAGAGCATTTAAAAACGTAAATATAGTGGTGTGTGTACAACAACAGAGTTTACGGTTGAACAAAGCGTCCTAAAGTTAGAATTAGCATCGATCGAGTTTAGCTAGTTCAAGCGTTCTGCTCTCAATTTTAATTTGGTATTGAATGTAATTATTTATCTGATGCGAATTGAATAATTTCTTTTACTACTGACAAGCTATAAGTTTAGTAGCAGTGAAATATAGACATTCTGTTATATCCTATTCTGTTCCATTATTATTATTATTATTTCAATTTAATAAATGTAATTATGTTTAAAAAAGCTTCGCTAACCACTTCCCCCTAAATCGTTTCGAATTAAGCTGAGTCATTGAATTTAAAACATAGATATAAAATTAAAATAACATCAAATTTGAAAAGATGCCTTAAAAGGTTTAATTCTTTTTTTCGGGTTGTAACATCTAGTTCGCAGCCAATGGGAAACACATTCTGATTTATTAAATGACAATGTACAGTTAAATTTAATGTATTCATTATTAACACGCAATTTTCGCTACATACATCACCTACAGACGATTGGATTTCGCCAGAAAGAAAATTAAAATCCAACGTTTTTATGATTTCGAGGTTTACACTTTAACAGCGACACTTAGCCTGCACCTTTCAAACCGTTTTGGCCGGTCGTTGTTAACTGCGTCCTAACTTTCGCGCAAAAGGTATTTCTTCGATCAAATCGCACCAAAAGTCACTACAATTCATCTGGTTCTTTCCGGGTCACATCGGCTTCACAATCTTCCAGCCATTCCACCTGCGACAAGGATAGCTTCACCAGTAATATAATTAGAATCATCCGATGCTAAAAATGCAGCTACACCTCCAACATCTTCTGGCGTCCCAAATCGTCCAAGCGGTGTTTCCGCCAAGTATTTTTCCCGGTCGGCATCATTTCCGATGAGTACTTGGGCGAATCTCGTTTCGATAATCCCCGGTACTATGCAATTTACATTGATATTATATTTGGCTAATTGCATCGCTGCAGCTTTAGTTAAACCGTGGAGTGCCATCTTACTAACCGTATAAGCTCCTAGGATTTCGTTGGGACGGTAAACGGCAATCGAGGAATTAAAGATAATTTTACCACCATTCCTTTGCTTTAAATACGGTACAACTTCCTTACCTAATAGAAATGCGGCCGTTACGTTGACTTCGAAAATTTTATCCCAAGCCGTTCTTTCGCAATTGAACACTCCTTGCACGCTGGGATTAACACCCGCGTTCGAAATAAGCACGTCGATACCTCCGAAGGTGCTTACGGCAAGTTTGAACAATTTACTTCTTCCTGCGAGATCCGCGACGTGGCAAGCGGTACCAACGGCTTTGAGTCCTTGAGATTGTAATTTTTCAACGGCGATATCTACATTTTCTTGTTTTCTACTACTGATCACAACGTTTGCGCCTTCCCGTGCTAATCGCTCGGCGATTCCGTAACCAATTCCGTAGGTTGATCCCGTAATGACCGCGATCTTCCCAGCTAAACGGTTGCTAGATATCATTCTGCTTTCAAACGTTTGTTCTCTCACGACTGACACGGTTTGTTTGTCACATTTACTAATGGTGATGCCTTTAAATGTACATACATACATATACTATAAGTTCAAGATAAGAAACTTGTTTTAATTGATCTGTATTGGAACTACAGTGAGAAGAGGATTGCTTATAATAGTTATAATGTAGTATCGTTTAGTTTAGGTATTTTGGGAATTCCCGTGATGGAACAAGACAAATAGATGAACGTTACAGAACGGAACTGTAGGCTAGTATTACTAAATGTTAATTTAATCTTTACTCGCGTAAATATGTAGGTTATTTACCTTCCCCGAAAATTTAATGGCGTAATAAGTACGAAGTAACAAGTCGTTGCCCGTTATGAAAGTAATGTGGACAGGTAATGTCCAGACCTATTGTTAAACCGAATCATCAAGTAGCTCACAATGCAAAATGCTGTTCTATGGAATACGTACCTTAACGATATTAACCATTAGTACTACGATAATGTTGGCTGTATTCCTTCCCCAATACCTACAGTTCTATAGCTTTTGCTAAGGATCCGGGCCTTGGCGTCTTTATGGAAAAATATGACCTGACGTGACGCACAGCAGCCAAGTGTATGTCAGGGGCGTGCATCCAAGTTTTTGAAGATGCAGTTTCATATAATAAAGTATCAACAGAGATTTTCACGTCATTGCTACATAAGACAAATACTACCCACACTGATCTGATGGTAAAGTTGAAAGATGCAAAGTTCCTTCTATTTGAAATACATTCTATGACTTTAATAATATTTTAATCCATACAGTGCTCTAACTCTAACCGCCTTTCTTTTCTGCAAGATGACACATTCCGCTAATGATAAGGCAGTCCAAAAGAAAATATTGTAGCTGATTTGGCTACGTATGCTTGAAAATGTGTTGTGCTTGCTACCTCATTCATTGCTACCCTTTCAATCGTCTTACACAGTACGTCGCAGACCGCAAGTCTAAGACGAAAATAAAATGGAACTGATTTGGAATAGCCTTCTATCTCCATTAGAATATGTGATATTTGGTAATCTAGACATTGCTCAATCTGATGTAGTGAGAATTGTGTTTGCTTTAAAATAGCAATAGGAAATGTTTGCTTTTATATAAAGTATTTAAATCTGATTAGCGTAAAGTAAACACAAGTGCACGACTTGCACTAATCCTGCGCCGTCGAGATTTGTTTTTGTAATATCTCCACATACATAGTTGCATTCGTTATCACTAAAGGCCGGATGCTATGCAGTTTGCATAAATGTGCATATTTGCATAATACATGCATTTTGTATATTATTTGCATATTTTGTAGTAATTCAGCATATTTGAAGTAAACAAGTTTTATTTATTTATTGGATGTAATTTATTATAGGATAGGCATTACTAAAACTATGTCGTGGTTGTAACAAACAAAGAGTTAAACAGCCCTCTTTAAATTAAAAATACCGTTCTATGAAGCCTCTTCTCGATACTTTTCCGATAAGCGCTTCCAAAAATTCATTAAAGCTGTTCCCATACATCTAGACCGGGACAGAATTCAAGGAAAAGCTAATTCCCTGAAACTTCTAAATAAATACAAAAATACATTTTACCAGAAAATTAGGAGCACAGGTGTTTCTTTATTATTCGGAGAAATTTATTCCCATATTCGAAAGCAACCTTAATTATTTTAAACGTCATTTTACGTTGGTTTTTCGAAGTGTAAACTTGTGGGTTGTTATTAATTATAATAGGAAAAATGCCGAAGATAGCGACTGTGCCTGGATGGATTGCACCCTATTCAGAATTGCGTATGGATGGAGAAAAAGTATTTTGCGTAGCATCCACCAAGGTTGTAAGTAAAATTTAAGTTTATTTCCTCTTATCAATCTATAGTTTTTAAACGATGTTTAACAAAATCACCAACACAACGCTTCGACAAATAATTTTATTTTAAAATTTTATTTTAAAATGAGTAAAATGAGATGTATATTTCATGCGTATTTTTCGCATATCATCAGCACAATACGGAATATCTGATATTCCGTATTCTGCTGATGATTTAAAGAAAAATCATTTTAAAATAAAAGTATTTGTCGAAGCGTTGTGTTGGTTATTTTATTAAATGTCATTTATTCCGATTGCTTCGCAAACTCTTTACACATTAGTTTTTTGTTACTCCTTTATCTTTTATTAACACTTATTTTATAAGAAAACAACTGATGATGTGATATTTTTTATGCAGGTTACAAGTGATAGAAAGTTTCAAGTCGACCAGCATATTAAAACTCCATCTCATGCTGCATAACTATCAAAGATGAAATTGGCGAAAAAGGGTCAGCAAACATTACCGCAATGTTTGCCATCAACCTCCAAATAGGAACAGGAACAATTTGATGAAGATTTGTGCCTAATGCTTGTGTCGGCAGATATTCCACTACATAAAATAAACAATTCAAATGTCAAGTTATTTTTGCAAAAGTACACCAGCAAATATAATATTCCCGACGAGAGCACCTTAAGAAAAATTGTATTCACCGTATCTAAGCAGAAACATTGAGTAGCATTAAGAAGGCTGTGTCAAACAATTACCTTTACATATGCGCAGATGAAACTACTGATAGTGTGGGCCGATGCATAGTTCATTTAATGATAGGTATCCTTAACGAATCGGTTCCAGCAAAATTTAATTTCATCCAAACAGTTGGAAAAGGCAAATAATTTGATAATAACAAGGTTTATACAGGAAGAACTGGCAACCTTTTTCTTACCGGAATTGATTCCAACAGAAAAAATCTATTGTTTTTAACGGATGCCGCACCATATATGGTGAAGGCAGCTTGCAACTTGAAAATCTTTTACCCAAATTTAATTCACACAACTTGCTTGACGCACGAACTAAATCGTGTTGCAGAAGAAGTAAGAAACCATTTTCCCTTGGTAAATAGTTTAATTAGTAGTGTTAAGAAAGTGTTTTTAAAGGCACCCTTAAGAGTTCAGGTTTACAAACAACATCTACCGGTATTCCGCTTCCTCCTCAACCAGTAATCACACGATGGGGGACGTGGTTGGAAGCTGCTATTTTTCATGCAAATCATTATGAAGAAATAAAGACAATTATTACGGATCTTGATACCGATACACAATCTGTGCTAGACGCCCAAAAGGTGTATTCGAGTAAAGAAATACCTCAACAGTTGGCGTTTATTAAGGCCAACTACAGTTTTATTTCCACTTCTATATGGCAATTGGAAAAACAATTTATGTCGCTAATTGAGAGCGTTGAAATAATAAACAAATTTGAAAAGATATGTTTTGATGTTAAAGGAAGGGTGGGAAAATCCATGTATGAAAATTTTTTAAGTGTAATAGAAAAAATGAGGGTTTTAAAAAGCTAAAGGATATTGCTAAAATCTTGTGTGGTGGGTCAGTAGAAAATATTGAGTTGACAATAGAGGATATTTCTAATTTGAAATATGCTCCTATAACAAGCGTGGACGTAGAACGAACCTTTTCAATATATAAATACATGTTATCAGACAAGCGCCACAATTTTTCTATTGAAAACTTTGAGAAATATGTAATTGTAAATTGTTTTCATAGTTAATTATATTGTAAAATGTTATAAATAAACTTGTAGTAAACATAATAGAATATTTTTTTCTATAGTATTATATTTTCTAGCATTACTCCTATTTTTTTATCTGCATATTTTTCATAAGAAAGTGCATATTTAGGCCAAAACATCTGCATCTTTATGCGTATATTTCCACTTTTCTTTTGCATATAATCCGGCCTCTAGTTATCACTGTTATGATGAAATTGACTGAGCGTCAGGCAAGCAAATGTAGCAATCATTCCCTTTATTTACATTGTATTTATAGATAATTACATTCACATCCTTTCGAAACTTAAAGTCGGCTTTCCAAAAAGGAAATTAACAGAATTATTGTATGTTAATGTTGCATGCAAAGTCGTTTCTTAAAAATTGCTTCTATATTTAACCTTCCTATACTCACGCATACGGTCTGTGAGACCGATTTATATAGTATAATATACGTCTTTCATTTTGACGTGAGTATAGGAAGGTTAAAGTAAATAACGTGTTATAGCTGTACTAGTATCTAATTTAGTAAATCGCAATTTGGCGAATATTGCTTACTTGAATTTCAAAGAGATATACCGCCGGACGTAAAGTATGGAACATCAAAATTTTAATTGTGCATCTAATGAATTCCATTTCTCGTGAGGATGAGACGATTTCTTAATATTTCAGTTTCTGAAGTCGAATCCTTTCAAATTTTCGAATCCGTCACATGAAAATAATGGAAAAGATGTTGAATTCCATTCTATCAACTTCCCTTGATAAACAACATCTGGGCAAAAGTTGGAATCGTTTTACATTTTACCAGAATCCTCCTAATCTAAACAAGCATATTTATTCCAAGACATAACACAAGCACTAAACATGAAGCGAAAAAGATCCCTTCAAAAGATGAGCAAAAATCAACAATTTCTTGAAGGGAATTCGCAAGGGCACAAAACAATAAACGCCTTTCGAACTGACTAAAATTTTTAACAAGTTTTTGTCAAAACGAAACTACATTTTCGAGCGAAACGAACGAATACCCAAGCACAAAGTTATACACCATTTAGTACCCTTCGTTTGATGTGCAATAATCTCTTCCAATGAGCTCCTTTATCTATTTAGCAAGTCTAGGATGACACAAACGAAAATATCTGATTTTAAATTACAATATCTTATTTCTGGTTTAACATTTTTATCTCATTTTTGTTTTGGAATAAGCTAAAAACCCAGGAATTTTTTAAATATAGCCGCATTCGCTTGCAGAACGAACATAAATTGTCACAGTTTATCTGGGAAATGGAAGACGCATTATTTCAACTCAGCGTTTCTTATTGTTAGGCATACTCCCTCAAGCTTACTATAATCAAATTAGTAGTCAAATTCTAGGAGATTGGATCAGTTGGTGACGGTGGAATACAAAGCAGACCACGAACAGCTAGATCAGTTAAAAATATCCAACGTGTCAAGTATAGTGTTCAAGAAGCTCTAGAAACAACCAGAAGGCAATGTTCTGCTAATCGTGGATAAGGTGGCAATTCCTGGAGCGTATTTTGAAATAAGATCTTCGCGTATATGCTTCTAAAATCTAGCTGGTACAAGTACATACCCCGCATGATTTCCAGCTGCGATTAAAATTCAGTTGTGCGTTCTTAAATCTTCAGATGCACATGAAAATTTTGAAAGGGAATTATAGATGCGACCCACTTTCGCCTCACTGAGTTTGTTGATAAAGAAACTTCGTCTAATTGGCGAAGATTACAGTGTGATGTGTGCAGTTTTCCCGCAAAAAATTATCGGACCTTTCTTTTTCAAAAAATGAAATGGACGAGCAGAAAGAAGAAAAATGTTCTTTCTGCATCAATTAGGTAACGCCGAGGGTTATTGGTTTTAGCAGGATGCTGCTACAGTTCATACTGCGAAATCTCCAATCGCCCTTTTGAGAAAACATTTCTACAATTGATTGGTCTCCAAACACGGAAATTTGCTACGACTCCCTAAATCTCCAGATCTCACGTTCCCGGACATCTTTCTTTGGAGTTACATGAATAAGCCTCAAACACTTGATCAGCCCTCATATAATATTCGGCGAAAAATAGAAGGGGTATATAAAAAACACTAATTAAGGTAAAAACTGTTCATACAGGCAGACATCTAAATTATTTTTCATAAATCTCTAAATTAGACTAAAGTAATATAGTTACCGGATTAATTGATCAAACGCTTGGATTAGCTAATCCAGAGTTTAGAGAAGAGAATCTAAACAAAGCTATTAGAAAAAATAATAATCCAAATAATTTTTACGAAAAATTAATAAAAAATAAAACGAATAAATTATAGAATAGAAGTAGCATAGATCGAGTTTAATTTTAATTTGACATTGAGTTTAATTGTTGATTTTTTTAAACTTATTTTTTATATCATGAAAGAGAGCACAGACAACCAATAATAATAAAAAAATTAAGTATATATGGATATCTAATGTAGAATTTATAAAAAAATTCTAAGTGGGTATTGGCTAGCTAATTTTTTAATGAGAAAAGCAATGGTTTTGACAAATTTTTAAATATATTTTTTAGCTCCTAATAGCATACAATCTATCCTTTTGAGGATAATAAGTATTTTGTTTGACAGATCCTGACATGGGCGAAGTTGCTCCATTGAACAATTTCGCTTATTAAAATATAAATTTATAAATTTACAATCTACAGTTTAAGTAAATCTATTTGGTAAATCCGTAGGTTTGTAACGTTTCAGGCGCCTGGTTTTTGTGTTGTCGTCCATTAATGTAATAGCTAGTTGGTTAGGATGTGTGTTCACTCTGGCTCTATAGTTCTCACTAAATTTTTGGATTTCTTCCTTTATAGCGGGTACCTTAAGATCGTTATGCAGCACATAATTAGGAACATACCACTGTGCGTTGACTATTGTTCTAAGGACCTTGTTTTGAAATCGTTGGAAAATTTCGATGTTTGAGTTGCTGGTAGTACCCCATAATTGGATTCCGTATGTCCATATTGGCTTTAAGATTGTTTTATATAGTAAGAGTTTGTTGTTTAAGGATAGTTGAGAGTTCCTTCCTACCATCCAATACAGTTTACTAAACTGCAGACCTAATTGTTTTCTTTTTATAAAGACGTTCCATTCCCAATTGAGCTTTCTATCTAGATGCAGCCCTAGATATTTGACACACTCTTCATGTTTAAGTCTGAGGCTATTAAATGTGATAGTTGGACAGTTTTCTTTTCGATTGGTGAAGGTGATATGTACCGATTTATTTATGTTAGCCTTTATTCTCCACTGTTTGAACCATGTTTGAACTTTGTTTAATGATTTTTTGATAAGTTAAGTGAGGCTTTTTCGTGATTATTGTGGGATGCTAGTATTGCCGTGTCGACAGCGAAAGTGGCAGTTGCAGTTAATCTAGTTGTTGACATATCAGCTGTGTACAGAAGGAATAACATGGGGCCCAGAACACTACCCTGAGGCACTCCGGCTAATATTGGTTTCAAGTCAGTAAATTCATTATGTTTTTCGACAAAGAAGTATCTATCCAATATATGTATAAGATTTAATTATTTCATGCATTTGATATGGCAAGTAATTTTTGGTCTTACACAGGAGTCCTGTGTGCCAGACCTTGTCAAAGGCCTGCGTGATATCCAGGAATGCCGCAGAGCAGTATCTCTTGTCTTCTAAATCTCTATTTATTTTATTGACTATTCTGTGAATTTGCTAGACGGTTCCATGTTTGTTCCTAAAGCCGAATTGGTAGTCTGGAATTATCTTACTGTTTTCAAGTATCACTTGTATTTTCTTGATAAAGACTTTCTCAAAGACCTTAGACAACATCGGGAGTACGCCAATAGGCCTGTAAGATGTAAGTTCGTCTGTGACGACTGGCACTTGTGACGATGGCATTGTAGATTTGGGTAATAGCCTTGATTGCTGTTTAAGGGAATTCGTGTAGTGATTAGATCGTATCCAGGTGCTTTCTTATGATTTAATTCATTATTAATAACATGCTTTACTTCTTGCTGTGTTAGATTGGCCATGGGTAGAGTCATTAGGTAGGGAGTTTCTAGCCCGTTGCTTATTTGGTCACTTAATTCGTCGGTGATTTCGCTTGAGAATGGTTTAAATACGTTTTCCAGGTGTTCGGCAAAAGCAATTGCTTTTTCTCGATTAGTTTTAAATATAGATTGGTTAAATGATTTAATGTTCTTACGCGACATCATTCGGGATTTTAATGAACTGAATAAATAACTTCAAGGAAATGGCCAAATTGTTTTAATGATTTTGAAAATATTAAAATATTTATGACGAAACTTGACATCTACTGAGGACTTGGAAATGAAAACCATGAAATAATTTTTTCAATTACATAATTATCTTCTAAACATATTAATTCTTGAAAATACGTTCGACATCCAAAGAAAAAAGCAATTAAAAAATATCTAATGATTATAAAGGAAATAAAACAAGCTTTTGAGGAAAAATTTAATCAATGTAAAAGTTTGGAAAATATATTTCACTTTATTCTATATCGATATAAAACGGAATTCGAGACAATGGAGTTAACCGAATTTGTGTGGCTAGGTATCCATGTGATTTTCTTTATCTCTTATTCATTCAAATACTCACTGCAGTGGCGACTGCCGACGTGGTATGATGTCACCTAGTGCAGTAGTCCTTTGATATCAATTTTTTACATCGACCTTTAACTTTTGCTTTTCACTTGCAAAAGTAAAAGTTGTAAAACAAAAGGAAACGCACACTTCTTAGAGGATTTTAAAAGTGAGAACACAAAAAATTTCTTAACCATCCCCCTCCGTCCTTCCAAGTGACGCCACTGACTTAGTGACTCATGAGCTAGTATTAAAAAAAAATAGCGAACAAAATTTAAACCTACTTGTCAAAGAGGATCGCCGTCAGTGATCTAGTCCAGGGGTCTCCAAACTACGGCCCGCGGGCCAAATCCGGTCCGCCAGTGTCATCAATTCGTGGCGCGACAGCTAATAACTTATTGTTGGATAAAAAACACAGAATGATAATAACTCGGATTTGTTTACTTGCTAGGTAAAGCTTAATGACAAGTATAATACGCAGAAAACTCACTGAAGTAATCAGTATGGCCCCAAGGCTGAAACGTTTGGACACCCCTGATCTAGTTCATAGACAACGGGAAAAGCATTCTGATTTATTAAATGACGATTATACATATATTTACCATTTTTATTACACAAGCTTTTCGTTAATTACATCAGCTGCAAGCGGTTGTAGATTGTATGATTCTGCGGTTAAAGACTTCGACAGCATTATTTACCCTGCACCTTTGAAACAATTTTGGGCGGTCGTTATTAACTGCCTGTGCACTTTCACAAACGAAACATTTTTCGATCAACTCACACCAAAAGTCACTACAATTCATCTGGTTCTTTCCGGGTCGCATCTGCTTCACAATCTTCCAGCCATTCCACCTGCGACAACGATAGCTTCACCAGTAATATAATTAGAATCATCTGATGCCAGAAACGCAGCGACACCTCCAACATCTTCTGGCGTCCCAAATCGTCCAAGCGGTATTTCCGCCAACTCTCTTTCGCGGTCGACCTCATTTTGGATGAGTACTTGGGCAAATCTCGTTTCGATAATCCCCGGTACTATGCAATTTACATTGATATTATATTTGGCTAATTGCATCGCTGCAGCTTTAGTTAAACCGTGAAGTGCCATCTTACTAACCGTGTAAGCTCCTAGGATTTCCCTGGGACGGTAGACGGCAATTGAAGAATTAAAAATAATTTTACCACCTTTCCTCCGCTTCAAATACGGTACAACTTCCTTTCCTAATAGAAATGGTGCCGTTACGTTGACTTCCAAAATTTTATCCCAAGCCGGTCTTTCGCAATCGAACACTCCTTCCACGCTCGGATTAACACCCGCGTTCGAAATAAGCACGTCGATACCTCCGAAGGTGCTTTCGGCAAGTTTAAACAATTTGCTTCTTCCTGTGAGATCCCCGACGTGGCAAGCGGTACCAACGACTTTGAGTCCTTGAGATTGTAATTTTTCAACGGCGATATCTACATTTTCTTGTTTTCTACTACTGATCACAACGTTTGCGCCTTCTCGTGCTAATCGCTCGGCGATTCCGTAACCAATTCCGTAGGTTGAACCCGTAATAACTGCGATCTTCCCAGCTAAACGGTTGCTAGATATCATTCTGCTTTCAGATGTTTGTTCTCTCACGACTGACACGGTTTGTTTGTCGCATTTATTAGTTGTGTAAGATTTAAATGTGTATACTCAAGATAAGAAGGCGATATTGAATTTGCGATGCCGCAATTATATCGATTTTTATTGGAACTGCAATGGGAATAGAATTGCTTATAATAGTTATAGTGTACTATCGGTAACTATAGACATTTTAGGAGTTTCCGTGCTGAGTAACATGTAAATAGATACATACAATATTTGTTACTGTGGTATCATTTAAACAATAGTATCACATGCAGTGCAGAAATGTTGAACATTTGTCGTAATAAAATGTATCACGTATAATTAGAGTTGACTAACATGGGACGAAGAGACGAGCGTTACAGAAAGGAACAACTGTGGGCTTGATTAGAAATATTAAATTATAACTTTTACTCGCATAAATATGTAGGTTATTTACTTCCGCCAGAAATTTAATGGTGTTATGAAAAGCAACAACTATTGCCTAATGGTAATAAATATAAAGTAAGAAGTTGTTACCTCTCTTATGGAAGTAGTGTGGACAAATAGTATTTAGAACTATTGTAAATTCGGATGAGGTACTTTAATACGGTCGATTCTGATTGATAGGAGCGTTTACGATATTATTAATCGATTAATCAATTAAGATTTGCGAATTTTAAATGTTGGTCAATGTCGCTCGGAAACATACCAGAGAATTTAACGTAATCCAGATCCTTGGCAAAACTTAATTTTTCCGCTAGTTGTTGACCTATAGAATCAAGTAGTCGATTTAAGTAGTTGATTATTTCAATGACATACTGGTGTCCTGTAATCTCTTTATGCAATCTAAGATAACCGCCTAATTTTGCCCAATTAGTTGATAAGTCGATTCCGATACATTTTGGCATTCGTCACTAATAATGGCCCTATAAGTATAAAAAGAATGTTAGCATTTGCAAAATTTAGATATGAACCAATGTCACCTGGAAACAAACCAGGAAGTTGGACCTGACCAGGATTTTTCTGCAAAACCGAACGTAACCTGTTACCCCCAAAACTGCGTTACTACTATCTCTCCGAGATAGCAATAACGGAGGGGTACAACTGGCTAGGGTGCACAAGACGACAAGAACAAAACAAGAAGCGGTACATACGCTTGTCGCAACAGGCTAGCCAATGCCGTGCTCAGCTCAGTGGGTATAACGGTCGTTGAATACAACGGGTCTTGTTAGAGAAAAAGATAGTATGGGCGCCAACCATGAATTTTGGGTCAAAGGTCATAAGAACTTACCAGATATATTTTCATGGTCAAATAATCGGTACCTTTATATCGATCGAAGAACTGTCTGACGTCAGGAGCGACCAAGCTCAGCTGGAAAATGCACGTTGATTCTATATGCTGTTACGAAAACAATAAAATTCTACTTGAAAAACTACACCCGGTTATTCAAGAACTTGTGTATTTAGCCTTTAGTTAGAATTCATTAAAAACATTGAAAAACTACATAAAATTTGAGATAAAATTAGCTAAATAATGCGAACAGGGCTGGAACCGTAAATTAACATAAAACGTTTTATCTAAACTTTCACAACATAGACTGCAAAATGCGTGATGTTAATTGTTACTGTGAGTTATGCAAAATACGATACAGGTCTAGTAGGAATTTCGATATATATATATATATATATATATATATATATATGAATATCAATGAATTTAATAAGAAAATACGGCCATCTAGATAATAATGATTTTACAAGCTAGTCAATATTAACGTTGAATTTATTTGAAATTATTGATACAATATACGAAATATTTCAAATAAAGAGAAAATGTTTAGGACATATAGAATGAATGCTTAGCTCTCATGGCTTTCGGGTGATGTCATCGCATAAGGTTCTACCCTTTGTCTGCCTCGGATGTTGGAAATGGTCTTTCGGATTTGTCCGACGGATTAGACAATCGGTTTTCCTTAGTTTAATACCTTGATAGGGAGGTATAAAGACAATGATGTTCTATTAGGCACAACGAGGTGTAGGAGGGTTCGATCTCGGGTTTCTTTTCCTCCGCGAACGGGAGATGTACTTGAACAATACACTAGAGGATTTGCTGGCGAATTCCCCACTACAGGGTAAATACTTTCTTGATGATAATTCGATAAACGATACACACACTTAAATTTTCTCAGCCATAACCTCTTCCGATCTCGTCACCGATCTTTTACCACTCGCTACCTAATGCCTAAGTTCCTCTTTTCTTTTGTTACTACGCCGAAGCTAAGATTCGCTTCGCGTTCTCGTGATTGGACGAATTCGAAAAACTCAAGGGCAACTAACACGCGGCGATATGATGGGTTCAACGGGAATATCGTTATGCGATATTAGGAAATAACTATCGTCCGAAAAGGAGTAAAATTTGAGCCTATATTTCTAACAAGTTAAATGAAATACGGAACTGAGCTAAGTGAAATTTTTGCACGTAACAAACCTTTCAGCTACTGATTGGCCTGTGGAATCAATCAGTTGATGTAACATGACTTTCAGCGTTTGCATAAATGTTGTTGATTGTTTCAATGTCGAAAAAATGTCCTACAAACTCTTAATGCAGCCGGAAGCAACTACGTAATGTTGCGGAACAAAATTTACGTGTTCTAACGTTCCATTGTTATTTACTCGAAGAATTTGTACCATGACAATATTTTCATACTGTCAGTTCGGCAATGAAGATATCTCACAAAATCAAGAAAAAAATTGGGGTTACTGTTTAAAAAAGAAATTATGACGTTATTACTCAAAAACAACAACAACAATGCTTTAAAATCGATTGTCATCCTAAGCTTTTCACTGTAATTATCGACGACGTCATAAAAGCAACGAAGCGAAAGTGTAGTAAAATTACTGTGCCGTTTTGCGGATGACGCAGTAATACCGGCTAACAAAGAAACCGAACTGCAACAAAACTTGACAATGTGGAAGGAAGAATTAGCAAAAAGAAGTCTGAAAATAAATATAGGTAAAACGAAGGTGTCGGTGCTTGGGAGGTATGAAGAACAATTAAATGTGAAGATAGACTATCAAAAGCTGGAACAAGTGCCGACGTTTAAGTAACTGGGAGTCATTATAAATGCGAATGGTAGCATAGAAGATGAAATTAACGAGAGAACATACAAGGCGTCAAGATTGTACCACACCTTGAATAGAACATTTATTGATAAAAAAGAGGTCAGCACAAGTACAAAGATGCGGGTGTACAAAACTATTTTTAGGCCAATATTGACTTATGGTAGTGAGAGCTGGGTCCGAAACAAATCAATGGATAGTAGAATAAATGCAATGGATATGAAGTACTTGAGCAAAGTCAAAAGGGGTTACTAGGAGGGATAGAATCAGAAACAGTACAATTAGAGAGGAATTGAAGGTGGAGCCAATCTTATATGTTCTGGAAGAGAATAAACCTAAATGGTTTGGCCATATGTGTAGAATGGGAGAACAAAAGCAGGTCAGAGGAGTTTGGTTGGCAGGGTTACAAAACAGAAGAGGCCGAGGAAGACCAAGAAAGCAGTGCAATGATGTATTCCAGAGGAGGGAAGTCACGTGGAGAAGAAGCAGTGATCAGGGCCAGAAATAAGAAAGACTGGGCAAAATTGGTACACGTTGAATTAAGTGTAAATTACATACCTTACACCGAAACGTAGAAAGGCTTAGATTATTATTACTATGCATTTATTGTTTGCTTCTCTCATAGTAATGAAAGTCGTAAAATAATTTTTGGAACATAAATATTCATAAACAAAGTTTAAGGATTTTGTTCTGTATTCCTTCCTTATATATCAATTATTGGAGAAATAGTTTCGGCTAAAATATTTAGATAGAAGTTGAATTAAAAATCGTAAAAACATAAGCACTTTTTTAATGGGTGAAAAAATAAGATGGGGTTACATGTGCCAATAAGTGTAGAACTTGTTCTAAAATTTAGGCTAAATTTAGAATTAAGTGCGATAAAAATTGTAAGGCAGAATCATCAAGATTATTAAGTAAGAATATTCAGCTTTTCGTAACCCTGAGCGTTGACGTAAGACGTTTGAGGGCAGATTTAAGAAGGTTAACCCCTTTAAGGAGGTAGAAAACTATCAGATTAGACCCACTCAATATATATCAAATACTTTAATTTACTACCTTTGATTTACTGCATTTCAAATTATTGATTTACAATTTCTTTCTATAAGACCAATCGACATAAATACTTACTATCTGAGTTATTGACTTTCGATATTTAGCTTGGTATAAGAGTGTTAAGGACGATGGCCGTGATGAGTAATATGAAGAAGATGAGTAGATTAGAGAGGATATTTATATGTTCTCACACCTTCACACACTATCACCTGAAAGTTTCTCCCATATTTTCGGAACACACCACTTCTAACTGCCGCTCACTTAGCTCACAATCTTCCACCTGCACCACTCGCGATAATGATGGTTTCCCCGGTAATGTAACTGGCGTCATCCGATGCTAAAAAGGCAGCCGCACCAGCCACCTCTTGCGGAGTTCCAAATCTGCCCAAAGGTATTTGCGATAAGTAGTGCTCGGTATTCCCATCTTTCCCAATGAGCATTTCGGCAAACCTTGTCTTCATTAATCCCGGCGCTATACAATTTACATGAATGTTATCCTTTGCTAGTTGAACCGACGCAGCCTTCGTTAACCCGATAAGCGCCATTTTAGCAGCGGTGTATGCTCCTAAAATCGGGTTTGGAGCGTAAACCACGACCGACGAATTGAAGATGATTTTACCACCGCCTCTTTGTTTTAAATACGGTAAATACTTCTTTAGCCAATAGCTATGACGCTTTGACGTTGACATCGAATATTTTATCCCACGGTGATTCTTCGCAGTTCAATACACCTTGCACGCTGGGATTCGCACCGACATTTGCAATCAGGATGTGGATACCTCCAAACGTCCTTTCGGCGAGCTTAAATAACTTGGTCCTTTCCACTGCCTTCGAAACGTGACAAGTGGTGCCGGCCACTCTAAGTCCTTGCGATGCCAGCTTTTGAACAGCATTGTCTACGTTTTCTTGTTTCCTGCTTCTTACTACAACACTTGCACCTTCCCTGGCTAACCTTTCAGCGATAGCGTAACCAATTCCGTACGTTGACCCGATAATCACTGCTACTTTTCCAGCCAAACGATTATTTATTATGGAAGTCATTTCATTAGTTTTTATTTCGGGAGATCTATTCATTATGAAACAACTTGAATGGTGATATGTACTGATTTTTTAACCTTATCTGTCGTATCTACGTAAACTTGGTTTTATTAGCAGTGTCGAGTGATTAGCAAGAGATATATTGGGAATTATATTACGTCGTAACTGATTACATATTGTAGATAGCGCGAGATATTTGTATCGTAAAATGCTGATTTCTTGTTGTTTCCTCATCTTATCACAATCACTGTGAAATGCAGTAATTATAATCTCGCTTCGTCGATAAAATTGAGAATCGTCTGGGCGGACTTCCTAGTGATTTGATTGGCAATTCATAAACATTTCTACTCGGCGTGGTCTTATCCATTTCTTGGGTCTAGCTTGAAAGTACAAATCTACGTACATTGTGCTGTAGGCCAAATATTAATGTTATTCCTAAATCCATCAGCAATTCATCTGATCTTCTCACAAAGTCGCACTGATGAGCGGTGTAACCGCGAAACCCGTCTGCGAATGATGGAAGTAGTTTTCTAATTATATCACTTCTTTTGTTACACTGAAGTATAATAGCACAATTAACTCCTGCTATATTTAAAATTATATGAAAAATCCTTGTTCTCTTGTTCGACGCGATATAGAATAGTTCGCATATATGTAACTGGTCAAGTGCATCTACTCCTGCCTTTGTCCAATTGTAGTCGAGTATTATATCGGGTTTATTTAATAATAATAATAATAATAATAATAATAATAATAATATATTTTGCCCAACAGATTATAATCCAATTACAGGACAAGTACTTCACTTATTTATCGTACTGTTGATATTTTGATCCTGATGCATAGTGCAGAGCATTACAATGGCTCGGTTCTTTCTTGGTACGTACTAGCATAGTCCTTTCTCATAAAATCATCAACCAATAATTAAAATTTACGACATTTTTATGGTACTTATCTGTATACATAAGAATGGACCGTGGTTTGTTCGGAGGTTTAAAGCTTGAAAGCTACTGGACCAAAGTGGATACTTCCTTCTGCGGGTTTGTTCGTAATTGCTACGCGAAGGTTTGGGAAAAAGGAAAAGTCGAAAAAAATTTGGGCAAAAAGAAGTTTGCTGGGTCACCTAGTGGTACATATTTGCTACCTCCTTATTGTTTATTTTCGAGGTGAAAGTATGAGCATTGATCGCTATCCAATACAGCTTCTAATCGTGAATTAACCCCGGCGTTTGCGATTAGTTTATCGATTCCTCCAAAAGTACTTTCGGCGAATTTAAACAAATCGGTCCTATGTGTTGGATTGGATACGTGACAAGTTGAGTACACAAATTTAGCGATGGTTGATGAAAGTTTTCAGCTTATGTTCAACCACAGACCATATAGACTTAGAAGTATAACCACATGGAAGAAGAGTCTCCAGAAAACAGATAAGGTGAAGATAAATGTGCAATACCACTGGTACAAACGGCTGCGTGTTCCACTCTCGACCGGGATCGTTGCGATAACCATTTCTTCCAGGGGATGCTTACGAGTGTCGTCTGAGATTTAGACCCGTAACCGCGGGGCTGGAAGTTCAGACACAGAAAAGTGTACAACGAGCCAAACGTAGGTCTCTTGGAGATGAATTTACCCACAAGGACAAAAATGCTTCAGAACGCAGCAACATTAGCTTAGCAGGCTCATTAAAACAAGTGTGGAAGCCCAAACTTAGTGAAACTGCAACGAAAGAATTTAACCATGAAGCACGATAAAACCCTCTAATCCATGTTTGAACTCTTCATGAAACAGCGAGACTAAGAAGAAAGGGCGAGAAATGAAGTTGCAAAAGCCCAAACGTAAGAGAATTCCAAGAAAGGCTTTTATCACGAAAATGTATAAAGGCTTCGAGCATATGTTTAGCCTTAGCGGATGGCGAGTTTAGCGAAAGGGGCAAAGCAAGCTCAGAAGAAGAATCGAAAACATTTACATTTTTTGGAGCGCAATAATTTCATACTTTTCCTAGGTCTTTGTTGACCGCTCTTCTTGAACCCGTTCCTTCCACTTCGGCTCACTCTATTTTAATTTTGTTAATGTTTTTGAACTCTGAAGATGGAAGAAGATGGAAACTCCATTCTTTGTAGAATTTTTTTTTCTTGTTTTGGCTGGATTCCTTAATCTGTGTTCTCAAGGACTGTAACCACCCAAAATCAGTGCATCTTCAAGACATTCAATTAAAAAGTCTTTCTTAGAGTTGACACTTTGGCGCGCTGGGGAGGCTCGTGGGGAAGCTTGTGGGTTCTTGATCAACTCGGGACGTAGATCTTCGACAATAGAAATCATGTCAGAATGATAAAAAGTGAATTAATTGAGGACGGGTGTACGGAAACCTTCATGAAAAAGGGGTACAGTTATCCAAATTCAGTGGCGCTGCAGGAAAAGAATAGCATTTTCGTGGACCTAGGATAGATAATGGTTGACTCTGTTAAAGTCATATATTTTCCTCTTAGAAGGCTTGTAGAGTTCGTCGGAAGTTCAAGCATTGCAGGCATATAAGTAACAAATTAGTAAGTAAGAGGTTAGTTGGCTGAAAACTCTTCGTTTGTTTTTCTCAACGATATGGTTCATTACCTACTGCATTCCATTTCGCTGGCGTATTGCCTCCCTTAGACATCTAGCCTATCACGTCGGCGAAACCTACCAAATTACTAACGGGAGCTTCGTTGAACTCTTTTAGCTATAGGAACCGTAATCCAAAGTGTCTAGTCCAATGCTGCTCAGCCGCAAGGACATGGTGCGCAGTTCCCTGCATCTGAGTGCCGGTCCAGCCTTAAAGAATCGATTACCACTGAAATAGAAGTTGCTACAAAATAACCTCGACTTCCTTGAGTCGTGTCTGGCATTCACAGAGGACATATTGCGACAATTGTCTTTGTTCACAACAGGCTCCGCAGATACGATCTTCCAGTATTCTTATTGTGTGGGGATATTTGTCAAGGAAGAAGTGTGCTGTCAACAGACCTACTACCATCCGAATTTAGTTTCTGCTTATACCAAACTGCCGTAGTTCAGGAGCCCTCAACCAGTGTGGATAATGCTGCTCTTTCTGCATGTTTCTCGCCGCTGTCCTTGACAAGAAATTCTACATGTGTCGTCAGTTACTAAAAGCTTTCCGTTTTCTCCGGTTTTTTTTTGCCAGGAGGTTCACCTCTTGATTTCCTTTATTCCAGAATATTCCGGCAGCCATCATGTATTCACTTTATTGTGTTTTATCAAGTATACCAGTGCATTACCGCATTCCTTGACAATTCTTCATTGCATCTACACATTCTGAATTGCTTTAAGAGCTGCCTGACTATCCGTTATGATATAGACTTTCGTCTGCTCTTCACTCTTCTGTATCATGATTTGTGCACATGTAGTTATGGTCAGTGAACCACAGGTTTCTGTTTTCCTCGAAGAGCGCCCGCAGTTCCAAGTTCGCATTCCCATCAAGTATGACTACCATGAAAGATGCGGTGCAAACTATGTCGAATGGCACTTTTTTGTCTTCTATCAAGATACTCTTCCTCTTTTCGAGCGGTATGTCCTTTGCCAGTTTAAGATCGGTTTACTTCTGTGTACTTTTCTCCTGATTCACCAGGTGTAGGAGCGGCGGGTCCACAAGCACCTCTCTAGCAGTCATGGGTGTTGTACACAGTCCCCAGTTTCTCCTAGGCAACCGAATCATAAATAATTTCATTTCTTGCTTATGTCACCAATCAAGCGAGACGTAAGTAATATGTGGGTACCACCAGCATGCTGTATGACCAAAGTACCAACTTGGGTTTAGTGACTTTAGTAGTTTAAGTCTCCACATTTCTCCTAATGTTTTTCTAAAGTCTTACATCAGGAGTGGTTTTACCTTCTTATCCATTAGCAAGTCATGTCCATTAGTTCCTAGTTGCTTAAGGTCATCGACCCTCCTTCTTTGTATGAATGGAATTATTGTGGTTTGGTTAGGATTAACCGACAGCTCCTCATCTGAGCACAATCTTCTAGTGACGCGTAATTTACAACCTACGTCGTAGTGTAGTTTTAATTCGGTAACTAATGGACAATCGATTTTAATACTATAAACGTTTAACCAATAGAAAGATTTCGCTATAGCAATACATAATACATAAAATGCTACGCAATCTAACTACCAAATCGATTAAATGTGAAAAAGAGCTTATTTTGAACATAAATTTAAATCCTATACTCAAAAGTCCAAATGGAGGGAATTGAAAGCATTGAATGTTAAGAAACAAAGTAACTTAACAATTCCTGAACACTTAAATGATGCCAACTCAATTAATAATTTTTTTATCGATTCTTTGCCTGCTGCGCAGTCTGTTGCTTCAGGTCTTAAAGATTATTACTCTAGTTCCAAATTTAAAGTTAGTATTCCATCCTTTTCTTTTGTTACTGTTGATATTTCTACTGTGGGCAAGTGTATTGGTGAGCTTAAGAGTAACGCTAGTGGATCGGATTACCTTTCTTTGCAGTTAATAAAATTGTGTTGTCCGTTCATTTTGCCTCATCATCATATTATCAATTCTTGTATACTGTCTACTACATTTCCTGATTTATGGAAACATGCTATCATTATTCCCCTTCCTAAGAAATCTAATGCTGAGCATTTCTCTGATTTGCGACCAATTAGTTTGCTTCCTGTTATATCTAAAGTATTGGAGAAAGTCATGAATCTTCAACTCCGAACATATCTAAACCTTTATAACATCATACCTGAGTCTCAATCTGGATTTAGATCTGGACACAGTTGCACAACGTGCCTCTTAAATATTACTGATGATCTGATAACTGCGCGTGACAATGGTCAAGCTTCTGTACTTGTATTGCTTGACTTTAGCAAGGCCTTTGACACTCTGAATCATGATGTCTCGTTGTCCGGCTGAGCTATATAGGACTGTCTATGGATGCGCTTCAGTTCTTGAATAGTTATCTATCTAAAAGAACTCAGAAAGTTAGAACTACGAATGGCGTCTCCGATCCCATTCCAGTATCGCGTGGTGTCCCGCAGGGGTCCATTTTGGGCCCATTGCTCTTCATTATTTATACCTTCTTACTACCAAGGGCGGTAAAATCATGTAAGATTCATATGTATGCTGACGATGTGCAGTTATATCATATATTCAACATTGCTGATACGGACCAGGCATTGGGTGATGTCGCAACTGATCTCGATGCTATTTTTGAGGCTGCACTGCGACATTCGCTGATTCTGAATCCATCTAAATCGACAGTTCAGGTTTTTACTGATAAAAACAGCTATCGTATGCTTTTTGATTCCATTAAACTTAGGATTAATGGTGTTGCGGTACCTGTGGTTGAGGAGGCAAAGAATCTGGGTTTAATTATTGACCGCAATTTTAGATTTAATACTCAGGTTTTGGGGTACGTTAAAAATGCTTATTGCGCTTTGAAACTAATTTATCCTCACCGACATTGTTTGTCTGGAAAGATAAAATCAGAGCTTTGTGATTCTCTGGTTTTATCACAATTTAATTATTGTTCGTCGGTCTATGGCCCTTGTTTGACTCAGAATGTGTTGAATAGGGTGCAGCGTGTTCAAAACTCTTGCATTCGCTTAATATATGGTTTACACAAATATCAACATTTGTCTCCTAAGTTGGTTGAGCTGGGATGGTTGAACATGAGGAGCAGATTTTGTTTGCAGGCTGGAATGCTCTATTTCAAAATTATTACATTTAAAGCTCCATCATACTTATTTAACAAATTGAGCTTTCGTACCGATGTTCATCATCTGGGTCTGCGACACAGACATCTTATTACTACGCCCATTCATAGAACTTCTTTATTCCAGCGATCTTTCTCCTATAACGTCCCTAAATTTTATAATAATCTGCCTTTGGAGACAAAGAGTTATTCTTTCGCTAGGTTGAGATCGTGGATGCGGGAACATTTGGTGACGGGTCAGCGGTGAGCCTTGTTCTGGTTCCGTTAGTGTTTTATTGCTCTTACAATGCTTTCTAATTTTTTAATTTTCTAATTTTCTAATTTTTAAATTTATTTTATCTTATTAATGTTAAATATTTAATTGAGTAATTATGTTCGGTACTAGTGCTTGTATATCAATTCAATGTTTGTGCAATTTGGCAACTGTGTATATGACAGAAATTAGGATTAAGTTAGAATTAGGCATTCTGTACTGTTTATTTTTGCTCATATACTGCAAAGGTTCGGCGGAAGATCAGAACACAGTTATCTGTGTTCTGAGTCGATCCTTTTGGTTTTCACATACAGAGAATGTACATTTTCTTCTTTTTTTTTATTTCTTCTCTCTTTGTTATATTTTTAATTGTACTGTATTGTTGAAAATAAATTATATATTATTATTATTATTATTATTATATTATAATAGTATATAATGTATCTGATAATGTATAGTATGAAGCCATCTGTATTCGTATTAGTGCAATGTTGCTATTCTAGTACAGTTGTTTCAGATAGTTGTAGTACTATTGGCGCATATTGAGCAACCCTAATTACGTGTACAAAAGTGAATGTACTAAATAAATAATTTAAAACAATGTTTGATAAAAAATGTAATAAAAGAAACCAACAGGAAGAACGATTCTATGCTATTTTTATTGCAATTTTTCAGATTACAAAGGTAGACTATGATCAGCACTACATAAATACTCTTATCGACTTACTTCACAGTTTCCCACCTGCACCACCCGCGATAGCAATTGTTTCTCCAGTAATATAACTGGCATCGTCCGATGCCAAAAACGCAGCAACAGCGGCTACCTCGTTCGGCGTACCAAATCTCCTCAAAGGTATCTGGGATAATAATTTCTCTCGACCACTTTCCGTCTCGGTAAACATCTTGATAAACTCAGTTTGAATTGCTCCCGGTGCTATGCAATTCACCAGGATGTTATGCTGTGCCAATTGAACCGCGGCAGCTTTTCCTAAACCGATCAGCGCAAGTTTAGCTACACCGTAGGCTCCTAAGAATTCGAGCGGTGCGTAAGCTACAATCGACGAATTAAAGATGATTTTACCACCACCTCTTCGTCTCATATAAGGAACAACTTCTTTCGCCAGTTGATAAGATGCTTTAACGTTAACGTCGAAAATTTTATCCCACGCCGATTCTTTGCATTCCAATACGCCTTGAACGCTTGGATTAACACCCGCGCTGGCAACTAGTATGTCGATACCTCCAAAAGTATTTTCGGCCAATTTAAAGAGGTTAGTTCTGTCTGTTAGGTTTGCGACATGGCAAATGCTGCCGGTCACCTCAAATCCTTGCGAGGCTAATTTTTGCACAGCAGTATCTACATTTTCTTGTTTCCTGCTGCTTACTACGACGCTCGCACCTTCTTTAGCGAATCTTTCGGCGATAGCGTATCCAATTCCATATGTCGACCCAGTAATCACTGCAATTTTGGCGCTTAAACGATTCATTTCTGAAGACGCTTCGTTGACTTCAGTTGTTTTTACAGGCTGCCACAATTTTATTTCGTGATAAAGGCGCGTTAAACTTATCTTATTATTACTTAAACATACACTCAATACTGCAATAAACTTAAAAATTACATATTACAAAATGTGCTTTATCTCACATCTGCTTACCTTATCTCATTAGGTACGATTTTAATACTTATTGCAGATAACTAAGGAGTCTTTTAATAAGAACTTCTTTAAATTGTAAATAAAACACACATTTCGGATGAAAAGTCGGAATAACTTAATTAAAATATGTTGTTTTCTAGTTAGGTTATACTCCCGTGCGACTTCCCTAATATTACGCTCACGTTCGAGAGATTCGTACCTCATAGGGTCTGGCCACCTAGTTCTGTGGATGGTCTTCGTTTGAAATGTTGATTCATCGCGAAAGTTCATAGATCAGTACAAAGTAGTGGAGACGAGTGTGTTTCGACAATGTTAAAAGGTCCTCATTAGCATTCTTCCGATAAAGATTGCAATGCGTGCAATTTCTTCCATCTTCAATTTCGAAATGCCTTCTAAAGCAAAGTCACAATGAACTGGTTTTTTTAACGTAAAATTTTATGGATACATGTAATTTTATTTCTTTAACAGTACAGCTGGGAATTTCTTCGCATTTTCTTGCATTTTTCTACGAAATACTTTATGCAAATGCATGTGGATAATTATTTACTCCGCATTACATGACAAATAGGTTATAATGAGGGAACAGGAATGTTTGCAATTGCAACGTTCAGACTATAGTGTAAAGTTACTTTTAATAGTACCGTTCATTTTCAAACCGGAGTTATTACCTAGCAAAGACTGGGCCATTGATCAAGTACAATAAGACACTTGTGTATATTTAATCATAATAAATAACTTAATCATACCATTACTCAATTTATTATTAAATACTTAGTTTGATAGTTACGCAACAGAACGTGCTATCCTGTTGGATCAGTGGAAAGTCACTTTTTAGAGCTTTCGAACGATGTGTTATTCATATAGGATTGATATTAGAGATTTTAAAATTAAGACGTCCATTTCTTTTCTCCCTTGATATTCTCTAAACCGTTTAGAGCAGTTCTTGATATCTCTCCTTACTTGGATTTCCCACCCATTGTAAATTTTCATATTAGTACCCGTGTTCGTATAATATATGAGGGTGTTGCAGCTCGGAGCGATCTGTACTACAGCCTTTTCGATTTCACCATTTAACCGGTTTAGTTTTTTTATTTGTACCATTCGCATTTTAGTACCAAGGTTTCGTATTTGAAGGGCGCCTTATCGTTTACAAGACATTTTTTCCTGAAATTTAGATTCATTTGTCTACATAGTCTCCTTGTAAGTCAATTCAGTTCTCCCGGCGATGCTCCCATCTCTTCAACTCGTTCAAATAGTACTCGGCATCTTTCCCCGCAAAATAATTGTTTACGAAGCTGATGGTCTCATAGTTTGACGAAAATCTCTATCCCCTATTAGGGAACAAAAACAGTAGCTTGGGGCTAGATCTGGTGAGCAAGGAGGGTGGTTAAGCAGTTCAAACCGTAATTCGTGGATTTTAGCCATGGCAACCGCTGAGGTGTGAGACGGGGCATTGTGTTGTTGAAACTAAACCTTCCCCTGCAAATGTTTTCTTCAATTTCTGCCTTCAGCTTGTCAAGTCATGACGCGTAGTATGCTCCTGTAATGCTTTTTCCTGTTTGGAGATAATCGATTAAAATAACTCCACGACTATCCCAAAAAACAATTGCCATCACTTTCCCAGCTGAAGAAGCGGTTTTTGCTTTTTTGGAACCGATTCCCCCTTCGCCCAGTCCACTGTTTTGATTGTATTTCTGTTTCGGGCGTATAAGGGTGTATCCAAGTTTCATCTACAGTAATTAATCGGCGCCGAAACTCTGATTTATTGCGCCTAAACTGCACCAACAGAGCGTTGGAAATGTCCTCATGCCTAAATCTCGATTCAATGTGTGACAAACACGTTCTTTGAACATATTCATAACCTCTGATATCTGTTTCACTTCAATTCGACAGTCGTTTAACACCATTTGGTGTTATCGTCAATGGCTACCGTTTTTGAACGTACCGAAGGTTCATCGTCTCCCAAGCCGGTACGGTCATGTTTAAATTCGCCTGTCCCAAAATTTGACGGTGGTAAATGTTCAGTACGCGACAACTCGGCGATGTAAAGTCGGCGACGGTCAACTCGGCGATGCTGAGTCGGCGATGGTCAACTCGACGATGGTAAACTCGGCGAAAAGGAATACAATAATATATTATGTAATTATTTATTAGAATACAATTATTTATTATAATAAAATATAATATACAATCTATTAAAAAAACTAGTTCATATTGTAATTGTGTGATATCCCTCTGAGATATTCGATCAAATTTTGCCTGTTATAATTGGCAACTTTATTAAAAATCCTCTCGTCGGCTTCCTCATAACGTCTCCTTTTTGATGCACCATTGCGCCCGGCAATTGCTCGTTCATAGTCCGCATCGTACGAAGACTGAACCTTTTTTGAATTTTCTATGAATGTCCATAACGAAGGATGAGCAATGCCAGAACCAAAAGCCAGCTGCAACTTGCGATGACATGCTTCTGCAAAATTATTTGTCCTATCTTGTCGTATTCAATGTCCGAAAATAAACGGACCAAACTGCAATTGGAAACGTTGCTGGCGCTCTGGTTCCATTATTCCTAAGTCGACCGATATAATTTCTGTTAAACCATTCTAAAATTGGTTCTAATATTTCTGGCAATTCATTTTCCAATTCGGCAATGGCATCAATCACATCCTCTTCTGGGACAAATGCCAATGATGTTACCATTTTTGCTTGTAGTGCAAATTCGGGATCAGTATTGTACATTCCTAGGAGATTGGAAGAAGATAAATGCTTTCGAAGAATTTTTACCAAGTGGAATAAGCATCCTCTAATTTCGGCTTCTGGGAAAACTTGTCTTACGGCCTGGTGAATTGCCAATTCAAAGTCTACACTGATGCTTTCCGGATTTAATTGCGGCCAAAGAACTTTTATCATGTTAAACAATTTGAGATATGTTTCTGCACTTTTATTGGGCAGCAAGCAATATAGTACAGGAAAAACTGGACTCGTCTCTTCATGCGTATCTTTTCTTGCCAGAACAACAAATATTTGAGCAAAAAGTGGAGGACACAATAAGAATGTGCCGTCAACAAATAATTCTTTCATGCTTGCACTCCATGTTGCATGGTATTCTCTACCAAATATCAGAATTCGATGTGGATCCACCTGATCTCTTCCGGAATCTGCCAGCAAAAAATTCTCAAATTGAGTAGGGGTATAGTAATATTGCGAGTACACTTCTGGGATGATAATTTCACTAAGAGTTTCTGGATTGGCGGGTGCTTTGGACATGGTTACTCTTACTCTTTGAATGTTTCTCCGCATAACACTGGAACTTGGAAGCATTCCTTTAACCGCAGCTGGGACATTCTCCAAAACTCGTCCTCTGATTTGGGCTGGATTCTCCATCGTTGTCGCGGCCAGGTACTTCACAGTGGTATTCATCCTTTGCAGAACAACATTTGCTGCATTTCCTACCGTACTACATGTGTGTTCATTGCGGATGCATTTGAAAGAACCATCCATAATATTGGTCCATATTCTTCCTTTGCATCCTTCGTGCTTGTTTTCGCAGCGCCAGAATTGAATGGTGTTGTCCTTGTTCGTTTTATCCTTCGTGTACAGGTAGCCATCTCAGTAGTACTTTTCGTGACGCCTTTGGCTAAGAACTTTATTTTCCATCTTGAGTCTCAGTAAATAAAAAACTCACGCAGCAAACAAAATTACACACAATGTCTTTACTTCTGAGATGAATTCGGAATAGTAAAGAAAGTGAATATTACCAGGCTTTTATAGGATGTAGGTACGAGTAAGCAGGTAATTATAAGGTCATTATGAGTAATCCTAAGCTCTAAATTTTTCCTTAATATTTTAATTTGCTTTCTAATACTCGGTATTAGTTTAATTTTGTAATTCCAAATATCTCTTGCCATTACATTTTAATTAGTAATCATTTAAAATCTCTTTTATTATTATTGTTTATATATTATTGTATTCCTTTTCGCCGAGTTGACCGTCGCCGAGTTTACCATCGCCGAGATGCCCATCGCCGACTCAGCATCGCCGAGTTGACCGTCGCCGACTTTACATCGCCGAGTTGACCTGTTACGGTAAATGTTGGTGCAGAGCCGCTATATACAGCGTCCAACTCATCTTTAATTTGCGTAAGCGTATTGCCTTTCAAAAACAAATCTTTAATGACGGTTCGATACTCGATTTCTTTTTTCAGTTTCACAAAAACACTCACATCGACTCACTCAAGCGATTGTCAAACAACAACTGCGCGTCCAAGATGACTGAAATTTTGGTGAGTACCTGTAAAGAGATTTGCAACGACATTCCCTAGCTTTTATGGACGATTGCTGTCATCTTCACGTTAAGGTCGGAAATTTTTCAGACCACCCTCTTATTTTTATAGCAGTTTACAATATGGGACATCTGAAACTTTACCTGGGGTTAATACATTGATCTTATCTCGAACCGATTCAAGGTCAATTTGTTCAGAAATGGTTGGTACAATTGCGGCTTCGAAAAACATATTTTCACTTCTTATGCGAATTTACAGTATCCGTACTACTTAGTTTCGTTTACAAGTGCTTGAAGATGCCACGTAGTAACTGTCGAAAGAAACCAACACTTGTAAGCTCAAAAAATTTAGTCATTTCGTCATTAGTTTACGGCCTTTCGGAACACCGTGTGCAGGAAAGCACACATCCAACCTTAACGGCAAAGGACCTTCGCATAAGGTAAGGTGATGAACACCCTGGTCAAGGCGACATTAATTCCGGAACAGATCATCTTGTAAATGATTCCATCAAGTCAGAAGTATTGACCAATTCAAATAATATCGTCCCAGTTATCTGACGTCTCTGCGATGTATTTCTTATTTCCTCTGCCACACGGAAGAACTAAAAGTCATAAGTTCTTTTCGGAGACCCCTCAGCATAACTGACTCGGTTCTTTTGTGAGACTCTATAGCAGATTGATGGGGGTGGCAATTCTGGGAGAACAATCCTTGCCTGGTTTGGGGATGATCGCGATATTTGATTCTTTTCAAGCTTGCGGGAAGACACCAAAAATGACGTGGTGATTTTTGTACGCATGGATTAGCACCTGCCCTTGCAACTTGTACGTCAATATCTCCAAATCATTTGAATTTGTCACCTGATAAACCGATCACGTTTTTGTACCGTGAAATCGGTCATATTTTCTTGTTATCTGCTGCTTACTACAAGTTTCGCACCTTCCATGGCCAATCTTTAGGCGATGGCACATCTTATGCGTGTTGTTGATCCTGTAACCGCAAGTTGCCTCGCTAAATGAGTAACCATGGTTCTGTTCCACATACTCTTCCTTTTACTCTTTGTGGACTTCGTTTAACATATCTATTGCTTACGGAAACTCTTAGATCCATGTATAAGTAATGAAGGAAATGGGAACGAGTGTGTGTCGGAAGTTGTAAAAAGTACTCCATTAACATTGGGGAAAGATAAAGAAAGGCAAGGTATGTAGTATGTGTAAAATCTTTTTTAATTTCTTGGTCATTTGAAATAAATTCGGGATAGGTGGCTCTTAGACGCTAAATTTTGTAAATAAATACATGTAATTATATTGCTTCGGCTATACATACAGCAATTCCTTACCTAACTGCCTTATCGTGCATGTTTAAGTACAGTCTCTCATACAAGCATTGAACATTACTACTATTTTTATTTGGTACACTTCTATTTTACATTGCAAGTAAATGTTTTGATAAAGTGTCTTCGTTTCATTTTGAGAATGTGGTTCTTATTCAGATTTTGAGAATTACTGGCCCAAATTAAATTTATAACAACACGCTATGTTTCTCTAAAAAAGATTCACCTTGGTAGCTATTTTTGACGCACCTTTTGCGCACAACTACTTCTTTAAGGGTATTCGGTACTTTTTCAAGATCTATTAAATTTAAATTTTTTTATTAGTCCAAAATTATTTTGAAAACCGTATATCTGACCTTTAAAAGTAGTGTGCATAACGATAAAATACTATTTCTTTGCAATGTTAAGGGCTTCCACACCTTTAATCTGTTTTCAATCATAAGTGAAGAACCAGTAAGTTTATGGGCTCGAAATTTTGCATACTGTGTATTGGTTACGATAGCTACGACTTACCAGAGAACTTTTTGTAAATTTCTTCTTTGTTGTTGAATTTAAGCTCAATTAAGGAATAGAAAAATGACCATGAGCTTAGCGCCATTTTGGGACTTGAAGAAAGTAACGATAACAAAGGAATTTACAAAAAAGCTCGACGGTAAGTCGTAGCTATCGTAACGAATACACGGTATACAAAATTTCGAGCCCGTAAACTTACTGGTTCGTCACTTATGATTGAAAAAAAAGTCAACCTGTAGAAGCTCTTGACATTGTATTTTATCGTTACACACACTACTTTTAAAGGTCAGATATACAATTTTCAAAATAGCTTTTTCAACCAACAAGAAAAATTAAGTTTAACCAATCTTGACAAAAAGTAGTACCGAACACCCTTAACATTAACCTGTTGTTTATGGTAAATTTGTGACAATGGTGTTGTATTTAGCTGCCAGTTTACTAGTTTGTTTTTTTTTTGTGAAAGTTTGGTTATATTGTTAGTTCTATTAGAATATATTTGTTTATGTTACTTTTCTTATAATATGGCAGAAACATATGCATGTTACTTACATTCAGAACAATAAAAATTTGAGATTTGCAAGTGCACGAAACTATAATTCTAGAAAATCATAGCCTAACACTTCGATGTTGTTTCCAAGTCATTCGCGACTGTTACACATCCACTTATTCCAAATAACTCCATGGTACACAAACACCAAACATTATCTGATTGTGATACGAAAATTCCTATAGCCTGCCACCCGCTCCGCCAGCCACAACAATGGTCTCACCAGTAATATAATTGGCATCATCCGATGCTAGAAACGCAGCTGCACCAGCCACTTCTTCCGGCATACCAATTCTCTTCAGCGGTATGGTCGAAAAGATAGCTTTCCGAATAACTTCGTCATCAGTGAGTACTTTAGAAAACTTTGTTTGGATCAGTCCCGGTGCTATGCAATTCACTTGAATATTATGTTTTGCCAGTTGAATTGCCGCGGCTTTCCCTAAACCAACGAGAGCCATTTTACTAGCGATATAAACTCCTAACACCTCGATAGGTTGATAAACCGCGGCCGTCGTATTGAAAATAATTTTACCACCTTGTCTTCGTTTTAAATACGGCAGAACTTCCTTGACAAGTAGGTATGACGCTTTGACATTAACATCGAACGCTTTATCCCACGCCGATTCTTCGCCGTCCAGTATACTTTGGACGCTTGGATTAACGCCAGCGCTTGCAATTAGTATATCGATACCTCCAAAAGTATCTTCAGCCAATTGAAATAGATTACTCCTTTGCTTTGGATTTGTCACATGACAAGCGGTGCCGACCACCTTGTACCCTTGCATTTCCAATTTCTCTACAGCAGCATCCACGTTCTCCTGTTTTCTGCTGCTTACTACCACTTTTGCACCTTCCATGGCTAATCGTTCCGCGATGGCGTATCCAATACCAGTCGTGGATCCGGTAATCACTGCAACTTTCCCCATTAAACGACTAGCCATTATTCTGTTTGGTATACTCTTTCTTTTATTCTTTGTATGGTTTCGTCTCGAAACTCTTAGATCGATGCAAGTAATCTAAGAAATGGGAACGGCGTGCTTCGACAGTTGTACAAGTACATTAACATTGTTTAGAAAAAGATAAAAATTCAAGGCAACGTATGTGTACGGTATGCTTAGAATTCTTTGTTCTTCAACTTAAATACTTTCTGAAATAAGTTCGGGATAGTTAGTTTTAAAATGTTAATTTTGTAGATAAGTACATGTACTACTTACATTGTTTCAGCTATACACGTGGCAATTCCTTGCTACCTGCGTCTTCCTGCATGTTTAGACACTATGTTTTATGCAAATGCCTTTGCAGCAATTAGCCGACTCCACACATTGACAGAGCGATCCAGGCTTATGATAGTAAGTAAGAAGATTTATCGAACACAAGAACTAATCTAGACGAGAGTTGAAAGGAAATTTTTCTGTACTATTGCAACACTGAATTATCGATTGCGCTAAAAGGGTTCAAATGTAACTAACCTGATTCTAGGCTATGGCATAGGAAGAACGTACTTGCCCGACAGAATCACATCCCAAATTCTCCACTAATGTTAAATCTACTCTACTTTTAACCAGACCGAAGCTTTCACTAAATCGTTGGAACAACAGTGTAGTTTGAGTTCGACTAACATGATTATCACAAAATTCATTTCTTGGTCAGGTAGTGGTCATCATAAGACGAACGAGCATCCCATATAAAAATTACTTACTCCAGCCTGAAGGGAACACGTAAGAAACAAGACAATTGCAGCATCGAAAGCAAATAGAAAATTCTTATTCGACACTTTCATGCAAACCATGAATGCTATGGTAGGACATCAATCTTGTCTATTTATCAAATTACAAGAAGTATTACCAAATCCGGCATTATTCAATTGCTTTTTACATAGAGAAGCTCTTATGTCAAAACTCGTCTCTGACTTTAGTCGAAACAAAAGTAGGGTACATTTTGGATGACCTGTATAGCAATGAGTTTGAACGGCAACTCAGGATTCTTTGGCTATTTTTTATGGAATTTTAGTCTATAAATGACATAACCTAGAACTTTATAATTTGTATTTTATGAAGTTGTTTTTATCGGTTTTGCATAAGGTGGAATAACAGTCATGGTTTTGCGCCCGAAAATATGCGACAAATATGATAAGTGTTATACGTAGGGGTAGCTAGCCTACTATCGCAATTGGGATATGAGAAAGAACGTCACTGGGCACATCTTGCTCCTTGTAGGAACAATGAACCTTAGAAGAAGAATGTTAAGTGTTAGAGCATTGTGTTTGTTCTCTGTTCAAGAAAAGCTCATAACAGAGATGAGGTTGTTGTGGAGTTGAGCAGTAATTAAAAAATAGAAATTAGTTCGTTTACACACGCATGAAATACAATGTGGATGCACGTTGATGATTTTAAATACATTAGAACAAATTACACTTAGAACTAATAAATTGAAAAAGTGGATTTACCTATGTTTGAGTTGCTGAATTCAATGGAAATGTCAGTTTTTCCCTATGATACATAGCATAATTTAAAAGAACAATATGACAAAATAATCTCACAACCTAGTTTCAATTTTAATCTTTATTTTGTTTTGAAAAGTAGCCGATGATGGTCTTCTTTCTTATAGTGCTTCATCACAGTTCCTAAGAAACCACTAACTGTAATCGTGCATCAGTGAAGCATTACAGTGCCCTTGATAACGAGTCTCCCTCGCAAAGAAGTCGTTGGTGAAGGCGCTCGCGCTGCTCATCACTAAGGGCGCAAATTTATTTTGGAGAAAAGCCAAGGTTTGTAAAAAGTAAATTTTAGGCGATATTCTACATCCCATGTTCTTGTAGTTCACCGGCCTATCATTTTCCGTTGTCCAGAAAGCCACAAACAATTACTTTGAAAGATGAACAAACAGCTAATTCGAGATTGGTGAGCTTAGTATGAAAGGTTGGGTCCTCCAACAGTTTCCTGATTTGTAGCTCAACAAGTATGTCTCCTTTTAGCTTCGCTTCACTCCATTTAGGAAACGTGTTTCAAATGAGCCAGGCCTCTGAGATCAAAAGTCGACACGATGATGCCCGCTGTACCGCGAGCACAACAGGCGCGCCCGAAAAGAGGAGTGGGGTAAACTAGGGTATATGGGGTGAGCCGAAATTGAATGACTAAAAGGAGATATCAAAGACCTAACATAAGATCAGCAACGGACCTAGGTTCGTGGGTTAGGTGTTAGAGCCAATTCCTACAGTTTTCTGTTTTGTTCCTGTTGGCCTAACGTTTCCACTTTTGCCGTAGATGGCGCCCCGCTATCGTGTTGGTATTCTACTTCTAAGGTTCAGTTGGACAGATCGTTTTCCGTGAATAAATTATTCCGTTCTCGCTTTTAAGTGTCGTTTATCGGAGATATACACGGAAATTCGACTATGGGAAGTGTAATAGTATCGTTGTATGAATCTGGAAGTTTTGCTTCCCCAATTTTGCTGTTCCAACTAATCGTCCCCGTTGAGCATTTGCTTTTCCCTTATTTGGAGTAACATCAATAAGAATAAATTAAAGCTTGGAAAACACCAAAAAGAACTATAATATACTAACAATATACAATATAACGGGAAAGTACAGCACTTTGAAAGATTTGAAAGGTGTTTTTCACTATCTCCGACAAGGAAAACTCATCAGGGAGAATCTAGAAGGCCTTGGAAATCTAATCTACTCAAGATCTAATTATTTGCGAATTTCATTTTGTAAATTTGCAAATATTTCAAGGATAATCGAATATGTCGGTCCGCGAGTCACTGAAGAATGTTACAGCCACTATTCGTGTAACGAACCTGCCATTAACTTTGTTGTTTGTTAGGTGAATTTTAGAAATGGTTTTCTTTCGTCATCCTTGGTGTTGAACTTCGAGTTAAAAGTCGAATAGATTTCCATATCTAATATCAATTCAAAGTCGTAACATTTTCCATCAATATCCAAGTTTAGCTCGCTCTACGTAAAAGAAATCGTAACACTCGAATGCCGATATGCTTGTGGGCAGTTTCTGGCATCTTCTTATTGAATACGCCAGAAGAGCAGTTTGAGTCGTGACTATAAAAGCCCGCAGAAAGCATGCGCATCAACGTTTTCGGCGTTTCCATACAGCGTTCGCCGTTCAACTGCTACTTAAATAGGCACGTGACACAATCTCCGAGAATCTATGGTAAAGTAACTCCATTTCTCTTTCCTTAATATTTTCAAATGTTACTGCATTTATATCAATGGTATTCCGTATGTCTGTTGAGCACGTGTTCGCGCAGGGATTATTCGGCCGCTCCGTAATTTCTGAGGTTGCATTTTCGTTGACTATTGTTGTGAATGACTGTTCGTTCTGGAGCACGCCAGCCTCGTCGTTATTCTGTAATTCAGGATGTCGTGGCTTCGTTATAGATTGTCACCTTGGGTGTTTATTAAGTCAATTATACACAAAGTTTTTGAGCCAGTTCTTCAAATCAATGACCCTCCAGTTCTACTTTTCAATACACCAAAGATCATGACACGATTCCAGTGATGCTCAATAAATTTTCTCCAGCATTTTATATATTAAGACACATAGTTACATAGGATGATGCGTTTTCATGCAGCAAAATAACTTAGCCCACTGGTAGGTCAGGTTTTAACAAACCTGTTAGGTTTTAACCGGGAGCTGGTAGTAGTAAGCTGGATTAATTTTGACTTCTGGAGAAGGTCAGTTAGCAATCTGTCCAGGAAATTCTGTAACGTCTTTAAGTTACATCTCGGGTGTTAATTCCAAAGAGGCCAGGAACGAAATTCTAGCTGATAGTCCATCTGTCTTCGTAGAAAGAAGTTATCTACACTGAGAGGATCACGAAAGCACATGTTTGTCTCTTCCATATTTTTCTTAAATGATTTTATCCAGATCTGAACAACATTCAATGCAGACTTCATGAATTTCTGAGGGATACATCGATCAATGTGTTGGCCAAAATTTTAATCTGTAGTTCCTATCGCGCTCCCCGGTTTTATAAAAACCAATACCAACAATACTAGTGCAATATGGCAAAGCTATAACGGGATTCCTTCAAACTAACAATAAGGTCGACACATAAACAGCTCTAAATGTACGTTCATTCTACTAAAACGTCATCTACAATTAGAACCAATTTAATTCAATACGTCATCACACAAATTATTCCCCCAAAAATAATTCTAATAATAACTAGAACGTTTAAATTTCTTAGTCATTGCGTTTATTTTTAGCTCGACAGGTTCACGAACTTAGTTCTTTCTCCCTGCTCGAAGATTAAAACAATAACAACCTGCTACTACAATTAAGTCTGCTGATATTTTTAACGATTCCAGCTGTAAGACGCATTGTCTAGATGTTATTTTAAAACATCTTCCCTCTAATTGATAATATCCCAAGCGATACTTTGGCGGTCGCACGTACACTCGTATTTGTATATCAACGCTTAACATCTGCTTTGATATCCTGTACTTAAAATGATGTAACAGTTTATTAAGTATTCACCCTTTCCGCGATTAAAGGCGACTGTACCCGGGTACAGGATGCGTTTACGATCTGTTGAAAACAACCTGTTGTAACGTAATTATGGTTATGTAGGAAAGATGGTGGCTAAAAGGGCGGGAAATGGTGGTGAGTATTTCACGTACAGTTTGTATAATAAGAAATAGTAGCGAAAACACCAAGAACGATAAGATGCAGAAATAATTTCTTTCGTTCTTTGGAAAATCTTTGCCTACCAGCCTAAAAACTTTTTAGGTACTGGCTTATACGTCGTTTCCATCAATTTTCAAGAAAAATTTCAAGCCCCTTGCGGTGGATTACCTCAAGAGAGAACTACTTATCTCACTTTGTCAACAACGGGTACAAAACGGTAACGAGGCCCATTTTTTAGTACAGATATTGAAAACAAACGGACCTCCTGTACCATATCCCTTATGAGCACTTAAATTATCAAAGTTCCTGCACGAACAATAGGATCTGATCTCACAGCCATCTTCCAAAAATTTGTAATAGAACACAACCAAGTGTGTCTGCTGTACCAAACACAACCGCAGAATATTGGCGAACTTGAACTTAGAATTACTGAAGAATGCAAACGTTTATCATCAAAAACATTTGAAAGGGCCAGAAGAGAATTTAAAGGCAGTCTATATTTTTGTCTTCAACAAAATGGTGTACAATATGGACAGTTAATTAACTAATTTGGATACTTTTTTGAATGAAAGTTGATAATTTTACTATTCTTGCTTAGCATTATTTTTTTGCTACAACCCCCATACCTTGGCCAGACGCCAAACTATAACATATCAATGAATTCATAATGAAAATATCTTTCCAACGATGTATCACAAATGGTATTATTCCATTCAAGATTTTTCTGTTGGGGGATACGTTTAGTATCATGATATATTAATCACACAATAGTTCTCCCTCGAAACGAAAATTGACGTACTTTTCATTTTTAATAATTCTATTAGTTTCGGATGTAGGCGCCCGGGAAGTTTTCATATTAACACACTGTATCCGGTAAAGACCGGTAGGGTACTAAAAACACGATTCCCTAATCTCTTCCAAATAACATGTTTACTGCATGCTGTACATCTTGTAACTGAAACTGTTAGCGCTACCTTGCAGTTGACGCATTAATCAATAAAACGTCTGCGTCCAGGAGTTCAGGTACCACCTCAGCCTATTATAATGGGATGAGGAACGTGGCTTGATAAAGTTCTATATTATAGCAAGCATTTCAAGGAAAAAAGTGATTTTCGCTTTAACCCCGCAAGATGCGAACATTAAAGATTAGAGAAAGGCAAGAACAGTTTAAGAATGACCAAACGCCAATAGATATGCACGGCACAACATTGCGCAGCTTACATTGGATTGTATTAAGAGTTTTTAGGGCACCACTTAGTTATTGGAACAATCCATAACATACGAATGCTCGAAGCAACGTTAAATTAACTAATTCATTCTACAGGCCTTAATGTGACCTTCGGTTGAAATCCCCGCAATTACGTCTGGTTTCCTGGTTTCTCCTCGATTGAAATTGATCCATCTTTAAAACTTTCGAATTTTATCTCGATTGATGGTGATCATTCTTTTTGTACATATACAGAAATTTTTGCTGATGAACTATGATGCTTTGATTTTGAAAGAGGCCACTACTTCCATAATAAATAACGACCTCTCATCTCGACTCTAGTCACGAAGCACATTATTGATAGTTTTTCTGTTTATTTCTTGTTCGAGTTTGACTTCATCATGTTTGATCTAATTTAAACCTTACCTTAAATGGGAATAGAATCTGATAAAAAAGGAAAGCATTTCGAGATGGTTCGTCTTCAATGCCATCCAAACCTGGATCTTCGGATTAAAAATTGAAATATGACAAGAACGTAATCGATTTACATTTGTTAGTCTCGTTCCCGAATCTATTTCGACAGAGCTTGTTTGTTTCGATTAAATTCACATGTCACAAATGGCATTTTTACGACCGCCAACACACGCACAATACGCGTACGCATTGCGAAGAAAAAAAACCTAGGAGGTCGTTGCTTGTTGATGTTTTGTGAGCAATCCGTGTGCAAACAGGCTTTCGCTCGTCGGTCCTTTCTACGAACTAAATATGCAGTCAAATGTCCGCATAAAATCCGTAAAAACAAACAGGCGACCGAACGAGCCAGGCAGAATGTGTGGCCATCTCTTCTCTTCCATATCCAGTTCCGCTCGTTTCCTTCGACGAACAAATAAACAGGACTCTTCTCGTTCGTGGCGATGTCCTTCTTTCGTGACGTTTAAGATCGTCGAATATTGTTTACGCTTTGACTGAACTGGGTCGTATTTTCAGATTTATATGAGGGTGTTTTTTTGCTTGCCGTATTTAGAATGATAATTTGTAGTTATTGTAGTTGTGCTTTCATGTTCAGTAAAGACAGCTAGTTACGATCGAAGAATGAATTCTAATAACTAGAGTTTGTTAGAAAGGTGGATTACGTGTTATTGTTACGTAGACTAACGCTGTCACTCCTCCGAGTTTTATTACTAAATGATAAGTTGTCACTGATAAGTTATCGTTGCATAATAAAATTCGGAGGAGTGACAGCGTCAGTCTGATTTACACATCTAAGGGTAACACGTCATCCACGTTTTCAACAAACTCTACTAATAAATCTGCAAATTATACAATACAAGATCTTCTTGTTCCATTAGCTACTTAATTTGGTAACCGGCTTTTTGGTATGCAAAAAAATTCTGAATTGTCCACATAAATGGAATTAGAAAATCTGATTCATTCATCTCCTAACACCATCCTGCAGATTCAGTATCTTACAAAAGCTACCAATTCCCAAATATGAATCACCAATCCGACTTAAACTTGAAGGATCAATTACAATTATTAATTAACGCAAATAACGTTCAAGAAGTGGCTAAGAATGTTTTAAGCCCGTTTTACATTATCATATTAAATTGCCCCAAACAATCGAATACTATTTTATAGTACAATGTAAAACGCTTTACCAGTCTTTTGTACAAGATTATTGTATGAATTTAGACTCCATCATTCGTCAGGGCTATTATATATGTATTATGAACTTGTACAAAAATTCTGTTTATGATTCCGTGCCATGTTACATCCTCGTTTCAAATTGTACACCAGTATCACCCAGTATTTACAAATATTTCTCATAACTTCCAAAAAGATTAATTTTACGCTTAGCTAACAACACCAATACTTTTAGTAAAACGCCCAATAAAAATATTTACTGACACTACACAGTATAATGTATAAACCCACGTTTATTTTATACTATAACAGGACTGGACAAGACGTAAACATAAGAAAATGAGGTTAGATTGGAATATGTGCAATGCAGACTAGTGAGCAGGCGCAAGTCAACACATTTTAGTATGAAAATAGGACAGGTTCTAATATCATACAATGATTTTGCAAAGAAAAATAGTATAGTGTTTTATATTGTACTACAAAATAGTATTCAACTTTTACGTACAATTTAAGCTGTAAAACGAGCTTTAGTTCGGAACAACTATTTTGCAATCTCCCTCCATTTGACTTGAGAATTAACATCTTTAGATGAGAAGTAAATTTGTATTGTCTTCTCTAACATAGACAAAAAGTTTGACAATTCGTACGCATACCCGAATAGTTCGTTCGAAACATTCACATAACTCTCCATTATCTCATTTATTACGGACAATAAATACAAATTAGAAAATAATAAACGGAGCGAACAAACACCGCAAAACCGGAAGCGTACGTGCCTATAAGGGATATTTCCTGTTCCGACCGTCGTCCGTCCGTCAATCACCCGTTTGGCTTTCGCTATACGGCACCGAGTGACCTTCGTCTCCTATTTGCTCTTTGACGAATTCCGCGCGTCTCCTATACACTTCGCCTCGTTTAACAAAAGTGGCTTGTTAGGAGTTTCGGAGAGGAACGGAAATAGATCATTGCCGAAAAAGATGTGCGAGGTGGCCGACCAGAGCTTGTTGTACGCAGGAATACGAAGGGGAAATGGAAGGGGTTACGGGGAAGAGGGGACGAAATCTCCCGTTTGTAGACGGCGGTATTGCCACCCGGACAGCGGAAACCGGAAAAGGCATAAAGGAATTGAACGGCTATTTACACGGAAAACGAAAATGTACCGTGATGGGAGTAAAGATAGTAAGTAGTATACAGGGTGTATGAATGGTACATATGTATTTTGGCGTTATGACGCTAGCAATTTTTGAAATCCGCTATGTGCACTTCGTTTAAAACCTTCAAAAATGTTGTATTATTGAGATTTTCTTAAAAAAAAGTAGATGAGGTAGCAACAGATAAAAGCAAATTTCATCGGTTGCAAGACAAAACATGCCTCAATATAGAAAACCGAAAACAAACAATTAAGTACTAAACAACCTTAAATAATACAGGGACCGCAAGATATGATCCGTTGCTTGTCCGATGTGGAATTAACTGAAATTATTTCTTGGGTACCTCGGACAGTAAAAATGTGATTAATCATACTGTACTGTCTTAACCTCTGAAGAAATAATTTCAATTTACCGCAAGGGTTTTGTTTTTATTTTCTGACACCTTTAAATGAAGTAATTGAAATCAATTAGTTTCCTAAAAAATAAAAAAGTGCGGTTTGCAACAAATTCAACAAGAAAACCAGCCTTCTTATTACCCAAATTAGAGTAAAATTCTACCATACTAGAACTGTGAAAGTCTGTAGTTAAAATGAACTTGAGTGAAATGGTTCTAACGCGTACCAATTGAATTGAAGAAAGTCGCATTTCAACAATAGCTACATAGGTGATCACTTTCAGTGGAGAAATAAAGAGCTGGATGTAGGTTTTAACCATTGCTTCCATAATTTGTCTTATTTTTTAGCCAACATTCAAAAGTAATATTCCATTTCTTTATACCTTTACATGATGCCAACATAATTCTATATATGCACAAAAAAGTGCAAAGCTGGGAAAGTTCTCAATATAAGGGGTCCCTCTGGATTACCCTGTCAAAAGTACATCTTACTACAGGAGTTCAATTTCGAATTTTTGGTATCCTCATTAAGACTGTTTGCTTCTAGAAGCGGGAAACGTCCGGTTTACAATGAACTCGAATAGAATGTTTCTTGTTTTTATCATCTATTTCAGATACATCCAGATATGCATAACGACAAGTACTATAGTATCTTCAGCAAAAACACACAAAAAAATAAAGCGCTACAGACACACTTCCCACACTTACTGCCGGCTGAAGGAAATACATAGGTCCTAAGCAAAGCATTCTTTACTACCCATTTCTCCACAATATAGGTGTTAAAATTCAAGAAACTTCAACGTTCACTCTAACTCCCTTTACATGGTCACAGATATGGCACCATTTATTGTCATAAACTCAAAATTCTCTTAAACAGATTTTGAAAGGGTTGCAATTTAAGTTTTCTGAGCGCAACTGACAACGAACGAAAACATTCGTACGAAAAACCCAAGAAAATCCCACAGAAACAAGCAGTAATTTGGAGGTTTATAAGGATAAAATGGGGGAAGGATAATTCGTTTTTGAGCATAGTAATGGAAAACTATGCCATTCTAATGGGAACCTTAAGATGCAGTACATGACTTATGGGAACTGCCTGCAGAGTTTCCAAATCATCTCATCAAGTTTCATGTTTCATAAGTTTACTAACACTGTCTTTCGATACAACATGCAACATTGTAATCGGATATAGCGATGGAGTCATTGATAGATTATAGTGATAGTAAGGGACGCAGAATCCCTATTACATCCCCTACTAAATCTAAAGGATGAGACGCACTATAGTGTGTTTTCCGAGGAGTAGTGTACGATAGCCAAGCTATCAGCACAAAATGAAATAATTTGGAGTGCTTGATAAGCGTATAGGTTAGAGATACAGAGAATCAAAAAAGAGGTAAAAGGGTATGGAAACCAAATAATCTTTGATACGGTCAAGATCACTTAGGAAGGATGATTGAAAATAATCTAAGATTATATTTTCGAATAAGTTAATCCTTCACATTATTGAATCGGTAATATTCGAATCGATTAGCGCAATGGCATATTTGAATTTGGAAAGATTGTAACACCGCTATTTTGTTCCTTCGACAATGTCATTTTAGGTGTCATGGAGAACTGAACAGGACAACATTGTGCTTTCGCCGTTAAGGCTTATTATAAAAATTATTGTTACGAAACTGCACGAAAGGAATTTCGGCATTATTTTCAACTTCGCCGTGATAATCAGGTTCAGTCAGCCCACGCTGTGAAGATGTGCGTTAAACAATTTGAATCAACAGGTTCTGCCTTGAATACGAAGCGTGCAGGACTAAGAAGAACTGCTCTAACACCAACGATAATCCAAGCGGTCCATGCTTCCGGCAGAGTCTACGTCATTCTGCATGGCGACGTGCTGTGTCATTGGGTTTGTCTCCCAACACTATGAACAGAATTGGTTTTGCATCTCAAATTGCACCTGTGCAAACTCCAACAATTGCAAACTGGTGATGCCAACAGACGATTAAATTTTGCTAAATAATATTTAGCCAAATATGCCGAAGATGATTTTTATCTAATGGGGTTCTCAAAGATTAATGCATATGCTAGTCGTTCTCAAACCATAAATAAACTAAAGGCCAGGATTCATGAAAGTACTACATCAATCCATATCGAGATATACGTTGAAATTACCTTCACGACTGTAGGAATGTGTAGGAAAAGGATGAGGCCATTTTTTGTTATCTTCAAGACATAACTGCTGTTGCTAGTAGGTAATAATTGTCATCGCTTTAGCTTTCTCATGACTACATACATATATATATATATATATATATGTATGGTATATATACATACTATATATTCAGTTTAGTTCAACTTGCATTAGGGTCTTATCAAAATCGCCCGTTCCCGCGCGCCACTTTGTACTTGGTAATATTAAATTGCATCAAATCACGTTCCTCATTCCGTTATAGCGGGTTCTGATTGTAACGGAATTCCTGGACACAACTTGTAAAAATCCCGAATTCGCTTAAAAATTTCAGATATATATTGCTTGTTTTATTGATTTATGCGTCAACTGCATGGTAACGCTAATAGTTTCAGCTACAATATGCACAGCATGCAGTAAGCTTGTTAAATGGATGCGATGAGAACAGCGCCCCGCCGGCGTTTAGCAAACATGAACCTCCACTCGTCACTAATATACCTACTAGATCTGATTCTATCGCAAATTCTTGAGGATTGGCTATGGAATGGCATTCTGTTATTTTTGCAGTAACTGTGGTAAATTCTTATGCTGCCTAAAAGCACTACAGAGAAGTGTCATGTGTTATCAATGTTTGTACTGAAATACGCAGCACGCTATTTCTTTTACGTTCGTTGTTTCATCCATTATTAACCACAGTGTTTTATTTTTTAGTTCAGATCTTAAATTTGTTTCTACATGTTTCATCCGCTGTAAATAATATCGTAAGATGCTTCGAGTTGGTAACTTGCAAGCGGGTGCGACTTTCAAAACACTTTAAAATGTTCGTTGTCAAGTACATGTTACGGCATGTTCCATGTTATAAGTACACAATGAATGGCACACATTTTTCACGCGACAACGGTAAGTTTATGAAATGAGAAATACACAACACGAATACCATATTACAACTAGAATAGAAACCAACGTACTGGCAGCATACGCGTTTTGCGGTGCCAGTAGCATACAAGTTTGCACGGACGAGTCGCGCATGGAATTGAACCGCTTTTGGCCAATTCTAATTAGACGAAAATAGGCGACTAGATGGCTGACATATAAACTGCTATTTCTTCAAAGCCGAACGTTACATATTCATTGTTGTTCTATATGCCGCGTTCGGTTATTTATTGATAGCAGCGATTCTAAACAAGGGGGATTTTTAAAATAGTACTAAAGTGTGCAAGATGATGAAGGGGAGGTCATTACAGTTCAGCCAGATAAGAGGAAACTGAATTCAATTATTTCTCCTGCCACGTTCAATACTTAATTTTAATTAATTTAATCGAGTGAAAAAGATATTGTTAATAATAATAATAAATAATAAGAAATAAGGTGCGATGTTCCAAATAAGATTGGAACTTCATCATATTGTACAGATTTGTCTTTTATGACTGTAACATTGCAATAGTTACACACCTCAGTCCAAGAAATACACGATAAGCCTCCTTAAACATCCAAAATTCAAAACAGATGCTGCGGTCCTTATCAGAACCCGATAACACTAATCGTTCGTAATGAAATTTCGAATCTGTGTCAAACAGGATTTACAAGGAATTATCTCTTAAACCTCGAGGTTATTGCATTACATCCCGATTGATCCAAAAAATTCTTTCTCAACGAAACTGACTTCCTCAATAAACCAATTGTGTCCTGATAATTAAGGACGAGCTCAAGCATAGTCGACAAGTAAAATTTACAAAATTTTCAGCTTAAAGTGACAAGTGTGAAAATGATTTACAAGTTTATTGCTGTAAAATACTCCGTTGTACCGACAGAATGAGTAACCGTAGGAGTAACAATGGACTTTTCGATTTGCCACGCACCGCCATAAACAGATAAACAGAAGCGTCCGAATCTGTCGGTCTGCTTCATCGGGAGATAATCTGTTTAAGCGATCTCACTTCCTCTGTTGGTTTACACCTGTCGATATTACGGGGTGTCGGATGGTCGGATGTACTACCTCGAGATCTAGACAGGGTCGTATTAGGAAATGGCGAAAACAAGGAGAGAACAAGAGAAAATTGATTGATCTAGCTAAATGTCTATAAATGTTTTGTGACCTTTTGATTGATTTTTCTTTTATTAGCTCGATTATAATATTTAACACCCTAATACAATTAAAACTAGTTACTCAACTAACGATCAATTTTGTTCTGACTTAGCATAGTCAAGAATAACTACAACTAAGATGTTTTCCACTGAATTGCTTAGTGATCTAGCATTTAACAAGTTCAAATTACTTCCTGCATTTGAGTAGTGTGGTGATATTTCACACATTTAGAAGTCTCCTCTGAGAAGAACCGGCAAATCTACTAATAATGTCCGTAACTATCTCGATCTCTAGGTCGTGGTATAGGTCACATACCCGAATATGCCAAGGCGCACTCACAATACACTTTAGCACTTTGTTTTGGAATCTTTGCATTACTTGGCTATTAGAGCAACTGGCGTAGCCCCAGACCTGAATTTCATAACTCCACACTGGTGGAAATATTTGCTTATATAGGATAAGGTTGTTGTACGTTGATAGCTCGGAATTTCGTCCAAGCAACCAATACGTTCTTTTTGAACTTGATGTTCAGTTCATTGCGTTTCTTCTTGATATGGTCTTTCCACCGAAGCTTGGCGTCCAGAGTCATACCAAGATACTTTGCTGTATTGGCATGTGGAAGTTGCGTGCCATTAGTGAAGACTGGTTGTGGTGTGATCCTTTTATTTGTAAAGTTTATGTGTGTCGATTTTGATTCGTTAATTTAATGCGCCATTTTTAAATCTAGCTGGCAATTTTGTTGAGAGCAGATTGCAATTTTCTGGTTGAGCTTCCCACAATTTCAACATCAACATCGTTAATATATAGGAGATACAGAACTGGTCCCCGCAGACTTTCCAGTGGTACACCAGCCCTTATCAGTTTCAGTTTGGAATACCAGTCTTCATGTTTAACACGAAAGTATCTCGTATTAATCAAATAAAATTTTAAAAGTAGGTAGAGTTGATCAGGTATGTATGGTCTCAGTTTGTAGAGTAGGCCTTCATGCCATACTCTATAAAAAGCTTGTGCAACATCAAGGAAGACGGCAAAGCACACACCTTCGTTTTCTAGTGCTTTTTCAATTACATCAGTAATTCGATGAACTTGGTCAATCGTTAAATGAGCATTTTTGAAACCAAGCTGGTGAAATGGTATCAGGTTTCTTTACTCGAGAGGCGTTTCAGGATCAATTTTTCAAACAGTTTGGATATGATTTGTAACAATGAGATAGGCCGATATGATTCTACTTCACTTAGGTTTTTACCAGGTTTTGATATGGTAATAACTTCTACCATTTTCCATGCATCCGAGACATACTTTAGCCGAATGCAAGTCTTAATCAAGTTAATTAGTTTAAGCAAGGGCTTTCTTTGTAATCGTTTTAGGATTTCACCCGTTACAAAGTCATGATCTGATGCTTTCTTCGGGTTAAGATTGTATTTAATTTCTTCAATCACTTCCTCAGGAGTTACCAGTGGGATTTTGTCGAGGTAACCATTAGAGTTGAGGTGAGGTAGAGCGTTGTCTGCATTGGTTTGCTTCAAGGTGTTCTGGAAATTAATATTCCTTTTCCAGATTGGTACGAACCCATTTCCCGTCCTGTCTTCTGATAGTAGGTACTTGGGCCATCGGACGTTTAAGATATTTAGTAACTTTCCAGAGTGAATATTCAGCGCTACTATCCGCGGTGAGTTCCTTATGGAATTTACTGGTTGATGATTGTTTGATGTTTTCAATTTCCTTAGTTAACTGTTGAGCAGGCCTATTGGGTAGAGTTTTGTCGTGGGGGCTTTTTGATTGATGCCATCTTCTTCTAAGTTTGCGTTTTTCAGCAGTTAGCTCCCTAATTTCTTTTTGAAGATTTAAGCCTTTCAGCTTTCGTTTAATAACAGGTGTACTTCTCCATGCAACTTCCTCAATGGCAACGGTAAAAGCATTTAATTCTTCTCCTAGTTGCTCCGTTGTTTTAAGAGATGCTTACAGATAGATCTCATTTTGTAGTAAGTAATTAAAATAATCCAAATCTGTGTGCTTATTGACCAGAGATAAACGTTGGTCATTTGTAATGGTTTTGTCACTAATTGTTAGGTATATTGGAGGAAGGTCCGAATTCAAGTCAAGGCCATTTTCAATTTTAATGTAATTTGATGATATATTCTTGACCACAAAGAAGTCAATCATGTCTGGAGTCTTATTAAGATCAGAAGGCAAGTATCTCGGCCTAACAGTAGACACAAATTCGCATCCATAGCTAGCAGCAGCCTTATATAATTCCCGTCCCTTGGGAATAATGAGCCTCGACGCGCAGTGGGTGTGCTTAGCGTTGAAGTAACCACCAATAATAAAATTACTGTCTAATTTATCAAAGAGTGTGATATATTCCTCTGCGTAAATATTGTATCTAGGTGGGCAATAAATTGTACTTTGAATTTTTACTAGCTATCTCAATCGTTACAGTTGTAAGTTGTATATGCCAGATCGTGTTTTTACCTTCTCCAAAGTGTTTAATATTGTTTTTGATAATAATAGTAATTAATTGAAATATAACACCTATTTTTTAGAACGTTAATGAAAATACAGCTGTTATGTCCCAATTTGTTGTATGATTGGCCTTAAAGTTGTAAGGGGTATTTAAAATATTTCTAATCTAATAAAAAATTACAAGGAGGTCTTCCAAATAGCGCAGGACTTTCCAAGTCTCACAGAGATCGGGATAATATGACAAACTCTTCCTATTTTCTTTGAAGTCGTTGGAATAAAGTTAGAACAGTCAAGATATTCGAAATTTGCTCGCCTTGGATTGATATGTTTCATTCAATATGACTCAACTTTTATTCGTACAAGACAAGACTTAGGTGACAACCACTACTGATAACCATCATCTAATTCAATAAAATCTAATCCTACCCTGTTTCGAGGTTTAAGGGGTTGTCTTCCCCGAACGGTGCCTCTTCTTTATTGTCCTTCGGCTTGCCGCGGGCGAAAGGTGCAGATGTATCCGGCTCGACCGCCGCAGAAGCGGCCTTGAAATCGACAATGGAAGGGCGATTGGTTGCCGTGACGATAATCCCTACGGTTGTCCGAGGTATGTATGCGTGTATACACCTACAACGGACAAAACACGTTTGGAGAGAAAAGAAAAGGAAAAATAAAGGAACGAGCTGCTGCTGTTGCACACGAGGCAAAATATCGAAGAAGCACGTTCGCTGTCCGAGTTTTATTGTGGAATCGACTAACGTCTAGATTCGAATGGAATAATCGAGAGAAATGGGGTGGAATTTGGGGTGTAGAAAAATAAAAAAGTTTCATACTTATACAGTGACGTCCTAAAGTATGGAATAAAATTCATAAAATCGAAGATAATTTTTTTACGAAAATACGTATAGTAATTTTTTGCTCATTTTAGGCACATATTAGTAGTAGATACTATTTTGTTTGATAATATTTGCTGAATTTATGACGTCATCGACTTTTTTAAATTGTAACCTGCACGTTTTTTCTTTCATTTAATAGAATAGTCCATAGACAAGAAAGTTATGTGTTGTATTTGATAATTTCTGTAAAAACGATAAAAACCATCTTACACTTAGTTGGCCATAGTCTGTACAAAATCGGCGAACAGGCGTTGGAAATGAAACAATTTGTGAACTGTCAAACATCTATGTATAGGTTATGTGTCAACGTTTGATTTAATATGGATGTTCTGTTCCTCTTTTACCAGTAAACTAAGCGTTTTTACCGTTTTTTACAGAAGCCTTCAAATACAACATATAACTTTTTTATAATTATAGAATACGGAGTGAGTTATTCTATCAAATGATAGAAAAGAAAGTAGAGGTTGCAATTTAAAAAAAAAATCGGTGACAAAAACAAATTCAATTCAACAAATATTATCAAACAAAATAATATATACTACCAAAACGTGTCTATTGCAAAAATTCCTATAAGTATTCGAGCATTTTCATAAAAAGAATTATCTTCGATTTTATGAATTTTATTCCATACTTTAGGACCTCACTGTATATGTTACCGCTACTTTGACAAATGCGATAGTATGCATAATAACCGGGTATTATACATAATACCCAATAAACGTGGTTAATGTAACAATATGTATGCAGTTTATTGTTTTAACCGGTTATTTTACATATAACCCAAACCCACTTCAGCCAAGAGAAGGGACAAATTACAAAATTTAGGAAGTACGGAATTTTCATCAATGCTTGTGAAATAAAAAGACAATGAAAACATGTTTTATTCTTACCATTTGTAAATAATTACTGTATTCACCAGCCTTATCTGTTATAAACGCACTCCTCTTAAGAGCTTCTGATAGACGCTTTCGAAATCATTTTATGGAAAAGGTAAAACATTTAAGCAATAAGTACAGTTAGTTGTTACACATTATCAAATATCGAAGTACTGTTTACAGAACAATATTCACCACAGATTCTAGTAATTCATGATCATCTGTTGCTTGTTTCTAGTGGCGGCGTAGGTTGCCATTGCGTCTCTTTTTTTTTTCTAAATATATCGTTTATTTACGTTTAGGTCCTTTTTGATGATGACAATCTGATTTTGACTTTGTTAGTAGGCTTGCAGATTGGAATAAGACAAAAACCGTTCGGGTTTTGTTGACAATAAGGTAACTAACCAGTCTGCCAGAGATTGGCCAAAGAAGATTCGATTAAGACCAGAGTAACTAAGGTTGCAGATTGCAATAGAGAAGGAACCGCTCGTTTCTATTTCAATCTCAAGCTCATTTACTCTGATTTTAATGGAATCTTCTTTGACAAATCCCTGGCCTCGCTTGGACGTTACTAACAGTGAGATACTTGGCAATTCAGCAAGAGATGGCTGAAAATCCTTAGTTAAGCGAAGAAGGTCTAGAAATCCCTAGAAACATCCAAAGTTTTGATTCCACAACATCTTAGAAGATCTTCAGAAACATTTGAATTTATGTATAATAATTTTTTTATAGTCGCAAGTTCTTCATGAATGCTCAAACTTCTAATGGCTCTAAAGCTCCAGAAGTCGCTAAGAGTATCCAAAGTGATTTTGCAATTGGAAAGGCTATAGAATTCCGAAATATTGAACCCAATTAAAAGTACATAAGATCTGTGGAATAAAGGACCAACGAAAGATGCATAATACTCAAGAGGTAAGATCTAAGAATATCCAAAGTATTAATTCTTGAGATATGTAGCAGTATTCAACGGTCTAATTTCAATGGACCTAATAATTTTGAAATAATGTAGAGTTTGGAAGGACTAAAGTGACTTTCATGGGTACAGAAACTTTTAACGATTCAAAGGGTCAAACATGAATAAGATGTGTAAAAAATGTGATAAATACAGAAGCCACAAAAAGGCAGACAATTTAAGAAGTTTTGGGGGTCGGTCGTCCAATGTTTCAATTCCAAAAAGTTTACGAGGTCTCTTTCGACCATCTAACGTTCTAATTCTAAAGCTCCCAACGACTTAAGGCAATCTTAAATCTGGGAAATCCAGTGAATCTCGTGGAATCAAGAACTTTAATAGGTTCAAGAAGTGTGATGTGAACAGAAGTAGAATGAGGAGAGATTTTAAATGAGATCAAACCATATTAATTTTATTTGAGAGAAAAATCATCATCAATTCATTCTTCAATATGATCTCCTAAACCAGCAATAGGAATGGTCCAACATTTTTCTAGTAATTTTAATCCATTTTTGTAGTGAAAATCATCAAAATATGTGTTTGTAGCTTCAATGGTCTTTACATTGTTTTTCCGTCAATTTGTTTCATTTGGAAAAGGAAGGCGCTTCACAGTACCAAATCCTAACAGTGTGGTTGATATGCCAAGTTTATACCATAGCTCGAGCAATTCAGTTATCGCAATTCCATTTATGTGGGAAACTGCATTGTCATGATAACCGCAGATGTTCTATTTTAATAAAGTAGATCGTTTTCCTTTAATATTGCTATCCAATTTGTCCAGAAGACTTGCATCGCAACGCTTTGACTCTTGTGCAAGCAAATAATGAAAGAAATTTTATTCAACTTCCAGAATGCCGATGCCATAACTTAGCATCTGGTGAAATGGTATTGGCCTTCGGAACGGGTTTACCACCTATTGTTTTGCTTTGGGTGCTATTGCGTTTGCAATAGATCCTGCTTCCTGTTTTGAGTCGTGTTTTATCCATAATTATAGATCGCCATGAAATAATTCTTCCAATCTTTGTTAAAACGGTTCGTACAACTTTGTAGCCAAATGCATTTGTGATCAACGGTGAACAAATGCGGCACCCATCTTGCACAGGACTTAGACACTGTTACATCTTAAATTAAGGACATACAATTGAAATGCCCATATACTTAAGTAACCCAGAAACATTTTGTAACTCTCCGTGAACTTCTACAGCCGATAAATCTTCCAAAACCGAAGAAATTGATTGAGTGCCAGATAATGAGTTTTCAGAATTAGATTAATTGTTCCCAGATAAAAGAATGACAATTTTACACTTGCACTACCATCATAACGCTACTTTGCCGATGTCTGGTTGTTATTATGCCCTCAAGCTTTCCAAATTCTACTTGAAAATTCAAACTTAGACGAGAAGAAACTGTCTTCACCCATTGCGAGTACTTCAAAATAAAATTCGTGTTATGGCTAATTCAAATTACGAAATTTCTTCAATTAACTCTTTATTACCTTTCATACAGTCTTATGAAAATAGGTCACGTCTTATTACTTGATCCTGTACATCATATATCGTCTCATTAAATACGAGTAGTATGCAGTTTTCTCACACGTCTAAAATTAGACGTGTTGAAGTAAACCATTCAAACGCGGAGGTACAGGAACGACGGCGTTTCATTTTTTTTCTCTCGCTCGCAAGAAACAATGAGATATCTACTAACTATGAGAAACAATTAGAAATGGCAGGATGTTGCCGGCAATGAGGAAATCGTATTTTCGCTACTGCTTCCTGAGCGCTGGTAAAAGATAGACAGAAGGAAAAGAGATACGCTATCGAAAGTGCTACGTCTGTATAAAAAACAAAAGATATTCGAGATATCATACAATTGATGTAATATAAACACTTGTTTGAGATTACAAGGCCAGTCGGATTGTTCTCTATAAGATCGATAATTACACTGAAAATTTTGACTTCAGTTTTATGATTAATTTAATTTAATTGGAAGATACTTGTTTTGTTACACCAAAGTACATGGTCGGTATTAACGAATAGTTTTGTGGTGCGGGGATACCGAAGTAATACGTTACATCTGAAGAACATAGACTGATTTAAATATTGATATGAAAAGTTTGCGAAGTTAAAGCGCCTATAATTCTGCACTGAGAGGAGATCTAAGATAAATTAGGAAGCTGATATGAAAGCATGAGGGACACAATTCTGAAAAGAAATGATTATGAGCCTTATTATCTCCAGCGTTTTGTTCCACCTGCAGGTAGGCCATAGAGTTTTTGATGTGGGACACATTACTTTAGCGATGTGTTAAGGCACATCTTACCTACGATGGCAGAACCTTTGTTTGGCGACGAAGTGGGGAATGGCGGTAAGATGATTAGATAGTGTCAGAGTGTGAAGTAATTTTTTGGAGTGGAACCAGTTATGAAGACCATAGTCGTCAATTATGCGTCCAGGACAACTCCGCAGTCCAGCGATACAAACTCGAATTCGCAGAAGAAGTGGTACCTATCATACAAAAGTTTCTAAGTGTCACATTCCAGGAGCGTAAGTTCAAAAAGGCCAACTGTTATACGGATAGTTCAAGGTGGGCTTAGGACCAACATCAAACCTTTACTACAGTGGCTTACTCGTTGGCCAGATTTGCCGTCGGTCGAAAATGTGGGTGCCGGCGATTTGTTCGTGAACCTCAGCCCTCAGCGACTAAAGACGATAGATATGTGGAGTGGTTCAGAAGCAATATGGAACACTTTTCGAAACACCACACAAACCACACCTACAGTTAATATCATTCCGAATCGAAACTGTTATTCATGCACATTAGGAGCACCCAAGCTACTAATTTTTATCGAAATTGGTATCTGGACCAGCGTGAAATTTCAACCATTCATGCATTTCTGTAAAGTCAACTTATAAATCAAAATTCACTGTTTGAACCGCATTTCTCTTTGGTGTTGCAATTTCAATTTATGATGGTGTACCTCGGTTTCACACCATACTTTCTGAATTTGGGGATTAATTTCGGATGAAAAGAACTACTTTTAAAATAGTTTCTAGAACATACTGCGAATCTTTCTTTGGCAGTGTCCTGAAGTACCCAACTTCCTTATATCACATCCTCTAAATTTTAGAGGTCAGACAAGTTTCAAAAAAGACGCTAAAGCATAGTCAAAGATTTAGTAATATTCTTTTAAGCTGCCATTGCCCTAAGTTAAAAGTTAAAAGTAATCAGTAATTTGTATAGTATGCTAGTAATACCGTTAAAATATTGCCTGCGATCCGTAGATCACCGATCTTCAATTTAAGAGCTTGCATTCAGTCCCATTTATCTTCCTCCTCAGGTTTGGTCCTAACTCAGAACGAAGATATCTCATAGAGTTTAGGCGTTTTCGAATAGCATCGATTTCCTAAGAACTTATCCAAAGCGGTGCTATTCGAAAATCGGTGAGCACTTCCATATGCGTGGAAGTCTGATTCAAATAAACAGATATCTATGTTATCTGTTACACAAGCAAATATTAACGAGATTTCTGCTTTTCATCTTCCCAAATGTTCTATATGCGCTCCAGCTGATATTTTAAATTATTACGCCAAAAGAAACTGAAAGAAACAATGAGGAAACAAAGAACGATAGAGATTGGCGAAATTAAAGTCATCTAAGGGAAGTGAAGGAGGTATCAGGAGAACGTTCGTAACGTCTAGGAAATTTTATGGAAGCGAATCTTCTTGGAAGAGGAAGGCATAGGGAACGCATGAAGAAGGGGTCTAAAGTTATAAGAACGTAGAATTTCTTAGAGAATGATGAAATTCAAATTGGGAACTTGCTGAAGGAGTAATACAAAACATTAGAAGATTGTGGTGAGATCATAAAGGGCACGTATGTATGTTTAGGATGAATTCATCAAACGCAAATAGAAAGTAATTACATATTTCAAGTGAACAGCTGGAGAATTCTTAGACGTTTCGAATCGAATTCGAAATCAAAGGATGTCCTGTCCAAGACCAGTTATTACGAAAGAGAAACGTCGCAGTATATTTTGCGGTACGTATGTCCAAGCTTTCAATGATAAAGGCTGGGAATCCTAGACAAAGCCAAGAACATAACATAAAGGAATGCAAAGATTAATTTTTTTACCTAGGAACCTTCACTAAATATCTAGAAATCCGAGGTATTAAGGAAAAATGTGCCTTAACATTGTTAAACATGTTCGAAGGAAGTCTTTGAACGTAAAGGCAGGCGGGGAAGCATAGACAGAAGGAAGAATAAGCTTAAGAATCTGACCAATATTTTTCCCCAAGACCTAAAGGCTTTGCTAATGGTCTGGAACTCTGGGCTTAAATGGAGAGTGAACCGTAATACCTTCTAGCAACGTTGAAAGTAGTCGTCGAACATACGCCGAAGAGGTCAAGGTTAAAGGTTAAAGACAAGTGGAGAAAATGTGTTGTTTACCTAAGAAGAAGTCTAGAAATTCTGAGTTTTAAGGGAGAAAGTACTTTAACATTGTTAAGCATGATCGGAGGAACTTAACGGAGGAACTCAAAGTTGCGAAAATCTGACCAGTATCTTTTCCCAAAGACCTAAACGGTTTGCTAATGGTCTGGAAATCTGGGCTTAAATGGAAAATGTACCCTAACACCTTTAAGCAAGGTTGAAGGTAGTCATCGAACATACGGCGAAACGTTCAAGGTTAAAGGTTAAAGGCAGGTAGAGGAAATGTGCTTCTTACTAAGAAGAGGTGTATAAATTCGGCGCTTTAAGGGAGAATATACTTTAGCATTGTTAAGCATGGTTGGACGAAGTTCTTGAACGTACGTCCAAATCTTCAAAGTTAAAGGCAGGCTGAGAAACATAGACGGAAGGAAGAATTAGGTTAAGCAGATTTGCGATAATATGACTTTTCTCGAAAACCTAAATGCTTTGCTAATGGTCTGGAAATCTGAGCTTAAAAGGAAAATGTACCGTAGCAGTTTTAAGCAAGGTCGAAGGTAGTCATCGAACATACGGCGAAACGTTCAAGATTAAAGATTAAAGGCAGCTAGAGGAAATGTGCTTCTTACTAAGAAGAGGTGTAGAAATTCGGCGCTTTAAGGGAGAATGTACTTTAGCATTGTTAAGCATGGTTGGACGAAATTCTTGAACGTACGTCCAAATCCTCAAAGTTAAAGACAGGCTGAGAAACATAGACGGAAGGAAGAATTAGGTTAAGCAGATTTGCGATAATATGACTTCTCTTGAAAACCTAAATGCTTTGCTAATGGTCTGGAAATCTGAGCTTAAAAGGAAAATATACCGTAGCAGTTTTAAGCAAGGTCGAAGGTAGTCGTCGAACATACGCCGAAGCCTTCAAGGTTAAAGGCAAGTAGAGGAAATGTATTGTTTACCTAAGAAGAGGTGTAGAAATTCGGGGCTTTAAGGAGAATATACTTTATATTAGAGATGGGACGAATCCAAATTTTCTCGAATCCGAATCCGAATCCGAATCCTAAAGGATTCTCGAATCTCTCGAATCCTTCGAATCTCGAATCTCTCGAATCCATCATATAATTACAATAATAAGAAAGGACAGAGACTATATCATGTTAAGTTAACATGATATAGTCTTAGCTAGTTATTAGAACTAAATGTACATAAGTTAATAAGTTTTCATAATTTTTGTAATTAGATTAGTTATATTATTTGCTGTCTGTATTTGACATGTTCCATACCTTTTCTGGTCTCAGGAGTAAAGATATTTATTTATTAAAATACCACAAACATTAGGAAAGCATGCCAGCTTATAAATACTTTGTGGCTGAAAGAACGAGAACCGAAGAGAATCGTCGAGATCTTTCTAGTCAGTGATTCATATGTGTCGTGATTACATGAGTCATCATTATTATTATTTTTTTTTTTTGGATTCGAAAGATTCGAATTACGAAAATCGTGCGAAGATTCGAGTTTTCGAATCTCGAATCTTTTCAGGATTCGATGGATTCGAGGATTCGCGGATTCGAATGTCCCATCTCTACTTTATATTGTTAAGCTTGGTCGAAGATACCCTAAGTCCTCAAGGTTAAAGGTAGGCCGACAGGAAGAACGAAAGAAAGTTTGAGAAAATTTGGGCAGTGCCCCTCTCAAAACAATTTTGAACCTTTTATTTCAAGATTGTCTATAACTGAGGACGATAGAGATAACAAGTATGACTAGTAGATAGACGAGACTATGGTTTATCGCTCTGCAAACCAAACGCCTGGAAAATTATCTATATCTCTCTACAAATTTTTGGTGGGATCCTGGCATATAGGGTTGAAGATTCTAGCCATAAAAAGAACTTTGCTCCTAATAATGAATTAACTTTTTGTGCATTTCCCGAATATTAGTTCTATTTTAGATGAATCATATCCGAAATGATCATTACTTCTGATCACATCTGAATTAAGCAGAAATGAGACATTTTTCGATTGCTGTCAAAACAAAAATAATTTGTAAACTTTTCTTTTGTCACATTTTAGGCTTTTACAAAAGGAAATTCTTTTTTCCAGAAATTTGTTAATTTAATAATTAACAGATTATCTCCCCGCTTCTTTCTTTTCTAATCTAAAAAAAAACAGGAAGTCGTCGTTAAAAACGCAACGTCTTCAACGGTCCATTCCACGTCCGCGTGGAAGGGGTGCTAACCCCTCGGACGTATATTAAAAACGCCACAAGGGCCTTGTCGGAGGTCACTCGATGCACGAACGTAGTCTGGCGCAGGCGTTTGTTGTACGTATTGACGACGAAGAAGCGATAGTCAGCTGTTCGCAGTCGGTGACGATCGTTTACTTTTTCGAATATCTTTCTCTTTCTCCCTTTCGACGATCGACATCTGTCGTCGCGCGAGTTTCCGAGGACGAATCTAGCATAGCTCGTCGTCTCGCGATTGATTTTCTATTGTTTTTTCCTTTGCGGAAGTGGCGGGACGGTAGGACGAAACGAAACATTTGAAGAATATAAGTGGTGGTTTCGCAGGAAGGACTTTTTTGGGAGACGCCGCGTATACAGTTCCGGTAAGTTAGAAAAATCAATTACATATTGCCTCGTTTTAGACCAAATATGGATTTTTTAATTTTAATTTTTTTAATATTTAATTGAGACTGTTTTGTAAAGATTTTGGATATATCTCTGAAAATTCATTTTAGCCAATTTCAATGTTATGCATGAAATTCCGATTTGGTTTTATTATTATTATTATTTTTCCAATTTATGTAAAACTGCTAGTAATTAGGAGCCCAACGGTGAAATTTTTAACGAATTTTCCATGATTAAATATGTAAACGGCCGCTTTATTAGAATTTTATTCAAACTTTATCGATACCTGTTAGAAAGCTTATTATACAAAATCATTGTCAAACATGATATACAGAACTGAAAAAGGGATCGGTTGAAAACATGGCAATACAAATTCTGTACTGTCATTACACTTATGAAGGTGCTTATTGAGTTAAATTTGATTCCCATAAGGCATGCTATATTTTCCAAAATATTAAAACGATAATTGATAGTCTAGAATTGTTACCAAATTGCTTCAACTTAATTTATAGATGTTCTAGTGATTCACCTCCTTGCTCTTCTAAAATTGTTTCCAATTTTAACACGATTTTAGTTTTTTTGTTTGTTATAATTCGTTTACCGCAGGCTCCTCTTCATTTCCATATTCACCGCCTTGTCCGTCTATTAAGGAAAATATTTCATCAAAACCCAAGTAGTTGCATTAAAAATCAATAACGAAGAATTCTCGGTTTTGTCTTGTTATACAGGTTCTAGTCCTAGTTCGTCAGGAATCCCTTTAACGCCCTCAGATCAAGGGCACAATGCCCCGTGGTAGTTCACTGAGGGCTTCGTTACAAAGTTCTACCGGTTTCGAACTGGTAATGGAATTCATAACGACTTTATTACAATCACTACTACTTTTCTCACCAAGTTGCTGCTAGAAGAATACGGTAGAAGAATGCAAAGTCTCAATCCACGATAAGATGTGGTGTTTGCATTTACATTCCGGCTGTTTCTACAACAATAGTAGTAAGGAAAAAAGGAGGCGTAAATTGATGTCATTAAATTTTTTTTTCATGGGATGTCAACAATTATCTTTGCTTTTACGAGTTACCAACCTATTGTTAATTAATAATAATCCTCTTAAATTAACAAAGATTCATTAATTTTAACAATACTATCATGTAAAAAAATTATTTGGATTTTTCGTGATTGAAGCGACTGTTTGTTAACGACACAAATTAAACATTCACTTCACCTTTCGACAAATATAGCTATTTTTGCAGAAATTGAACAGCATTTTCTGAAGAAGACAAATGTATTTGATGAAACATGAACGTTTGATTTACTTCCTTAGCAAACAGCCGCTACAACTACAAAAAAGGAAACAAAGTTAATTGTGAAACATTAATGACAACTAACAATGGAACACCAGCAACCTAGACTCCCCCAAAAAATTGTTTGAAAATTTTGTTGATTTGTAAATGGATCCAATGATGCACTTACTCTTATCGGCGGTATCCTCCATTTTTGGAATGTATGGGGCTCTAATGAAAGTACTATCCTTTGGATTTTGTGCAAATATCTTTCATTTAGTACTCTTCAAACAATTAGAAACCTGTCTTAACTTTTCCTTTAATATCTCCCAATAGTTTTCCAGATATTTGCATACATTTCAAGGGATAGTATTTCCATTAGAGCGCCCTTTACTTCAGAAACGGGGGATCCCGCCGATAAGAATGAGTGCAATAATCTTACGTTGGATTTACAAATCCACAAAATTTCTTTTTTTTTTTTTGGGAGGAGTTCGGATTGCCGGTGTTCCCTTGTAAGAAAGATTTCTCAGCCTAAAAATGAGCATTGCCATAATCATTGCAAATTACTTTGGATTAATTCCAATTTTCTTAAGATCAGGTAATTGCAGCAAATTTAATTCCACTGGCCGAATTGTTTTGACCAAAAGTTTCAATAATTTCAATTAAAGGCAGTCTAACAAGTCAATTTTTATTTTCATTGAAGTAAATGTACTTCGCCAAGAATATTTGACGACTAGCTAGGCAAAGTGCTTATTGGTTTTGAATACCTTTTATTTTCTCATTTCTTTGGACGCATTTCATAATACCGATACAATTCCATTCTTTCTTCTACGCACAAACGTAGCTGTAATTGTAATCAAATGGTTATTTGCCTAATGAACAACTTCAATTCCAAGTTTCTCACGCTACACCGTTTTGTGTGGGAATACTACTTTGAAAGGAATTATACAGGTCAAGTTCAGCGATGGCACAGTTATGTAGTTATTTATTATTATTTATTTTCCAAGCCATATAAACATGTTATTCAAAGAAAAAACAAAGAGACTCGTAAGTGATACCAGATGTAAACGTATGTGAGGAATAACGAAATGCTTCTCCCTTTTTATTGGGAAGTAATTACTAAATTTCTTGTGAGCACTTCCACCTTACGTAAAATTTCTATTGAGCTGGTTTTGAAACTAACAATAAGATTTGAAAATTTTGAAGTTTTCTACGAGTTTCCAAATCCTTTTTGATATCTTAAAGTAAAACGTGCGTTTTTAGGATTATGGCACTTCTGTGATATACGAGAGATGATATAAGTCTCTTGTCTGGTGTGGAATTAATTGGGATTATTTCTTCGAAGTCTCGGACAGTAAAGGTCCTTTACTGTCTGAGACTCCAAAGAAATAATCCCATTTAATACGAGAGATGAAATCGAAGTTCTAGAGATTTTATTTCGTGAATTTTCATCATACTTACAATCTTATTTTTTAATATAATCTCCATTTAATTTCAATGTAAAACGAATTATTTTAAACAAATCTTCAAAGAAATTTTTTGAAGTCTCTGCAATCCATCTATTTGTACCAAGTTTTACCTCATTTAAGGTCTCAAATCGTAGTAGTTCTTTCAAATTTGAGAATAAATGAAAATTACTAGGAGTAAGAAATGGCGAATAGAGTGGATGTGGAAGCAGTTTCTAGCGCAATTCTTGTTTTATCCTGTTCCAATAACGAACGTTTTTGCAACTTTCCAGGCTAATTCTTGCGCTTTAGAAGTGGTAAGCGCTTTGCCTATCGCAATGGGCCAGATGAAAGATTAGAATAATATTCTGCGTTGATTGTGGTATTTTCTGGCAGATAACTCGTAAAAATACTCCCCTAATAATCCCAGAGTACAATAAGTATCATGTTTGAAACCTACGGAACTGTGCGTACTTTAAACAAAAGCCTTCCTGCCTTTTGGCCTCTGGATTGAAGTAACGCATCCGTGCTTCTACAGTAGATATTATCCGTTGTCAAAATTGGTCGTTGAACCGAGCTAAATGCCTTTGAAGTTGGCGACATGTGGCAAATTTACTGAGCTTCTATTCCGGTCCCAATAGCCTCGGTACCGGTTCAAAATAAGCGACCCATCGATTGGCTGTACTTTCACATTCTGCACGTTTTCCAAATAAACCTTGTTGACGATAACCAATTTCTGAAGGTTTCACGTCCTCCTTAAATAAGAAGAAAATGGTAGTACTTTGTGATTTATTCGCGTCTTCCATGATTGCAAAGTCAGCGGTACTGAAATAGGTCTGTATCAGTTAAGTAGGTGAAATATAATAAATACTGTTGGACAGGAGAGCTGGGTAAAGGTCAAAGCTTGTGTCTGGCCAATAGCATGACGCTATTGAACTAGAGCTAAGTCCTTAGAACATTCGAAACATCCTCCGTATAATTTTTTTCAGAGAAATCGTATTCTATATTACTAATGTAAATCATAAATCTCTACGCAAACGTTTAAAAATCCTCTTACATTTATAGTGTACTACTTAATACAAAAATTTTACAGATGGGCAAAGAATTAACCTGATAATCAGGTAAAAGACAGTACCCCTAGCACATTCTACTTACTGGAACGTAACAACTTGAAGATATAGTTTCATGGAATATTTTGGCGTATACTGTCGTTTGGATTATCAAAAATTTTATGTTGTATCGATCCACTTTCTAAAGAGAGAAAATTTATTTGTAAGAAGTTTTTGCACAGACTTTTGCGGCTTAACACATTTCCGTGTTCAAAAATTAAATATTGACGATTTCGTATAGTGTATAAGCATTAATTAACGAGGTGTGCCCATGTAATCTAAGAAAGTTAAAAATAAATATATCGTTTCCGTGTGTAAGATTAATAAATACTCTTTATACATCAATTCGTTCTCATCAGGAAATACATAATGAATGATTACTCATTTTATTACAAACTGTGAGACTTATTTAACTAATTGTCAGATCACAGATGAATATGCGGTTTCACTCTCATTGAATCTCATCAGTAAAGTACATTTGCTGGTAGTTAGTCTAATGGATCGGCTCTCCAGTTCGAAAGAATTACTTTCTTCTGTAACTCTTATCGACACAAATATCACATCGGTAAACTCCTCAGCACACAATTGTTTATAATAAAATCGGTGACACGTGTTTCGCTAGCTCGAGGCAAGCATCTTTAACAACCGTATAAAGCGAAGTTATTATAAACAATTGTGTGCTGAGGAGTTTACCGATGTGATATTTGTGTCAGCAAATTACACCACGTCCTTGTAATCACCTTCATTAACTCTTATCCCTAGTTATGTAGTTTACCTCCTGCAGATACCTCCTACAGTGTGGTAAGCAATTGCACAGTTCCGAATTTATCGAATGGCCAGAGGTTGTACAAATGAAAATTGCCCATTACTGAATTGCAGAATTAGATAATTACTGGAGATATTCAACATTGATGAACATATTGACTTAAAATGTAAAATGTTAGATAACAATGGCATGATTTAATAACGTAATGTTCATGTATTCGCTAGATTATTTTTTATTATTATATAAAACACACCACAAAATTATTCTAATTGTCACTAAATAATACAAAGAAATAGCAGGAAAAGAGTAAAAAAATCTTCCGGCTGCTATTATACCATACCCTCCTTTTTCTGGGTCTAGCAACATTTTCTTATCCTTTGTGCTACCTCTTAAACTTATCTCTAAACACTACTACTTTTCCTGACCTTTGAAAGATAGCTAGATTGACACCTGCATTCAACAAAGGATATAAACACAGTATTGAAAATTATAGACCTATTGCTATAATTAACAGCTTTGCTAAAATATTTGAAATCTGTCTCTACAATTCCCTTTACTCCCAAGTTAGAAGTCTTATCTCTCTCGACCAGCATGGATTCATGACTAAACGATCTACTACTTCTAGTTTGACGATCATAACTCAATTTCTTTCAGACAATTTGGATAATAATAAACAAATTGACGTCATATATACCGATCTGTCTAAAGCATTTGACAGAATAGATCACGCATTGCTTCTTATGAAACTAGTCATGATGGGCTTTTCTAACAAGCTAATAGCATTCTTCAAGTCCTATTTATCTAATCGAAGACATTATTTTGCTTTCAAAGGTCACTTTTCTGATGATTTCTCTCCTTCATCTGGAGTACCTCAAGGAACTAACTTAGGTCCTCTTCTATTCCTAATTTTTGTAAATGACCTATGTAACAGAATCGGCTGTCCTAAGTTATTATTTATCTTATATGATAGATCTCTACCACTAATAGGTCAATAAAACAAGGCTGGTTTGAACGACAGTTATATTTTCAGAACGTTTACAAACGTTTTCGGAACACCTTCGTGTAATATATGATATATTTATCTAGTTATATTTTCACTGACGAAGGTGTTCCGAAAACGTTTGTAAACGTTCTGAAAATATAACTATCGTTCAAACCAGCATTGTTTTAAATAAATAAACCAGCCTTGTTTTATTGACCTATTAGTGGTAGAGATCTATCATATAAGATAAGTATAAAAGGTCACGATATATATATATATATATATATACATCTAAGTTATTATTTGCAGATGACCTTAAACTCTTTGTCTCAATTGCTGATATTGGTGACTGCCAATTCTTACAAAGCCAGCTATCCATTGTCCAAGAATGGTGTACAAGCAACAGGTTAACTATGAATGTAACCAAGTGTAAGATTGTAAGTTATTCTAGAAAGTCAAACCCGATTATATACAATTATAGTTATGAAAACATAATTTTAGACAGAGCAAATTCTATGAGGGACTTTTGCGTGACTTTTGACCCTAGGTTAACCTTCGGTGAACATATTACTCAAATTTCTAACTCGGCACTGCAAACATTGGGTTTCATTATAACTACAAAAAAATGTTGCCTCTATCGAACCTTTGATACTACTCTATTCGTCATATGTACGGCCTAAACTTGAATATGCCTCCATAGTCTGGTCACCTGTATATAAATATCAAGTAAGTACACTTGACCAAGTTCAAAGGCGTTTCCTAAAATACTTATACTATCGTATTTATTCCATTTATCCCACTCAAGGTTTTAGCCATGCATTACTTCTTAATATGTTCCATTTCGAGTCGCTGGATTTACGTCGCAAACGAGCAGATTTAAAGTTTCTGTACGATTTAATCCACAATCATTTAGACACACCAAGACTCTTGGAGAGTATTGATTTTGCCGTACCACGACCGTCATCGAGATTTTCAAATGTATTCTATTGCCCTAGACCGAAAACATATATTCTGATTAGATCTCCTGTTTACCGAACTTGCATGACGTTCAATTCCCTATCTGATAGCAACGTGGATATTAATTACACCCCATTGGAAGCACTGTTGAATTCATGCTCAGCAAATTATAACTACATCTAAAATTTTGTTGTTTGTTATTTTGTTAACTTTATTATGTAAGGATACTTTTGATTTGCAATTACCTGCAACATGTTTATTCTTAATCATTTTTTTATACTTCTCTGTTATTCACACATATATATATATATATACATATATGTATATATATATGTGTATGTTAGAAATTAAGTTTGTCCTGTAAATGGAATGTTCTTCTGTTGGGCAAATATATTATTATTATTATTATTATTATTTCTACAAACTGCACATAATTAGAGGGAATGAAATTCTAGTCCTTCACAATTGGGAAGAACACGAAGGTGTTATTCCTTAATAGTTGCACGTCAAACCTATCATTTCTAAACGTTCAAAAATATCTGTTATTTATGATTGCTGCTTTGCGGCTGAGAAATGTCTTCCGGCAAAAATTCGTGTTTGTTTCATATCTGCTCTATTTTTGAAAAATTCTTTTGATCGACAACTTCTTGCTGAGCCCCTTCCATTTTTCTTTGCCTTAAATTGCTTCTTTTTTACAAGTTTTGTTTCTCCATAAGATTCTTACAATTAGTATTAGTTTTATTAATATTTTTTACAACCTGTATGAGCGAAATATATTTTTGATCAATGAAATCTGTTGTTACTTATTACTATTTTTAAAGAACCTTCATTTCTAATGCATCAACGTGTCTGTTATGTACCACTAAATATGTATGTACTACTAAAGAAGAATATTCAGTTAGAGTAAATTGTGTTTCATAGCCCGCTGAATTGTAAAGTGGGACGAACAGTAACTTCAAACGTCGTAAAGTGGATGTCTGTTGCGTTACAATTAACTCTGATTTCTATTTAGACCTCTTAGATTTGACGGAATAATGGTGTCATTCAACAATGATAAACGTATAAATTTTTGTTCGAGGCACACAGGCGATATCATGGAAATTGAGAAAAGGACATTCGTTTGTTTTTGGTGAAATCTTCACGCGAGTCCATGGTTATAAATCGATGCCTTTGCTTGTGCTTCAATTATTGGATATAGAATATTTGTTGCAGTGGTCAATAATTTTGTTATTCTTTATTATTCCGTATGATATCGAGTGTTCCTCAAGGATCGAGTTTGGGATCATTCTTATTTATGTACTTCTTCTAACAAGCATCGGATATCATATCTTCCTATATAATGTTCTTAAAACATGCAATTTAGGATTATTACCAATTGTTCTTTTGGGTAATAATATTGTTGTATCAGTTTCATTCTTTGCATTTATTCATTCTTCAGAGTTGGTCACTGATAGACCAGGCACTTACGCCCTATGCTCTTTGTACCGTTTCCCACTAACACTCTCACTTCTGTTCGGGCAGCCCCGTGACCTTCACAAAGATCACGAGCTTGCATAGAAGGAGCCTGAGTATTCTGGTAAGCTTTAGTAGATCTTTGGCGAAATGTTTCCTCCTGAGTCACTTCAGTTCCTCATATGCATATCATAAGTTCGCATGCCAATTCCATGTTCCATAGATGCTTTTTTAAGGCGAAGTGTCCGATGATTATACCGGTAATAACCTTAAGAGCTTTTTACTTGATCTAATTAGGTTATCTGAGAATTTAGCATCTATCCTACCTAACGCGTTCTTAGTGTGGAATTGACTTGTAGTCAATTTCCATTTCTTCGGTTATTCTTTTCCAGCCATAGCCAGATGCTCCCTATGTTTTCTGTCATGGTCATAATTTCCACGAATTTGCTTGCCCTTTTGGTCTTTCAATTTATTTTTATTTTTAAATTTACAATCTCCAAATATTTTCGCAAGTTTGGTCAGCAATTTTTATATTTATTATATTCTTAGTAAAATCTAAGACATAGAATTTGTTATGATGTCTGGAGTCCTTCAAAGTTTGAATTTGGCATTGTTATGTATGTAATATTTATATTTTTAACGATAATACGCTTTTTTCTTTTAAATAAGTTTTTTGATGTTCGGTCTCCATCAGGGATGGAATTTAAGACCGTAGCAATTTATAATTTTCGGATAATAACTTATTTCCTCGACTATCCTTTCCCACCTTAAATTCTCCAAGTAATTCTATAACTTATTCAGTGTTTACCGTTAATGGTATCTCTCGCTCTCGCAATTTGATTGGTGATCGGATATGAACGATAAGTAGTGAGTATAATGTTGCCACCTACATTCATTTTTCAAAACATTCTATTGATATCGGAACATAAAACAGGTGAATGAATAGGAAAGCTAAACGCAACGATTTCGAATTTGAAATTGAGGATATAACTGCATGTCCTTTCGTGATTTCTCCAGCCTGATTGAAAATTTTTATATTTTCTAACGTTTGATAGATTAAGCGTAAGAGGTAACCAGGTTTGAAAGCCATTAACAGCTTACAGATTATAGGTTTATTATGTTGTCATCTTGTATCACTTCGTTACGATTTGCTGTAGCTATATTTGATTTGAAGACGATCGAGAGCTAGTTTGGTATTTATGTGATGGCCTGCAAGTGCTTTTAAAGCCAAGTATCAATCGTCAACCTTTAAACTTTTGGCTTTTGAATTTTTCCGAAGGCCAGGTTCTTGTTCTTTCTTAGTACCTTTTATTGTCTGATGCTGTTAAGTGTCAGGGAGGGAGGGGGTATAGCGATAATTGTTATCCATCCAAATACTGACTCGAGCAACTGCTGTTTGATTCCGAAGATCGTTTAAGTTCACTGCCAAGTGTACTACCGTACAACAACCTAGCGCCAGAAATCAAATTTTTTCTATGACCTCCTTTAGATTCTTTAGAAGATAATCTAGAAAATTGTAGAAAAATATATTTGAAAACTAAGATTCAGAATTTAGATTTATCACTTCAAACTAATTCGGAATCTGTCTGACTGCTTGCAAGTGCTTTCCGAGCTATCTGGCTACCAGTAAGCACAACATATCTTTGTTCTGGCAATTTCTTTGTATTTTTACCAGATATTTTCGCTTTGATGTTCGCAATCTTTTTTCCAACAATGCGTAAACACCAAATTGATGGCCTACGATATTCATGCTCTAGTACTGCTCTCAATTCTATGGCCCATCCTAAATGTGTTCTTATAGCAAACCTTCACTTCAGTTTGACTCGGTAGCAAAGTTCTGGTTGATTATCAGACGATGATTTGTTTTCTGTCCTGGCATCCCAGAAGGCATCTATCTTACCAGGTTTTTACATTAGCTTGTATGCCATTGTCCTTGCCTCCCTATTGTTAGAAATTTTTCTTAATTTGGAATTGCTATTAATAATATCATACTTTTGATATAGTCTCATCATTGCCACAGCGATGTCTTTATCTCCAATGAATGACTTTTTCTGCGATTCAGAAAATTTGGATGGAAAACAAATATTTTATTTTATTATTTGCAAGATAATCAGAAACGCCGATAACTACAACGCGCTGGTTTATAACAGAGTCCGACAAAAAGAAACATTTTGTTTGGTGCCTGGAATGTTATAACTGATTTTGACTGTATTTGGTGTAGTAATTCCAAATATACAAATCGCTTCCTTCTATGTGCTACATTTCTTGAGATAAAGCGTCATACAAACATATTTCGGCGCTCAATCTGCCCTCTAACTTAATCTAGCATTGGATCTTGAGTTAGTATTATCCCAAATGCTTAGCATTACAAAGCTAGACTTCATGAAACATTTTGTGAAGGTTTCTGTTTATTGTGGACCGTTCTTTACGTAGGATGAAATACAGGAAAACTCAGAGACGATTTTTTAGCCCCCAAATAAGGTAACTCATGAATGATCCTACATAGTACATTAAATGACTGAAGCTGAGCAAAAAGCGTGAACATCATTTATGCTGGTTGTCAGATGCTTTTTGGGTAACCACAACGCTGATAAATATGTAGAGCTACTAACCATCATGATCAATAACTTCAAAGATCCTGGATGTAACATGAGTATAAATTTTCATTGCCAACACAACCACTTCAACCGCTTTCGTGAAAATCTGGGTTATACCAGCGAAGACCAAGATGAAGGATTTCATCAGGATATGAAAGCAATAAAGGATCACTATCAGGGGAAGATTGCGTACACACGTGATGGCAGATTACTGCTGGAATTTGCAAAGAGGCTGTTCTAACAAAGTTTATTAAAGAATATCCGGCAAAAGAAGCTTCCGAAGTGTCAACTAACTTTTCTACCTTTTTAAAATCGTCTCAAGTGTTATTGCAGTGATATATATTGTTCCTGTAACATTACTATTTTTTCTCACAAGAATGCTCAAGAAAACATAATTATGTGGTTTTCTAATCTCTCCTTTTCTTTCCTGAAGCATAAGCTCAATAAGAATGAAATAATTGTCACATGTAAAAATTATAGCTATGGGGCGAAAACTATTGTCATACTTGAATTTAGTGCACCAAATATAGACAATATCAGCTCAAAAAGTCCCGACACCAAAACAGGTGTTGAGCAGTGTAATGAATTTGGAACAATTTAATCCAATTTCAAAACTGTCTTTGAATCTCAAATTTTCTAAGGAAGAATTTGGACGCCAAATACATTCCCAGCTACAGGAAACCCATGAGACGACACTACAGTAGTGCACCAAGTATTACGTAGTCTAGTGCTAGTCAAAGTTCAAAGACAATTACTTAAATCGTTACTTGGCTGGGCAATGATCATTATTGCGGGTGGCTGTGCTCAAGTCTAGGATAATTAACGTTATAAGAGGGTAAAATACCAAGAAGAACATTTTACCTGTTAACCAGCTCAAACATCCAAATCTGATGCTCATGAAAGAAGATTATCCTATTTGACTGGATTATAGAGGAATTATGCACTTTCATACGGAGCAAACGGTCAATTCAAAGGTGTACAGCCAGTACAATTAATCAAATCCAGTAAGGTAATTCAAGAAAAGCAGTTGGGAATTGTAAGTCGTAAAAGAATTGCGTTTCGCCATATACCCTAGCACCATCAGATTATCATTTATGTCGTTTTTGAGTTTTGAGTGATAAACATTCTATACTGATAAAAATGTAAAATTTCACTTGCTTCGCTTCTTTTCTGACTAAAACCGGAAGTTTTATGACCTTATTTATTTGTTTTTTATTTTTTGATGATCTCTGAAATATGGTAAAAAGTCATTTACGTCAGATTACGTGCAAATATATTAAAGTTTTTGCGTGCCAACTAGAAATTATCATTTATTTCTATAAAAAGTCCTCAGAACCTATTCTAAACAAGAGACATGCTTTCTATTTTAAACAGTTTCAAAAACAATTTGCATCCAACTACATTTTACCGAACCATACATCGCAAAGTTATCGAGTTCCTGTATACGCCGAAAAAGCGACAACATACGGATCGAAAACGGGCACGTTTTTACGAATATAGAGGTCTAGCCGCAAAATAGCATAACGAACGTGCACATCTGTACTGCCTATACACACATACATGGATGTGCGTATTTCTATTATATTCGGATGGCGGTATTATACGGGAAAACGATTATGACAATTGAAAATCGGTGATAATACGTTTCCTCTTCCTGTATACATGCGCGCACAACGCACAAAACGGACGCCACTGTATTTATTGAGCAAGGATACGGATATCCTGCTGGCGTCCTTTAGATTTCCATTTCATTACGTTCGGTTTTGACGGTTCGGCTGTTTGTTGTGTGTTGTGTTTCTGTGTGTATATGCGGATAGCGCTGAAGGGAAAAAAAGAGAGTCAGGGGTTCGACGCGCGGTAGCCTCCGTCCACGTGTTCCGCTTGCTGTTAGATATTATTCGAGGGTGAGTTTTGAATTACGACTTAAAGATTTATAAAAATGGGAAATATACAGGAAATGTCATAAAAGATAACATATTACGTTTTAATGATAAATTATTCAAACAACCGTACGAATTTCTTTAAATAATAGGGAGACGAATAAGAGGATGGTCTTCAAATTATATTGCTGTCTCCTCTTACGTGATTTTTCTTGATAGAATTGACTACTACGTTTTGTCTTACTACTTCTGTTTGTGTCCGAATCGATATATATGATTAAATCCATTTTCACTTCTTCGTGTTTGTATTCCTACCGTTCTTGTTTTAGTTTCTCCGTCTTCGTAATTAAAAAAAAACTCGATCTACCTTCTTGAAATTAAGCCAAGGTTTCTAATCACATCGAACTTGAAACTCTACTTCAATGTGGTGCAAATGATTCCGTGGAGATACAACCACTTTTGATGAGTACTTCACTTTATCCTAAGATTTCTTGATCTTTCGCCAATTCTTGATAACTGAGGGTATCCCAAATGTCAAGTCTGGTAAATAACGTGAATAGAAGCATTAATATATGAAGGAATACAACAATAATTATCATCATCTTCCATGTTAACTAACTAATTTTCAAGAAGGCTCCATAAAACGTTAGGTTTAGGGTTGTAATAATGCTTCCCTCGACATAGCGAAACACGTGTCACCGAATTTATTATTTAAAAAATTGTGTGGTGAGGAGTTTATCGATGTGATACAGTGTCTCTAAAAGGAAATAACATAAAAAGTAGAAAATCAGGTTGAAGGAACTTTACTTTTTAGCAAAAGAAATTCTCGATTCTTCTACTCCTGGACCCAATTTTTGTTGGTACACTTAAGTGCGAATCAATTTTTTGCTATTAATGTTGCTAAAGCTGAACAATCTTTTCATATTTCAGCTTCAATGGCGCTAAAATACTGAATGTTTGCTCAATTTTGGCCACGCTATATACAGAAAGTTTATTTTCTGTCGTTTCACCCCTATCTTTATCAACGTTTTGCGGATGACAATTAATCGTATCTTCCAATTTCTGTAATTACTGTCTGTAAATGGAAGATTTTCGCGAACAATAAGCAACACTTCCGTTATAATATAAATATATAATATCCACGAGACAATAATCTTTTGCCGGGAAAATTTGTAAAGTGCAAGTCCAAAAAAGAAAAAACAAATCGCTACTAGAATATCAAAAGATTTAAGTACCCCCTCCCAGACATGAGTAATTCTTATAATTATTTTCAAAAAATTTGAATGGGTTGATTTTTGTCAAACTGCTTCGAATTGTTTCGTGAGGTTACATAACATTACAGAAAAGCACAGGGACCCCTATTTTTGAAAATTGCGTTTCAGAATTGATACTAATCAATTTTTGCTGAATTTATATAACAAAGACATGATTTTCACTTTCCGCCTTCTTTCTGTGAAAGTGCCGGCAAACCCCAGATTTTAAGCAAAAAATTATATATATATGAACTTCCACGAAATTGAACTTACTGCGTTTTGTTATATCTAGTCCTAGAAATAACAAATTGTGATAGAGAACTTTACAAATATTTTATCAAAATTTAAAAGTAGATTTGATCTTATCTGTGTATTTCAAATAATCGTTTCTAAATCAGCATGTAGCGCCACCCATTTTTAACGAAAAATGCGATAAAACTCAATCATTCTTACGTGTTCATTTCCACACTTACAGTGAGTCAAATATAGGAGCGCACTTCGAGGTCAGGTGCAAAATATAAGCACCTCATTCTCTCCACCCAAAGTGTATTAAGAGAAAGAACACAATTTATTATTTTGTGTTGATAAATTTTATGGCGTAATTTGTTTTTGATCGACGAAATATGGTCGTACTTTGAGTTCGATTACTTCGCTGGTAGCATAGCGGTATAGTATAATATAAACAAAGTGAACAGATATTTTACCAAACTCGTCCAACTCCATCAAGTTGGAGGAAAACTGAGCGAACGTTCCCTCTTCCACTATCCAACAAAAAGACTGTACCTCTCCGGGCCAAACCCGTCTCACACCAAAATCGTTGAATTCAACCGAATCTCGATAGATAAACGGTTTGTCCAATTTCAGTCTCGGACAAAATCGTTGAATTCAACCGAATCTCGATAGATAAACAGTTTGTCCAATTTCAGTCTCGAACTAAATAGAAGTCATTATTGCTGCTGAAAATAAAATAAAGTTTTAGGCAGTTCGTGTGCACCAAACTACTATTTATTCTTAGAGGATGAACTCGTTTAATTGTAGTTGATCGCAATCCACAATGGAATAAACTAGACCTCATTAAATAACTTGATATCATCGACAAGGGTCTTCACTTTCTGTTTAGTCAGGGCTGAAAAATTTTCTAGTCGATTCAACTCGAAGTAGGCATGGGAGACGTTTGACCCTATCTGTGTGAAGTCCCGCCTCTTCCACAAATGTTTCCGATACGACTATGTAAGCGTTGATATGCCTGCATAAAATTATCGGACGTGTTGTTTATGAGTATTGGAAAAGGAGAAATGGAACTCTGAGGAACGCTAGAAAGCACGTCGTCTGGAGGAGGCAAGTCCATTTCACCACACAAAGACTTCCTATTGCGCCGATAGGCTAAAAACTAGTATCTTATTTAGGAGGGTACCTGGGTCGTGGGCTTTGTAAAAGTGCGTATGAATAGTATCAATTGGAGCCACCTAACGCTTAGCAAAAAGCGTGAAACTCAACAAACTCAGTTACTATCGTTCCATCATCCACAAGTCACACAATATAGCATCTAACCTATAATTGCGCAAAATGTTTTTGATCCGAAAATATTGAGATATGGGACGCACTCTAGTCAACTTTCAAGGACGAGGAAGGAATTGATTTTTGCACACAAACAGAAAATGAATCAGAGCCGGATAGTATCCAGTCGTATCTTTTACACGTTTAACTGTTCTAGTACCTATCACGTATGTGTACGTAATGTATTCATTAATTATAGGAAAATCACTATCAACCAAGGAATTCTAGTAGATCTGGAAATCTCTCAAAGCTTAAAGAGAATTTTAGAAAGGTCAGCAAAACCGCGTACAATACTATAACGTTGTACCAATGGCAGATAGTTTTTGAAAAGGTTACCGGAAACTATGGTGAGATTCGTTTTTCTGGTAACAAAAGTGAAAAATCCTAGTCATCCGCAGCAATACATCGTTTTGCATCTAGCAAATACTGATCGTGGTGGGTAATTTTAGTAAGGCTTGTAACGTCAGTTACTGAAGATTTATATCTGCTTGAATCAGCCAAATCGCGGATATGTTTGTACTTTTTCGAACCGTTTAAACATATCCGTAATTACTGCAATAAGCTCCCTAGTATACCGCTTAAAATCGTATGTCACTTTCTAGTTGGACATACATATGACGCGGAACATGTTTATCAAATATAATGTAGAGGATATTGGAAAAGTGATTACGTACTTTCTAAAGACGGTTTACAAAAAGTATCCTCAGAATGAAGAGTTCAACTACCGAGGCTTCTCTCCTTACCCTAAAAATTGGATGAAAGACAAGCTGGAAGAACATAGAGAAGTCTAGATGAACTTTCAGAATTTAAATTGATCGAATTTTCGCCTTGCCTACATCGAAATGCTTACGGGAAGGCGAGGGATTTAGAATTTTCACTGAAACACAGAAAAGTAAGACAACTAGTCAGAAACTAACTTACGTTTTGGATTGAAAGCAAATTAAAGTGACAGAGAACATTTTTACTATCTTCATGTGATAGCCTAACTCTTAAGCTACTTTTCAACGTAATCTTCGTTCAAATTGAGATACCTATTGTAGCGATGCACCACTTTATTGATGTCATTGTCATAGAATTTTGCCGTCTGAGACTCCAACCACTTGTTCACGTCGTCCTGCAGTTCCACTTCGTCGTGGAACCGCAGGTTTGGGAGCCAGGTCTTAATATGCGAAAATCACTGGTTCCCGCTTAGCGCCAGATCTGGATTATACGGAGGATGGTGGAACATGTCCCAACCAAGATCATCCAAGAGCTTCCGAGTTTGATTGGCCGAGTACCAATTGTTTTGGATTGCTCTTCTGAATTTTTTTAATGTTTAATACTTAGTTGGCCGCTTCGTTCTTAATCGTGGACATTAGTGCCGCTATTTTAACATAAACACGAACCTGATCACCAATCGCACTTTACTGGCGCAATTTTAAAAATGCACAGTTCATTAAACACAAGCAACGCGAACTTCACGCTACCGCAGCTGGATGCGGACTGAGTGAGGCAACGCGCTGACGCAAAGTTGGCGCCGATAGCCCCATCCTTAAACGTAAGTTAGATTCTGGATAGCCCTCGTATATTTTGAGTTTGACTCATCTTTTCTGAACAGGCTTCCCTAACCCAATAGTGAAACTTTCAACATGGTTTTGAACACGGGAAAAATAAATAAATAATTAAAATGAGGGCACTGTAATTTGACTAGGGTACACAGTGACAAGTAAATCATCTTATCCGGGATAAGCACAAGTAAGGTACGTACAACATCTCGTTAGATTCCTAACACAAACTAAAGTTTCGGATGATAGACACTAGACGAAGGAAAGTGAATATAAATGGCGACCATGTTTTGCTGTTCTTAACAGTATTCTCGTAGCATAAATCGCTTCATTGACCCACTTTCAACTTCACAGGACGTCGTGTACTTTACTAGTGAAACGCGTGCCCCGAATAAATAATTCTTTGCTTTAAAATCTATATATTGGCCCCCTAGTGGTCTAGGAGAGGATGTCTAAGTAATAAGTATCTACATAGATCTCGCAACATATATGCATCTACATATGAATCATATTTCATCAACATTTATATGAAACAATTTGTCTTCTGCAAAGAGGTACCCACATTAATTAACATAATCAACTTATTGTTAGTGAAACTGGCACACAAAATAAAATACTAAACACCGGAAGGATAAATTGTAAGGAAAGGCTTCGCTCCCTATTTCTTTTCAGTGGTTAGTAGACAAGATGCTTTTAAAACACGCCTAAGATTTCTCCATTAAAGGTTCTTCCTGCATTAGACTTGCGATTTTAATGACTAACATACAGTCAATTTTAAGGGCAATTTGTTAGCTAACACCCTCTCGAAACTGTCTTGGATACATCCGCACCGATTAAAGATGATGGAGAAACCACTTAAAACTGGAAAAAGTAAATCCTGGGGAGAAATATGTTCTCCCCTGTCACGCTTTGAGTTTTAAAACAAAATTGACAAATTCCCTCCGTCTGTGGATTCGATATTAAAAACGCCTCTACTTCTAACTTCACTCGTTCTAACTCCGTTCCCCGTATCGGATTACTCATTCTAAGCGACAATTTTTGATAACATTAGCGCAGCACGGAAGTGCCGTTAATCCAATTTAAAGGCGAGTTTAAAAAACATTTTACTTAAGCCCTTCCTGTCTGACGGATACCAGCGTTACGACATTCTTAATAACCGAAATTGGACTGATGCCGTCTCGTTACGGCGCCTACCAGTTAAAAGAAGCGATAAAGGACGCGAATAGCTTCGTTCCTCTTTTCGGAAACGGGTGTCCTGCGTGCCGAATGAAAGGAGTCCAATTTAAACGAACCGCCTGACGCCGTTCCTAAAACGAATCGTTCGTAAAATTTCACTTCGATGAGGTCATAAGTGTTGATATTTCCTCTTTCTACGTCCGGACATGTACTCACAATCGGACGAGTTGCTTGTGTGGAAATTAAGTAGAATTTCGGTAAATTAACACTTTTGTGGGGTTAAATACGGTTAACGTCAGTTAAGTCGAAATTAAATAAATGATAACAACGCGAGCTATTGAAGAAGCGGAGCTGAAGTAATATTAAACGGGGTTTTGTGTGCTAGACAGGAAATAAGATCCAGGAAATACTTGAGATCTTGTCCGTCGCCATTAGGGGGCAATGGAAAGGATTTGGAGCAATTATGCTTTTTATATCAAATGCGTTTGTAATGGTAAAAGAAGTTCTTCGTCCGCAGGGGGACTGTAAGCTTTGTGAATGAGATAGTACATTCAAACCAAACATTTTAAAATCCGATATCGAGAACTGAATTTTTATTAATTATAAAATATTAATTTGCAAGAATCTGTCAACTCATTTTATAGATTGAGGAAGCGCAAGAAGAATGTTGATTCTGTAACATCTCAATACGTATGTACATATACTTTGCGCAATATGCAAACGACGAACAGAATCTTTTGTAATTTACTGTTGCGGTAATATAAATTATTCTTCAGTAAGACATAGGGCGGTTGTGAGCTGTCTTCGCCACTATTAAATCGGATAAGACGCATATTTCTTTCTGCTGTTGGTGCATATCACTGATTGCTAGGGCAGATCTGAAGTATTTCTCTGTGAAGTCTGATGTTGCCTGCAGATTGCTTACATCATTACTTTTATAAGTATTGATCCCTAACAATAAGTCACGTTTCTCTCTTTCTTTACGATTCGTTTTAAGGCAGTTCTTACGCCTCGTGGGACTTGAACTTATGTGTGGAGTTCCTTATGAAACAATAAGGACTGCGATGAGGTGTTGGGTAAAGGAACGGCATGTGAAACACTGGAAATCTGCACCGGGGCCAAGATAATCTCCGTCTGTTTACTACAGAATCTTCTGATGCCTGAACAACGTAGTTGCTGCGAATGAGCTGGAACCAAGTAGACCTATTGATCGCTTAACATCTTAAGGCATAGCGAAAAATGCTATCTGTAGGGCCTATTGTGAAAACGAGGGAAACTTTGTCCTCTCTCTCAGTATCAAGACATTGTGGGCATCGGTTCCTGCAACCATAAGAGATAAAGAACCTTTCCATTAGCAATGTTGTAAGTTTTACATTGGGACCAACCAGTCAGATGGTGTAAACTGGCTAGGAAAACACAATTAGCCACTGAAGTTTGGTGCACTGGGTTAAGAACCACGTCCTTAGGAGAGAAAACTATGTTCTGCAGAGAAAAGAGGGCCCTCCTTATCTCTGTCTTACTGTACTTTTATCTATACTTATTGGAGATTATATGTGCCCATCGTTTATATATATATATTTTTAATTTGCTTAATTTCTTTTTTAACCATTTTTTTAATCCATAGCCGAGACCATGTTAATATAATAATTTTGTTTGACTAGTCTTCTTCCTGTTTGATTAGTTCGCATTCGTCTTAGGTGCTGATGATTTCGTATTGGACAGGGTGTGGTAGAGTAAAGAGCGATTTTGAAAAGGCTTTAAAAAATGCAATCAATTTTTCCAAATTTTCTTTTCACCAATTACTACATAAAAAAGTATTCAAGAAAATTAAGTAAATGTAACTCACTTTTAGAAGCAAGTCCGATAAGATGATGATAGGATGTTTGCAATGTATTGATTAATTAAATTCAACATTTCACGAGCCTGAACACTTTGGATTTTATAAGGGTGGTGGTGCAGATCGTTGTGTAAAATCTTTCTAACCGTTCTGTTAGAAATTTCAAGTGTGGTGCCATGCCGGAAATCTGAGCGAAGCGGGATTCTTTCGAACGTAACTCTTATACGTTCGACGCTTTCTGGAGTATCCATAGTATTTGGTTTCTCCGGTTTCTTTATCGTCGTTGACAAAGTCCGTTCAGAGTTTTTAACCCACTTTTTAATCGCAAGGGCAGACCGCACTGGTCGATTCCGATGAATCTGAAATTGGTTGCTGCATGTGAGAACTACCGCTTTCACAACATACGCGAGATGCTGAGGAGTTCACCGCTCCATTGCTACCGTAGATAACAAATTGCTAGGATATGCTAAGGAGTAAGGAACATGGCTGATAGCATCGTCAGCATCTTTCATCGACACAGCACGATTTCCGCACTCATCAATATCGCTCCACACTCTGCCCTAACTTGTGTACACGTTGATCACAGAGTTTCGAAGCAGTTTTTTTATGGTGTTTAAAGTTATAGAAAACTACTGTGACAAGCATCAAATTCAGTTCTATCAGCTTCCCAAATAATAAATGGGTTACAACAACTCTCAACAATACTCTACGTGTTGTACAAATAGTGTCTTAAAACTCCTGAAAATTAAAAGACAACGAAACAATGATTCTGTTTTCTGATAGAACTGAATTTGATGTTTCTCACAATAGTATTTCACCTTCAGTTTGCCGAAACTAATAACCAGTGACAATTATACTTTCAGTGATGTGAGAGAATTAACTTATTGTTAGGGTACGAATATGCCGAGTAGATCGCACATCAAACATCGCACAATGGAAATATCTGTGTAAAATCAACCTCATAGAATGGAATTAGCCTGTGCTTGATCCGAGCACAGCGCACATTTCACTTCAATCAGAGAACGCCGCACATCGATACGAGCGATGTAAAAACAAACGAGTTTGTTTCCGAAATTTCATCGGAATGAAGTGAAATGTGCGCTGTGCTCGGATCAAGCACAAGCTAATTCCATTCTATGAAGTTGATTTTACACCATTTTTACACAGATATTTCCATTGTGCGATGTGTGATGTGCGATCTACTCGGCATGTTCGTACCCTTAGACAGATTCGCTGGATTCCCATACTAGTAGCACGATTGCGAAAAGAAGTCATTCTGTTCCGAAAATGTGTTGACGTTGGGAACCCTTTTGATATGGACAACAATATCGTAATAATAAAGTCGTTTCATCTGTTTTTAACGGAAAAACAGACAATTAGGTTCCAAATACAACGGGCAACAGTTCAATTTTGTCGTGAACTCAATTAATAATATATAATATAATTAATTAAAGGCCGCTTTAAAAAAACGTATAGACGTTTTAGGTTGGTCAACATTTCTTTTTAATCTAAACGTCAAAAAGTAATCCGGCGTGATTGACACGCAATATTCATTTCAATACTAAACAATATAATACAGTTCGTAGTATATCTGCTTATGCGGCATTGAACTACCAAGCTGGAGGTTGTGGGTTCGATTTCCCTACCCTCCACGTCATCGAAGAGATTTTTCGGACACCAGCCTGTGAAAATGAGTACCTAGGATTCATTCCTTTGGGACAATAATGAACGGCTGAAGTATAGTTGGCTATATAACCTTGAATTCTTTAGTCGTTGGTTTAAAAAATTGGTAGAGCGTACTTATCCGAACCCAATGGCCATTTATAGGCCGTAATACCAAACAAAATTTCGTTTTTATTTATTACAAGAATGTCAATAGCTGAATCTTACAGTATTTTTGACGCGAATTTCAAAGATGTAAGAGGTTTCTTTTCATCAGGTATAGTTTCTGTTGTAATTATCATTTTCTATTATACTAAAAAGATCATTGTGATAGTAGTATAACAATAGTAGATCTGTAATGTCTATATGGCTAAAATCTGTTTACTTTGAATTTTCTGCTATAGTTTGAGATATATCAGTCTTGAGACTACAGCAATAATCAGCCAGAATTATTGGGTTCCATTTTCCCTGGTAGCGTGCTTTCATGGTAGATTCCCTTTGAAGGCATTCTTCGTTGTTCATCACCAACAGCTCCAAAATTGGTAGGGAAGGAATCTAAATGAGAATTTAAGAAGTGGATCTTTAGTAACATTACATCTAAGTGCTTTATAGTTTTGAAGAACCTCAGTTATTAGTTCTTTATTGTTATCTATCTATGTTTTCCAAAAAATAGTGGTTTACAACCCCTTTAACAGATTTCTACGCAGCAACCTCATCCACAACGTTAACTAAAGTTCAATGAAACCCGAAATTAATTGTGTAATAATTTTGGAGTTTGACGTAGGCAAATTTATATATATATATATGTATATATATGGTACAAGAAGTAAGTTTATACAAATAAAAAAGTTTGTGTTTGGTGTCTTGGTAGCATTCAAGAACGGCACCGTTGTAATGTATTTATTACGTTGGTTTTTGTTATAATAAATAAGCAAAACTTATGAAATAGACTGCCATTACACTATGACTTACTTATGTAATTATAATTAGTCATAATTAATCATCCGTATTGCAATGTGTTTAATGTTGAGAAATTTATTATTTCCTAAAATACATGCATTCGTTGTTAGCGTAAATATTCCGTTTTATCAAGATTAAACTTCCTGTTGCAATGTAGTCGTTGGAATTTACGTGTTTCTTCGAACTTCGGCGCGTTACATTATCTATTTGATATCACTATTAAAAGAATTGCGCTACTAGGATTTGATACACAACAAAATTATATTTACAGAAACGGTGGGATGTAATTCTGTACGCCTGAAGGATAAAAACGCTTCCCCGAAGAATGATTACTATTAGGCCACGTTGACCAAAATCGGTTCAATTACATCTGAGTCCTGTCCGTCTGGGATCGCGGGTGGCGTCTGGAAACATATACGATGTCGGTACCTCGCTATTTTTCTAGTTGCAATAGGGTATGACATAATTCCAAATCTGAACTAAAAATAACACACTGTGGTTCACAATGGATAAAATAACGGATGCGAAAAAAGTAGCGTGATACATATTTTAGTACCAATACTGGTAACAAACGCAGTTTAGGTGCCGTACCGCTCATTCATTACTAGAATTATCAAAGGTACTGTCAAAACAACAACGTTCCATTTCATAGCCACGGATGGAGCTTCATATAATGCCGGTATGGCAATGAAAACACATTTTCCTAATCTCCTTCATATAAAGTGCTTACTGTGTGCAGTTGGCAATCAATACAACGAAAAGAGTTTTTCTGAAATCTCGTAAGCGCCTTTGGAAATTTTGTAAGTTGTGTCAAGGAATTCTGATACCACAAAACTTGTTATAGCGTGATAAAGCACATGGCTTGTTGCAGTTTTTGGAAATTGTGAATGAAATTTCGTTAATGAAACCTAAGAGGATTCAAAATAATAGAAGAAAGTATCGAAGAACATCGATAGAAAAGTAATAAACAATTGAATAATCACGACGAAGTACAGACACTACAGGACATTTCCTTTGTCTTATATTTTTTACAATAAATTACTTCGTTCCCCTAAAGGCATTTGTCCTTTAAAACTTAAATAAAAACCAAATAAAGTAACTAAAACCTTTAAAACGTTCCAAGGCCCCTAAAAATCCAGACAACATCCAGGGTACTAAATTCCTCATTCACGTGTTCATTTCTTAAATACCGCCTTTGATTTTATTCCGAACGCTTCGAATTTGTTTCTTCATCCACTGAAAGCCCCTACAAACCCATAAGTACGCATACCACTTCCACCAGGCGTTGACACAAGCGACCGGTAGATAAACAAGTGTCGATCGAAATTTTGACGGCGCTCCATATCGCGTCCTAGTCGATTTTTTTATACGATCTTTTTCAGAGGGAAGTTCTCTCGGAGCCTTTATGGTGGTTGTCGACGCGCACACAGCGCTAACTGTAATACAAGGGGGTTGTTACCGCCGCGGTGTTGATTGATATATTCCGGCAAGATGTTTTAGTAGGAGACGAATGGGAAAATTATTTTTCTATGCGGCGTATAGAACGAAGAAGACGAAAAAAGGAACTGGAGAAATAAAGCGCGGGATTAAGTGTTTATTTTCTGTATGCGTGGAAGGGAAGTTGGTTGATGAACTCGGGAAATTGTTAATTACGTAGAGTTATAAAGTGGTTGAATTGAGAGGGAGAAGTTACGACGTTCGGCTGGATTTATACGATTTTCGAGTCACGTTATACGTTACAAGTTGAATAGACGAAAGCTTGCCACGTTGGTAGCAGACGAAATGTTCGGTTTTAATTTTATTACTACGATATAGGTACATTAGGAGAAGTTAAAAATTCTGTAGAGGTTACAAGCGTTGTTAATTACTCATTGTCTTTCCGACGTTGCCTGATGAATTTCCGTGGGAAATGAGTCTTAAAATAGAAGCAATAGACTTGTACGCAGGAGGTAACAATTAAACTTAAAAAAGGAGAAATAAACTTTTATAAATTGACACTCTTATAATTTCCTGCAGTAAAGGAGTTTTTAACATATTAGCTTCCATAGGACCCGCTTGTAGTCATCTACTCTATTAAAAACACTTATAATCTATTAGAAATATGGTTAGCAGTTAATAATATTTGGAACAACTTTTTCTTGCTTTTCCTTTCCTATCTAGCGATGACCGATACTCCACATTACTCCTTGATTACTTTACTCCATATTCTATCGATTATTCTTTTAGCAAACTAATTACGCCAATATTGGCATTGCGATGTGGTCTTGTAGTCTACCCGTTCCACAACGTTCTGTGAGAGTTGCTTAACAAACGAACGTCAATTCTAGGTCTCTCATGTATCTCATTGAAAGGTTTTGAGTAGTTTTCTATTCTTACATTTTGAGGTTAAATATTGCATGTTGAAATTAGTGGTGTGGCAAGAAATAATAATTCTTTAAAACAATCTCGTAAAAAATTCTGTATGAGAGTATCGCTGCTTTCCATTTGAAAATGGTGATAGGGTGACTTACACCGCTATCCAAATGGAACAGCTTAGTGCGTACGAACGTGTAATATTTACAAAGGTAATCTACAAGTACTACAAGGCAAGCGTAAAATCTATTTAATTAATAAAAAATTCCGTCATGGAAAGCTTCATTTTGGTAGGTTTTATGTAGCAGACCATTACATTCCATTCAATAAATAAATGTCTTTGGACTTCTTACTAAGTACTCATATTCATCTAAATTTTATTAAACGCGGGAGACAGAAGAGCAAAGGACATTGCGTGTTCCTCTTGTTTCTCCTCTCTTTCTTTGTCCATGATATCTACATCATCATACACTGTTATTGTCTTTCTAGACTTTGTTCCAAACTACCTTAAAATGTTTTCCAAACAAAATTATAAGTAAAAAACAAATGTCAAATATGTACCTAACCACACTTTCATAAAACGGTGCAACTCGCAGTGGACTTTCTGGTAGGTGCATCAGCAGGTATGGTAAGGTAATTTTGGAACACTTCAGAGCAACTTACTCCAATCAAATGGAAAGAGATGCTGATGATTTCGAACAGTTGATGCTGTTCCGAACAGTTCTTTTTGTCAAGAGGGAAGCAGTTTTTATCTTCAAATCTAAGTTCATTATAGAGCAAGGATACTGTTGTTCTCTTTGTGTCTCTACGCTCTATCCATTTCCGCACCCACGTTTACGTCTTTTTAAGTCTATCATTTATAACTTTAATCGTTGATCCAACTATAGGTAAAGTTGTTAGGAGTTTAAATTTTGGAGAAATCATAACAACCTACGCATCTATACAACAATCGAGGATACAAAGTCTAATAAATCTTTAAATATAAAACAAAAATCACTTAATTAATCTTAAATGTCTAATAATGATAAAAAGCAGTACACCTATAGAACACACTTTATAAGTTTTAAACTATTTACTCATATATTTAAGAGGCAGGTTACACTGCACGACCTTTAGCTTGATTCCTCCATATTTGTTTCTTCAATTAACATCTAAATACGCTAGCAAAGAACTCCTCTGCAGAAGCTTGCCTACTATCCAATATACAAATTTGATTTACTTTAGCATCCACTTCGTTCTTAGACCGTCTTATATATATATATATATATATATATATACCACCACTCAAAAGTATTTGCACACCAGAAAACCTGTGTATTTCTGAGGTTAGAAAATAGATTTAAGAAGTTCTGATGACTAGTATTGATAGTATATTTAAAGTAAATAGAAAATCAGCAAATACAGATTACAAATAACAATCTAATAAAATTTTGACTCGCCAATGTATCCATCCTTATTTTTAACAACGGCTTCACAAAGTTCACAAGTGTTCAATAGAAGTAGGGCAAACTTTTCTGACGTATCTGTCGACCTCATTCCATAAGTGCTCAATGAGATTAAGATGAGGAGATTGTGGTGGCCAAACCATAACATTAAGCGGTCCCTTAGCTGATAATTTGTACAAGCATTCTCTGCATAACTTTGAAGAATGCTTCTGGCCAAATACGCAGTGCAGATGGCAACATTTCATTTTCAAAGATATCTCCGCAGTGCTCTCACATCATTATTCTTTGGATTCTGCAGATATTACCGATTCTGTCTCCACCAAAACAGCTCCATATCAAAACAGAACTGCCTTTGTGTTTTACGGTAGGCACTAAACATTGATCAGATATCCGTTCTCTTCAGGGAGACCAAAAACTTCGGCACTCCACAAAACTGGTTTCTATTCTGCAAGTGTCCAGTTGTTATGTTGTTTAGCTTATCGCAATCGCTTCCTATTAACGGCGCGTAACAATGCTTTTCTTCAGCTACTCGGCCATGAAGTTCTGCTTCTTCAAGTCTGAGTCTGACGGTTGACATACTGACGGGACTAAATCTTTCCACATTCACTTGTGCTGCTATTTCTGACGGCTGCTAGAAATCCAAATCTTCCTATCTACAGCTAAAGTCGTACTTCTAGGTCTTCCACTGCGTGACTTATTTTTAACACTTTCATTGTTCTTCAATTTCTTCGAGTTATAGTCAACTATTTTTCTTACAGTTCCCTCGAAATCTGGTTTTCGGCATATTTGCTATTCGCACAACAAAATTTTCAAACATGGTCACGTTGCAGAGAGCGTAAATTTTAAACAATGTTTTCTCCGCAGAAGCTGACGACAAACTAAGAATTCGATGCGTTCCTAAAGCTAAAGTGCAGTATTGTTTTCTGATAATAAAAAAATACGAGGTTAAGTTATCTACTTCGGAAAATCCCACTCGAAAGCGGTGTATTATATCTGCATTAGGTACTTATGCACCCTTATCCCGAAAAATTCCGAGAATTTCATGACCACAGCTACAATTTTTTTAGATAGACTTGGAGTATCAATTAAGAAAATATTTTTGCATATCCAGCAAAATATTTTTTATGAAGTAATACATGAGTAACGCTGGGCAATGATATAGTACCTGTAGTGTAATATACCTAAGTCACGTTCACCAATAGCTTTGAATGAACTAGCCAAGGTTTAGTGCAAAACAAAGCAGAATCAGCGGACGAAAGTCAAAGCGGGCCAGTGTCGGTCAAAGCGGCGTTTTGCTTTGAAATTTGTCATGCAGATCTACGCCGATGCTTTTAAATCGATAAGCGATGAGACCCCTTAACTTAATATTCCATTTTATCCCTAATATAGCGATAAGTAATTGGGAATTATGACCGCTTCGAGGAAATCCCCGTAATTTGCTTTTACCTCTTGAGATCAGGTGTTTGTTGGGGAGTGGTAATCTTTTCTAGAAATTACCATTATCTACTAATAATTCCCGTGACCCTGTCGTTGCGGTTTCGGTATTGAAAGGCAGCAATTGAATATTATAAATCGACGTGATGGTCGTTTAGAGGTGGTCATTAACAAAATTTCGTTGCTATGAACGAACTATACAGTTGCTAATACCCTCTGGTAGAGTTCAATTATTTTAGAAAGAGCCAATACATCATCGACGCGAATTGACCAATTGTGTGAACTGGGGAGTTTCTTGTTCGATGCTTACTGCCCAGATTTTTGATAACGCTCGTGCTTGTACTTGGAATAATTTCACCCTATCTTCCATAATAACAACTAAGATCCCGAGAACTAGAGTTTTAACGAAGATTTCCTGAAATATACGACTCATATCACTTTTATAGTTTCCTAAATCGTTCCTAAAAGATAAGATTCCACTTCACGATATCTAATCCCGAGCACTACTTTCTTATCATCACCCCCAAAATATCCGTAAACCATAACCATAAATCTTCCGAATTGTCAATGCAACCAACCCCGTCTCGTCGGGGTGGCTGCCTGCTGTGTAGCGCCTTTGTTGGTTATTTCTGGCCGAAAATAACTTTATTTGCGGATGTCGGGAGATGGTCTGGCGGAAATACTATTGACTATAGGAAACACCCCTTCCTGTATACGCGCGCACGTTTACACACATATACGCGTATTATATAGATGCGTGGAGCTTTTAAAAGCAACCCCATTTATAACGGGCGCTGTCGGAACGTGTTTGTACAGGCCTTTACGGTTCTCCGGCGGCATAGCCCCGTTCCGCCCTCGGTTAAATTCGATATTCGAAGAGTTCGGTGAAGGATGTCTAGCTGTAAAATCGGTAAATAAACAGACGGAAAGAGAAAAGGAAATTGCGAAAGAATTCGATGCGGTGGTGCCGTGGAGGATGATTGCGCTTGGAACGATGAAAATAGCATTTCGGATTGTTTAGTCGAAAGGCATGAACTTGCAGATGGTGGCGAAGAAAGAAGATTAGTTTAGTATTTGTGCTTTTAGGAATCCACGAAAATGGAAAATTCCAAGTCGTTAATTACGATATACTCCTATAACTTGAGGTATCATCAGCTCCCTTTAATATCTATTAATTTTTCCATTTTTTTATTCTACGCCTTTTTTTTAAATTCAAGGAATACCACATTCAAGACCCATTACTACTTTTTAAAAATTCCAGTTATATTCAAATCTTAAAGGAGCAGTGGATTTTGGGAACCGAAGGGCAAACCTTTTTGAAAGCTTGCTTTGGTTTTATTCGCAGTTTTCCATACTTCTACCACTTTTATCATCCGCACAATAGATCAACGTGGTCGCAGTGCGAAGGGCCATTTTGGACCAGACCCCACCTCATTACATTACATTTATCATCCGTGGTTGGCTTATTTAAATTTTATATTCTACGGCTGGGCTGGAAGGTTATATCCGTTACATCCCTGTGAGAAAAAATATCTAATTATTTCAATCTATATTTTGTGTAAGTTTTTCGAGATTTTTTAATCTCTCGCTGAACCGCCACATTATGTTTTAGCTAGCAATTTCATATCTCTTCATCACAAACGTTTATGCGTCATCGCTCTACTGTTCCCGATTTGGCCGATTTTGTCCACTAAATTCGAACGTTATTGGCACCCGAAGTCAGATAAATGTAATTTATTAGAACTTTCGGAACACATCCGATTCGATGGATCATTTCGTCCTTTTCATAAAATTACCGTCGTTGTATTAGTCAGATCTCCGATGGCATTATTGTAGTAATATTTGTGTGACAAAGACACAGTTTGCCCTTGGATCTGGTGTTCCGCAAGGTTCAAATTTAGGAGCCTTGTAATTTTCACTATGGATGTTTCAGGGAAATAGTAAATATTTCATGAGGTGATAGTATAGACTATTCTCAATAAAAAAGTTCGTAGAAACATCTGTTCAATTGTAAGTGATCACGGCAGTTTTAATTTGGCATGTACAATCTGCTCATGCTCCCAGCTATCTGAATTTGAATGTGACATTTGTAACCTGGACGCTTTTTGGTATTGCATTAAAATGGACACGGAATTGCCTTCGTCTAAAGACTACAGCAACTGTCGAGTCTCCAACAACTATCTCCAGACCGCAAATGATCTCAAATGGACAACACCCTCAGACCAATCTCGAGACTTTCTGTCGACATTTTGTGGACACTTAACATTAAGCTGGGATTTGTTGGCCAATATTCCATCGTTTAGGCAGACCGCACGTATTTACATATGCTGGATATGCGGATACATAATCCGAAATATAAATACAAAAATATATCAATAAAATAGGAATATGAAAATTACAAACATAAACATGACAATTACTAGCAATACAGAACATACAACAAAATATACTTTTGGTTGTCCAACCGAATATAGGAACATTCAAAGCCGTTTACTGGTGTTTTCACTAAAGTGCGTAACACTGGTGCAATACCCAGCGGTCATATTTCTTCTAAATGTGCAAACGAACAAAATGTGGATGAAGTAGGAATCATTCCTGGTAGAGCGTACTCCTTCAACAAGCACACGCAGAATTTCTACACATATCGGTATTGCACGTACAAGGGTATGGAAAACATTAGAAATGCATGGCCTCTATCTCTACAATTTACAGGCGATACACAAGGATTCTCTGCAAATTTGTGGTGTGGTATGATATCCAAGCAATTGTTTAGGTCTTTCGTCTTACCGCGTTGTGTTATGGGGTCCATATCCATTATCTGGACTTTCCTGAAAACAAACTCCCACTATTACATCTTCCTCCACCATAACGAAGCCCTTGCATATTATTGACGCGAGATGGCACACCATCTAAATCTCATATTACGATGCGTTTATTGGCTACCAGCCCCGGATCTTACCCCTTCAGATATGTATATGTAGCGGTGGTTGATAGACGAAGTCTATGAAGGGACGTAAGAGAGCAATTGGTCGTTCGCGTTACGAACAGTGCTGTCCTTATCGAAGAAAGCCAAGACAACTTTAGAAGAGCTACATGCGGTTGATTTCGAAAGTACATTGAAATCGATGTTGGGGCCTTTTTCACTTAACCCAAATGTTTTAAATCATTTAATAATGGGTGATGAGGCGCATTTCCACTTCTCAGGATATGAGAATAAACAAAATTTTCGATACTGGGCTGTCGAACAACCTCAACAAATTCACGAACGTTGGTATTGCAAAGAAGTGACTGTTCGATGCGGACTGCTAGGTCCATACATTTGGGGATGTTTTAAAATATTTTACCTGCATAATTTCAACGATTGGCGTTGGAAATAACGACCAATGGTTCCAGAAAGATGGACCTATAAGCCATACTGGGCCAATTTGCATGGCTTCTCTAAGGAACATGTTTTTTGGACGACTAAACTATACTTTATAATCTTGGCAGAAGAGAAGAAAAGCCTACAGATATGTCACCTCAAAAAAGAATGAAACATTTTAGAACGTTACGATAAGTTGGCTAAAACGAATCAACGAAATGTGTGCGGCTGCGTATTTCAAAATTTCGCAACCACTTCAGTAAAAGATCTTAAAATATCGAACATAGAAACTGCTCAAATTTCCAAGCAGAACGTGAACCGAACTAGAGAACGGTCAGGAAAAGATAATCAAGTTAAGTCGGAATTCAAAATTTCGTTTTGCAATGTTCGCGAAATGAATGCTCCGATTAATGGATCAATTATCTAAAGACTTATCAAAGAGCTTTTTCTTTGATAAATATAAGTAGGGTGTCTTACTTTGTATAAAATTGTGGTCAATATGTTTACTTTACCAAAAGATTACAGGTTCCATAGTAATCACTCTGTTTGTTGGGAGTGACTGGATGTGGTTGAAATCCACTCACTCCAAACCATTTTCAACCATCTATTCTTGGTCTTCCCATTTCTTCCTCCTTTTCTGCCATTATCACCTCTCCGTAGAGTTTGTGCTGGCACTCTGCTCTGTGGTATTCTTGCTACGTGTCCTATGGATTGAACCCTGTTACTTATTCATGCGTTTTATATCATTGAAATAAATGATACTGCAATCAATAAGACTTTTGCCTTTACCTAACACTTCCTGTGGATCTCATACTCGAATTACTGTATTTCTGTCACCGTTCAGAATTGGACATATGTATGTTGACATAAGTTTTATTCAAAATAGTCCATACTACCACTACCTGAAAGATTTACTAATCCTCCTGAAACATCCTGTATATCAATATCTTTTACGTTGTACAACCTGATGTGCAAATGTTGGCTTACGATCTGGAACTCTATTCCACAATTTATACCTTAAATAACTATGACTCTATGGTTGTTGTTGATTGTTCGTTGCTTTTACGGAAGATAAACTTCATCCGTTCGTTCCAATGCTTAACATAGGCAAGAACAATTTTGATGTTTGTGTGCCTCCTAAAAGTGTCTATCAATAAATTCGCCAATTATAATGCAAATGCAAATCAAATATTATTTACCACTCACCACTTATCTTTAATCATCTGCTTTGTTGTATTTAGATTTAATTGAATTACTGTTTGGTGTCATTTAGTTCTTTCGCTTTTTGCAGTTTTTCTAGTTTAATAATTTTGTATAATTAGATTAATTAGGTAATTATCATCTGCGATTTATTTACGAAAGGGAAAAAAAGCGGTCCATTTTGGAAAAATTGATAATTAGCAATGAGCTCGCCTCTTGAGATTAGAAACGAATTTTCTCGAGCAATTGACTCAGATATCATTTGACAACTATCTAAGAATGCAATATGCAAAATATATAAATGTAGAACGTATTTCTTGGCTATGGCACATGTTAGTAACTCGGCAAAAATGATTGGCGCTTCGTTGGTGTAGTTCTGACCTCAGACCACCAGTAATATTTTGTTATATGACCTCTTGTTTCGTCAGTCAAGAAAATATTACCTATTTTGTTTCCGTTTCATCTCCTGACCAAAAATTTCATTGTATGCATTTCGCTGTCACTACAAAACGTATGAATTCGCAAATCAAGATCTAATTAACAAAATGGTTAAGTTAAGTGCAATTGGGATAATTATTACACGTGTTAATTTTTTCAGAGTTCCATTAAAATAACCGGCATAGGAAGATGTCACTTTATCTAAACTACTTGTGAAGGGCAATAAAATTTGAATTATATTCTAGGACTATCCGTCTATCTATGGAAAAGCTAATTTGAAGAAGTCTTCTGTTTCCTTAAGAAATCAATAACTTAACTGCTAAAGACAATATTTTTAATATTTATTTATTTCTAAAGATATTTTGAGAACGACATTCGTCAGAAATCCACTTATTTCCCAGAAATAGCACCAAAGTTTCTGATAAAACACGTCCTGAATGGAATCTCTTGTTTTAGGGATGGTTAACTGCCATTAAGATCGAACTCCTCTGTCGCTAAGGAAGCGTACGTCCGTTCACCCCTAATGGGGCGCGAATTCTTCCCTCTTCAAGTCCAATTAGTTCCAAATTTATTTCGAAATTGATATGCCAATTAACGAAGTCGGTCGCAGATGTGGTCAGAACGATATGTTTTGCAGATGAGAACGCCATTTGGGCTATAAATAGGGATAGTTTTGTAAAACTAACGATTATAGTTAATATGAAATGTCTAACAAATGAATATCGTTGTGATCATTTAATGCTTTTCTTTGTGAAACAAAAAAAATTGAAGATGTTAATTTGTTTATTACAGGATAACATCCGATCAAAATAGGCTTTTATTGCATTTTGGCTGCACTTCAAAAGAAAATGCAGACCGCAGGATCCGTACCGGTTAGATACGACAATTTCCAATGGAATAGGACCTATGACGAAGACGAAGATGCTATACCGAAAGGTTAGTACAATATTTCGTTAAGTTCTTAAATCCTTGGGTTTCTAGACATCTTAAATACGAGGAATGTCTCGAATGTTCGAGGAATTTGACTCTAGTTCAATCTTATAGGTCACGCTATTGGCCAGAGTTTTGAGACGTTGGCTCTTCGTGATTTTCATCTGTTCCTAAATTTTAAAGAACCACTGAGGGGTGTTCGATTTGAGGCTTTAAATGATGTTAAACTTGCTATAGATAGGTGGATTGCAGGAACTACCAAAAAGTTTTTTGAGAACGGTTTAAAAAAATGTGTCATGTTGGGATAAGTGATAGAAGCTTTGATTGTAATTTTGTTGAAAATTAGCGAAATAAAATTATAGCCAGATTTCTAGAACTTTGGAAACATTACTCGTATTTCCGTAACTAAACCCAGTTATAATTATTTCAGAGAGTCTACCTTTTTATGTAATATGAAAATGGTGGGGACTGTCTATCAAAACTAGCTAACAAATTTTATTTAGAAAAAAACATTGAGTACGAAAAATAACAATATTTTTCTTTTGTTACAGATCCTAGACAATGGACACGAGAACACGTCGCGCAATGGTTAAACTACGTAGCAGAACAACACGGCTTACCGAAGGTGCCTCCAGCGAGGTTCCTCATGAACGGGAAGGCCTTATGTTTGATGTCTCTAGAAATGTTCCTCTCACGAGTTCCTCTTGGTGGAAAGCTTCTATTCAAAGATTTCCAGCTGAGATTGTGTGCGGCACTGTACTCTGTAAATTAAGTTAAAATTAATTAGAAACGAATTCAAGGAAACATGAGGAAAAAATTAGAAAAAGAACAATTACAAAATAAGTTTAAAATTTGGTTATGTCAAGAGCGTAGGTTTTAATTTTGGGAATGCAGCTACTTTTCTTTTTTAACCGATGTCGTAAGTTTTTGTATTATTTTTTAATATCGAATCCTATACTGGTATACTGTATATTACCCAGTCTATTTCTTTTCTTTTAATAGGGGAAGGGAATAGGCGAACTAGTCATTGTAAATATCGGAACGTGTAGTTTTATATAGCAGCGATTTTAAATAATAAATAAATTATTATACTTTAATTTTGTTGTGCTTTATTTCGAAGGGGACTGTACTTACACAATAATAATATTTAAATATTGATAGTCAAAATCATTTACTCCTTTTAACTTGACCGAAGGAAAAAGCATGTATCAAAACCAAGAAGTAAGTGACCCTCAAACTCTGGTAAAACAAATGTCACCTCAGCTGCATTTAGTCGCGGAAAAGAAACTCCATCTCTTTTTGCAGCTATTCTCCTTCGCCAGTGTTGGAGTTGACACGTGTTGTCTTGCGCTAGGATAGTCGGCAGCAACTGATAGAATCATTGACTAGAACTAACCTGATTTAGTAACTTAGTCAACAAAAAGGCCATTTTCAAGAGACATATGTCCCATTACTCAAAACGTACAGTAAACAAAGCAAGAGAAGTTTCGAGAATATCAGATGTTGGCCATTGGTTTTGACAATGTCTGACGGTAATTAGAAAACTACTCTCACCATCTATATATGCGTTTCGCGGTCATCCCGATCATCAGTAGGGCTGTGCGAGATGTAGCTCTCATTTCTATACAAACAGTACATATGCGCGTATACGAATGGTGAGAGTAGTTTTCTAATTGCAATTTTCCCACGTTGGGTTTACCGAAAAGCACAACTGCGGCTAGTGCGGGAGTCTGTGGCAACTTAGTTGTCCACTTCTGTAGAAGCAAATAGCTGCAAATATGCGTTATTATTCTTAATTGAATTCTCTCATAGGCACAAACATTAATGTCTGACAGGATATAGCAGTTCAGCTAATCGTGTTAATTATGTAGGCAACTGTAGTAATGACTACAAAATTCTGCAAAAAACTAGAGCATCTAGGCAACTAGCACATCTTGTGGCAATTCCTCAAAGTTAGCTTACTTGCCTCTCTGATAGAGTACATCAGCAATTCTAACCGAAATATCGGTATATTTAAAAATAGTAGCACATATCACATAAAACCAAATGCATATAACTACAGGAGAAGGAAGAAAACAACAATGATCGACAAAAGCGCTGCATATTAAATACAATATCACATAGGATACAACGGTAGATAAACAGTGACACAAATATCACATCGGTAAACGCCTCACCACACAATTGTTTATAATAAAATCGTTGACACGTGTTTCGCTAGCTCGAGGCAAGCATCTTCAACAACCGTATAAATCGAAGTTCGGTTGTTGAAGATGCTTGCCTCGAGCTAGCGAAACACGTGTCACCGATTTTATTATAAACATTTATGTGGTGAGGAGTTTACCGATGTGATATTTGTGTCAGTAAATAACACCACAGTCCTTGCAATCACCTTTATTGGTAGATAAACAACTACCGCGCAAATGCCTTCTAACAGAATACTTCTTCCTAGAAAGTGAGGAACTTACTCGTATCTTAGCAGTACTGGACAAAGTCGTAACAGCTAAACCAAGCCATAGGCACAGACCCCTGTGGAATATGCAAGCAAGTGGGAGAGGGAATGAAACATATTGAGAGGGGATGCAAACTGGAATGGGACATTTGGATAGGCATAATCTTGCAGCAAAAGGTCTACGCATAAGGTTTACGTCAAGAATTAACAGTAACATATCAATTGATGTAAACACAAAGTGTGCATAACAACCACAAATCGCACAAGCCAATGATTATTACAGAGGGAATCGTGGTTTATTAATCGCATATATCAACCGTAGACTAGTTTTGTTTTTATTAATATCCATCAATAGAGTATAGATGTTTGATCTCCTTTTTCCTGGAATTTTTGGCTCTCCCAAGTAACTCGTTTGAAAATAGCTTTCAATTTATCGGTCATCGTCGTTGCGATATATTCCTAGGTATGCCAATATCGCTATACTTGATGTGGAGCTAGGTGAAGGAACTTGCTTTGTTAATTGTGGGCTGACTATGACGTATTGAAACTACTCCTGCAGTCGTCGGTTAATGAAGCATAATTCTCTCCGTAATTATTGGCAATTTGTGCTTATTATGCAGGCCATTGCACAGCTTTCTATGACAGCAGTGATTTAAATTTTTTATTTCCCTTGCTTAATATTTGCTTACAAACAATTTTCTTTTCGTATCCTAATTCTGGGTTTCTCGTGTATTCTTTTACTTTGGGCTACAAACCGTGTCTAATCCTATTTATGAATGACTTTGCAAAGCTAACACTGCAGCTGATAGACAGGTCAAGATTTATTTCTAAATTATAAATACGCCGCTGTTACCATACTAGAAAATGAACAATAGACATAAGTTGCACAAGAAAGAAACGGGCATAAGTAATTGATCAAATATACTCAACAACAAAAAGAGAAATAAATCCTATTTAATTGATATTTTAATACAGAACGATGGACGTCTGCTTTATGAGGAGAAAAACTTTACAAGGTATACAGCCACACTTAAAGTGGTGTTGAAAATATACAATTTTTTTATGAAAGTGGCAACATTTTCTGAAAAGCGGGGTTTCACAATAAATAATTTATTTTACTGGAAATTATATTGTTTTATAAAGTATTTTAACAATGAGCTTCGTTATCCTCCTTAGATCATCAGTCAAGTGATGTTTAGATGGGTTCCAGACCGTTGAAGGAACTATGGCAAGAATATATGGACCAAGGACGAAATACTTGGAATATGTGCCGACATTAACTTCAGAAGAAACTACAGACATCAGGAGATCGTCATTTTTACTGAGAGTCAAGCAGCCATTCAGACACTGAATTCACGGGTCATCAATTCAGGGCTGGTATGTAAATCAGGCGACGGATTTAGTACTCTGTGCGATAAGGTATTGTAATGGATATCAGGTTACGCAGCAGTATATGGCAATGAAGCTGATCATAAACTAGTAAGACAGAGTTCATCCGCCTCATTCGTTAGACCCGAACACTCCTCAGAATTGCAGAGTGGACACCAACACAGTACAGCAAGTAGCAGTACTGAAACACCGCAGCCCATTCTACTTAAGAGGATCGACACCTGGCATAGCACAAGATTGAGGATAAGAATATACCATTACTGAATCCACGCAATATTTTGTTATTGAAGTAAATACTTCTTAAGGGACACCGGACAAGCTCGAGCGTAAGCGTAAGCGGAAGAGCGTTAAATTTGGACGGAGCCATGCAGTCGCTTCGTGTGAAAGACAAACGAAACAAGAGATTAAGATGTACGAGCCAGAGAAAGGATACATGCGTGCTTGTTTCGTCTGAAACAGAAGGAGAGAAAGCGAGTGTATGATTTGCGAGCGGGAATATTCACGTCAGACGTGCCTAAACCACACACACCAATTTTATTTGCGAGCATGCAAGCTTGAGAAGGAGCCCAAGACTGAATTACTCTCAAAGCGGGATAGTAGAAAAGCACAATATATACCCTAAAAGAAGCGAAAGTCGTCTATCACAAACCACGAATACGACCATCGTTTCTCACAACTTATTAACCTTCCTATACTCACGTCAAAATGAAAGACGTATACTATTCTATATAAGTCGGTCTCACAGACCGTATGCGTGAGTATAGGAAGGTTAATCCAATTGAAACAGGAGAGAGCTCAAATGAAATAAAATCAAATTTGTAAGAGAAAATATTTTCCTATTAATACAGGAAAGCTTCATAAGCAACATTTGGGAGCCATAGCAAGTATGCGCTGAAGTAGGATGATTATTTTCTAGATGTAAAAACGTCAACACCGGTAAAATTCATATCTCGAGCAAAGTCAAGCGGTTTGTATTTATTTTACTATATGGACTGTAAATCATATCCGTCGACAGTCTTGGAACATAAACAAGAAACACTATATCACATCGGTAAACTCCTCACCACACAATTGTTCAATAAAATAAATAAACCACACCTCTTGAAATCATTATCACAAACAACAAAAATAAAGCCACATTTTGATGATGTAGAGAAAGATATGTTAACGCTAGTAAAATCCGGGTCATATGTCAAGCAAGGTTCGACGATACATAATTCAGTAGCTCTAAAACTATTTGGCCAATTTTTTTAAATCAATTCCGGTTTCTTTTACACTCTTTAACTTACTTTCACCTGTATCATTTTGTACATAAATTTTACGAATTAGTTATCACAAACTTTGCTTGTATAGACAGATATGATGATATAGAATATACATATGTATCAGCGTCATTTTCTTTTAATTCAACGTATATAACTTGGTTATAATAGAAAGTTAGCTCGCTTAGACATAAGAAACAATCAAGAAGTTCAATTTTCTATTAAAGTATTCCACAAGAATCACTGAGAAACATGATAAATCCAGTTATTGCAAGTTCTTATGGTATAGGGGCGGTTAGTCTATTTCGGCAGTACGTTCCTAACGTTGAATACAATTAACGAACTTAGTATTTAACAAGGCCAACACTTAAAAAAGATGGACTATATAATCACATCCTCGACATACGTCTAAGTAATTGCAATATGTTAAACGAAGATAGACATAGTTCTGTTAAATTAACATGGAGAACTGTATTTTAAAATATTCGTTGTGTTCAGAGCGCCATCTAATGAAGAGGCACTACATTAAGGCCACAAGTTTACTGCATTAATAATATCATCGTCGTTCTCGACTGTGACACTGTCTATAAGATGACGCGGCGATGACGTTCCGTTTAAAAACAATTGCAATCTGGGAATAGGTCGAGCATGATAACTTGGTTGTCGAAATGCATATTTTTCAGATTTTGATACGAGTAAGGATTTATGTGAGATTTATATTTTTTTCTGTCTACTTAAGGTATTCCAATTCATTTCGATTCGAGATCAAGAATATACAGTGGCTCACTAAAGAGGTCGGACAAAAAAAAAGTTTTAGTAAACATTTCAGAACCAGGGAGAATTACAAATAAATTTAACATTTTAAACAAGGTTTATTCATATATCGGGTTAGTCAAAAGATGTAAGGTGAGGAAGAAAGGTAAGCAGCTTGGATGGAAGTCTTTATCCCACCGTCAGTAGTAAGGAAAGAAGATTTCCTCTAAGCAAGGAGAAATATTCTTAGTTAGATATGTTGCAAAATCTACTATTACGTATCTTAAGATGTGGTTACTTTCATCAAGATGCTGCAAGTACGCTTTATTACTGAACAGTTCGAAGAAACTGGATGATACATTTGATACACGTGGGCTTGGAGGACGTGGACATTTTGGCCAGCAAGCTCAGCAGACTTGACCCCATATGATACCTGCTTATCGGGAATATTTAAAGACCTACCGACATTAATGACCTTAAAGAAGACATAACAACGGTTGTTCGCTGTATACCTACAGAAATCTGTCGACGGGGCTATGGCCTGCATAGTTGACAATTTTCACACATGGATTGAGAACCAAGGAGCACAGGTCGAAGGAGTGTAATAGCTTCATTTGGACTTGTGTACATAGTATAGTAGCTTCTTATTAGAAATAAATGTCAAGCCCATAAAAGTGGTAACATCTTTTTGACTAACTCTGTCCATCCAATCCATGTTTAATCCTTTTCTATTTTCTTAAAGCTAAACAAATAGAAAATCTAACAAATCATGTCAAAAGAATACCGGACAGGTGGCAGCACTTTGTCCCTTTTTACCATTGCAATTTCACGTTAAAGTCTTACATTATGATTGGATTTGATATCGCCCCGTTTTTAGCCATCACACGGAATGGAACATAGTCTTGGTTAGTTACCATCCAAGAGTCCCGACCAAAATATATATATATGAAACATTTGTCCAAACTATAAACATCCAACATAATACATTATGTGCAATCCCATAGCAATTTGGGCAATAACCCTCTTCTTACGATTCCGTCATTCTCCATATCAAAAATACCAACTAGTATTAGTACTTCCATATTTTCAAGCTATATTCATAAAGGCTCTAACATCGTGTCGATTCAGGACACACACCACACGCTCAAAAGTGTAGAAGTCTCACGTATGTACTGCGCCATGTTCTTACGTCTGCATCTGTGTCTTCGGGTCTGTTAACGGCAACGGTGGAGATGTGCGCGAGTCTGCATGCGATTTAGAAACGTTGCTGAATACATTCATGCCTATAGAAACGTTGGTACGTAGCGTACGTACACATACAACGGCGTACGAGACATCAGCGAGCTGTCCTTGGCCACGGCTACGGTCCAGGCGCTGTATATCTTAATTTGCTGTGTTATTCAAATAAGCTGTCTGTGGAGTGTGCCTCGTGTACTTCTTGCGACGTCTTAACCCTGACTATATAGTTGCGGTCAAAATTATTCCAGGTTTAAATACCCTGTAATGGTTGTATACTTACAACCTTTGTTTAAACTCAGTACTTTCTGTGTAAGAGCTTCATTATATGTGTATCCTCTGTAGATATTGATTTTCATCCATGCTCCCACCTTCATGACAGTTCCTCTGGATTGAGATACAGGATCCGGCAAAAAATTATCGGGCATCATTTTTTAAAGCAAGTGGTAATGATTTTGGATATGCTATCAACTCAAGCAGAACAGTATGTTCCAAACATGTATTTGAACGTCTTAGTTTGTATCCTCATGGAAGAAATTACAAAAAGTTGAGACGTCTTAGCTGGATTTTGGCTAATATTTGTTCTACAAACGAATCCATCCTCAATGCGCTCTTAAGAAATGAATTAATGGCAACATTGGTTACATCATCTATTGAATATCGAAAAGCCCGACTTTTCGGTAACTTGTGGACTGTATCCTCAGAACATCCCATATTGTTGTCACACTCATTCCGATCTTGAACCTTTCCGTATACGCCTTCAGAATTGAACGTTTGCATTCTAAGGCATTCTCTTTCTTAAAATCCAATTTTCTCAATCAAGTCCAAAATTGGGACAAGTTTGAATACCAAGTTCTTATCGGGACTACTCTGAACACGATAGCCGAATGGCTGCTAAAAACTTTTATATTTCACATTCAACAGACACCTAATCTAAATATCGCATTTATTAGCACATCATATTAACCTGCAATGCAATTATTGTAATAGACGAGCGGACGAAGAAGATAACCACCAACATTTCTTTTCCAAAAACTGAGTTAGGGTATTTATGCTGGTGATATACCTACTCGATTCTTTAATTATTTGAAGGTAGCAATACTTAATTCTTATAAGGATAAATATCCGTAGAAGTACAAGTAGAAACATAAAAAAGAAAACTAGCTATTAACCAGCCTTTTAATGCCCTCTCCTTAAAATTCTGCCGCCTATGAATTCAGCCATGCTGTAACACCATTCTGCATCTCTTTATCGCTCTCAAGCCGTTGTGATCACTGTTTATTTTTTTGTATGAGACAAAGATTTTTGGCTCCGTACAAAGATTTTTAGCGTCTTTGTACATTGTACAAAGATTTCTTTTTGGGTAGTTAATAACACTCTTAGTTGAAATCATTGTTTTTTGAATAAAGGTGATATAAAAGCACAACATTGTTATACTTTACACTGGAATAAAGTTATTTTACACTTGGTCTTTAGCTTTTGTTCCAGCTTGCAGCTGTATTTTGCCTTATATCTCCATTCGTAAATCGTTTCATAATTTCTAGACACACTGTTACTCATGACATTTTCACCATAAACAAAAAGTTTCACAATGAATCTCCGCAGCCTTCATGTTCCTTGCACACAAAAATCGGATGACAGCACGCAGGTCACAGGATTTTCAAATGCAGCAGCTACTTTAAACGACCAAAATAGCACGAATGAATGTCCGTACGATTCTTTTACTAGCACTGCCAGACTCACACTGAATCAGACTACACCGCAGCGCTGCCACCACGAGAATATTCCTACTCCTCTGCTCACTAGTTGGAAATTTACTTTACCAATCCCCTCGTACAAGTGTATTAGTGTATTTTGGCATCTCTCACTATTCCTTGGCCGGTCTACAATTCTCGTAGCAGTAGCGGGTTTCCTCTTTTATTTTATTTTTTTTTCTGCCGTTTAAATGTAGTTTTACATTTTATTTCTCTCTGGTATTTGTGTTTCTTGGTCGACTCCTTGGCTGACCACCGAAACGCAGAAAAGTCTCACGGACTCCAGATCCACAGGAAGACTTTGGTTGGAAAGCATAACTTTATAGATTAAAAAGGAAGTAGAAGAAGAAGGAGAAGAAGAAGAACAAGAAGAAAAAGAAAAAGGAAAAGAAGTAATAGTTGGTAGTGTTATTAAATAGACTGTCTCCAAGATTGGATCATGCCAAGATGTAATAAGAATAAAATACCGCAATGCACAAGTTGAACATACTTGTCGCTCAAATTTTGGGCACTTTTGCCAGTGGTTTGTTCGGGAATAAGATGAAGCAGTTGACATGGAGTCTGGCTCTTTAGTGTCTTTTCACTTCACTAGAATCCAACTTGATCCACTACCAATCATCATACATATTTTGTGTATAATTTTACTTTTATGACGCCAGGATAATGCCCAATTCCGGAAACAATTTGCGTACTCTAGAACTTTAATTGCGTTTCTTCGTCTCTTCCATTTCTTCTTTTTAAGTTAAGTGCAGAGCAAAATGAAGTTTACACACGCACATTCATATTTCAAGATAGATATGCAGGTGGAATACATACGCAGATTAGTGAAACTATTTGAAGCCAGAGCATTGAAAGGGCGAGGGTCGAGAAAGAAATGGTATTGAAAGAGCAAGTAAGGATACCAACTGACAACTGTGGGAAGAAACGCACTACGTAGGAACGGATGTACCAAGATAAGTGCAAGGCAGGAAGAACTGAAAACAGATATGAAATGGGATGTCAGACGACCAACTCCAGCACATAACTTTGTACCAAAGAGGAAAGTGCTTCCCTGAATTAGAAAGCAAGCCATTTTCTATATTTTAAATAAGGAAACTTTAAAAAGAAGAGTTGGTAGTCTAAACGGAAAGCAGGACACCAAAATAAACACAATAGAAATGTATTACCTTTGGCTATTGCCCCAAGGTCAATTACAATTTAAACTGTAACAAAGTAATTTCAATCATGGAACAGATATGAACAAGATAAATATCTGGAAGTTCTGATTAGTCAAAACGGGGAAAGGGTGAGCATGGGACGAGGAACTGCAAAAGATTAAATTGATTGTGGTGGAGCGATCAAGTTACAACATGTCGAAAAGTTCAAATATATAACACAATTATGAAGAGCATCCTACTTTATGGTGCTGGGAGTTTGGGATTGATCGAGGTTAATAAAAATATCCTGGCCGTAGAAATGGATGCATTAAGAAGATCGTGCAGAATTTCAAGAAAGGAGAGAAGCAGAGTTTGAGGAAATCAGAAATTTTAAATGTCAAACAGACAATAATAGATGAAATAGAGGAATGACACTTTGGTTTGCACATCTTAACAGGATGATAGACCAAGGATTTTATTCATACAAGCGTGGGGAGAAAATATTAGGAAGACGATAAGCGAAGGAAACTTAACCTAAGAACACTGCCAAAATAGAGCATGCTGGAGGAGAAGTTTGGAGATTGGATAGCGTCAACAAACGCTATAAACCGATGAATAGATGGACAAACAGAACTTACTGCAAGACAAATAAACTATAAAATAATAATTTGGAACCAAGTCTGTCATCTTCCTAGAATAGCACATCGAAGTTGGAGAGAAAGACCTAATACCACCCGAAGTAAATAAAATACACCAAAATTTTCTTTTAGAATTTGTTCTTAACTAAATAGATTCTTTTGCTCACACACAATATTTCGAAAGCAGTTTCTTGGCGATTAAGTTATCATCCCCCGCACAAGAATCACAAACGATAAAGTTGTCTGGCCTCTTCCACATCAATGTCAACATTTTGACGGCTTTTAGAGTTATCGGTTATCTTGGCTGGTTAAATTACAAAGGATAAAAACTGACTAATCTACTGCAGTCGCCAATTTAATTGTAGAAACATGTATTTAAGAGTATTCCAAACTGATCTAATGAGAACAGGAACTAGACTTTCGTATTATGTAAATGAACAATGTAATAACAATTTTAGAGTCGAAGATAATAAGCCAATTTTTGCGTATTTTAAAAAACAACGAACAAGAACAATACAAATTGTCGACTTCCTCTAATTTCTCATTGATCCTCCATTCATTCTCGATAGCTCATTAATCGCGGACGAGCCTGTACGTTTATTTCTTGTCCTCTTACTTCACTGCGGCTCTTTTTCTGGTCGGCCGGGGCCTCCGCAGTCACCGTAAGGCCGCCGGTACGCGAGATTCAACCGACCTCCGTTTTATTTCGCTTGTTCGACTGGTTCTTAGCGACTTTTATCTGATGTCGTACATCTGGTAATTGCGCCCCGGATGTCTGGGATTACACTTGTGTGTTGGCACTGCCGAGAAGGGCCCGTATCTCTTGGCCCGACCCGGTTTTCGCTATTTATTGCCGATCCGAACGAACCGCGCGTTCGTACGTGGTCGATCTCAATAAAAGAGGCGAATTCGCAATAATAAATGTGATTACGATGCATTTAAATATAACAATTTCGACGTTCGAATTGACGTTTAAAAATGACTAAAGATGCGAAAAAATCGGCGCGATTTTGAGCGTGAAGGTCGAAGGAGATGGCGAACGAGTGTTTTCGAGAAGACCTGCCCTGCACCCTTTTATTTTGGTAGTTTTTTAATAGCTCGTCCGATTATGTCTGCGTGTCCCCTCGGACGGAAAATATGCCTTGTAAACGGACCAAAAAATCACTAAACATATATGTAAATTAATGAGGCTGATAAAAATATAGAATTAATCAACTGTTGCGCGGAAAGTGTAGATGTGGGCGAGGATAGAAGAACACCATAGATTTAATGTTAAGATATAGATTTCCGAAGGAAAATCTATGTAAATTGCTCGAAATCTATGTTTATACTTATTTATATGTGACAATACATAGTTCCAACCACTTGAAGAACATCGTTCCTCTAAAATTCAACAAAATTCTGGCAAGTAAAACGTGTATTATCAAGCTGAGGTCTCTTTATTCGTGGGCATATATGCGACTGGGATGGATCCAGATTGGTCAGTCTCCAATATCCCGGAAAGAACGATTTATATCACACGTACGGAAACATTTACCTCTGCAATGGCAATATCTTATTGGGAAGATGAGAAAGGGACAATTTGAAGGCCCTCACATATTTGGACCAAACTTGTGAAGTAACAAGTCTGGAAATAAAACAGATAAAACTGATGTTTGCATTACATGGTCTAAGGATTCCAAAGGAGAAGACAAATGCATCATCTCAGTAACCGACTCGCAATATATAAGGGACACAGGCTATGTTATAATAATAGTATGTTACGTACTTCCTTATAAGGGGCGAAAATATCAAGTTTCAGGCCAATAGTACTGACAATTGGCATAAGAGGAAAGGCAGAATTGTCGATTGGCCCCCGTTGGGCGCCAATTATTGACTGTTGGAATAAGAGGAAAGACAAATTTCATAACTTGGGATTTTCACCCCAAAAATCAGTGGCGCCTTTTTAAATTCTCGTATCATCTGCTGGCGTTTTAACACCGTTCTATCGACGACCTACACTGTAGGCGCTGTAGCTGGCCATATTTGTTTATGCTTGTCGTTAGTGGTCTAGACAAACAGCGGTAATTACGAAATAAGCTAGGACAGCCTACATATACCCAGAACTACCCGCGTACAGCAAGATAAGGCGAGGGGGAATCGACGATGCTGTTGTAACTCATTTCATAATTGTGCGCTGTATCGCTGTGCTCCCAGACTAGTCATTAGATCTCCTAGAGATCTTGTGATAACCACCTGCTTCCTGAATGCTGTGTTCCTTCTTTAACATAATCTTCAGAGACTTTGAGAATTCGTTTCGTCTTGTTTCTAGATACTTTATCTTCTGGAACACACGGTACGCGAGGAGTAACGTTGTTACGGCCAATTGTTCGTTTTCTGTATTGTTACTTGTGGCATCTCTCTCGCTTCAACGTTTGACGTGTAGGAGCCCCGCGTTCGTCATTTCTGATTCAACAATACTCGATACAGAGTGCGCTGGTTGGATGCACGCATGGAGATTCAGCTTCTGACGTTGAATGGGGGCAGATCGGTTTTCGTAAATAAGTTATTCCGTTTTCGCCTTTACGAGGATATAAACGGAAATTTGACGCTGGGAAATGTTCGTTGAGTGAATTTAGAAATTTCGCTTCCCCAAGTTTTGCTGTTCAAATTAATCGCCCACGTTACTTTTTCTCAATTGGAGGTGAGTCTTTCCGTTTTCTTAATTACAATGTTATTATCGTATGTTTCACGTTGTTGTAGGGAATTAGTATAGGCTGGTATAACTAGTGTGGGGTAGGATAACTAGTGAAGCTGGTATAAACTAGTATATACAAGTATAGAACTATTGTAGAAGCTAGAAACCGAATTAGTCTGGTTTCCGGACATCTTTTCATCAAGTGCGAGAGAACCCGCCATCTTGGACAGTTTCCGGCCAGATACCGAAGACCACGCCGTACGGGCGTCCACAACCGGAAATAATATTCCAATAAGTCCGGCTTTTGGTTGGTTTGACTATGACTATGTTTATTATTAGAACTTATTACGAAGCATACACTTGTTTTATCATCTAACCATGTCGATCGTCATTTTTCTTTAATATCGTCGTCCGTTTTCTGAATTGGTAACGTTTCAAAATTAATGGCTTCTATTGCCTTCCCGTTTATATTATATTTTACAATGCGTGATTATTTTGCCGTCCATAGCTTACTTAATAGTCAGAGGACTGCTGCTTCCCACAGCGAACAAACGTGCTTGCGACAATGTGGGTAGAAATCCCTCATTAAAAATAAGCCAAGCGGGCAGGATATTAACCCTCTACTAGAAGCAATTAAAAAAGTCACCGAGAAGATTTTTTTGGGAACTCCACGACCATCAATTCCATCTACTATCTCCGGCGACATGCCGGAAGAGTCCGTGGGAAAGGCTGTAGAGGCAATTGCCAAAAAGAGAAATTAAACAGACCAGACGAAGAAGAAACAGCCGGCAAAAGCCATCACACCAGGCGGACGGCGACTTTGCCCACATCATACGCCCTAGACGCAAACGTAGGTGAAGAAATACATAAACGTTGTTACAGTCGACGTTGAAATAAAGACGCCGCCTGGCAAAACCCCCACCATACCAGCAACTGCTCGAATTAGGCAGTAAGCGGACGAGGAGAGCCAAAAAATTCCGCCGATTCCCGTGAGAGACGGCAAAATCTGGATGTCACCGGCGGCGAAGATAAGAAACAGAGGGTAAAAGCGGAAAGCAAGACTGATAGGATCAAAATCGAATTCGAAACTGTCGAATTGTTCAGTGGCACCATCAGGCCCCAGAACCAAAAGATTTATTGCTTTGTAAAATATTGACCGTAATGGTTCATATATTTTTGCTTGCGTTCATACCAATTCTCCACATATTTTTGCTATAATACTTTAGAGTTGGTATCTCAAATGCAAGGTTTTTGCCTTCGAAAAACCGTTTTGACAGCTTCTTGAGGTGTTGGAAATCGCTGTCTGCGCACTTTTCATTTAATATTCGGAAAGAAATTGTTAGGCGATGAATCAGGTGAATACGGGAAATGAGGCACTAATTCGATATTTTTCTCCTGATTTTGCCAATGACTTTTGGTCAACCAACCAGCATTAACTGCTGTTCGATTGTCTAAACGAATGGTTGGGACATGTCCAGTACAACTGAAGAAACAAGTGATCATTTTCTTGTAAGTGTTTCACGAACAAAGCGACTTTTGTGGGATTCAATTTATCATGGAGTACCCAAATGGTAGATTGTTGCTTAGTTTCCGGTTCATACGTATATATTCAAGTCCTGTCACCTACTACGATGTTGATATGCAGATGTTGCAGTCCCTCCGTCAACTTTTTGGGGTATTTTCTTATACCAATTGACACGAACCCTTTTTTGAGCTTCGGTCAAATTATCTGGAATCCATCGGACACAGTTCTTTCTCAGAACTAAACACTCATGCAAAATCGAATATATTGCAGTCTTCGATATACATAAGGACGCCTCTATTTTACTCTAAGTCACATGCCGATCTTCTTCAATTATATGCGCCCTACGTCTTTATCTGCATGACTACCTAATACTAGATTTAATATTAATTTTATATGTCCATAAGATCGGAGAGTATGACCTAGTTAAGCTTTCTTGTGTGCCAGTAAGTTAGGGTGAACACTCTTTGGCGGTTACTGGCACTGCACTGCACTGTGACTTCCTTCACAGCTGGAATGTTTAGATCCTGTTGTATGATTCGATTTGGTAAATAATACGGAGCGTTGAAGATGAATCTTAGGACTCTTGTTTTGGAACCTTTGCAGGATTTCCAAGTTGTCATTGCTAGCGGTTCCCCATAGTTGTAAACCATAGGTCCACACTGGTTTAAGGATGGCCTTGCATCACAGGATCTTGTTTTCCAGCGTCATTTGGAATTTCCGGCACATAATCCAGTATGTTTTACTAAATTGAAGTACTAGCTGTGTCCTCTTAGTGAAGATGTTATGTTTCCAGTTAAGTCTCCTATCATCCACTGAGATATTTGACGTTTCCTGCTTGTGGTAGTTGGTGATTGTTAAGTTTGTTGGGGGACATGTTTTGTCTTCTCATAATGAAAGTGATGTGTGTAGATTTTGTTTCGATAACCCTGATTCGCAATTTTCTTAAACCTGTATTGGATGTTGTCCAAGTTGCTTTGTAAAAAAGAAAAACTGCACTTTCATGGGATACGAAAATGGCTGTGTCATGCGCAAAAGATTCAGACCAACAGATTTAACGGATAGATTTGCATAAAAGCTATCTATTAAAGAAGTGCTACAATCTAAAATAATGTGCGTACATTAAATCATATATACAGTGTGTTCATTGGAATGTTCTGTGCATGCCTCTTAGTAGTACGTTGTCATATTGATGGCTTATGGTTGAAATTGTAGACAGATTGCTGATTAAAGGAGTTTACAAAAATATGGGCCAACATCGATGTTATTTGGAATAACAACCGATTTTAGTTGACCTTCAGTCTTTTCTGATAATGTTTCTGCTTTACTAAAATCGTAAAAAATTATCAAATGAGAACCATTACGTAAAATTTCCAGTTGTTTTAGAAAATTGTTTGTTTTAATGGTTCACTGTCAACAAATTTCTCGATAAATTTCTAAGCCGCGTCTGTTTTGACACTAACAAATGTCAAATTTTACGAAAATAGTAATGACGCATCTCAATAGCGCCACCTTGTGGCCGTTTGTAGAAAACATAAAAGGCGCCCCTCGTACGTAAACGGATTGAATGCCCGACACCTAAGCGTACACTCGATGCACCATGCGCAATGGCGATTTTGACCTTACTCGCAGTTTCCGCAGGTATAAGACGAAAGAGGCTAGGAAGAGAGCTAGAAGTTTAGGTATATTTTATGTCACTTCAGTACTGAAGCCTTCCATAACTGCACCTAAATTATGAAGATAATGAGCAGACACCAACAGGAAGCAAAGAATTGTTATCCAAAACTTGGACATACGCGCGGTGAATGTCTTGTTTACCGCAGGCAAACACAATATTTCGATAAATAAGCATCTAAATTCCATCATATCACACTCCGGCATTTACAGGACGTCATTTATGTACCTCGTCCGACGTATTTCGACCTCAATTGTTTAGATAACGCGCACATAACGAAACATGCGTCTACACACGGTTACATACCGGCCATATTTGTTCAGGGCCATAAAGATATATTTTTCAGTCGGACAAGCTTTAACGACGGAACGTCGCTATTAAAATCATCAATAAATAAATAATCTATACAAACAAGACTCACGCTTGCGCATGTCCGGAGGCTCGAGTTAGCGTTCTTGTCGCCCATGCACTTGACGTCGAGCTTTGTTACATTGTGCTCATATCGGGCATTTGACTATTTGCCGTTCTTGAGGCTTATCTTAGAGGTACTTTTAGACGTTTTAACAGCCTACTACGATTCGTCGTAAAATTAGCGTTTTTCCTGTTTTTAGTATCTGAGAGTTCGGTCCGAGGAATCCATGAGTATTTAATAGAGGAGATAGGAGTCGCCTTGAAAAGAATTATATTACCATATTCATTGGCTTTAATAGGTACCACAATGTTAATTTCATTACTGGAATATCGATGCAAATACGGTTATAAGAAATTGAGATTGCTCGATATAATTGGAAGCAGGTGACGGAGGACAATTGTAGTTAAATGTTTTATATGGGACTTACCTGAGAACTTAGGTAATCCACTAATTATGAGTGGTAGCTATTTGTGAAAATGGAAGAACGTAATGGTACTCTCTTAGAACGCGGACAAATAATAGCAATACATAAAAAAGTAGACCAGAGGTTATGTAACAACTATAGAGGGATCACCCTGCTAAACACGATATACAAGCTGCTGTCCACACTGCTGCAGAGGAGATTAGCAGAAGTAACAAAGGACACAGTGGAGCAATATCAAAATGGATTTAAACAAGGAAACTCACGATAGATGCAATACACACAATAAAACAACTAATGGAAAAGGCTCAGCATTACAAAATAAAAATAGAATTACTTTTCATAGATTTCCAGCAAGCTTTCGATAGCATTAATAGAAATAAACTAAAAAGAGCGCAAAGGGAGCTGGGTATAGGCGGAAAATTGAGGAGGCTAATAATGTTGACAATGGAAAGAACAGCCAGTGTCTTAACGCAGAAAGGGGAGACATCAATGAAGGAGTAAGGCAAGGAGACGCACTGTCAGCAACCCTATTTAACCTGGCTCTACAATATGTACTCCGAAGGATGAAGAAGGGGACATTAAGGACAAGAGGAGAACAGATAGTGGTTGGAAGAAATAGTCACAGAGGGAGCAAAGATGAGATTGAAAGTCAATGAAGAAAAACCCAAAATAATGGGACTAGATAAAGAATGCGAAAAGAAGAAAATCCAAATAGGAAAGTATGCTTTTGAGGAGGTGGAAAGATTCAAATACCTGGGAGTGACAATCACCAATAAGTGCGAACGTGAAGCAGAAATCAAAGAGAAGATAATCACAACAAACAGGATTTCCTACGCAAATAAAAAGCTATTAAAAGGTAAGACACTAAGCAAAAACAGCAAACTGAAGATTTATAAAACAATCATTAGACCAACACTGCTGTATGCCACAGAAACGCTGTCCATGACAAAGAAGGATGAGGAGGACCTAACAATAGTGGAGAGAAAAGTAATGAAAACTATCCTGGGACCAATTAGACTAAACGAGAATGAATACAGAAGAAGGGCGAACAAGGAATTGGCACAAGAAATAGAAATGGATGTAGTGAGAAAAATTAAGCAATCAAGAGCAAGGTGGCTCGGACATGTATGGAGAGCGGGTCCAGGAGCAGTAATATATGATGTGACAGAGTGGAAGCCGGGATGCAGAAGAAGGAGAGGAAGACCGAAGAGTACGTGGCTGAAGGAAGTGGAGCAGGATATACGAAGGACCAGACACTAAAACCGAAAAACAGGAAACTATGGAAGAAGTTATATGAAAGCATATAATCAGAAGAAGAGGCTGATCTCCCAAATTATAATGACCTAGAGATCCGAATAGGAGGCTCAACCCCTTCGGGGGTGTATAGCTACAATAACAATAATAATGGTATTCTCTTAAGAACTTTAAAATCCCACAAGAAGTTCCAGCGAAAGTATGGGTGATTATGGGTATTTTCGTTTCAAAAGAAGAAATGGTTAAAACATAGTTAATGGTTCGGCTGTCATTTTCTTATTAAAACATGCTGTCATTTCGTATTCTGGACGTGTATCTCATGAATATATACAGGATTTGTTATAACTAATGCGTCAAATTGATTTAGAAAATTATATTTAGTGGATGTGAAACGTCAATGAGTGTAAAAGACAGAAATTGATTGAAATAATTTTGGGCAGAAAGTGTTGTTTTAGAAAACCTGCGATATGTGTTGCCGAAAAATGCAGGATCTTAGAACTCCGCGTAAAATGCGGCTGGGAATGTGTAGACAAAACACTTCTTCAACGTGTCAATGTGTTCGATACATGGCCGAGATTCTAAAATGGTTTATATATTTTTTATCAAGTTGTAAAAATTCACCTATATTTTATTTGAGTTCTTCGCCCGATGAAACGAACATGAACTACTTGACCTTGCTACTGATATTGCTCGACTAGTTTCCACGTGAAAAATAAACATCCCATACTACGAATGGCTCTTAAATGCTACTTATAAAACGTACGAAATGAGTAGCTCGTTACAATAACTTTTGATTAATTTGTAATGAAGTTTGTTCCGCTTTAATTTCATGCGTAAGTTGAGGAAAAAAATGTGTTGAAAAGATATGCATTAAATCAATTTCCGATTCCAAAAATACCACTCTGTTTCTTGTATCAGACAAAAATTAAATATTTCATATATTTTCATTCATATTGCAACAATAAACCTTTTGAGGATACGTCCTTTTCAATTCTAGTTGTTTATTACAGTTGCTTTTTACTTCTCTAATCTTTTTAGATAAGGAACTATTTATTTATCATCTTAAATTCCCCTAATTACTCTTAACGGTTCCCAAGAATACCGGCTTTAATGTGCTTATGCAATAAGCAGTTTTCAAGAATGTATGTCATAAAGGATTTATGAAAATAACGGTATAATTGGTATTTAAGGTTTACTTTCCAATAATATCTGCATAAATAACTTTAAGTGAAATATCATGAAGTGAAATTCAGCACCAAAATAATACGGTTTTCGATTATCGGCATTACTGTCCAGGGTTACCCAAAGTTTCAGAAGGCCTTGAATTTGCGCGATCGATAGCTTCTCTTATAAGACACAAAAATCATCTACTTCTTAAGCAAAGTGGTCATTGCTTTCTTCGCACTTTTGCACGATAAACCCTCAAAGTTTTGAAATACAAAAGCGATTTTGAATTTGGACGTTGTCATGCTAGCCTTTTAGATGGAGCAGAAGTCTTCTAGTCTGTCGGGTGACTGAACTAAATCGTTTCATATCCATACCGTTTTATACCATTGCGATGTGCCTTATCCTTTAAATATCCTCCCCTCTACCACCTTCAGGTCAGTCAAAAAACAAATCAATCTGACGAAGGTTATCCGAAAACGTTATTTTAACGTTCTGAAAATATAGCTACTAACTCCGGATTTATTGTTTGATTGACCTGAAAGTGGTAGGAAGAGAGGATATTTAAAAGATACCATTGCAATGGCAAACTAAAAACGAAAGAAAAGTTTAATTCAACGAACGAAGGCGATGGGAAGTAAGGATTCTAACTGTTATGTTGTCACACTTCGTAAAAGTCATTCAAGAGTTAACACATAAACGGAACAAAAATTTTGAGGTCACCAGAAACTAGAGCTAAGATATTTAACAAAATATGTCTATACAGATAATAAGCTTTATAAATAAATAGTAATAAACTTTCCTTTACCAATTATATGTTAAATACAGTGGTAATGTCAATGGCAAGTGCAAATGTGATATCTACAATTATTTTGTATTATCTATCTGTACTTATAAGTCGTTTGGCATTTTTCCTGAACTCGTGGATTGAATAATAGCAATTTTGTAGGAGGTGCAGCTTAAGAGTTTTCTGAATTCCTGGCTTTCGAATCGATTTAGATGGTAATAAATTCAGCATTTGCAAATGTCTATGCTAGGCAGTTGCTGTTTCGATTCTCTGCGCTGGAATTGATACCATGTTACTTGACGCCAAATGTGGCTTTATCATTGTCCGTCTTCTTCTTAGTGATGGTAGTTCTGATTTGGCTCAGAGTAAAAGAGGAAAAGAATAACAAGGAAAAGAAGAATGAGAAAATATATTTTCCCTACGTTTGAGACCTAATCAAATTAGGTGAAGAAGAAACGGCAGTAATACTGGTGAGTAGTAGCAATCAATTAAAGTTAAGAGGTCGGTTTGCGTATCTTGATTTAGTCCAAGTTTAGCGAGCGCAAAAATAATTAGTACAATGAACTCCTAAGCAGTAACAAAATGCAAAAATTTCTACGAATTCAGCCGATTCAGTCTGTGTTTTAGAATGGCCTTAAGTAAAATTTTTCTTCATGTTACCATACCTATTTGGATACCGCCAAAACTAAATTACCGTGCTCAACAGTTTACCTTTGGGTTTCCATCATTGAAGACGATAATTACAAAGACAGTGTTCCCTCGAGTGTGGATAACTTCGTCATTAATACACGTGTTCGGTGATATCCTAATCACCGTGGCGAAAATAGGAGCCCTTTTAGCCAAAGCTGTAATATCGTCTTTCCTCATAAATTCTATTGTTGGTGAAGACGGCTTCAAAGCCTTATCTGGACCGTATCCCCAATTTGTTTCTTTGGATATTCATGAACAACCACCTGAAGCATTTTAGTGCAAATGTGACTTACAAACCAACCAATAGGTCATTACAATCTTACATTTCCTGTATTACTGTCTTCATCGTAATCAGCTAGTTCATAATTTGACGCGATTTTTGCATAACCCTTCCGATAACTAACAACCATTCGAAAACAGAAAATTTGCTCCGAAACCATCATACCTACCATAAAAATTACAATAACGATTTACACAGGATTTCGCTTTCACGTTTAAAATATTCGCCGATACCGAATGACGTTCTTAAAATTACGATCGCGAGAAAAACGAAAGCCGTCTACCCCTTTTTGTACGTTTATAGGCCTCCGCCGTTCGAGCGAGAACATCGCTTCGACATATACATCATGGTACGAGTGTTACACGCTTCCATTAGACCCCGGATCACCTGTCATGTTCGGTCAGGTCTGACAAAAGAGCCACGACGTACGTCACCGGTCTCAGCCGCCTAAGATGCCGCTGCGGTTCGCGTGGAAACCGTCGTATGACTACGTATACACAAACCGAACGGAATACGAAGCAGAGAAGGATGGACGACGGATTGTTATGAAAGAGATGGAGTAGTGGAAATACGACGAAAAGAGAAGAAAAAACTTTCTGTTTTTCTCTTTTTGCGCGGTGACGATGCGATGTGTGGTGGCCATTTCATATGTATGACAAATGACAATTTGGATTTCCGTTCCAATAAAGCTTGTTTCCGGTAAAGTCAGCAGTACACCAACGAAACTAATTGAGAAGTTGTATAATGTTTACTTGACTGTTGATGCCAACAAATGTAAAAGACTTCCAGCTTCAAACATATTTCTTGTTCTAATGTTACCTAGGCTTAAAGAAACCTAAAGGAGCTTCTTCGTTAACTAATCACGAGATAGCGAGCAAGTTCTTACAAAATTGTTAAATTAACCCTTAGGTTACTATTACAAACAAAGTGAATTGGTTGCACATACGTACGAGGACTGCTGTGACAACACACGCTTATTTATAATTTTTCAAACTACTTCCGTTTACAGGCCACCTTTTCGTCCATTAAAATTAATTCCCAAAACACTTTTTAGAATCTTTTCGCGTTAAGTCTCTCATTTCATTTTCAGATGCATCCATCGCTCCTTGGGCCGATGTAAAAAGTAAACCCCGTAACTTATTCTATACACGTGCAAACGAAAACAAATGATTAGGTCCCAGGTCTGTCCTATATGGCGAATGACTCATTACGTATTTCAACGTTTTGGGCCTTCCAATACTAAATCGTTCACGCAACAGTATCAACTCTAGTGCTATCAAAATGCGGGATGATTCTACTTCTTTGCTTTTCGCGAAAATTTTGGAGAACTTGTGGCGAGCATACTGGAGTGAGTCATACAGTATGGCGATCCTCCAATGCTACAGTGGAACAATCTCTAGTAGTTCTAACAGGTGTGGCGACCATCACTTTGTTTTGGTTTCTTTCACGATTAATCTTTTTTGAAGCCGACTCGTTCTTAAAAGACCGAAAGTGTCGATTGTTGATTTTACAGCAGTATATCCATGTTTCGCCATTCGTAATAATGTTGTGGAATAAACCAAACGAGAACTTGACAAAAAGATTTGGTGTACGTAGATCTGTCATGTGGTTTTCTTCTTGATCCTGGGCCAAATTATGGAAAATACAACGGGAACAAACTTATGGACCTATTCATATTCTTGGATAAATTGGTGCTAATTGCCTTCACATCAATATGCTGCTTAAATAATATTAATATTAATATTCCTTACAGTAACGTGTCGGTCCTCAACAACTCTGTTTCGAATAAGACCAATATTTTTCGGTCATGGATCGTTTCCTTCTAGGTCTTCATTAGTCTCATTACGTTAGCCACATACTTGGTTAATAAAGCGATTTGTGGTTTGCTCTTTGCTATTCCACATAGCGTGGCTATGTCGTTCTTCTAGCATTTCCTTGTTCTCTCCTTATATTTTCTGAACTCTTCCTCTTGCTTCTTGGTTTTTCACACTGTCTTCCGTTTCCGCTTTTCTTTTTGGCATTTCTCGCATTCTCTTGCTATTCCGTCTGTTGCCTGTTTTGTTTGTATCACACATCGTTGTTTTTCATATTTTACCTCAATTTGGTTATTCGTTCTATTTTTCTCTGATACCAAATCATAGTACCAGAGCAACGCAGGATAAAACAACAAACAAGTTGAGGTCAAAACATTATACGTAGCAAAAAGCGAAGCAAACAGAATAGGCAATTCAAGATAAGAGAATGCGAGAAATACCAAAACGGTAAGAAGCACCATAATGTGGTATCAGAGGAAAGTAGAACAAAGCGGTAGTTGGGGTAAGAAAATAAAAAGTAATAAAAAGTGAGGCAAACAGAGGCAAAAATAGACAACACGGGGGCAATAGTAAGAGAATGCGACAAACGTTATGAAGATCAGAAGTCAGAAACAATAAGGAACGTCGGGAAACAAGAGGGAACGACTAGAAAATATACGGAGAAAGCAAGGAAACACCAGAAGAAGAATATTGTGGCGCAAGGTATAAAAGCAAAGGGCAATAGGAAATACAAAAAAGTCATGAAAATAGCGGGGGAAAGCTAAGCGATATGGACAAAATCAACGAAAACAAGTGATTTACTCTTAGTACTTCGATTTGGATACCTTCATTCTCGACAGCTGAGTTGTCATCTTCAGTTGAAGAAACGCAAATGCACATGGTGCAGACACTGATAGACGAAGTGCGATCTTGTGATTTATTTATTCTTGTCGCCCAAGAGAATGACTGGTTGGTTGTGGAAATACGTGTTAGCAGATATGTAATTTCATTTTACAGGCTTTGGGTTGAAATTATTTTATTACTGCACATAAACTTCCAAATATGCCGAGGAAAGTAATCCAAATTTGACGGGATTTGTTTTAGACATTTACCTCGACTTGGGAAAACAAAATATATGGGGACAAGAGGTTGTAGAGGCCAGATTAGACAAACTTCCAAAATAGGTAATGGAGAGAAAGAATATAACTTTGAGAAAGTTGAATACTTTGAATATTCAGGGGTGACTTTAAGGAGAAATAACGAAGAAAACCAAGAGATTATCAGAATGTCTAAAGTGAGTAGATGCGCTGGACGTCGAGATAAACTAACAAGGTCGCAGTCAGAATCCAGGAAGGTCAAAGTAGAGGTGTATATCACAGTTGCTGCCTTTCGGTCTTGTACGCTTGTGGGACATGGATTCTCAAAAAAGTGTTTGAAGCTAAATTAGAGAGATGGGAAAGAAAGCCTGTAAGAAGGGTTTTCGGTTGGAAGGAAGAGGGAGATCTATAGAGAAAAGGAACAAATGAGGAAGCAATGTAAATCTATGGTTAACCGAAAATAATGATCCTTGCCAAGAGACAGAGATTAAGATGGCTCATCATCATATCGTTAGATCAGAAGAGGGGAAAACTCCTCCTTGGAACTCCTCATACTCTATACTACAGTTTTGTTTGGTGGAGGGTATGAAGAGGTACTAAGAGAAAATGGAGGTGACCACTTCGAAAATGGATTGGGGTGCGCAGAAAGAAGACCTCCAGATGTTGAAGGTATAAGATTTGAGAATAGTAGCCCAAGATAGAAAATAATTGAAGAAGAAAGAAGGAAAAAAGGATCCTTGAGCCTTTAAGGTCTGCTTGTGTTGATGACGGCGACTTATAATTTGATTTAATACTTGGTTAAAACTCACACTTCTAGAATTAATTAATGGACTTCTTACTTAATGCATTGATAGTTATAAGCAGGGCTACTAAAGCAGTATTACTTGAAAAGAAAATATCGAAGTTTAGGGGAAAATGCCACAATTACCAACTTTTGGGCAAAGTTCAGCAAGATCACGAATGGCGCCATCGATCCATCCATTTCCGTGGAGTATATAGAACCACAAAAGTTTATTGAATCAAGTGAAAAGTATTAAAACAGAATTGAAGATGTTTCGATCGCAGCAGGATATATACTTTTGTTGGTTCAAGCAACTAATTAAACTGGATGATATCTATACACATACTTCCAATTTGTTTGTTGAAAACATTAACAGTTTGGTATGAACAAAAACTATTCTCACACACATTTGATATGCAAATATCTGGCATACAATTCCCATGCAAGTGAAAACCGATACCGAACAATTCTGAGGTACTCATTACTTACAACGCTTAGGCAAATTAATCCAAGTACAAAACTGAAATTGCCCATCATTTACTATTGTTTCCCAATAAATGAATGTCAAAATGATTGCTTACTTTTCCATTGAACAAAACGTTACGATGATAATATTCGTGAAAGAGAAGGCCAGATTCGAAATATTTAAATTCCAGGCGATCAAGAGGCTATCGTTTAACGTAAATAAGGCGTTTATGGGCGAAAAGAAATAAAGAAAAATAGTCGAACGGCGGTAGACGATTTATTATCACGAAAAACCGGGCTCTTTATTAATGACTCCGGAAAGCTAACCTATAAGCGACACGACGACGATTACGTAATGTTAACATCGAAACCGATCGTGTTAAAATTAAAGACAATCAATAATTTCGTGTTCTTTGAAATCCTTTTACATCAAATCGTGCGAGTGACATGGGAAGTTGGGAGTTTAAACTTAATTGAAATTGATTAGATATGCCGTTTTAGAGATAGCGGCGCGCATGGAATATAAATATGACGCGTTTAGGACGACGAATTTCCGTTACTAATCCTTATTTACGCCGAAACGCGGCAAAAAATCACGAATATTCGTCTCGGTTTGGTGAAATTTGGTAATCGTACAACGTCAGGTGCAAAACGTTGACCTTGCGGCACACCATTTGGTGATTTAAGTAATTCGAACGTGTATCGGGCGTAAATTTGGGAAAGTTAGTGCTACGTAACGGCGCATGTCTTGTAGCTATTTGTACACATGCGCTACGACCGAGGAGATGTGTATGTAACGTGTAGAGAGCCTGTCGGTACAGGGAGAAACACCGATCGTAGCGCCATCTGTCATGACTAATTAGCCGTTATTAGTATGGTAAATCGGAGTTATTTTTTAATCAAAACGGCCGTGAAAGTTGAAACGTCCGCGTCGACTCGGACATCTGTGCAGGGCAGGACTACAAGCTTATGTGGGGAAATGCACTTGTATAATTTTGGAAACAAAGGCAATTATAGCTTCTTCGCATTTGAAGAAGGTAATAATATATTTAACGCCCAAGAGGGGAAATTGCACATAATAACATAAATCATCACATAAAGCGAAACTGTATGAAGTAATTAAATAAAGGATCTTACAATAAGAACGCGAGATTTGAATTGCGCGCCATTTTGACTGACATGATTTAATTACGAACATGCTGAAAGTTTGGGTTATTACGATTCGTAAAGTACGTCCAATTGTCGGTTCGGTCCAATGTTCCAAATTTATCATCTGTGAAAAGACTAACCGCGAAATTTAAAAGAACTGGTTCTTTTAGTAATTCGAAATACACGAAACGAGTTTGTCACAAGAACTGGGCATTTCAACAGCCACTCTTGATCACATTCCAACTAAAGATTTGCATCCTCATGTTTACAAAGTCTAACTGACTCAAAAACTTCTGTCCACAGACCATGCACAGCAAAGACAGTTCGCCAATTGGATCATGGAACAACAAGAAGTGAATGCTGATTATCTTCAGCGATGAGGCTCACTTTCACATCGATGACTTCGTTAATCAACGAATGATTCACGAGAAACAAATGCATCCCCAGCGTGTCACTGTTTGGTGAGCATTGTAGTCTAGAGGAATCATTGCATCACTTTTCTTTGAAAACTAGGCAGGTAATGCGTTAACGGTGCATTGCGGGCGTTATTGTGGCATGATAACGGAGTTCTTTGTGCCTCAATTGGAAGATATCGTTATTGAAAACGTTTGGTTTCACCAGTACCGACCGTAAAATATTGAGGGTTTTACATGAGCTTTTTCCTGGTCCTGTCATCTCCGGTTTTGGTGACCAGAATTGGCCGTGAAGATTGTACGATTTAACACTTTTGGACTTTTCTCTGTGGGGTTTGCTGATCTCTCAAGTTTATGCGAACAATGCTACGACCATCGAAGTCCGAAGTTGAGCGCTGTCTCAACGAAATACCAGTTATTCAAAACTTTGCCGGAAGAGTACGAGTGTGCCAACAAAGCCGTGACGGCCATTTACGAGATGTGTTGTTCCATACATCATTCCCAAACGTTATAAACGACGTTATAAATCATAAAGTAGTTCAATACTTTGCGACAGAAAGCCGTGTTTTATTTAAAACTCAAATCTTGCGCTATTATTCTAACACCCTTTAGATATGAGTAGGACCTTGAAAATAATATCGCCGTTACGTGCACAATGCACCATTTGTGTTCCCTGTGTTCGAGCAGCAAAAATGTTGAATGTGTCTCTTGAGGCATGCCGAAGAATATGAAAGTTAGACCATAATAGCCTATCCAAGGCGTGAATTTAGTTGTTGGCAAGCTTTCCGACGAGTAGAGTAATGTGGCTTTTTGCCTCCTCTTCAATTCCTGAAAGCCATACCTGCTCAGTAATCTACCGCTTTTAATGTGATGTTCAGGATAAGTGCCATCTGGTTTGAAGTCAATGTGCTCACCAGTAGCAACAGCATGGAAGATCTTCTAATCAGCATCATATGCCAGCGCGAAGCAGTCTTCAGTAATCAGATCACAAATAGTAATTGACCCAATTTGGATCCTTGCGGATTATAATAAAAGTGTATATTTTAGTCTATAAGATCTACAAGTAAGGCAAACCTTTGCGAGTGCGAAGGAGTAACTCATAAATTGTGACAAATGGAAGCATTTAACAGTAACTCTAACTGAAGTCCAACTACTTTTGAAGCGATTTGAGATTCCTGTGCAAATTTTCATAATTGATAAACTCGCAGTCACCACCTTATCGCTGATGATTGAAGACCTTAATCTACATATTCAAACTGAATGGCGTGCAGTCACCACATAGCTTAATTTGGTATTGCAATTGAATATTTCCATTTATTTTTCAAAATGGACGAGTTTGCTAACAGCTCTAAACTAATGGGTGTATGAAGCCGAAGGCGGAGACTTCAGATTTTCAAGATTGGAAGATCTCAGTTCCGATTTTATTACTTTTCAAATTCTGATGAGTGAGTTTCTTACCAAATTCGAAATAGAGTGCAATTTTAACCCAATTGATTTTGAAATTTCGGCAGATATTTTTCTACTTGAAAATTAGCAAAACTTTAATCCAGTAGATTTTGAAACTGTGCGTGGCGATTCGTTCTAAAACTGTTAAACCAACGGTCTACGCTTTACACATTCGTTGGATTTGAGGCCAGGGTTAAAGGTATCCACCTACGATTTAAAAATAAATGACTTTTGAGTTTCAGTCTAGTTAATTCTGAAATTAGCTGAAGATTTCTACCTAAAACCGGATAGACAAAGATAATCATTGTTTCATAAACTTATAACGTAACAGGAACGTGTCATTGCTTTTGAAATCGATGTTGAAGACGCCTGATCAAATTTCTTAAATAGATGCATTTGTATAATCTTAGCCTAACCAATTTTGAGATAGTGGCTAAAGATAAATATTTTGAGAATACGGTTGAAGTCTTCCGTTTAAATTTTCAAAACTGATAAGAATTCCGTTTCGAATTTGTCGTTTTCGAAGGCATGGTTGAAGGCTTCTGTCCAAATTTTAGTGATAACCAGATTGTTAGTAAGCTCTAGTATATCCAACTTTGAAATGAATGTTCAGATGTCGCACCTCCATTTCTGATATTGATAGGTGTACAGCTTTGATCTAATAAACTTCTATTCTTGGTTCGAGATTTTTATCTAAATCCATAGACTTGCTGGTAGTTTTGGCGAGGTTTTCAAAGTATGGTGGAGATTTCTGCGTAAATTTTCAAAATTGATGAGGTTGCAGTCGCCCAGTTCGTGGTTTCTTTCAAATTCTAATTAAAGGCCTTCGCCCGCATTTTCGAAGTTTGCAGTCATAATTTAGTTCATTTTGTTTGGTATTTCAACTGGAATCGCCGCATTTCGACATATTACATTTCGAAGTGTGAGTTGAGGCTTCCGATCAAATGTTTAAATATGATAATCTTATCACATCTAATGAGCCTGCAATGTTGCAGTCTCCGACCGATTGTCGGTACCGTTGCAGTCGAATTTTCGAAATTTATTGGTTTGCGATTTTAGCGTTATCGATTGGGAAACGGTGGTTGACGATTTTCGCTGAAAAATTTGCTAAGCTGATAGTTGTGTAAATTTTATCTGGTGCCCTGCGATTTTTCGCTCTATTATTGAGAAACAAAGGACTTCACCAACAGAGAAGATTGAAAAGATATTGATATATATTGATATTGGTGCAAATTTTCAAAAATGATTGCAATCTTGATTTTACCACTTTTACAACCATAGTTGAAACCTAAGTATTCAGAGTAAATGAATAAGAAACGGAATTCATTCACTTTAGATTCTGCCTTCTTTCCAAGTGCCAAGTTCAGCATTTTCTTGCATTGAAAGACACTGTTTCATTTCTTCTTTCGTTGTGACCAGTTACATTCAACTAGGCCCTGTCTTCTTTCGAATAAGAGACAAATTGATAACTGGTCCTCCTAATATACAAATCCCACACTGACTTACTAGGTCGAAGTCAAGACCTGAGTGTACTTGACAGTAACCAAATTCCTTTATCATGTGAAAATTTGTGCTTTTTCCCTTAGATTTCGGTGTATTTTTCTTTCTTCTCTGTTGTCAGCATTTTCTTGCTCTATCAGACACTGTTTCACGTCTTCTTTGGTTTTGACCAGTTACATTCAATTAGGTCCTCCTTTCTTTAGAACATGAGATAAATTGGTAACTGGTCCTCTTAAAATACAAATCCCACACTGAGTTACTAGGTTGAAGTCAAGAAGTACGACCTGACGGTAGCCAAATTTCTTTAAAACGTAAAAAGTTGTGTTTTTTCCCTTAGATTTCTTCAATTTTGAACGAGGTACATATATAATCTTCAAGCATCTTTCCTAAATTCTTTTTATGTCTTCAAATTCCTTCATTCTGAACAAGTGACTCATTCATTCTCCCTTTTTCTTGACCTCCATTCTAAAACTGGAAATCAGTGGGCAAAACCATTTCTTTCCTTCCTCTTCATCTTCTTCAAATTTCTCCATTGTAAATACGAACATCGCTTTCGTTCATCTGTATTGGATATATTCAATTTTCATTCAATCAGGTCCTGCCTTTCTCCGAACAAGTTCCATCATTACGTCTCGCCGAGTATCGACACTGATTCGTCGACGGATGACGTGGGGCCAATTTCAACGGGAGCAACTATAATGGTACGTATAATTACATGTCGGTGAGGTATTGTTTTAAGGGTTATTTGAGGGGCGGGTCCCGAAAATGAACCGGCAAACGGTAGCAGAATTTCGTTTCGGTAATTAAACAGTCGGGGAACGCCTAGAGGATGCCTTTCGCGGCCTCGCGTACCGCCACGGCCGCCTCCGGTTCGGCGAAAGTGCGAATACGTAGGGTCGCCGATACGAATTCTTGCGATTCCCGTGACGGTAATGCTCCTCCTCTTACCCGGACGAACGAGGGGGCCTCCCTTTTCCGTCCGAAGGTAAGGTGTGACTTTCACCGAGAACGAGCGGCTTCGAACGATTAAATTTAATTTCCCTAGGGAGTTCGTGGAAGGGGAAAGTAACAGTTACGACGGTGCCGATAATAGCGGTTATGGAACGCAAATTGATAGATATCAAAATGAAGAGAGAGAAATGAAAGTTGTCTTTCGTGTAGGAAGAAACTCTACGAGAACGTACATTTTATTACCATTTTTCTTTCTAAATCAGTGGTTCCCAACCTTCCATTAATAATATCGACCATGTCAATGTAATACCTCGCATCTACGATATTAGAGAGAAAATGGGCTTATTAGAAGTTGCTGTTAAGAAACACATGTTGGGACTACTGAGAAAGCATATGAGGCTATCAGTGGCTCAATCAAAGCACGTGAATTACGAAAATTCGTGCAATACCTCGTATCTCTGGGCCAATATGGAATATGGTGCATGTTTTCCCGTTGGTGCTTGCGAATTGAACGTGCTTGTAGTGTAAAGCTTGAATATCTGTCGTTTATAGTAAGTCTATGCTAAAATCTGCTGTATGTAGAATTACTATAATATCAACTCATCGTATAATTGGATGCTTAATAGACGAAAAATGTTGCCACAGTACGATCCTATAATTGCATTGGACCACTGTTTCAGCTTCATCTGCAATTACATGGTATTGCACATCTAACCTTGGGAGCGCTTAACCTTCCCAATTTCAACATTTTGTAAGAGATCTAGAATAATGCGTGGGATAAAATGGTGGAAATATGCAGAAATGCCCAATTAACTGTATCAGGTAAGAATAATGATGATCATTCAGCTGATACTGGTAGTGGAAGTTCTAGTCACGCACAAGTCCAAAAACAAAGTGTGCAATGAAATTAGCGAAATAACGACCTGGACTGGGACCAAAGAAAAATTTTGATATGTAACTTAATATCACAGAAACATACACAATGCCAAACTACAGAAGAATAAATATCAAGACGTTTATCATTGTTCTTTTATAGTATAAGCATTGGCCAAAAACCTGTTCCTGTGCGTGAAACCATATTTTTCAACACGCTAGGTCTAGGACAACGTGGGTACAACAATCTCTGAAAATAGTAGACAATCTTCTAAACGCCAAAAATTAACAGAAACTGATGAATTTATGCAAGCATCTTTAGAACAATTACCTCAACTACCACGCCATTATTGATGTAGAAACACAAAAAGGTTGTTTTTGGAACAAGATATTAAAATTGATGCGGACCGATATGAGAAATTTGTTGAACATTCAAAAGAAAATCAAAAGAAAATAGTTACCAGAAATACATTCATGAAATCGCTTAAGAAATTAGATATTGGAATACTCAAGCCAAGAAAAGATCGCTGCAACTCATGCGTGGGATTTGAGAAAAAAAGGAAACTTAGGCAAAGACATGTGGGGAATTCATAGAAACAGGAAGGACAGGGCTCAAAAACACAAAGATCACGACAAAGAGGAAACAAGAAAAGGAAATTGTTACGTGGTGACTATGGATTTGTAGGTGGTAAAAATTTATCCGTCATTACTAGCAAATTTACTTTAGGTACTTTGAAACAAAATTAGTATGCCATAATTCTTCTTTTCTTTTTGACCTTAATACAAAAGATGCTGCATGCTATTGGTTCGACGAAACAGACGCCGAGTTGCAAGCGTTAACATTTGCATCGGCGGTTGTGAATTTTCTAATAACCCGCTACATTTCCCCTACGGAAAATATTAAAACGATAGTGTTATAACGCCCTATTAAGCATGTCATATCAATATAAAGTGACAATTATACAATTTTTCTTAGTGATGGAGCATACCCAAATGGAGTGTGGCCGTGTTCATGCGACCATTGAATAAGACTCAAAAATCGCGCTATAGATGTCCTTAACCCTTTGGTCCCTACAACTTGACATTTTCTTTAGGCTCATGATCATATTTATTCCCAGGAAGCCTTTTAGTTCAGAAGTTGTTGGAAGGAAATTATTGACTCCACCATTTTGTTGCAGTGCATACCATTTTGTTTGAAACACAACGAATGTTATAAAATCAAGAAACGAGTGCAAAAAAGGTAGGTTGGAGTTTCTAAGTTTTCTGGTACAATAGGACCTGTTTCTTTCAGAAATGGATTTTTCCGTGTAATATGCTGGACATTCAACCATACAATCGTATTTGCTTGCAAGTTTGCTTGTATTATTAAAAGTGGAAGTTTGTCATCGCTATCCCAGTCACTAGCAATATTATCTGCATCCACAAATTGATTTGGTTCATCGTCCAATATTAGACAGATCGACAGATTTTGTTCAAACATGTCAATTTAACTTTAATCACCATTAAAATCATTGTTAACCGATTTGCAATCCTTGGGAATTTGTTCAAAAATATCTGGAATCTTCCTGTTTCATATCTTCCAGCTTTGCTAAAGTCCATTTATTTTTCTCCAACCGGAAACGTAATAAATCAAGCTAAATTTTTAGGTTATAAACTAATACTCCACAAAAAAATGTATTACAATATTACTTACGTGATATTATTGCAATTATTGCAAAAACCATAGCCAATATTAATTAGAACAGTCGTATGAAATTTCGCGAGCTCTCTCCCGTGCACTGACTAATTATCGTCAAATAGAAAGAGTATCGAGAACCGCGCAATGTTTAAATTCTTGAATTATCACCTACGAAACACACTAAGCAGTACGGTTTATAACGGACACAGCAGGAGGACAGAGAATAAATGTATAATTTATGGTTAGCACTGGTAACCATGAGTCCTCAAAGCGTTAATGATTATTTTCAAGTAATAAAGGACGCTCGTCGCGACCCGAAACCTTACGATGTTATGTACCCAACATACAACTTCCTCCAAAATTTTAATACCGATTTATAATTTATGATTCCATCAGACCTGGTTAATAAGCTACAGATACAACAGTAACTGAAATTATCAGCCCGAAATACGAAGAGGGTAACATCAGCTACAAACGAGACCTTGATCATGAATTTGCGCCGCTACCCCACAGACCAGAACAGCTACCAAACAAAATTGAAGAATATCAACTATTACTTGACAGAAAGTTACCAATCACAGAGAAAATTTTTTCATCTTCAAGAGCCGAAAAGCCGAAAATAAATGCAGATTTCTAGAGCTTCTACAATAATTTACCGTATAAAGAATAAGTGCAGTAGGGCTTACGTTTCTGTTTAATTATCCACTTGTAGTAAAAGTTTTAGTTTGTTTGTTAAAAATTGTCTAACGTACAGAAAATGTTATTTTTGACACCGTAACGTGCTAATACCTATTTACGCCATGCAATCGCTTATATCGTCAACGTTTTGATACTATTCTCAGTGCAATACCTCGTAACTATACCATAAATTTCCAAAATGTGAAAAATATGATGGTCGGTTTGTAACTGATCACGATCAAGCTATTTTGTTCGTATAAAAATGTTAAACGTCAGAATGCTACTTCGTTCTCTTAATTTAGTTACAAACATGTGTTTCCTCAAAAGTGTTACTTTGGCTCTTACGAGATATTGCATTGACATCGTCGGTATATTCCTTTCCAGAAAATTTAATCAAATATCGCTTATAGTTTTGAATTTATTTGATTTTGGATAGCTTAAAGGCATATACCCATAGTTATGTACATTTCCGTCCTTTTTTACCGTGAACTAAAAACTTCTTGACCACCTACGCATGCGCAAACACGGCTTAACCCACAAGAACTTCTCGCCCGTAAGTCGATCTACGAAATTGGATCGTCGTCTTTCTTTTATAACCTGCTGCGTGTACGCACGAGCTATTAAATCTTTTAAAGGAGGCCTAAGCATGTTCGTACGTACAGTGTCGATTACAGGTTGCCTCAATTAGAATATACATTAACTGTCATACATATTAATAGCTTATTACTGACCCCGGAAGCTCGCGTGTCCAAATAAAGCAACTCGTATAGCTTAACGTACGCGTAGCTTCAGTCGTTAAATGCTGTAGCAAAAGAAATCATCCCCCTTTTTGTTTTGGAACAATTATCGGGAGTACAAGTGTGCGTATGTATGTGCATAATTACTAAGTACATAGGTGAGTTGACACTTACCGAGAATCATAAAGGTTAGTCTGCTTGGAGCGAGCCCCTCTTTAAGTCGTATATAATGCGTGTTTATGGCGGAAAATTACGTTATTATTAACGACTTTTCGTCACCAAAGTTGTGAGATAGAAGGAAACAAGCAGTGAAGAAGAAGAACGTTGAATTTTTAAGTTTAAAGTACATGTGAACTTTATTAAAACAAGTATCTAACATTCTGTGAAATATTAACATATTACTACTACATATTCGGGTATGGTTTGATATTGAAGACAGTGACTTAGATTGCATAAAGTATTTATATATAAGTACTCCAAAATGTTCGCTCCAATACTAACTCCAGCTTTACTTCAGCTAGGTAACTGCTTTGGGGAAATTTAGATACGTCCTCAGGATCTTCAAAACACTCGTGCATATTCTAGACTAGACCATCACTTTCTCACTTTTAAATGATGTATCCCGACAGAAAAATTATAAGATATCTCGAGGAATTCGATCGCAATTTGCCAGGGCAACTTTAGCAGAGATGATATTTTTCAAATTTCTCAAAATTATTGGATTATGTTCAGTAATATATGGTTCCCGGGTCCAAATTTTGGTCACCAGAAAATTTAGAGTTATGATGAGGAAATTGAAGGTAATCCGGGAGTCTGAATCGAACGAATGAAGTAAATATGAAAGAATTTTAGATCATAGTCGCTTTCATCAGAGGAAACTTACCCCCTGTAGAGCCCACTGGGATACGTTTTGATAAACAGTGTTCGACCAAGCCTTCGTTCTTTTCTTCCCCTTTTCTTGTTGTTGTATTGAGGTTGAAACTTGGTTTCCAACGCATTTTCAAAAAAATTCTAGGATGTCTTCTTCTGCTAAAGCTCTTTTACCAGTCTTATTAATTCGTTACCCTTACTGCGGACTACACGCCCGTTCCACTTCTGTGCGTTTCTAACGTTGCCTCTTCTTGTATTTCCTATAATTGTTTATTCATGTTATTCGCAAGATTTCTTGCTAGAACTGAATTCCAGCATCGTGCAAAATAATCCGCCTACACCTAGCACAGCAGGAAACACAAATGGGCTGCCTAAAGTCATCGAATCAAGAGAAGGTTTGACTGGCATGGAGACCGTCATTCAAGAATCTAGAGCCACCTCAAAATCCAGCCCTACGCACTCAAGATCGAAATCTACGCTGCGCGCCAGGTAATTTTCCAAATTGTCCTCATATAAATGCATTTCTCTTCCTTGAATCAATGCCTTTTGTTACAGTTTTCTGTATTGTTACTTGTGGCCCCTCTCGCTTGAATGTTTACCGTGTAGATGGCGCCCAGCGTTCGTAATTTCTAATCCAATGATATTCGATACGGCATTCTACTCCTAGCATTGAGTTCGGTCGTTTTCTGTGACTAATTTATTCTAATTTCGCTTTTAAATCTCGTTGTCGAGGATACACACGGATAGTCGACTCTGAAAAGTTTGACAGTATCGTTGTATAAATCAGGAAGTTTCGCTTCCCCAATGTTACTATTCGAACGATTTTTGTTTTTTTTTTGTTCGTATCGATGCCGTTATTTTCTCTTCCACGTTGATGTAAAGAACTAGTGTAGGCTGGTATAACTAGTATAGGACTAGGAGAGAGAGGAGGGAGTTATTTTTGAAAACATCTGAGAGCTATCGTAAGAGCTAGAAGCTGGTTTCCCGACATCGTTTCATCAAGTGCGAGTAAACCCGCCATCTTGGACAGTTTCCGTCCCGATACCGAGTACCACTCCGTACGAAGTTTGACAACCGGAAATACGTTACGTTAAGTGCCGCTTTTATTTATATTTTGGACGCGTTAATTTTTTGAAAATTTCCCTACAATCTTTAGTTAATTTATTCTTACTTTTGAGATATTTTTAGTATTCTGGAGGGGGGAGGGGGAAGGGGGAGGGCAGATTGGTTTTCGGTTAATTTAATAATATATTTGTCGAACAAACTGGAATTCCAACGGTTACCAAGAGTATGTAAATTTTAGGTAAGAAGCCAGCTTAATCGAATTTAACTTGATCGTTATACCTCAAGTAATGAATAAAGTGCTGTTAAACGCCATTCCCTCGCCTCACTACATTTTTTTTTTTCTTTCATGTTTGTTTTAAATACAGTTTTCAAGTAATTTTGCTGGTCGACGGAATAGAGATCCAGAACGTAGACGGTTCGCTTAACCTTGCATCACCTACGAAAGGGTACTCAGATGTGATCGAGTCCTATAATTGGGGAATGGCGCCTTGTTACTAATATTTCGAACCTTAACCTACGCCGTTTTCATTTGACTAGCAGGGCCTGGATCTTCTGCACGAACTTCCGCATCGGTCACGTTTCTAACTTTTCTTTTTGCCTGTTTCACCAAAAGTTTTAGAAGCCAGTAACAGCCGATCAGGACACTCGTACCACCGGAAGTATATCCGCGAATCTGAATCATTCCAGCTATTGACCATAGTTATGCCCCGAGGGGAGTTAAAAAAGATCTCAAATTTGAAACCCCTCTTCAACAGACGCTGTGGTACCCATCTGTATATAGTGTACATCTCAGCCGAGTCAGCGCACATCAATGCTTCTATTCAATAGCATCAATAGTCAAGACACATTCAATTAACATGAACAGCGCAAAGTATTTGTTAAGTGTTCAACTAAACTGCAGTTTATATCCACTTACGTTATTTTTCTGTCGTTCGGACGAGCACCATGCATCCAAATCCAAAAGTACGCTAGCACTGCGGTCCTTCCATACAACTATTGGTAAAGATATAGTCGCCCACCATGTTAAAATTTAGAGAAGACCATTGTAGGTTTATTACTTATTCATTACTTTGCCAGTCAGTGATAAAGTAAAGCAGGTCATTTCTTTCCGATGATCTGCAATTATCAGTAAAGTCCCAAAAGATAACTTGTCCTTGAAAAATGGGAGGATATCTACAAAGACTTCGCCGAAGAAGAAAGTTTCTACAAGTTTCTGAACTCGTTCGAGAGGGAAGACAGGATCACCTCCTGATTGTCGAAATATGTGTTTTTAGGGATCTAATCAAGACCACGCAGAAGACCTTTCGTTCATAGCCAGAAGATGAATAGAAAGTTTCACTGCCAGATTTACATGTGCAGCACACAAAATTCCATGGTCCTTTCAAGTGAAGATGATAACTCAGTTGTCGACACTCGTATCTAGTTTATCCTCAAACGGGGAGTATGCCACGGGTTATTTTATTCTATTTTATTCTGTTCTTATTGCTATTTCCAAACCAGAGTCTCCTGTAGCTGTTCAATAATTCTATTTACGATCTTATTTAGGGGTATAATGACGTATTTTCTTGGACCACGATCAGACGGTCTTATCCGAATTGCAGTCAAAGGAATAAAATTTCCTTAATGATAATCTTATATGATAGATCTCTACCACTAATAGGTCAATAAAACAAGACTGGTATGAACGATAGTTATATTTTCAGAACGTTTACAAACGTTTTCGTTTTGTAAACGTTCTGAAAATATAACTATCGTTCATACCAGCCTTGTTTTATTGACCTATTAGTGGTAGAGATCTATCATATAAGATAAGTATAAAAGGTCACGAAATATATATATATATATACACTTAATGATAATGGGAGTACTCCTCCGAACAAATTGCAGTCGATCCCGTATTTCGATTCTTGCGAAGTGATACTGATAGAGGTAGTCCTCGACTTATGGTCGAGATAGATTCCTCTACATCGGTTGTAAGTCGAGTTGGTGGTATCAATATATATAATTTCCTTACTTGTGTGTTCCTCTTTTTGGTATATCCAGAGCTTTTTGAAGCCCACTGAAGTGCTAGAAAGCTGAAAATTGGCATGCACGTAGTAAAACGTCTGGGCCAAATCCTAACGTAGCTGGATTTTTGGGTTTTGGCCTGTGGGCGGAGAATTAAGACGAAGAAGGGGTGTGAAAAAATTCAATTTTTCTTTTTCTTCCTGCCTGGCAGGGACAGGCTTAACAGCTAGTAAGGGGATAATTTTACAATTATGAAATCTTTCTTCTCATGGAGCATTTTAGTTTTTCTGTTTCTTTTTGCTATTATAAATATTTCGTTCCCTGTAATTAAATGCATTAAATTACCATAGATATCTTTGTTTTCAAATTTATGAATTTTGCTTAATTTTCTGAATTTTATTATTATTTTCTTTATTTCTATTAAATATGTAAACCTTTTATTTTTTTGTTACTATACTTAATATATTCTGACTGCAATTTATGTAAGGGATTGACGGTCAGGTTGACTGCGACTGTAATTCGGTCTTATCTCCGTATAACGTAGATCTTGCCAACTTGTCGTGGAATCATACTTTCATAACAAGAATCGAATATAAAGAGAGATTTATCGATGAATTGCTTGGAGATAGAATTTTAGAAATTATCTCTGCTTAAAGACGTTATTTTAGATATTCCATGTCACTTTCAGGATGTAGTTGCTAAGTTCTATTTTTAAGATTTATCATGTACATATTATTTTGTGTCTAACCATACAATTTCTTCAAATAATTGCAAATTTTGAAGTACTGGTAATCGATCTTATGTATCACTAATAATAAGGAGGCGTAGAATCTTTTAGATGCAAGTCGATTTAGTAAAAATACTGGTTGCATAGTATTCTCATTATATATAAATACAAAACTCTCCAATTAAGACTCGATAAATTTTAATCACACGTCCTTCCTGATAGTTTCCTTCGCATAAAAAGCTCCAGGAGATATAATAAATAAATATTAATTTAAATTTATCCCCTATTGTGTATTGGGAGCTCTCACTCCGTTAACAATGAAGCATCAGGTACAATAAGCACAAAATAAAGCGCGCTTTGTGCGTATGAGGAATACGCGGCGAATTGCTGGAGAGGATGGATAGCGGTAAGAAGTATCGTCGTAAACGATCGATTGTTATTCGTGCTATTAGTGTGCAGAGGTGAATAGCAATAATATAAATACCTTGCGATAGGATACATGGACGTACGACTATATACACAAAGTATATTATTATTATTATTAAGCATATTGGGTGTGTATAAATTGGCAATAGAAAAGCTACACGTGACGTAATCCCTTATGAAATTCTGAATCGAAAATCTCTATATCAAAATATTGTACCACGCGTCATACGTCTTCTTCACGAGGTTCCAGAAGTTCGGACTGTCAAGTGCTACTTAAAAACATACGACGTATGATACAATACTTTAAGATTAAGAGTTTCGTCTATAGGTTTTTCGTCAATTTATACACAGCCTGCATACACTGGAAACGGATCTATATCCGCTGTTCGGCGATGTAACCATTCACTTATATCCTCCGGAGACGGGATCTCACCACTGCTACCCATCGGAGGGGAAATTGGCGCGGTAAGTGCTGATTGGCTTATTTGAACAGAGATACAACGGCTGATTGATTCATGTTGGTCAGCAGGTATGCGAGTGGGGAATGCCGAGCGGATATAAGTGAAAGCTACAGATAGATATCGGGAGGATCTACATGAGGGCGCATATAAATACGGTTCAAGTGTAATAGTATTTTATATATATATATATATTTCGTGACCTTTTTATACTTATCTTATATGATAGATCTCTACCACTAATAGGTCAATAAAACAAGGCTGGTTTGAACGATAGTTATATTTTCAGAACGTTTACAAACGTTTTCGGAACACCTTCGTCAGTGAAAATATAGCTAGATAAATATATAAACAAACTTTTGTTTTTTATTTGGGACTATCAACAAAATAACTAATGACTAGGATTTCTTGATATAGAGGATGTGTAACCAACTTATATATATATATATATAAATTATAAAACTAAATTAATGTGTAAACATACATGCAAATTAAGTAAAACCTTATATCAAAAATCTTTGTCGAAACCGTAACAATTCTGTTCAAGGACTAGGGAAAACCAAATTTAACTGATAGATTTGTCAAAATGTTAGATTAATTTTAAGTCTAGGTCCTAAGTTTTCTATAGATTTTAATGTCATACCGATATATAATAATATAATAATAATATCTTACAAAAGCTTTTAATAAAACAAAAAATTTTTGAAATCTAATAAAGATATTATAATAACTAAATCAGATAAAGGGGAGAAAACCATAATTATGAATAAGATTGATTACGAAGCCAAAATGAATTCCTTATTGGAAGATAATCAAACTTATTCGGTATTATTATCAGACCCAACAAATAAATTACAAAATGAAATAAATAAACTAATAAATAGTTGGTTTTAAAAAAATATATTTCTAAAGATTTAAGTAACCATTTAAAAATTCTAAATTCTATATCTCCAAGAATATACGGTATTCCTAAAATACATAAAGATAATATTCCTTTACGTCCAATCGTAAATTGCATTAATTCCCCACTTACAATCTTTCCAAATTTTTATCTAAAATTTTAAGCAATATTGTAGGTAAAACTACATATAATGTGAAAAATTCATGGGAATTTGTAGATTCGGTTAGAAATCAAACAATTCCTAATAATTACGAATTAATCAGTTTAGATGTTGTTTCTTTATTTACTAATATTCCTGTGGATTTAGCACTAAAAATTTTAGATAAAAAATGGAATTCCATAAAAGATTTTACAGATCTTCCAAAGGAGGAATTCATTGCAGCTTCGAAACTTTGTTTAAATTCTACTTATTTTACATATCAAAATAAAATTTATAAACAAATTTTCGGTACTGCAATGGGTTCTCCATTATCAGCAGTTATCGCAAACCTGGTAATGGAGGACCTAGAGCAAACTTGTTTGGCAAAACTAAATTCTAGTGTAAATTTTTACAAATGTTATGTGGATGACTGTTCTTGTTTCGTAAGAAAGGATAGTATTGATGAGATATTAGATTCATTTAATAGTTATCATAATAGATTAAAATTTACATATGAGAGAGAATCTAATAACTCATTGAATTTCCTGAACGTGACAGTCATGCATAATAACGGCATTGTGAAAACAAATTGGCATATAAAGTCTACCAATACAGGAAGACATTTAAATTATTTTTCAGAAACATCAAAATTACATAAAATTAATGTAGTTACGGGTTTAGTTGATCAAGCGGTTAGATTAGCTAATCCTGAATTTAGGGAAAAGAATTTAAACAAAGTTAAAGAAATCTTAGATAAAAATAATTATCCAAATAGTTTTTATGAAAAAATAATAAAAAATAGAATTAACAAATTATATAATAGAGGAATTAAAAATAATAACAATAAATGTTATAACGCTATTCCTTATAAAAAAGGTTTAAGCGAAAAATAAAAAAAAGAATTTAATAAAAACAACATAAACATTACTTTCATTCCAAATTATAGTAACAGATCTCTTTACTAATACTAAATCTAAAATAATTAAACAAAATCAGAGTAATGTAGTTTATAAAATAAACTGTAAACACTGTGATGGTTGTTACATCGGTCAGACGAAACAATATTTAAAGAAAAGGTTGTATAGCCATAAGTATTCTTTAAATAATGATTTCGGTGCAATGACCGCTGTAACAAAGCATTACAAAAGATCTTGGGCATTACTTTGATTTTGAAAACACAATTATATTAAAAACAGAGAATAATTATAAAAAGACTAATATATGAAATGATAAATATACAGATAGACACTAAAACTATTAATTTCAGGACCGATATTCAAAATTTAAGTAATGTATATAGCAATTTGTTAAAATGACATTTGCATTTCTTAAGAAGGAAACCTTTGGCTAGGTTTTTAAATTTGGTTTTCCCTAGTCCTTGAACAGAATTGTTAAGGTTTCGACAAAGATTTTTTGATATAAGGTTTTACTTAATTTGCATGTATGTTTACACATTAATTTAGTTTTTATAATTTATATATTTATAAAAGTTGGTTACACATCCTCTATATCAAGAAATCCTAGTCATTAGTTATTTTGTTGATAGTCCCAAATAAAAAACAAAAGTTTGTTTATATATTTATCTAGTTATATTTTCACTGACGAAGGTGTTCCGAAAACGTTTGTAAACGTTCTGAAAATATAACTATCGTTCAAACCAGCCTTGTTTTATTGACCTATTAGTGGTAGAGATCTATCATATAAGATAGTATTTTATGACATATGCTATAAATTCGAAGGAAATTCCAATTAAATTGAGAGAGAATGATATGAAACAAAATGAAAGAATAAAAAGAAACATGGGGTAACTTGTTCCTATTTATATCAAATTCCCAAAGCGTGGTGATCCACAATAAAAGGGATGTTTATAGAAATTTACCAAGTCGCAAAGATTGCCTCCCGAGTTTCGTGCGTAATTACGCGAGTGTGCCACACGGCGCGGCGGCCGGGACGCGAGTGAATCGTACGATTTCACAGATAAAAGACAAGAACTAAATTCTTTGCGAAATTCGAAACTTAATTTGATAATTAGCGTTCTACTAAATTGTAGCATTAAAATAAAACAATGCCACAGTATGTACGTCACATTCAATTGGCTTTCGATAGACGAGAGTACAGATAGGGCGACATTCGTTTGTAATCCGTTTAACACCATCGTCTCAAATGAAAAACTGGTATTCATCGACATTCCAAATAAGAGAAGAAGTATGCTGGATTATGGAGTCGGAACGGATGTGATTGGTGGAGAATATTCACAAATAGTTCGAAAACGGTTTGCGATTCTTATGTTCTGAATTGGCCCTGAGTAAATACCACTTTCTTCTGTACCTCAAGTGAAGCTTTGCTGATCAACACTTTGACGAGGCTTCCAACGTGGGAAACAACACTAGTTATCCTCACTTGAGACTCTCTTCTTTGACGAAGGAATGAAGAAACTTATGTCAGAGGTGGCCAAATTATTATACTCACACAAATGTTTTTATGTTTTGGATTTTTAGCGAGCAAATTAAAAAAGTATATCGTTGATGGTTATAATTTTATTTTTAGTAATAGTAAATATACCAGATAATAAAAATTAAGTATAACCAAAAAGTCAGAGGCGTTTAGCTCTTATAACGACTTGGGCGCGGCGCGGCATGCTCTTCCTGGAGTTTTGTGCCACACCCTAATAATGTTCTCAATTAGCTCAATTTCGTTTGTGATGATCTTGTTTAAACAAATTTCAGTTTTTAGGACTGCCCAGACGTTTTCTATAGGGTTTAAGTCACGTGAGCTGCTCTGCCAGGTATACCCTTGTTGCGAAGGTATTCCGCAATAAATTTTTCCCTATGATAAGGCGCAGAGTCATGTATGGAGGTAATATTTTCATTAGGGAATCATCCTGCTAACTGTGGAGCCAGTATTTTCCCCAGGACTTTCTTATAGTGATCATGAAGCATGTTACATTGGACGTAATAAGACCTACCAGTGCCTTTCCTGTTAATGGCAGACTATATCATCCAACTCAAAGGATTCTTGACACGTTCCACGATGCAGCCCTCATTACATTCTTTACATTTAGTAGATTGCCGAACAAACTCAGTTTTGCCTAGAAGTGTTTGTATGGAAGACTCATCCGAAAAGCAAATCTGAAATAATTTTTATTTTGTTTATTTATTGATTTATATGGATAATAAAGACGTCTACAAACGTTACTTCTGTCTCCTTCTGTCCAATTTCGATGCTCTTCAGCCCAGGAGAGGCGCTTAGCCTTCATGGTAGTGGTTAATTTTGATTTCTTTTGGCATCTACAGTAATTAAACCCCATCTTTGAAATTTTGTGTCGATCACACTTGGTATCATCTTCTTTGTTCCTTTACTTTTGTTTTAGAGCCTCGATTATAGACGACACTGTTGTAGGGTAGCGCATGGTACGCTTGGGAATCGAGTAGCGAGATTCAAACGCTTAATTATAAGGAAAAGTCGGATTCCTGGAAAAACAACTTCGGATTCTTGGACCAAGACCACGCATAAGCACACAATTCCCTCTCGGCAAAACAGTTTTATCGAACAAGCGCATTGACGGTAGGAAATTGATTAAAGGTAACACATCTCCAGTCTGTGGATAAGGTGAAAGCAAAGACAACGGAGTTTACGAGAGAGGCGACGGCTTACGAGCCATAGCTTTGATTTGAAGAATGCAAAATATATCTGAAGCGCATAATAGATAATAATAATAAGGTCAAAAGGACATCGTCAAATACACACAAGAAATATAAGCATAGATCAGGTACAAACATAATAATACAAAGAACATATTGCACTGTAACACGTACATACACACAACATTACAATACTGAAAACAATAAAACACAAATATGTAATACATACTGAGCAATTTCTATTTGTGATATTTCTCAAAACTATAACTAATTAAATTTTTTCAAGCTCTCGCAAAAATTTTTTTGATCTTTCAAATACAAGTGTTTCAATGGGTTTGGCAATCCATTGAAGGCCTTGATTGTTGCAAAGTGCGGACTACCTTAAAAGACTTAGTTCTATGCCGTATAATTGCTAAATTTTCTGAATTCCGTGTTATCATATTAGAAGCTGATATATCCACATTGGGTTTAAACAGTCTTTTATCTTTAGTAATTTTGCTGAACGATTGCACTTGAATGAGCGGGCGCATTGTAGTGGTGAAAGAACACCTTTTCTTAACCATTCCAGGGTGTTTTTCCTGAATTGTTATTTTCATTGTGCCCAAAATTGTTGTGTAATATTAATCTGTAACAGTTTCACCTTTTTAAGATAACCAATTTGCAGAAATTTCCTTTTGCGTCCCAAAAATCCGATGCCATCACCTTTCTAGCCGAGTGAATGGTCTTTTGATTGCATTTTTGTTTCTGACTTGAATGCAGATCTCATCCGTGGTAACAAATCGTCTCTCGAAATCCGTTGGGTTCCTCGTGAATATTTCCAAACAATGGGCTAAGGTTCGAACTTGAATGCGTTTTTGCGCCGACTTGAGCAAATGCGGCACTCATCTTGCAGAAAACTTTTTTAAATCCAATTCATTATGTAAAATACGAAAAACTCGTTCATAATTGATGCCCACGGGCTCCTCAACTTCACACACTTTTATTCAGTGATCTGCCAAAATTACGTCAAGAATGTCTTTCACAATTTCATTTCATTTAGTTCACCACTTGTGTGCGTGTAGCCAGGCATGAATTCCGAAATCCAAAAACGGAAAATGAAGGTGATGAATCTTCAAGAACGGCATCTAACCATGATTTGATTTCCGTTGCGGTTTTCCCTTTGAAACAGAAAAATTTGATGACCACTCGAACTTCGTCTTTATCCATAATTGAAAACACGAAGAGGTACTTGCGTTAAATGTTTGTCAAACCTAGGCTATGTGACACATCAATTTAAGATTTGCAGTCAAATGATACGAAAGAGTTGACAACACAGCGACATAAAGTATTTGGATAAATAGCAGCGATTCCGAAAGCTTGTCAATCTAATCCAAATTGGCGTTGCGGATAATCCTATCTTTAACTAACTCTAAACCACAGATTTCCTTAGTTCTCGTGAGTTCAATTCATTCTTTTGATCTTGAAGTTCCTCTCTACTTAGCGTTATTGTACATCCGTTATATCGTTTCGAACCACACAATTAAAATGATCATTGCCTAAACTGATCATCGTTTTCCTTAAACATCAATAGTTACAACACAAAAGCTATAGCTCTTTAGTGTTGTATAACAAACGAAAAAGATTTCCTGAACTAACCACAAGTTACGGAACAGCAATGGAAAGGTAAAGCGTACGCAGGCCCAAGCGATTCTCATTAACAAAAACTCAATTCTTTACAGTAATTAGGGCATGAGAATCGACTTAACTGTGATTGGAACTGTTCATAGCGAACTAGTCATGTGTACAAGTTGCAAATCATAGTCCGGGCCGTCCAACAGTCACCAGATTTCCTATACAGTAACACACGCGCTCGTTCTTGTGCCGACGTCCATTCTAACCTCGAAAACGATCCGATTTGGCAAATTCCAGATCCGTACTCGACGCAAAAAGTCGGCAGTATTCGCAAGAATGCGAAGACGTGGAAGATTCAGACGCGGACATTCGAACTAGATGCGGATTACGTCGATAGCGATCGTTCGATGTCATCATCGCCGGTTCCTTTTTTCTTCTTCGACTGCGGCTTTTTATAGTTAGGCAGCGAATTCCCATTAAAATCTAATTGTTACGCTTTCTGATTCCGGTCCGATGCGAACGCAAAAATTCGCCGGACGCGTCGAGGATGATGACTAAAGGAAAAAACGGCGAAACGACGCGAAACAAATGATGAACGGTTTATCTTCGCCGCAACGACGGTTTTAAATAGTCGCGTAAAATATGATTTCGTCTTTGGGGATTTCGGTGTTTTTAATGCCGATTTAATTTGATGATTTATTTGCGAACAGTTTGTTAACCTACTAGGATTGAACCGGCACTAGTCGATGGACTGTAAAAGTGCTACATTTGTCAAAAAGGGTTTTGTTTCTTTTGTTTTGTTGTCGATGTAAATGAAGTAAATTTCACGTAACGGTGATTGATGCAGAAAAGGCAAATGAAACTATCGTTTCCGGTTTGCACTTGAAGAAATCCCCGAATAGGTTTTTGTATCCTCAAGTCGTCATCTCAATTTGATAGAATAGATAGAAAACCGGTAACGAAAAATAAGCTCAAATCGAGCGGTCTTTACCCTTACACCACCCTCCACGATATTTTGAATCGAAATGAAGGCACTTGGATCATGTTATCTGCATTGTCACTTTTAGTGGAAAGCGATGAAAAAGATGCATAATCGGAAGGCTTGTTAAGGAATACATTCAACAATTAATCTGCAAATATCGATTCTGACTGAATGCAGCTTTTAACATGGGTTAACCGATTAGTACCCGCTGTACTCATTTGGGTATAGTTTACCGTACTAAAATGAGGACCGCGGGTACTAATGGTTTAAGGGAAGAAGGTCAAGCCATTCTTTATCTATTATTATTTTTAGTTGGTTTTTGAGCTATCCGTGGCTCTTTCCATACACCAAACATCATTATCAAAAGTAGCAGATACCCTCTGGTGAGAAATTTAGGGAATTATATAGAAGAGGCTTTTCTCGGGCTGATAAATGTATGGCTGCCATTTACTTTTTAAAGATTATTTCATGTAAATGTTGCACGCGGCTACGCCGTAGGTGGTCAATCCGTAAGCTCCAATTTTGGCATACTTTTTCCAGTATTTCGGCCGGGATCTCACCAATGGCAGCTGTAAGGTTGTCTTCCAGGGCTGGAATTGTGTACACGAGAGACTTCACGTATCCCCACAAAAGATAGTCTAGTAAGGTCAAATCGCATGATCTTGGCGGCCAATGGACTGGTTCAAAACGTGAGATTAATTACTCACCAAACTCTCTCAATAGGTTTATGGTATCGCGTACCGTGTGGCATGTGGCACCGTCTTGTTGAAACCACATGTCCAACAAGTCCAATTCTTCCATTTCGCGCAAAAACAAGTCGGTAATCATCGCACGGTACTTTGCTCCATTGACTGTAACGTTGCGATTTTCATCGTTCTTGAAGAAGTACGGTCCAATGATGCCGTCGGCCCACAAATCGCATCAAACAGTGCATCTTTCAGGGTGCATTGGCAGCTCTTGAACTGCCTCTGGCTGCTCTTCACGGCAAATTCGGCAATTCTGTTTGTTGACGTACCCATTGAGCCAAAAATGAGCTTCGTCGCTGAAGATAATTTTTCGATAGAACAGTGGATCTTCATCCAACTTTCCTAAGGCCCATTCACTAAACAAACGACGTTGTGATACGTCACCTGGCTTCAGTTCTTGCAGCAGCTGTATTTTGTACGGTTTCATACCGAGGTGCTTACGTAAAATCTTCCAGGTGGTCGAATAACAGAAACCCAATTGTTGACAACGACGACGAATTGACATATCGCGATCTTCATTGACATTGGCTGATACAGCAGCATTTTCCTCGGTACGCACTCTTCGCATAGCGGTCGGTGGATTAATGTCCAATAAAGTGAAGCGGGTGCAAAATTTGGTTACAACAATTAATAGCCTGTTCGGTGGCTCGATTATGACGACCATAAAATGAACGTAATTTACGAAACACATTTCTCACACAGCACGAATTTTGATAATAAAATTCAATGATTTGCAAGCGTTGTTCGTTTGTAAGTCTATTCATGGTGAAATGGCAACTCTTACTGAGCATTTTTGACATTCCCACATGTCGGGAGTCTTTTTTTACACTGAAAAAATTTACACTGAAAAAACAAATAGTAGAAAAATCACCCGTTAGGTAATTAATACCACCCAATTCACCACATTCACAATCGGCAGATTCAGATATATTCATTCGGTGTAAATGTGAATGGAAAAGACCATGGCCAAATCTCAGTCTACAGATCGTAGTAATAAAAGATCTGTTAACAAACTGGACAACAGTAAACCAAGGATGGCTGGGAATATCCGATTGAACCATAAATAAGATCTACCACGGAGTGGAGAAGAAGCTAATCAATATTTTTTCCATTTATATCTGAGTTCCTTGGTCAATTTTTGATATTATATTCTGGTCTGAGTCTTCCTAACTTAGCTAGCGAATCTGTCCTTCATTGGGGTTAATTCCACAGTATCAAGGGGTCCAACACAAGATGATATTAATGTTATTGGAATAAGCATTCAGTAACAATTCTCTAATTCGAAATATAAGAGGGTTGTCATTGCAAGAAGAACATTTTTCAATTGCCATAAGGGCGCTCTTACAATCAGTGAAAATAACATTATTTAGAAACTTATTGGAACGAATATAAATAATCGAATTATAAATACCAGTTAGTTCTGCTGTGAAAACAGAAACATAATTGCAAATGGAAGCAGAGAAAATAAAATTAGTAGACGGAGAAAAGATACCTAAAGAAGTAGAATCAACGTGAGAGAGCTTAGAGCCGTCGGAACAGAAACGATTAAAGTTAAGCCAACGGTTCGAAACAAATTCGGTGAAAGCGGAATTTATACCCGAAAAGGAGGAAGTATGTGGAAAAAAGGCTATCGTGAGTCTTTGGAAAAAATTAGCTCTGTATGGTTCTGAAAGAATTTCAGACCATAAGACGTCTTTGTATACAAGTATTTCCGATAGACAGGTGGAAATGAGAGGCATTGAGGAATGATAGTGTCTTTTCTGTAAGTTGCCAAGTAGAGATTTCAAGGAAGAGATGACTACGCTGAACGACTCAGATTTCTCAATAGACATCGCTTTGTTAACAGACGAAAAAGATTCGGAGGAGGGTCCACTGCTTCTAATTGTATTAATTGTAATAATTATCAAGCTTTGGAATTGGATTTTATCTAATTTATGAAAGCAGTTGTTTGAGCAAGACGTAAACAACGAGTATCCATATTCACGTCTGGATCTTATCAGTTCCTTGTAAAGAATGAGGAGCATCTGAGCATCACAGTCCCACCTCTTCCCACATAACGAGGTCAACAGATTAATTTAATTAATAATTAAAATTTTCTGGCAACTAATGACCAATTGAGAGATATGGAATCTCCAGTTCAATTTCAAATTAAATTATAGATCCATAACGAACTGATGCTTACGACGAACTTAGGGAAACGAAACGACTCCTGGTATAGTAAACGCGTAGATGGAGGCGAAAATTCCCCTCTTTCTGAAAAACCAAACAACACAGGATTTGGACCCAACCAATCTCCCACTTCAATTAGGGCGTTATTCATTTGATGCCAAACAAGCGAAGAATCATTATCGTGAGAGTAAATGACTATATCGTCCCCATATTGGAGACATTTAATATTGGGATTAATATCTTATTCGAAATCCGACATATAAATATTATATAGCAACGGGCTTAATATGCTTCTCTGAGCCAAATCAGCAAAAGATGTCCCACACAGTGGAGAGCCTCTTAGGGAGACGATCTTTTCAGAAGTCAGTTGCTTGATACAGTTTATAATTGTAAGAAGTAGCCTACTCGTAAATAGTCTCTCTATCACTGTAGAAATAAGCAGCTGAAATGTAAATCTATCTTCTAGTATTTTGTCTTTAAAAATAACTAGGAAGGCAAGAACTAACGATGTTATGTCTTAAAAAACCGACAAAAAGGAGAAAGCCCTGTGCCATCAACATCATCGAACGATTTCATTCTCGTATCAATTCTTCAGAAAGTTATTGGATTTGTTCCATATTTTACACGCTCGCTGTATATACTCAAAAAAAATTAATACACATACATAGACATACAAACAAGCGAGTGCTAGACCCTCGGCTATGGATCGGCTATGGCTCGAGGAGCTCGAAGAGATCGATCGAATCGGCGACGTCATAGTCCAACAATGAAGTCGCTAACAAAGATTAATGTTTTCAAATAGAAGTTGTCACTTTTTCCACGGTATTTTTTCTGCCCTTGTTGGTTTCTCTTTTCGTTTTCGTCTATTTTTTGTATATCACTCGTTTATTTGTTAGATCAGGACGGGGAAGAACTGACAATAAAATCTAATTGTTTGCTTCTTAGTAGATACGAGGTGCAATAAAAAAATCGTTTCATAACCTTATGGTAACTAATAGTATTTTTCCATAAGGATAAGGACATTTCAGAAATCTCAGGAATTGGGTATTCTTAATTTTGCTACGATATCATTAAATTCATAATCGATATTGCTCAGTACAGAAGTAGAGAAAATCATTCTAGTAGTATTAAATAAGTAGAGTTGATCATTATGATGATCATGGCATTATGAACCTACCAATTCAATAAGAATAGATTTATAATTGTCTTGGGAAAGACAGATATTTATTTATATAGAGTTATGTACGTGATTACAACTGGAAATAAAAATTCAAACGTCAAAATGTTGGGTGTCGTCTCTGAACATCTATGAACAATCCGCATTCAACGCTACTACCAGAGACACTTCGCAAATAAAGATGGCAGGTTAAATTCGATGACCGCAATTTGGTCTATTGCGCACATGACGTAATATGTACTTCTAAAAGTGAGGCCGCCATACTTATACGAGGGGCACCTTTTGTGTCTCTACAAACTACGCTCAAATGGCACTACTGAGATGTATCATTACTAACTTCGTAAAATTTGACATTTGTTATTGTAAAAAGAGAAACAGCCTACAAATTTACCAAGACGTTTGTTTACAGTAAACGTTTAAAAAAAAGCAAATTTGTGAAAGAATGGAAATTTTACGTGAAGGCATTCGTTGGATGATTCTTTACAATTTTAGTAAGGGCTAACTCAACAACAATTTATACGATCGCTTCGTTCAACTTTCGGTATTGAAGCTTTATCCGAAAAGACTGTTTACAATTGCTTTGCAGAATTCTGTTGTGGCCTTTTGTCCGTCAGTGATAAATTGCGTGAAGTTGAACTAAAATCCACTGGACTGGAGAAATTCGTCGTGGTCGTGTGTTTGTTCGTGATAAATTGCTTGAAGGTCGACCCAAATCCGTTGTGATTCCAAAAAACATCGGCGCTGTGCGCAACATGATTCAAGATGATCGCTATGTGACTTGCAATGAGATAGAGGCATTTTTAGGTATATCGAAGACTGCAATACATTCGATTTTGCATGAGTATCTAGCTGTTGAAAGGATCTGCTCTCTATGGATTCCGCATAACTTAGCCGCAGTTCAAAAAATCAGAATATTAAACAAAAATGTGCGAACAGTAGTCTCTAGTACAAGAAGTTGTTGAACCCTTGAAAACGATGTTTTTGATCTCAAAAGCAAACTTCAGAACGGGCAAAATGCGTATAGAATTGGTTTGAACGCAAGCAAAAGTGTACAAATCTTAAACACGACTATTTCGATGAGCAATAAGATAGTTTGTTCCAAAAAACTTGAAAGGCGTCCTTGGTATTCATGTATGGCTGCGAATTATGAACATTGATACCAAAATTTGAGAGCAAAATTTGGGCATGCGAAATGGAAATATAAAGAGAGAGTAAGACAAGCAGGAAAAACTTAAGGTAAAAAACATTATAGTACGATAGTAGTAGCTCAATAGATTAGATGGTTTGGACATGTCATTAGAATGGAAAAGACCAGGAACGAAACATTTGTGTTTCTTCTTCTTGCCATATCTCCTCGTGCACATTTTGGGCATCGGATTGCGATGCAGTCCACATATTCTTTCACTCGTTTCTTCCACAGTTTCTCCTCCATTGCTTTCGTATTCAAGTAATTATTGCATTTTGACACTTTTTCTGCCTAATTCCGATGTCTGACTTATTCATTTTCTGTTTTTGGTCAACCTTATTGGGAAAAGAAAGTAGAAGAAACAAATGTCAAAGAAAGGCCGATAACTAACGTAGCACGGCAATTACCAGGATAGTGGCAAATAAGGGGGTCACTTGAACTCAAACAAAGGATATGGCTAAAGACAAATAAGTATGGAGAAAGATAATTACGTCTACTGCGAAGCTTGAGAAGGTTTCAGGATAATAATCCGAAGAAGACATTGCTAGAGATGACAAAACTTGGAATTATTCATGTGATTTTGAAATGTAAGAACATTGACGGCTTGGATTTACTTACTGTTATATTTACACTATCGTGGCCAATGGATTAATATTATTTATATATTTATTTATAAGTACAGAAAAGGATTTTTGGAGGGAAGAAAAATGGTGAGATATGGTAAAGACAAGGAAACAAAGGTTTGGAACAACTGTACGGAGGACCAAATATCATGCAATTCATCAAGGCGCAGAGACTTAGATGGCTAGGATATATACAAAGAAAGGAATATACTCGCATAGTCAAAGAAAATACTATCCTTGGAGCCAACGACAACAGGAAGACGAGGTCGACCCAGAAACAGATAGTTTCAGACGGTAATCTCTGATCTTCATGAAAAAGGAATAGAATTAACAAGTTACGTTGCAAAATCGCCGCGCTACTTTTGTTTAATTTCGCGTCGAGAAATCGAATTAAATCTGTTCAAAATGCCACAATACCACTTTAAAACATCGTAAAACGTTCCCTCTCGCTATTCTCACAAAAGATGACGTGCTTTTAGCTTGCAAAGCCTCGTTAGACACGGACGGGTAGCCTGCATTGTAGCATCGATGCATTTCAGAACGGCGTTTCTTGTTTTCACGTCAGAACCGGCGACACTGTATTAAAATTAAACGTTAGTAGCGCGACAAATTTGTGAGTTTTAGTATGCGCTGCCGGACAAAAGGGGACTAAATCCCTGGATAAAAGTCTACCAGTCGGGGATCTTTTGTTTTGCAAAAATACGAGAACGTTATATTCGATGAGCAGGGATATTCGACAAAAATTGCTTATATGGTGGTAGGTGATAATGTAATTTATAGTTAATTCTTAAAGACGGCTTTGTATTCTATAATTATTTCGAATCGCCGTGAAAGAGGAATATCCACAAGATATATTCTGATTGACTGGCCGAGCCCTCAAACACAAAACGTCTATAAGCGATTTAATTACTACATGTTAGTTTAAAGCTAGTTCCAATATGATTAAAATTTCACGTTCAAGCATTAAGAAATAGACAGATAATATGTTCGGCGACAAAGAGGTTTCTCTATTGTATACACATTGGAAAAAATAAATTCCTTAGCTGCTTTTTAGGGCCATTCGTGCTAGGAAGTTTCAGTTTTAGTTTGAAAATGGGTCAAAGGTGAGGATGAAAAATTTTGTTAAATGACTACGCATGAAAAAGATCAATCTTTAGATTCTTCAGGTAGGTCCCATGCCGAGCTATCTTGCGCATTGTCGAATCCGATTGTTAGATCTTATAATACTGTGTTATAGTAATACTCAAAAGGGTTAATTTTTTCACAAACACACACAACACTAGGTAGTTATCTTTATTTTCCGTTAAATATTTCTCGAAATTTCTAAATATAATTTGTTATAATTTATGCTCTTATATCATTAATTAAGAGCTAGGCGGGTGCAATTTTGTTTAAGAAATTAACTAAACACCACCTTTTAACCCTAGAATACTAACGCTACTCCGTACTACGTTAATACTAACACGTTCTTAAAGCAGTTTAATAACTAAATATGCTTTGTTTATGTTTTTGCGCTTGTTCAAAGACTATTGAAAAAAGCGCTTGTTGAATTTGGTACCGTTAGGCTGCTAGATGCTTGCGTAGAAAAATAATAAAAACAAAACTACACGTAAAATTTACGTGGGTTAGTATTTTAGGGCTAAGTCCAGCCATAGACGTTTAATAGGAGAAAAAATGTAACTAGAAATAAAACTATTAATTATTATAAAAAGCGTCGATTAAAAAATAGAAAAGCCTTGCAACCATTCAGCAACATCCATTCAACACTTTCACATAACATGAATTTCTAATAACCACTGGATATAAATAACCAAGGATACCTGGACAGTAACAATACAGGTTTCTATACCAACGTTACGCCTTGGATGAGTTGAAATCATGTGAATTAAACTTTTCGTTTCGTGGACAACGAAGAAATAATGTAGTGTAGTTCTGGTTTCCGGAAAAAATAAATAAAGTTTTGTTTGGTTGAAGAAAATTGACAAGATAGATAAGTCAACAAAAAAAGTTTAAAATATATTTGGACCAAAAGGGTTTTAAAGGAAGTCCCAGTGAATAAAGGAACCTTACCGCACTGGAGAAAAAGAATTTAAAAAGGAAAGAATCCATAGAAATTAGAGCCACACGGAAAAAAGATGTTAAGAGAGGGAAGAATCCGTAGGAAATAGAGCCGCGTCGAAGAAGGAATCTAAGAGAGAAGACATAGGACAATCCATCAACGAATAAAAGAAATTACACTCACACACACACACGACACTCACACACACACACGACACTCACACACTCACAACACTAGGTCCAGATACGTATTTCGGCAACTAAGTTGCCATCCTCAGTTAAAAACTGAGGAATTCAGTATCATTAGCGAATCCGGCTAATGTCCAAGACGAACACCACACAACGAACACTGTACAACACCAAAACACTGCACAATTTTCCACTGAGGATGGCAACTTAGTGGCCGAAATACGTGTCTGGATTTTTCAGAAAGGTGTGGTAAGGGCAATTTTATTTGTTTTATATACCTTGGAGTTATCTTTATTAGACAATTTCAGGCCATTAAGCCAATTTTCTCTCTGGAGGGAACTTCAGTAATATGTGAAAGTTGAAGCAAATTGTCCTGTCTCCTTCGCTCCTCGTGGGATTACACAGTAGACTATCAAATACGGACTTCCGCGTCAACTTATTATCTAATAAAAAAATCTAATTTCAAGTCGAAAAAGCTTTTGCACTACCTTAATAAAACAAATTAGACCAAATATGTACAGGACATCAAAATTATTTAGTTCCAGCACTTCTTAAAGACGCTTTGAATTGTAAGAAGTTAAAAACTTCTGAATAAAATTTCAACTTTGAAGCGAGGGGTGCAGTCATATTTCAACGAGTCCTTGCTTCAAATCAACCGTTGTAATTTATCACTGACCCTTAAGGAGCACCATTCACTGTAACATGTGCTAGCACCTCATTTTGAAAGAAATAAGAACTGATGATGCCTCCACCATTTAAAGTACACCACGTAGTTGCTTTTTCAGGATGCATTTGGATCCGGTATATTTCCTATGGATTTACATACCCAACAAACTATTTGCTGTAACTATAACGAGTGGCGAGGTGTTCTGCATAACAACAGGTCCATCAATGGATCTGAGTGCAGTTTCTGTATCAATCCTTGCGGCTGAAACTTCGAAAAATGATAAAGCCCTCGCCAATTAATCTAGTGTTTTTATGGTTGTATACAACACTAAAGAGATAATCCTTGTACTGTGGAAACACTAACAACACCTGACTACAGGAATTTATGCAGCGAATATTATAGGAGAATAGTTATTTCTTTTAAATTAATATAATATAATTAGTTCGAGTGCAGTAAGGTATTTTCCGTTATCTAATTAGCATTATTTGCAGAATGGATGTTGGTAAGAAACTGTGAGGAACGTGTTCGTAATTTATCACATAAAACATAAAAGGAATAGTAATGTCTGTTTGATTTTATTATATAATAATAAATTAATAATATACGTAACAGGAAGACACGTAACGGGACAATCTGCATAATCGAAACCATTTGTAAAACACGTTCGCCGCACATTCCTAACTCTTGCGTTAAAGGCATTTTCCGTTACGCACGGTAATTAATAACAAAAACCCTATCAACTCAGCCGCGAGACTTGAACTGGCAAACACACAAAGACACCTTAAACCATATCACCTAATGCACGATCAAAAATGTCTAAAATAAGCAAAGTCCTCAAAGGAGATCGTACGGCGCGAAGATGTTAAAAAAATAACAGCTACAATTAAATATAATAAAGTGTTTAATTATCGTAAAAGAAATATTCGTGGCGTTCTTCAAACATCGTATCCAGCGTTCCTAAAGTGTTAAACAAATATTTCCTCAAGCGCAAAGCATGTGCGGTTGTTAGTGGATGATGACGGCTCTCTAACGACGTCCGATGCCTTCTTACGTGTGAATATAACAGTAGAAAGGAGGAGGCATACATGCACGCACACACAGGTCGCGTACCCATACGAAATTAAAATATTCAAAGCTTATGTAAATAAAAGCGAACTGGAAAGAAAGTATCAAGTCATGTGTATAGGTGGGACCGCTTCCCCCGAGTCATACGAAGTGGGTTTTGGATAGGAGAAACGCCGTGGAGATCCTGGAGAGGACAATAAGAACAGAGTCGCTTAAATAATTAGACAAAGGTATCGTCAAGAATTTGGTCTCAAATCGGCACAACGTCAAATAGTTGGATTCAAAATTACTGTGAAGGTGCAAAAACCTGATTTTGCTATTTATTTCCATTTCATTGTTCTGTCTTAATCTTTGCGGTATGACGAGATACTATGCATTTCTAGCAACTAAAATCTGTGTTTATGGTATTGCCTCTAGCCGCTTGCGAGTATCTACAAATTAAACATCGAACGTTAAAATAAGCCAAAATTTACTCAATCTAGAGTCACAGCTTTATTAAGCTCGAGTACTTTAGACATATTGCTTTTTAAAAGTTAATTGGCTGCTTTCCTACCTGTGATCCACACTAGAGAAAAATGGATAAAGCAAAGCAGACTTTAAGGTTTTCTTAAAGTCTGCTTTGCTTTATCCATTTTTGTCTAGTGTGGATCAACAAAAATTCAAAGTGCATGTAGCGCAGAAATTTCTCCAAAGGTAAATATCAAATGAAACGAAAAAGGAAGGCTTTGAACAGCAACATCAAAAGTGTACTGCTCTATAGCTCAAAGAAGCGAAGCTAGCGAAACACGTGTCACCGATTTTATTATAAACAATTGTGTGGTGAGCAGACTGCTACATGCTCAAAAGTTTCAATTATGCGAGATCATACCCCATTAGGGAAATGGACAAATGCGTGATGAGAAGTATACATACACTTATTAATAGTGTCGAGTATCGTAGCGATAATACGTGTTATGAATGGCTGATCTTATTGGGCAATTTTGCAATATTTAGGGGAATTACAAACATATCTTACAGTGGATTGTTTACGTTTTCTGTGTATTAAATTTTACTGCAGATTAATAATTATAATGGCTACACACCCCTAATGGAGTCACGCCACTTGTGAAAGCCTTCAAGATCTATTTTTCTGGAAAGATCATTCCCATCTCCTCGTTTTATACCTCCTTGGTGATATTTGTCCATAGTTTCCTCTCCGATGTGTTTTGATACCGGTTGCTAATTCCTGTCCTCTTTAGATTTGCTTTAGCCTCCTGTAACCATGTCGTTCTAGGCCTACCACGTCTTCTCTTTCCAGCAGGTTTCTCAAGTGTTCAGTAGATAGTTGCAGTTGATGCAGCCCACCGTACATGGCTCAACCATTTTGGGTAACTATGTCCTCTTCTGTTTCTTTCAAAATTTCAAAGTTTATTCTTCTCCTATATTCATTGTTGTCCAATTTGATTGGCGCCAGTTACTTCTTCATATTTTTTCCCTACATTTTCTAAATCCTCCTCTTGTATCTTTTTTGTCATATTGGTCGTTTCTGCAGCATACCTTAGCGTTGTTCTTATAATTGTTTGATATATTTTAAGTTTAGAAGCAAAGGCCTTACTTTCTAAGGTTTTTTTGATGGTATGGTATGCCCTGCTTGCGTTTATTATTTCCTGTTGAACTTTCATCTGTCTCTCTCACCATCGTTACTCATGATTACTCCTAGGTACCTGAACTTAGCAACCTCCTCCAATGTGTATTCTCCCAACTCCACACCTCTTTCTTCTACTGTCTTGTCAATTCTCATTATTTACATTTTATTCTGGTTAATCTACAATCCCATCTTCTTCCCTTGCTCCATTATCTCCCTCAGCATTTCTATCATGATCCTCCTGTTATTTGCTACATGTGCTATCTCATCAGCGTAAGTAGTTGTCTGTTCTCCTTTAGTTCTCAGAGATTTTTTACCAATATTTCTTAAAGGTGATTGCAAGGACTGTGGTGTAATTTACTGACACAAATATCACATCGGTAAACTCTTCACCACACAATTGTTTATAATAGAATCGGTGACACGTGTTTTGCTAGCTCGCGGCAAGCATTTTCAACAACCGTATAAACCGAAGTGAAGCTAGCGAAACACGTGTCACCGATTTTATTATAAACAATTGTGTGGTGAGCAGACTGCTACATGCTCAAAAGTTTCAATTATGCGAGATCATACCCCATTAGGGATCCAGCTTTAAAAGTCAGCAAAGAGTGAATTTATTGAACATAAACCTAAGGGGGAGAAGAGCTTGCATATCCGATATAAGAAAAGACATTCTACGAGTTGTTGAAAATTCCAGTTAGCAGCGCCCAACAAAGATTGTCCTATGCTTTAAATTATCAAAACGTCAGGAATAGTTAGCAATGCATCAGTCTTACCAGGAAGTTGTCGATAAGAGTCACACATTGCTAACTTATTACCGTGTTTGTTGTTATTTTCTTATCGGAATTATGGTTATGTATAGGTATAGTTGATGAAGAATTTTCCTCGAAATCCTCCAATCTGGTGTGGTGTGACAGAGATAGGATTGCAACTGGAAGATCCTTAGCCGGCAGTTTACTCTCGGCCGTTTCAAATATACGCTTCGATATAATAGACGTAAGTTTCTTCAGATCTGCAGTACTTCTGACCGATAAAGTTATATGCAAAATTTATTTATGTAAGATTTCCTATTTTTATGTTAAATATTTGTATATACATCCTGATAAAAGCTACAATCCTATGAAGTAGTTCCTGGACATGTTCGAGGTTTACCTGTTGGATGAACAACTACCAATGGCGTGCACGTTTAACAGCCTCTTAGTTACTATGTCCACAATTAGAGCAAAATCCAACTTAGTTAATGCAAATCAGCGGATATCAGATTTAATCTTATCCAACCTTGATTACATAGTACGAGGAACATTGCCGCCCATTCCAGAGGGTTTGCATCACCCTGGCATTTTCATAGACATGCTTCCATAGTCACAACCCTTTCCGATTACTTTTCCTGCGAACACTAACAGGCGTTATAATTTCAAGAAAGTTAAGTACCACAGACTTGACGCCGAGTTCGCGGCTACTAATTTGGATTTTATAGATCATTTCTCCGATGTTAATGCTGCAGTTAACATGTTATATGGTAAAATCTACGGTATTATGGATCTGTGTATTGCGCTCCAAGCTCGACGACCAAAACAGAATTTTCCAATATGGTTTACCCCTTTCATACAAAAAAAGCTTCCAAAGTCTCATTACCGTTGTAAATGGAGATTGAAGCAAAGGAGTTATTTTAATCTTCAGTTTCAACGCCTGCGCAAAAACAGCAAACTTAAAATTGTCAAAGCTTATCACAGTTATATCACACATAAACATCCAACATATCCAAGGAGAACCCAAGATCGTCCTGGTATTTACCAAAGTAGACACGTGTTGATTCAAGAATCGTTGGAAAAGTTTTTATCAGAGATACAGGAATTGATGAGCCTCAGCTCATTGTGGATGCCTTCGCCTCAGTTTGCTTAAATGTTTTCTTGCCATTCGTTGCCATGCCTTCAAAGAATAAAGAATTGCGTCACAGCATGACAATATTCCCAGCTTTATACTGCGCTATAGTTTTCGCCGACGTTTTATCTAAAACTTTCAATTTGTCCTTAAAAACTTCTCTATTCCGATTCACGGAAAGTAGCTAGCATTTGTCGTATGCCCAAAAAGAGTGATATTGCTGATATTAATAACTACAAACCAATAGCCATTTTGCTAAAGTTTTTGAGGCGATAATCTAAGAACGGGTATATAATGATATCAAATTATTCTTATCCCACTCAATCGGTATGGTTTTATAAGCAAAAGGTTTATGGTCATCTACTTGGTAACCTTATCCCAAGACTTGTGTGAAACACCTGACGATGGTGAGCAAATGGATGTTGTTTATACGGTTTTCATCCGTGTTTTTGACACTATCGATTATACCATTCTGGTGACAAATATGAGTTCCTTTGACTTTAGTCGATCATTACTGGTATTCCTGGATTCATACCTACGTGTTAGAAGTAACAATATTCACTGTAATAGATACAAATCAAGGACTTTTACTTCAACTTGGAGCGTGCCAGAAGGGTCTAATCCCTACTGCTTTACTACTCAATAGGTTCATAAATGACGTGATTAGATCCATTACTTGCATTGCTTTCTTTCACCACATTTGCGGTTTATTTTTCTATTTCTTTCCTTTGTTCTCGAGTTTTTCATGTTTGTCTTTTGAAAGTGCTCTACGACTGCTTTCCTGTATCCTCTCGATCTCCTACGGTTATGCTTTAATTTCTTATTAATACTAGGTCTCTCTTTTGCGGATCTCTTTCCTTCCTTGACTCCTTCCTCTCGATTTTTTACATTTTGGCCAACGAACAATTTATCCCCATAGGTCTTCCTAAATTGTTCCCTTTGGTTTTGCTGATAGTATTCTTCTAGATCTCTTACTTTACTTTCAAGTAAGTTATCGCATGATTTTTGATCTTAATTTAATTCAATTACTGCTGACGATTACCCATTACCTAATTAAAAAGGAGGTAATCACAATATGCGAAATCTCTGTATTCATGTTCCTTAATAACTAAAAAAAGAAAATACGGTGTAGAAATAAACCAGCAGAAGACGAAGTATATGATAATGGGAGAAACAAAGGAGGAAAATGGAAACCAGTTGCAGATAATATCACAAGCAGGGAAGAGATACAATTTCGAAAGAGTCACAACTTTTATGTATTTGGGAACGATACTGGAAGAAAGCGGAAAGGAAGACCTAGAAATAAAGAACAGACACTCCACAAGGGATCAGAAGTAGGGAAACTTAGCTAGACAGTTGAAGTACTTATCGAGAAAAACAAAACTCCGAATATACAAAACTTGGGTATTAAAAAATAGAGAAAGAAATGCTAGACAGATGGGAGACAAAAATATTAAGAGCTATCTTTGGAGGGAAAAATACAGAGGAGGGCTGGACGAGAAGAACAAAGAGAGAATTAAAACCTCTGTACAAGGAACCAAGTATAAGTTCGTTTGTCAGGTTGCAAAGGATACGGAGGTTGGGCCATATGGAGAGCATGGGCAGAGAAAGAATGCCAAAAATAGCATTATACAGAAAACCTATTAGTAAGAGAAAGAAAGGAAGACCACGAAAAGATGGCAAAAAGTGTTACAAAAGATCTTGGTAGAGTAAATGTGGTGGATTGGAGAGCAATGGTGCTAGACAGGCAGGAGTGGAGATTGGTTATTCAAAGCTTCCGGGAGAAGCAGGAAATAGTTTAGTTCTATTGTATCTTATATGATAGATCTCTACCACTAATAGGTCAATAAAACAAGGCTGGTTTGAACGATAGTTATATTTTCAGAACGTTTACAAACGTTTTCCGGAACACCTTCTTCAGTGAAAATATAACTAGATAAATCCACCGAAGAAGGTGTTCCGAAAACGTTTGTAAACGTTCTGAAAATATAACTATCGTTCAAACCAGCCTTGTTTTATTGACCTATTAGTGGTAGAGATCTATCATATAAGATAAGTATCAAAAGGTCAGGAAATATATATATATATATATATACATACATTTATTTGTATTGTATTACAGAGTAAATATTTTGTTGTAGCCCAAGGCCTGCAAGGCCTATAGAGATGTATAATAATAATAAATCTCGTTTGATTCCCTTTCTCAGACAGTTTCTTCTATGATCAATGATCCAAGCCCTAACTATTTGAATTCTGATTACACCTTCAACTATAATAAAAACCGGTATTTTCCGTAGTCAAACATCGTTTTTTAAACTTTTGTTCTTGAATAATATGTTTCGATTGTTTTCAAAAGAATCTACACCTACAATATTCCGGTGCCAATAATTAGCGTATTGTTCTTGCATTGTTACAGTAGGCGCACATACGAGCAATTGCAAGGTTCTCCCCGTCTTTCTTTATAACCTCCTCAGATACCAACTGTAAGTGGAAACTTGATAATGTTATAATTGCAGCGTTCGTAGCCGTAAACCAAGTGTTCTTCGAATAAATTTTACGATCGTCTTATTGCCACTTCGGCTGCAGAAAATTGAGTTTTTCACCTTCATTTGCAGTTAATGCCATTTCACGCAGAAAGCGTGAAAGTGTGACTTATCGAGGCTAATTGATCTCTACCCTGAGACGATATGGACAGCTAAGAATAAATATAGATGTTAAAAGTCTTCGCAATACAATGTATCCGAAGTGGTGGTAATAGTAATGTTATAGCAGTATAGAAGAAAAATGTTGAAATCGAAACGTATAAACTCAAACCATAAATTCGCTGTGAAATCGGCGAATGGTATTTACTTTCCAATCATACAATGTATTATTGCAAATCTCGAGAATAAAGTAATAATTCCTACAATTGTCGAGTAAATATTAGTTATATTCTTCCAGGAATGTAGCATGTGCTGGAAAGGTTTATGAAATTCTTATCACGAAGGAGATGCGACATTTTATGCGACATTTCCGAGGTAAATTTTGTTTTAGTCAGGTTTGTTAAGGCTTCTACAACTTCCTGAATGTTCTTGAAATTTAATTAGTGTTGAAAACATTTTTGAAGTGAAAACTTCTTTAGCACCGTTGTGAGTGATTTCAAAATACGATGAAATGACAAAAGCGACAATAAAAAGAAACATATACATCTATAGGATTTATTACCGTCGAAATTGCTATTTTAAATAAATAAAATTTATTTGAAATAACGATTTTTCCCATTGCTACTTACTTTGGTCAAAGCGTTCTGTGTGTATGTTTGTACGTGTGTTAATACGTGTGTGTGCGCCTGCGTATTACAAAGCTTTGGTACCAATACTATGATAAATAAACTCTATAATTATTCCACTCCTGATACTGCATTCGTCTCATTCTCTCGCAGTTTACTTTTCTGAAGGTTTCACTTCTACCGCGTGTGAACTGCACACATTCTTTTTTTCAATTCAGGTATCCACGAAACACACAATTCGAATATAACTTTTATGTGGTTTAATACGCGGGCTCTCCTCTTTCCACTGAGCCTAATCGATAATACATTATATATGTATGTATTGACAAACCACATTTATTTATAAACTTCCAACGTACTCGTCGTTACAGTCAATACCTTTCAGTATTTGTGAGAACAAATCTTCAAAAAAATGTTCCCAATTTTCCCGCGTTAGGTTATTTGTTTTATTTTTAAATTCGTTGACCTTCGTTGTCGGACGATGTAAAATGTACTAGAGTGGAAATATGTCCAGCAACTTAAGGAAAGGGGACTATTTTATACCCTCTATTGCAGCCCACTCAATCAAAGAACCAAAGTGGCGATTGTTGCCTTTTCATCATAACAGTGTATCCATATTTAATCATCTGTAGTGATGTTGGTAGTAGTAGTAGATCTTATTCTTTTGAAGTGGCATCAAATTGTTGAGAATCCAACGAGAGCAAGACTTATGTTGCATTCATTCATTCATATTTACTAAATAATAACAAAATCACTCAAAACCATAAAACTTATAAAAATCTGAAAAACAGTGTAAAAGGATGAAATGATCACAATTGTGTATTAATATAAGCACATATAACGACTAAAATAAGACAAACCCAATATCAAGAAAAATACTACAGCAACAAAATACAATCCAAGAATTCATCAAACCTATACAACGTTTCTTCTACCAGTGCCAAACTGAACCCTGTTAGTAGTAGTAGGGATGGAGATGTGGCATTTTATTCTATATTTTGGAACCGTCATTTTGAGCAGCTCTTAATCAATCGAGTTGGTTTTTATATCTTGTATAAGAAAAATGGTGTGTGTGGCTTACGTACGTCTGAAGTGAATACTTCCGCTCGCACATCATACGTTCCCTGTCTCTCCTTCTGTTTCAGACAAAGCAAGCGCGCATCATAATCTCTTGTTTTCTTTGTCTTTTACACGAAGCGAGCGCCTGGCTCCGCCCAAATTTTACGCTCTTACGCTTACGCTCACGCTCGAGCTGGTCCGGTTTCCCTTAAAAAGTATTCAGTTCAATAATGTGTATCGCATTCAAACTGAATCTATTCTATTTCGGTGGACATATTTTGTTTGTTTCGAACAACGAGATTCCGTCGCCTGCTAAGCAGTAGAAGTTGGCGTAATAGGCAGCTTATGCCTTTCCATGCGTAGCAATTATCACCGGTCCAATTATGGTGTAGATGTACTAGCTTGTTTTGGGTCTAGGTCTGCGATGTGAGTTTCTCGGGAGAAGTTTATTACCTGCTTCTAGCCCGAAGTACCTGATTTGGATATAGAATGGTTTGTGAATTCCTTACTTAACACAATCATCCTTACATTTTTTAAGCATCGCTGAAATCTGGATGCTATTTCCTTTCGGCTGTTTATTGCGTTCTTCACCATTGCGACTCTTTTAAAGATTGTCTCGCGTTTGAGCAGCAGCCACCTACAACTTCATTTTCTTGGTAAACGTAAAAATTCCTCAGCAAAGTAATCACATTACAATGTCTGCAGATCTACGATGTCGTAAATGTCGACATATAAATTCAACAACGTCACCGATCGATACATTCTCTTTCACACCTCCAAGGTCGCACCATACTGGATTGTGTATTCATTTTTAGTAATTCTTTTTCCAAATCAGCGGACCTCTATGGAATACACACTACGGTCAGAAAGTCGAATAATGGATATTTTTATTTTTCGTGGACAGACGCTTAATTTTTGTCAATTTTTTAACTAAATGAAGAATAGGGCTGGAGTTACGTTTTATATCGCTTAATAGGTAGGATTATTGCGAATTCCATTATTGTGAACCTAGTGTTAAGGATACTAAAGAAAATATCAACGGTTTAAGGCAGGATTTGAAAGTTTTAATCATTTCTTCCAAATTTCTCTTCCTTTTTCCTTCAGTTTCGATACATCAAGTCCCTTTCCCTTGAATCCCAAACTACGTATATACTTGTAAAAAATTACAGATTTTGTTGAAATTTAATTAATGCTCCTAAACACATCGTGTTGATAACAATAAAACGTTTTCTCTATTCTTTGCTACGGTAGGTTGTTATATTCTCCTCTGATTCTCAACTTTACAATGGTTATGTATACGCCATCATATGTAACCACACATAATAAATTTTCTCATGACCGTTTTTCCGAGAAGCACAGAACGAAGAAATTGGACACGTGAATCAATTATTCAAATACGTACGAACCGAGTGAATAGCTAAGTGTGATCGCGAACGAAATATATTTGGCTACTCGGTATTGTTCTTTCGCTGTGTTAGCAATCAAGCGAGATAAGAAACACGTCGTCTGCCTGGGAATGCGCATGGGTACGTTGGAAATATTGTATTTTATGCTTTCGAAAAGGACATTTTATACGGCGATTGATTTTGACGTGTTTTCGTTAAAAAGCAACGATGCACGGACGGAAATGGCTGCAGAATATTTGATGGTAGCATTCTGGGCGAGCAAATGATTGCATTGGAAGGGCAAGAAGGATAAGTATCAAAGGGAAATTGAAAAACTGAAGCTACTTTTGGGACTTTTGAAGTTGTTAAAAAACTAAGAATGAAAAAAGAATGGTAACAAACTGTTTTATTCTCTGAAGTTGGTATCCCAAAAACATGGTCTCTGGAGGTTTCGACAGCTTTTTGAGGGGCTGGAAATTTTGGCATTTCCTTGCACCAATTAACAGAGGCCTTTCTTTGAGCTTAGGTCATATTATGCGGAATACATAGGGAAAAGATCTTTTTCACAGCTTATAGTTCATGAAAAATCGAATTTATTGCAGTTTTTAATATATCTCAGGTGGCCTCTATCTCACTGCAGGTCACATGCTGATTTTCTCTCATCCCTCAGTCGCCTTTGGTTGAAATTCGCCCAATTCGTCATTGACAGATGCAGGTCCACTACGAAATTCTGCTAAGCAATTATAAAGAGATATTTTCTGATAGTGCTTCATTAGCTAAAGTTGAGCGAAGTAATTCTATGAATTGTTCTTGAGTTAGGCTTTTACTAACTTCGTAAAAATTATTCAACGGAAACATTCACGTGACATTTCCATTCTTAACAGATTTGCTCTTTTTAAACGTTCACTGTAGATAAACTATTGGGTCAATGTCTAGTTGTAAGCTGCCACCGTTTTTGCAGTGACAAATGTTAAATTTTACGAGAATTGTAATGACATATATTAATAGCGTCAAATCGTGGTCGTTGGTTAAAGGGACTTCTTGTATTTTCTTTGGGTTTTCAGAATCAATCTTCGATCTTTTAGTATTCCTCTACTTCGTCATATACTTTCCGTTAGATCCCTCAAAACTGCTTCTTCCCCGGATGGGCCAGATTATTTGATAAGATGGGGGTATAGCAGGCGAGGGAAAGCTTGTGTTGGTAGGACAAGGAAGTTGAGTATCGGAGGAAAATAGAAAAGACGGCTGTTAATTTTCCTGGTTTTCCGAAACAAGCTTTTACCTTCTAGGATTTCTGTACATCTCTACTTTAATATATTTTCCTCTAGATTCTTTAAAACTGCATACGCCTCCACTTCTTTCGATCCTCACTTTGCATTCAACCTCCTATCTCCTACAAGCAAGTTCCTTTTCCCAACTTCTAGATCTACTTTACTTCACTTTATTCATGGTCTATTTCTTTGTTTCCTGCCTTTATCCTACAAATCCCTATTAATTTCCTGTAAAAATCGGCCATAGTTGCTTTTCCCACCTCATTCGCTGCCTCCCTTTGGATCTATTGATGTAAGAAGCCAATTTCTTTCTAAACCTTGGATACTGCTTCTTTTCACACTACTCGTGACCTTCTCTTGAATCTTTGGCTTTGTATGTATATGTTTCTTGAATTCCTTCATGTCAAATTCTCTAGAATTATTTTTTCTATATCGTTCGCGGCTTTCATATAGGTGTCTTAGTCTTCCAATTTCCTATCTATTCTTCCAATAAGCTCGGCCTTCGTTTTAATTTCTTGCTTTTATGTTCTAATTTCTTTTCCTTGTTCTTTCCTAAATCATTCATCCCGTGTCTTTCCATCGTATCCATCATAATTTCTTAGGTTCGCTTAGGCTATTCTCCTCAAATTTTCTATGCGCGTTCGTCTACAATCTTCCATAATGACTTTCTTCCACCCAACTCGTGGTTTCCATTTTGATCTCTTGTTTTCACGCTTCAATTCCTTATGTCGTTTCGTTTCAGATCTTCTTCGAAATCGAAAATAGCTCCTCATGTACATATCTTTCAATCCCTTGTTTTTAGTTACATATTTGTATCGCCTTCTCTTTCTAAATTGTCCGCAACTGCTTTCTTGCTCAGGATTTGTGATCCCATTCTCGTTCCATTGCCTTTGTCACTATTTTTCGTACGTATTTCCTTCCTATATCTTCGTTAACTATTACCTATCTCCGTCACAATCATGATATCGCGTTCGATTGTTTCTTGTCTCCCTTCCCAAATCGTCTATAATTGCCCTTTTACACCTCTTACTTGCTTTCGATTTACATTTATCGCTTTTATGCTGTAGTTTCTTTAATTTACTTTCCACTAGCTGCATGACGTTATCTGTTAACTTAGACCCAGAAGGTAAGATATCTTAAAGTATCTGGATAGGAGATTGACGTAGGGGAAGCACACCTTCACAAAAGGAAATAATTTTGACTCCAAATGATACAAATGTCATGCTTTTATCCTCTAAACTTTACACGTTTCCTTTTTCGAGGTTTCCTTACATTCACCTCATTCGTGATTTTTTCAATGTCTTTGTTTTCCAATTTCTTGCGTCTTCTCTTCAAAATATTTTACAACTACATTGCTCCAAATTTGTCCTTGCTTCTCCTGGGTCTTATTCTTTACATTCCTGCATCCAAATCTACCATAACTGTCTCCCTTCACATTATGTGTGGTATCTCCTTTGGTCTCTTACTTTTATGTTCCAATTTCGCATACTCGTGCTTTTCAAATGTATCATAGCTGCTTCTGTTTACATCTTTCGGGATTATTCTTCGATTTGTTGTCCAATTTATCATGTTCTCTCTTCTACAATCACCCACTACTATTTCCCCTATCTTGTTCGTGATTTTCATTTCGGTTTCTTTTTCTTTTCGTTGTCATATCTTCCAACCCTGCCTTTCTCCAGTATATTCCCAGGCTTTCCTTGCGATCTCGTGCTTCTATCCATGAATGTCTTAAATATCCTATTTCAGAATCTTTCATAATTACGTTCCTTTGTATCGCTCATGAATCTGTTTGCTATTTCTTAACTTATTCCTAGTTCCGTTACGTATTCTTTTTTCCATATCGTGCATAGCTTCCTTTCTCCATCACATTCGTGGTCTTCCTTATGATATCTTGCTTTCATTCTATAATTTATTGTATCTCCGCTCTTAAAAGTACCTTTAACAGCCTCGGTATATCGTAGACAAAATTCGAGGTTGTCATTTCTACTTTTGCATTTCACTGGTATTTTCTGATACTGAGAAGCGTACCACATTCGTAATCTTCGTTTTTATGTCTTATTATCAACGATTAATTGTATTTCCAACCTCCAGAACTATGTGTCCGGACTCAATAATATAATGGTTTAATTATTTGCACCTCTTATACCTTAAGCCTCAATCATCTTAAAAAAATACCACTATACTAACGAATTAATGAAAATTTAACGATGATCGTCAAATCATGCTGTATATATGAACTATTTTCGCGGACGTAACTGTTTCTCGCGCGACATAACAGTAGCGAAATAACTACAAAACAGGCAACAGATGTCACTCGCGTCGTAAATCAAAGCTCACTTCGATTTCGACGTCAGTTGCAATTGACGGGGCCATAAATTATGTATAAATTTTTTGAAATTTTCGAATTACGGGGTCTCGCAAATTACTTTTTTTCCTAGGGCCTCATTACTTATAATTCCGACGTTTTGCGGCTGCCGGCGGCGCAACGGGACGTTGTTTTTTCACAATTATTTAGCGCGGTTTGGAGTGCCGCACGGTCACGTATCGTACGTTATGGCCTTTGACTTCTTTTTGGACGTGTTTCTTGAAATCGTTGGACAATTCCGCCTTTGTACTTTTAATTATTTCGTAACTACGAGTATGACTTGTTTTAAGAGGAGTTTCACTTGCATTTTCCATATAAATCAACATATCTTTCATAGAACGTTTATTTATTTTTTTTTCGGCTACCGTTGCCGTTTTACAACTCTATTAAGTCTCGTTTTCAAACAAAGTAGCAGTTTTACAACGGTCTTTACAGCTCGACGATTAAATGTAAGTGTTGAAAAAGTTATGCAAGCAACGAACGTGTACCTTTCGCCCTATAGGCTAAAGAAATTGTTAAAGAAAAAAGCCAACTTCGGCGTTGTCCTTACGATGCAGTTAATTTCGGTTTTAATGACCTATTCACATATAAATCATTTAATAGGCTGTCACGAGAGGAAATTGCAGTCCTCCACATATGTGTGCCTTGTATGTGCCGGTTCGTAAAGGACGAGATAGGTACACATACATAAATATCTGGCACTTGAGGCCTATTAAAATATGATTTATTTGACGATTTTTATAGACGGATTCTTTGCCATTTATGTTTGTTGCTATAAATTAAAAAGGAATTGTTTTGTTGTTCGATCGGTACAAATAAGAAGAATAAATTTGTTGCGGATAATAAGCTAAACGCAGTTTGTTGATTCAAACAACGTGAGCATAATTATTGAGGGATGAAGAAGAGTTGTGACGTCTATTCTGATGATAATATTGAGCATCTACGTATATTGATGAAGTGTCAAATCAATTGTAAATTAGTTTTGCATACGAAATCATGCAGAACACACTTGACTTTCACAAAGTTTACATAATATTTGGACCAAGTAATCTAGAATGCTGCAGGAGTAGATATCAACAAAGCTTAGCTTACTATGATAACGAAGCTGATACCTTCTTGTGCAGAAGCACCACATTAGTCCATCTTTGGAGAGCAAAGGGCAGAGTATGAAATGGTATAAAATTTGCAATCCACTAGAGGGAAATATTTCAGAAGCCAATCATCAGCAGGAAAATTGGGATTTGCAACCTCTAGTAGAGAAAGAGAGAGTCAGAAAATCAAGTTTTTGGAATCGGTTCATTCCATGCCTAATTTCAACCTTGCCCGTCCTTTGAATTCGGTGCCACCTAAGGGCGACATTACGAGAAGGTTGATTGGAGTCACAAACTGAAGGAAGTGGGCATGCGTGGCTGGTTGCTTCGTGCTAGTACTTATACAACGATAAGGGGGTGTTAACAAATTTTAAGTTTATAGCTGTATTGTAGATAATACGAGAAGCGCCCTTTATGTTTTTAGAAACGATCACCAGTTAGCGCTAATGATATGTATCATTAGTCATTATTATTTTCATGAAATTTGACATTTACTGTGAAAACACTGTTAGCTTGAAAGAATGGAAATTTCGCGTGAAGGTTTTCGTTGGATGAATTTTTATCATTTTTCCAAAGTCCTAACTCAACAATAACGCATAGAATTGCTTCGTTTTACATTTGACAATGAAGCACCATTAGAAATGACTGTTTACAATTGCTTTGCAGAATTTCGTCTGTGATAAATTATGTGAAGCTCGACCAAAAGCGATTGTTATTTCAAAAGACATCCATACTGTGCGCAACATGATTGAAGAAGATCGACATGCGGGTACTAGAGAGATGAAGGCTTATTAAGCATATTTAAGACTGATATACATTTGATTTTGCATTAGCTGTGAAAAATATTTATTCCAGATGCCATTTTAAAACGATTTGAAGGGTTGCAATTATTTATATTTTGTTCACGAATTGTCAGAATAGCATGTATAGCATTTCTTAGCCTGATGGTACGTTTTAGTGGCTGACGTTTACTTCGGATACTAATTTTTCAGTCAAGTTTCGAGTCTGTGGTTCCGACTTTAAGTTGACAACGAATCTAGAGCTTGCCTGTTGCGTCGGTATCGTATCTACATTTGCACCAGGGCTATGAAACTGGCATTACGAAACTGATGACAATAAGAGTTAATGCTTTTATAGCCATGCTTTAAATTTTCGCAGATATTTGCAAGAACCGCGTTAATTTGTAGGAGGAAAAATGATATTCGTTCTGTATTGTGTTGTGTTCGCAAGTTGTGGTCGAAGAATTGGGTTCCGTAGAATATAAGTAATTTAGTAAGTATAAATTTTAAAGAAGAAAAATGAGGTCGAAAACGTCAACAACGTTTCAAATTAACGTTTTGTTTTATTCTTATACGTAATAATTTGTTGTCAGCGGTTTGAGCGCCGGCCAAAGCTCGAGTTTTCTGATTACCTCATAATTTTCATTTAAACCCAAAGTTAAGAACATAATCACGGTTTCTACTTAGTTCTAAATTATTTTTTTCTTATTTTCACAGTGTTATCATCAGAAATTCTCACCCAGATCTAGGCTGTTTGTAGCCACCCGAACCCAACCCGACCACAGATACTACTTTGTTGTAATTGAAAATAAAAGTGAAGGTAGGTGCTGCTCAACTTAGCTCTTCTGTGGCTAGTCCCGTTGAAAAATTTGTTATTCTTGACGTGTTGCCTTCTGAAGCAATTTTCACAGCGGAATTTGTTAAACAAATTGACGACATTTTGTTTGATTCTCTCAACAGTTCTAATCCTGGTTAAAATTCATAAAGAATTCAGATGTGCAGTATCTGATAATTCGCTCCATTTGGAATTTTGGAAAAAATTACTGACAGAATTGGAACATTGGGAATTATTGATCTGGTAAGTGGTGCTGATGTTTCACATCAGTATTCATTTGTGAAAGGTTGGCTAACGACAATCAGATCGGCTATTTTTCCTCTGGCACCACCTGAAAGATGTTGACGGGATTTGATTATTTGAATTCAAAGAGCCTTAATCAGGACCCGTTAGAGAATTTATTTTTAAGTATTCCACAGCAGGGTGCAGCCAACACCAACCCCACTTGTCATCAGCTTGCTGCTGCCCTGAAAACTATTGTTGTAAAAAAATTAGTTTCTCCAACAGTAAGTGTTAAAGTGAGAGTTGCACGCCCCTAGATGATCTGACGAGTCTTCTGAAATGTGCTGAAAGCTATAATTCCAATGAAGTAACAGAGCAATTGCCACGATCAGAAACGCCTATGGATTCTATCACAAAAGACCTTGGTGACCTTCTTGTTGAGGACACTCAAGGTCGGGCCTATGTTGCAAGTTGGGTGTTAAAAAATATAGATGTTCCTGATTATGATAATTGCCAGAGTATAATATCCTCTGGTGATGTCACCCAACTGTCACATTCTAATTTCATTTACGGAATTTGAAAACAACCAGAAATTCTTAAATAAAAATGGTTTCCAGAAAAATTTGGAAACCACTTTTAACAACGTGTATTTTGAACAAATTCATTGCACACAGCACAATTGCGATAATTTGGTTTTAGAAAAGTGTGTTCCTTTTCTAAAACAAATAATAATAAATTTTGCAGGGACAAGCACATGCGAAAAGCTGCATCTGATGGATATTATCTCAAGACGAGGAGGTTGAAGAAAAAGTAATTTTATTTATTTATATATTTAATTTGTTTTCTTGTTATTTTTTATTGATGGTGCAATATGTATTTATTTAATTTATTATTTTGTTACAGAATATTTTATTTGTTTTCTATGTTTAATTTATTTTATATTTTTATGGTTATGTCTTTTAGAATGTATTTATTTATTTCACAATAAAAACGTTTATTTTCAACAACTTTCGTTAATTTGATTGTATCAAACATGTAAATGTATTGCGCTTACATGTTTAGTGGAATCAAATTCATTTTGATTTGAAAGCCAGAATAAATATAGAATCAGGAAATAGATAATTTCAAAATTTATTGGCGTTTATTTTGCCACTCCTCTGTCAGTGAGCGCTGTGATTTTCATTGCCAAGGTCTAACATGAGGACTTTCATTTCTTTGCCCCTCGGCCTTCATTCCGGTTGGTACGCGGGAAAGATGAAATAGGCCGAGGCCCTGTTAGTCCCATGCTGAGCAAGTTTCTGTAAGAAACAAAAAAAAATTGCTCGAATGGGAAAAATCTTTTAAAGTCATTTTTGTTGTATGAAAAATCACATTTTCTAGGTTCCCTCATGTCTGAGATAAGGTTAGTCTGTGAATATCATCGTGATTTTCTCCACCTTATTGGAGCGTGTTTTACAGCTCTCTTGCAACATTCAGGAACACCAATTTTAGTAAAGACTTGAGAAAGTACTATTTTAGTCGGTTCGCGTCTACATTTCCTTCTTAGTTTATTTGAAACATCAGAGAGCGCCAATAAAATCAGTAACTTGTCAGGTAAAACGTGTTTCTGCTACGAACACCACCCAATATTCTTACAGATGTACAGCTGCCATATGCAGTGCTATTTTAAATATCACTCCCAGTATATTTGGGTTTCACACGTGAAAGTTACAGTTTGTAACTAAACCTATTACTTTGGACATTATTTGAAAAAACCAGAAAAAACAACTGATTCTACTTATTTCTTCTCCATACGTCTACAGCAGAAGTGGCCAACAAGTCGATCGCAAAATGACTTTTGGTCGATCACATGTGGCAGGAGACGATCTCACACGTGCAAACGCGATGTCGTTTTGACTGTTGCTACCAATAGTGGCGCGTTGAAATGAATGTCTTAAATGCCAATATTTCAGGAGGTAGATCGCCATAAATTTTTTTAGAAAAAGAAATTCCATCTTACGTATACAGGAGTAGTATCTAGTCTAGTCTAGTCTATAGGAACCACGGGTGTTCGCAGAGGGGGCAAACGGAGCGCTTGCCCCTTCTGGATCTAGTAAAAATTCCGCAAATTTCCGCAAGTGATGAAAAGTCATATTTTTCATCCTTAACCATGGGACACAATTGTCCTGTGGTAACAATAGACTATTTTACTAAACTACAACTGCACTACTGTTACCATAATACTATGTGAGTAATCTTATCCGACGAAACTGAAGATATTGCTGGAACTCTATTCCAGCAGGTTTGCTGTGGTATTAGATTTGATGACAACAAAAATATTATAACAGAAAATTTCTTAGGATTTGCAAAACTAAAAAAGGGAATAGTTGTGCTATTTTAAATAAATATACGACGTACGGTTTGGATATGAACAAATCCATTGGACAAGGATATGACAGTTGTCCTAGTATGGCAAGAAAGGCAGCTGGTGTTCAGGCCCGAATAAAAGATATATATCCAAAATGAATCAGAAGTTCAGCAAACAATAGGAATTATTAAATCTGTAGTAACTTTTTAGGGAAAGTCCAAAATGAAGAGCCACGGTGCCAACAATTCCTTTATTTTCAGAAACTATATGAACTTCAGAATATCAAAGTATATTGGTTTTTTGAAATAACTTTTAAGCATTTTTAATCGATTAGAAGAAATGTCTATGAATTGGAAATAATCAATATATCAGGAAGCGCTTTGCTTGCTAACATCATACGCCACCCCAATGTTTATCATTTGTTTAAAGATAATAAAATAAATAAAATGTTCTGTTGTTCTCGAACCAATACCAAGAAAATTACAAGGCATAGGTGTAGATTTATTAGCCGCTTACCAACATATTAAGACTTGCTTAAAATAATATGTAGGGAAAAATTCGAATAGAAAATAACAGTAGCAATAAAGATACCTAGGCGATGTTCCTTATAGAAATAGAAAGGCAACCGTCCTTGAATTATACCTGAAGGGTATTATCGACAATCTGTTTTTGTCCCATACTTAGATTCTTTCATTTCATCTTTAGGATCAAGATTTTCATCAGATAAGGAAATAGCATTTTCAATATTTCAGTTTCATCCCAAAGATATCCACAAAATAGATACAATAGAGTTCCCATACAACGCGAAAAAAATAATCGAAAACGACGATTTGGAACGTCTAGAAATGCAAGAGGCAACTATGGTGATATGAGAAATGGACAATTCTTCCTTCGACTAATATTCCCCAAACTTTATTGGAAGTTTTAGAGCAATGCGAGTTTTTGTTTTCCTATTAGTTTTGCAATAACGATTGTACTGTTGAAAGAAGCTTTAGCACTTTAATACGGCTGAAAACATGTCTCTGGTGCATGATTTCAGAAATGTGTTTATCAGGTTTGTGAATGCAGGGAAAAAATAGAGGAGGAGGGGTAAAGAAGACATTTGTTGATAATATTATAAATAAATTTGCATGCGACAAACGTCGAAGTCAATTCTTGTAAGATTAGATTGAAGATTGAAGATATCGAAAGGATTATGAACTGTATGTATTCATTAATTTTATTTCTTGGTACTAACTAATTTCTGTACTTGCTATATGCTTTTCCAGATAGGGTGGAAGCCGGGATGCAGAAAAAGGAGAGGAAGACCGAAGGGTACATGTCTGAAGGAAGTGGAACAGGATATGAGAAGGACACGGAAAACAAAAACCTATGGAAGAAATTATGTGAAAGAATATAATCGGAAGAAGGGGCTGATCTCCCAAATTGTAATGATCTAGAGGTCCAACTAGGGAGGCTCAACCCCTTTAGGGGTGTATAACCGCAATAATAATAAGAATATGCTTTCGTATTGATGTTCATAGTTTTTTGAAAGGGCCCAAATAAAATGAAGCTAGAAGTTCTATACTGCGAGTAATTTTAAAAATATACATTTTTGTAGTATTCTTATGAAGCAAGTTTGACGAGCCGTGCTAATATGTAACGAAAAATTCAATTGCGGGACGGATAAATCTTACGTGAAGGGCGCATATGGCTCCCGGGGACCAATGGTCTGTAATTCAATAGTGAAACATGAGTATTGTATGATTCTACCAGTAAGTCAGGAAATTTACTACCCTTCAAGCTTTGGTCTTGAAGCCTCCACTATTTTTAGTGTACTTCTGAAATGTCGTATGCGTTTACGCGGGCCGGCGGCGCATTCCATTGCGTGTACTTCTGAATTACCACAGACTGAAAATATTGCCGATCAACATTTCCTGAATGACAGCTTTTCTACTAATTCACAACAAGTCGACCACTCGAATTGCAAGGAGATAGAGAATCAACATTGCAAAATCGTCGAACGTTGGCAGAAAATGCTGAAATCGGTTCTTCACCTTCGTTTCTCTCGGCGCGAGTACCGTATGGTCGCGTCGACCGGCTCGATTTTACAATCTCAATTACATCATTGAGATAAATAGAGATCGCTAAGAATGTGACAGTCCGCCATTAATATTCGGCCGACTCGAAAAAGCCCGAACATGACGTTAAACTCGCTACTCTAACGGTCGTCTGCCGAACGCGAAAATATTCATGAGATGAGTCAATTAATTTTCTCCGTTTTCTGTCGGACGCTTTTCTGTTCCTAGGTAGTACATACACACACATATATATATATACGTAGGTCTGTTCGTCTGACGGCCGAAAAGTTGGAAGTGGAAAAGGAGAAGAGACGACCAAACGAACAAACATGTAATGCTAAGATGTTCGGTTGTAAATCACGAATAATAAAGTGGGAATGGTGTTCCGAGAGGTCTTTTGGAAGTTATGGAAAGTTGTCGAGAGTTGTTTTTCGGGTAAAATTTATATAACTTGGATACGGTGTAAATTAAATTGGATGAGATCCTTGTTTATTCTTCCGCAAATTGGTTAGGTGAGTTAGAAGATTTGGAAGCATTTAGAATTCACCAAATTCTGCAAATACCTTGAAATGATAGATGCTCAAAAATAAATGAAAGAAAAAAACACTATAATTTGGTCAATCAGGTCTTTGAAGCAAAATATTGTTAATAAAATCACAGGCGTTGGTCATTTTTATTGTATAAAGCATGTTTGGAAATGTACTGAAAAGGTTTAGAAGCCAATAGCAATTTTGAGGCGAAAATCTATACTGTGATTTTATACATTTATGCAATTTACAACGATTATGTTTGAATAAATCTATACCTACTTCTCGTGGGCCAAAGCACAGAAATCAATCGTTCTGAAGAATTCCTGAGATTTGTACAATTTGATCAGCAGTCTGTGGTTTAGTATTTTTCAGTTTTACAAGTAGAAGTAATGTGTTTGAGACACTTTTACCAACAACTGCAAAAAGCTTTCCTCTCGAATCCTCATGCACTTTCAGGCATCGAATCAATTGAGATTATAACCATACCTTTAGCAAATACCTCAAGTATTTTTACTTGCCAAGCATTGTCGCTTTCGAACGATCCAAAATAATCTTTTCGAATTGCAACCAGAGAAACTGCTATAAGAATTACTTATCTGTTTCCCAGCTTTTCCATAAATTCTCATAAATTACTCGATATTCGGAGGAGTTCTTCCAATCTACGGTTCCAAATTGATTTTGTCGTATAGATGGAAGATCACTGGTTTACGTTGCTCGTTAATAGTGTTGAGATGAAGTTGCCCACAAAAGAAACCTCAATTTCGTTCCCTTATTCCATGACAGAGCAAAAGTTTTTAGCTTCTCCATCAATTTCCATAAATGGGTGAAACTTCAGCGGAATGTTTTTGCAATCTATGTTGTCCCGTGTTGACAATATCATACAATTTGTGTCATACAAAACAACGTTACTTTTCTTTATGTCTCCATTGTTATTGCCGAACAAGAAAAATTGATTTCTCATTCTAGTTTTAGGATGTACGAGCACTGTTTCTTGTTTCAACCTTAAAATGAATCTCTCTTGAATCTCGATAGGCCATAAAGGAAAGACGGGTGAATATATGTATAAAAGAAATGATTTTATTACCAAAGGTAATGCACAATAAAGGTTACTTCTCTGCATAATCACCTTGACGATTGAGGCATTTGTCATATCTGTGAACAAGCTTTGCTTCATAGAATGTTGCCGCCAATGATTTGAGCTCTTGGTTAGTTTGGAAGCGCTGTCCCAAGCCACTTCTTCAGTTCAGGAAAAAATGGTAATCACTCGGCGCTAGGTCGGGACTATATGGTGGGTGTTCGAGAATGTCCCATTGAAATTGCTAAAGAGGCTGTTGGCCTACACGAGCTGTGTGAGGACGGGCATTGTCATGGATCAGAACAATTCCAGAAGTTAGCATACCTCTTCTTTTGTGAATTTTTATGAATTCCCGCTGCGCTCTTACCTTTTGCTTGCAAGAAACGAATAACATATTGCAATTCACACTTCTCGGGGAATTCATAGAGACCGAGACGTTTACGTGACTGCAGCTCAGCAAGAAATGACGGGTTGGACTCGGCAGTGACAGAGCGTGTGGAGGGCGAGATGCGTGGCCACCAATACGCTCACCAGCCACCTGTCGCATGCTCGGTCTTCATACTGTGGGATCGGAGGTTGAAAAAAGAACAGCCCTCGTAATTATAATTTTCCGACTCTGTCATAAATTTGCAAAAATTGCTGAATTTTTGGTGATAGTTAGATACTCAACGTATACGCTATTAGTGACAGCTTATGGCATAACTAATGACCTACATCTTATTTTTACCACTCGTAAAGATTGAGAAACTGCAGCTCAAAATTAGACGGGACGGGGGCATTGTCCTATAAGTATAAAAAACCAACTGGTCACGAGTGACGACGCCTGAAGCAAACAGGAGGAGAAGTTGCGCAAAAGAAAACGGGGTCAGTTAGTAGATGCGTTCACAGCAAATGAAGCCCCAAAAGTTCTATAGGGAGGTCATGATCCTATCACCTTGATTTACTCACGAAGTAGTAACAGTAACACTAGCAAGTTCTATGTGGTCGTTTACCGATCAAAGCAATATAGTTCCTGATGATAATTTAAGGAGATCGACGATCTTCCCCAGGTTTGTTGGTGAGACATCAACTCAAGGTAGTCCTAGATCTGTCATTCTATGTCGAGACTAGAACAATTTCCCTAATGCAACTAATCCCGAGAAATGTTGAGTAGATAAAATGGATCCAGGTAGCCACATCATTTCTTCGGAAGCAAGGACATGTACGACAACCTTCCAGATTGGATAAGAGCTGTTTTTATCTGTTGACCTCTTGGACCCGCCTGAGGCAGGTGTTTGCCCGGGTCCAACTGAACGAGGCAATTCACCATTGGATTGTTTGAGCACTTGGCTGTCACCAAGGTAATTCAGATATTGTGCGCGCCATTTTGTTTTGAACTGTTATCAAGAGGTTGAGCAGGACATCGCACGATAGATAATAATTGGTCATAACCAAGCCTTGTAGATAAGCCAAGTCCAGTTTGAAGTGCCGGCATAGCAGAGGCAAAACGACTTGCCTAGCCTTCCGGAGCTTCTCCAATACAGTCCTAATGTGGAATCGTAAGATTTGACTCTAGGTCAGGATCAGACTGAGATATTTTGTCAAAAACTCCACGGAAGGCGAACCCAGTCGATAAAGATGTCTCTTGGAGGGTTGCGTTTGCGCGTAAATCTTATTCCAACGCTTTTTCCCAGATTGATTTCCAACTTACATCTTTTGGCCCAAGAAATACTGTTGGGGAATACCAGTCCTCATCAACGACAAGATGGAAAGAGGATCTTGTGGCTTCAGGAAAAAGGACTCCTTTTTCAAATATGGTACAACCAATGCATCTATCAACTATCATTACTACCTGTCCGAATCATTTAATATAAGCTAGTGCTTCAAAGTGAAACGGTAGATTCCAATGACTGCAATGCTGATCCAAGAACTAAGTGAGAAGTGTGCTTTTAACTAAACAATGAGCATCCACATTTATAACGTAGTGGTTTCAATGGCTATGGTTGGTAAAAGAATTCAGTTATCCAGCCAAATGTAAAGAGTAAAGACTTACCTTGTTGATAACTGTTAAATTGACTTTACTCGGGCTGGACTGATTTATAATCTTGTGCAGTACCATTTCGTCTATGATCAACCCGTATCGAAATCGGTTCATGTGGATTTACGAAGTCTCAATTCGTTACATCGGAATAAAGCTACTAATCTTTGTATCTTTATTTACTTATTCTACTATATAAGCTGGTGACCTCTTTTTTATTTTTGGATATCAAGGCTATTGGTATAGTGATCTCTAACTGCCTTTCCATTTCCTTGATGGGCAATCTCTGACCTGTCTCTGTTGATGTAGCTATTACACCTATCGTTACACATCATATGCTATCTTCTTCGTCTTGTAGGACCTGATCTCTCTGTTTCCCGGTCATTGTCTTCAGCTCAGCCTTTTTCAGGAGAGCTTTGAACGTCTTCATCTTGTTTGTTCTCCCTATATCTATTTAATTAAACACGATACTTTACGTCGAAAAATGTTTTCTATTTATAAAGTGATTCGAACCAAGTAATTTTGGCTAGTTACAACAAACCACCTTGTTATCCATCTTTGATGACTTTCATCCAAATTATGTTCGGATCTTCAAGCATGAACAAAAAGGAATGCAAATCATTATTTGGCCGATACACAGTCCTTGTTATAATGGTGATTTCCCATTTCTTGTGTTAGCGTCTGATATATTTGACTTTGGCAGCAACTCTGGTGCATATCGTCAACCTATTTTTGATCTTCACGTCTCTTGCAAGTAGTGTCCTGCGATGACGCCTATTATCCATCTAGATTACACGTTCATCGTCCCAGCCGCATCAGATCCTTCTCTTATATTCCTCTGGTCATACTATACAAATATTTCAATTCGTTTCAGTGAAACGAACGCAAATCGCTAGACTTCGTGTCAATTCGGAAACCAAGACGAGAATTACCCGTACCTTTTGGTCTTCTTCTTTCTTTTATTCTTTTGTTTCCATCGCGAATACTTTCAGTACTAATAACTCAAAGGGACCAGGAACTGCAAACCAAAGAATTCGTGAGGAGTTTCTAAATTCATGTCTTCCTCTCCGTTAGTCTTTCCATTTGCTCACCCTTTCCAGTTTCAAATGGCTGCTATATAGAAGTCGTTAGATTTTCACGTCCTTCTTGGTTTTCCTCTTTACTAATTCTTTCCGATTGAAAATATCTGCCATAAAAAGGTCGTGAGATGTTCTGACCTATCTTCACGTCCTTCTTGGTTTTTCCCTTTACTCACTCCTTCTAGTTTCAAATGTCTGTCATATATAAATCGTGAGATTTTCTGACTTATTCCTTAGCCTTTCTTGGTCTCTCTCTTTACTCACTCTTTCCAGTTTCGAACGCCTGCCATGAAATGGTCGTTAGATTTTCTGATTTGTTTTCACGTCCTCCTCCGTCTCCTCTTTACTAACTCTTTCCCGTTTCAAATATCTGCCATATCGACAATTTAGCCATCAAAAGAAGACCAACTAGGACAGGGAATTATTTGAGTTTTTCCCGCGTCCTGTTTGTTTCTTTATTTTGTCTCACCCACACGGCTACGACAAATTGGTTTTCATCTAGTTTCCACTAACAATACCAAAGAATTAAAAGTTGGGTTGCTTTAAGAATTCAACAACATTGAATAATAACCCAGAAACAATAAATGTCGGTTGATGTTGTTAATGTTAGACCACGTTGCCCTTGCTTTAGACAAATATTTTCCAGTTTTCTACATTCTAAGAACTACGCCTTGACTCATTTCAAATATTTTGTTGTGTCTATATTTTTTCTATTTGCTCATCGTATTGTATTGTTAAGGCCTCCCACTTAAATAAGATCCCGATAGTCCGAATTTGTCTTTGGGTTAGTTGAGTGTATTTCAATTTGATAAATTCGAGGGTTATACTTTTACTCGTTTTGAAAATTAGATCGCATTTTGCCGCACGTGTCCTCCTCTCGAGGTGGCTGATTCTTGCCGAAGTCCACAAATTAAGCAAATCATGGTGCCTTTCTTTCTTAGTTTCTTTTAGATCGAGAACTTGGCTTTGATCCATTTGTAAAATGAAATTCGGTGTTATTGTAGATCCCTTTCTAGTTGCTATGGCGTGCTCATAATCAAACTAAATCGAAATAAACTTTCAAATATTATTGAAATTGAAAATTGCTTTAAGGAATGGAACTGCGGCCGGAAACCTTGATATGTTTCTTTGAGTTCCCCTGATGAACTGAGGCTTTCATACGTCAAAATGCAGAGACGCGTCTCGCTTCTTCGGAAAAGTTGAAAATGCAAACATATCTACATTTATTATTTCCCAGTTTGCATTGTTATCATTTTTATTGCCAACATCAGATCAGATCTATAAATTCATTATCATACTTTACATATTGATCCACTTTGGACACGTGTTTCATCTGCAACGCAGACAGTCAACCGTATCTCGTATTGAACACCTATTAATTTCTTTGTGGAGTGCCAATACTAATTCATCCGTTATGATATCGATGCTACCAATCATCAATAGACTCCATCAAAAGCAAGGCAATTAATGAAAACGTTCCTCTTCTTTTGCGGTCGGTCGCTAGACGAAATTCCACAAACGACGTTTTCATAAACCAGTCGGACGCGTATGTGTCTATGAAATCACTATTAAATCAATTTTAGATATTTATGTGGATACCTTTGTGTACGCGGGATAGGACGGTGTGGTGTTTTTATAACCGAACAGCGGGAGGGCGGTTTGTGGTCCTCTTCGTCGGTAATGTAGAAATTTTAGTGTCCCCTCATGCGGAGAGCCGTACGAGTATGCCTCCTCCTTGGACTCTTTTATTTTGTTTTCCGTGCGTTCTTTTCTCGTCTTTTTTTCTTCTCCTCCTTCGTCGTCTCCTTCTTCTTCTTCTTCTCTTTCGGACGTCGAAACGTCCGCGGCCTTACCATTTGTTATTTGTCGATGATGCGAGACCGAGGTTTATGAAGGAATTTTAAATAGGTTGACGTGTCAAGTCGTATAATTATTTATTGTTGTTAGAGGAATTATGTTCTTGCTAAAACAAATTTTGAATACTCGTAAATTTTCCTATTAGAAGTTTGGATTTGTTAGAGTAATCGAATTGGTTCGATTTGATGGAGATAGTTGAGAAAATTTATAGGCCATCTCAATCGTAATAAAAGTGAAATTGATTTTTCAGGGCGGTACTCCATGTTGGTCTAAGCTGCGACGTTCGATCAAAAAGCTGGCCAAACTTCAATCGTAGCTTATTGTTTTAATAATAGTAATAATAATAATAGCGCTTATTATCCAACAGAAAACATTCTAATTATAGGACATATCAATGTATGTATGTCTTATAATTTAGACACAGACATAAAATAAAATTTAAATACTATAACACAAATATATATATATATGCAGTATGTCCCCGGATTGACTTCACTATAAGTATAATTGATAAAAGAAAATTGGAATCCCGTTTCAATGTTTTGAGATTCCTAAATTTTTGATCAATTATACCTACAGTGAAGGTAATCCGGGGACACACAATATATACCAAAAAAGAAGGCAACAAATTGCTGAATAAATGTAAATGGACTTAGTTAAAAAGATTGATGCTATCACCAAAGATATCATTATAATATAAATTTGAGAGTCTACACGTGGTTGTAAGCAGAGATCCTAAATTTGTTCAAGCAAATGGAAGCAAAAATGTTGGAACACTACGAACAGCAATCCCGGGAACGTGGAACATTTAACCAGCCAGCAAATGAGAACAGCTTACAAATCCAAGCACGAATATTTCACGCCGGCTAGTCAATGATTGAAGTCCATTCCTATCCAGGAGATTAGGGTAATCATTGATTCGTCCATTCTGGAAGACTAGAATTTCAAAAAACGTCTCTGTATTTCTCCGATAGTCACACAGGAGAAGCGTACTGGAGTTTGCTGACAACAAATGTAAATGAAGTATATTGCCTTTAAAATTGAAATGTTGAAATATTTTGAGATCATTAGTAAGCGAGTGGTTTCTAATTGCATATGCTGACGGAATGATTTAAATCATGCTTGTATAAATAATGCAAGATCACTTGATGTTCAATCTTTAGTTAGAGTTAGAAGACTAGTCAGTTGTAATATTTAAATTACGTTGAAGGCGTAACACGTCATCCCATGTTTTTATGACCGAGTAAATTTTTAGGTCATCAGTGGAAGCTAATACAGCACAAGACATAGACAGAAGCAGATCATTAATGTACAAAGGGAATAAGAGGGGCCTCAGATTAGATCCCTGAGGGATACTTGAGTAGGGGCGAAACTCGAATGATTTGCAACCATTAGACAAAGCATAACTGGACCGACTAGTCAAGTAGGAACGAAGCAGTTGCATTAATGATACATCCAAGAATATGTGGTTTATTAAGCATCAAATAGTCATCAATCTATGGTATCAGATGCGCTCCTGAAGTCCGCATATATTATACGTCAACTTGTTCTTGTTCGCACAGTGCTTGGCCGATGAACTCAGTAAGAGATACAAGATTCGTAACTGTTGATCTACCACGCACGAGGCTATGCTGATAGGAAAATGTTATTGGGTGCTATATCGATGAATTGAGGACACCTTCAAGAACATTAGCAAAATTGGAAAGAATAGATGTTGGTCTATAATTTTTAATCTGGGAAACTTTGCCCTTTTTTAAAAACTGGTGCAATTCTTGCACGTTGTCATAATACAGGTAAAACAGAGGTACTGATAGCTGGTTAATAAGGAGAGTCAGTGATTTAGCAAATACCAGACGAGGATTATGTAAGAGGAAACCAGCAAAACCAGTCATCTCCAGAGGTGTTATTCTTTGGGAATATTGCTACTGTTCTAATTAATTTATCGTCAGAGACTGCCCGAATGGTAATAACAATATTATTTGTAGAATTGACGACTGCAATTCATTCCAATGCTTTGAAGATCTACTCATTGACAGTGGTCGATCTGCTCCCGGTATTCGCGTGCAGTTCTATTCTCCTCGATATCTTGACGATGTGCTTGTTGTAGGCTATGTTTCTTTATCGTTCCTCTTTAATTACGTTCTACATTTGGGATCCAAATTTGCTATGATAAGGTTCAAAACTGCCATATCTAATTCCCTCTAAAATAGAACGTAGAAGGAACAAAGAATTTGAAACATTTGATTTTGGTATTTGGTTTTACGATGTGGAAAACGTAACTATGGTATGAACGTACTATTATTATTACTATTTATCTAATACATTTCCTACGAAATTTTAGATGTTCTCCTGTTTTCAGGGCTCATTATAATTCTATTTAAAGGTAGTTTAGTCCTTATTGTACTCTATTTCATACTGATTGATCTGTTTTCGCTTTGATACTAACTTTTTCCATTCCCTCCTGTTTGGCACTCGCTCTTGTCACTGCTCTATTGTCATCATCTCCTTGATGTCCGCCTTCACTTCCTCTTTCCATCTTCTCTTCGGCCTTCCTCTAAGTCTGTTATACTTCGGATTCCATTTCGTCGAGTTCTTATGGCTGATACCTTTCCTGTTTTATAATTATGCCCATACTATCTAATTCGCATTGATGTTATAATTCTCTCACTTTTCTTTCAAAAATGTTAAGCTTTTCTTCTTCTTCCGCTGATAATGTCATCGTTTCTGTCGTACATGTTAGTATCGATCTTATGATCGTCTTATACATTCGTAACTTTGTCTTCTTACTTAACTTCTTGTCTCTTAGCATCCTTTTATTGCAGTAGGAAGCCTTATGATCCTTTTGAATTTTGTCATCTAAATGTTGTTCATTCCTTCTGTTTATCTGTTACTGGCTTCTAAAACTTTTGGTAAAAATTAGATGGTGATAAAAATGGAGATCCAGGTCCTACTAGCCCAGTGGAGACGGCGTGGGTACAAGTAGGTTCAAGTGTCTGGAGTCAGAGAGACCCTCCAGCTTCTTTAGTAAGTGAAACCATTGTGGTTTTTATTAGGTTTGTAATTTTGGCTGGTATTCCCATGTCTTTTAAGTCCCTATTTAATTGTTGTCTGTATACATGGTATGATCATCAATATGAGGCAAGAGCTGCGATGATATTCTTGAAGAAACCAACGTATCACGTTTGCACCTGGACGCCAATGAGTTCGGGGGCAAAATATGTTTGGGTTTGGAGAAGATCCAACTATTAGCTTCCAAGAAGATTTAAGAAGGTGTCGCAGGAATGAGGTTTTGACATCGTATTATTTACACATACATCCGTCTACGTTTCCAACTTGATCAAACGTGTACACCTCATACATTTCGCAGAAACGCCGTTCAAATACGGCTAACGATGTGCTAATTCACTAAACCGCACGGCAAATATGGAATTGCATTTTTCGCATAATATTCTCTCGCTAATGTCACATAAATCTTCGTTCTGAATACTACGTGACAGCGACTCGTTATAGCATTAACATGTTGTTATGTTAACATGCTGAGTATACTAAAGTCGGTGACACGACCCGTCTAACTTACAATCGCCGGTGGCATCTGATAAATTCGATTATATTCGACTAACTCGTACGCGCGTGTGTGTGGGTTGGCGATTATGTTAGGAAATAGCGCAAATTAAAAACTCGAATTAGATGCCTAGCATATGCAGATCATGCACCTTTTTAAGTTGTGTTTTCGAGCGACAATAGAGATTTAACGCGACACAAAAGGCTAGGCTAATCATTATTGATCGAGTATCTATCGAAGGCGATCTATATTCGCCTTTTTCGATGGCGAGCGCTCGCGCGCGCTTCGCTTTCAAAATCGTTTAACCTTCTCGGGCTAACAATAATTGTTATTAGGATAAGTCATTTTTGCCCGACAATAGAGCCTTTGTTATCTGTTACAAGTTCAGAAACAATAATTAGTTGTTCTAAGCGACTGAATAAACACAACGGGGAACCAAGACGGTCTAACTTAACTAGACGTAATTGACAGCAAGAAAATACAATACAGATCGTTTTTTATTCATATTTTTTGTAGGAGTGAATTGTGAACAAGTGATGTAAAATCAGAATTAAACATAAACGCAATCTTTGCAGGCATATTGATTTATAAAAAGATCCAAACCTCCAGAAAGCTTTTACGTATTAGGACATATGTACCTTCACGGACTTTGGTTATGTCCGGTCTTTTGGGGTACAACCTGTGCTCCTGTTATTGTATCGGTTTTAGCGTCAAGCAAATTTCGCACATACATACACCCGGCTTTGTATGTGCGAAATTTGCTTGACGCTAAAACCGATACAATAACAGGAGCACAGGCTGTACCTCACAAGACCGGACATAACCAAAGTCCGTGATGGTACATACACATATGTTTCATTTAGTTTGGAAAACTTTCTAGTTTCCGGCCAAAGATAGAAAAGCAGACGCATAAGTTATTGATAATACTGGTAAACAATGTATTTTGTTTCTTGGACGCTGAGTACTGCTTCTGGTCCATTTTTTGATGCTGATTTTGAATCCGCCGTCAGAAATCGTTCATCAGGCATAATTTTCGTAATTGCATTTTCCATTGTTACCAATTAGCCCTTGCTCCTCGACCATTGCAGATGATTCCATTTGAAAGACCAGCTTGCCCCCTTTGGCGAGATTTGAAAGTCATTGCCCTTCTACTGGGTGTAGGACTGGGGATGAACTAAACTTTACTGTTTCTTGTGCGAGTGGGACAGCAGAGATAGACAAGACCATTATGCAAAACAACAATGACCGCCAAGAAGACAGCTCATATTCCTAATATTAAATTATGTGTAACTTTTACTCGCAAAAATATTGTAGGTTATTTATGATACTTGCACAGGAAATTGAATGGAGTTACAAAAAGCGACAACTATTGCCTAATGCCTTCTGTGTGGAATTCAGTTCATCTTGTAACACACAAATAGTGGATTGTGACAGTTTTTGAAGTTGCTCGGTCAATTTTTCTTAGGCATATCTTTGCACCAATCCATCGGGAACAGATCTTCTTCACAACTGAGTGCTTATGCAAAATCTTTATATATCCATCTCACTGTCGGTCGTATACCCATCTTCTTCAATCGCGTTGCTCACAGCATCTATGTTTCTTTTGAAATAACAATCGATTTTGGAGGACTTTCACGCATTTCATCACTGACGCATGTACGCACGGACTTCTGCAAAACAATTCTAAACAGTCTCTTCTGATGGTGCTTCGTTACTGAAAGTTGAATGAAGCAATTAGATGAATTGTCGTTGCGTTGCAATGGGAATTTATTCAGAGTCGGCACGGAAAGTGCTCAAACTTCAAAAATTCTTTCCGTATAGAATGCAAATCGTCTAAGAATTGGCGGAAGTTGATTATGACAATCGAATACTCTTTTGTGAAGAAATGACAAAAATCGAACTATGCGGGAATTTGTAAAAAATATTTGATTTAGTGACGATTACATCTTTGTCGTAAAGGAAATGGTCAATAAACACAATTGCCACTATTGGTCAGATGACAATCCACGTTATCTTCGGGGAGAGGACATACACAACAGCCCCAGAGACTTAAGTTGTGGGCGAGTAATCTTGGAGATGTAGTTGTCAGTCCTGTCTTTACCCTACTCTAAAATTCGAACAGAGAAATCTATTTACAGTTATTACCAAACACTCTAAAACCGCTTCTCGCATAGGGGTGAAGAACCAACAATATATGGATGTAAACATGAATTTGCCTGAAGACTTCATTCAACTTCAATGGGACCGGACACCATCTCACTACGTAGTACGAGTTCGAGAGAGATTTCCTCACCAATAGACTGACAGAAGAGCTCCTATAAGAGGACCAGCAAGATCTCACATTTGACGCGTCTGAATTTTTCATCTTCAGGCATTCAAAGCCGGTGGTTTATAGAAATCACTTGGGAGGTTTGCGTGAGCATATTGTTCGCGAATATCGTTGAATTTTGAGGACTACGTTCGAGAATCTGAGCACCAGACCAGTTACACTATAGTTTAGAAAATTACCCGGGGTTATTTTGAACAATTTACTGGGTAAACTGTTTCCTTATATATGTGAAAATAGTAATAAGTCGCGAGTAATCGTCTGGGATTGTGAATTAAATAGCCCATAATCATCCCTACACATTATTATTCAAACAGTTAAAATTATCTTTGTATGGTATCAATGGGAAGCATTTTACAAGAGTTTTCCAATGATGTGTCACATACAAGACATTGCTACTTAAGATGTTGTGACAGTCTAGAATCTTTTTTGTCCAATTTTTTCTGCTTAAAGTGTACTCCATAGTGTTAAGAATAATGTACTGTAATTGTTTCTAAAGCGATTAGAAAATTATTTCCAAACTTATTCCGATTTGAATATGATGTTGTAATCGTTCACAAAAGGGAATGCAGAAACGAATGGGCACTCGACTTCGGAATTTAGAAAACGAAACGAAAGGATTAGGTGGTAAAGGAAAGCTGACAGGTACAGTTATTGCCGAACTTAGTATATATTCCGGAATAGCAATCAGGAGAACCACTAAATCCATTCAAAAGATGCGAAATAATATTTGGGCAAAATTATATCACAAGATTTCAACGAACGAGGAACCACAACATGACCGCTGCCCAGGAGGACCAGATTTTTGGTGTACGTGACAGCAAGCTAAAGTTTCGGAGACTTCAGTTTCGTACGGGCACAAGCCACCTCGTTCAGAAGACGTTTTCCGAGACAATCAACCAATTTATGAAGAATTAAGCAGCGATCATTTACTGAATCGCTGCTTAGATGCATCTGGACAGAATAGCAACGAATCCTTCAACGCACCAGACGAGCTGCAGAAAAATCCAGGATATTTCGATCGATCTCGCAGTACGTATCTTTAATGGCGGGATAACTAATGCTATGAGAATCATGCAGGTCCAAGGGATAACTGTAGACCCTGAACGATACAACTTTTCCATTGGAATTGACGATAGTCGCGGGAAACTGGCGGAGCGCAGAATCAGTGTGCCAGAGAGGCTCGGTAGTCCTTAAAGTCGACCAAAAAGGGAGAGGAGGAGGATAATGCTAATTTGGAAAGACAACTCTATGGTACAGAGATTGCAGACTAAAGGTTCGTTATATTAAAACAAGAAAAAGAAATCGATATATGTATGTAAGCAAAATATCACTTGAAATTTTGAACGCACTTTTTTCAAAACAGCATTTTTCAGATCGGCTTGCAGCATAACTCCAACAAATTTCATTGAAATTACTTGAAATTTTGCCAAAATGTAGAAAATTTAAAATTCGCCACAGAAATACGTAGCCGTTTTTTGATATGTTGTAATCTTTTTTATTAACAACTTTATACCTCAACTTTTTGGCCAAAAACATAATTCTTCTCACAAGCTTGCCATTTTTAAACGAAAAAGGATTTTCAAAATTCCCCACGTATTGCCATGACTATTTTAATATATTTTAAGGCCGTCTGTGTTCTTCTGTTCCAGGACATTTACGGCAGATACGGAAGATTTCGATTTTGGGATGACTAGGGAGCGGTTCGTTGCGGTGACGCCATATTTCTACGGTTATTTTGGTTCATTTTCTGTACTATCAAAATGGTTTTGGGTAATTCGCAGTACTTTAAAGATATAGTTCACATAGGAAGACAAATTTGCCTCTATGTTATAAAGTACCTTTAAGATAATCGTTGCCGTGTAACCTTCATACAGCATAAGAATTGGAATGAATAGAATAAAAATTATTGTAGTTATGCTGCGTGCCGTTTTAAAAAGTTGAGTTTCGAGGAAAACGCGTTTAAAGTTTTAAAATGTGTTATAGACATAAACAAATGAAAAATTCCACTCGAGCATAAAGCTGCCCTTTCAGCTCCAAATATTCTTACTCATTCTCTTTCCTCGAAGATTGTATGCTAGAGCGAGCCTTTTTACCGCATCTGTCAAAGATAGCTCGGCGTGCTTGATTCGCTCGTATCGGCTTCAACACCAAAATTGTATGCTTGGATGCCAATATCCATCTCCGATACTTTCATGATTCGTAAAATATTAGTAAGACCATCATTAAAATTGTACACACCAATATCAGTCGCTATATTTAAGACTTTTTTATATAATAGTTTAAATTAGCATTAATGGATTTTGTTGAACAGGGAGACTTTCCATTACGAAGAAGAAGAATTAAGTATAAGTAATTGTTTGTTGGAAGTGAAAACGTAATATAAAAGTGGAGATAAGCTTTTCGTTGCATTTAACTAGTAAAGCTTGTTAGTCAGACTGAACACTAATGTCACACTAACGTTTTCGAAACCTCATTACCTCATTCCGAAGCATTTTGGATATGATTCAACTACATAAAATATAGAACATTGAAGAGTTAATAATGTAAATCAGAACTAAATACAATTAAACATATATATATATATATATATATATGTATATATAGACAAATGAGCCTGAGGATTAGAAAGTCTTCAATAAACACATTCTAGCGACTTCTGTTAGTGTATTAGAGGAGTTACAAATCAAAACGAAAGACATTTCCAACTGGTATTTATTTGGCGTAGGTAGTCGTTTCGGAGATATCCGACGGCCTTCGGGAAGAGCTAGAAATTTCAAGGGGAAACTTTCTTCCGAATAATGAACTTCTTGCCCCATATTCTAGAAGGTTCAAAGCATCTACTAAATCAATAAAAATGCGATTTGCTGAAAAATTCACAGTGGTGTTACTCCTTAATGCAGAATGGTTAAGACGTGTAAAGTACTTGGACGTGATTTGATGCGATTTCCTCAAAAGGCTATTATCTATTGGTCGTCGAAAATAGCATTTCTGACGCTAAAAGATGACGACGGCAATCTCCTCTGTCTTCCACGGTTATGAATTAGAAAATCGATTACGACACATCCTGTAGATGACATCGACTAGATGGCAGCCGCACTCTGTGCGACACGGATCGTTCGCGGTGCGCTCGAAGGCGATTAATGTAGCGTTCGTGATGATGTTAAAAGTGGAAAGACGTGGGGTATAGAAGCGGAGGCCGAAGAATAACAAGGAGTAGAAGAGAGCCTACATGGGACAGTCGGGCGCGTTCGTCTTAAAGTAGAAAAAACACGGCCAACTTATAAATCGTAATCCGATCACGTTCGCCACGAAGTGTCCACTCTAATAGAATAAATATATCATTGTTCCGACTCGGTCCCCATGGCTATGATATACGACCGGCCATCCAGCACTGCTGCTCTAATGAATTAGAGATTTATGAGCGCTGGAAGGATTCACTTCGTACAGGGGGAACGGATAGAGTACCGCGAGAAGGAGGGAAGATGGAAGGCTGAATGAACAAGTGAAGAAAAGGACCTTATCGGAACTATACGCCGTGCTTTCGGTAAAATGCGGACTACGCGTGAAAATTCAAAAGATTATGTTATACATCGAGAATCAGAAGATTTCGGCCAAAAACCAAATACCAAAGCATTCCTCCTTACTTATTTTACTGTTCCTTTAATCGCTAGATCAAACGCCATCATTCTGTTAAATGCATTCGATTGACGACAGAATGTATCAACTATCAAAAGGAATTAGAAAAAGCAACGAAGTGACATGTACGAGTAACAAGATTTCCCAGACATTAAGACAGAAGATTATGTCCTCTCCCGTCATTGTTAAGTTATCCATCTCGGTCTTGACAACTGGGCAAATATTTGATAAATGATTATTACCCCGTTGTACGGCGCTCTGTTTGCATCGAGGCGGGCAAACATTCTCGAAAGGGCGTCAAATCTGTCACTAGGGTGAGAAAATCCGGCCGTGTAGTCGCGATCAAACAAGACCTACGCAGAGTTTATTGTTTTAGGGCTCGTTTTATGGGCTTTACGCGGTTGTTTCTAGAACTGTCTTCAAAAGAGAACGATTTATTCTAATTAAACGCACGAAATGCGGTCGGATATTAACTGGAACGTCTACAGGTGGTTCGATATAATAGGAAGACCTGTTAGTTATAAACATCACTGTCAAATTTGAAGATTTGTGTTTACTTTAATATAATTTGTATGTAGAACCCAATCATTATATTTTCCCACATGAATTTACAGCTTTCGGAAGATGTAATTTAAGATACTTTTCTTAAAACCTACATTTAAAATTATAGGCTTAGAAACTAACATGTATGTATGTAAGTAATTGTGGATTTCAGATGACGGATGGTTGTTGCGGTTTGCAATTTATAGTGGACGGAGCCAAGCATTCAAATAGCGATGCGCCTGTTTCCATTACTATAAAAATTTGTATTGCTATTCTATCGAATTGCACTTATTGTTAGTCAGGCTTTTTGGCAGTAAAACTCAAAAGCTTTAAGAATGTAGAACTACACTACCACCCACACAGATTTAATCCGCAAAATTATTTAAATATTCCTTTAGTTGACACTCCAAGTCTGTCTATAAAATTCTTTTATAGCTGTAATCTTCTCGAAATAAGGGTGCATAAATACCTAATGCAAAAATCATGTACCACTTTGGCGTGGGATTTACCGAAGTGGATAACCAAAATTCCTTATATTATCAGAAAACGATACTGCGCTTGAGTTACGAATGGGTCGAATTTTTAGTCCTTAGCTTTTGTGGAGAAAATATATATATAATCTTTTACCCTTTCTACCTTTCGGTGTATACGCACGTATACCGTACCGCTCCCGGCCCGCCTAGTGGCATTTCCTTCCCGCAGCGTATTGTTGAAAATATTATTTAGAATTGAGGCTACCTGCAACGTAAGTTTCTTTAAGAATGTTGTTGTATGAATCGTAAATATGCCCAAAACGAAGGAATTGAAATTCGCTCTACAATAATTGGTTGTCATAAAAGTGGCAAAAGTGATCACCTGATTTCCAGGGAACTGAAAGTACCGAGAAGAACAGTTGACTGCAACGTGCTAAAATTTAAGACCGATGAAGTGTTAGAAACAAAACACGTAATGGAAGACCTATAACGATGACTTTAGCTAATGATGGGAAGATTGTGATTTCTAGCAAACGTAATAGACGTCTCACTCTAGCAGGAATAGCAACGTATGTGGATGTGGAAAGGTTTAATACCCATCAGTGTGTTAACCATCGAATATAAACTTCAAGAGGCAGACATTCATGGCCGTCATCAGTAAGTAGAAGCGACTGCACCATTGCATGCATTTAGCTCATGCTAAACAACCCAGAACCTGGACATTTAAAGATTGGCGAAAAGTTTTGTTGAGTAACAAGTCTAAATTCGAAATTTTTGGATCAACGTTAAGAGTTTTGTGTGCAGTTTAGCAGAACAACAGACATCTGATCACTGTTTAGAACCTACCGTTGAACATGAACATGGCGGTTCTGTTATGATATGGCGCTGTCCTGATGGAGACAGAATCACCACTATTTGCAGAATTCAAGGATTAATGAGGAAAGAGCGCTACCGGAATATGAAATGAAATGTTGACATTCCAACTGCCTATGTTGACAATGACCAGAAGCATTTTTGAAACTATGAAAAGAATAATTGGATAAATTATCAAACGAGGGAAAGCTTAATGTTATGGTTTGGCAACCACAGTCCCCTGATCTCAATCCCATTGTGCTCTTGTGGGATGAGCTCTACAGAAACGTCAGAAAAGTTTGCCCTATTTTAACTCAATACTTGAGGAACATTTTGCAGGTAGAATGGCATAAAGTTTCATTAGAAATTGCTTAATAGAATACCGAACCGAAACTTCGTGAAGCGATTATTACAAATATAACTGAATACATTCACGAGTCAAATATTTAATAACAATATTGTTATTTGTTCTATCTGTTTTTGCTAATTTTATATTTACTTTAAATGTACTATATGCTACATATTAAACAAACCAGAAGAGGAGATTCTAAACAGGTGGGAAAAGAATAATGTGAGGTATCTATCGGGGAAGGAAAACAGAAGAGGGCTGGAAAAGAAGGACAAGCGAGGAATTGAAAAGACCATCCAAGGAACCACGTATAATGAGACACATAAAGATACAAAGACTTACATGGTCAAGCCATAGAGAGAGAATGTTAAATGAACGAATGCCGAAGCTGGTAACGAAGATGAAACCAATTGGAGGAAAGAAAAGCGGAAACTCGTGAAAAATATGGAGTAAAATTGTAGAAGAAGACCAGAAGAAAATGGTAATAAGAGACTGGAAAGCAAAGGCGAGAGACAGAAAAAATGGAGTCAAACAGTGCACCGCGAATAAAAGTGAAAGTGGAAATCACGCCCTAGACCCTCGAAGCCTGTTGAGCGATGTAATTAAATTTACTATAAATAATGCTCATCAGAGGTCTTTAACCTTCCTATACTTCACGCATACGGTCTGTGAGACCGACTTATATAGTATAGTATGCGTGTTTCATATTTTCACGTGAGTATAGGAAGGTTAAACCTATTTTCTCACCTCAAGCATACTCAATTTTCGTGGTGGGCAAATTCTTTGAGCGGTTGTGTATGGTGCTACCCGACATAAAACAAAAAGGTATTGATGACAACGGACAATACATATTACTGTAATAAAGTTGTTTCATTTCGACAAAATATTTTGCTCTATTTTCTTAGAGATGTTAACAATTATTTAGTTGTCGAACCCATACATCAATCGGATGTGAATAAAATAACTGAAGAGCAAGAAACGTTTAGAAGAGATAAATATCCAATTGCTTTGCAGCGGTTACATTACAAACATTACACCTACATGATTTAACACTTCCCATTTTTTTTCCAATCTGGTTCTCTGATGATAACATATGATACGATAAAATTTTATTGTTATTGCGACATTGTTTATCTATATTTCATCTAGAAAGAAAAAACGATGGCACAGTATTTCTGATATCAGCAAGCGTAGCTGCTTGTATAATATAAACAAAACTGAAGATACTCACATATTGATCCTTGCACCTCCTCCAAAGTAGATGTCGACATACACCTGAAAATAAAAGAAAAATAACATTGCGTCTACTTTTGAAACTGTACCTTAGAGTTTGCAGATGTAATACTCAATTTGAAAATTTTACATACATGCATATGCATAAAGGAAGAACCTAGTTAACAAGAAATGCTTCTAATTGAAACCTAAATTCGACTATTGCAACATTTTCTTCTGTATCCGCAAACAAACAAAACGGAACATACTTATTTACATGAAAGTAACAATAGCTTCTACATAAACGTTAAACTCTTTAACGCCGTTTTAGTAGGAGAAATTTTAATATCAGACGAATACTTCGACCCATCAGGATCATTTACATGACAACTGAATTCCATCTGCTTATGGGAATAGAAAAAATTAAAAATTCATGAGCTCCGGGTTTGTTTAGTGAAGTGGTGCTATATTTGACACATCACCAAGTACGTCAAACACGGCGCGTTGTATTGTCGAGGATCTCGAGACAGACTTGCTATGATGTCTATGTATGTATACATACATATATGTTCTTGTTTTCCAGCAGATATGCGCACGTTGAGTGTTCTTGAATGTTGCTTAAACCATGAGGGTAGGAAATATATGTACGTACACATTACATTAACAATAAGAAGAGATGCTTTTTAAAAAATCTATTTTGTTTCTGTTCGAGTCCTTGCCGAATTGCACTTAAACACGGTTTTAATTTTCCGTATATATGTAGTAGCAATTAAAATTAGGTAAAGCGGTGGGAACCATATGCAAGGAAGAATCGATGCAAAAACATACAGTTAACAAGGGATGTATTAGCGAAGAAATATATATACTGTTCCCATAATCAGGTATCTTTTCCTACGATATTGGTAAGAGATAGATCTATTTCAAGGATGCGATCTTGGTCAGGACAGCCTTCATTCTCTCCCAACTTTCTACATCAGAGAGAAATCACGTGCTAATCCACATCTTCATCCAATTCCTACTTAGCTGTTTTTATATCCTATCTAAATCAAGAAAGCTGTTACGGCCAATTGTTAGTTTTCTGTATCATTACTTGTGGCATCTCTCCCTTTAATGTTTGAGGGCTAGATGGCAGTCCGCTTTCGTAAATTTTCGATAAATCGTGCGCATCATGGATGCGCAGGTAACACATTCAGCTTCTGACGTTGAGTTGGAACAGATCGGTTTCCATGACTAGTTTATTCCGCTATAGATTTTAAATCTCATTGTCGAGGATATACAGGCAAATTCGATGCTGGGAAGTGTATTGTATCGTTGAGTTTCGCTTCCCCAAGTTTTGCTGTTCAAAGTAATCGTCCACGTTGCTTTTCCCTCAATTAGAGGTGAGTCTTTTTGTATCTGTTAATTACAATGTCGTTATCGTATCTTTCACGTTGTTGTCGGGAATTAGTATAGGCCGGTGAAACTAGGAGTAAGCTAGTATTAACTAGTATATACCAGTAGAGGGAGCTAATTCTTTTAGTACTTTAAGGGGGAATTACAAGTACTTGTCACTTGAATATATAAAATATAATACAATACAATATAATATAATATAATATATCAAATGTAGAAGACTCTCTATAAACGACCTAATAATAAAAATTAGGTTCGTTAATGGGCATCTCCTGCTCGGAAGATGGGGTCATTATTTTGACCGTATCCATCTCGCCGAGATTTCGACGTATCACCTGGAAATGTTCACTGTATCACTCGCAGAACGATATACTGTACTGACGAGTCCTAATGAGGACGAAACTAATTAGTCTGCAGTTGCGTTTTGCGATTGACATAGTCAACATTTCCTACAGGATTATTGGCATATGCAAATTGTGCTTACTTTGTAGGCTTTTGCACGGTTACTTGTTAACTGCCCATTAACGAACCTAATTTTTATTATTAGGTCGTTTATAGAGAGTCTTCTACATTTGATATATTATATTATATTATATTGTATTGTATTATATTTTATTAAATTTTGGCTCTCGAAAACACGATCGCTACTTGAATATATGCTTGTTTTTAATTACGTCCTCAAGTGACAATAAAGTGCTGTTAAACGTCAATTTTCGCCTCAATTCATTTTATTTCTATTTCGTTTATGTTATTCTTCAATAATTTTCAAGTACTTTCGATGGTCACTTCATGACGGGATAAAGATCCAGAACATAGACAGTTCGGATAACCTCGTACCACCTACTACGAAAGCTGGAGGGCCTCTTTGATTCCAGTAGATTCCAGGTATGTTATGCATTCAGTCAATATACATATGTACGGAATCACACAGAAATCAGGCAAACGTCTATTTGGATATAGCTGGAAGCTTGTTTATCAATTCTTAAACGAACTTTTGGTATGAAACCCCCAAATTATCTTCTTGAATAAAAACGTGACACATCGAATGTCATAGCTTACAAATATCTGAATTACAGTAGCTCTCCAACGACATGCTACCTGGTCTGTTAGAAGTAATATACTCCAACTTGTGTATAACTACATAATATACCTCTCATCAAAACTACTTGCGATCTTATTGATCGTTCTCCCTGCGTTGATAATCGCAATAATGGATAAGGAGAACCTATTTTTATCATTACTCCAACAATGCCAACGATTTCGGATCTAACCTGAAGAGAAACCGGCAAAGATTCGCCTATCTTTCGAATATAATTAACCTTTGTGACATTTGCTTAACTATAAATCGAAGATTCTCGGTAGAAAAAATCCGAGCCAGGAAAAGAACTAACAAGCCAGAATCGCACCGTCACGTCTACCGATGCGCTGAATGGACTAAATAACAAAAGACAAACGGCACGACGAAGATATTGAACTAACTATAAACGAAACAGCGGATCTAAATATTTAAGTTGGGTGGTATGATTCGATTTGGAGTCGCGAGTCCTACGACCTTAATTCGAGAAGAACGTATTTTGTACGAACGCTCGGATCGGTTCAATGTGGTCAGCCTATTCTGTGTGTGGTCCAGGTTGTATTGCGGTGCGTTTTGGATGAGATATTAAAGGATGATCGTTTGCAATATTAGATTAGAAGCAGAAGCCGTTAGGTTTGCTCGGATGTAAGGAAAATGAGATCGAACAAATGAGAATTGAACGTGATTAACGTCATAATGCATTAGTCTACAAAGTTTCCAGTTACATAGTTACATCTAGAATCACAAAAAAGGACTGCAATATTAAATAATACAGACTTCACAATTTATATTACAGTATCTACTTACAATTAGTCAAAAAGCTACTATAAAGAGTAAAATCTATTTTGTTTCTTCCAAGAAAAGAATGATGAGAACCGACATGTTATTGTATGCGGTATTCAACCAACTCCACAGTTTGGTATGACAGCATGTTCTGATCTCAAAATTTTTCTGAATTTCCTTTTAATTCTAAATTCTATCCTGCGTAGAACAACTACCACATATTTTCTTGAAGCACTGAGTGTTTCCAATCTGTACGCTTTTCTCTTAACGCTTACTGCTCGTGGGGAACGAAAGCGCACAGATGTCAGCTTGTCAATTGCAGATGAATAATCTGGAGGACATAAGCGCACAAGGTAAGCTGAATATGATCGCCCAAAACGCGCAACGATGCATACAGATACTGGACCAAACCGCAAAACACACATACGCATAATTAGCGTTCCGCGCCTTTCGTTCAAATGAGAAAATCCCCCTCTTTGTCGGTGTACACCACCGTGATCCGTGTACACCACCGTAATCCGTGTACACCACCATAATCCGTGTACATCCTCGTAGTTCGTGTACACCACCGTAATTCGTGTATACCACAGTTGTCCGTGTACACCACCGTAGTCTGTGTACATCACTGTTCTTGTACCATCCACCGTTGTCCATTTGTACCGTATCACCCCTCTCGGAAGCATAGATAAAAGAAATAAATACTTTTATCACATAATTAGTGCCGATATTCCTAATCCCTAGTTTGTGCGCTTCTGTTCTAGCCCCTTTGGGAGGATTAATGTAGTCAGCAGGTGTTATTTCGACCGCTGTGAGCTTTTCTTTAACACCGTCTATTTTACCACACACTTATCCGCACTTCGTCCATTGCCTAGCGCGACCAATAGAAACAGTTATTTCGGCCCTAATATTCGAGGCGGGTAGGAAATCAAGAAGGAAGAAACACGTTGCAGAAAAAATTCTTCAAGACAAAGTGTTAATAACCGTAATAACTTTTCCGGGTGGCCACTAATGCGCTTCTTGGATTCTACGTAAGGGATTGTATGTTCTGCCCGTGACTTATGTGGAAGTCGGAAGTATAAGGACAAACTGCCAGTATCTGTTAAAGTTGTAGAACAACGAGGAAAGCTTCGCTTCCTGCTCAGTAAGGATCTCTGCTGGAAGCCTGGCCATACTCGGAAATCGGAAAACGGACTCATGCAAAGTCATTCTTGTCAATGGTAAATCAACTGCACTTGACACTCACCCGTTGAAAACCTACTCCGCATATATGGTAGATTCTAATCTATTCCTCTGTGAAGGACGCGATTAATTCGTTGCTTCGGCAGATTTCGTCTGGTTCTTTTAAAGCCCATAACCAAACTGCGGTGAACGGATTCAATCCTTTTCTTTGTTTTACTTTAATAAATGTGAATTCCTTTCTCTTTCTTGTCAATCTTTTGCCAAGATTTACCTGTATGTAAAATTACATTTAACGATGTCAACGTGCCAATTACAAGAACTCGGATGTTCGGGGCAAAAGCCTAAAATAATTTAAAAATATCTATTGCGCTGTTTTCACTTATTTTTTATTTATTAACTCACTCTGTTGCTCATAAATGCCTATTTTGTCGTATGTTTCGTTTTTAGAAAGTAGAATGAACATCAACAGCAGTGTCGGTTTAACTACAATTCATAGAATATCTCATTCTATTATGTTAATTACTTGAAGATTACTAAGTAACTGTTAAACTTATATTATACATACCCGTAATTCTAAACTATGCCTTTTTAAACAGTATTGCAACGTAATATTTACCACCTACTTACTAATTGGACATGAGTGTGGCGATATTTGTACCGCCTTTTGCTGTGTTTGTATTATATCCATGTCCGGGATACTTTACCGAAATTAATGATTGTAATTTTATATCTCAATTAATTTTTATTAATGTGACTCGGGGGTAATGAGTTTAAACTTCCCCCAATAGTGTGAACTTTCTTTTAGTTTAGGGCATGTCATTCGCAATATTAACAAATGCATCTGGCTTCCATCCCCTCTGTATTGATATAAAACCCAATCTTATCGTAATCTATAACAGTTCTGCGAGCTTTAATTATCTACTTACATATGTAAGTGATACTCATTCATTTTCATTTTGAACTTCCCGCAAGAAGGATTGTTTATGCCACAACGGCGGAAGTGCAATTTTCACTTAGCAACAAATTAAATAAATTTGTACTGGAGTTTGGAAGTCACATATTTTTTTAGAGAAGATTCTGTTTTGTAAAGTTTGTGACGAGTCAGTGAATTTCGGGAAACAATATTTTGTCACTCAAGACACTGAAGGAGTCATTTCCGTTATGGAAATAACAAAATCCGTCACTATGATCATTACTTGAAAACAACATCAAAGAAAATTTACAGAATGTATTAACGCTGAGGAGAATTTATCTCAATAAAAGTTATCAATCTATAATGGATGCAATTCAAAGACACATGAAAGACAAGCAGATTTGGACATCAATAGGCGGGACAACAGATTCTGCAGAAAGGTAGGTTTGAAATTGCAAAATTTGGCTTCTTTCTATTATTACAACCAGATTTTGTAGGCACTTCGCCTATGCGACGGTTGAATCTTTGGAGCCAAATCAAGCATCTAAACATCCCTATCATTACTTTGACGAGAAAAAAATTGTGACAACTACGAGCACGTTGTCACAATCTTTTAACTGATGTGCCTTACAGAAAAAAGGCAACAAATGCTCTGAAAGAATATTTTCGTATGTTGCATTTGACTTGCTTGATTCGATTCATCATGTTGCAGACAAATTTCGTAACATGTTAATTTCTTCAGTAAAAAGATTTCTCTTAAACGACCATCAAGGATAAGACTTTTTGAAGAAATAGCATATGAGTTAGCTCTACCATCTCAACAAATGCGAAGATGACGGGGCACGTGGACTTCAGCTACGTGGTACTACGCTGCCAATTTTACAAAGATTAACACTATTGATGTTTGTACTAATGAAAATGTAATCCTTCTCATAGGTACAAACATCAATGGTCCTAGTGTATATTGTACTGAGAATTTACTTAATTTCTTAAACAAAATTGCATCGGCCTAGCTCCTTTTTATGATTTATGATTAATGATATAAAAAGCATAAACTATTACAAATTATATTTATAAATTTTGAGGAATATTTAACATAAAATAAAGATAATTACCTAGTGTTGTGTGTGTGTGTGCGTATAATTTCTTTCATTCGATGATGGCTCTTCCTATGTCTCCACTCTTTAATTCCTTCTTCGATGCAGCTCTTTTTCTATGGATTCTTCCCTCTCTTAACTTCTTTTTCGGTGTGGCTCTATTTTCTATGGATTCTTTCCTTTCTTTAAATCTTTCTTCTCCGGTGTGGTGAGGTTCTTTTATTAATATTGTATTAATAATGTATTTTAAACTTTTTGTTGACTTATCTATCTTGTCAATTTTCTTCGTCATCAACCAAACAAACTTCTTATTTTTCTCCGGAAACCAGGACTACACTACATTATTTCTCCGTTGTCCACGAAACGGAGAGTTTAATTCACCATAACTTGAGTTCATCCAAGACATAACGTTGTTATAGTAACCTGTATTGAATGTCGATGTATCCTTGGTTATTTATATCCAGTGGTTATTAGGGATTCTTCTAAAGTGAAAGTGTTGTATGTATGTGTCTGAATGTTTACAATTTTTTCTATCTTTAAATCGATGCTTTTTATAATAATTAATAATTTTATTTCTAGTTACATTTTTTTCGCCTATTAAACATCTCTGGCTAGAATTAAAATAAGGAGATAACACCCGTAGGGTAATAAAATGCTTAAAAGGTGGTGTGCGTGGTATCGAAAAAGTATAAATAGAACCCAAGAATAAACTGAATGCCATTAGAACAAAACATCCATAACTCCAAAATTTACTGTGAATTTTGATATATTGGATTGTAATAAATGATAAATTCTCTAATGACAATTAACCATTTCAGTTTTACTATACTACATAAAATTTGTATACGAAGGTTGCATCTATCCCAAAGCCGTACTGATAACCGGTATAACCGTCAAACACGTACACGAATGGTGAGAGTAGTAAATGTTTTCTAATTCCAAAAATTAAGGAAATAATTAGAAGTTTAAACGAAGACTCGGAGACCTCAATCAAAAGTGTGAAGGAACTTTTAGAGAAAAGAAGCTCGCAAAACAGTGCAATATAAATTTAGAAAGCAGATACTTAACTTTAGTTGGTTCTATCAATATTTTAAATAATATCATATAACAGAAATATATTATATTATTAATTATTAATTATATGTAAGAAAGTGTGAAATTGTCTTTATTACACAGAAGATTTTGAAGTTGTGAAAAATCTAGCCTGTATTCTTTTCAGACAAGCAAGTGCAAGAAACGTAAATTACGATGTTCCAGGAATCACCTATTTCAAATTAGCACCTGTAACATTGGTAGAAGTAGAGAGGTCTTTTTCTTGATTAAAGCATTTATTGCTGGATATGAGATAATCCTTAACGATAGACAATTTAAAGAAATATCCTATTGTTAACTGTAATAAATAAATAATTACTTTTGAGTTATGTCCAACACTGTAAAGTATCTTTTGCCTTTTCTGTTTACTCCCATACTTTTCGTTTATTCATTAAATCCTGAATTTTTTTAATTTGTTTTTGGTTCCTTTGTGCGTTTTAGCAGAACTCTTTCAGGTCTACCGTATCGGGCCAAACTTCAATGAGAGGAAATCAAAGCAAAATATTTTAAGGTAATTTTAGGAACCGTCATGTGTGTTTGATGTTACGTCTGATCTCATTTTCATTCTCGTCGGTGTAAAAATGCTTAATTTTCACACTTATCGAATTAGTGGCGTCCTTAATTTAATTGTACCATCAGTCAGCATTTAAAACCCCTTTTGTCGAGAATTTCTTTTGCTTCCACGTGCAAAAGTTATGTGACGTCGTTTACGTTTTGAATCGGTCGAAGGAATCGTGAACGGGTTTAAAAACGAACTCAACAGCTTAAGACGAAAATATTACGAAAGTTGTTTTGGGGATTGGTTTTCACGGATGCAAAAATGCATTGACTGTAAAGGTAAACGCTTTGGAGAATTTTAAATTTGTGTTGTCAACATATTGTGTATTACTTTTAGGCTCAACGGAAAGAGAACCGCCCTCGTACGTTATAGATTTTGTTATTTTCAGTAAACAGCTTCTAGCACTGCGAATATTATGAAGTTGGTATAGTTCCAGGTACCACACCTATTCAGCTCTCTTTTTATAAATATATACGGTCTCGTTAGAGCTTCATAAGGAATAAATCTATACATAATAATATAATTTCCTTATTTGTGTGTTCCTCTTTTTCTGTCTATCCAGAGCTTTCTGAAGCCCACTGATGGGCTAGAAAGCTGAAAATTGGCATGCATATAGTAAAACGCCTAGGTCAAATCCTAACGTAGCCGGATTTTTATTTTTGGCCTGTGGGCGGAGAATTAAGACGAAAAAGGGGCGTGGCAAATAATTTTTTGCTTTTTCTCTGCCAAGCAGATTTTTTCTTCTCGCCTGGCAGGGACAGGCTTAACAGCTAGTATAACTATAGATTTCATATGTAACGTATAGCAGCTACACATTCCTGTACGAACAAAATAGCAGAAACGTAGACAAACTAAGAAAGACACATTCAATCTGGTCTATTGCGTTGATGACGTAATATGTACTTCTGAAAATGTGACTGCGTTGTATGCATCTACGAAGGTGCAATATTAACCGAAAGCACATTACGTGTACCTCAAATTATCCTTACCCATCCTCTTCGCAACGCAACACGATTCTTTAACCGCACCCTCTCGCAAGAAGCTTACTCGCGATCAATGGGAGAGATTTTTCTCGTCGGTATTAATAAACTACATAAGCTTGAACGTCCTTTATATATCGTGAGACTTTTCTTTAATATCGAAAGACGATTTTCGGTTTATTCCTTTAGATTTAAGTTGTCATATTAAGCGAGTGACATAAATCTTCTCAGACAATCCCGTGATATATAGGAGTTCCTCAGTTCAGGAACGTAACGTAACGTAATATACGGCTTTGTTTATAACAAAATTTACTTACATTTCTTAATGGAGTGTGTAATTGTATAGAATAATGAGCAGTTCCAATATTTCACTGATAAAGGTGCTACAAATATCATTTCTACGAAGACAAGAACTAATTTCTTTTTCGAATTATATACTACTAGCTGTTAAGACTGTCCCTGCCAGGCAGGAAGAAAAAAATATATAAGCTAAAATGTTAAAAAATTGAATTTTGCCACGCCCCTTCTTCGTCTTAATTCTCCGCCCACAGGCCAAAAATCAAAAATCAATTACAATTTAAATACGTTGGCCACCTCGGTCTCCAGATCTGACCCCACTTGATTTTTCTTGTGGGGTTATTTAAAAGAACATGTTTATATTCAAGCGCCGTTTACGGATGTAGGCCATCTAGAACGTGTTATTAGAGAAGAAATCCGTAAAATAACTCCACAAACAATTAGAAGGGTTTTAAGGCATTTTTGTGGTAGAACCGTTACATGTATGGAACGAGAAGGCGGATATGTTGAAGGATTTGTGTAATATTTTCAATGCTTTCTTTTGTGTAAATGCTGTATTTAAATTGTATAATTTCCAATTCTGAACGACTATTCCTTAGAACATTTTAAGTATTATTGAAAATAAAGGCACTTTACTCTTATACTAATTTCATATTTTTGTCATATCTCGTATATGACTAACAAATATTAAAATCTGACAATTTGAATTTAAGTTTTGGATGAAGCAGGACTTTTTATAAAGAATAACTTTTTTCATAAACCCAAGAATAAAAAAGTTTTCCATTTGTCGCGAACTTAGTTAGATACACAGTATATAGATGTATGTTACGTACATGTTTCTGTTTGCATAAGTGTACAACCACACCATTTCTTCCTCATATAAACTATCTAACATATCTCTTGCGCGAACCATTGTATTAAAGTAACAAAATTTATTACACGAGAAAATTAATACATACACACCCGTTTCGACTCATTTACCATTACCTCGCGTATTACCACCGTACGGAGAAGCGTTTCGAGCAGACAACTGTCAATAAAGAATCAGACAAACGTCCAGCATTCGTCGGTAATAAATTGGGCATATTTACGGCGATATTTCCTTCGCAAGTAAACGCAAAAAAGCCGTCCAGTCCCGCTTATTATCACTCATCAGCGCCTATTAATATCAATTACCATTATAGATCCGAGAATATTCCTCCTTATTCTAGCCATCGGGCACAGATTTCTGCATACCTCTTAGTACCGGTAGTTGCCGTAATAGTAATAATTATAATAAAACGAACAGTAAGCGATAAGCGGTGTAAATTTACATAAATAATTTAATAATAAAATCGTATCCTGTTTCGTGTTATAAAATGTAACCATCCGACCGATATGGAGGATGTCTTCGGCACCCTATTGAGTTTTATGTCAGTTAGCCCGGATTGGCGTTAGATTTTACCATAGAACGGAATCTCATATTAATTTGGATTTATAGAGAATTTTCCTCGCTTAGATTTTGTTCTGCGGAGATAAATTCTAATTATACCGTCGATTTGCGCGATGAGAATTGAGTATTTGACTTTGTTTATGACATCGTTGAGTAACGTTTGACCGTTTGGTTTTCTACAAACTGTTATTTGGCTGTATTAATTGCATAAAATAATGGAAATTGGCTCTGAAACGGTGATATAAATTGGAATCAAGTTTTATAAATGAATGCTATTTGAAATTTTATTTAAAGATATCCTACAAGTAAAAAACATTGAAAAAATCCAAGAATTGTAGAAAAATAGAAATCTACATAACTCTCACGTAAATTACCTCACTGAGATTTATTTGTTCATCGTTACGATAAATAAAGCATAAATTCCCTCCGTGATAATACAAGGTGGGGCAAAAGTCCCGCTACCATTTTGATTGCCTATAACTTTTCTCAAAGGAAAGATAAGTAAGTTTGGTTTTCATAAAAGGTTTACTTGGTCTTTACATTTTTCTTTCGTTATGATTGGAAAATTATACCGGCTAAATGGTGACCGCGATTCGCTATGCAACTTTCAGCTCTTTTTAAGGCATTTTTCATGACATCCTGCAAAATCTCAGGCTGAATTTCTTCAATTTCGTGACGAATATTGTCTTTAAGATGTTGAATCGTTTGGGGCTTATTCACATAAACTTTTGATTTTAAGAAACCCGATAAGAAAAGGTCTGGTCCTGTTAAATCCGGAGATCTGGCTGGCCATGCGAAATCGCCATTTCGTGAAATTAGTCTTCGCGGAAAAACGTCATTCAATAATTGAATTGTTGAACGAGCTGTGTGTGCTGTGGCCCCATCTTGCTGAAACCACATGTCCTCTACTCCTTGCTCTTCCATTTCAGGCACAAGAAAATTTTGAATCATGTCTTGGTACCGTTCAGCAGTAACAGTAACTCCAACACCTTGGTCATTTTCAAAAAAATAGGGACCAATGATGTTTCCAGCATGAATACCACACCATACAGTTGTTTTTAGTGGATGCAATGATGTTTCATGAATTTATTGGGGATTCTGTGTTCCCCAAAACCGACTGTTCTGTTTATTGACGTGGCCACTGAGAAGAAAATTGGCTTCATCGCTGATCAATTTAGACGAAAAATCTTCAATTTCACCAGACAGCCTTAGGATTGCATTACTGTACTCAACTCGTTGATTAGGATCTCTCGGTAGCAATTTTTGAGTTAATTGAATTTTATACGGGAACATTTTCAAATCAGTTTTCAAAATTCGCCTTAAACTGCGTGCAGAAATGTATAACTGGGAACCACGTCTCCGACTTGATGTTTCTGAACACTCTGCAACAGTATCGCGCACCAGAGCCACATTTTCAGTTACGAGACGTCCGTTGTCTTCCAGAACGAGGCCTGTCTGCTGTCGTACCGTACTGTCGAAAATTCGCATGTAAACGATAAATTGTGGTTTTGTGAGGCACTGGACGATTAGGATATTTTTGACGCAATTTCCGCTGAGTTGCAATAATGGAACGATTATTTTCAATAAATATTGTCACTATTTTTGCTCGTTCTTGTGGCGTATATTTATCCATCATAAAATTTGGACGTCTACACAACACAATGGTTAAAGCGAAACTGAGCTACACGTCACATAACCAAGATGGCGCGCAATCAAGTGTAGGCTGCAGTGCAATCCTTGCACAACTTTCTGTGAAAGTTGCCACACAAATAAACCTCAGTGAGGTAATTTACGTGGGAATTATGTAGATTTCTATTTTTCTACAATTGTTTGTTAATTCTAACTCTCTCCAATCTCTTGAAACTATTTTTCTATTGGAAAAAGAAATGCTGGAGAAAATTAATATCGACAAACCGAACTAAGAAGCAATAAAGGAAGGAAACGACCCAGGCACTTGGGGATAGCTATCTTACTGTTACAATTAGGATTGGCGAAGACTGGTCACTCAGCGTCTCTAGAGGAGATGAACTTTAGAAGCAGAGAAAAGTCTAGCAACTTTTGGATAATACCTGCTCTCTATTTCGTCAGATGCGATCCCAAATTCAGATATATCTGCTATATCGCGCTCAATTCTAGTTTGATGTTGTATATAAATTCGGAAATATTAATTGGACGCAGCAACTACTCTTGAACGACGTTTCAGCACGCTACAGCGATGAACAAATTCCAAATTAAATAAGTTTACAAGTACCCGAATTACAAAACTTTGACATAGCTAATATGGCGTGCTTGCGCTTTAACGTGTCAACCGTTTCTGCTTCTTAACTCGCTATATTACCTTTATGAATTTCACATTATGTGGTAAAATCTTATAGTGACTAGTAATTGCGGTAATTTTCTATTCAACCGCTTTCTTCGCTATCCCCAAACCTTGAAATTGTTTGGTGCGATATTCGACCTTATAGTGCTTAGCCCTATACCCCGGTTATGACCCAATAGCTTATTTGACTGTAATTAGGCATTCTTCTTAATATATGACATATTCTTGAAAAGCGTTTTTCTCGTCGAATCATCGAACACCTTCTGGTAGGGCTCGTCCTTTTTTGCTTCAAGAAATTGCTGCTGATGTCTGAGCAACACGATCAGTTAGTTGTATGGATAATCATATGACTGAATCAAGCGACTAATGAGAAGGTTCATCAATCGTCCCATTCCGTTTCTTAAGGAAATAATAAAAACACGGAAATGGAAGCTGATAGCGTATACCCTACAAAACGAAAAACTGAACAAGACAAGCATCAGAGTATAAAATTACGGGCAGAAGGAGAGTAAGCAAGATCCAAACAGATCCAGAAGCACAGCCATAACAGAGGACTATTAGAGCTGGGTAAGATATGGAACGAAATTAATGTAATAGCTACAAGTAGAGAAGATTGGGAAAAAGATGGTAAAGCAAAAGAAACAGTAAATATCACAATTAGGGGTAACCAAGAAACGTCACTGGGCGTGCCTTGCTCCATGAGTGAGTTAAGCCTTAGAAGTAGAGAAAAGTCAACCAACTACTTGATAATACCTGCCCTGTGTTTCGTTAGAGAAGATTCCAAATTTAAATATGTCTGCTCTATCGCGCTAAATTCTAGTTCAATATTGTTTGAAAATTCGAAGATATCGCTTCTGACTATTTGGCCAAATATGGCAGTGGTTGTTCCGATATATTACCATAATCTACCAATAATATCTTCTCAAAAGGAATCATTTGCCAGATTCTTCCAGGTTCTACTCGATTAGGATTGATGTTCCATCTATTAGTCTTTACTTGAACTCCAGTTCCTTCTTAGTTTTTGGAGACGATTGCTCTTCATAAAAACACACAAATCGAAAGTCACTTCCAACTCTTTTGGCTAGGCTTGGCCCAATACATCGAAATATTAGATTTATAAATTGAGTGTTAAATGTTTCAACTGCAGGGGAGTTCTGGACTTTGTCTGTGTTCTAGAATTTCAATAGTATCATGAAAATCATATTTAGAATCTACAGTCACCTAGTATGAAGCTCCCTCTTGCAATCACAAAATCCTGTGGGTCATCGCCAATGTCATTATTATATTAGCGTTTCTGAACTAAAATGGCTAAAAGGCGCTAATAATCATTCGACAGTCACTGGGAGACTGTACATGCAACCAAGCTTTGTCAGTTTTAGATACTTGAGATTTCAACAATTGAAACGAATGAAGTGTACTCTTCCGTTCTGTTCCATGAAGATGGCGACTTGATTTTCGATACGTAGGTTTGTAGGTACACAAATATCTGTGTGATGAGCTTATGTATTTCCTTATTTCTCTTCGTTGCAAACCACAGATGATTATTCCAATAATACTAATAATAATAAAAATATTAGCCATTTATTTTAGCACGACATATAACTCAAAACTACAGACACAAGAAAACTGAAAGCATTTTGTTCAATTTTCCACGCTATACCTACACATGCATAAGTTTTCCTTCCATTAACACACATAATTCGTTCCGTATCCCTCATCCCAAAAGCGTCCCCTCTAATCTGATTTTAATTTCGTAAAAAGACGAGATAAGTATTAAAATTTGAGTGACGGCCGAAATTTGTTAATGGCGTTGAGACAAAGGCGTGCCCAATAAAAATTTACATGTACATAATACCCGAATGCCCTTGTGCGAGCGCGAGCCTTCGCCTAATACGTTCTAGAAGGGAATAAACATGCCAGCTTCGATACGACGACGGTGAAAATAAGAAAAAGAAAAAAAAAGCAAAATGTAAGCAAGCAGCGAGAAGACTGCTGAACCAAATCCGACCCGAACATCTTTACAACCGATTTCGAAGTGACAGTAATCCTTTTCAGGTTTAGTGAGACAGAAAGTTCGGTTCACCGGGCGTACGGAGCGGAAACAGCGACGGTACGGGGGCTCGAATTATGGCACGTCTGGGGCATTGTTGCTATTGTGAGAATAGTTCGAGAATGGTGGCGTTTATTACGATCGTTTTGCAAACGCGTCGATTGAAAACACGTCTTATAGCGGGTTGGTATTGTTAGAAAGGTTTCGACTTTCGATGTCTTTATCGTACGTTTCCCTTTTGAATTAGCGCCATCCAAACGTTTCTGGGACAATGGCGATAAATTTATCAAAATGTAGTAGTATTCTCTCGCTAAATTTCAAAGTACAGTCCGGAGAAAAAATCAGAAATGCAGTTTGCATTCTGAAACCTTTTCAAGCGACCGGCACGGCGGGAGTTTGTATGTGCAGCGTGATAGATTGTTATAATCGATAATAGCTGACCGATATACACGAACTAATTCACCCAAATACTTTTTTAATTAGATTATTCCGCCAGCGAGCATTGTCGGTCCGCGCCTTGTTTCGAAGCACGGACTGATTAACTACGGACAGTGTCACGCGGCGTTTAGCTACACAACGCAACGTTACAGAATGCGTATGCCCGTATTCCCGACTGAAATATGAACGTATGTATATACAATACAAAAGACGAGGAAACAATAAAGAAAACCGTGGCATAACGTAAATTTAAAGCGTATTCAAGTAATGCAGCGTACACATCTGTTCGTAACTATTGGACTGGATTTGAAAGTAATGGAATATGGAACCATACGACCATGTACGATACTTTTGGAATATCCCTTAAAATTTGCTGAAGATGTACATTTGTGGTCGGACTAGAGATAGCTCGCCTGTGAACTCAACCAAAAGAAAATCCGCTTCAGAGACGCGATAACGATCATGTGAGTCTTGAATTTTCTTTCAAAAGTCTCACTGTCCGGCAGTATGTCACTCTTGATCTTACTATGCCCTTGCCAATTTTTTAAGCCTGCCTGATCAGTATAGAAGACTATCACTAGCTAGTCCTCCAACGATGACCTCATGCCAAAATAATGGACAGATACGTACTGCCCGAAGAAAATAGGTTGGACTGCTACTGAATAGTAAAATATGAGCGAATAGTTTAGATATTTCAGTTCTCCCATTGTAGGAATTGATTACAAATTGTAAGGCAATGTTCCTCAAGCGACTCCATGCAGCGGATCACCAATTTTTATTTTTTTATATATTCTTTCTTTTTTATTACAAACCTAATATAGTATCTTCTTAGCAACGAACATCAGGCAGTAGCGTTTGCTGATGATCTAACCATGATAGCAAAGTCGGAAAAAAGCTGCAAAAAATCGGGAGCAACTGGTAAAAGAAGCAAGACGATACGGATCGGAAATTAATCAGGGAAGAACGAAATACATGGTGGTGGGAAGTATAAAAGAGTAAACCGAAAGTCTGACCGTGAGAGTATAGGGAGAGAAAGAATATTATTTCAAGAGGGTGAATCAGTTTATATACTAGGAGGTAGTAATAATAGGGAAATGCCACGAAGACCAGGAAATTCGAGCTAGAGTAATGAAAGTAAATAAGAAATTTGACAGCTTGCAGTCATTGATGAGTTCCAAATATTTATCGAGAGAGGCAAAAATCAGAATAAACATAACTGTAATAAGAACAACAGTAACATATGCAGCAGAGACGGGCATACTGAACAAGATGAAAGAGGATATTCTAAGCAAATGAGGGAGAATAATAGTAAGACCTATCTATCGGGGAAGGAAATTAGAAGAGGGCTGGAAAAGAAGAACCAACGAGGAATTGAGAAAACAAAGAGCAAAGGATAATAATACACATAAAGATACAAAGACTTAGCTAGTTAGGGCATATAGAGCGAATGTCAATTGAACGAATGCCGAAACTGGTAACGAAGAAGAAACCAATTAGGAGAAAAAGAAGAGAGAGACCGAGATATAATAAATATGGAGGAAGACCTGAGAAAGATGGGAATAAGAGACTAGAAAACAAAGGCGAGGGACAGAAAAGAATGGAGGCCGATGGAATCGATTACCAGAAAATGAATAAAAGCAAAATAAAAATGAAACAAAAAGCGAGTTTTGTAATAAATATGAACAAATCCATAAGCTTCTCGCAGACCACCAAAATTCCTTACCGGGCTACCGGATGGAAATCCCTTTTATAGAGAACATAATAGAATTCACTGTGGTAATAAATAACATCAGAGTTTGGTGCCGTGGAAGTAAAAGGATAACCCTAAAAGATTTTTTGAAAGTTTAAGCCATTTCAATGAATAGATGATTGCCGTTCCTTTGAAAGATTTGGTTTCATGGCTGCTGTGCCAAAACCCTAAAGACATATTACCCACGTCGGACCATCAAAAATATCCCCATGCCAGAAGTGATGTTCAAATGGTTTAAACTGAGTATTAAGAATCAGAATCCCGCAGATTCTTTCAACAGTTATTAAGTGATCTTGTGGAAATAGAAATCGCTTACTTCAACTGAGTTTTTGGAAAGTTGTTTCTAAATCCTGCATTTTTTTATACGAAATGCAAGGCAACAAAACTATCCCAAAGATATCATTTTAATCCTACAACTCTAAGAAGAGATTAGCTAATTGTTTGACAGATTGGTGGCACTCGCTCAAAAGGCGGCTTTCTAACTTTATTCCAAAATTTAGTATCGTTGTAGTAGTAATTTTATTGAGCTGAGCCGGTTTGGCCAAACTGTTAGGAAGCCAGATTACAATACCGCAAGGGGATCCCTCAAATACCAAGCGCTCTGGTCCAGTTTCTGACCTCACTAAAAATTAAATATCTGCGTACATTATGAACAGGAAGGTAGCAATGGTAGTTGCTTAACACATTACGTTTGCTACATCACCATTTATAAACTGATTGTTGCGCAACAACCGGGTGTGGAAGAAATAAAGCAAAATCTCTGACGTTTCGCTTAGTAAACTATACTTCCTCGCGAGGTATTGATGCTTCATCATACTGCACTTCTGTTTAAGTTTGGCGGAAAGTTTTAATTAGGCTCAACAGTAGCCGATAAATAGGAAATCGGAAGATTTGAACTAGGCATCTTTATCACATTTTCCATCTATGTGATTCTAAAACCATTCAACTTCTGGAATGGAAAAACTCGTACGCGAAGATGCAGCAGAAACTCTTTTGGCCAGATACAGTCTGGCTATCTGGAAACGTTATGATACCATGTTTAATTAATTTTTCTCCTACTTCTACGTTTAGTTTATTTGAAAAATATTACAAAGTTGACAATAACAAACATCGACGAAGGTGGAGGTCGAAACCCACTGCTCTTTAGGAAACCTTAGCTGACTTTCAAAACAATAAATGGTCCAAATCTATTTATATTTTTTACAAAAATTTCAAAAATCTCTATTCTAAAATAATAATAAAAGCCTATGAAAAAATAGTTTGAAAGTATTGATTAATAATATTTCTCGCATCTGCTGTATGGATCCAAACCAGATTTTCATTCAATGACCATTATTAAAATTAATATCCCTTTTGTTCGCAAGAGCCAACAGAACTTCTTAACAAGATTCGATAGTAATCGAATCCAATGGAGGGACTTGGCAGATTTTGATCAATAATTTTTTTCACACTTTATGACTTGTTCCAATTTATATCTTCATCCAACTCTTTAGTTTTAATTTCACTCTTTAATCCCGAAGTGCGAGGAGATTTTACCCGATTTTTTAAAGTGGATATTTATTTCAAAAATAGGGCGAAAACTTCCAACGAACGTCGATAATAACAACGAGCCACGAGAGAGATACGCTTACAAATCTTAGCTGACAATCATTGTTCCTCTAAAATTCTCGTTCTTCTCGTTCAACAAGTGTGAAAAACTTTTCCTCCACGATAAAACTAGATTCGACAAAGTGCCGTATATTCTGATTCTATATGACTTGTAAATTGGCAACAATACTGAAGTAGTTATTGCAGCATGAACTTTTGACAACCTATGTATGTATGTGTCTTCAGATCTTAGCCAGCTCTCCAAGAAATGAGTGGTTCTTGATTCAGGAAACATTGGCTGATTCAATGCAAATTGGCTGATTCAATGCAAAATCTATAACGGCTGAGCGCAAAGTGGATCGGAGTGACCCCAAACAAGTTTTGACTATAGATCCTCCAGTTGGTGTATGGTTTCTATTAAAAATTATAGCAACATTTATTCGGATCCTCAGAACGACAATAAAAGCCCATGAACTTCTGGTTACTTATTGCTTCCACGTTATCCAAGTTCCCATATTAACCTCTTGTTGCGCAAGTTTTTGTGCCAATCCGTTATTACTGATGATCCTTCTATATGGAATGTTTGGAGTTGCTGGTTATGAATCTGATATTAGTTTTCCAAAATTCAAAATCGCGGATCAAATATACCGGCCAGAAACTATACGCCGCGTTGTGGAAGAGTTTGAGCGTGAGTTTACTTTGCAAGAAGATAAGCTACCAATAAAACAGCAAAAAGCGCGAAGTGAGGAGAATATTGCAGCTATACCGATAAGCCAAACTTGTCGATATGATGAGGATGGTAACAATAGCCCTTATTGTTGCGATCCTCGCTGGAAGCCCTTTCTCAGACGTCAACTTCGAGAATTTTGCTTAAGGATTTAAGCGTACATCCTTACAAAGTCGTGTTGACTCCAGACCTGAACAGAGTTAATGCCACTCTTGATTTGCTGAGAGATAAGTTTGACGATCGAAATCATCTCGCGATGAGGATTTGTCAATCGGCCGCTGCGGTCCTGTGATTTGACACCGCTAGGTTATTTTATTTGGGGCTACGTGAAAGCACAAGGCTATGCCGACAATTCACATATTTTGGATAAATTGGAGGCAAACATTCATGAAGCCGCAAATGATCAAAAATTGAAGCGATCTGGTGCGTCAGTGTAAACAAGGCCGTGGTGGACGTTTGAATGACATCTTGTTCCGAATATGACTGCATTGTTCAAGGTTTAACCGGTCAAGGTCAAACCGTTATTGTTTTATTTGAAATTAAAGACCTACTACTCTTAAAGTTGTAAGGGACTTTCTTTCAAGATCGGACAACTCTTAAAGTTGTAAGGTACTTTCTTTCAAGATCGGTTAAACTTAAAATTGTTTAATTAGATCTAAAACTATTTTGAAAATTGTGTATCTAACCTTTAGAAGTAGTGTGTGTAACGATAAAATACTTGCTTTTAACAATGTTAAGAGAGCTTGCACTGCTTTAATTTTTTGTCAATAATAAGTGAAGAACCGGTAAGTTTACAGGCTCGAAATTTTGCATAATGTATATTCGTTACTAAGCTACGGCTTCTCGACGAGCTTTTTGTAAATTTTTGATTTGTTGTTGAATTTAAACTGAATTAAGGAACAAAAAAATGACCATGGGTTTACCCAGGAAAGCAACGATAACAAAGGAATTTACAAATATGCTCTTTGACAAGTCTTAACTACCATATCGAATATGTGGTATTCATCATTTCAAGCCTGCAAACCAGCTAGTTCTTCACTTATTATTGACAAAAGATTAAACCTGCCTGAGCTCTTAAAATTTATGCATACATCTTTTAGAGATAAAATATACAGTTTTCGAAATAGTTTTCGAACCGACCAAAAAAATTGAAAATAACTTTGAGCGATCTTGAAAATAAGTACCTCACAGCCTTAATGAATGATTGTTACAAATTTGAATAGCAGGTCTTTCAATTGAAGTTTTTCAAAACTCTACGTTATACTTAGAATATACGAGGGCGGATTGATAATGAAGCTACCTAGCGCTACATGGCAGCACAAACACAAAAACTTCTTTTTTTAGAAATTGCGATCTGTCAAACGTCAGCCGTTAAAATTTCACCCAAATTCATCTATTAGTTTAGTTGTTGTAGTCGTTTGAAGTAAGCAACTTTTGTGTTTCTTGAAAAATGGAAAAAGTGAATTTCGTGCAGTGATTAAACACTATTATTTGAAAGGGAAAACGGCGAAAGAGACAAAAGAAAAGCTCGATAAACATTACGGTGAGTCTGCCCCGTCAGATTACATGGTAAAATATTGGATTGCTGAATTTAAACGCGGCCGAACAAGCACTGCAACAATACCATCAACAGGAAGGCCAAAAGAGGTGCTTACTGAAGAAAATATCAAGAAAATCCTCGATATCGTTATGAATGATCGCCGAGTCAAGTTACGTGAGATTGTTGAAATGGTACACATATCATATGAACGTGTGTTCAACATTTTGCATGAACATTTGCATATGAAAAAGCTATCGGCAAGATGGGTGCCGCGTTTGTTGAGTGTCGAACAAAAACGACTTCGACAGACCACTTCACAGCGGTGTTTGGACATGATAAAGCGTAATCCTGTTGATTTTTGGCGTCGATTAATAACTGTTGATGAAACGTGGGTCCACCACTACACACCTGAAACCAAAAATCAATCGAAACAATGGGTGGAAGCTGGTGGAAGTGCTCCGAAGAAGGCGAAGGCAGTGAAATCGGCTGGCAAGGTTATGGCCACTGTATTTTGGGATGCACACGGAATATTGCTCATCGATTACCTTGAAAAAGGATCCACAATCACAGGAAAGTATTATCGTGCATTATTGGATCAATTGATTGACGCAATCAAGAAAAGACGACCACATTTAAAGAAGAAAAAGTGCTCTTTCTTCAAGACAACGCACCGGTTCACACAGCATTAGACACGATGCTAAAATTACGTGAAATACACTTCGAATTGGTTGATCATCCACCTTATAGTCCAGATTTAGCTCCTAGTGACTTTTTCCTGTTTCCAAACTTGAAAAAATGGCTCGCAGGAAAAAGATTCATCTCAACCGAAGAAGTAATTACTGAAACTAACGCGTATTTTGAAGGGTTCTCAAAATCGTATTATTCAGATGGTATAAAAAGTTGGAATATCGTCTTACTAAGTGTATTGAGCTAAAAGGAGACTATGTTGAGAAATAAATGGTTTTCGAAAAAAATGTTTTTTTCCTACTTAGGTAGCTTCAATATCAATCCGCCCTCGTATATCCCAACAAATCTTAACGATAATAACTGACCATTCATCGTGTAATATCACTAAAATGAAGATAAGGGAAAGTAATTGTCCTGAGCAGATATTTATACAATTCCTAGTGTAAAAGTAGTAATTTAATTAACCAACGCACCGGTCTAATAATTATGAATCTAACTGTATGTGACTATAAAGTGTTTAATGTAACACATTCAGAGCGGCAGTAATAAACTATAATACCTACATGTGTTTATTGATTAGATTTCGATTCAGTATCGCACACAATAGTCAATATGTTTGTTTGAGAGGTTTATGCGGATTTCGCGACAATAGGTAATAATAGAGTTCGGACATAAATTATAATTACGCACGAATGAATGAAATTTAGCGTGTCTTCTGTTATGCTTTTGTATCGAGAACGTTCATTCGCTAAGTACGTGCAGCCTCGGCAAGCTTCACGTTACAAAGGATACGCGCTGAAGAGTTGTGCGTGTGTGTGTGTGTATGCGTGCGATTTGCATTAAAATAATATAATCCCGTTTATGAAAGTGTAGTTTATCGAAGCTATAAAAGGTTTATTGTAAATTTCAATTAGGATGCGATCGTATTAGAATATGTATTGTGGATGTATGAATGGGGATGAAAGTTTGTTCATTGAAACGTCATTAGATGTTGATGTTAACAACTTGAACAACATGAAAAATTTCGGTTTGTCTTAAAAATGAGTAATCACAGTATGTATACTTGAGTTGAATCTAAAAGTTCTTACCATTCTTGTTCATAGCGCATATGTTTGATACAATACAAAGAAAAGCAGTCGTCACTTGCGACTTATATTTGATTCAGTAAAAGACATTAAGATTTTGATGCAGTTTTACTATATCTGACAACAATAACGTTGTGTTGGAACAGCATGTGGTACTATCTCAAACTGCAAAATCCCCCGCGGAAAATAGTCATGAATTTCTTCTATAGTTTTCTGTCAAAAATTACATTATTTCTTTAAGTAGGTAGTAAGGTTGATTGAAAATGGAAAAGTTTGCAAAGATTCGTTAATAATCTTTAAAGCTCTTTAAGTCTTTGGTTTATGGATAGTTAATGCAGAGCCACCAGATAGCAGTCGGGAAGTATATTAGTAAATATTAAATGCATAATAAATAATTTGCATTCTAAACTATAAAATGAGCGATAACCGTAAGAGCTGCAATTATGAAAGAATGCTGCATAAACGCCGTGGATTTTCTTTTCTAATATAAGTGTACACGCTCTCATGGCTCAGCGCATCTACATACTTTCTGCTCGAAGAATGGATTCGTCATGTTCGAGGTAGAAATTAAAAAAATTAAAAATAAGTGACTTTTATATCTTCCTAGTTTTGTTAGCCTTACGAAGCACTATAGCGAAAGATACAACCAAAAGAAAAAATGAGCAAAACCAAGAAATATGATGAAAAAAAAAGGAAAAAAGTCCAATCGGCCACAGGTAACGTATACACATACACGTTATTCGTTTGCTTCAACGTGTATTGCATAAAAGATTTCGTTCACAGGGAACAATACTTTCGTGTATTTTTAAATATGTGTTAGTAGCTAGCCGAAGGTCCCGGGGACATAAATAATTTATCGCGTTTAACGAAGTAGTTTTCAAATGAAACAGACGAAGCGTAAAAAATGGCGATACCTGGAAAAATTTTGTTAAGTATATTGTGGACACGTGTACCTATAATGTTTTATGTATCAAGATAAGTCACCGAAGACCATAGTGGGTCGATTCCCTCCGATATGATTTTCGTCTTGGCGTCGTTTTGGTTCTAAAAGTGCCGTCGTGATTCCATGTGTTCTCAGTAGCTGGGAAATGGTTGTGTGTCTATACAATGAAGAGAAGGATATTCGCTAAAATTTCACAGATGAACAGGTGGACAATACGTATTTACGTTGGACATAAGGGATTATGCTCAAAGCTGGCTTACATTACAGCTAAAGAAGGTTCAGCATCCATGGCATCCAATGGTTCTTGACTCTTCTCAAGTGACTCACTTGATTATCAAAAATCATGGAGAAAGAAAGAAGTCAGTTGTTATTCATCACATGAGACTGAACCCTTGAAGTTAACGAATTTTAACAATTTGTTCTACGCGGTACAGCGGTGGAGCTGATCCAACCTATAGATCCCCAGATCTAGATCTTAAAAGCATCAATGTTTTGGTGATTCAAAAGGTGAGATTCAGAAACCCAATTGAACAAGTGAGGGTTGAAATAGTATCACTGAGTGTTGTTGTAAGATGAATGCAGAGGGAACGGAATAATCCGTGGTGTTCTTTTGAAAAGGAACGATTTGGAGGATAATAGAAATTGGAGTTAAACGTCAACCAAGCACAGACTTCTCTTAGCATTCAATTGAACATAAAAGCATTAAATGTGTTTCCTACCACAATTCGCTTATTCCTACTACAAGAATCAGATTTCAGCTTAGCAGAAAATGAAAACAACATTGCCACGCTGCTATGTCCTACGTACTATTACTCTGCGAGCCTAACTGGCCCATGGCTTGTGCAATTGTTCTTCTCCATAAATTTCTATCTCTTGCTATCTGTTTCCATCCGGAAATTTCCAAACCGTTTATATGCCTCTCCACTTCTATATTCCATCTCGCCTTCGGTCGCCCTCTTCTTCTTTTCCCCCTATTGACATTAACATAAGTAATTTCGGCACTCTAGATTCAGGTATTCTTTCTATAGGTGTTTTCCACCGTAATCTTGCAATCCCCACTATATTTATTTCTTTGCACAGTATTGTATTCTAGCATTACATGATAAAAATTTCTCTTCATTGCGTAAATGGGTCATCAAAATCCACCATAATCTGGAATAGGCAGAAATGTGCAGTAGAGAGGGTAATGACATCTACCTATGTATATTTTGTCAAAAGTCACCAGTGACTAACATTGGGTCTACTGCAAATCACAACATTGCCCCCAAAAGTGTAGGTACAGAAGAGAACAATCAAGAAGGGGAAACGGCTGGAGAATCATTTGTGGAGTCGTGCACTATTTAATGTTAATCTTTAATATAATAATATTTAATAATTCTTTTTGAACAGTACAACGTGCTTGTAAAGTTTGGATTGTAACCAAACCAAGTGTTGACAGGAAATAAATTTTCTCCAACATCACGTGAAACGAACTGCTTCCATGAAATGTATCATAAACTTCCAAACGTTTTTGACGAGTAAATTCTTAGGAAATGGTTTGCGGCAAGAAATGAATGAGAAACATGGAGTCAAAAGACACAATTCTTAACTATAACGCAGTAATGAATATCTAGACATTGTCATATTCATAGAAATCTAAAAAATGGGTTGAGTATTTGTTCAGAATGCCAGTACAGAGGTTTTCATTACGAGCACTCCAGAAGGCTAGGAAAATAGAAGGTAACATACACATCCTGAAGGTCGGAGGATGAAAGAAGTTGCTATGAACAGAATGGGATAGAAAGGAATTTTGGAACAGGCCAGGATCCATCAGTAGTTATCGAAGCAAAGATGATGATGATGATAACATTATTCTGCGAAAACTAACGAATTTATAGTATACTCTATATACATTATGGGGTTTCCTATGTGCATCTCTCGCCATCTTCGAAAAAGGGGTGAACTTTTTGCTATAACTCGGTTCCCCGTCGAAATACCTGTCCCGCCCATTGGTGGTCCATAGAGACCACCTCTCAGAAAATCAACCCCGGTACTTATTGAACAAACCCTGTAGATCACCTTTCTGACTTTCTCACTGGGGATGATGGCTTACTTGTTAGAAAATGTAGATTATTGGCTAGTACCATTTCATTTTCTAAACAGCGTTATTTTCTCTTTTTTTTGTTTTTCCTCCATTAGTTGCAACATTTGTTCGTTAGTTCTAGTACTAGTATTACTAGTATTAGTAGTAGTATTACTAACCTCGTTACTGATTATCGAAGATGAGAAATAGTATTGGAGATTAACCTCTAACAAAAGATAAGTGCAGATTCCAAATACGGTAAGGCGGTTGTGTGGGTTTACGGGATTAAGTAAATTTCTTGTCCTTCTCATACCACTCTCGTCACTGTTTTACTGAATATGACATTTTACTACTTATAATAGACGTCTATATGGTAATATTTAATTTTTTCTTCATGAATTGCAACATTCGATTCTCAGTTCCATTGGAAACGTCACCAATTTCGTTATTGAGCCCTATCGGTTGTCAATAATTTTGAAAGAAAATGATATCTCGGTCTTTAGACAAAGATGAAAGGAAATAATTGTAATAGAATAGTTCTTGTCTTGACTGCACTAACTGAGATAATCGTTTCTGTTAAAATTTTAGTCATCAGTGCGTTCCCAAGGTTCAAATTTTCTCACAACCTTCGACCAGTGATTTCAAATAACGCTATTTGTCGATTGTTCAAAGAAAAAGAGAAAAACCCCAGATCGAATCTTTGAATTGCTATTTTGTTCGATATCTCAACAATAATAGGTGTAAAGTTTCTAGGATGTAGATTGTTTATCATCGAAAGGGGAACAAAAACAACCAAACAACAATTCTGTATTTCGACGGGGAACCGAGTTATAGCAAAAGCAAATATTCACCACTTTTTCCAAGATGGCAAATGCACATAGGAAATCTTGGTCTCAAATCTCAAGTTAAGCTTTTCTAAGGACCCCCTCCCCACAACATATAAGAAATTTGACTTTCCCGGTTCACTTTCTTTTCCAAATCTATAGAATGACTGAACTATAACGATAAAATACTAATTGTTTACAATTTTAAGAACTCAGGCAGGTCTAATCTTTTGTCAATAATAAGTGAAGAACCAGCAAGTTTGCTGGCTTGAAATTTTGAATACCACACACTCAATACGGTAGCTAAGACTTGTCAAAGAGCAGTTTTGTAAATTTCTTTGTTATCGTTCCTTTCCTTGAAGTCCAAAAATTACGGTAAGCCTATGGTTATTTTTCTATTCCTTAATTGAGGTTAAATTCAACAACAAACAACGAATGTACAAAAAGCTCATCGATAAGTCGTAGTTATCGTAACGAATATCCGGTATGCAAAATTTCGAGCCCATTAACTTACTGGTTCTTCACTTATTATTGAAAAAAAAAAAATTAAAGCTGTAAAAGCTCTTAACATTGTAAAAAATACTATTTTATCGTTACATACACTAGTTTTAAAGGTAAGATATACAATTTTATAAATATGGAGAGACAAAGTTAGGCGGTAGTTGAATGGAACGCCCAGATCCTTAACCACTTCCATTCTGTTTCAATACTGACCATTCATCATGTAAGTCTGATAGTAACCGATTTTGCTTCCTAGTGTAGATGTTATAGCAACATTTGCTAACATTTAAAATTGGTGCTGGATGGTCATGGTTTGAACAGTTTTTACCCCATATACATATACTTTTCATAATTTTCTTCTTATGGCTTCAGTTCCGATACCTATTGGACAAACCCTGTAATGAGTATGAAAAGTATAATTACCAATATGCTCAGTTAATTCGGCCCTATAGTGTTCACTAACACATTTTATGTTGGAGCTATTTTCAATCAACAGTGTAAAATATGGCTATCCGTACATATCACTATCCCACAACAATATAAGAAGGTAATCACCAAAATAGATTTCAGTAACTCATTTTCTTTAATTTCTCTGTTTTTATATATCTAGATAATTGGAAGTCCTTGATAGTAACACGCAATTACATCGAAAGCAAAATATCGCCGTCAGAAGGATTTTATTTCAACGATAAATTAAATGACAAAAAAATCATTTTATTCTCAAACTACTTAACAGCGGGCATCCACTCGAAACAATAAACGTTCCTTTATTCGTTTGTTACATCAGGATGTAGAAAGGCGGAGAGAGGGTCTCTTGTCCGATGCGTTCTAGAAAAGAAATCTTACATCCTTCGTCTCGAGAGGCTCGAGAATACCAGGAGTGGCTATTGTTGGACGTTGACTTGCTGGAACTATGTTCGTGGTTTCGAGTGCACTTACGGGGATGTTGTAATATGTTGTTACGAGGTGAAACGTTTGATTCATCTGGGGCTAGATATATACGCGTGGAAAGCTATTTATTTTGAAATAAAAGATATGAAAAACTCGTGACCTCTTAAAGTTGCCTCTTAGCAAATGTTGGTGAAAGTGCAAATTGTAAATAACTTTTTCTCACAATTATTATATATATTTGCTAAGCAAGTTTAGAGTTTATTACACTACTTTCTTTAGTTTCTTATTACTTAGGTAACTAACTGCATGTGTACAAATTCTCCCCATTCCTTTTACTCTTTCGCTAGTTTTCGGGCTTCTCTATAGGTACAGTTTTTCTTATTCAATATCTCCTCCATGTTTTGCTGCCATGTTTTTCTCGGTTTTCCTCTGTGCCTCTTTCCCTCCACCCTTGCCTCCCAGATCATTTTTACTGATCTTTGTTTTTCCATTCTTGTTATGTGTCCGCGCCACGCCAGTTGGTCCTTTTCGATGTAGTAATGTATTGGGTTTATTTTCAAGTTCTCTTTTATTTTTTCATTTCTGATTTTGTGGCTCAACGTCATTCCTCTTGTCCGTAGAAATTTAATTTCGGCTGCTTGTATTCTTCCCTTGGCTCTCTTCCCTATGTTCCACGATTCACAACCATATGTTAGTATTGGTTTACATATTGTTTTTAAAACGTTCATTTTTGTTTCCCTCGATACTTCTATTCTGTTCACTAAATTTCTGATAACTAAGAGAAACAGTTTACTTGTGCCTCTTTCTTCGTCTATCACCATACCTAGATATTTGAGCTCCTTTATTTTTTCAATCCCTTTACCATGTATTTTTAGTAACATCTCCGTCTTCCCTTTTATTTCCATTATCTTGCTTTTCTCTAGGTTCCTTGGCTTCCATATTGTTTTAATCTATCTTTCCATACATTCATGTTATTTTGTAAGTCTCTTCCGTTCCCTGCCAAAATCACTATATCGTCGGCGTACGCATCTCATATTTTGATGAGTATCATTTTTCCGTATCCTAGGTGCAATGGCTTCACTCTATCTTTACATTTTTGCATTGTGTCGTCCCCGAAGACTGGGAATAGTACTGGACTCATTACTCCGTCTTGTCTCCTTTATTAGCCAACATTTCAGATTGTGTATTTCTGGTTTACTTTATCTTCGTGCAAGCTTTTTATTCCTGCTATTTATGGTCTTCCAACTCCTATATTTTGTTTCTCCATATCTCTTCCTTTCTAACTCGGTCAAAAGCTTTCTCTATATCTATACATGCCATGCATGCTATTCTTATTTCTTCTTATCGTTGGTGTTCTGAATGATTGGTTTCAGTGCGAATATATGGTATTGTGAACTTCTCCCCTTTCTGGATCCACATTGTGCTTCATGTAGTGCTTTTTCTGTAATTTTTCGTATTCTCCTTTCTAACATCCGTTCATAAACCTTCACTGCATTGCTTATTATTAAATTTCTCCTAGTTATTGTCATAGATTTAATACTGGGATACCTACAGTTGTGAATGTGTTTATTTTAGTGTCGTATAGACTTTCAAGTTAAGTAACACTGAGGCCCAAAATTATTACAAATTTCATGCCGAATCATTCACCCCGAAAGAGTGAGACAATGTTCTCCAAAAAATTAGGCAAACAGATATATTCCTGCGCCAAGCGACGTATAACACCAATCGGTCGTCACCTTCGGACAAATAAAAGCGCAAAACCATTTTCGCCTCATTGTCGGTGTTCGCCTATTTTTCTCCCTGTCTTCGCTTCACACCTCTCACGTCTGCGTCTCATTATTCGGCGCAGAAAAGGCAGGCCAACCGCTTTATTTCGATCATTATACATTTCCCTTCTTAACGCATGCACAGACAGGCGTAAACACGTATACACATACAGAAACGCACACGTTCGCACAGAACGCCCAGAAAGGATTTCGAAAGGAACTGAAAGGGTACGGTGTGCGCGAGAAAAACGATAAAAACGATCGGCGCGAAAACAAAACCGCAGGTACGTGTTACGGAACCGACGCGTTTTGTCTTTCATTTACGTGTCGAGCCCTTTGTGGACTTTCTACGGCCCCATTCATTTTATTTCATTGTTTTTCCACGTTTTCTTTACGCCTCAGACGTAGCCTTCGCTTTTTTAGTGTTTCTTGTTTTCTTTTACGGCGATCGGTAGCTCCACAGGGGCGAATTCGAAATTTTTACATTTCAAATGAAACTAGGAGTAGGATGGCCGGAAAATTACTTTTCCTTTGACAATCTAGATGCACTAGGCTATTGGTAATAATACATGCTATGATTATGTCTTTATATTTTCATCGTTTGTATATTCCTCAACATGGACATTTTTATCTTTGAACCCCATCGGAGAACATTGGTGGCAGCCCTAGCCGAATTATTCGACATTTCTCGTCCTTTTGAGTACCATCTCTGAGTGAATTCGACGATGAGGATAAACTTTCTGGTTTTAGTATTGTGCATTGCAATATTCACATCTCTGTTGCTCTAAGCTGGTACGCTCTCCAATCAATATGCCTTCCCCGTTTGACTTTTCTTCCTAATTTACTTTCTCGGGCATATTCGCAATTAGCCTGAGGACCATAATGTTGATGGAGCTTCGCTTGTTATCCACGTCCTAGGTCTCATTGCAATTTTGATCCTGTTTTAGTAGCTATTTTTCCTTCCAGAATAAAGTGATACCCTTACTTTTACCGGTTCTTCCAACTGATACTGTAAGAGTTCGAAATTATCCATCAAAATTTGACAAGTGCTCAAGTGTTTCTCGATATTCTTTAGATGTATGATCTAAAATGCTTAAAGCAAGAGGCTGGTTCTTTGTGTGGATGACAATGGTGGGCGTAATTGTTCGACAAGCGCCGCAGGAATTATTTGCAGAAACAACAGAACGGAAAATAATCATTTCTGCACAACCATAACATGAAGCAGGACAACTCTTCTAACGCGAGAATTACGTTTTATGGTTCTCAGGGACCGTTCCCCTAAGGACCAAAGCGTAAATAACTAGTAAATCGTATACCAACTCTTTGTCAGTTACCAACACAAACTCGTAAGTCAGATCATATCCCACTCTCAACTGTTAGTATTTTCTTTGACGATGGAATAGACGCTGTCATCACCAAAGACTAAAGAGGTGTTTAGAAAGTCCATAATTGCGGATTGTAACGAATAATTTGGCGTTTTACATGGAGCTGAATAAAAATTGTAGAAAGTGGACAAAGTATCATGAAGGCAGACCGGTTTCTAATTGTGCTAACCTCAATAAGATAGTACCCATCTATGCAAGTTGCGGAAATGATGAAAAAGGTAGAGTCAGTATTTTGCATTAACCGCCTAAATGGCTGGATTTCAACCACATTTCATACTAGTAAAATACGATGGGAAAGAAATTGTTCTATTTCAGCCATTCCTCATCAAGCTTGTTCTAGTTCTGAGCAGAAATTCACCTCTTTGAAATAAACATCCCCAAAGAAGGAGTCCTGAAGGTGCATAGAAACATATGAATTTTTGTATGATTCAAATATGAAATGTTAATCATTTCGTTAATAAAATTGACCAAGTAGGACTTCTAAATAATCCAAAGACAAAATTGAGAAATGAGATCTAGCCTCTTTACGTGATAAATATTTCTGGCACAATCGTCAGTGCTCGGGGCAGTTGATCGCCGAATACGGATCTGGATAAAAGTTCAAAACAACGACTGGCGATTAAACGCTAGGGGGTGGCCGACGCTCAGTTGTTACATCAGCCAATTCAACGAGACAAATCGAGGAAACTTAATTGGTGCCTGGCGCGCTGCGCCGTTTTTTCGTCTGAGAGATGTCGTTTTGCCTACGACAGTCTGCGCTAACGAATCGAACCTGTTAGAGAAGAATGTGTGGACATTTTTAATTTAACGACTATTGCTCGTGCACGTGGTAAATAATAGGCTGGGGCTGGGGAATGTCAAAATTGCTCGTTAGGTAGGTAAGTACGGTAGTTTTTGTCCAAATTCGAACGCGACCAAAAGAAGCGAAAGTGTGTAGCGTACATCTAAATTGTATGTTTTAGTTTAATAAATGTGTGTAGATGTCGGGAAAATTGGCTTCCTATACCTTTAGTCTAAATTGTTTGAATTCTGACTGTGTCAATTAAGAGGTGTGTGCAAAAGTGATCTGGTTCCTTGGATAATTTGGGTGGTAGGGAATTATATGCATCTAGTTCAAGTTGTAGTTGTTTTTAAAAGTAATTTTCAAAACGTTCTATAACCTGGAAAGCTGAAAAATTTATTTAATGTCAAAGTGAACTTTGCATCACATGAATACCATTAATAGAACACGTTCTTTAAAGTACGAGAAACTTGAACTAGATGGACAATTCTCGTGTTTTGAAGATTATTTTTATAGATTAGAGTGTGTTTAATAGTCAATACCGCTGATTGAATACATTGTACTATCGATTTCCTATTATAAAATATGATTTGCTTTGTCGGTGCATACAAAGATTCCATTGATACTTTAACAGTAACGGGCAGGTATAATGTAAAGTCATTGGAAATTTCAATGCTATGTTAAAATAAATAACGCCCTTTCCTAAAGTTATAGACAGTTTTCACCTAAAACAGATTGTATTGCTATATTCTATCTGCAGAATTTATCATGATAACAAAATAAATTTCCGAAAATTAGTTTTCTAACTTCTAAGTAAAGACGCACAATACAACAGTGTTTTGTTACCAAAACAAGAATACTATTCTTTAGTGGAGGAAGCGAAAAAAAACCTAAAAGAAGAAAGAATCATCTCGGGACCACCGGATATTTGAACGTTATGATATACTTGATGACTTTACAAGATTGTGAAAAGCTCATTGAACCATTATCAGATTCAAAGGAAAATGCAAAGCTGTTTGTTCAGGTGGAGGAATTATTTGAGATACTATATTCAACCCATCTGTCAATTGGGCATGGGGGTAGAAATACAATGATAAAAGAATTAAATCAACGTTGAAAAACAACCCAGGCCCAGATAGAAATGTTTCCAAATTTGTGCAAACTTCGTCAACAACAACAACGGAAAGGCAAGAAAAAGGACTTGCAGGAAAACCAACGATATCATCCCATCTCAATAGTCCATGTCAAGTTGATCTCATTGACTACCAATCTAAGCCTGTTAAAATTTCTCCTTGTGTATCAACACCAGCTAACAAAATTTGTAGTTTTGAAACCTCTTAGGTCAAAACGAGTGGATGAGGTAGCCTCTAATATAATTGAAATTTTTCTTCTGCTGGGAGCGCCGTGTACATTACAATCAGATAACGGGCGTGAATTCTGTAATCAAGTCTTGGACAAGTTAAAAGAAATGTGGCCAGAACTAAAAATGGGTCATGGTAAACCTAGGCGGAGTCAAAGCCAAAAGAGTGTGAAACGGGTCAATCAAGCTATTGAGAATATGCTCGCCACAAGGATGGCTGATAATAAAACTGAAAATTGGAGCGAGGCTGTTTCCTTTTGTACAATTTATGGAGAATCGTGTTTGTCATTCTGGAATTAAAAGAAGTCCATACGAAGCGATGTCGGTTGCCCTGCAGAAGTGGGCCTTTCGTCGTCATTCATACCGCAAAATTTCTCCAAATGATGATTAATGAAGACCTTGAAAAATCAGGAGTACACACCTGTTTTGAATGTTTGTTGAATGTTTGTTAATGTCAATTGTGGTGAAACGCAACTTGAAGATAAAGGTTTTGATAAGAAGCTGCTGTGTAGAATCTGTAAACACCAATTTGACCAAAATGAACAGCGAGACGTAGGCAAAGAAAGCTCTAAAATACAAGCTAGAAAAATACTAGCAATGTCCTATGCCAATCACGCAATTGCTGATGAAGGCATCACTGTAAGAATTAAAGTGCCAGAAATAGATTTTGGTAGTAGTCCTTAGTAAAACGGACGATGGTTTTTACAAAATGGGCACTAAAATCGACATTTTAAAGCAACTATATGCCAGTATATTTATTAAATTTTCAATAAAAAGGACATTACAAAAAAAAGAACACAAACATTAACTTCTTTTGCCTGATATTTGACATCTTTTGTCGTTAATTAATTTGTCTGTTTGTGACGTGAATTTATCGGCAGAAATGACTGCGTCCAAGTGTGCGTTCGTCAATCACGATCTCGCGGGAGATTTGTTTCCTTTCATCAAAGAAAATAATTTTTCGCACTTGTAGGTACTTCCAAAAATTGACAGGATTCTACAGGCAAATTTTCTTATTTTTTGGTATTGAACAGGCAAGTACTTATAAAATTCGAATGTACCAACACTATCAAATTTTTGTATTAAATGGCTCTGACTGTTGCATGTTGTAACAGTAAGAAAGCAACTGAACTCACAATTGTATAGCAATTGACTGAACTCAACCGTGCGGTCTTGGCTTATATACGGAAATGTGATTTCTCGACAGTTCTTTTCTAGAATGTTCAGATAGCGTCAGCTGTGTTTTCGCGCGATAGAACTTTCGGAAACAGAAGAAAGCTTACGTACGTACGTAAGGCGCAAGGACAACAAAAGCGATTGGGCAGCGGCATACGACGCGGCGGGCGTGGGAGACGAGTGTGACCGATCACAGCCGAGATAGATCGTCGTGATACGCGCGTTTTCAAATACGGTTTTTAACACGCTTGCTGTTTTCAAAATTGATTCGGGCCAAAGGAAAATGCTCAGTAGACCGCATGTTTGACATGGCTGATCTAGATAATATGCGAATTACCTCGATAATATTAGGGATAGGATTAAGTTTTCGCGCTTTACCGGGTCTTTCTAGACAATGTGCACATTACCTAGTTAATCTACACATTACCGGGTTTACGCACATTATCGGTAATACATATACAATACAATTATTAAGTTTCTAAACCTTCATGGCAACATGCAGAGAGCAATTTATATCCACCTATGCAAGCATCTACAAATAGCGTAACCGTCTTACAGAATCAATACCGAGCCGACATCAAAACTGAACAGCACGTCAGGTGCCAGTAAAGCAGATTATCCCTCGTTTTACAGATAAAAGATAGGACCCAAATGAGGTCCGAAGAAGAAGATTATACGAACAAACTCGAAGAAGACGCATGTTTGCAGCTAATGGCTATTAGTCCCCATCTTGGCATGTATAAAGTTACATCTTAAAATATGCCCCTTTAGCTATTAAAAGAGAAGATTCCCATTTGTTAAAAGTACATGAAAACTTCATCACGTACCTAAATCAACCATTTTCAATCCTTAATGAAACCGTACGATCTGCATGTATCGTGAAAACTTTCTCATACATACCGTCATGCTCCTAAAGCGCTTATCGTTAAGTCTATTCGTAATGAAAACGCAACCGACTTCAATGCACAACGCTTATATATGTGTATGTTGTACGTACGTGAGATATTCCCATAGCGTTCGTCTTATTAACAATCGGTTCGCGTACGATTCGATAATTTCTCGCGACCAAGCGGCCTGACAGAATAGACACACACCTCTTTTCGCATAACCTTCGTATATTTAATAACATCCGTATAGACGGGGAACGCTTCAGAAGGTCGTTCAATCACCTGTAACGTCCGTCACACAGTTGACGAAAGCGTACCGAGAAAAATTATTTAACGATCGCGTAAGTAAGTAATGTTCAAATGACGCGGTCGATCTGAGAAGTTCGTACGTGATGTCGATACGGAATGAAGAGAACGGCGATGTCTATAGCGAAGGTCTCGCTGAATATCTAAGTTGGAAGTGGAAAGAAATGCTAATTTTTCTCCAAATTCATAAAATGTTTGCTTTGTGATTTGTAACAAGGACGAGTAAAGAAGCTTCGTTCTGTCTACGTCTGATTAACCTGGCAGAAGAACACCGATGCAACTCCCGATCAAGGCGACACTTTGCAAGCTTTTGCATTGGTAGAAGTCATCTAAGAAGGCAATTTCGTATCATCATTCCGAAAGAAGACGAGTTAGACTATAAGAAGTTTAAAGAAAAGAAATCTCATTAGAGGAACGATGCTGGTAGCTATTTAGCTCAAGCGAGCAATTATAAAATGAAAAACTATATTTCTACCAGAACTTATTTTTTCAAATTGATTACTCTGAAACTCTTATGTACCTCTACCCCTACGGATGGCTATGGGGGCAGTAGAACTGAATTGCATCATTCCTTGGAAGATGTTTTCCATTTCGTCCAATGCCGAGGTAGAGCAAACGCAGAACGAAAAGGATACATACGTCATTCACTCCAAGGACGATTTTACGTTCGACCGAGTCCATTTGTGAAAAATAGGGGTGTTCATTCAATCAATTGCCGTAGTTGTTACTTGCACGTAGTTTGAGGTTATATCTGTGGTGGTTTTATTGTTTATTTTTTGCTTCATGTTGAGTGAAATTTTTATATAATTATAAATTCTTTAGAGACATTGCACAATTGTACCTGTAGTAGACGGTATGTGCATTGGTTACCGGTATTTTTGTTATTATACCATTTTATTATGTGCAGTTATTTATGACAATGGCAACTACCAAGAAATTGGTATAAAAGGGAAAGTTATACACAGTCGGGGTCGCGAAATTATTGCTAATGTTTTACGCTTTATGAAAGACAAAGCCGCAGTAAATTCTCCAATAATACCCTTAACCAATTTTAAAGGGAGGTTAATTCGAGCTACAGGCATATATAAAAATATCTACGCATCTATTGCCAAAGAAGCAAAAGATGTTTGGTCACGAGCAGCTCCTTCATTCTCTACATCACATAAAAGAAGACCTCGTGAAAGTCCGAAAAGCACTTTAAGGGATGAGGGAAAGGAAACCCTTCGATCATAACATATACACAACATGTATATTGTTGATAAAAGGCGACCAACATTAAAAGGTATGGTTATTTAAAATATGTATTATTTATAATACAAAAGCATCCATTAGTTTTATTACTGTAGGAGCACATGCCAAAATTATTGAGAATGGTATACCCTTTACCGGTGGCCTTGGGACTTTCTCAAAGGTGCTATCAAAGAGGGGGTACATGTGCGTTTTTGTTTGCGTTATAAGTGCAAATCAATCACACATAATATATTCTTATTATAGATGGAAAAGAAGTGCTGATAAAAGAGCAGTATTGATGGAATCGTATGATATACGACCAAAGAGAATAAAGTTTTACGACAGCTGCAGAAATATGTAACTGATGAGAGGCCCATTATTTCCTACGTACATAGCTCCCATACAATGTCCAAGGAATGGTCGGATGGCTCAAAGCTGGGTCTCAAAGAAAACTATGTCGAAGGGGGCAAGACTAATTATGATGCGTGGCGGAGGAAAAGCAGGATTTGTACCAAACGCTTTGCTTATGTTTAAGTCAGGTATTGTTATACTTTACTGAAGGAAATATCGAAATTTTTGTTTACAAATTTTACTAACCAATACAAAGATATTTACGGATTGAAAAAATTTGTTACAATTTATTGTAGGTTGCAAGTCAGCAGACTATCACGATGAAATGAACTCTGAAAATTTCTTTAAATGGGTAAACAACCAACTACTACCCAACCTTCCACCAAGAAGTGTCCTTGTACTGGATAACGCTTCATATCACAATATTAAAACGGAATATGATCCAACCTTTGCACAAAAAACAGCCGAAATGGTGGAATGCAGGTGGCTTGCAGTAAGAGGGATTGAACGTGATCCCAAAGCAACGAAACCTGAGCTGTATGAGTTAATTAAAACTCATAAAACTGCAAACCCAAAATTTAATGCGTACATTGGATGAGTGAAGTAGACATATCGGCATTCTGTGCTAAGGCTACCACCATATCACCCAGAATTGAACCCCATTAAAAAATATGGGCAACAGTTGAAAACTGAGTATCCGCAAGAAATGTAAGAAACAACAAAATGGGTGATGTTGAATCTTTAACAGAAGAAAAGTTTAGCACTGTATCTCCAAATGAATGGTTTGCAATTTGTAGCCATGTCGATAAGATAGTTGCATAGTACGTTGTCAAAGAACATCTTATCAATGAGCTTACAGAGGAATTTGAATTCACAGTCAATACTGATGAGTCTGACAGTGACTTTTCAGAGGAATCTACGGAAGAAGAGGGTGAAGAAGAAGCACAAAAAGGTGGCTGTTAGTATTAATTCTGTTGATAATTGATGATAGCGAAATAGACAATGATTATAATAAATTTTTCTATGTGAGTTAGTTGTTTCTTTCTTTAAATGTATTTTATATTATATTCTTTTATTTCGTTGAAAATATATGCATTGCGAATAATGAAGCAATTTTATTTATTTGTTACATACTTGAAGAGTGGGTTATCAAAGAACAGTTTATCGATGAGCTTACAGAAGAACTTGTATTCACTCGTAAATCTGACAGTAATTTTGCAGAGGATAATTCTCTTATTTCTTTGAAAATATATGCGTTGTGAATAATGAAGGAATTTTTTTATTTATTTCACTTATTTGAAATCCAATGGCGGTTTTCTTATCTCCGCCACTGGGACAATACGCGTTGGTTATATATTACGTATGTACTTTTCTCAATTTGCGCGAACTCTTGCTTGTTTCTTGACCTTCTTCTCATGCTTCTTTTAGCCGTTCTGTTTGCTCCCTTTTTCTTTCGTCTAACTTGAAAAAGGGTTTACGGGTATAAGGGCAGCAGCGTTGAATGATTTGGAGTACCCTTTGTTTTTACTTTTCTCTATTTTTCTTGTTTTAAGTTACCTGTTACACTTCTCGCAAAACTAGCATTTCTCGCTTTTAATATCCCCCTCGGTCCTACATCTCATTTCTACATTTTTCAGCATTTTGTCATTCTTCCATTTTTATGTTCACCTCCATAGATTTCCACCAACAAACCTTACAAGTTCCTAACACCCGTTCCAGGTATAATAAACACAGTAACGGGCTAAGTAAAACAACTTTCAGTCCAATACGTCGGAAATTGTACAGATTCTAGCAATATCGCTAAACGTCCAGAAGAAGATGGTGATACTAGAGGAAAAAGTTAGAATTTTAGATTGGTTGAAATCCAAGCCGAAGGGCTACTAGCATACGGCGCCAATATGGTGTGAATGAAAGCACCGTATGCTTTATAGAGACCGGAATAAGACCGGAATAAGAAAATTCGTCTTTAAGGAGCAAAACGGGTTCCTACCAATAGAGACTCGTATGTGGTTGAAACGGAATCATACCTAGGGATATAGATTGAAGGTAACTGTAAAAAGGCCATCCTCTTGCAGGGATGTATAGGATCGCGGCCAAGACCATCGACACTACCAGATTCGCAGTCAAACACATCGTCAACATCCGACTTTGGAAATTTTCAAACCTAGAATCCATAGAGAAATGCCCAGAGAGCTCCAAGCGGCTCACCCAAGGAAAGAAATACAGACCTCAACAGGTCATCCACGTGGAAGAAATTTTTTGACGTTAGAGCAACTTTTGGTTCTCGCTATAATGGAAACTTCAAATCTTCTACGAATTACAAATGTTTCTCGTTCCTTTATTTCCCTGCACCTTGGTTTTGTGTTCTTTTGTTTGTTAATGTTCACCAAAAGCAAAAGGAGGAAACTGGTTCATATGTTGCGTTTTCTGCTCTGCCGCGTTCCAGCAATTTAGGGCACCAATCTTAGCGTCAAGTGTAACTTATCGTCTTTCTTTTGGAACCTTCAAGAGCACCATATATTCTTTTCCTTATCTCCTTTTTCTGTGATTTTATCACTTCTTATTTATTTCTTTGGTATTCACCAAATCATCTGATGAAATTCAAATTGTTGAAATTGAAATATTAAGACAACGATTGCCTGTCGTATTTTGACGAAATTTTGGCAATAAAAGTAGTTGAAATGTGTGACGCGTCTTTCCTTCGACATCCCTTCTTTGACATTTTACAAGTTCCGATTTCTACTGTCACATCTGTTTTCCCCAAAAATTATTATAATTAATTTTCAGATCATCTTCATATCTTTCCTGTTCTATTTTCTCTCCATTCTTCATTATGTTTTCTTTATTTGATTGTCCTTTTCCGTCCATTTCTTCTGTTAGTAATATCTTTTAGGGTTAGTTAGTTGCATCGATTTGGTTTTTATTTTTCCAAATGTAAGTAGTTCTAGTTTTACTAAATTTGGTCCCCCCAAGCTTAGCTTTAGCTTCCTAAGACATTTATCTTCACTCCTACACCTTCTATTGTTCTGTTGCCGATTGCATCTCCAGTTCTTAATATGAACTAAGAATATGTACTTACTTCTGATACTAGTTTGGTGAAATTTGTTGATATGACGAACTGTTGTAACACCTAGCTATGAAATCGCTTTGTTAATCCCAGAATGCTATACCGAACTGAAGGGTTTTAATAAAAACGAAACTAGTCTACAGTGACAGTCTCCGATTAATAAAGCACGATTTCCTTTGTGACAATTATTGGCGTATGCAATGTAGTCTGCAGTGCAGCCATTGCACAAGTTTCTGTGAGAGTGGCCAACAAAGCGGTCTCAGGTCGTTCATTGGAGAGTTATGTAGATGTTCTACTGTTTTACTCATTTGTAATTTTAATTCTTTCAAATATGTTTTTGAAACTAGTTTAGGGTTATATCCATAAATCAAAAGTCAAGATTGACATGTTTAAACTATGTACATATTTCCATTAAGAGCAATGTTAATAGGAATTTCTTTGGACCTAGGAGCGTTGTTTCAACTGATAATAATTACATAGTATTTGTGGTAACAGTAGTAATGCGTGGAGGGTGTATTGAAAAGTTAAAACGCATTTTGGATAACCAGGTTCGGAGAGCAACCGTCAGCAAATGAAACTTATCACCACAGGCTAATACGTCTTATTTGTTAATGAAATTGAATGGCTGTGGGATATTTACCGAGAACAAATGGAGAAAAGTGACTGTGTTTACGATACCGTTGATGGTAGTCTGCGACTGTACCTATAAAAGAAGATTAGAGCAGTAAAAAAGTATTAATAACAACGACTTTGAGTGTGGAATATATCAAAGACATTATGTCACTAGAAATCACGATTAAATTTAATAGACTAAATGTAAGTTAAAATAACTAATTATGAACACATCACCAGCGGCAACCACAAACGAATAATCAAAATTATCCTATGATAATAACTTGCAGATTGAACTTATCTGTTACCAACGACAAATTGTCTATCGTCTTCTCCGACGGAACGAAAGTCTTCGATAGAGCACCAATAACTCCAACCACGAAAGCCTTCGAAACGATCGCGAATCTCGCGAACGCCACCGGCCGCGTTGTGCCGCATTTCTGGTTGGAAAATCACGGTTATTTGACGCGGTAAAACCGCCTCCCGAGCACTTTTATGGAAAATCGTGCGCTACACCGCGAAAGAACCGTCGAAATTGAGGTGAATCCCCGCTATTTCGAGCTGATGGATCAATAAATATGCAAGAAAGGCGTCGACAACTACATGCGTAGGTATCGTATGACGTAGCCGAGAAACCTACCTCGATGTATTTAGAGAGGTTGTATTGCGAGTGAAGATTTAATATGTTATTAAATGAGCTAAGCTGGAGATGTCGCGTCTTTTGTCAGGCGCAAGGATGACCATGTTCGCGTTGTTAAACGTTCAGACGTCGTTGTTATTATTATACGAAACGTTGCATTACCATTGGGCTGTCCAAACATACTCATCAGAGATGCTATTAAAGAACCATATATCAAACAGGTGTTAACAGATAATTAACGTTTTAGTCAAGAAGGCCGACTAGGACAGAGACGGATTAAGGTTGATGTTGATACATTCGCTGTTCTTCGTTTGTAGATGGTAGGTACTTTTTAAATATAATTCGAAAAATATACATGATCCCAGCCAGAGGCGCATCCAAGGCGATTGGAAGTCAAGGGTTTGTGTGAAGTAGAAATTTGGTTCTTATTCCCGACTTGCTTATTGTCGTGCTGACCTTAACTGAAACGCTATCCGTCTCTTTTCGATGCAACATAAAACCATAACATTTATAGTATATTCCACATTTCCAATGACTTCTGGAATACGTTTCCGGAAATCACCTGCAAGCCTTCTAATGATTTTTGTGTCACCTGTCCGCAATTCCAACCGTTATAGTTTATGTCATCATAGACAATTGTTGGAAGTTTATCCTCAATTTTTCAATTTCAGAACGGAGCTAGAAATGAATGTGTCCAGATGTTCAGATTATTCATTGTATTTCTTATCTATGCCACCAAAGAAGAAATAGTAAATATTTCGTCTTCTTCTTTCCGCGAAGGTGAATATGATTTGGTAACAGTCTGAAGATATAGTGAAGGGAATTGTGTTAGATTGGAGTTGACAGTAAAAATGGAGAATAATATGTAATCATAACATTTCTTTTTTCTTAAATATGAAGAGAGAGAACAAATTCTTCTAGATTTAAATAAAATATATTAGAGCGGATGTCTTTAGAACAACTCCAAAGCGTTCGAGAAGGGTTTGTGAATGACATCGAGATTGTCATTATGCATCCCCACGTGTCTGTTGTAATTAACAATTACGATCAACATATGCAGTATAGGCATCCTTTATCGGATGTGCTCCTCCTCTATATCGATGTAAAGTGATACCAACTGAGAGTGCCAGCCATAAGTTTGCCCCGTTGGTAAGACATGCTGGACCAGCAGTTAGGATAGACAGTGGAGTATGGACGTTTACGCAAAGAAAAACAAAGGTAAGGACATAACTTTTCCCAAAAAGTAGAGTTTGGGAGACAACCAAGGCGTTGGGAAACTAACGTTCCTGAAATAGGTCCTGTTTACTATTGGATGGTAAAAGAAAATCTACCCGCTACCAGTTAACAATAATACCATCTTCATATTTTGTAGATTAAGTTATTGTTCATAACTTTTAGGGAAAGTCGAAGTTTGTCTTCTCAATGAAGATAACCCATGAGCGAACTGGCAGCATTATCAGGTGTTTTAGCGCAACCACGATAATACCAAAAACAATCCATTTCTTCGCTAGGTGACGGCTGCGAAAACTTTGGCTCGATTAAGCCTACTAGCGTACAAGATATCCAGTAACAAACTCTAGGGTCATCGGTTTCCAGCATTGATATCTGAAAAATTGAATATTCCCATGACAACTGAAACTTTTAGAGTTTCCGTTTTTTTCTGGAACTTCCAGTCTTGATAAAAAAATTAATTTGATTGCCTTAAACGTATATGTCATACTTTCATGCTTCTCACGTTGTCTTCTTCCGTTTTTTCTCTAGAATTTCATCTACATCTTCTCCATCCTCCTTTATTTACTTATTTTTAATGTGCCAGTTTCATTTAATCGTCCAAGATGCAATCTAATAATTTTTTTCTTGGTAGCTTCAAATCTTCCCTATCTCAATTCTTTCTTTTTCTTTTAGTTTCCCACCTTCCTCCATTAAACTATATCAACAAAGACGAAAGCCGTACATTTTTCTTTGTCAAAAACTTCAAGCGTTTTATACCTTTTTTCGACTAGCTTACTACCTTGAATCTTGTTATCAAAAGTACAAATCGGTCATTTTGTTGTAGAAAAGATTCATATTTCTTTTTCTTTTACTTCACCATTTATTCCTATTTTTCCCTGCTTCATTATTCTTTAACCTTTAATATGTGATTTTGTTGATGGGTTTTGTTTCACAATATAAACCACAAATTTTCTAAGAACTTCCGTCTTCTTTTTGTGTTCTCCTCCTTGTTGATGTTCACTAAAAAGGAAAGGAGGAAATTGCTTCGTATTCTGCGATTTCTGCTCTTCCGCTTTCAAGTCATTTAGGACACCAATCGTAACGTTAAAGGAGTAATTTACCGTTTCTTTTTCGGAACCTTCGAGCGCTCCGTATCTTCTACCCCTATTCTCCTTCTTCTCTGATTTTATTACTTCTTAATTTCTTTTCCTCAAATCACCAGCTGAAATTAAAACACTGCAGCATTCTGGAAGTAGATTTATGAAAAGTATAGTAGTGTTTGCAAGGAAAATATTACAAAAATAATTATTCAACATCTGCTCAATTTGAGTGTGCTTGATGATTGGTAAGAAGCAAACGTCCTGATGCTATAACAAAGAGCATAGATTTTCTGTAACTATTTTCCAATACCGGTGAATGAGATCAAGTAAATTATTTATATTGTCTTGTCTTGATCCAAGAGATCTTCTAAACCATTATCGTACCAATATCAAACCGTTCCCAAATGTCGAACCACAAAATTAGCAACGACTAGCATTAGAAATCATGTTTAGAAGCAAATTGAACAAGAAAGGAATCTCAATTGTCGGTGGTGTATTGTATTACAGTTGTGGTAACTACCACAGAAAATCAGTGTATAATATTTAATCTCGTTACATTATTTGATCTTTTAATCTTATTTTATTATGACTCAATTTAAGATGGAAAATATTATTTTATTAAGTATGTTCATTTCTGATGAGTGCAAAGAAGCATATGTAACTTGTAATTCGTCGGATTCCACAGACAATGGCAAATTCAAGCTAGTGGTTTGGACGTTTCATTCGGGACATAAGAGGCTAAGACGGAGGAGTTGGCGGTTACTCATGGTTCTATTTTGGAACCATTGCTGTTTCTGCTATATATCCATAAACTACCGGATGTAACCAGATCCTTAAATATTTTATCTGCGGATGACACCTCAACAATCATCAAATCCCAAAACGAAGAAATCCAGGCAGCCATAAATAACAACATGTCCATGTCTAAACAATGGTGTATGGAAAGCGAACTGATGCTAAATTGCACCACGGCTCAGTCGCTGCCAGTTAGAAACCTTCTGGCTACGGGTGTAAGTATTGACGGCAAAGTACTTGCGACGGTGGAAAATGCAGAGCTTTTGGGCCTAGAGGTAGACTCATCATGATCGTATAAGCCTTACATTAGGAACCATTATGTCGGCGTGCATGCCGTTTTGTCTGTATACTTCGCGTATACTCAGTCCAGAATCCAATATGAAGTCATTTTTGGGGTAACTCAGTGGACTGGCGACGAATTTTTATCCTTTAAAAGTCATGTATTAGGGCTACACACGACATGAAAGTTTCGGGAAGTTGTGTGGGTTTGTTCCGTTCTTCGAAGATACTTACCTTGCCGTTGATACATATACTACACTGTACGTTATACATACGTGAAAACAAAGTATGAAGACAGTTTTCCAAAAAATATGAAACGAATCCCGCACACTTGACACGTAATCTTGTGAATACGCATCTTGTGCCACCTCGAACATATTTAACCGGGATAAAAACAACCGTAGTCTACCAGTGCATAAGGGTATATAATCATATATCTGTTCATATCAAATGCTTGCCATTAGCACATTTTCATAATGCTTTCAAACGTCATCTAGAACAATAAGTGGTAATTACAAATTCTTTTCTACAGATCGCTCTAGCGTGGCATAGAACCTAAATTGTCTAAATCGTTCTATTATAAATTCTCTTCCATTTTTAGTTTCTACTTATTGCTAGTTCAATCTTTCAATACCGGCATTTTGTAAATTCTTTTCACTTTCTTTGGCCAGATGGAGCTTGGTCACCTCTTCTCTTATTCCTAAATGTCGAAATGGACACTGGAACTTCTCAACTTTCTTCTGGTTTTATTTACGTCAAGAGCTGGCTATAAATCAATTTCCATAGACTATCCACCCAACTATGCATATTTTTTTCTACCAAATTTTCGACTACATACAAACATATTGCTTTAATTTTCCAATGCCTGTCCCTTGCAAATTCTATTTAATTCCCTTTATCCGGTCGAATTTTATTCTTTCTTTTCCCAGCTTCCTAGTTCACCAGTTTGAAACTGGTTGGCATAATAATTGTTCATTTGCCTTTGCTGTAATTTTCATTAAGAGTTGTCCACAAATCAACTTTTGCAGACCAGTTACTTAAATCGCTAAATCGGTAGACTGCGCAAAAGGAAGAAAGCAATGCTTTGGTGAAAGATTTAACAAGCTTTTACTATTCAGATCCTAAATGAGGAATGCTTGACAATTTATTACTCTAAAATATGGGTATCACATGGAGTATTGTGTATACCCTGCCTTCGTTGTTATAATCTTTTACTTCGCCATTATGGTACCTGATAGGGTATTGGTTTTTAAATTCAATTATCTCTTAGATCTATAAAGATCTATAAAGTAGAACATTTTACATAGTTATGTTTGACCCTAAAGCAGATAAAACATTTGCATTCGCTACACTAGTCTAACACTTTTATAAACGCCTAATCCGATCCTGTACATTCACAGCTCTATTTCTCGTCAAGGGGCGGTCTGGGTATTATAAAATAATCACCGATACTTAACTCGCACCGAACCAAGCTTTAGAAGCACGGGTCGTCATTAGAAGGAGCAAGCCGGAGCAACAGACCTACTTGTCGACCTACGTGCGTCTCGCTTCGTCTGCTTTATCCTCCTCCAACAATCCTTCTCGATGTATGTAGCTTCCCCGTTCATCGATATCTCCTTTTCTCTCATTCGTTCGAAATTATGAGAATAAAGCTACTATATACACGCTCTTTCTATCTCTGGTGTGTCGTCTGAATCGTTTCTTCCTGGGACAACGTTATGTAGGCCGGCGAGATACACACACTTATCGGACAGATAATGTTGTTTACACGATAGCAGCGCTTCCTTATCGTCGAACGGGAACAGAAGACCAACCCCGGATCGATCGAATTATCGTTCAGCGCGCCGTTTGATCTCCCGATAGTTATGTACACGCGATAATGGCGGACATTTGACGACTCGGAAAGCGGGCAAGAATTACGGACATTCAGAGAAAAAGCGGCGTTAATGGCCTGTGAGGTGTACGCGAACAGATAATGAAAAGTATCTAATAAAACGGCTCCGATAACTATCCCAGGGGAGGTATTATAACGCGGATCGGATTAGAGGCGATTCGTAATAACCGCGTAGCCGCAGGGTGGCGATTTGACGCCGTTGTTATTCGCTTTGTAATTTTTGTTTATATACGGTGCGATTTCGATTAGCTTGTATCAATAACGGTATCCGGCCTGTTACCATTGACCGAGATCCAATTCATGGCGATTTTAGTTGCAAATTGCATGTCTGAACAAAATATGGATTTGACTTTGGAATAGTGAATGAGTGAAATACACGGAAATCTCTCTATTTTTGTTTGGAAACCTAATAAACAAATCTCTAATGTTTCCCAAAAGAGAATAGATCGCGTTTGTTCAATAGATTCTTTCAAAATTGTGCTGTGGTGGAAGATGGATCATACGAATCTAGATCAAGTGAAGGCATCAATCATAAAAATGAATGGAAACACCACTATGGTTTTCGGCCGAGATTCCAGGCATATCTAAACATGCTGAAATCATGATACCGGCATGTAAAAAACACAGATATATGGGATACATCATCTTAGGAAAAATCAAAATCCACAAGTTCAATCCAAGACTATCAAGAAATGTAAAAATGCAAAAATTAAAAAGCGTTTAACTCACCGTACAGTCCTGAACACTAGTCCGGGCAGAGATACAAAAAGACGAAGCTAGCAAAACGGAGATAAGACCAAGAATCTCAATTCACATGTAGAATTTATTATTGAACTGTGAGAGTCCCCACTATTCAAACTTTTTTTATCTATTGTGCGCTGTCCTGTACCTTTAAGGTTTCTAAATTGTGTTGTAGTATTTGCTATCTGTATCTAAATTTAGATCTTGCTCTCGCCATTGTGCCTGGAATTTGTTTTGCCACTTATGTTTCTTCCTCCTGCGTCCTCTCTACACGTTCCATCCATCCCACCCAGTGAACCTTTGCAAATGTCAAAATCCTTAGTTCTTTATATGCGAAGTAAAGTTCAGGATTAGGTCGTTTTTGCTATTAACACTTTCTTTTTCACAAATATAAATTTTGCTGAAGGCTCTTAATGGCTCCCAATGATTTATTTCAAAATACAAATTTCAACATAACTGGAGTTAAAACTACGGAATACGAAATGTGCAAATACACTGGTGACACGAGACTTGGAGTAGGACGAACATCCGATACGCCATCAGTGCGAGTTGGAACCACGCTCTGTGCACTTAATACTTTCCCACCTTTCATAGATATAGTTTAAATACCACTCGGTGAATACATTGGACAGCGCCAATGTATTTTAGGCGACCAGAAGTAGAAATCTACTTTTCCTTTATTGGCAAACGAATGAATCTGCAAATGGACATATTGACCTGATTTTGACTACGTGTTTGTCTTTATATTTGCGTTGGTTACGTTATTATTACTGCTGTAATAGTCAAATAGCCTTCGTTTACTTTAATTTTAATTTTATATCAATACTAGAAACGCATCACTGATTATAATTCGATCACCGATATGGTTAAAAGATGTTGTGTACCCAATTGTGAACTTATGAAATGACACAGTTTACTTACAGATCCAAACGTAAGCAAAATATACCTTAGTAAAAGTGTATAACATCCCCAAGATTGGTCATCTTCTGTTAAATTCAGCTAATATATTCACATAACTTTTTTAGCTGACGGCAAAATGGCTTGCATCATTTCATCATGAGGATCTGCATAACAAAAATGTTGACTCAGTAAGAAACACGTATAGAATACGTTCTGATCACTTTACTGCCAGCCAGAAGTTTGTTGAGTATCACAATAGAACCAATCTAAAGTCTAGATCGAATGCTAATTATATTACAGTATGTTAAATTCTGATTACAGACTCAATTTTGACATTAAATCAGACTGGCTTATATTCGCTATTGCAACTGAATCAGGAGAATGAAATTTATTAACTTCGGGCATTTAAATTAGATTTGAATTTCCCGCTAGTATCGAATGAAACGCTACGGTCGACTGGTTTGTCAACTACACTATCTAGCGCATGCGCGTGTTTCTTTGGTAAATTCTTTTATTAAGAGTTGCCTATCTCAAAGTAATGTATTATCCATGGTTGGAACTCGCTAGAGTTCCGTTGTTTGTCCGTAGCGATGGTTTTAGTGAAGGAATGTTTTGCTTGTGTGTACTGACAAAGAGTGAAACGAACTCCGAGCGACCGTGTGGGATCTGCCAGCTAAGCCCCAGATTATGGAATGATACACCCCAAGCTCTCCAAGGCAAAAAGAGCAAGAATTTGCAAGTTAAAAATCTAAAGCATACTGATCTCCCTTTTTAATAGCTAGGGAATCGTTCACGGAGAGTTTGTGCATCCAGACCAAGAGGTTAATTAACACTTTACCGAAAAGTTCTTGAAAGACTTCATAAAAGGGCCATGCGTGTGAGACCAAATATCAGAAATCACCACAATGAGTCTTGTCGCCCGGAAATTTCAGTAAACCGTTTCTTTTTTCAATAAGAACGTTCCTGTGGCTCCACCGCCTCCTTATTCGCCCAACTTGAGTTCTTTACTCCTCCCGAGGGTGAAACAACACCTCAATGGACAACATTTAAACGGCTGGAATGTAATCTTAGTTTGGAGATCGTCAGATGCTGATAGACTGTTCATTGTGCAGAAAGTAGCATTTCCAATCTTTAGCAACAAAGAACCAAGCAAACTAAAACAAGACTCACGAATATGGTACTAGAGATGAGATCACAGCAGAGTCTGTATCAGCTATATGTCAAATTTATTCTCAAATCAATCTTGCACTGTGATATAAGAACCTATGTCTCTTTACGTTAAGAATGTAGTATGGGGATAGATAGGGTTATAAAATATTTGAATCTGATTGGTTAATAACGACGGCTAAATTACACAATGCGCAGCAAATCATTTGATAGATACTTTGTCTAACATAACCTTATTCATCCGAGGAATTTGTCCTATTTTGATTGTGCCTTGGTTCAGAGCGCCACCTACTGCACTCTGAACGCGAACTCAGTACAGAATAAAACACTCTGAACTTGACAGAAAACTTAAAATATTCGTAATTACTAAAATTTCGCCGTCGAAATTTTCAATTTAATACTGAAAATAAGAGGAAAATAAGAATGATGGAAAAGATTTTGTATACACCCAAAGTCGCTTAACTTAGAAGATGATTTATACTAAAGAAAACTATCTACCGATTTCCACTGGAAAAAAAGAGTTATCGTGAAATACAAAACCGATGGCGTCCACATCTTAAAAACAAATCAATATGAAATTTAGCAAAATGATAGAAAATGTCCTATGTAAAAAATAGAAGTTCACCCTGTTTCATTTCTGATAAATCCTAATAGTTTTGAACTTACACGCGACATTCCTCAGTTTTTCAATACAATGGATAATTATATTACCATACGTTAGAGGAACAAGCAAACTGTTCGTTACCCAAACAATCATTTTAATCGAAAGTTGTAAATAATGTGCTGATGTGCTAGTTGATCAAGCGGAGTAAAACTTCTAACCATTCCATAATTATTAATACATGTGCTGAATAAAAATTGTACATATTTTGGTTGGGCAAAATGGTTATATTCTTAGAGATAATGTTTGATGTTACCGAGTTTAAAAGTTAATGCAAAGAAAAATATGTCTCAATTTATAGGGAAAGCAAACACAGAGATTTCGAAGCAGAGGATCGAATACTTCAAATGCTTATTTATCATCAAAAATAACCAGTGAACATTGAATAGCTGTAACATTAAATAGGATTTGAGGCGAAAGGGGAATCTTGGAAAGCATAAACTCCGAAGTATATAACAGAATCACAGGCTCAGCCAGAAGAACAGCCAATTTTGAAGTAACAACTCAAACGCGTAACTAATTTTACAAATTTTGCTTAAGTAGTAATTGCGTTTAAGAGCACTCGCTTTACTGGTGGTTAGTACTATGTGTCTTGAAGATGACGTCAGAGCCATCAGTTAGCCAACCAATTTGTCAGTCACAAATGGGTCCAACATGTGAACAAAGCTCACAACGTTCATGGTCATAGCATTGCCACTGCCATCCACAAAGAAGCAAGGCTCGATTATCCCCAAGGACGAAATGAATGCGTCTTACGCTAGTGCTGTACATTCCAGAAGACAATTTCTTAACCAAAAGGGAAACGACCATATATATATATATGGCGATGATGCATTAATGAGAAACAAATACAACCGAGTAAAATTTAATAAAATCAGGGACTTTGCATGTGATTAGGGAATCCAGAAGAAAATCCATTTGACTATAATAGTCTATGGTACTAAGACTACCAGGACAACCAAGGTAAAAGCTATGGATAAAATTACAAGAGATTTCCAACTATTAGAAAGGAAGGAGTACGCCAATATGGAACGGGATCGCAAAGAAGAATACGAAGATAAGCTACTAATACAGACATTTTACCCAATTTATCCACATCCTGTATTAGACGACATTACAATACCGCATAAAACCTCAAGCAAAAAACCCTAGAAACAAAAAAGAAAACGGATAAACGGACGTAAACCGATCGATACGCAACATAATCTAAAGTCGCGATAAGGATAGACGAGCTGAACGAAGATAGATGCGATAATGATGATGAGATGATCCGTACGAGTAGTCGAGTAAAGTGGTTTAAGGTTGTTGTCTGCGTGGCTGCGGTCATTCATTATACAATTTGTAAAATGTGTTAATTAAATTAGAGCCGGCCGTTTAATTTTTTGGGGCGTTGCGGCCGGCCCTGGAGTAGTAATTTTTTAGTTAAACCTTAATTGTATCCCGTGCTAGCGTGTGAGTTCGTCCGTACGACGTGTATTAGTGAAATAAGGAGTAGGCTACCGCCGCTACGCGGCTACCAGATTATATTGCGGTCTACTTGTCTATTTGCGGCGGTATTATAAAGCGAGCGAAATCGCAAATTGAACGCTAATCCGAAGCAATTAATTAGTTGTATGCAGTACGTCGATGATTACAAGTGCATTGTGATGATAGGTTTGAGTGCGATTCCCGCGGCGATAAAACGATTTTCTCTCGAACGAGGTTTAGATAAAATATCGTTTTACTCAAGAATTCCGAAGAAAATATTAACTTAGTTATGAATTCTAATTTGCAGCCTTTAGATGGGCTATATAGTGTCATCTGCTCCCCATTCTTGAGCATTGCAATATGCTTAGTATTCAATTGCATTCCAAGAATTAGGAAACTATGTTGCTATTAGCCATGGGCACTCGACATAAACAACATCGAAATGAAGAAAATTCTCCGCTCAAAGGAGAAGAGAGTGAACCCTAAATAACTCTCTGTAAACCGACCTACAACTGAAACTCGTTTGTTTGGCAACTCTCCAAGGTAATTGTGCAATAGACTACAAAGCAGACACAGGTTGTATATGCTGCTAATTGCCATGGAGGAAATTATGCTATATTAATCGCATGCAGCAACTGTAGAGTATTTTCGTCCTTATTAAGACTCCTCAGCACATTATGGGCAGCCCACGAAAAACAAAACGAATTTCCTCAGCTAGTTAACAAATAAAAGGCCATGAAGAAGTCTTTGACCAAACGAGTGGCTCCAATTTGCTAAGCTATTCTTCGTCAGCAACAATTTAAAACATCTCTCCACATGCAAATCCACTTATTGACGTACTCAGAGAAAAAAAGTTTCAGATCAGTAGTAGTTAAGAAATGATATTAGTTTCCTGTCCGATGTGGAACTAATTGGGGTTATTTCTTCGGGGTTTCGGACAGTAAAGGTGTGATTACTTCAACGCAATAGTACACGAAGTGAACTTTTGCTGTTTATTACATAGCATCATCAGACTAAAAATTACAAATTAAAACAATCAAAAAATCGTCGCAGTAATAGCTTTACCAGTTCAAACCTGATATACTGAGAGTTAAATTTTAGAAAACACATACAACTACGGTTCATTTAACCAATTTTCAAACTCACAATAATCAAGTTAAATGTCTTCTAAAATTTAACTGTCAGTGCATCAGATATGACCTGGTAAAGCTATTACTGTGACGATTCTTTGATTGCATTAATTTGTAATTTTTAGTCTGATGATGCTATGTAAAAATAGCGAGACGTCCCTTCATGCACTATTGGGTTTAATTAATTACACATTTACTGTCCGAGACTCCGAAGAAATAATCCCAATTAATGTCCCAGAGTTCGCTGATTTCGGCGTAATCAAAAGCATCCTCATCCACTTCCTGAGTACTAAGTCTTGTTTCGATTGATCCGATCACTTCCATAACATAATCATGCTGCGTATTGAAGTGCTAGAAAAGACGAATTCCAACCCCAACACAAAATTATACCAGCCGAATCTCTACTAGATAAAGACGAAGTAAATACAGGAAATCGTGGACTAGATCTTTCACACCAACTTAAGAATGAAGAGACTAAAAAGTATTTGGTGAATCTGCCATTCACCGAATCGACCGATTACTGACTTGGAAGAGCTACGAAGAACTCAATGCGTCTTAAGAACCATATTCCTCCAAAAATAACGCAGAGAAAGCTGATTTATTTGCCAGACAAATACTAAATCTATTCTGTACAACTCAGAGATCCCAAATATGGTTTCAGCTAAATCCAGCAGTGCATAAACTGGTCGTATCAACCCGAGCAACCGCTCGAGAAATTTTACAGTGCACTAGATCACTAACTATATTAGTACCTTAGCCTAAACAAATCTCCGCGATATCATGTTGTTAACATGAAGCTGCTAAAGAATTTACCTCCAACACCAATTAAATTGCTAACCATTATATACATATAAAGCCACTCCAAAAGCATCGCCAATTTCCGTTTCATTGTCAGTGACGGGCAGCAGAAATTATTCTTACACCAAAGTCTGGTGTACCACCAAAATCTATAGCCTCGTATAGAGCCATAAGACTATTGTTCAAAATGTCAACACTTACGGAAAGATTACTAATTGATGGACTTCTGGTAAATGTTAGGACAAACATCCTATTACCGAGTTTGTAATTTGGTTTTAAACATGCTATAATTAAATCCATCATACAATCAACTCTGGAGCGCTGTAACGGAGTGCACTTGGGTAACTTGACTCGACTAATATTGCTGAAATATGTGTGAAAATTAGATTAGCAAATAATACTACGATTCTCACATTCTTCGGGGCTTTAGACGTTGCCTCACAGCTGTTAGCAATTTAAACACCATATATGGTCAAGCAAATCGCGTGTTAAACCAAATAAAAACAAACCAGAACAAGTTACGTTCCCAAACCCCAGAGGGAACTGTTCAGCTACTACAAATAACTTACTCGATGATTGGTCACAAGTCTATAATTTAGAAGAAACAAGCTTCTGATCAATAAAAGAATCATAATCCGTATTTGGACGCATAGCCTACAACTGTGGGTAAAAACTTCTGCTTTAAACTTAGAAATATTGTGCTGGTTTCCTTCCAAAGTATTGGGAAAGGTTGTCAACGCTCCGTAGTTGGTTTCAACTAGAATCACTTTCAAGCATATTCAAATAAAGATGAGTGAAGAAATACATGACCTGAATGCTAAATATTTTCAAGCACTAAAGAGAGACATCAGCTTCTTTATGATACGACAAAATATTTCCAGGGTTAATAACAATTCAAAACACATCAAATTTGAGTGAACGGAGTTGCATAAAATACGTTCTGCCACTATTATCGTCGTAGTTGCTATCGTCACGAAGTTCCTGCTTTAAATTGCAGAGGCAATCTGAATTATTACATTCTGGAGGTGTTTCTGCTATAAGTGGATCTTTTACAACAGGTTCGGGACATTGTTTTCTTGATCGTTGGATTCATTGCCATTACTATTTCTTCATTCTTGATTTCGTTCGGCATAGAAGTTGCTTGTCGGTGCTTAGGTTGCTAGGTTAGGTTATCCAAGCAAACTTGTACATGATTTAACGTCTTGATCATTTGATAAAGGTAGACTTAAACCTTACATTTCAAATCATTTGCTCAGCAGACCTTTGTCTTTGGCCCTATATCCCATATAAGTACAAACTACCAGTTATAGGCTAAGAGGTAATAAGGTGCCATCGCACAAATCTTTTTATATATAAAAAGCATTTTAAAGTTAAAAATAGCTCTTACCCTTACCACATTATTTGGAAACACGAAACACGCATTGCAACCACAAAGTGATCCTTCGCCGTAGAAAATACAAAGGATAAGCAGCAAATAAATAAAAATGGGTTGAAAATGCTCTAAGGAGCCACATCCAATCAAATATTCCTATATTGATAGCTTTAATCATAGCAATCTGGTCAAAGAAATACAACTGTTTCATAGTTCTGCCATTAAAATCGAATTATACTCTTATTATTGTTGTTATTAATGTTATTAATAATGTTTTTGCTTAAGATAGAGCAAGTACTTCCTTAATTTATGCAAGTTAAAACAATTACAATTGCAAAGTCAGTGGTAAGGTTAGATTTTGTACAAAACTAAAATGGTAAAAACTAATTATCAGTAGAATAAACATAATGCAACTTATATGAGAACACCGGCAATACGAACTCCCAAAAAAATGAAATTTGTGGATTTGAAGAGGGGTCCAACGTAAAATTATTGCATTTGTTCTTATCGGTGAAATCCCCCATTTGTGGAGGCGAAGGTGCTATAATCAAAATACTATTCCTTGAAATTTGTGCAAATACCTCGAAAACTATTGCAGATATAAGATATAGAGATAGTACAATCGTCATTTCAAAATTTATTAGTTTCAATAGAGAAACTGCCTTAACTTTTCTTAAACTTAACTAAACTAACTTAAATTATCATTTAGTACTCGTCAAACAAATAACAATCTGTCTTTTATTTTTCTCCGATAGTTTTCGAGATGTTTGCACAAATTTTAAGGGATATTATTTTCATTAGAAGGCCCTCAGCTCCACAAATGAGGGATTCCGCTGATATGAATAATCTTGTGCAATTGGACTCCGCTTGAAATCCACAAAATTTCAATTCTTATGGGGAGTCCAGGTTCCCGATGTTCGCTTGTTAGGTTTAGAAGCCGTCACATTAAAGTATCGATTGTGAGATGATTGGGTGAGTCGTTTTATACCGTTTGAACTGATTTTCGCGTCTGACAAGGGCGACCATATTGTGGTCGAAATGCATATTTGCAATTTCCAAATAATCGGTGTGGTAAAAGTAAAAGCTATTTCATTCAAGTTCTAAACCACATAATTCTCATGTCGATAATTTTAAGAATCATTGCAGTTGTTACTGAAAATCGCAAAATAATGGGCTATACATCAAAAGAAATGGGAACCCAACCAGTTGACGGAAAACAATAACAGGACTTCTCAGAGGCGATATCATTGGAAAGGAAGATTCCCTGGTCTGAATCTAAGAACCTGTTTCCAGCCAGATAGAGCAAAGCGTGAACCCAATGCACCTACGCAGCGTGATACCAACAATAGTGGAAGATTTGCAATTTTGGGAGAATTTTGAAGAAATCTGGGGTTTGAATTTGTACCATTCGAAATTAAAAATTTTGACTTCTAACTATATGATGTTCTATGATACAACTGGGACGATTTATTGTCTTATCTGTCGAAAGGACCATAGATCTACTGAAGCTATAAGAGTAAGAAATATAACCTGCGGTTACAACCACAATGATACAATTGAAGGTAACTATATGTTTTACATAACTGCAACCTGTAAGTGGGGATCTGTTACTACTCTTATTCCCAACAATTTTGCTCTTAGCTACCATGTTAATAACTTTGAAATTCCGACTACGCTACTGGGCAAGTAATTTGTCTATTCGACTTTTGTGAAGTATACTGTTAGATTTCTTATATTCTTCGTTGCGTTAGACGTGGTTACAAATCGTCTTGAACTGAGAATAAAGACCCAAGTAAAATAATCTTTCCAACGCTAAAGTATAAAGACATCGTACCTCTGAGGCATCAGGAAAGGTGATTTACATCAGGTTCATTGGCAAGAATTAGAAATACCCAAATATTTTTCTTTAAGTCTAAGCGATTTGAAGACAGAAGATGCTCTTTGGTATTTTCAACGTCTGGCCTGAGAATTCCAACTTTCATGGTTTTACCTCCACATCAGTGGATATATCAAATTATGCGCCGTCTTGCTTTTTCCCTTTAAACCAGCCTGATTTTCAAGAATTTATTTCGTACCAGGGATGGTACATTGAGCTGATTCTTCCAAATCGTACAGAAATTTTATATACACAAATTAGGGCCACTTAAAATTTAGAAACTGCGACGTTCAACGCGTTCATTTTTCTTTTGTTTAAAGCTCCTCCACACGAAACAACACCAGTTCGGACGATTTCGGTTTCCTCCAACGTCGACTATGCAAAATAGAATAGTTAGAAGAATATATCTAAACTTCTACATTATACCTCTACCTCAAACCCAGACGAAGAAGACAACGCGTGATCTCTAAAGATAACAATTTCAGCTTATATACAAGTCGTAAGAAAAAAAGCGAACGTGAAAGAGCGAAAAAAGCAACCAAGGTGCAAAGGTGGAACGCCTCGCATCACACGAAACAGCGCCAGTGCGATCAGGCTGTTTCGACCGTTTTTACCGTCGCTTATTACGTCTTAAAGGTGGTAGTTTCCGACCTCTTGTTATTGTTATATTGTCCGATGTCTGATTATCGGTTTGGGTTTAATGCGTCCAGCCCCTCGGTTTATCTTTCATTATCGAATACTGCAATTACAGACCTCTAACTTGAACGACTCAGCAGGTAGAGGATATACGAGGATATATTGGAAAGTTTCTTTGCAAAAACTCTCTTAAATTACTGATCATGGCGTGACGATTTTTAGAGTTTGTGTGGGTCTTCAAGGTTAATGCGTCAATGAGAAATTATTATTATTACTTCGATATTATCAGAACTTGGGATTCAACATATTTCGAATTTGTCTTTTAAAGTTTCCCCACAATGAAGATTAATACACTTGTGTTTTCGCTTAAATCATATGCCAAAGCACTAATTTCAATCTTCAGTTGGGATAGTCAAAATTACCACTTTGAGGGCATTGATTGCTTTAGCTCGTGACTGGAAATCAGTCCATTCTTGATCGTTGGGAAAGTAAAAACGTTTTTCGGACTGTGCAGAGGATCAACTAATAAGTTGATGTTTTGCTCCTCCATGAACTCATTTGTCTCTGAACTATATGTTAACTCGCATTATATTGGTAGAAAATGATTCGTTGAGCTGAATAAGCTTTTCGGAGCACGATGATGATTTCCACCTTCCACTTTGCGAAGGAATTCTGACTTCATCTCCTGCCTTTAAGACAAATGTTGCTGTGGGTGGATTCGCATCTTGAGAAGTCCAGCCAGTGAATTACCGTTTATTATCGGGTTCATAGGAGTAAATCCTTTATTCTTCAGCACTCAGAATGCTGCAACCGTTTTTTTGAGCTTCCATTCTTGAACCGAGTACAATGCTTTTGGGCACCAGTTAACGCAAGTCGCCATTTACTCCTTAGTTGAGGAAGAATACGGGATCAAGCAGGGAACCAACTTTCTCACACACAATTCAGCATACTTAGGAGTTTCCCGATTTCGCGATAAGTCACATGTTAAGTTTCCTCAAGTAGGTGGCACACAACTTTGATTTTGATGAGCAGTTCATCACCTAAAACAGAAACTGACTCGTCCAGCTATTTCAGGTATAGAGATAATTGCCTCTGGAAGTTGGAAAAATCATTGCGTCATACATGTTGCTGTTCAATTCTACCTTTTCGAGCGAATCCTCAACTTTAAGAAAATATTGCGGCTAAATCAAACATTGCTCGTAAAATGTTGGTTAAAATTCCGTTTACGATTATATTTTAGATTATCGGTGTATCCTTGTACACTCACGTAGTGACTTCTCCTCTTCAACCACTTGACAGACGTGCAAACAAAACTTGATTCTAATGAGCGAGAGAGGTGTTTCGCTGCTCATTCCTGTTCGTTCATTTCCCGACGCGTATTTATAGTCCTGATCTCATTATAATAATTATATTCTCGAGTAGTGCTAAATCGTCATCTGTTTTTTCAGCTTCCTCTGGTTTGTTTGATTTAAGTTTAGAACCACTAAAGAAAACAATAAATTAATATCGAGTATTCTACGCACTTTCACCGCGGCGAAGATTCGAAACCAGTCCTATTACGGGAAATTATATATGTAGACATCTGCATCAGGTTGATATAGAGATAATTACTTCCGAGACCATGGAGATTCAAGCGAGAGTAAAAGAGATGAACGATGAGCCGTGCGCAAACAGGCGATGATTTGGTAATTGCTCGGTAATTGTTACGACAAACTCATTTTTAAAGATGGAAATCATCAAGTTAGCATAAATGGTACGGTGTATAAAAAATTTGTGTGTTACAGTGTTATGAGTTGAGTTACTACCTATCCGATTGTTTGTTTAAGGTAATTGACGAAAATATCTAAATAGGCGATCGTTTACGGATCATGCAAGTTCTCGCTGCGTGTGCTACGCATGCAGGACACAGGAAACTGGTCTCATATAATTTAAAATGTAAAATAATTGCAGTCAATGTTTACTTACAATCGGTTTTATGTATATCTATCACTGCAAAATTATTTAATTTGGGAGCAAACGTTTTTAATTAATTTGAAGGTGTGGACTGATGTGCTGCTCTTTAAGTGTTGAGAGAAACATCAAATAATCAATATGTTTAATAATAATAAGTAGGTAATGAACAAATTGTAGGTATACATTTTTAAGCTAGTTTTGTATGTAAATTGCATGGAGGCAAAACTGTTAATATTTTTGTAAATACTACCTGGGTGTTGTTAAAAATATTGTAAATATATATTACATATTTATTCATTAATATATTCCTCGTAGAATAACTAAAATTTGACATTCTGATGCATTCATTATTTTGCATATACGGTGCATAATTTGCGTATATTTTTTCAAAATATGTGCATATATATGTATGTGCATATTTTACTGATTTTTCCGCGCATGTAATCCGATCTTTTGTAATGACTATACAATTTCTGGCCGTCGTCTGTATTTCCGTCGTACGAAATCTGTTCTTTCAAACCTGTACCATACAAGATTAAACCATACATTGGCCTGTGGTTCTTCAGCTCGAGTCAAATCCTTCGTTTGAAAACGAAACCGCTGGAACTAAACCGAAACAAGAGCGTGTTAGCGGCCCCTCACTGATAGTCAAGCAGCCATTGAATCGCTAAACTCGCGGACCATCAATTTTAGACTGGTCCTGGAAGGATTGGTTAAGTCTAACAAGGTATCCTTACAATACATAAAAGGTCACGGCGCCAATATGCTAGCAATGTGGTCTCATCAGTTTTTATATCAGCGTCCTTTCGCGGGCTAACTGAAGAGTTTCTTTGTTAGATGCTAAGAAAGTAAATAGAGCAAAACAGGAAAAGTGTTGAGCAAGTGCTTCCTTGGACTAAGGGAGGCCAAACGTATTCTCGGAAATAATAACCAAAAAGAACGAGAACCTTTTTCGACCTCAGTAAAAGTTGGCGAAGTGTCTTAATAGGTGGCTTCTCGGGGCACCTTATACTGAATGGACATCTACTCATTGTCAGTATAGGTGAAGTCAATAGCAACACCTATTTTGGAAGGAGGCGGTTGAGACTCCTCAACATATCCAGAAAACCAGCAGGTTTAATTTAAGCTTGTGCCCATGAGCTGTCTCCATCATTGGCGAACATAATTAATTGGTTTGTTCTGGTGGGTAGGTGCCCTCAAGCGTGCAGCTGTTGCTTCTATTTTGAAGGGCAGTGATCCTAGGGCACTTGAGAACTATCGGCCTAATGCGTTGTTTGCCATTTTTTCCAAGATCATTGAAGAAGTTGTTTACACTAGGATTAACTCATTTTTTGATAGACATCAAGTTTTAACAGATTGTCAATATAGGTATAGATCAGGACTGTCCTGCGAAGCAGTAGCAAGAGAAGTACAATATACCAGGCGTACAAGTAGGAAATGCGAATTTTATACAACAGATGCGCACCAATGAAATTTGTGCAATAAGGACTTGACACTGCACCATTTTGTTGTGGCATTATCAAGTGTCAGACGAGCACGAATGATAAATTGGAAAAGCGTGTGCACAGTGTTGTATTGTGATCAATATGTCGAAATTTATACCGAACAAAGAGCATTCGCGGACAGCATTTATTCTTTGTTTTTATTTGAAGAAAACTGTTGCTGAGTCATACCGATTACTTTGAAAAGCTTATGGTGAACATGCTCCATCGCAAGATACGTGTGAACCATGATTTCGGCGTTTCAAAAGTGGTGACCTTGACGTTGCAGACAAGGAACGTGGAAAACCGCCAAAACAAAACGAAGATGTGGAATTGCAAGCATTGTTGAACGAAGATGATTCGCAAACACAAAATCAACTCACCGAACAATCGGGCGTTAGCCAACAAACTACTTCCAATCGACTACGAGAGATGGGAAAGATTCAGAAGACTGGTAGACGGGTACCACATGAGTTGAACGACAAGCAAATGGGAAAGCGCAAAAACACATGCGACATTTTGCAAAAAAGGCATGGGTAGACTCAGGCGCACCGTCCACATCGACCGCAAGGCCGAATCGCTTTGGTAGAAAGACGATGCTCTGTGTTTGGTGGGACCAGAAGAGTGTGGTCTGTAATGAGCTGTTAAAACCTGGGGAAACGGTTACTACTAAACGTTACCAACAACAATTGACCGATTTAAACCGCTCGCTGCTTGAAAGGTTAAAATACCAAAGGAGGCAACACAAAGTCATTTTTCTTCATGACAATGCTCTCTCACTTACGGCAAAACCGGTTCGCTACATGTTGGAAGCACTCGGCTGGGATATTTTACCTCATGCGGCTTACTCACAAGACTTGGCTCCTTCCGATTTACATCGATGGATCACGCGTTTGCTTAGCAGCGCTTTGGTTCGCAGCAAAAGGGGAAGATTTTAACTGGCGTAGTATTCACAAATTGCCCGAAAGATGGAAGAAATGTGTAACAAGCGATGGAGCATACTACAATTTAATCTAGAGTGCTGGTATTCCCTACCTAGTCAATATTGATGGGCTGTTTTCAACTAACCAAAAATTCAATCAGAATAAAAGGAGAAAAGTTCTATACAAACAGCAAAACAAGTCAATAAACCTAATGTTGTTTACACGGATTTTGTACTTATATCGTATATTGTTATAGTAATTACTGTTATTACACATTCTTTACTAACATCTTTTAACCGCATCCCACTTCATATTTATTTCCATTATGTCCAAAACATGTTACGGCGAAAGTAATTAAGCGTAAGTCATTTTTCCTTTTTTAACAAACACGCCGTACAGTAATATATTAATTAGCGTCGGGCCGTTCTAATAATTTATTAGACGACCAAACACAACTAGTTAGACCAACTACTAGGATCACAGTCGCGTTTGTTTGTCGCTGCGCGAAGGTATTTCAAAAATTGTCTTATTAATATTAAAACTTTCTCGGTTCTAAAAGATTTATTATTGTCGTTTTCGGTAATTGTTGTTTATTAAATAATTTCTAAAGACTGACGACCCCTACCGGAAACTATTTTGAGCATCGAAAGAATTCCATTTCTGAATTCGTTTTCCTAACATTCCAAAGATTAATTTACTGCTCCACGGGTTATTTTCAGTTTTATAGTAATAATTTCGTAGCAATAGGGTTTTTACAGAGAAGAATGTGTTGTTTCGAGTAATAGGATACCAGGCGTATTTGATATTAAGGACACAAAGCAGGAATTGAGTGTAATCTATAGTGGGAAACTGAATCCCCGACGATTGTACTGTTTGTACTTACCAATCTTACCAGTTTCATCATCTGTTATACGGCGAAATATGCGACGTTTCTGCTGCTACTGTACTGTCGTCATCAATAGTTAACTGATTGCAAAACATCGGGTACTACAATACTATATACCACGATCGAGAACAAAACACCATTGTTTCATATGAATATATATATCCAAAGTATAAGAAAATAACCGTGTGACCTTTTGACCCTTAAAACGGTAATAAAACTATTACACGGTTGCTAGTGAAAACGGCTTTGACGTCCGCCTTTATTGAATAATAAGCAATTTCATTGCCGAATGTATCCAAACAAAGACGTAATTACTATGCATAAGTACATTACTTTCGATCATCGTTGTATAGAGACGCAAAAAATGAAAAGGATTATTAATCACATTGTACTGGTTATAAACCGTAAAGTTTTGATGAGATACTTAAGAATTATATATTTCTACATCGAAATTCAATACTAAAATATCTCTATTAATAAAATCGCATCGTTAAGGTCTGTGATTTAAGACCGAAGAAAGAATTTCCAAATCGTCGCTCACCTAAGTGTATTGTGCACTAAAACCGAAAATGCGTGTAAAATTTATGATATACGCTCATAAGGTGTATGATGAATATACAGATTTATACAGTTATGATTGTATAGAAGGTTGTATCAAATTTAAAAGCACATGAACCTTTTCCTATAGATCTTAATAGATGGGGGATAGATAATAAAAAATAATAATAAAATAAACAAAAGTTTCATTCCAAAATCGTTTATTTGGAAGTATGTCATCAATAAGATATATATCTTAGTTTCTTGTCCTGAGCATAACTTCTAAAAGTTATTGCTATGACGACTCCTTCCTAATTTATTTCATCTTTTAATTTAAGTCTGATGATTTGCTATTTAATTATTAGCAAAACGTTACTATCATGTACGAGGGTAGATTGACAAATTTCAGGAATCGCTGCTACGTGGTTAGTATTTTTCCAAATACTTTATGTCATTTTGTTGGTAACTCTCATATCAATTATCTAAACATAAAACATAAACATAAACATCTTTATTGTCCAACAGAATTAAACATCCATATGAAGAACAAAATATAAAACTTATTAAGTATTTCTCAATACAGTGCAACATACATATATGCAAAAGAAAAAAATTATTCTACAACACACCCATAAGTATTAATGGAAAAAAATAAAAAACAAATAGATAAGTATTAATTGAAAAAATAAAAAACAAATAGATAAATAAACATCAATCCCACTAACTAAGTAGACCTTTTGCAATTTCAAGGACATCACTGAGTGACGTGTACTTTATATCGCAATGTGACGATATCATATTGAAGCTCCGAGACATTGCAACGATCGGAGAATTCAGTGAGGAATTCAGACGTGCAAATGGGATATAAAAGGTAATATCTTGTCTTGTTGATAAGCGTGGGACAAGAAACTTAAATTTTGACAGCAGATCCGGAGACTCAATCCTGAAGTGGACGAGGCAATAAACAAACTTTATAAGAGCCAACTGGCGTCTAAGCTCAAGTGATTCAATATTGAATTTATGTAGAAGTAATTGATAATCGTAACCACGGGCAGGGTAAGTACCTTCCTCAGTAAAGTATAAAAATTTTAGACATTTTCTCTGTATTTTCTCTATCTCTAATTTATGTGTAGAGTAGAATGGATTCCATATCAAAGAGGCATATTCCAATTTGGATCTGATATATGTAAAATAGAGCAGTTTTATGGTGCTGACTTGAAAATGCTTGGAGTTTCGAATTATAAAACCCAACAGTTTCATGGCAGAAGATATAGTTTGGCTTCTATGAGTAGTAAAAGTAAGAGCGCTATCAAAATAAATACCCAAATCCTTGACCACGCAATCACGTGGCAGGGACACTCCATCCAATGAATAATTAAAAGGAGCGAGGTTGACTTTCCTGGTGAATGTCACAGTTCGACATTTGGTAACATTCAAATCGAGATAGTTAGTAATGCACCACTTGGCTACATTGTTCAACTGTTCCTGTAGTTGTAAGCAGTCTGTAAGTGACGATACGGATGAAAAGAGTTTTAAATCATCAGCAAATATACATTTCTTACAGTTAATAACCGTATCGAGGTCATTGATAAATAGTAAGAACAAGAGGGGACCCATATTTGACCCTTGTGGTACTCCTGACGTTGCCGAAAATAACCGTGACCTGTATCCCCCGTAATAAACATATTGCATCCTACCTTGTAGATATGAAGAGAAGAATAGCAACAGCGACTCACTGAAGCCAAACATATTTAGCTTATGTAATAATAAATGATGATTGATACGATCAAATGCCTTAGAGAAGTCGGTATAGATCACGTCGACCTGCCCACAGGTCTCAAATGCGTCAAAAGTATATTGTGTAAAGTTGGCCAGATTGGTAACAGTAGATCGTTTCTCCATGAATCCATGTTGGTCAGTGGAAATGTAGTTACTGACCAAGGGATAGATACGGTGGTATAATACTACCTCAAAAGCCTTTGCAAAGTTATTGAGTATAGAAATTGGACGATAGTTCTGTATATTGCTAATAGAACCACTCTTCAGAACAGGACAGACTTTAGTACCCTTCCACAGATCCGGAAAAGTAGCTGTTGATAGAGCCAAGTTAAATATAATGGTCAGTGGATATGTCAAAATGGTTCTGCAGTCTCGAACCAGAAAACTCGGTATACCATCCGGACCTGCTGTCATCCTGTTCTTTAATTTTTTTATTGCTAGATCTACCTCTGATGCAGTTAGGTTGTGAATAGTTATATGAGGAGAGTGATAGCCAGTGAAAGCAGGTACATCATGGGGAATGTTTTCTGCATAGATGGTACCAAAATAAGAAGCAAAACCATCGACGATGTCTTGTACATTATTATATGTAATATTGTCGTTACTCATGAAGGAAGTTATTCGTTATTATTATTATTTATTTATATCTACATATATTAAGTCGATTTGTCAAATAGACTGGTTTTCACAAGCATTTAAATCAGATACCTATGTATATTTTCCTGTTTTTAACCCTTTCAGCCCCATTGTTGCAACATTGGGCATTTGCGCTTATAACTACCAAAAATCTCATTTTACTTTATAACGGTTGTTTTCGGTTAGTTAGTTACTACACATATTAGCAACATGTAGGTACGCACAAGTAAACAGTATAAGCGTTAATAGTATTCATTTGCGAACTGACTTTTGAAGTGTCTGCACGCAGTGAAAATAATTTGCAAAAAGTGTGTTGTAAAAAAATTAAAAAATAATATCTAAACATTTTTTTCGTTTAAAAAGTGAAATTTGTATTTTAAACAGGTAAGTTAATAATATAAAACAATAACAGTGAAAAGAAAAGTTGCAGCCATGTCCTCAGAATATTTATTTTACGATGTTGCCTACGGACAACATTGGTCCATTATGTTCATATATTACATAAGAATATTTTGTTCAATAGAAATGAGTACAACAGGTTTGACGAAGTTGGAGATCGAAAAAATTAATAATTTCGACTGGGATGATTCTGCTGACGAATGTGGAGATGATGACATCGAAAAGATGCTCTTTTAGAATACATAATGGAGGAGACAACGCAAAGCATGAACGAACAAGGGTTGGAAGTTGATTTGATCCGGCAAATCGTAGACGAGGGTAATAAAACTGATAGCAGAGAGGAAAATCCTGAAATAGTGCAAGAAACTTTGGAAAAACTAGGTTTGACAAAGCCGAGATGGAGAAGTAAACCTATAAGTTCCTTTGATACCGCCTGGAAAAGTGAACTTAACTGCAATGAAGCAAAAGAGCCAGTGGCATATTTCACCCAGTTTTTGATGATGATTAAAAAGATTTGTGACGAAACCAATAAATACGCAATGCAAAAAGATGGCTTTGAGTTAAAATGTGAAACGTTTGAAATAAAGAGATTTATTGGCGTATTACTGTACTTGGGTGTTTTGAAAGTATCACAGATGAAAATGGCATGGGCAGAAAACTATAAACTTGAAGCTGTGGCAAATGCATTTTCCCGAAATAGATTTGAAAAAATTAAACAGTACATTCACATCAATGATAATTATCTTATATGATAGAGATCTACCACTAATAGGTCAATAAAACAAGGCTGGTTTGAGCGATAGTTATATTTTCAGAACGTTTACAAACGTTTTCGGAACACCTTCGTCAGTGAAAATATAACTAGATAAATATATATTATTTGTTTTATTGACCTATTAGTGGTAGATCTCTATCATATAAGATAAGTATAAAAAAAGGTCACGAAATATATATATATATACATTTAATCAATGATAATAACAACCAAGCCCAAAAAGAACATGAAAATTATGATAAGCTACATAAAGTTCGTCCACTACTTTCCAAACTTAAGGATAAATTCAACCAAATATATATATATATATATATATATATATAGGAATATCGGAGCGTCGATCAGCAAATTATTGCTTATAAAGGTATTTTGTTAAATCTGTGAAAAACAACAAACAGACATTAATTTTGAATTTAACAGGTCGTAACAGCATGAAGCAGTACCTTCCAAAGAAGCCTCACAAATGGGGGTTCAAAATGTTTAAAAGAGCTGGCGTTTCAGGAATCATATACGATTTTGCTATGTATGTTGGAGATGGAACATGCCCATCTTATGGTTTAGGAATATCCTCAGGCATAGTTGTGCATTTGTCAAAGAACACTCCGGAGACTAAAAATTTTAAGGTGTTCTTTGACAATTGGTTCACTTCCGTTAGCCGTTTAATTGCACTGAAGCAAGAAGGTATACTAGCTGTCGGAACAATAAGAGCGAACAGAATAAAAAACTGTGGGCTGAAGTCAGAAAAAGAACTCCAACAAAATGGGCGAGGATCCAGTGACATTAAATTTGGGAGTGAACACATTATAATTGTTTGTCGCTCGTTTGATAACAAGATGGTTCAGCTTGTTTCAAGTTATGTATGTGAAAATCCGACAAGCACATGTAATCGATGCTGTCAAAAAAGAAAACGTATACCACAATTCCCCGTCCGGCCATAGTTGGATGCTACAACAAACATATGGGGGAGCTGACCTAGCTGATAAGCTGCTTGAGCTATATAAAATCAACCACCGCTCCAATAAATGGTATACGCGCATTATATATTGGTGTATTAGTTCCTCAGTAGTCAACAGCTGGCTTCTGTATAGAAGAGATTTGAAATTCACGAGCGGGGACAAGAAACACATGCCTCGTCTTAACTTTCAGCTAACTATTGCAAATGAATTGACGAATGCAACAAATGGAACGCATATTCCACGTATAAGAGGTCGCCCATCTGCACTACAAATTTATATACCCAACGACTTGCCTTCATCATCAGGACTATCCTCCCCAATGCTGTCGTCACCAACATCATCAAAATCTTTATCATCTGACTGCAATCTCTCTCGAAAAAGAAATTATGTAGCAGAACCCGTGAAGAACAAAAGGTTTGATAAAACAATTTCATTGGGTTCAATGGGGATCAATAGGGCGATGCAGGATGTGTCAAATAGGCTTTCCTCGCTCAAAGTGCAGCAAATGCAACGTACATTTATGTTGTAATACCCAAAAGAATTGTTTTGTGTCATACCACACTTAAAATTGTTAAAGCGATAACCAAAATAAAAAATAAAAATTATTAAACCCACTTAAGAGGCGAAGTTTATCCACAAGTGCTCAATGTTGCCTATAGGCAACATTTTATATATCCTTAACGAGGATAGGTAGAACGTTCAAACTTTTATTACTTCATATTTAAGCGTATACAAACTTAAATATCTTTAAAAAGATTTTTGCCCCGCCCCAAAAAAAAATCGGGGCTGAAAGGGTTAATGATGGATAAAAGCGAATTTCGAGTACTCAAATTTTTCAATTTGGAAGGGAAAACCGCAACTGAAATCAAATCAAAGTTGTAGATACCGTTCTTGAGGATGCATCACCTAAATTTTCTGCCATGAGTTTTTGGGTTTCGGAACTCAAGCATGGCCGCATACAAGTCATCAATCACATTCAGGACGTCCGTAAACGGTTACCACGCCAGAAATTTTGAAAAAATCCATGACATGGATTTGCCTATCGCCGAATAAGAGTGCACGAAATTTAGGAAACTGTGGGCATCCGTTATTAACGAGTAGTTCTTAATTTACATAATGAATTGGGTTTAGAAAAGCTTTCTAGAAAATGGGTGCCGCATTTGCTCAATTCGGGACAAAAACGCATCCGAGCTGGAACCTCAGCCGATTGTTTCGATGTGTTTTACGAGGATACAACGGATTTCAAGAGACGATTCGTGACTATGAATGAAATCTGGATTTATCACTACACATCACAAACAAAACTGCAATCAAAACAGTGGTTTGGACGCTATTAATCGGTTCCGAAGAAGGCAAAGACCATTCACTCGCCGGGAAAGATGGCATCGGTTTTTCTTTTGGGACGCCAGAGAAACTTTGCTAATTGGTTATCTTGAAAGTCGCCAATATTACACACCTTTGGACAAATTGAAGGGCAATCCTTCAGCAAAAATTGACAAAGTTGAAGTTCTAAATCCTTCTGCATCTGCCGTATTCAACTGATTTGGCTTCTTCAGACTTCCACCTATTTCAGAAACTCAAACCATTTCTGGGTGGAAGGAAATTTTCTTCGAATGAAAAACTGATATAACCTGTAAATAATTATTTTGGGAACCTAGAAGAAAGTAACTTCCGGAAAGGAATCAAGAAGCTAGAGAAACGTTTGCTTTGATGTGTTGAGCTTCCAAGGGATTATATTGAAAAATAAAATATAACTTGCATCCGTATTACTTTCATTTTGATTGGCATTTCGGAAACTTTTCAATTCACCCTCGTACTTCTGTTTAAATAATACGCTCCCCTACATACTGTCCAACATCTCGAAGAAACTATATTTTACTAGTACTGCATAAAACTTCTGTCTTCCTTAAAGTTTTCCTACATTTAGCACGGTAGATCGGTTTGAAAGTACTGCAGCTACTTCCGAACAAATCAAGACTGTTGAAACCAAAAGTTGAGGTACATTTATAAAACTGATAAGAAAACAAGAAAAGTATGGAGACCTGTGATGTCATAATGAGTCAAAATAAGATTTGTCACTATTTCCGTACTGATTTGGATACTTCTAAAGACGTTTCGAAAACTAATTGTAAGTTGCTATCATCAGGGGAGAAAAGGGGACAATTTTGAATATAATACGTATCTGTAGGTATCCAAATCGGTGTGCTAAGAAAAAGAACTATTTCTTCGGAATTATTTCTAAGTTACAAATTTTCTTATATTTACATACCGAGCTTTCGCGTCTACATTCCCTGGCCAAGTTATTTGCAACACCTCCATCAATCATCCTTTTAGCTGGAAATCCCACCCCAAGTTTTAAGTACAATCACATGGATTACATTATTATCCCAAGAAAATAAATTACATCGAAGTTTGGAGATCGCATCGATATATTTCTTTTTAAATCTCGTTATAATCGCTTAAAAACTAGATTGTGCAGTATTGTGTATTGTTTGTACTAGTACTTCGTCAATGTGAAAGTAAAATTATATTTCTTCCTTTTTCTGATGTAATTACTTAACATCAACCAAACTCACTTGTCACCTGTCAAAGTTTTGATCACAGTTTATTTGGGACTGGAAGAGCTGGTTGCATTCTGCATGACTCCCGTATCATCAACAGGACTATGCGAGTATTATTGCAGCTTTCCTCATGCAGTTAAGCATGCAGACGAGAGACACGTGACTACATCCTAACCGAAGAGTTTAGCTGCGACAACGTCAGGTCTGACACAGCTAATTTAATGAGAGATAATCGCGAAGAATTCCACTGGAGCATCATGGAACATTTACCTTACAGCTCAGACTTGTCGCCACGTGACATTCACGTGTTTGTATCTCGAAGAGGCGCAAGACGATGAAGGATGTAACACTAAGGACGAGGTCGAAATCTTTATTCGCAACTGCTTGGATACTCGATCTGCTTCATTTGGTATCCAAAAACTTTCAATTCGTTGCAGAACGTATCTAAAGAGGGGAATTATGTTGAAAAACTGCTGTAACCTTTTCAAACAAAAGTTGTGTTTATACTTGATCGGTATTTCCTTCTCCTTTGGGGTCGTTTTACAGTTATTTCGGTGCGTTTACAAAGCAACAAATTATGATTGAGAAAGATTCATTTATTCTGATCTAGAAACAATTGTAATTGACCTGAAATAGTTTCCTTTTTCCTTAAGACATGAATCAAACCCTAAGACATGTTACCCCACTCTAAGTTCTAGACTGTGCCAGTACAGAGAATCCAAAACGAAAATATTACGACAATGAAGCTGAATATAATGTCTATGAATAACCATAAAAACGGTCTTGAAATTTCTGCAAACTGTTTCGATGGTAGCCATCTAGGAAGACTTTCCGAATTTATAACTGGTGGTCATTCAGTCTACCCGTTTTAATTTTTGTTGTCAAAAAGTAGATAATACGTTTATTTGGTTCAAGGTTTAGGTCATTGTAGCATTTAAGGAAATGAAAATAAATAATCCCAGTGGCGATGGCGAGGCAAAACTCAATTTATAGAATATGAGCCTGCATTGTTATATAATTCTGTATCTGACCATCAAAGAGATGGGAAAATGACTGAGGACGCATAAGTATTACTCTAAAGTGTTTTAGAGCCGCCAGAGACTTATGATAGTATTCCGAACAAAACACTCCTTGAACTTGAAGTACGTTTAAAATTTGTGATTTAGGATGACCTCAAATGAAATAGATTTTCTTACCACACGAACTTGTTTGTCCCTAGATGCGTATTTCGATAACTAGTTTGCTGCCTGCATTAAGGAAAACACAATTATGAATACATCCAAGGAATAAAAATCTTCGCCATTTCGTTCTTCCTTGTATGGGTAACGCCCTGATCGTTACAATAGATCGGCGGGTTACCCGTAAATTTTGGGTATCGTCTACTTTAGAGCGCACTTTATTAATTACTACGTGACACACTTCTATTCAAATGTAATAGGTAATAGGAATTACTTTATTTCTCCAGCGAATTCCACACCATTCCAAGGATAAAGCAATTCCCACTTTTGCTTCCTTGGTCAAGAACTATCATGGGCATCAAAGCGAAGTGAGGAGTTAGAATTCCATAAAAGTATGAGTTCGAGGAAACGGATGGTAATCTTGTATAAAAGGAAACAAACCACATCATTTAAAGGGAATGGAAATGAATTAGGATTCAAAAGAAATTTCAGTTTTGCTATGCAATTGGTGCTATCTAGAAGGTTCCAAGACTTAGTGTGAAATTGTCAGTTCGTTGCAAGCTCTTCTACATGTTCTAAATATGAACCTATGGACCTATCTTCAAAGACTTAAGATGAATTTATCAATCTAACGATGGGTAACAAATTTTATAGGGACCAAGATACCATTACACGACTTATTTTGAAATTTTCAAATTTAGTGTAAGCTAGTAATTCTCAACTTGTGCAGGCACCTCCTTTGGGAACAAAATCTCAAAGCGCTTGCATAGACAAGGGGAATGCAACCACATAAAGGCTGTGAAATACTAGTGTGAACTGACGGTGTTGGAGTTACGACACTATAATATAATATTTTGACATTGGTAGAATGTGGCTATATACACACCTACAAAAGAAATAAGAAATTTTTGCAAAAAGGTATGTATAAAAATAGAAAGACAACAATACCAGAAGTATTATCCTTTGTTTTATGAATTTTTCAAAACCTTGGGTGGAGCAGGAATTACTGATTGGTTTTAGGCTCGATCAGAAAGTAAGATTCGGGACGGAGAAACCAGTGTACCAGTTCCAGTCCTCTTTCAACACGGAAGGGAAGAAACTGGAAGACAATGCGAGGCAGAAAAAGTAGAGATTTATACTCACACTCTTGGTAGGCGTTAATAATATCTTACTTCCAACCAAGCACAAGCACAGCTAGGGAGCAAGGAGTACTCTCTCTTTTTAATTATATAATTGTAGCAGTCGAACCATTAACAATAATGCATCGAGTGTTAGGTCCGCAGTGACTCAGTTGGTACGCCTTTGGACACAGAATAGACGGCGTATCGGCAGCTTTGATGTTCATGTGGTCGATTTGAATGTCCTCGAAATAGCTCAGAAGTTAGCTAATGCCATTTTGAAAATACGAAAGGTGCACATGTGTTCGTATTAATTAAAAAATATTAGAGTTTTGGATGTATTAAAAGAATAGTATTTGGTAGAAAGTTAAATCAGTGATACACAACAATAACCGTATATTTTAATTTTAATATGCACACACCATCCCAGAATAATAACATTATTGAAGCTAGCCAAATATAACACTTTCGTCGTATTTAAAACATGGCTCCCGGCCATGTGCATACAAAATTGACCACAAGATTTTCTAACTTTACCGCTTCTGTCTGTTCTGTGCTTTGAAAGAAAGTAAGATTTCTATTTGCACCACTACGTGATTGAGTGTGGAGGAATCAGTGTATTAGTTCCAGTTCTCTTCCACCACGCAAAGGAACTAGAACACAACTCTACGAAGAGAAAAGTAGAAATATATAATCACACTGTTAGGAGGGGTTATAAACTTAGTTCACTTTCAACCAAGCAGGGTCAGGGGGTGGTCTCCTTTTTCCCTTCTTCCTTATTGTAGCAATCAAGGAAATTATTAACATTAACTCTTTCTACTTCCAGTGCTCCAGGTGCATAGTGACTCAGTTTGTGCGACTTTGGACTACAAATTGGAAGGCCGTGAGTTCGATACCCACACCCTTATAATACCATGACGGATTTTTCTGTGTGTAGGTACGCTCGCACCTAACTGGGGTTCGCTTTGTAGGGCAGTAATAGCCGGTTAAAGCGAAATTGCCGGCCTCCATCCTAAGCCGAATCCAATGGGCTTCTTTGGGTTGTAATGGGACTTACTACTATTATTAGTTGCAGTGCTGGTACAATGTTCTGAGACCTCAATCGGCTGTTCATCTAAGATACACATCAACATGAAGCTACTAAAATGCTTTTCTTGTTTTATGTAATAAGCATGTGATCATATACTTTTTAAATAAAGACTTTCGTGTACTATCTTTATAAATTCGGTGAGTATTCATCAATTTAATGCTTTTTCCCAAAACGGAAGCATTTTCCATTACACTTATTATAGCTATTAACGCTCCTTAGCACACTGGTACGGCGTTAATACTAGATAGGCCTACTGCTGCATAAATAATACGTATAAAACGAGAATTTGCACAGATCGGTCTCCAAAAAACGTTACCAGAGCAATGCTGTCTATTCATGCACTTATACTTTTGAAATTATCTGTACACGCGCAAGCAACTCTCCATAATTTTTATGCCTTATATTTTTATTACTACATCTGTTACGCTTGTATCGTAAATCTTTGAGCGTACATAACATCTTAAAATGGTTTCTTGTTGGTCCTTTTACGACATAAACCCTAGCTTGGGTTACCACTCGTAAAGCAAGTGAATAAATATGTCGAAATCGAGTATAAATGCAACTTTTAACTATTAAATTTTCCACATGAATAAATATTAATTAATTTACGAATGAAAAGAAAATAAATGAAACGGACAAGTCGAGTGCATACATCTAAATATCGGGGACATCATATTTTTCCACCCGCGGAGAGACATTCGGATATATTAGAGAGCAAGGAGGCAGTGAAATGGGGTGCGTTCTAACTGGGTAACGTGTAGTAGTGGTGTGTTCCAAAATTCTGTTAATCTACCGTACAGATAAGACCCTGTGTAAGAGAAAAGATTGGTCAGGCAAGATAAACGGGAGATATGACAAAGTTGATATATCAGACAAGGATTCTTTATGACCTCGGATGATCTTGGTCTAGTCGATAGTTTCGTCCCATTCGTACGGTGCGAGCCTTGGTAGTTCTTGTGTGCGTCGTAAAAATCAACTATGACGCTTTATAAATCGATGGAAGCGTATACAGAGTCAGCGGAAAATATGTAACGCGGAAACATCTAATATAAAAAAATTATACATTAAAAACTGTATTAGCGTTAGTTTTGAATAATGCTTTTTGCTAATTCTTAATTTTCGAACATTTTTCATTACATTCTGCAGGTATGAAAAGCAGGAAGACTGTAAAAGTATCACATAAGGATTCCTACAGTTTCGAGAAGTAAGAAGTGTTGGTTCTACTTATCTTTTGACATTTTGCTTCCCCTGCAATCAACCACAGGATGCCGAAATTGGGATCTATCGAATAAGAAAGGAAACCAGAACAACATTACACTTACTAAAACTTAAAGATATTTTTGAAGCACCAACAATTAATAACTTCCAAATGCTGCTGCAACTTTAAACATTCTGCATGTGACGCAGTACACGAGAAATTTTTGAGATAATTATAAATATAAATTAAATATCCTAAGATAAATCTCTGGGAAAGACGTTGGACTCGCCATTATCCACATAAAATGTGATAAAATTTAGTGGAATGTACAAAATTAAAATTGCCAGATCTAGAGAAACTCTGGTAACAAAATCTATACTAACTATCATAGTGAAAGTATAGTCGTGGTGACTGGGACATCTGTTGCGAATGGGAAAAGCAAGAATAGTAAGAACAGTAAGAATAAAATAGTAAGGAAGAGCCACAGATATATAAAATAAATAAAATTGCCTTCAACACACCTTTGGAAATAATTCCAGATATGCATTTTCCTTAGTGGAAAACTAGGGGACTTAAGTAGTAAGTAAGATGCCCAAGGGGTAAGTAGGATGCCGAAAGGGGACACAGGGGAATACGAATTAAAAATATTCTCGGATAGTCAATCAGTCCTTAAGGCCCTGAGCAGTTGTACAAGCACGTCCAAATTATTATTGGAATGCCGCAACATGCTTAATGGTCTGGCCACTCAGAACCAGATCACCCTGGTCTGGGTGCCAGGAGATGAGGGGCACGGGGAAATGAGATGGCAGACATCTGCGCAAAAAAAGGGGCTGAGAGAAGCTTTACTGGACCTACCCCACCTTTTGAGTTTAACAAAGGTCTCCTTAAATGTGAGATAAAGAAATGGACAGCGTCCATTACAATGAAACACTGGAATGAGACCAGCGGGCTGGAACACTCCAAACAATTTCTGAGCTTCGACGCTAGGAGGGCGGACCTCTCCCTAAAACTGTACAGGGGAAGCTTAAAAACACTGACAGGGGCACTCACAGGCCACTATACCTGTAACAAGCACCTTCACAAAATGGGCTTATCCAACACGGACACTTGCAGATTCTGCGGTGAAGAAGAGGAGTCAATGGAACACTTGATCACTAACTGTGGGGCACTAGGCCACAGGAGATATAGACTACTACATGCATATACGCTGAGTGAGGAGGACCTATTTACACTCCCATTGAAGGAGCTGATCCTGTTCCTCAGCGTATTAAATAAATAAATAAAACAAACAAGAGGAAGCACAATAGATCAACGTGGTCGCAGTGCAAAGGGCCATTTTGGGCCAGACCACACTTCATTACAATACAATACAATACAATACAAGATGCCCAAGACGAACACCACGCACCAAGCACTGTACAAATCTAAAGCACTGCACAATGGACACACATATTGAACGCCCGCCCAAAACACACCAAAATACTGTTAGTGTCAACGGGCGTTCAGTGTGTGTTATGTGCAGTGCAGTGCTTTAGAGTAGTACAGTGCTGGTTGCGTAGCGGTCGCCTTGGACATTAACCGGAGGTCTCTGGTGATAGTTCTAGTTTCTACTCGATTAGCTTTAAACACTCGTCTATTAGTCTCTACTTCTTCAGTTGCTCGAAACGTTTGATCTTCATAAAAAATGCCAAATCAAAGGACATTTTCTTGTCTAGGCTCGGCTGAATGCATCGAAATATTGGTTTCATAAATTAAATGTTAAATTTTTTAACTGCAAGAGAATTCTAGAGGTTGTCGGTATCCTAGAATTTCAATTTTATCATAAAAATCATGTTCAGAATCTACAGTCGCCTAGTATGAAGCTCCCTCTTCCTGTGGTTAAATTACAGAAAACTTCTGGACCACCGTCGATGTCATTATTATTTTTCCTTCCCTTTTCCTCACAGAAACATTTCAAATAAGATTATGAAATAGCGAGTGAGATCTAATGCAGGATTATTGCAAAACGACATTATCTTAAATAATCACGAACAAAATATTTCCTAGCCCTAACTGCATCGATTAGAATACTTGTAATCACACATTTCCAGAGTTAGGTTGTCATCATCGGTGGAGAAAGGCGTCAGAAGTAACGAATGAAGTTTACTCTTCTGTCCTGTTTAATGAAGATAGCAACTTCAAGGCCGAAATAGGTATTGCTGTATTTGTATTCATCACAAACCACATATATATATAAAATAAAGATATTCTTGAACCGCCAACAATTAATAACTTTCTAATTTTGTTTCAGTTTTAAACAATCTGCATATGAAGCAATACATGAGATAATCTGCATAAACCAGAGCGTCACAACTTAATTACTGGAAAAGATCATAAACATAAATTAAATAAAAGAAGACCTAAGATGGATACCTGCAAAAGACTTAGGACTCGCCATTATCCAAATCAGATGTCATCAAGTTTAGTGGAATGCCACCTTTAGAGGAACGTTTGTAACAAAATCTATACTAACTGTAATAGTGGAAGGCACCTGTTGCAAATAGAAAGAACAAGAATAGTAAGAATAGTAAGAATAAAATACTAAACACTAATCAGAGATATATAAAATAAATAAAATTACCTTTACCACATCTTTCGAAAATAAATCCAGATACATATTTTGGCAACTAAGTTTCCATCCTCAATCGAAGACTGGATGAATTCGATGCAGGGCTCGTTGTGTGGTGTTCGTCTTGGGTGTTAGCCGTATAGAGCTAGTGATACGGGATCCCTCCAGTTTTCCACTGAGACTGACAACTTAGTTGCCGAAATACGTATCTATTTCCGAAAGGTGTGGTACGGGTAATTTTATTTATTTTATATATTGCTTTAACCACAGTCTCCTTATTCTTATTTCTAAGAATGATAGAGGCAGAACCCAAAAGAACATGAACAGAAGAAGTCATCTGCCATACCTCCGATACGGGTTAAAAAGTCTATGGATGAAATAACTAAATAAATAAAATAAAAAGGAACCTAAAAGGTATCATGGCAGCATTTACAAATTTCAAGGCCCCCAATTCTAATATAGAAATTATTACTGTGAATCTAATCCTAACTTTCCGAACACCCAATACATTCCACTAAACTACAAATAATAAGAGATAACCTTCTTGGTAGTGACGTGAAGCTCTTAAACGCACGGATTTATCGCGGGAGACAACTCTTATTTCCTATTGATATATACTGGGAAGACTCGCGAGCCGAACCATTGTCCGTCTAGTTAAATAAAGCGGACTGAAGGGGTGACTCAGTAGGATTCGCCCGCACTGGGGGTTCTACGTGCCCCGGGCCGCGCTTGTCATAATTAATGACCGGCCAGAGGAGAACGAGGTATATCTCGTTGCAGAACGAGGACCAAACGAACGTCGTCTCTTTCTAACCGATTCTATAAGGCACCGTGGGTTCCGTATGTATGTGTGTAGATATAGTCTGAGGTCTAAGGAGAGGAATGTTTATAAATGCTCTGATGTATATTTTGCTGCGTAAATATGGGAGAAATTGGCCGATTTTTGTGCGTTTTGAAGATGTTATTGATGCGGAACATGTAATCTCATTGCTTAGTTGTATTTGTGGAATAATATGTGAGAATTATTATCCCCAGTTGGGAACAATTAATTAATGTAGTTTTCAGAGCTACTTATGGATTCAATTAATGTGGTTTCCTCTCAAAAATAATTCCTGCAATATTTAGATCAATTTCAATTTCGGTAATAATCAAATTTCTCACTAAAGTATATGCTCAAAAATGTTTGCAAAAACTTTCTATGTAAATAGACATACAGTGCTAGTGAAAAGTACCGTTTCCTCCTTCGTATCTGAAGGGTTACAATTATAATAATGAAATTTGGAGGGTGGAAATAAATAAATTTAGACCTCTTTGACAAATAACTTTAAATAGGACCTTATAGCAAGCCTAATTTTTACTTTAATTGCAAAAGTACGTATTCCTTGAATATTTACTTTAATTATTGTTTAACGAGACCTTAGACAGGTAGTGCTCACGATGCCAAACGATCTGGTCGCCCAAACAATTAGTGACGACTGTTGACTAAGGTTTGATTCATAAAGATTTAAGAATCAGTTCTTATATTAAGTATTCAAAATGTGCTCCATCTACTTCCGGACAGTAATGCTAAACTTTTGCTAAACTCTTGTGGTACTCGTTCAAGCGTGCCAGCGGAAATTGCCCTACATTCTTCAACAATTCGTTATATCAAAATGTCAATTCTGTCAGGTGCTGCAGCGTAAACCTCAGATTTTAAGTACCGCCACAGAAAAAAATCAAATGGTGTGAGGTCCGGTGACCGAGCTGACCATTCTATCGAACCCCATCGTCCATCTACCACGATATTCCTCATCTAGGTAAAGTTTTACCGCACCATAACAGTGTGCAAGAGCACTATCTTGTTGGAACATTATTTCCAATTTGCCGAATTCATCTGTATTATCTTCCGGAATTTCAAGCAGGCCCGACTATGTGGTCTCCAAAAATAGCTGCCCAAACATCTACTTCTTCTAGAAATTGAGTGTTTTTCATGAAAGATGTAAAGATTGATGTCACTCCAATACCTCACGTTTTGAGTGTTAATATTTCTATTGAGGGAGAAACTGCTTTCGCCACTAAAACAAATTGCTTTTATATAGTCATTTTTAATTTGTATGGATGACACAGATAAACGCAGCTTGGGCTGTAGAAGTAGGATTTACTACCATTTCTGCAATTATGTCAATTTTTGTATCATCACTAAGGTTTGATAAAAGAGTGGCTGACGTGTTATCATTAAGTAGTGACACCCTTACTTCTTCGAATTTTAATATAGCGCCTTGCACGTAAGTCCAGACGAAGACTACTACTTAATGGTACACGTCATCCACTCTTTTATCAAACTTTAGTAATCAGTCATCATTAATTATTGGTCGACCAGATCGTTTGGCATCGTGAACACTAGCTGTTAAAGGGCTCAATGATTAAAGTAAATATTCAAGGTATAAACACTTTTGCAAAAACTTGGCAACTAGTCCATTTTTTGACAATTAACCAGGGGCGACCTTTATAATCCTTATTCATTGAATGCGAAACTGTAGTTTTGGGTCTTCCAATAAGAGGTTCCATTTTGATATGTAAAAACGAGTATTTTTAAGCGAAATCGTCGTATGTTTATTAAATTGTAAAGAGGAGGGTATGCCATTAGTAATGGAAAACAATATCAGCCAAATGGCCGCCACGACTACGCTTGCAGTACCTTATTCTTTTCATGAAATTTTCCATCACCAATTCGCACATTTGCGGCTGTATGTCCTCGATAACTTCACGAATTCCATCTTTGAGGTCTTAAATCGATTGTGGGCTATTACCATAGACCTTATCTTTCACGTAGCCCCAAAGAAAGAAGGTGTAAAGGTGTTAAATTACAAGACCTCGGTTGCCAATTGTGATCGCCTCTTCGAGAAATCGCACGAGCAGAAAACTTTTCACACGAAATAGCGATTGTATTGTTACTTGTGTGTCACGTAGCGCCGTCTAGTTGAAAATAAACGTCGTCCACATCAATATCTTCCAATTCCGGCCATACAAAATCATTAATCATCGTTCGATAGCGCAATCGACTCACCGTAACAGTTACTCCAGCCTCATTTTCGAAAAAGTAAGGTTCAATGATCCCGCCTGACCAAAAACCGCACCAAACAGTCGCACGTTGAGGATGGAGAGGCTTTTCAACAATAATTCTTGGGTTTTCCGATCCCCAAATGCGACAATTCTGCTTGTTAACGTAGCCTCCAAGGTAAAAATGGGCCTCATCACTCAAGATGGTTTTTCGATGAAATTTCGGATGCATTTCAATGACAATCAGCAAAGACATGATATTGCTGATGGTCGGTAGGATTGAGTTCTTGTATTAACTGAACTTTAAAACCCTTAGGATCTAAGTGTTTATGCAAAATGCGGTGTAATGTCGTTTGTGGAAAGCCCATTTCCAAAGATCGACGAGAAGTGGATAAACCTGGGTTTTCCTCGACACTATGGGCTACAACAGCAATATTCTCATTTGTTCTTGGGCGACGCCGACATGCACCAGTTCGATTCTTCACATCACCAACTTGTCCCAACAGCTAAAATTTTTGCACCAGTTTCATAATTGCTGGTCGAGAAGGTGCTGCATGACGACCCAAAAATACATTAGTTCTGCGAACCGTGACCGCAAAACTTTCAGCATTTTTGTAGTGAATTTTAATAATTTCAATGCTTTATTGAAGCGTATATCGTTCCATTTTTATTAATGGCGTGGTTTTTACCTGTCATCTGTCAAGTAGTTACAGGTTGAGTCATGACAACTGTTGAATGGCGGTGACAAATGGCGGAACGTCTCATTGGAACACCCCTTATTTATTCAATTTATCCAGCAAAATCAGCCTAAACCCAAAAAAAAAAGGACGACTGAATAAGTATTTTCAATACCTTTCAAACGAGATGTCACTTCTCATAAGGTTCCATTTAAAATTATTGGCCACAATGACCTTGTGACATCATCTATGACTGTTACATCACTAGTTGAGAAGCCTACATCGGTTTATGCCCACCCTCTAAATTTTACAAGTTGAGTCAGAAGCAGATAGCAAACAATTTATAGCTGAGAAGCAAATAGGAAAGAAGTGGAAAAGTAATTATAGATTGGTCACGTTTATGTTAAGAGATGATCAGCAACCATGTAGGAAAATGGCAGGAAGATAAAAGAGATGTTAATTCGAAGATAACTGATTTCAGGCGGCAGGAGTAGCTATCGGATAACAATCACCGAATGTGAAACAAATTTCAAAGACCCACGAGCTCCTTCCGTAAAACTGTCTCTAAATTCGTATAACTTAGCTACTTATAATAAAATGTAACTAATGCTGTTTGAACCATATTCAAGGTACACACACTCCTTCACAAGACCTCTTGGACGTAAGTGGCCAAGAACGTAGTGGCGCTGATTTTCCATCTTCAGTTTCAGTTTGGAGACCCATCCCGTTTCCAAAGTTGCTGGCTATCTAGGCCGCCAAAGAACCAGATATATCAGCAGAGTAGTAACTTTAAAGTTTGGATTTGCAGTTTTGTGTTATCTGGCCGCTTTTGTTATCTGCTTTTCTATTATCGGAAACTGCGTGAAGCAGGTGGTAGGTAGATGCTAACTCAACCCGGCTGCTAAAGAAGGAGACGGCCGTTGTCCTATCCGCGAATGCCAACTCATATTTCCCACTCCATCAAAACTTTAAAAATTATTTCAGAATATGGTTATATTCTTCTTTACCTAACGATTTGAAATAATAAAAGCATATTGTAGTATATCAAAATTCACAATTAATGTTGAGGTTATAGTCTTCAATTGATATTTGGTTGATTTTGGGGTCCTATTTATACCTTTCCGACACCACGTCCACCACTTTTTGAGCATTTTAGTACCCTACGGGTGTTAGCTTCCAGAGACGTTTAACGAGAGAAACAAATATCACTAGAAATAAAATTATTAATTATCATAGAAACATCGGTTAATACACAGAAAAGCATTGCTAACATTCAGCACATACATACAACACTTTTAAATTACAAGAATTCATAAAAAGTTACTGGAAATAACCAAGGATACATCGACATTCGATACAGGTTTCTATAACAGTGATATGCCTGGATGAACTGGAGTCAAGTTGAATTAAAGTTTTCGTTTCGTGGACAACTTAGAAATAAAGCAGTGTAGTCCTGGTTTCCAAAAGAAATAAAAAGTTTGTTTGGTTAACGACAAAGAAAATTGACAAGATAGATAAGTCGACAAATAAGTTAATAAAGATATTTGGAATAAAAGGGTTTTAAGAAAAAGTACCAGTGAATAAAAGAACCTTACCATAACAAGAGAAGATAGAATCTAAGAAGTGGAAGAATCCATAGAAATTAAAGGTGCATTAAGAATAGAAGTTAAGAGAGGAGATATAGGAAGAAACATCATCGAGAGAGAAATTACACTCACACACACACACAACACTAGGTAATTATCTTGATTTTATGTTAAATATTACTCAAAAATTATAAATATAATTTGTTATAATTTATGCTTCTTATATCACTAATTAAGAGTTAGGCCGGTGCAATTCTGTTTAAGAAATTAACTAAATTCTCGGTACAATATACACCTAGCTTCTACCTTTACTTACCTAGATAATAACTAAAACGAAAATTTTGCTCTGTGCGAGGAGATTAAATGACTCAAACAGGTTTCACATAGTCTGTCTGACGGACTGAATGATGCGACATCTGCGATTCTACACATTTCTGATACGCCAATCGCAATTAAGTAGAACCCCATCTACTAATATCACCTGCTTAATAAGATGAAGAACATGCCAAATTTTTATTAAAAGTAACAATCTCTATCGCGTAGATCCGTTGACGCAACCACGTAGCAAACAAACAATACTTTCCTTAGAAAATCCCATCCGATCCGAGACGAAAATAATATCTGATCGCGCTTCATCTAGGCGACGATTTTTTCTCCTTTTTCGCGAGATCTATTCATCTTGGTCGCAGGCTGCAAACATGCCGTGACATCTGACGACCATAATCCACGAAAGAATGATGGTGCATAACGACTCGGTCGCTTTGTGTAGACACGGCCCGAGTTCTAACGCGAACGTGACTCGACCGGACTCTAGTACTTAGGTACTACATCGGCGAAATTAAGCAAAGAGTTTAATGTATATCTTCTTCTTTTTGCCGCGGAGGAAAGACTTCGCAGGCAAACGTAGACGACAATGACGATGACAGGAGGTGCAAACCAAAAAGAAAAAAAAAAAGAAGAAAGGAGGAATAGTTTTTGTCGTCGTACCGGCCTCGACTTGGGAGACAACAATAAAGATTATTGTTTAAGATTAGAAGCGCACCGCTATTGTGAGATTAAGGTCTTGTTAGATGATCTCTTAACAATACCGGAGATCGTAAAAATTTATCTTTGCTATAATAGAGATGCGTCCTCGTTCAATCCTGGACATACATATTTTGTCCTCGATTCATACTTGAATGAAAGCATATCCTATTGAAGAATGCACCGGAGGGAATTTCGGCTTAGAACCTCTCAAAGTATTGAAAATTGCCTAATTCAGGTACGACATTGTATCACCTTTCTAATATGTCAATTAATTGCAAAGCAAAAATCTGTTTTGCCAATTTTATGAACATCCATTTTACACCGAGCATATTTTCCAACGACCTGTTCATATTAATAACAAATTAGTACCACCAATCATTACTCACTCAGACACGTCCGAACACCTGTGACTGCGAAACGTGTACACGTGTATAAAGAAGAAACCGCAAAATTCTAGACCGCCGACCCTGCGGCACTCCGTTTCTCGTCCCGCGAATATCCGCGACGTTACGCAATCCAAATCTACCGTAGTAGTGCGGCGTTTTCCTAACCTTTTAGGTAATTTTTCTCCGCTGCGATTATCCTGTCGTCCTTGTCGCGAAGACGAATGGACGAAATACGTGCGCGCGATGGAGCGAATGATCGCTTTTTAATTCCGTGGGGCAAGTTCTGCCGTTTTATGAACGAGATCAATTGATATTTATCGGTGGTTATTTGTATCTTATACCGGCAGAAATTGTACGCAGTGTAAACGTAATGTTGCACTTCTTGTAGAACGGAGCGATGTACGATAGCAAAGAAAAGGATTAGTACATAATCGGTCTTTAGATGATATCCAATCGATTTGAAGAAGCACAAAATGGTTGAGGGGAAGGGATTGGTGCATAATCAGTCTTCCTTATGTTCCTTCCTTTAATAAGACGTAGGTCTTACTTAATCTATTCAACTTCCTAAGAAGCTGATGACCGACTCTTGGATCACCTGTTTGTAAGTCGGTCAAGGAATCTCTTACAATTCCATTCTCATCATAATCGCCCGAAGACGATAACTTTATGGACTTGTTAGAAAAAGAAGCAATTAGGGGAATATCAGTTCGATCGAAATCAATTGCTTCTTTGAGTACAGGATTACGTTAAAAGTGGTATGCTTCATGTTTTCAAAACTGGAAAATTGATAAGAAGGTTTTCCTTTGAATGCAGACAACATCCGTCCAAGCGAAATTCATAGCAGGATTACTGAAGTGTAAGGTACGGCAACAATGAATAAGTCATCTATAAGGCGCTGGGTTCGAAATTTCAAAGAGGGAAGAGATAATGTTCACTATTACCGACGATCTGAAAAATATGTCGATGATTTCATCTGCGCAGATCTACCCATAAAACTGATAGAAATGAGTAAGCAATTTCTTGAAACTTTTCAACTTCAAAAATTATTGCTCCATGAAATCGTGACGGACCATCTGAATTACAGAAAAATTTGCGCAAGATGGGATGCTTACTCATGAAGACAAGACCAACCGCATGATTGCGTTGACATTCATGACTCGTTACAAGCAAGAGGGCGATGCATCCCTTGCACAAGTTACTAGGGGTTACTGGGGATGGAACCTGGGTGCGCCATTTCAGACCTGAGACAAAACGCAAATCCATGGAGTGGCATCATCCACGATCTCCAACAAGGTCGGGCAAGTTTAAGTAGTCGTTCTCCACGAAAAAGGTTATAACTTCAGTGTTCTGAGATCGCAAAGGTCTGTTGTTCGTTAATTTCATACCCAAAGGAACGACAATCAATGCGGATACATACTGAGAAACACCTCAGAAGCTCAGTAGGACCATTCAAACCAAGAGGCGGTGAATGTTGACAGGTGGCATTGTTCCATTGCATGACAATGCTCGTCCTCACAAGCCTCAAAAGACAACTGGCCTTTTCGGAAGTTCAAGTGCGAGCTTTCTGACCACTCTGCGTAGAGCTACGACTTGGCTCCAAGTGTTTATCATTTGCTCAGTAAATTGAAGGATTTCTTGTCAGAGGAACGTTTCCAAAGTGCTGATGACCTAAAAGCAGGTGTACAGCATTGGCTAGCTACATTTGGCTAGCTAGTTTTACTGCGAGGCTCTATCATAGAGGCCCTTTAAACCCACGATATTCGTCGGATCCAATTAAACAATCTTACGCGGAACATCAGTACTGTACTGTACTTCGAGTACACTCCTAGATTCCAGTTCATCCTGTTCAGTTCAAGCCTGGCATGTGATTTATCCGCTAGGAGGATGGGCAGGCGGTCTGAATGAAAAAACGCGAAGAAGCTGCAGGAATGGACCCTTCCTCTCCCCCACCCCGACAGCTTGTTCGGCGGTGGAAGCGCCTAATGTACATAAAATAATCATCTTCCTTCCCAAGAACAATGGAGAAGACAGCCTGAACCTCCTTGATCTGCTATAGGTACATAACGATGACCTTAATATGAAAATATAAAGACATGGAAAGTCCTGAATAGAAAGGACGAAGGAAATAGTGAGCTTTTGTTGATCGGTGTGGACGAGACTTCGTACGCTGCCATTTGTAAGGAAGGCCCTTCACTACAGGTTCCAGAAAATAACCGTCCATGACCTTAAAGAAAAGAGAATCCTAGTTGTGGAAGATGAAATGAAGCACGATCCATTCATCCGCTTCTACTGCAATAGCAGAGAAACCTAGGGAATTCGTGCAGAACGCTTCATCACCATCACCATCGAAAGGTAATGTGACTATGGAACATATCTCGTCGGACATTGAGGGCTTAGTCGCTCACCCGTTCGTAGTTGCAGTGGTGGGCTATAATAATAGTTCTACCAGAATGGCTCAAGTGAACGTACTTGATGACTTCATTCTGGAACCGTGGTTGCTGAATAGCAAATAACTTGTTTCTAAGTTTATAAAGATGCTGTTTCTGCCGAATCTTTGACCTATTATCGCGCTAGCGCCTAGTAATACTATTATTTGACACTGGTACTTTCTGAATTTCTTTAGCATAACCATATCATTGGTAGCACCGAGAAGAAGATCTTCCGCGATATTATGAGGTTTCTTGCATTAGCCTAAGCGATGTGCTAGTATATAAAATGCAAGCAGAGCTTTTCGAGGAAAGCCATTGGCGTCCGCAGAGGGACGCAAACAAGGCAGTTGCCTCCCTCTGGAATCTACCAAAAATTCCATGAATTGTAAGGACAAAAGTGATGAAAAGTAAAATTTTTGTGCCCTTAACCATGGCACCGAATTTTATTTTGGATTACCGGTTTCGGCTATCGGCAACGTTACAACTGCACTACTGTTCTTCAAATACTTTGTGAATAATCTTATCTGACCAAACTGCAGATATTGCCGGAATAGAGCAGCTTTCACTTGGTCTCAGATCTGTAGGCGACAATTGAAAAGAAGAGCAGATTTCTTAGGATTTGCAAAACTGTACGATATGGATGGAAAAGTATTAGTCCTGCTATTTTCATGCCCAGGCCACGACAAAAGATATATATACCAATTGCGAATGACTTAAACGTTTTACCAGAAGTTCGACAAACAATAGGAATTTTTAAATCTGTAGTAAATTTTTTCTGGGGAAGTCCAAAACGGAGAGCCACTGTGCTAATTCCTTTACTTTCAGAAACTAGATGGACTTCAAAATATCAAAGAATACTGGTTTTTTAAAATAACATTCAAGTCATGTTTTAAATCAACTAGAAGAAATATCTGTGCATTGAACAGGATCGATAATTTAAGAAGGGCATCGCTTGCTAACATCGTACAATACTCCAATGTTTATTATTTCTTTAGACATAATATCAAAATATTCCGTTATTCTCCATCCACTATCTCAAAAATTACAGGGCGGAAATGTAAATTTATTAGCCGCTTACCACCATATTGAAGACTTACTTAAAATATTCACGCTTCAGAGGGAAAACTTAACAGAAATTTAAAGAAATGTATAAACTTTCATTAAATATGGCTGAAAAATTAACATTAGCAATACAGACACCCAGACGATGTTCCATACATAAATATAGAAGCAATAATCATGGAATTGCACTAGAAGAGTATTATCGACAATCAATCTTTGTCTCATACGTAGATTCTTTAATTTCATCTTGCACATCAAGATTTTCATCAGATGGTGAATTAGCATTTTCATTATTTCAGTTTTATCCCAAGAATATACACAAAATAGATAGAATAAAGTTACAAAACAACGCCAGAAATATAAGCGAAGAAATTGATTAGAAGTGTTAGAGCAATGCGAATATTTGCCTTTTATTAGTTCTGAAATAACGATCTGTTATAACGTGCACTGCTATATGCAAACATAGCTAAGGTCCATGATTTCAGAAACGCGTCTGTTAGATTTGTGTGTGCTTAGTGTGTACATGAAGAAAATGGAGGAGGAGGAGGAGGAGGCAAAGAAGAAATTTATTGACAATGTTAACCATAAATTTGCGTGCGACAAACGTCAAATTCAATTCTTGCGTGATTAGTAACTATTGAATATATCGAAATTATTGGTATTAATTTTATTCTTTGAAACTAATTAACTTACTAGGTACTTATACGCTTTTGCATTGATTTCAACTTCCTCGCGAAGAAATAGAGAGGTTCATTTTCATGACCTTTATGTCTTGTTCGCAAATATCTCTTCAGTTTGGATTCATTTTGGAACCGTGCGTAATTTCCTTGTTTATATTACAAAATGTAAACTTTTTCGTACTAAATCTCACACTCGCGTTGTAACTGTACCGCAGAGATCCTTCGTCATTTCTTCTTTCTGCGGATATTAAATTTGTTGCATTTTGGGAAACAGAATGCCACTTTTGTTTTTGAAATTCCCTAAGTATTCATATTTTTCTCAACCATCATCTTAAAAGAGTACAAGAAAATTGAACGTCATCTCCATAATAGTACCTTTAGAGACATCCAATGCCCACACGTACATAAATACATTGTATTTATATCCTTTTATATCTCCAAAAAATTAATGAAATGATCCAATTACCACCAATTCTTCGTCTCTCTAATACCACACGCATTTCTTATTTTCCCGAAACCGGCGTCCTGAAATCTCTTCCCGCTCTTACTCCCACACACCCCTCTATTATTCACATTCTTTCCGAACGAACGCCACCAGCATCACCAAAAATTGATGAATGAGAGGCAGTCAAGGTGACGGTATTGTGTTCTACTGAAGAAATCGAAGGTAGTACCACCATTTAAAATCGGTGGCAATTCGAGCCTTCCTATGTCGAACCGTTCGGGGAGGAATTTTTAACGTGAACGGGATATTTTACAAACGGCCGCGCGAACAAAGACGGGGAATACCATTGAAAACGGCACAATACGTTCGGTTTCCGGTTCGTACACAATGACGATATCGGTTTTCTTGTTATTAGGTGTCCCTGAAGTATCTAATGCGTGTATAGTAACGACGTTTTACCTAAAAATGAATAAACGTTGGACCCCGATGAGGGACCAACAAAACAGATGCTAGTTTCTATTCGAAAGAAAAGATATCGGAGCTTATTTTTTCAAAGGTAGCGATTGGGGGAATCTTTCGACCTCTATCGCCTCTATTGTTAATGAGATAAAAGCTAATTTGGTGAAGAAATAGATGGAATACGGTCTCGTTGATCTAGTAGAAATAAGTAAACATTTTGGCTAGCGTGAATGGACGTTTTGACATTGAAAATATAACATCGGGGAATATATGTACATATATTACTCTTTTAGTAATCTTTTGTACACGACCTAGATTTCAGAATTCCGGAATTACTCCAAATCATCAGTTTGTCCATGCCCAAACATCTCGATGGATATATCATTTCTAATACCATTTAGTATACTTTTCAAGTATAATTTAATACTCCCCATTTCTTTTTTTTTTTTGTATTCATTCGTGAACGATTCGATTTGCTAACTATATATTTTCGATTCCCATTCCTCGCTAATTTATACCGCTTAAAATATACAGATCGGGCAGGCGAACGATATTATAAGAAAGAATCTGGAAACTATATTTTACCGGCTAACAATAATAACACAATAAGAAACGCCTTTATTTATAATAGCTGAGTCGTCCTGCGAGGCAATAAAAATGAAAATATATATGTGGGGAATTGTGTGTTTGTATGTATGTGTATCTTGCCTGCGCCTCGAGATTCGGGCAGTCTTTCTGTGAGAGCGTCGGCAAGGAGCTGGCGCGGTCCATCGAGTGAGTTGTAGTCATATATAACCCGCGGTATAGCGCCATCACGCTGTGGGTTCCCCCGGTCGCTTCAGGGGTTCTAAAAATGTTTTAGACGCTCATTGAGATAAGCCTGTTTTATAGTAATTGCTTCGTATTTTTCGGAGTGATACAAGTGTGGTTTCTTAACGTCACTTTTATAATAATAGGTACTTGAAGAAGTAGTTCTGAAGAAATACATGCCAAAATACATTTGCATCATTTCACTAGACCGCGATTGATTATTTATGGATCATAAATAATTCAACAGAAAGCTAAGTACAATTACTTAATTTATAAGTAGGTATGTGGACCCAATTTCAAAACAAACAAAACAAGATTGTAGCAAATTAACCAGAACTTTTTGTAAAAGGAAACCTAACGACAAAGCCTGGAATATTCCCCAACAGAAGCACATTATGCTTTGAAATTGCAGAATACGAAGCCAGGGTAAGAGTTCTATAAATTTGGAACCCCGACCATAAGCTCTTACAACAGAGGAGTTTAAGGATGCATCATCTAAATGAAAAAGAACACAAGTAGTCTGGAAAATCACATAATATATCACTCAATAAGTTCGTAGGATCACATATAGACGGTGCCACTATCGACAAATCCATATGATTTCTAGGTAATATCAACCTGCAAACGATACGTTTCAAAATTTTGACGTCTAATTCATAAGTTACAGAGGTCTTATTGATGCTACTTTTGTAATTTTTAAAACAATGAAAACATCTGAATGTGTTGATAAAGCATGGCTTTTTAATCAGAAAATACGGTTCAAGCAAAGCAATGACTTGAGAAGTGTTATTCGGACTCAATTCCATCGAAAAAAATTGTATAGAAGTGGTTAGATGATCTTAAACGCGGCCGTACAAACATCGATAATGCTGAACGTTTTGGTCTCCCAAATTTGCCACTTGTTCCAGAAAACATAAAGAAAGTCCACAAAATGGTTTCGGCCGATTGTAAATCGGAGTTGCGTGAGATAGCTGATATTTCAGAGATATCAGAAGACAGTGTATTCATCATTTTGCATCAACATTTGAGCATGAAAAAGCTCTGTTCGAAATGGTTGCCGCGTTTGCTTACAGTCGTTTAAAAACAACAACCCGTTGCCGATTCAGGGCACTGTTTGGAGCTGTTTCATCACAAAAGAGTTTTTTCATGCGATATATGACAATGGATGAAGCATAAATTGACCAATACACTCCAGAGTTAAATCGGCAGTCAGCTGAGTGTACAGCAAAGGATGAAAACCGTCCAAAGCCACCAAAAACGCCAACGTCAACAGGTAAGGTTTCGGCCTCCGTATTTTGGGGTGCGTACAGCATCTTATTCATCGATTATCTAGAGAAAGGGCAAACCATCAATACGCAATATTATATGGCTTTATTGGTGCTTTTAAAGGAAGAAATTGCGATAAAAGAACCCCAAATGAAGAAGAAAATAGTATCATTTCACCAAGACAATGCACCGTATCACCGCAACAATGGCAAAATTGCACGAATTGCACTTTGGATTGCTTCCCCATCTACCGTCTTTTTCCGAATCTAGCTCGCAGCGACTACTACCTGTTTGCAGACCTAAAAGAATGGCCAAGGGAAAGAGACTTGTCTCCGAGGAAGAATTGATTGCCGTAACTTAATGGGATTTGAGGCCAAAAAGAAATCTTTCTATACAAAAGGCGTCGAAATGTTAGGGAAGCGTTGGAACGCTTGTGTATCACCCTTGAACGAGACTATGTTAATGAGTGAAGTTGAACTTTGCCTGGAAATTGTTCTTTTATTAGTCAGCCTAAGAACTTATTGAGTGATGTTATTCATATAGGCATGTCAATCCATCCGTGGTGCTTCCACTCGTTTTGATCATAGCCTCCATAACGGTGTCTTAACTTTTTTACACAGTGAGGTGGTTATTGGATAACTCCTTGATTTGTCTCAAGGGAGAACAGGTTGTTAGTCGAATTTTACTGTAGCCTCATTTCTTGTAGTGTTGGCAATTTCTCTCTTTAACCGGCTTTTTGCTTCCTGTTCACAACTCCATTCATACATGCACTTTTGTGAAAGTAACTTTGATAAAATGAATACAAATGGCTTAGAAGTTATTAGAGAGGAAGAGTAAGAACGAGGTAAATGTGGAACCTACAGAATCGAACTCATAAATAAGAAGTGAGAGCAGGAAAAATTGAGATGGTTTGGATAAGCTATTTAGTAGAAGGGGGAATACGAAGTGACCAAAACAACAAAGGCAATGGTCTAGACTTACGTCGAAAAAGAAGTAGAAAAATAAGTACAACATATGAAGGAATTAATAATTAAGTAGAAGCTAGCTCAGTAATAGGATGTAGGCCTTGACGATTGTCCTCGAATGCAGAAATATTCTTTGGATAACGCCCTGATCATGAAAGGACAACTTTTACCGCTGTGCTGTTCATACTACCTACTTTCTCAGAAATTATTTATGAAAACTTAGACTAACAAAACTAAGTTAGGTTTTACACCTCATGCGGGAAAGGTAATAGATTCAAAGTCAAAAGAAAATAAATAAAAATCAAGCGTGAATATGCGTTGAATTTATGTCTGAGAGATGCAAAATCCAAGAAACAAACAAAAATGAAGTTTGATAAACGGTGAACAGAAAGTTTTAGAACTTACGACCTACTGCATTAATGCGAGGGCGATTCGTAAAGTAAGTTCCGTTTAGTTATTAAAAAAGCATCAATACATTACGAGGCTTTCATTATATACAACCTTATATGATAGATCTTCTACCACTAATAGGTCAATAAAACAAGGCTGGTTTGAACGATAGTTATATTTTCAGAACGTTTACAAACGTTCTGAAAATAATACGAACGTTTGTAAACGTTCTGAAAATATAACTATCGTTCAAACCAGCCTTGTTTTATTGACCTATTAGTGGTAGAGATCTATCATATAAGATAAGTATAAAAGGTCACGAAATATATATATATTATATACAACTTAAAGCGACTACTTTCTGCTATTTTTCTACACAATTATAACTAAGATTGACATTAGCTTTTATTGCCCTCTTCATAGAACTCTGCCGTCTATGAATTAAGCCATATTGTAACACTGTCCTGCAGCCCTTCATCAAAATTTGAAGGAAAAGGGCACCCAGTTCTGTGATTGTAAATCGCCGATTTTCAGGTGTTTTGTCTTCAACATTACCCAAATTTCGTCCGTCACAACAGTTGGTCTTTCAGTCTGCTTTTCATCATGGACATTAGTTCGTCCTTCTCGAAACATATGGCACCATCTTCAAATCAAACTGTCACTCATGACATTTTCATCATAAACAGAACAAAGTTCACGATGAATCCCAGCAGCCTTTATGTTCTTTTCACACAGAAACCGGGTAACCGGAACGCAATTCACAGTCGGCGGGATTTCCAATCGTAACAACCATTTTAAATCACTATAATGGTACGAAAGATTGTCCGAATGATTCTCTCACTAGCACTACCACACTCACAGTGAACCAGACTACTCCTCTGCTCAATAGGCGGGAAAGGAACTTATTCTACGAACCGCCCTCGGATGATTCTTACCTTATCTTTGATAAAACCAAAGGGAAACACACGGAGGAACCGTTGCATATACATACAGCTCTTAGTTAGAATTACAACAAACTAGACTGTTTAAGAAGAACATCCTAAATGAAACAACCAAACGTGGACGGCTCAAAAAATTGTGCACTGCTGATTATGAGGGAAACAGGTGTAATTAGCTTTTAACGAACGATCTTAACTTTGCGTGGCTGACAAGAAATTTGCGTGCGCGTGTAATGCCGGCTATTTTACCTTAAGGAGAAACATTAGAGCTTGATAGAAATTCAGATTAATCTACATTAATTAATTAATAAAATCAGTTATAAATAAATCCTAATTTAATTTGGGAAACAGAAAACTTCAGTAAGTTCTGCAGAAAGAGAAGGAAATGGACATTTGCTTTATTTTACGTTAATCTGATTAAGTGAAGTTACAATGGTCTAAAATTGACTTACGACCACTTAAATATTAGCTTTTAAAGCTGTATCCCAGGGTATAACAAAGTATTATTATTATTATTATTATTATTATTATCGTTACCTACCAGAATAAATTGAAACAGCAAACGTAAATTTTTAAAAGTTTTGATAAAAGCTAAAAGAAACCATCAAACGATTGAGGTGTTGTCTTGTTTAATCGTATCATGTGAGAGGAAGAAGTCAATAATAATCCTTACTTCTCCTAAAAATTAATGCGATGCATGAAGATCAAAATATCTATAACAAGAGTGAACGAACTAAATATAAGCGTACGACTTAAAGATGTCTCAAGAGGAGAAAGCTTACAGTCTTTTAACGACGGTTCACCTCACATCTTTCGGATCGTAATGATGCACATTTACGTAATACTTACCAATCAATACTTAATTTTGAAAAGGTTAAAAAACGTTGTTCGAACACTTAGTCTTAACAACAAGTCATTGCATGGGAATATCAAACTGTGTGGAGTGCAATATTTGGAACTTCAGAGTGCTGGTCCGATAAGAAGCAATTCAAAACTTTGGCGAATTGTGTAGTTAAAAAGTTCAAATGAGCTATTCTTTTACATCGATTTGGATACCTTCACAAATGGACTTACTTTATCAGCTAGGTTCTCATTTACACTAGAGGAGTCAAAAGATTCCAAAGAAATTGTAGAGAAATTTTACGTAGTTAGCTTGAAAAATTCCCATTAGCAAAATGGTATCGGTTAGACAGCCACAAGTTCTTGCTTGCTAACTAGTAAGCAATGAATTTCAGATGACGAATAAGTGACAGTAGCCCTCAAAGTGTTAAGTACACTAATTGATGAAACTAGTCAACCCGTACAATGTTATAAGCCTTCGATTTGAATACAGTGAGGAGACAACCACAACTTCTCAAAGGAAGCTGATTGCTGAATAATACTTCCGCAAAAAGTCTTGCAAAAGTGTTTAAAATTGAAGTAGCTGTGTTTAAGATAATGAGTAGAACTACGTTTTTGAGGACTACCTGAAGCTAACCTATACAATAAGCCTAGGAACCGTACTTTCTTGAAATCGGTAGGATATAATTGAAGATGTTGGTATTGTGTCCAACGAGGATGAAAGAAGAAGGAAATAGATACTATTCGTATGTATTAAATATTTGGTTGATGTTTTCTATTGTGCCACAGTTTTGTTAGCAAAATTTGCGTCTATTGGATATGCTCTGTGTGTTATGACTAGACCACGTCAAAGTTAGGGAGGTGATAAGGAAACCATTTCTACCATTACTGAATGATCTGCATTAAAAAGCTATACGAGGAGCATTAATGTGCAAGCTTGTTGATGCGATTTTTGCGATTTTTGCGATTGATATTGCTGACATAATTGGTGTGGGTCGACAACCTAAACGACTATAGTTATGATGATTTCGAGTTCTTATTTAATCAGTCGCGAATCTTATCATTTAAATAATTAAACTGCGACGTCTGGTTTGCCGTAAGGTTAAAATTTAGGTTAATTGTCCCTGGTGCTCCTTATTATTTTTATTTAGTTTTGTATTATATACTTACTAACCATAAATAAATGATTTCTAGCATATGTCGAAGAATTATTGACATTGCTTATAGAATCGATGCAATTAGAATCTTTGACATCTAAAAGTCAGGACATCTGATAAATTCGTTATTGATCGGGTACAGTTCCTTTTTGGAAGGCTGGAATTTCTTCGTTTCCACCACCACAAATACTACTTAAAAAGCGAACGAAAAACTTAATTGGGTGAGCTTCCAGAAAAGGTAAATAGACGATCAACACTTTGCTCTAAAAGCCGACCTAATCTTCTCCATATTTTCATACTTAACTGAAACCTCAACACCATCACAAGAATGAAAGAGGCTATAAGAAGCAATTACAATTATTTTTAATTCCATCCACACTATAAGTGCAAGTGAAATGCAAGCGTCCACCTTTACTTATACACCTATATTCCATTCATTCCGCCTTGGACACCGTACAAATGCATATGGTTTGGTCTTCCTGGTCCTCACAGAGGGTAGCCCTGACCGTACGGCATAACTATAAGCTATTTAGAAATGTCAAAATCACATTATTCAGTTCGGTGTACATTCCTCCACCCCGTGAGTCTCTCTCGAATGTACGTCCGTCTCTATCGAATTCTCGTGTAGTCTCGCTCGCGCGGTGAGATCAAGTCGAAACCGACCGAAACGAAGATAATGCTGTGTAAGGAGCGTAAATAACGTAATTATGAAGGAAGTCTAAGTTGATTTTATCTAAATAAATATAGGAGAGTTGAGATTCGTTGGGTTTAAAGTTGATCTTTACAATACGGAAAATGATGTTTTCGATTTAAAACGTTCGTTACGGGGGATGTTTCCAATGTTCCAGGAATTTGGCTCTAGTTCAATTGACACGTTTACGCAGTTGGGCCGTACAATATGGTTAAGTATATTTCAACTAGTAGACTGACACATGTATTTCCGTACAGCTAATTGTGCAATCATGGAAGACGCGACTAAATCACAAATAGCTATCATTTTCCTTTTATTTAAAGAGGATGTGATACCTTCAGAAGTTGTTCAACGATGTCAAAGTGCATTTAAAGAGTCTGCAGAATCTAAGAGTACCTATAGGGTATCGATGAGCACATTGTTTTAAAACGGGTGGAACGCCACTAAAACTTGATCTGCGCAGTGGACAGTCGAGCACCTTTGTAAATGAAAGAAAAGTTAATACCTTGGAAAACTTGCTAAATAATAGTAAGGTGGAAGAACGACTCTGCCAGTTAGGTTTAGTTAGAAAGAAGAGTAACGGAAAAAGCAGCCGTGGTGAAATAAGTTAACTTCTTTTGATGTTTCTCGACTTTTCCAGTCTAAGCTGCTTTACCTGTTATTCTTCTTTCTAACTATTAAATAATGATAAGCAAAGAACTATTCCTACAATTAGTGTTAGTGTAGGAATAGGTACACCACAGATTTCTGAGATTTTGCACGAAAGTTTGGGCGTGAACAAAATTTCAGCCCACTGGGTATGAAAGCTGTTGGAGCCGGAACAGAAATTCAACAGGTCACCAACTTCAAAAGCTTTTAGCACGTTTCGGCAACAAATTTTGACAACGCACAATACCTATTGATGAAATATGAATACCTTATAAAAATCCTGAGGTAAAAAGTCAATCGAAAGAAGAAGAACCGCATCAAGGACCTCTGCTTAAAGCACGTACAGTTCCGTCGGTTAGAAAAGTAATTTCTGGGATTTCAAGGGGATCATAACGGGTGGCGCAAAAGTAATGTCATAATGTAAATATGCCTTAATTTTTGCAAATGGCATCAAATGTTATTGTGCTTTGACATCTATGTTGTAGAAAATTAGTTGACAACAAGCAACGGAGCGATACACACCTGAGGAACGTAAAATTATTGTTACTGCTTATTTGACCAATTTTCGGTTTGTTGTTTGAACGCAGCGTGAATTTCGTTGTTGTTTTCGTCGTCATCGTGCACCATGTAACAAACAAAATTGGCGCTTATGGGGCACAAAAACCCATATTAAATGAAAGAAGAGCCATTGCATCCCCTCAAAGTGACGGTTTGTTGTGGCATTTGCAGTGAAAAAGTGATTGGTCCTTATTTTTTAAGAACTTCGACGGAACCACCGTAACCGTAACTGGTAAGCGCTACAGGCAGATGTTAAACAAGTTTCTTTTCCCGCAAGTTGCTGAATTGGGGTTTCGAGCATTGTTGGTTTCAGCAGCATGGACCAACCTCTCGCATAGCTCGGGCAATGATGGAGATTTTGAGACCGGGCCGAGTGATCTCTCGTTTTGGAGATTTGAACTGGCCGTCCAGATCGCCAGATCTAACGGCGCCAGACTTCTTCCTTTGGGACTTTTTGGAATATCGCGTTTACCACAACAGACCACAAACCTTGCAAGTCTTGAAAGCTAACATTGAAGAAGAAATCGCCAATTTGGAGCCAGATGTTTTGCGAGCAACAATTCAAAATATCGTAAAACGAGCACAAATGCGCATCAACTCGGGAGGTGGTCATTTGACCAATATAATTTTTCAATTTAATGTCATCAATTTTACATCTTCAAATAAACTTTTCGTGAAAACACAACTCATATTTTTTGATTTCTAACAACATGGTGTCCAATTCACATTTTGAATTATCAGCTGAAAGGTACTACAATGAACGTAGAATATTATTTTGATCCTTTATTTGGCCCATTACGGCAGGGACTTTGCAAGAAAAGGTTTGGTAGGTTCCATAAGTACATATTCGTTATTGCAACAGGACAATGCAACATTCCATACCGCACGAAGAACGACGGATGTTTTGAACAAACTGCGCTGGGAATTGCTTCCATATTTGCCCTATTTTCCAGATCCGGTTCATAGTGGTTTTCATCTTTTCCCGAATTTAAACCACTACGAGGTATTTACTTTGAAACCTTAAATATAAGAAAATAAGAAAAACAAGAAAATTATGGGCAAATTCCTAGCCTCTTTGGATCTAGGATATCAGGTATTCTGTTGGCTCGCAATACCTTGTAATGACGACTTCATCAGGTATTTCGTTAGTTTTTCAATTATATGACGGAAAGTGAACCTCCATAGAATTTGTTTTGACTAAGACACCAGAGAAACTTGATGTTGGGGAAAATTTGAATATTTTTGTTTGTGTCGATTTATTGGACAGGGTAATTGGAAGGTACTCAAGGCGCTACAGAACTAGCCAGTGGACCCATGATATACGAAAAATGGGTATGCTCATAAATTTTCCTAAAGTCGCTTTTAACCCGCATGGGTGTTGTCACAATAGGAACATCTGATCGTGTTTGATTCATCTGTTTATGTTGATAAAATTTTCATTAAAAATTAAATCATAAGGAAACAACTTTCAAAAACCCTGCGATCTGCAAATACAAATAATAGACGACGTTATAATTCGACAGGTTTATAGCTATATTTTTTATATATTTCCGTTGCCAAAACATTATTTTATTGAAGAATATGTTTAAATGAACATTTATTTTCGTAATTTTTGTTGTACTGTGCATAGATGGCCAGCAATATTTGCAAAATATGTAATATATACCTAATAAATTTATGAGTAATATGGGCATTTCCTAATAGTTTGCTCATTACAATTTATAGTTAGTATTAGAAAACATATTTTCTCAATCTTATTATTTTTCGTACGGCTTTATTGAAATGGCCCAACTATGTTCAATTATACGACCTTATTGATGTGGTTGTACTTGGCCCAAGTGACGTCAGAAATAAATGCGCAAGAGCATACTTGTTCTTCTTATATCATGAAATGGACCGCGGGTTTTAAAACTTGTCGAAATAAGAAATTAGAGATTACCTTCAGTTTAAAGTTGAGGTGGTTGAAAGATTTCTGACATAATTAGAAGGGGAAGAAAATCAAATATCTAGTGAAGACTCTGAAGAAGTTAAAGTAGCAGAAAATCTTTGAAAGAGAGCCGGAAAGCCTAATCCTATGCCAGCTCCAAAATGCTCAAAATGCAAAGCTAATCATCACCACCATCTTTCAGTTTTAATAATAATAATAATAATATATAATTTTCAACAATACAGTAAAATTAAAAATATAACAAAGAGAGAAGAAATAAAAAAAGAAAATGTACATACTCTGTATGTGAAAACCAAAAGGATCGACTCAGAGCACAAATAACTGCGTTCTGATCTTCCGTCGAACCTTTACAGTATATGAGCAAAAATAAACAGTACAGAATGCCTAATTCTAACTTAATCCTAAATTCTGTTATATACACAGTTGCCAAATTGCACAAACATTGAATTGATATACAAGCACTAGTACCGAACATAATTACTCAATTAAATATTTAACATTAATAAGATAAAATAAATTTAAAAATTAGAAAATTAAAAAATTAGAAAGCATTGTAAGAGCAATAAAACAGTAACGGAACCAGAACAAGGCTCACCGCTGACCCGTCACCAAATATTCCCGCATCCACGATTTAAACCTAACGAAAGAATAACTCTTTGTCTCCAAAGGCAGATTATTATAAAATTTAGGGACATTGTAGGAGAAAGATCGCTGTAATAAAGAAGTTCTATGAATGGGCGTAGTAATAAGATGTCTGTGTCGCAGACCCAGATGATGAACATCGGTACGAAAGCTCAATTTGTTAAATAAGTATGATGGAACTTTAAATGTAATAATTTTGAAATAGATCATTCCAGCCTGCAAACAAAATCTGCTCCTCATTTTCAACCATCCCAGCTCAACCAACTTAGGAGACAAATGTTGATATTTGCGTAAACCATATATTAAGCGAATGCAAGAGTTTTGAACACGCTGCACCCTATTCAACACATTCTGAGTCAAACAAGGGCCATAGACCGACGAACAATAATTAAATTGTGATAAAACCAGAGAATCACAAAGCTCTGATTTTATCTTTCTAGACAAACAATGTCGGTGAGAATAAATTAGTTTCAAAGCGCAATAAGGATTTTTAACGTACCCCAAAACCTGAGTATTAAATCTAAAATTGCGGTCAATAATTAAACCCAGATTCTTTGTTTCCTCAACCACAGGTACCGCAAGACCATTAATCCTAAGTTTAATGGAATCAAGAAGCATACGATAGCTCTTTTTATCAGTAAAAACCTGAACTGTCGATTTAGATGGATTCAGAATCAGCGAATGTCGCAGTGCAATGTTGAATATATGATATAACTGCACATCGTCAGCATACATATGAATCTTACATGATTTTACCGCCCTTGGTAGTAGGAAGGTATAAATAATGAAGAGCAATGGGCCCAAAATGGACCCCTGCGGGACACCACGCGATACTGGAATGGGATCGGAGACGCCATTCGTAGTTCTAACTTTCTGAGTTCTTTTAGATAGATAACTATTCAAGAACTGAAGCGCATCCATAGACAGTCCTATATAGCTCAGCACGGACAACAAAACATCATGATTCAGAGTGTCGAAGGTCTTGCTAAAGTCAAGCAATACAAGTACAGAAGCTTGACCATTATCACGCGCAGTTATGAAATCATCAGTAATATTTAAGAGGCACGTTGTGCAACTGTGTCCAGATCTAAATCCAGATTGAGACTCAGGTATGATGTTATAAAGGTTTAGATATGTTCGGAGTTGAAGGTTCATGACTTTCTCCAATACTTTAGATAGAACAGGAAGCAAACTAATTGGTCGCAAATCAGAGAAATGCTCAGCATTAGATTTCTTAGGAAGGGGAATAATGATAGCATGTTTCCATAAATCAGGAAATGTATTAGACAGTATACAAGAATTGATAATATTGGTGACATGAGGCAAAATGAACGGACAACACAATTTTATTAACTGCAAAGAAAGGTAATCCGATCCACTAGCGTTACTCTTAAGCTCACCAATACACTTGCCCACAGTAGAAATATCAACAGTAACAAAAGAAAAGGATGGAATACTAACTTTAAATTTGGAACTGGAGTAATAATCTTTAAGCTCTGAAGCAACAGACTGCGCAGCAGGCAAAGAGTCGATAAAAGAATTATTACTTGAGTTGGCATCATTTAAATGTTCAGGAATTGTTAAGTTACTTTGTTTCTTAACATTCAATGCTTTCAATTCCCTCCACTTGGACTTTTGAGTACAGGATTTAAATTTATGTTCAAAATAAGCTCTTTTTTCAGATTTAATCGATTTGGTAGTTAGATTGCGTAGCATTTTATAGTAGTCAAAGTGATCAGGGAGTTTTGTTCGAACATATCGTTTCTCGGCCCTGTTCCTTAGATCCATCATGAACCTGATATTGTCGGTTAACCAAGGTGTAAATTTACCGAACGGCCGTCTTGTTACTAAAGGTGCATGCCTATCAAACAATGACAGTAGGGATTTTCACACCAAAAACCAGAGAAACCGAACCAAGTGACGATTTCATGTATGCAATAAACTAACATTTGTTTGTTCTTCTGCATGCGAAATATATCTTTTTTCTGCACTTGTGAAAGGAATGGTTTTTTAAACTTTCATACAAAACGAAACATTACATCTTACACACATTGTTGAATGAAAATCCCAAAATCACTGCGTGAATTTCATTTTGGATAGGTCTAAAATTAGTTCCAAGGCATCACAAACGATTTTTTTAAATTAACGAAAAATCTTAAAACCAGCGGCGTTTTTAAATCAACCCATTAGAGCAGCAAAAGAAGATATGATTTGTTCATGTCAACCATGAATCCGAGGACACTAGAGTTTTAGAAACACCCTTCATATTTGTCTTTTTGCGTGCAGAAAAATCAACGGTTCAACGGTTCCAATTACCTGAAGAAGCAGTTGATGTTTTTAAAATGCTAAATTTGGTTATCTCAAATGAAAATTTTCGTAACTGCTTCAATATTACAACAATTCAACATTAAAGTGGATGATCTAAACTCAGTCAAGAATGAAACTACTTCGAAAACTTGTCACCAATACTAAAATCAACAACTGGTATTCCAATGACGCACCCAACCATCTCACGGTACCAATTCTTCTTAATACCTAATACTTAGGTAGCATTTTTTCGTAATGGAGCCAACTAATAGCAGCACAAAAAAGAATGATAAACCTACATACATACATTACGTTGTTTCGCTAATTCGCCACATTCAACGAGCCAACTTGTAAGCCGGTATTAATTTGGCGAAATTCATTAATCTCTCCTAGTATGATGCCTTTGACAATCGAACAGCGACCGTACGATGGTCATTTATCTTGTATCAGAGCCGACAAGTGATTCGTCTAAACGGTAAACTTCGACGTTCGTTTTTTTCGCTTCTCAGATATCTCGTAATTTAATTTGATTGTTTACTTATGTAAATAAACGTTTATTTCGTAAGCGAACCGGTAATGGAATGGCAAACTTCTCTCGGACAGGTAGTTAGAGATTATTTTAATGTTGGAAGTTTAGATGTGTTTAAGATAGAAAAAATTAAGCATTAGATATAATGCGGTAGAGTAGAGGGGGAACTGTATATGTATTAACTATATGCTTAAAGAACGAGTCTTGGTTGATATCGACAGTGGTATGACTAAAACGTTCATTTTCTTTGTATTTCAATTGAAATGTTTGGTAATAAAGATGTACTGAGTACTCTAAAAATATATAGTTTAGGAAACGTAAAAGCTCAATTATGAGAGATTATGTATATGTTGAGAAACTATTAATATTATTCAATACACTAGGCACAATGTTTTATTTATCGAATACGATATGTATCTACAAGCTGAAAATTCTCCACTTTGAATTTCATATTTAAAAGATACTCTGCGAATTAAAAAGTTTGAGAAGTACTACAGTAAACCAGAAGATTTCGGCACAGAAAATAACTAAACTAAATACTTCCTCCCACATCCTCATATCGTCTTGCTGAAATGTTCCTAGAACATTGGCCAAATGGGAAGAGGCAAAAGAGAAATCGCTGAAGTATTATAAAGGGTCGAACTCAGCTTGATAGTGTTTAGCAAATTGAAATCTATTCCTAAATCAACAGATACCCGAATAACTTAGTGATTAATCACATGGGTTTAAGAGGCCAAAACCAGAAAAGAATAAACAAACCAGAACTGTGATTTAACTTAAGTGGTAATGAGCGTATAATATTGCAAGAGCGGATTGATGGACTTACCAGATAACAAGCAGGTCCCCAAAAAAAAAGCTAACCCAAACTTTTGAAGGTCCCGAAAGTGATACCTAGGTGATATCCAAGAAAGCACTAATCAACAGCGCGGTGAAACCTACCCTAGACCGAAAAATTTGAAGGGTATCTATTTCTGGGAATAGGCATTTCAAGCTTGAGAAGTAGTAGAAGAAGGATAACAAAAGGAAAGTCAATAAAGCTTACGATTAATGGCCAACAATGGGCAAAGCTGTAGGTTCCAGTAGATAGAATCATCACAAGCTTGTCCTTTTTGTTTTTGTCAGACATGGAAAACGATATAGTTTTAAAACTATGAGTTTCGTGGTGTCAGAAGACGGAGGTGTGGTACAAAACGCAATTCAATTGACAATGTGCTATACCACCCCTACTGAGTTCCACACAAAATTTTCTTATATCTTACAAAGTCTTCAACTTCAACAGTGTAGGTTGCTAGTGATAAGCTGTATTTTTCTTACACTCCTTTCAACAACAAGCATATTTGGCAAATTATAAGCAAAAAGACCAACAAAATGACAAATGAAAAATTACAAAATCATATAGGAGGATCACAAGAGTAATTTGCTGGGAACAGAGGAACCCACGCAAGTGCTTAAAATACTTTGTGATATAAAGGTTAAAAGAACAAATAGAATACATACGCTTAAATATATGACATCTTACAAACTAGAGGAGAGAAAAAGTAACAGAAATTTCTGCAAGGATCCAAGCTCAAGTCACCGCATAAAAACACCATCAGCTATGTCCGAGTAAGAAACGATACCTCACCAATAATGAGGTGTGGTGTAGTTGTATTCCCCTTTACAACTTCTTTCGCTTTCTAGGATTAGAAATTTTTATTATACTTAAACCTCTTTGTCATCGCTCCTTTATGGGCGTTCGTTCTTTATCGCCTTTTTCTGATTGTGTTTCGGCGAGCTCAGTCTATTTTCCACCTTTTAAACAATTTGAATTTCTTGGGATTTCTCCTTCGCCGCTTGGACGAAGGATACTCCTTCACGAACGAACGAAAGTCGGTTGCTGCGTCGATTCCTTTGGCAGTGCATCCTTTCGGACGACGTTGTTTTGTGACTTGTTTGAAGGCCTGCAATGGCCTTCAAACACCCACGGTGAGCTGCGCATCTTTGCAGTTTGCAACTTACTGAGGAGAAATCTATCTTACTCGGTTGTAGAATTGGAGACTCAAGGTGTTTAAGTAAGACATATAACAGGCTATACTGATTGCATCTTCTACTATTTTGGTGTGCAGTTCGATTCGATATCCTTAAAATAACCAAAGAAGCTAGTACTTTGTAAAAACTGCAATACAAGGGTCACCCAAGAAAGCACATTGTGGTTCTTCTACAACATAAGTTTCAAGCATGGCGATTTACCGATCGGATGCTACTGTAGTCATTAGACCATCCTTGCTCTTAAAACGATAAGCGCCTATTACTCCATTACGATATCATAGGATAGCACATCAGTAGCTTTGTTGTTGTGTAAAAGCTGGACAAAGGCTGTTTGTTGCAAATTTATTCTAATTGCATGCGCTGTTAAGGTCACATTCAACATATGGAAATAGCCCAAGTGGCACCGTCATTGTAAACTGCTTTATACAGTCGTTCTTCGGCAAATTATCTATTGTTTAACTAAAAGTCAAATTTTATTAGCTGGAGGTTTTAACAACGGCGATTGTTCTTGCACTTTCCATACATTATTTAGCTCGTAATCTGTCTCAAATTGCTAAGGTTATTATAAACTAAACTAATTTTTGTAGTCATTTTTGGTTTATTAATAATTATTGTTTTTGTTTTGTATTCATAAAGTCAATTATGTTTTATTCGTATAAGCATGTGTGATATAGTAGCAAAAGATAGAAGTTTCTGGAAACAGAGATAAATATAGTCAACCATTGCAGATATAATTGCATTCGTATTTTCATTCAAACATAAGCAAAAGTCCCTAATAAGTCATAAACACATATCGTTGTAAAAATGTTTGCACACTTGTAAGTTTTCAAATGGCCGTATATTGCTCATTAGTTCTAATAGCAGGGTGTTGACAGTTTCGAAGTTTTATGATCACACAAGTTCTTCACTTCCAACATCTGCGCAACTATTAATAACAAATTGCGCAACTTCTTCCCATAGTAAATGTAACTTTTTCAGTTAAGATTTCAAATCAGATCTTCCACAAAAACAGAAATAATCGCTTAATCTGCGCTAAATACAACTTCTGACCCATGTATATCATTAATAACGACTCCTCTCCTATTAAAATCCGTCGTCCGTTCTCTCTACCTTCCATTCTCTTCCACAATTCGAACTCGATAAAGCTGCGAGATGGTCTCGTCCTTACCGATCTAACAAAGACGAAAAATTATCATGGGACAGGCCGAAAAGACTAGTCGTTCATCATATTACCTCCGTTGGACCCCGCACGACCTAGAGAACGCGATACACCGTACCTTTACGGTCCGTTCTTATCTGATTAGCGCTGATTAATGGTAATTCATTTGTTTTACTGACTCGGGATTGAGTTATTAGTTTTAATCGTGTCGTACGAGTCGGAATCTTGCTGTTACCGCTTGTACTGCGTTTTTACGGTTTCACGTCCGAAAGGACAACGCGCGACAGTTTATTTTCGAGCTCCTCGTGTATCTTGTATTGTCCAACGTTCGAGATGGAGCGACGGGGAGACGTGAAAAGCAACGAGGATTGAATTTATGAAGTAGGTGTTACGATTTTGTTTTCGTCGACAGAGAAATATGATTGTAATATGTAATTTTAATGCTTTCTTTAGGTTTTGTTGGAGGTGACGTCGGCAAATATGCTTAAATGGGTTCTTTTCTGACGAGGAATACTTACAATAAAATTGAGAATATATCTGGGTAAAGGTCTGAGGTCAAAGCGAAAGGGACGCATTTTCTTTACATCTCGCAAATCATATGCAGTACATTTTTGATTATCCGAATCATTGGTTTTCCGAATTCAGCGGTTATCCGGATTAAATATGTTTTGCATTATGCATGTTATACTTGTGCTTTTATTATCCGGATCATTGCTCATCATTCTAAATTTGTACACAAGTGTTTCAGGGATTTCCCTGAAACTGTGTGAGGAGTACCTGTGTATGTACCTGTGTAGCATTTTCGTGCGTATTTGCGTACGTACTTAATGTTCAGTTCAGTTTTGGAGTTGCATGAGGAACGTTATTGTAGGAGGACTGAAAAGTTATCGTAAAATCTATTTTGCAAATATTAAGTACAATGGCACCGCGTCGTACAAGGACGGTATTAACGTTACAGCAAAAAAGTGAAATATTACAAAAACTTACAAATGGCGTAAGTGGCAAAGTAAATGCATTGTCTGGTCCTAGCAAGAGGAGAACGTTACGAACGGCAGAATATCCAGATATGGAGGCAGCACTGTGTTCATGCTTTGCAAAGCAAAGAGGCAAACACGTTGTAATCTCTTCCGAGATTCTAGCTGTAAAACCTAAACAGCTATACATGAAGCATTATGGCAATAACAAATTCATAGCAAGCAGGGGATGGGTTTCAAATTTTCAGAAAAGACATGGCATTAGGTTTTTTAAGGTTAGTGGAGAAAAGCTTTCTAGGAACCAACAAGCTGTGGAGCCCTTTGCTAATAAACTTGCAAGTCAAATAAAGATCTTGGCCTCTTACTATCGCAAATATACGATGCCGACGAATCAGCTTTATTTTGGAAATTACTGCCGGATAAAACATTAACATACATCAAGGAGAAAACGGCACTTGGTAGAAAGACAAGCAAGAAAGGAATAACATTTCTTGCCTATAGAAATGCCGACGGAAGTCATAGAGTCCAATTGTTAGTTATTGGAAAATCAAAAGGTCCTTGTTCATTCAAAAAGATGCCGCTTTTAGTTGAACATGCAGCAACTAATAATGCATGGATGACATCGGTATTGTTTTCTCAATGGCTTCATGGGTCATTTATGAAACAGGTAAAAGCATTTTAGAGAAACAATAACTTATCACCTAAAGCGTTATTAGTAATAGACAATGCTCTAGCACGCCCAAAGGCGGGTGAACTACGAAGTGATGATGGTAATATTTCTTACTGTTCACCTACCACCGAATTGCACTCCATTAGTTCAGCCAATGGACCAGAATGCAATTCGGTTAACCAAACTCCGATAACGTAAAGATCTTTTGAAACAGTTGCTAACATCTGAAGAAGAAGACCTTCTTTTCTCTTTCTCGTTAGTTACAGCCTGAACTGGATGGCTCCGAGGATTGTGGTGATCATGTTACAGAACTAAAAATAAATGAGTGGACAATGGGCAGAAGAGAATAACGCTAAAATTAATGAAACAGTAGCCTTGAGACGCTTAAAAAGAGGTAACAAATAATATCTTGGAAAAAAATAAAAAATAACACATTTTTGGAATTTCGAACTTGCAAACTTCAGGAGTAACGGTGTGTTAGACTCTCAGGGAGGTTAAGGTGAAAAGACCTAAATTTTGCTAATATCGTTCATTGCTGTTACAGAATTTTTAACCTGAGATTAAGGGAATCCTCAGTGTAGGCAACCGTGATATTAAGATCCCCACAAATTACTTGGAAAATGCAATGAATTTTAAAACCCTTAAATTAAAAAATTGGAGGAAACTCTAACCTCGCCGCGCCTGACAGACTTAAAGTGATTGGTGTGGTGTGACTTATCACCTCCCTGAGAGTCTAACACGTTGTTACTCCTGAAATTTGCATTAAATACAATATGTAGTATATATAGAATTACAGTGTTAAGTTCCTTGTTCCTTGTGTTTATGTCTCTTATTACCTGCTTATAATGATCTATCCTTTTTTAATAATTAAATATGTATAATTGTAAATATGTAGTGTTATTTATCTACTACAACGCTTTTTGAGTACTTTTAATAAATGGATTTCATTAAACGGATTTTCGCTTATACGAATTAAAGCCTGCATTAATTAATAAAAATGTAGTGTACTTCGTTCTCTTTGGATGTATCTTCTATTTAAGTTTTTGGATTCCCACATCACCCAATGTCAAAGTCCGAATGAGAACCGTTGTTCCCCGTCGTTCAAAAATCTGCCCAAATGTTTATGAGGAGCAAGTCAATTATCAACCAAAGGGTTTACAATTCCGTCATTAGGACTCGTAAGTTACTGCGTGTCAAGGGGACCTAAAACTTTAAAAAATCTTTGACACAGTTATTCCGTTATTTTACCAAAACGTCATAGGTTCTGAGAAGTAATTCCAGAAATGTGAGACATAAAGGTAGTTTTACGCTAAATATTTCTCACCGTGCCTCAGTAATCACGCTTTTAAAACAAACTAAAGAGTAAAATCACTTGGGTGCTTCAACATAATGCTTCCAACAGGAGGATAGAGCGTACGTATTAGAACGTTTGCCGCGGATTTGACGTGACGCAAGAACAACTACATCATTTATATCCGAAGAACAGCTACTTCAGTCCTTAATAACCACCCGTCGTCAGTAAAAACGCTTTCGACGATTTAAATTTAAACTCGCGAGCGGTTTAACGTTACAAGCAACAGTCTTCTCTACCGACAATAATAACGCAATACAATAACAACCGTATAATAATAAAGATGATGGTGGCTTGTAGCGGGTGCCCGTCTCCTCTCTGTTCCTTTACTATATTCGGATTTCTCAAGAGGAACTTCCTGGAAATTCAGAGGCATTACTTTCTATCTAATACACGTCGATATCGTTAGGAGTACCACCAATTGAGTCTAATATCCGTTGCATGAGCTATTGAGTTTTGTTTGTCTTATGAAAAGAGATATGTATCTTTTAGATGCGTATCTTCTCGTTTTACAATCAACGAGAGGCTTAGTATTCATATTTAAATGTATGCTTCTGAACTCGTTTACATATGAAACCAGAGCAAACCCGAAATAAATTTTCTCTATTTCCTAACTAACAACGCCTTGGTTCCAAATTTCTGGACCAATTTCAGATAATAAAAATGTTATTCTATTATTTTCACAATAAATTTGAAGAGTAAAAGTGAGACGGAAAATATGACAATATTGAGAATAAACTTAGGAATATTGAACAGATTTCTACGGCCCTGATACCAGTCCACTTCAGAGTCCCGATTACACCCTGGAAACGCGCGATTCTTTTCTATCTGTCATTACCGAAAGGAACCATTTCCACGAGCAAATTCTCACCAACGTACCCTTCAAAAATTCGAACCAAGCACACAAATTGAAGAGATGTGGGAATGAACAAGGGCAGTATTAGAGAAAGTACGTACCTCAGTAATATGAAATCACGCCAAAGAAATGAAAATTACGCATTAACTAAGAGACTCTTAGAAAATTCAAGAAAATGAAAGATAATACAATGAATACTCGAGAGGGATATTGGGAATGTGAACAAATTCGTGTAGTGTTGCCAGAAGAAAATGTATACGAAGCAGCTGATAATCGAATGGTGAAAGGCTACAATCACTTATGTAATGTGTAGTATGTCTGCAGGAAATCGAAAATAAAGATTTATGGAACGATGAATTTGATTTGAGCACCAAACAAATCAGAGAAATAGACATTGGAATGATGGCAAAGAGAAACATCGAGAAAAGAGCAAGTGATACAAACAAAAAACGAAGAACAAATAAAGAATTGGGTAAAGAAATCGCAGATTTTCTTATATACAAATCAGATGGTTAAGTAATATAGAAGTCCCAACAAAAGACATTTAAAAAAATTGCTCGTAGCAAGCCACGAGTTATGAGGAAAAACGGAACGTTGAGAATGAGCTGTATTAGAGGGAATGGAAGAAGATCAGAAAAATATGTGAGTCATGCATTGGTAGACAAGAGTACAATGAAAAAACATTATTGATCAATAATTACTACAATAAAATGTCAAAATATAAAAGCCTACGTGGCCTGTATAATTACTTATATTGCTAACTTATTCCATATAATCCATTGGTTCGAGTGAAGTTCAGTTGAGCCGTTCTATAACCTGATGATGAAGATGAAATTCAAAATAATAAAAGATTTGGTACAACACGTCCGTTTAAGTCATATCTTAGTTGTTGTTTTCAAAACCATTTGTACCAACATACATAGTTCCCAAAAAGTTTACTACAGGAAAGTCTTCACTTGCAAAACTTTGAAAGGCAACAAGTTAGCTGGAATAAACCTTGCAAATAGAACAGCATCTAACAAATTATTGGAAAGCTTAGGGTAAACTTTTCTTTCTCTTTGGAGAACTTGGCACGATGGCAATTAGTTCATGTCGCTGTTATTTTCTTTTGTCACGATTGTCAGTAATTGACTGGATAACTATTTCAAACTCTACTAATAGACAATTCCTGGAACTAATTTTATTCACTCTGGATTTAGATATTAGAAGAACAAGATTTAGCTTTAACAACATCTCTATAATATCATCATCTCTTCCATTACTGAAAATTTGGTTTTTATCCTGATGAATTTGATAAGTATACCTCACTTCTTTAAAACTCAATACTCTTTTAAGTAAAATTGCCCAAAAATGCCAATCCTTATTATCTTGTTCCTAACTTGACATTTTATACTATTCTAAAATTGGGTATTACTGTTTTTTCGGGATGTTTACAAAAGTACCACCAAAGACATAGTATTTATTGAACAAGGAAGTGGGATCAGCGGTTAAGTGAAATATATCTTAATAGATAACCGTGACTTCTGAGCCATAGCTACCCTGTGGTCTAAAACTTTGACAACATGGTATTATCCGATATGGCTCCGATATTATCAAACGAAAGCGTCACTATTTTAAACAGTGTAAAAGACGCCGAAGTAACTATTAGGAAGAACGGATTCGAATGATTCGCTGAAACATTAAAACCAATGCCAAAATCAGCTATCAAGCTTATATAGGAAGAAATCAAACACCATAAATGGTTTTGGTCCTTTGTCAATACAAGAAAAGGTTGTTCTTGAATACCTGGTTAACCCAACAACATTGAGAAACCAAACAAAATAGTTGAAGGTTTTGCCAACTATTTTAATACATCATATAGTGAGGGAGTGCAGACTTATATCCTGCTTTCAGAAGCAATATCTAAAATAAGAATATTTTACGTAGTGAAGAAGTTTCAGATCATATTATCATATTTATTATTATACTTCTCCTGCAAATTCCTCTCATTTTCTCATTTTTCTAATTTTTTACCCTCTGTTTCTGACTAACAATTCATCAATCTTCGTGATTGTCAGTTACACCCTTATTTCCGCTTATTCTTAGTGATTTGACATCTCACAGTCGGTATTTTTGGGAAAATATTGTTTTAAACCAGTCTCAGCGGCAAAAGGCGAGGAACGAATTAAGGTTTTTGTTTCTTTCTCCATTTTACGCAATATATTCGCCTATATTTTAAAGCCGGAAACATAAGTACATGCTACTAGCAATAAGACATACCTTCTGATCAAAAAGTACCCGGAATTCCCCATTGAACCAAACCGTGCTTGAGATATTACCAAAATCTTTTTTTTTTCTAGGTTGGCTCAAATATCAATTTGGGTGGCAACTGTCGGAAGTTTGTACGCGATAACTTGGTAAACATGTGAGTGTTTCTGGTTTTCTGTGAATTTCGCAATGTCGAATTTAGTTGAGCAAAGAGTTTGCCTGAAATTTTGTGTTTCTAACAAAATATCATGTGCTGAAGCTTCGAAAATCTTAACGCTAACCTTCGGGGACTCGATAATATCGAAAACACAAGCGCTTCTTAGAGTTCTCAAAACCATAAAAAAACCACGACAGAGTCAATCCAAAATCAAGGCTTTATTGACCGTTTTCTTTGATTGTCGTGGTATGGTCCACTCCGAATTTCTTCCGCCGGACCACACAGTAAATAAAGAGTATTAGGTGAGCGTACTAAAGCGTTTGAGGAAAAACGTTCGTCGCAAAAGACCAGAATTGTGGAGGAACAACTCGTGGTTTCTTCACCACGACAACGCACCAACATCTCAACTTGTACGCGAATATTTGACCAAAAACAACGTTCATATCCTTTCCCAAGCTCCGTATTCACCTGATATGGCTCCTTGTGACTACTTCCTATTCCCATGACTAATGTTACCACTTCGCGGAAAACGTTTTGAGACGATTGAGGCGATAAAGGAGAATTCGCAGAAGGAGCTGAAGACAATTCCTAAATCCGCCTATGAATAGTGTCTTCAAGATTGGAGGAAACGTTGAAATACGTGTATTGTTGGATTGGAGATTACTTTGAAGGGAATAAAATTAATATCGAATAATAATTGAACAGTTTTCGGTTTATTGAAAAATTCCGGGTACCTTTTTATCAGAAGGTACCTTTCAGATACTAGCTAGTACCGTGTCTATACGTACAGAAGCATGTGAGGAAATCGCACGCAGTTTTATATTTGATGTGGTAATGGAATGGTGTGTGAAGTGAACACGTCTGGTAACCAACAACATTTTGGTAACTGGTAAGATCCCGAATGGAGTTCGATGGATTTTTCTGGTTGCATGCTCAAATGATTTCTACAGCTATTTACATCTGTTAGTTGCACTGCTGTAAGCAAACGTCTACTTTTTCCAGGTTCTACTCTTCTGACAATTTAATCTTTAACCCAGACTTTCTTTGTTTCTTTCATATAATACTTGTTTGGGTATTACCTTGCACGTTACCATATAATGCGGCTCCTTTCAAAAGCGAGAACTTTTTAGGCGTTATACATATATATATAATCCATGCCTTGTCTACCAATAGGTGTAAGGCATATTATTGACTGTTTCTCATTTTTCTGTCGCGTGAACGAATTTGGCCCAATCTTTCTCTTTTTTGGTCATTCTCTGAGCTTCATTCCAAGAAACTTCCCTTTTCCTCAGCACTGTTGCTAATTCATCATTCCATGTTTTCCTAGGTCTGCCTCGTTTTTTAGATTTTTGTGATTTCGCTTGCCATATGTTTCTTACTTGCCTCTTATCGTTCATTCGGCACAGGTGTCCAAACCATTTAAGTTGATTCCGTTCAATGACGTCTAAAATTGACTCCACTCCTAGGTCTGCTCTTACTGCTTCATTCCTTATTTTGTCTCTTCTGGTTATTCCCTTAACTTTTTTAAATATTTCATATTGATTGTCTGTATTTTACTTTTTAGTCTATTCGACAGAACCCAAGATTCGCTGCCATATGTTAAAATTGGTCTAAATAGAGTTTTGTAAACTATCATTTTTGTTTTTCTGCCTATTTCCTTCTTTCCAATAAAATAATTACTTAAGGAAAAGTGCATTCGGACTGCCACACTAATTCTTTCATTTACTTCATGTTCCATGTTTCCCTCGCGATCTATTAGAGCGCCTAAGTACTTGTAGCTATCTACTTGCTCTAGTTCTCCTTTGTCTATTTCTATATTCAGTTTCTTGTTAGTCTTTCCTATGACTATCACTTTTGTTTTACTAATATTAATTTTCATATTTCGTTTACCCAATTCTCCTTCCCATATTTTTAGATTATCTTGCAGGTGAGTTTCTTTTAACGCACAAACCATCAGATCATCGACAAAAGCACATGTTGATAAGCCCATTGGTTTTAGTTTATTGTATCCTATGTGTACTGTGCTAACTTTCCTCCCTATTTCTTTAATTGTAGCATCCATAACAATGATGAATAATGTTGGACTCCAGAGTCCCCCTTGCCTGAGACCTTCACTGACCCGAAATATCTCTGATTTCATATTACTCTTTCTGACGTAATATCTATTATCATCATACAAACTTTTAATTGCGATTATTAATTTTGGCTTGATGATTCTTTGTTGTAAGCTTTCCCATATTTTTTCCTGTGATACTTGATCAAAAGTCTTTTCCAGATTTAAAAAGCAAGGTGTACTTGCGTATCCTTCAGTCGGGTTTTCTCGATCATCTGTTTTATTGTGAAGATGTGATCTTGAACGCTTCGTCCCTTCCTGAACCCACTCTGAGCTTCTGCCAATTGTTCTTCCACGATATTCCTTAATCGTTGTATTTTTAGGCCTTACTTGTGAAGTAAAACGTGCTGTGTACAATGTCGTGATGGGTATAACCACGTGCTAGTTTTTAGCACAATGCCAAATTTCGCGCCCATAAAAGTATGCCATATCATTAGCAAATGTTAGCTACATCATGCAGGCCAACAACTTAAGTTCCCCCAAGTCATTAGTATAATAAAGCATACGATATGTCCCAACGCACATATCAGTTTTACTTGATTTCAACTTGATTGCAACTTCCATTGAAGCCTGGAGTAGACGATAACTCATAGTACTTAACATGCCCCTGCATCTGCATCCTCACTCCCTTCCTGGTTGTTCAGTTTGCTTCAAAATTTAGAATTTGCTTTGTGCACTCCCTTACTCTAGACACAATACTATATCGGTCAACTCCTCACCAGACAATTGTTTTACAATAAAATCGGTGACACGTGTTTTGCTAGCTGGAGGCAAGCATTTTCAACAACCGAAATAAAATGCTTGCCTCGACTTAGCAAAACACGTGTCATCGATTTTATTATAAAATAATTTTGTGGTGAGGAGGTTACCGATGTGATATTGTGTCAGTAAATTACACCACAATCCTTGAATCCACCTTCCTTACTGTAGAAATAAATCCTAGACTATGATAGTAAACATAGTCATCCCCATAGACCAGTGCACGAAATCCTTGTTCCCTAGTCCGTGTAATAGTTTATCAGGTGCCAGATTTAAGTATACACCAGAGCAAAGGAAATAAGCCTCTTCTTTTGTATGCGGTATCTTGCCACGTGCATCACAAATTCTTTGTCCAGGAGTGTTCTATTCCTACTACTTACTGCCTGAAAATCGATTCGAATAACTTGCAACAACTGTTTTGGATACCAGTTTGTTTTGTGGCAGATTTATTTGCTGTGAAGCTGCTACTGTCAGAAGATTCCGCCACGTCCAGGAAAGCTCTCAACGCTACCTCCTTATTGTTTGACCTCTTCCGGGCTTCTAACTACCAGGTGTGAGGACACTTCTTTGCTGACTTTCCCCGTACATCTCAAATATTTAGTGATAGAGTGTTCTTCCTCAATCAATTGCTAATCTCAAAAATGTTGAAACTGTTGTATTTTTGCTGTTTAGAATGTATTTTTGTTATCTAGTTTGTTAGATCTATCTTTCTTCATCCGTTTTTACTTACATTACTCTCGCAATGATCTGCATACAACTGTCACAATTGATACCCGAGATGATATCTGGGTAAATATGTATTTCGACAACTAAGTTGCCACCTTCATCGAAGAAATCCACGCAATGCGAGTATTGCATCAGAACATCAACTGAAGATCGAATTGTGGGATCTGCCTGTCATCTTTCATTGACGAATCCCAGCCGGAACTGAAAAACTGAAAAACTAAAAACCGAATGGTCACCTAAATAGATGAGGAGATAATTAATAGTAGCACTCGTATGTTTTGTATGACATTTTTACCATTGTCAGCATGAAATACATGAATCACATCCCGACCAGAATATTCCAATAATACCAATGATCAGGCTAAATCAATGATCAGATATCTTTTCCTTCTTCTTCAAGTGTCGTCTCCGCTAAGAAGATCGGCTATCATCATGACTATTTACATTTCTTGACGCTGCAGCTTTAAATAGCTCAATGGAGTTACATCCACATTACGGCCTCAAGTTATTCATCCTTGTATTTTTTATTTGCCTCGCTTCATTACGTGACCCAGGTACTGCAATTTTTCACGTTGATGGTATTGGATAATTCTTTAGTTGTCTCCATTCTTCTGAGCACCTCGTCATTTGTTAAGCCATCAACCCAACTTACCTTCAAAAAGCCTCTATTCGGTCACTACATCCTCTTTTAGCGCGTAGGCAAACGTAACACCTAAACACATAGCATTCTTATTTCAGGTTGTAGACTAAGGTTTTTGCTACAAAACATCTTTTTCATTTTATTAAACACTGTTCGACCTTGCCCAATTCTTGACCTTACTTCATCTACGTATTCATTATTTTCGTTCACTATCGTTCCCAAATACTTGTACTTGTGAAACCTTTTTAGTATTTCTCTTCCTATACATAAAGTTTCCAGCGATTTCTGTGATTTTGGTATAAGTTATAACTACTTCACCATCCAATCCAGCAACTCTTGTAGATCCTGCATTGTTCCAGCAATCAGTATCGTCCGCAAATCTGACATTATTGACAGGTTTTCCATTTATCTTTATCCCAATTCCTCCAATGCTTTCTTCACAATAGAGATTAAACAGCAAGACCGATAAAATACATCTCTCTCCCTGTTTCCTCATTTCTTCTGAGAATTCCTCTTTTACTTTCGCCTTTGCTCGCTGATGGAAGCGCAGATGATTGTAATGTCTTTTCTAATATATAATTTTTGCTTTTTAACGATTGGATGAGGTGATTATCTCTTTGTACGCCATCCTTTTTTCACACGACAAGGGCATCTTTGTCCCTCCCACTTTGATGACATATTGCTAAAAACACAAATAGTCATCTGGTGCAAATTTTCAACATAGGTAGATAAATTCTATAATTGAGCAACCTTAGACGGCTTCCTCTAATACGAAGACATCAAATAAACAAGAAATAACAAAAGCCGCTGTATATTTATTTCCTATATGAATTGACATATACGACGGGATATCCTTACATAGTTAAAACAGTTCATTATGGGTAACTTAACTCCACATCTTGCTGCTGATAAAGACTGTTATTATCGCTAACAACACAGTTATTATGGTCGAGTTAAAGATATACCATTAAGGTGTTTAGAAAAACCGCAGTGTCTATCTTCCTCGCGCCAATACGAAACGGTCTTATAGCGTCAAAATGATACAATACCGGGTTTTTAGTCCGACGTATTTTTTCCGCACCGTAATTTTTACGTTTAAGTATCTTTACTTTATACAACCTATAATTGTTGTTAACGTTAGCTTTATTGATAAACTCGGTATCGTCGCCTTTCCTTTCCTTGTAATTTATTTAAACAACTTTAGATTAGAAATCACTGTTATTAGATCGTAAAATTTCAACTCTCCATCCTAATTTAATTAAAGCATCGTAAGCATTGCTTCTAAGTAGATATTAAATCATCAAGCACATCGACTTATCTTTATAGCGAGTGTTATAAATTTGAATGGAACTAAATTAGGATGTTTTAATTCTTTATTTATCTACGGAATTTATATTAGACGAATTTCTGTCATAAATGGTAGTAAAATTTACCGTCCTAGAATTTAATATAGTCACAAGTCCAGCTTGTATAATTTAGATACTTTGTACACTTTGCGTGATATGAATCCGACCAATCTGTGTTTTTTTAGAAGTTAATAGCAGAGACAAGTCATACAGATAGCCCATGAAACGCGTTTACGTAAAATCTTGAATTTACCTATATTTTTATTTTCCTCTTCTAACACATGGTCTAACATAGGAGTCGTTTCCATTTGAACCCAGTTGCCGTTGTTAACTCACTCATAAGTAGAGTTGCTGATGCTAAAATTGTCAAGATCGGAGGTATTCGCAGACTATCGGAATACACACACTCGAGAATGTACACGCTCAATTCGTCCTTGCAACTTGCGACCGCTCCTGATTGAACTTCGATCTTGACAAAAGCAACGTTTTATGACTCGCATGAACACCTCGTCTCATAAGGATGAGCTATCTCTATGACTATCTGCAGTAATAGGTTCAATGGCAATTATGGGGTGTTTTCTGGCTTGCGAAGACCTGAAGACATATCTACAGAAAATATTAAGATTTGCGTTATCTTTTTAATGTTTCCATCAAATTTCTTTCCCAGACTCCCTTGTCCATTGTTTATTACCTAGATTCAGAATAACCACAGGATAACTAAAGGAAAACATTCGCAACCGGTACATAATCGATTCGAACTCTGTTCTTACACCTTCCGACTGTATGTAGGTATATTTTTCGAACAAAACGACGCTCGAAATTATGAAACAGTTCGAAATAAAAGGAGACTCCGAAGATAATCCGGTACTTATGCCACGGTATTATAGCGTTTCAATAGGCTTACAGTTCGTGCGTGAGCAAATACGTATAAAACATCCAACCAGGTGTGGAAGCCTTAATATGTTAAATCGTTTGACAACGTGAAAGTGGCTTAACGCATGGTGGAACAGATGGTTATGTCTGGGCTACGGTCGACGTCGTGCTAAATACTCCGGCCGCGTAACGTATATGAGAGTATGGGTATATGCGGATTAAGTTGTTAGGAATGCTGGATCGTTAACAATAAGGTGGCGTGTGTGTACGTCTGGTAATTATCGGCGAAATATTTCCATCGGGATGATTATAGATATTCTAATAAAGTTGGTATCAATAGCTAATTGTCATCGATACAGGAAAAGCTTGTACGATGTGATTCTTGCATGATAGTACCGACCAGTACACTTTATAACCAAAGAATAGATGCAGAATTACGAGTACAATACAGTCTACTAACGAAATTAGGAGAAAACTAAAAATTTAATTCGCTATTCTGAATCTAATTTGCCAATCGGAATCCAAAGCATCGACTAGAAGTGAACGACTCGTTTTGACTTATGGCCTCTAATTTAAATAAACAAGACCGCGTGAGTATAGCGTAGCTTCGATGATTGATACGATATTTGAACCGTAGTAAGCGGGTCGCCATCATTAGGCAAAAAAACGTCTAATTAAGGGGGAACGAAGCGAAAGAACGGCCGGACTTGACGGCTATTTCCGTTAGATAGATGAGCGACAACTACTGGCCGCGTTGGGAGGAAACTTAGACGCCAAAAGAAAAAAATCATGTTTCAGATACACTGCTTCGTACAATTGAATGGTTCTGTCTATTTTCTCGGTTGTTTTTTTCTCCTTCTTCTTCTCGTTCCTCGTTCGTCCGTGTTACGCTAACGTAGGTGGTTTAACCTTTTCGGAATGCTCGAGCTGTGAGAAAACGTTAACGTTAATCGCATCTTAGTTTTATTCGTTATTTTGTATATCGGGGATGATTGCGTTACTAATAAGCTTGGGACTAAGCATTAAATTTGTCTTGATTCTGTTTTAAAAGAAGCACAAATCTAAGTTTCGGTGCAAACAATTGTGTTCAGCCGGGAATACACGTGGAAGTTGGCGGGTGGCTTCTGTACTGGTTGGCGGAACTTAAGTCTAACTCGCGGCATATCTTGCGAATCCTGCCTTGGAGATTAAAGTTGACCAAATTCCAACGAGGTTAGAAATTATTATGAACCGAGACCTTTAGGATGAAGAGAATTCCAAATTTCGTTCTGATGGGTTGATGTAGTACCCAGACCATCACCACCACCAAAATCGGAGGTATGTGTAGTACAAGAACAAGAGAAAGCCCCTCGTTGGAAAAATACGCCACTGTTCCGGACAGATATCTAACAAATACTACAATGCGGGGCTTATAATAATAACCATATCTACATAAAATCTCACAGTCAGACGCCACTAGTAGCATTCAAAAGCTTTGCCGTGATATCAAAACTAATACTTCCATGCAGTGGTAGACTATGTGAGCTGTCTGACCAGAATCATATAAAGTTGATCGCGCTGCTAAGACAATCAGCAGTTGCTGACAATGAGAGTGCAGAAGATAACCTTCCTCGAAGAAATTAAGCAAGAACTCCTTTGAGACTGGAATCGACCTTTTCAATTCCCAAATGTCTCGCAAGTCCTAGGTTTTATGGTGACTCTGCGCGATTACGTAAGCTTACTAAACAAGAAATAAGCATCTCTCACGCAGCCTACCTCAATAAAATTCAAACTAACCTGAGGTCTGACCCTAAAGCATTTTGGCAATATATCAATACAAAAAGAATCAGTCACGCATTCCGGGGCAGTTGTTTCATGGTGATACAAAGTTTAACGAACCACAAACTATAGTTGATGCATTTGCCGATCCATTTGCTAAAAATTTCATACCTAGCAACGAGATCCGTATTTCTGATACTTGCTCCTCTCACGATTCTTTTCGTATACAAACTATTACTGAGACAGAGGTCGTTAACAGCATCGTTAAGCTTAAAAGTGGTTCTATTGCCGGCGAGGATCAAATTCCTTCATTCTTCCTAAAAGATTGTCGTATGGTTTTAGCTATCCCACTATGCGCTATCTATAACTTATGTATAAAATCCGGTGTCTTTCCAATGGTTTGGAAGATTGCTAGAATTACGCCAGTTTTCAAAAAGGCAAACCGGAGGTGATCACCAACTATCGACCAATTTCTGTACTGAGTAATTTCTCAAAGGTTTTTGAACAAATTTTATATGATTCCATTTACAGTAGTATCAAAATCAATTTATCTTGGCACCAACATGGTTATATGAAGGGTAGGTCAACGGTTACTAATCTAGCTTGCGTAACACAAACGATTTGCGAGACTATTGATCAGCGCTCACAGTTGGACGTCATCTATACCGACTTCACGAGAGCCTTTGATTCTATTGATTTTTCCTTATTGATTCAGAAGTTGAGTGCTATCGGCTTTTCCGCTTCATTGCTGCAATTAATGGTATCTTACCTTACTGGTAGAATCGACTATGTAACTTACAACGGCTTCTCCTCAAAGCAATATTTAACAACATCTGGCGTCCCGCAGCGCTTCAATTTAGGGCCGCTGCTGTTTTTGGTATTTATGGATGACCTCTTGCAAACATTGACGTGCCGTTATGTAGCGTTTGCAGATGATTTAAAAATATTTCATAAAATTGAATCCCTTCATGATGCCAGGCTTCTACAAGAGAATCTAGTAATTATTAGCGGTTGGTGTATCCACAATAAAGTTCACCTTAATGTTGATAAATGCTGCGTCGTCAGGTATACCCGAAAGGTATCGAAGATTATCTTTGACTACAGTCTCCATTGCCAACTCCTGTCCTCATCGGATACTGTAAGAGATCTTGGAGTATTGTTTGATGATAAACTTTGTTTTGGTCAACAAGTTACATCAGTGTGTAATAGTGCGTACAAACTTCTCGGTTTCATTCTTCGTAACACACGAACATTTACTGATTGCGCTGCTATTAAAACTCTTTATTATGGATTGATTCGGAGTAAATTAGAATATGAAGCGATCATATGGTATCCTCACTATGCATCACACCAACTTCGACTTGAGCGAGTGCAGCGACCTTTCTTAAAATTTTTAACATTTAAGGAGACTGGTAACTATCCGAGGAGGAACTGCGATCATGTACAACTGCTTCTGTCACACGAATTGTCATCACTCCATATGCGCTATCAACGCACTAGTGCTGTGTTTCTTTACAAACTCATTAACAGCAGGATTGACTGTCCTGAGTTGCTTTCTTGTGTACCTTTTCATGTGCCTGCCAAAAATCGCGAAATATATGTTCATTTTACTTGGATCCTATAAGGACAAACGTCATGTACCTAGCGCCAATAACACGTCTGTGTCGTTGTGATGATATGTTTTATAAAGACATTTTTTGTGGTGAGTTAGTTTAATATTACATATATATAAGGTAGCACATATATGAACCTATGTATATTTATAGAAATACCTTAATATGAAGATGTGTGTATCTCTTCGTTCAATTGTTGCGTATTGTTCTTTGCTTAGTGTATTTAGCTTGATTGTATGTGTCCGTTGTGGTTTTGTACTGTTGGACACGAAATAAAATATTATATTATTATTATTATTAAGAGAAGTTATGAACGATTGGGTTAAGGAGCAACACACAGAGAAATGGGAAATTTAACCCAGGTACAGTCATAAAAAGTAGTTTTTATTCACAGCCTATGTAAAGAAAACTGTCTGCAGAAACCTTACACTTAAGTAGGTCCCAGCTAAGGACGATGACAAATCTCATGACAAAGTTTAGTCCAGTCTATTGTGAAAACCCGGATTGCACGTTGTGCGGGCGGAATAGAGATACGGTTGTACATATACCGTTTGACTGGGAGAATCATCCCCGTAAGCACCAGTATTTGTTTGGATATTATATAGTAGATCCAGTAAACTATTCATTAAATTCCGCCAGGAACCCTCGTCGCCTAATGCAAAACATGGGTGTCCTGCGGAGTCATAAGTAACTACAAAGCTGACAATAGACCAAAATGGCTGTAGTGTAAGGCTTATGGATCACCTAGAACTTTTACGAAACAAAAATACACACCAACAATGAAGAATGGAGTAGAAGATTCTGATGATAGGCAGAGCTCATTGCAGGCCCAGAAGTGCGAACAGATGTGGTGAAGATCGAGTTTCAGTTTAAAAATTAAATTATATTGAGTTTGCTATAGAATGGAATGTAGATCACATTGCCGAAATTATTAAGTACGACAGGCAATTATCATTAGTGTTTACTCGTGCTTATTACAATGATAACCTTATTCAATTCTTTTTTACCAATACATTCACGAAGTCTTCTCTGAAATCGACATTTTGCCATGACCATGGCTTAATATCAACACCGCCATATACAGGATTTGATCGTAAGAAAGTTGATGTGCTCTTCCCTTTTATATTCTCGAAATTACACATTTTAATTATTTTACTGCTTAACTTCGAATTTCTCTCCAACCTGCAGAGTATCATCGCAAAAGATAAAGATAAAATGTTTTATTCAAGTACATAGTTCCAACAGTTTCTGCGATACGTATTCGTCAATTTTGATTGTCTATATCTAACCTTCTAATGAAATCAGTCCAATAAATGAACAGTTCCCGATATTTCTCAATATGCAATAAATTTGAATTATGAAGCATTCGGTCAAATAACTGTAACTTTACGTGCTCCATAACCAATGGTAATTACCATAATAATTACTAGACGTTTTACGATTTGCTGAATCATATTTAAACATACACACTTCGTTTCTGCCCAACTGGCGCAGGCAAAGAACCATTAGAACGTTCGAATGCTTGAAACACTGACCTATATTCGTCAAACAAACGAAAAAAGGAATAAGATATACGAAGGAGATACGAAGGGATAATAAAAGAAAGGATAGGAGAAGAAAACGGATCTATACACATCGGACGCACAAAAGATTTATTAAAGCTATGAATCGAATGACGAATGAGAACGGCTAATAGTATACCGGGGATCCATTGGAATTGTGTGGTCCAACAAAATATGTTTCTAAATAAGTTTCTGGAAGTAGCAGTTTAGGTTTTTATTATCGTACAATTATGGATTTTCTTTATTTCTTTCCATGAGGCCTCTAATTCGTCGAAATAGACAGAATCGTATAATCTACAACAGCTTCTGGAAAGCGCCTTGGAGTTCTACAGCCGCAAGCAATGGAGTTTTCACTAATGTTGATCGATTAATTTCTATTAGTGGCTTCTGGATTTTGCCGTGCTAGTTTACTAAAACTTGACGCTTCGCTGCCCATGTTGAACATTGCTTCCGAAGTTTTCTAAAAACTGATGCTGTTGTCTTCTGCGCCTTGTTGTATATCCTGTCGTGGTAGCCTCAGTTTCAAATACTTGGGGTATGAGATGAAGTTCAGCCAGCAAATCAAGTCCAAGGAAGAAACTAAGTAGAGAGGGTCCAACAAATCACGATGGTTACGCGCCAACGGAGCGGAACAAAGGCAGGATATATAACGAAGAACAGAAGAAACCAGTCGTTGGAGAACTTCAAAAATGTTGACAACATAAGCAGCGAAACGACAAATTTAAGTAAACGACCATGAAAAAACCCGGAGGCCTCTAATTCATTGGACAACGGCTGTGAACACCCACACTCAACAATTTCTACATTGGTCATACTTGAAGATTAAGACTCCGTACTGTATATTGAAAAACATACTTACGTAATCTTAATGATTATACCTATCCGAGTGTCGGGCTCGTGGAATTGAGTCACGCCGAATTTCGTTTCCATGCTTTTCACCATGTTTTCCTGTCTTGCCTCGTCCTCGGATTTCCTTCCAATTTATATTTCTTTTTGCCGCCGCTTCCCTACTTCCTCTATCCAACACTTCCTTAGTTTTCTTTTGCTTGTTTTGGCTTCTAAAACTCTTCTTACCAGTTCATCTCCTCCCATTCTCATAACATATCCTAGCCATCTGAGTTGTCCTTCTTCTAACTTGTTTTATACGGGCCGTATTTTTCAGTTTTCGCTGGTTGTATTTTTTTATCTAGTCTTGTTTTTCTATCTATCCTTCTGAGGAATCTCATTTCAATGCTTTGTGTTTTTCATTTTTGTTTCTTTATTGTTGTCCATACTACAGATCCGTACCTACGTGTTATCGGTGCAGCTATTTTCTTAAAAATATCTGTGTCAATCTGTTTTGATATATCTTTTTGTTCAGGTAGGTATTCTTGGTGCTGTTAAGCAGTTTTACTGTTGCTTCGTCTCTACTCTTCATCTCTTCATCAAACCTTCCATCTTCTGTTAGAATTGTCCCTAAATATTTGAAATTTTTAACCTGTTCCTATTTTTTTTGATTTAGAAAGACTTCATGTTTCTTCTCCTCCTGGCTGATTAACATAGTTATATTTTCTCCTTGTTATTCCTGATATTCTGATCGGCCTCATATTCCAGTATCCTGTGTTGTACTGCTTTACCTGCCGTTGCACATCTTTTATGCTTTCATCTAAATTTCACAAACGTAGAAGGGATATTTTAAATTAATGGATTGAAGAGGAGCCAACCTTAAATATGTGTAAACAGCAACACATACGAAGTATGACAATTAAATGACGGGATTCCGTATACCTTAGGCGTTAGGCTTGTTGAGGAATGTTGCAATGGAAAGCAAGTAACCTTGATCCATCCGGTGAAGGTCACGCCTCATTCCGTCTTTCTATCTAGTTTAGTTTCTTTTTAATCCTTGCTCGAGTAGCACATTCTGGTATCAGAATGCCGTAATCATGTAGATCAAAAGTACTACATTGAAGTCCTGACCAAACTGAGAGAAAAAGTCTGGAAGGAAAGATCTGTGGAAGAGGAAATCACGGATTCTGCATCATGACGCACAATTTGCTTTCTGTGGAATAGTTCCTAGCGGACAAAAATATTACCGTCCTCAACCATCCATCATATTCACCAAATCTTGCTCCAAACTATTCCCAAAAGTAAAAGTGCATTAAGGGGAATACATTTTCAGTCTGAGAAGAGGCCAAGGCTAAAACAGCCGACTTGCTGAAGAGGTTGACACTTGATCTGCACCGCTGCTTTGGACAATGGTAAACACATATGCAGCGCTGTACAGATAGAGAAGAGGATTGTGCTAAAACTTGCAATAAGTTTTCAATAAAGCGTATTTTTCGGACCAATCGCCATAGTTAATTGTCATCGCGTATGTCAAGGTACGGTTATTTTTGAGGTTCGACAAACGAGTGCTTGATAAGTTGTGTAAACCGAACTGATGCTGTCACTCCTCCGAACTTTAATGTCGCGCTTTGCACGTAAGCACGGACAAGCGATGGAGTGACAGCATCAGTCTGGTTTATTTATATATGTACAATCATTTTCACTTATACCGTGAGGTGTCGGGACAGAACTCTATATGTTTCTTGTCGATTGCCAAAGCTTTTGCTTCAATCCATCTCAAATTCTTCTCTAGCAGCACTGTTGTGATCACTTCGTTCCTCGTCCCATTTGGTCTACCTCTGCGTCTCCGATACAAAGTTCCTGCATCCTATATTATCCTAACTGGTCTATCACTATCTAATCTATGTAAATGACCCCACCATCCTAATTGTCGTTCTTCCACCATTTCCAAATCCGGTACAACTTTCAAATCTTCTTTGATTTGTTTATTTCTAATTCGCTCCCTTTTTGTTACGTCTTTAACACCAGCAAGATACATTATTCCCACCGCCTAAACTATGCTTTTCATGGTGTTTGAGAGGATCCATGTTTCACTGCCAAACAGCTAAGATGGGTTTGAAGATCGTTTTATATACAAGCATTTTCGTCTTCATGGATACTTCTTTTTAACTTTTAGCAATTGATTTACACATGCTTTTGAAGCTTTCTATGTTCGCTGTTTATTGTCTTTTCCTTGATTTCCTTTGCTGTTATTATTATTACTCCCAAATACTTAAATTCGTTAACATGCTCTATTTCCTTTTCACCTACTCTTATATGGATTCCGTTGTCTTCATTATTTGTTCTTACCATTATTTTAGTTTTACGGGTATTTATCGTCAAGTTTCTATTATCCAGTGTTTCTTTCCATATTTTACGTTACTTTGTAGATCCCTCTCATTGCTAGCAAATATAGCTACATCATCTGCAAAAGCGAATTCTGATATGCCCAATGTCTGTAGATTTTGTAGCCTACCTTAACTTTTTTGTTTTTGTAGCATTTTGTTTAATTATGTCGTCCATCAAAATTACAAGGAGAATAGGGCTCACAACTCCTTCCATCTTTTACCTCAAATTCATTGGATTCCATATTTTGGGTTCTAACGTAGTTTATGCTCCGTGCGTATAAACTTTTAATTACTTACGTTAGCTTTCTTTTGACTCCTCTTTCTTATAAAATCTTCCATACAATGTTTCTTGGTGCCCTATCAAACCCTTTTTCGAGATCTAAAAATGCTATATACATTTTTCACTCTCGGATCCATGTTTTGCCTATAATTTTTCCATAGTAAATGTGTGACCTTGTATACTATGACCTCTTCTTAATTCACTTTGGGAACTGCTAAGCTGTGGTTCTAGAATTGTTCTGCGTTTCTTTTTCAACACTTTCGTATACTTTTGTAGCAGTGTTCAATAGTGTAATATCTCTGTAATTGTGGCAATCTCTTTTATTTCCTTTTTTATGGATAGGTAGTATTACATCTAGCCCCCAATCTTGTGCTATTTTTCCTTCTTTCTAGGCTTCATTACAGATATTGTGCAATAAATTTATAACCTTCTTTCCCATATTTTTAATCATATTGGCTGTGATTCCATCATACCCGGGTGCCTTCTTTAATGGCCTCTTCTATGTCTTCAACCTTAAGCTCTTCATTTTCTATGTCCTTTGTTTCATTTTCCATTTCATCCTTCTTACGTTGTACTTCTACTTCAATCGGATTTAGCAATTCATGAAAGTATTCTTGCCATCTACCCATAATTGTTTTGGGTTCTTTCAGGAGTGCGCCATCTTTACATTTTATTGCTTTCTATTGTTTCTCCTTATTTTTCTAATTGTTTACACTACTTCTGCATTCGTTTGTCGAACCTTAGTTATTATTACTGTATTGCTCCTAATTTGAATCTTTTCGGCTTTAACTGTACTTGCACCTTTCAAACCTTACAAAATATTTACGCAACTAGGGTGTCACAATCGAATCAAAATGACGATTACATACACCCATACGTCTAAAATTTCAATAACAAATCGTGATACTAAATAGAAACGCCACGACAATGAATCGCTTCATACGTATTGATTTTGAGATAAACGCTCGTCCCGATCGGCGATAATTTTCGAAATTTTTCCTAGAAAAATCGATAATAAACACGCCGACAACTCGTTGTGTTGTTACTCTCTTGACAGTTGTTACTGCGAGCGTCTCATTGTGTGAGACCCATATACACACACACACACACACAACACATACGTCCATACGGATACGAAGTTAAAACGTAGAGGTAGAGAAGGACGAAATTACGAGAAAAGAGAAACGAGAAAGGGCGAGAGACGCGCTTTTTCTTCCTCTTGTTGGTTCGACAATGCTGCCGCTGATTGTGACCTATCTATTTTACGATCGGAGTTTCGGCTCTCGAAGGCGATCTTTAACGCGACCTGACGCATCGGTCCCCGGGTCGAAATGATGGATTATCCCTTGATTGTGCGGGCCATTGTTCCCGTATGGGGTGACTTCATTTATTTCCGCCGAACGTTCCCGTGACATTTTTCTATGGGAGAGTGGTATTTTTTATATGAGAAGTATTGTCAGTTCGTCGTGAAGGTATGTATGTGGGATATTTTCTGAAGAGTTTGAGGAAGAAGAAGTGAAGATAAAGAAGGACGTTATAAATAGATTATATCAAAATGGACTATCTAAGAGAAAGTTTTTAGAAGGCAAAATACCTGAGGTTCGGCAGATGTAGACTTAAGATCGTTCGATTAGTCTCCGTTTGATTCCTTTGAAATCGAAACAATTTTAACAAGTAGTATCCACCATTTGACAAATATCGAGTGGGACTAAGGGTTAATTTACGTAAATATTTGCGATATACAGTTGTAAACGCGTTTTTCCCTAAATTAGTTTAGGAAAATATAGTGCACCGTTTGGAGATTTACCCGTAAACTTCTTATTGGAAAAAGACAGCGACGTTTTGACGTACAAAATTTAAAACGCCAAAAGGTTCGTACTTGGACTAAATCTTTCGACAACCAGATAATGCACCAATTTGTATATTTTGGGGGAACATAGAATTAATAAACCCTAGGTCATCTAACCCTATTTCTAGGAATTTCGGCTTAATAAGAAGAAATGTTCCAATAGTTGCCAAGTGCTTAGCTTTTCTAGAGACCTAATCCAAGCATTACGATAATCTATTGGGCATTTATCACCAAGAAATGCATACCTGTTTATGGTACGTATCGGCTGGTAAGATGGTAGGGTATTGGAAATGTAATATCTTTTTAATGGTATATCTTAGTTTAGAACAATTACTTCTCAAAGGAATCAATGAAAGTGTCACACAATTTCCAACTTCAAAGATAAATTATATATCTGTGAAACCACCTGTAAGCATTGGCAATTTATCATTCTGAAACTAATAATCGGTGTTGGTTTCTTTTTAAATTACATATTATTTTCGTGTAGATATTTCATTCCCGTTCATAGAATACATAGAAGTACAGTATCATATTTCCGCGGTATCAAATAAATATATTTACGCTTGCACAACATTGGGAAATATTGGAAACTTATTTCCAAAGTGAGTGCTGTATTGCCGAAATAGTGCGAATTTTGGAAAAAGAATTCTGTCAAAATACTACACCACCCGCGCCTTCTATACTCAAGTTTGTGAAGAAAGTTCGTGAAATTGGTATACTAATTGAAAACACAAGTTATCCTCGTGTATATTCTGTTCATTCAGCCGAGAAAATAGCTGCTGTTGCCGAAAGGGTGAACCGAAACCCGAGAACCTCAACTCGCAACCAATATCAGCAATTTAACATTAGTCGCACTTGCTTGGGAGAAAATTTAATATAAATATCTTGGATTTTTCACTTAAAAACTCCAATTGGCCCAGAAATTGAAACAAAACGACCACCCGGTTCGTTATTGGCTTTTAAAGCAGCTCGAAATTGATTTTGTTGGAAAAACAATATTTTCGGATGAGGACGACTCAGCCAGCATTTAGCTTGTCTATTTTTTTACACAGATAACAACCAAATATTTACAGAAATAGTGTGAGTGAATGTGTTAGACCTCTGCAGGAGATCCCCAACACAATTATAGTATAAGACGCCTTCCTACCTCAAACAAAAGTAAACATCGAGTACATCCTTCTTGTTATATTAGTTCAACTTATTGTTAGTCCAAATTTCTTTGGATTTGGTTTCTTTAATATCAGGGTAATTTCTGATGAGTATGATTGGTTTAAGTTCAGGGTCACGTTATGATGGTGGTCTTGATTATAAAAGCGAAACTTCTAATACACGAAGATCTTTACCAACATTAGGCTACGATCTGGCTTTCTTTAGGCCGTGTTTTAATATAAATTAATAACAATACATCCTGGTGACTAACGATAGTTATTATTTCTAATGGGATCAAAAGATATGAATATTTGGTTACTAATTCAGTTGGAGGAAACTTAGCAAAAAACGTAGACTGGACACCATTAGGCAGACCTAGAAATAAAAGAGGAGAATACAGTTGGTATGGATGCAAGAAAGATCTTCAAAATTCACCTCGAGGTGGTTCAACTCCCAGTTGTGCTCTTACAAAAGGTGAATGTTAATAAATTTCTTACTTAAACATTAACTGAATCCTTTTTTTTCTCCTACTCGCGGCCTCTCATGTATAACATTCTTCATTTAAGTTCTAGATTTTCTGAAGGAAAAAGAAGGAATTCGACTTATCCGATCACTTCTTCCTCACTAATTAAAGATAATGTAGGCTACCACTTTATCTTTATATATATAATTCTACTGTACGTGTGTTTGTCACTGAACTCCTCCTAAACGGCTTGACCGATTGGAATAAGTTTTTTTGAATGCGTTTGGGTGGCGCCCAGGATGGTTTAGATTCACAAATCAGCCCGGCACATTTAAAAATTAAAAGAAAAATTAGAGATTAAACAAATTGACGGCGTTTGGTGGGTTAGGTTATGACAGTTGTCATGGTGTGCGCAAAGGCAGTTAAGGTTATGACATTTGTGATTATGCGCGCATGAATAATTGTTATGTCATAATACAAGCAAAGTCAGCAATATTCATCACAGTCTTATTTACAATGCCGCGAGCGAGAAGATCGAATCTTTCACAACGAAGCCGTAATGCAATTAGACTGCGGAATATTGCGAATCAATCCACTGCAGATGAAGAAGAAATCGCACGAGAGAAGGGCGCCGTGTTAGTACGACCCAAGTTCGTGCTTCGCAAACACAAGATCAAAGAGAGGCCATACGTGAAACGGCTCGGTTGGCAATGAGAAATCGTTAAGCAGAACAACAACGTCGAACCGCAAGAAGAAATAGATAAAGTCGCAAAATATAGTATATCACAACGTGTTTTAATGAAGATAATCGACACGAGTGCAACACATTCAGCAAATAGTTTAACAGAAAGTTGTGTTACAACGACATGCGAATCATTTGGTTTACATTCAATAAAGCAAATGCTTTGCTCCCACGTGAATTTACTACTTTTTAAACTTTTATTCAACTTAATTAATTTTATATATTAAGTTAATAAAACTGAGGTAATAACTTAAGACAACATTTATTAATTCGGTGGTACGAAGTTCGCCGGGGCAGCTAGTAGAATATAAATCTCTACGGGAGGATGTTAATGCAACTGCCTAGTGGTATAGTCCTTTTGAACTTTATGCGATAATGAACGTCCTTTTTGTTGCATTATTTGACATTTCTTATTAAATTTGGTCTTGGTCGCATGCTATTCTTGGGTGAGAAAACTCGAAAAAGTTTGGAATTAAACTGGCACGATATAATTAATTCTTGATGTCAATACAATAACTTGTACTGTAAGGAAATGTCCAGCTTAAGTATGATTTTAATGTACTTTTCGTTGAACGTGTTCGACATTTTCCCAGTTCCAGTAAATAAAGCAGTTTTATACTGATTGACGAAATTCTTCTTATATAGCAATCATTTTAAGCATTTTACTGGCCCCGTAAAGGGGGTCTAGACTGGATTTGGGTTATGAAATACTTGAAAATAGAAAAACTCTCACTCATTTTGTCCTTTCTTTGAAAGACGCTTTGAAACATTCACCGAGTAATGTTGATTGGAAACGCTGTAGTTCTGCAAGAGAATAATCATCTAGAAGATGAAGATTCTTTTGGGTTTTCTTTAATATTGATTTTATTGGTCAGATACTTAGTTCTGGTGAGAAAACTTTGCAAGTGAAACTGCACCATACAAGTAGCTTTGGTGGTAACAATGAAAATTGAACATAATGAAACCAGATTAATCCTCCTTGAAGTGCATCTTTTTCCACAACTAAAAATTTTAATAGTTATTCGTCCATTCGATTAAAAAGATAAAAAGGAAAAGAACTGAGATGTCACTAAACATTCATGTAGGAGATTATTGTAGTATAATAATACACAAATGATTAATTACCATTAGAAATTCATTTATTTTAATTCAAGTTATCAAAATCACAGTTAAGGTTGGGAATCTGGTATTCATTTGACATTTGATGTAGCTTTGGGGTTCTATTTATACCTTTTCGACGCCACGCCCACCACCTCTTAAGCATCGTTTTCCCCTACGGGAGTTATCCCAATAATTTAACTCCAGCCAGAGACGTTTAATGGGAGAAATAAATGTCACCAGAAAGAAAATTTTGTTAAATATTTTATAAAAGCATGATTTAATGTATAAAAAGGATTTGTTAACATTTTAACACACATTTCGACAACAATTACACATTACAAGAATTCGTATAAATTTACTGGAAATAAACAAGGATACATCGACGTACAGTACAGGCTTCTATAGCAGCAATGTATTTGGATGGACTGATGTCAAGGTGAATTTAAGTTTCGTTTCGCGGACAACGGAGAAATACAACGGCGTCGTCCGGGTTTCGAGAGAAATAAAAAGTTTGTTTAGAACGACGAAAATTGACAGTTTTAAAAAGTCATTATAAAAAGTCTGAAATATATTTTCAAAAGAAAAAAAGGTTTTAAGAAGAAATATTAGTAAGGAGAAGAAGTACCAGTGAATAAAAGAACCTCACCATACAGAAAAAGCTGCGTCGGGAAAATAAGGGGAAAGAAGAGATACAGGAGGACCGTCAACGGAAATACACTTACACTTTCACACAGTCTAAAAAATAGGTAACATTTTTCTTTCGATTTTTATGTTCAATATTTAAAAAGATTATAAATATAAAGTGTTAATAATTTATGCTTTTATATTTTATCTACGAGATAGACCGGTGCAACTTTACTATTAAAATAAAATTTTAACTAAATTCTCAGTACATTATTCTTTAGCGTTTTCTTTAGTACCGATTTTCTTGATCAGATGCTAAGTTCTGATGAGAAAATTTCGCAAATGAAACTGCACCATGCAAGTAGCTTTGATGGTAACAGTGAAAATTAAACATAATGAAACCAGATTAACCCTTCTTGAAATGTATCTTCTACCACAAGTAAAAATTTTTATGGTTATTTGTCCATTCGATTAAAAAGATAAAAGGAAGAGGGCTGAAATGTCACTGGACATTTTCTTCTAAAGAGTTTAGTGACGCAAGTAATGGTAGTTGTTAATTTTTTAATTAGGCCATTAAGCAATAATCTTACGAAAGGAATAATGAATCAATTTTAAGTTGGGGGTGTTCGTTTGCCCAAAATCCTTAAATCTTTAGTAAAGCCAGCGTTCTCTCAGTGCGAAGTTTCCACCTCAAACTCACCAATTTAATCGCATTCTTCGACAGTCACTCCAAGATTGCCAATTTCCTTTTTAATTGATTCTCTTATGTTTCGTTGCTATAGTTGCTTTCTGTTAATCCGTTTCTTCCACTCTTCCATTGAAGAGTGAAAGAACTAACCTTGCCACGAACTACATTGTAGTATTATCAATTGTCCATTTACTAACTGAGCTTTTGCAACTTTAAGTATGAATGTATAAATATTACAGTAATTGAAATGGTAGCACCACTGTCTTGTTAATACCATCTAGGAAAATATTTATGTATCTAATTGCCTGGAAATCTTATATTCTGATCAAATAAAACAAAAGCCATAACAGGGGGCACAAGACGAGAAAGTTCAAATAAAACAACGAACAATTCTATGGCCGTAGTCAAACAGGGACCATGCTTTATAATAATCTTCATCACTCAGTATAGTTCCTCCTAATACAAAGAACTCTTACTACCCACATAAGAAGAAAGACGACCAAAAGAAATAAAACCAAACTTCTAAGTTGTACATCTTCCTGCCTTATTCCCAACATAGATAAATAGTAATATTAAACAGAATGACTCAGCTGCATCGGCGGAAGGTACTACACACAGTTCGATAAATGATCCCTTGTTGATGTATCGGACGACCATTCGATCTCTACGGCATCTTCGTGCGATATTAATTCGTATTTGGAATAATATTGACTTAAAGTCCGTTTAAAACGGAATTTATCCGCAATTAAGGATCGATTTTAGACGGTTCGAGTGTATTTATTTTAGTTCGCCGATGTTATTATGTTTTAATCTGCTCGTTTAGGTCGCCTTTATATGTTACTATCGTTGTTTATGCAATAAGAAGTGAAAGCATCGTCAACATCTGGTAGTTTTGATTGGGATATTATCGTGGAGTGCATAAATCTGGCAGATGCATCTGGTCTGACGATTATCGGTTTAGTTTTGGGGAATTACAGAAGGTCAAATCGATTAGGGAAATGACGTGGCTGATGATACTGACATGTGGACTATTGTAAAGTACTACCAAATTTGGAAAAGTTGGAAAAGAAATCATTTAGTAACGTTAGCATACAAGCACAAAGTGAGGTACCAACACAAACTACGAGTATCTTCGTGCGTTCATTCCAACGACTTTGGAAGTGATTTAATCCTTAACCGGCGTGATCGGAAGATTTGATACCCCATGCGCTGCGGAGTTCTTGGTACTCCAAAATAAAGAAGAGTTTTTGCTAATTTTATTGAAAAAATGTTTTTGTTTTGTTCTATAATTAATTAAAAACATCAAACAATCCTTTATATTTAAAGCCAAAAGAGAAACAAGGTAAAGCAGACACAATCCACAACCAAAAATACTCCGTGTGATTCTTTCTAAAGGAACAAAACATTAACAAAAAAATAGCGCCTTTCTTATTGAAAACACTTTTGGTATGGTCTAAACTACAAGAAATGAGTACACACTGATTGCTAAATTATAACTATAAAAAGCTGACAACGGTCTAAAAACCCTATAAAAATAGTATTTAGGACTTCTTTAAATCTTCAATGCATTTTTTTGCATACAGTTTTTTAGAACGTTCTAAGCAAATTGTTTTTTTGCACTGAACACATAAATACCCAGTTTTCTTTTTAATTTGGGTCACAAATCGAAAAATATTTCCTCTGATTTCTAGGCAAATTTTCTTTGGCATCATCTGATGCCTCAGATGCTATCTTCAAAATTCTGAAAATGTCGGTTCTTAGATCCCTTGGTAAATTTGTTTTCAGAGATCTCTCAAGAAGAAGACAGATCAACAATTCTGTGAAACGAAGCCATGGGTCAGCGCTGCGTTCTTCTATTACAGCAATATTTAGTGATTTTTCGTCCATATCATCCACCCCAGATTTTGTATTAATAGAAAATACATTAATTTCAGACAAACCGCTGTCATCTTATTTGGAATGATGCATCTAACAAATAATGATAACAGCCTTGTTTTTCTTTGGTACTTTGGCAATCAGTGTTTTATTTGTAAAACCATACAATGTAGATTCCACCGGTCTTGGTTTGAATGGTAAAAATTCTGTGGGTATTTCCCGTTTGTTTTCTTTCATAGCTCCAACATAAGTAAGATTATTTTTGAAAAGATAGTCGGCGAGCTCTATTGAGGAGTACCAATTATCACCGGTAATATATCTATTGCTTCCAAATATAGGCTTACAAATAACATACAACGATACAATAACAGCTTGCGTTGGGATAGAAAACTTCTTCATCTGTAACACCCTCTAACGAGTCAGCGGCTTTGCCATAATAGATATATGTGTTGTATATGTAGTGAGTTCGAGCAGCAACAAGGCATTGGACCATAAAACCATATTTTACTGGTTTGGGCGGTTAATACAGTTTAAATTTACATCTGCCTCTAAATCCCACCAGCATTTCGTTGACAGTTGCAATGGCTTCTATAGAGTAAGCTCATTGTGAATTCTGATTAAAATTTTTTCAGCGGCTGGATCAGTTTTTACTCTTATCATTCTATAGTAGTTTTGAGGGTATCGAACCACAAGTAAGCCAATAAAACAGTAAACCTTTTTTGCTGATATTACCAGTCGAGAAATCTCCCGACCAATCTCGTCTGTTGAAAAGAATGATTCAATGGCCTCATTATTAGATTTAAAGGCAGCAGTAAGTAGCAGAAGTCCCAGGAAACCATTTGTTTCAACGGAATTTGTTTCCTTTTATCCTGTGCGATTCTGGTTGCCTGGCTTATTAAGAAATTCTTGAATTTTCGAATTTGTATAACGTACAACCGCATCTAATATATCTTGTGAGAATATTTTCTGCCATGCTTCTAGTGGTTCAACTTTTGGTAAAGCATTTCTATTTCCTGGCAACTTCAACATATTGTGAGGCGGTGTCCTTACATTTCGGGTTGGTTCTATAGCAGACCATTTGTGTCTGTTTTTTTCATTGAAATATTTCTTAATCGGGCCTTGCGTGTCACTATCCTCTTCACTTTCAATAGTCTGCATCTCATCTTGATTATCAGATTCATTACCAGAAAGCTCACTGGCTGTTTCGTTATCACTTGTGATACCATTCTCGATATTAGTGTTGTTCTCACTATCGCTATCGTTGTTTGAAAACTCTACATTACGTTCCTCAAAACCATCTCTGGACAATTTCCTCAAAGTTGGGATCTCTATGATTAACTTTTTTTGGATAATCGGACATAGTCTCTAAATTGAAATTAGTACATAAACTGCGTCGCGGAGTTCCACAGACTTTGTTAGACATATTTGCCTTGATCATAGACTGAGGTCGACTAAATAAGCGACAGGCCTTCCTGCCATGGGAAGCTACTGAGAAACGTGCGCCATTTGATGAACAAATACGAAAGTTATTTAAAAGTGTAAACTTGCTAGCTAAGGGTTAAATTAACATCAATGTTTATATCGTCCTCGTTGGCTTTTAGTTCTCGAACTCCAAAATCGCAATTCATCGCTGGTCTTCGGAATTGCAGTTGCAGAAGTGGGTCGTTTGCACTGAACTGCATTACTTTACGCTACATCCAAATTCCAGAACAAGAAATCGATTATAGAAGACATATTTTTAATGTAGTTGTAGTGCCCAAATTTCGCCCAATGTTATGAACATCTACGTGCATCAAACACAAAGAACCACGGCCAACAATAAACAAAATTTAAGGCGAATATGCAAATGCGAAACGATATACATAATATACTCCTTATAGAATGGCAAACATTCTTTTCTTATGGTTTTTTATAAATAATTCTGGTTCCATTTCTGCCTGCGAATATTGGCCGAAAAACAAAGGAAAGTGAACGTTGGAAAAAGGATGATCGGGACCCATAATAATATACCGCTTTCTTTCTAGCGCATCCGAAAATCGTAATCGCCTCCTTACCAAGTCCACAACTTCGCCTTCCACACACACATATTTCATATTCGTACGCCTCTTCGTCTCTGTCCCACCAATATGAACCGGCGTACGTTGTTAAAACGTATGTTATTACACCTTCCTTTTCCTCTCCTTCTCGTTACTATTCGAGCGTATTATGCATATACAGACATATGTACGCGGATATTATTTACAGTTATTGTCTTGCGCCTTCATAAAAATACATTAAAAACAATATTTGTCCATTCGGAGCATTACTTGCCGGGTTTATGGGGCTAGCTTTTGAAATTATTATAATGGCCGTGTTTATATAAGCGGTGTTTCTTCGCTAATGGCTGGCTAAGAACGCCTCTCCCCACTAGTAATGAGCAGAAATGCGAAAATTCCGAGACCTAAATTGCGGACGAAATAAACTTCGAGAATACGGCGTCCGCGTTATATTTGTCGTTAAAAATGAAATTTCAAAATTTGAATATCGTTAATATACAAACAAAGCAATTTTCGACTTCAAAGTGAATATCCTAAATAACGGGAGGCTATTATCCATCCCGAAATTAATTATGTAAAATTGATATGGGACAGAATCTAAAAAAAAACAAATAGTGCTGATCTTCAACAAGAAGCAATTGGAACAAAACGGACTAAGATTTACCCCCCAAGACATATCGTGATCGAATCCAAGAAACGTCAACTACGGTGGAGGCATTCCAGGACTCTAGGCATTCAATAGCTCAAATAACAACTAACTTACGATGACGCAAAAATAGGAAGGGAGAAGAGAAGCACTGCAAAGAGGAACGCGACAGAGCAAAAGGAACCAGTAAACCGGAAGCCATAATTTAGCAAAATGACGTAAATAGATATCTGGACGACGTCATTCATGATTAGAGCAGAGCAAAGGACAGCACTCACCCAGTAGGTCGAAAATAATTCCCAAAAAAGAAATTAAATTAGGAATGCCTGTGCTTTTGGGAATAGATTAGCTCCCACCGTTACCAAGCCGATGCACACCGAGGATAGAGAGGTCATTTTTATTCGAAGCCAGCTAGAGGTAATAAATCTCAACCGAATCTTAAACTCATCGAAATGGAATGCTTATGGCAACAGTCCGACCTTGGAAGTCTAATTTCAGTTTAAAAATACAGATATTGCATAAATTTGCGACATTCTATCGTGATAATAACTATAAACCATTTACTTTTTCAAGTTGTAAAAAATATAAAATTATTTCTTAGATAAGCAAAATCAACAAGCCAGCGGCAAGCAGTTCTAGTCATTTTACAAGTATACGAATGATTTTAGTCAAAAAATCTGCCTACGTTGCACACACTCCTCAGTAGAAGAAGAGGCTTCATATTTTGCAGACGAAGCCGGTAGGAGAGCTACCGTCACTGTGGACGAGTGGTATTGGAAAACACATTGAACGTTTGCGTTATAAAGACTTTGGTGTGCTTTGCGCGTTCATTGTGTGATGTTCATTGTACAGTGTTCGTTGTGTGGTGTTCGTCTTGGGCATTGGCCGAATTCGCTGGTGATACTAAATTCCCCAGTTTTTCACTGAGGATGGCAAGTTAGTATCTGGATTTTTCAGAAAGGTGTGGGAAGGGTAATTTTATTTATTTTATACATTATATTTGCCACAGTCTCCTTATTCTTAAATGCGTTACTAGGTTTTATTTAGTGGCCAAGACTTCGTTATTTGGTTCTTCATCCACCTCGTGGATATTCTTCTTGCGATACCAACACACTTTAAAGGTATGACTCTGTTTGTTATAAACAAAACTCTTACATTATTTCCCAGATTAATTCCTTGGGCTGTGTAACCTACGACAATGTTCATTTTTATTTGACTTTTTGACCGTCTTTACTATTTGTCGCCTTATTGGTATATTTAGATTGATTCGTTTTAATCTTGTGCACATTTTCCTCTGGTTGTAACATTTCCACTTTACTCTTCGCAAGCTTTTAACTAAGAGCAATGCTACGCGCTTTCGTAAAGGTTAACTTTTCAATCTTTCTTGAGTATTCTTTGAGCCAAGACTATACCCTAATCTGTCTCTCAGATTTCCTTCCAAGAATTCACCGAAATTACGAGAAGCTCTGTTCAATAAAACGTTACTTTAACGGAGTTATTGACTCCATATTTGTTGTTTGATTAACCTGAAAGTGGTAGAGGAGAGTATATTTAAAAGCAAAAAGCTAAAATGAACTCAGTTCCAAGTGGTATTGATCGAATTGATTTCTGATACCCGAGGTGATATAATATATAATAATATAATAAAATTTCTTTAATCCGCGCTTTAAACAACTCTTTCTCGAGTCATAGTTGCTCTATTGTCTGATCTAGAGCTAATTTCTTTCCATTTTTTCCATATCACAGATAATTGGATGAAGAGACACTACTATGGGGCACTACTTAATGATAATGATAATTCATACATGGTCAACAGAAAATCCTCATATATTAACAGAAACAAATTTACATCCAATTAAAACTGGTGTGCGGGTGGCAATGTCACGCAGACGAACCATAGGTGCAATAGATTTTAATGGCACATTAAATGTTGCACGTTATCGTTACCATATTTTAAAACGTTCTGTAAATAATTTATATGATGAGTAAGGTTTGATAGCAGAGTGAATGACGTGTTATTATTAAGTGGTGTAAACCGGTCTTTATCTCCACTTACGTGCAAGTCGCGACATTAAAATTCGGAGAAGTAAGGGCGTCAGTCCGGTTTACACTATTCAATGATAGCACCTCATCCACTCTTTTATCAAACCTTAATCATCACACAGTATCTCGGTCTGCTATGGAGAATTTAATCAATAAATTTGAGATTGTTAGCTCAGGATGTTAAAACAGGTGCCGTCCTTGCAGAGGTCGCTCGTTTGTAAACATTGTGATAGTTTTCAATAATTAAACATATCCAAAAGCTCGAATTTTGACTTAAGACCTGCATATGCACGCTTGCAAGATTCAAGTTACAGAACATCTAAAGCCAACAGATCATACGCATTGACATGTGGGTACCGGAACGTTAATAATTTGATGGTGATTTTTCCAAAAACGCGATGAGGCGCGATGGACCCAAAATCCACGACTGATCAATTTACAACATATGCATTCACAACGGCTGACTGTGCGGTGTGGATTTTAAGTTGGCGGAGTTATTGGCCCATGGTTCTTTGAAAATGCAGCCACCACGGTAGTTACCGTCAATGTTCTTCGATATCGCAACATGTTAACCAGCATTTATGGCCTGAATTGAATTAAATTGATGTTGTGTCGTGCGGCCGAAAGAATGCATGTATTGCACACCAGGATTCCTGTAGGAGTTACTTTTTTCTCGCGACGAGAGGAAGTTAAATAGCCACCACAAGAGTTTGAGGTTTTCTTAAGGGAAATATGTGTACAACCAATCCACAAACAGTTCCGTAGTTCAAAATGGAAACTTAAAGAGTTATTGTCGAAATTCATCCGAAAATTATGCGAAAATGTGACGAAAAATTTTATGAAATGTGAACGTTTGGCAACAAGCTCAAGGTTGCAGGCATTTGTCTGATGTTATGTCTACACCTAACCTCCACATCTGTATTTTAGATTTAAATAAAAACATCTGGAAAATTTAAATGGAATATGTGTTTTATTAAAAAAATAATTAAAGTCGGTTTTGAGACAGCCTTTGTAACAAGCAAGACACAAGACAACGAATGATAAGACGAAACTATTATCTGTTTCGTTTTGGGGGAAAGACAGGGTCGAGACGCTTGAAAAGCAAAAATATTCCTACAATCATTTCAAATGTATGTCTATTTGTACAAATTAACGAATCATATAAAATATAAAACATTCAACAGTTGATTGCGATATTGATTTTCAAATGTCATATTTTGAAAGGAATAATATTGAAATGTAAATTGGTTAGATAAAAATTATTCGAAAGGTGTTCTATTGACGACAGCCTACACATTCACAGAACTGCTTGCATACAGCGTACTAACTACAGCGGGGAGTCGGCGATGCTGTCGTAACTTATTTCGTAATTGTACACTGTTACCGCCGTTTGCCCAGACTATTACTTTTGGAACAAACCTTATAACATCCAGAACCGAACTTAAGTCCGAACAACATAAAAGACAAGCCCGGGTAGCTCAGTCGGTAGAGCATTGGACTTTTAATCCAAGGGTCCAGGGTTCAAGTCCCTGCTCGGGCGCAATGTATTTTTGCTATTTCTTCGACAAAAGGTTAAAATAACCTTCCAACACTTTTATGCAAAACGAAAACGTTAACTTCTCAATCCCAATCTATCAAAAGCACAATGTGCACGACTCACTCGAAATCCTATCTCCTCCTCCTTGACCTTTTAACTCGAATAAATCGCAACGTTTCCGTCCTCTTTCTCGATTTCTTACGGCACCAGCGGCTGCCAGGCCATTAGAAATCGACAATTAAATCGTAAATAGAAGTTAATGGACAGATTGCCTTATATCGCCGTAGATTCGTGCTCGAAGCTTGCTTGTTTAGAGCCTCAGGAATTTGTTCGGTTGACGTCTGCAGCTAGACGCTCCACGCTGCGGCTCCTCTAGGCGATCGTTTCGTCGTGTGTCATTGTGACCGGATTATTACCGGAATCGTAAATAATATCGCCTATACCGTTTTTCCGGGAGAGAACGCGACAGAACTAATTTCGTAGTCGAGGAAATTTATGTTGTCTTGGGTGGAAATGGAGGGAAACAAATTTCCTGTAGTCACGTCATTTGTCCAAAGTACAAATTATCTATATATATATATATATGGGCTACCAAAGCTTTTCTGATAAAAACTATCATCTAATTTTTGTAGACGTAAGTCACGGTAAAGAAGTCAAGCTTTCTCCTTTTAGTTTACTTGGTAATCTTTGAAAGGACTGTGGTACACCACCACTGATTTCAGATCACGTTGCTAGCATCCCCATCTTAGAATATCGTTAATTAATATCGAGACGTGTGTTTTGCTGGTATCCAAATCACGTACCTCAGTACAGCACAACGAAGCGAAGTCAGCGAAGCGAATGTCTTGGACATTAATTAAAACTTAACAAATTAGGCGTTAACGTTACTTGTCATTTTGCTTACCATATGAATTCAAATTGAACAAAAAATTGGAAAGTGTATAACCATGAAGAATGGATCTTATAATTAAAGCCCGGATTTCAGGAAAAAATGCTTAAAATGCCTAAATATCCATTTGGATATTTTCCCTTATAAATGTCTTCTTTACATATACAAAACAACGCGGATATCACCTGATCGTAAGACTGAGAATCAGATAGGCAATGTGATTACAGAGGGAAAAAATGCGAAAACGATAAATGAGGTTAGAAACCACAGAGGGGCAGATATAAACTCCGACCATATACTAATAATAGCAAAAATGAAGCAACTCCCCAATCAACAAAAAAAAAAAAAAAACAAAGCAGAAAGAAGGAAGAGGTTTAAGATGGATGAATTACAGGATATAATAACGAGAGAAAGTTTTAAAGAGGAATTATCAAATATGTTAGAAAGGAGCCCACAATTAGAGCGCATACAAGAAGAATGGACTAGATGCGAAGAAGTACATAGGCAGCCGAAAAATGTCAAGGCCAAAGAAATAGGACAGGTAAAGCAAAATGGTTCGATCACAAATGTAGAAACACCCTAAAACAAAGATATGAAGCAAGAATGAAGATGTTGAATGTAAATCCAGCCGAAAATAAAAGCAATTTTGGAGCGATGAGGAAAGTAGCTAAACGTTTATGCCAGAAAGAGAAGAGGGAATATGTGGAGAAAAAAATTACAACAAAATGGAGGAGTATTATATCAACAAAAAGATAAGATACTTCTACCAAGAAGTAAAGAAGAATAAACAAGAATTCACAGAAATAACACAATGTGTGAGGACAAAAAATGGCCTATTAATAGGTGCGAGAGAAGATAAACTAAATAGATGTGCACAGTACTATGAGGAGCTGCTGGATAAGCAAGCAGGAGAAGTAGAAATGCAACAAAACGGAGGGGAACTGAATATAAAAGAGAAATCCCACACGCAGATAATATTGAATTTGAAGAACCAAAGCAGGAAAAATAATAGAAATAATTGGGAGACAAAAAACCATAAAATTCCAGGCAAGGTGGAATTTTCGCAGAAATTCTGAAGGAAGATGGGGGAATTGTTCAACAACGAATCGCATAGCTGGTGAGAAGGATATGGCAAGAAGAGGAGATGCACAAGTCATGGAGCATACCGGTTATATGCTCTGTATGTAAGAAGGGCGATAAAACAGATTGTAATATTTATCGGGGCATAGCACCATTAGATGTAGTATATAAGATAACTGCAACCATAATAAGAACCAGATTATATAAAATAGAAGAGAAGCAGGTAAGTGAATACCAAGATGGTTTTTGAACAGGACGATCAACAATAAACCAAACTTTTTTAATAAAGCTAATACTACATAATACATATGAACAGAATTTGGGGCTTCATATACTGTTCATTGACTTCAAAAAGGAATATGACTTCATACAAGAAATAAATTACAAATAGTTTTGTTAAAACTGAGGGTATCGGAGAAACTGATTAAATTAGTCAAAATTGACTTTGAAACAAACCACCAACAAAGTAATTATAGAAGGAAGGCTATCGAAGGAATTTCAAGTGGGGAGAGGACTAAGACAGGGAGATCCTCTGTCGACGACTTTGTCTAACTTAACATTGGAAATAATAATGAGGGAAAGCGGAATACAGAGAAATGATCTAATATATAGTAATAGGCAACAATGCATAGATTACGCTAACGACATAGCGCTGATGGCAAGGAGTAGAAAAGAGTTGAAGAAAATGTTCGAGAATCCATAGAGCAAGGCGAAAGAGTATGGATTAACCATTAACGAAGATAAAACGAAGTATATGGAAGTGAAATCAACATCTATGCAAGACCCAGAGCGAATCAGATGGAAAACAACAAACATTGTATGTTGCATTTAACATGCTTGATCCATGGGATTCATCCTGTGGCAGAGGGTATTCGTGAACATTTACCAACATTGATATGTTAATTTCTTCAGTAAAAAGATTTTTGTTTTAGGACCATCTAGGGCAAGACTCTTTCAAGAAATGCCAGCCGACTTAGCTCTACCAGCTCAATCAACATCGATAAGATGAAGCTGTGGATTATTTGAGTCACATGTTACCACCCTCCCAATTTCATAAAAGTTACGAAAATAATTGGAAGTTTAGATGAAGATTTGGTAATCTCAATCAAAAGTGCTTTACAAAACGATCTGGTTTTACTTCAACTACTATGTAGTAATTGCTAGTGCAATAGTAAGTTTGGAAAACAGATACCTTGAGTTTAGTTGATTTTATCAATATTGTAACTAATGCCATAAGAAAAGTATTGCTATCTCAAGCAATAGGAGACGTATAACTAAGGAAAAGTATCAAATTGTTTATTAAAAATGAAGATTTTGAAGTTGTGAAAGGCCTAGTCTGTGTTCTTTCTGGCAAGTGCATGAGCAGTAAATTACGATGTTTCAGAAATCACTTCTTTCAAATTTCCACCTCTAAGATCAGTAGAAGTAAGAGACGTCTGTTGCTCAACGAAAGTAGTTATTGTCAGATAGGAGATAATCCTTAACGATAGATAAAAATCAAAAAATTATTTCATTGTAGGCAGTAACGGGTAACGTTCACCACCATCTAGGTTCTAGACGAATTTCAAAATTGGTAACTCAAGCGTCTTCGTAAAAATTGCGTTGTTTTTGTACAGCATTATATGTCACTCACATAGCGTTTACGAAAACCGACTCCCAGAAAGTGGCGGAGGTAGCCCAAGAGAATACAAAGAAATAATGCATCCCGGTACGTCATGAAATATACATATATGTACGTATGTATGTACCTGCAATACATAAAATCAAATGAAAATACACTTACCACACCTTTATTTTTATTTTCTTCTCCACTTTTCCACTTCTCCACTTCTGACGTGTAGATGACGCCCCGCTTTCCTAGGATTGTGATACCTCTTGCGCTTATTGGATGCGCTTGGGGATTGTGCTTGTAACGTTGGGTTGAACAGATCGGTTTCCGTATCTAGGTTATTCCGTTTTCGCTTTTAGGTCTCGTTGTCGAGGATAGACACGGAAATTCGACTCTGGAAAGTTAAATAGGAGCGTTGTATGAATCTGGAAGTTTCGCTTTCTCAATTTTGCTCTTCGAACTAATCGCGATAAGAATTTGCTTTTCCCTCATTTCGAGGTGAGTTTTCCTTCTTGTTAATCACAATGTCGTTGTTTTTGTCTTTGCCGTTGTTATAGGGAACTAGTGTAGCCTAGGATAACTAGTATTTATTTTTGAGAACATCTAAGAACTATGGTAAGAGCTAGAAGCCGACTTAGTCTTCAAGTTGCTAGTTTTCCGACATCTTTTCATCAAGGGGACATCTGGGACAGTTTCCGTCCAATACCGAATAACACGCCGCGTGCCGTACGTGGAAACGAGAACAGGAAACACGTTACACTAAGTCCCGTTTTTAATTGACTTTGTTTATATTTTTGTATCGTTAAGTTTTTTTGGGCAAATCCCTAGAATCATTTAGTTAATTTTAAAGTTAGTAAATCGGGGATATGTTTTCGAGAAAAAGAAGTTGTCCTTACTGTTGAAACATTTAATTATTTTAGTAGTTTAAGGGGGAAATCGCAGTTGTCACTAGCATATATTCTGGTTAAAATTTCGTTAAAGCTGTAAGGTGGCTGTAAGGCGACTGGAATTCCAACGGTTACCAACCTTAGATAAAAAGCTAGCTTGATTGAATTTAATATAATCGTTACACCTCAAGTGATCAATAAAGTGCTGTTAATCGTCATTCTCTCACCTCAATTCTTTTTTATTTCCTTCATAATATAATATAATAGTATAACAGAGTTCAAGTAATTTTGCTGGTCGCTTCACGACACGATAAAGATCCAGATCGTAGACGGTTCCGATAACCTCGATTCACCTACTGAAGAAAGAAGCTGGAGGGTCTCTCTGACTCCAGACACTCAGATGTGATCCAGTTCTATAATTGGAGAGTGGCGCTTTGTTACTAAATTTCTCGATCTCCATCTTTATCACCAACGAAGTGGGTGATTCGATCCGTTTTTATTATCTCCATTTCACCAAAAGTTTTAAAAGCTAGTAACATTCTTAATGACTATTTTTAAGGCTTCTATTGCTTTTTGCCTGCCTGTTTTCATGACTTTTAGTGCCTAAACATCCGGGCTCTAGTTATCATAGTCATGTTGTTAACCTTAATTCTACCCCAAGAATTTATACAAACGTGTACTTTTATTTAGATTTTGCAATAGATCGCTTTTCCATATCCGTCAATCTGACTTGAATCGGGGGTAAATGAAAGCAAAATATGCTGAATGAATTGCATACAAGTATTTGTTCAATTTTTGAGATTTCCAGCAACCAACCGAAAGGAAGTCACACTACTCGTTGAAATTACGAACAATTCGTTAAGCATCGTCGTGATTTCTTTCCGGAAATATCGACGCACGTATTGTGACGTTTCAGCACTCGATTCGTACTCGCACAAAGAGCATCATCGCGACAGTGATATTTTATTTTTTCCGAATCAAAAATGCGCAAAATGCACCGTACCGTTAGCTGGCGAACTTCTTCTTTATCTTCGCCGGTAATAATCGAAGTACGAAGCCCGATCGTCCAATAAAATGCCACCTTAATTACTCGTGTGATTACGCGAAATGACTGAGATGTCCGTTATTCTTTTTCCATCTTCTCGGCTCGCCTTCGCGATCCTCGACTTGTCCCCATCATCCACGTCGGCGTGGCAACTGGAAGGTTGGTTTGCTTGGTTCGGTTTCGAGTGATATCGCGTGCGTTCATATTGTGAACGGTTGACATATCTAACTAGTCGAACGAGTTAAATACGTCGCGTAGTTTTCAGCTATTTTTATCTACGAGTTTAATATTTTCCTGTATAAGGCGATATTTAATAGTTGGATTTATAAAGTGATAGGATATCTTATTTAAGTCGATATATAAATCTGTTCTCTATCGATTACATTCTCTTGCGAATCGACATACACGCCATAAAATTGTCGATGTGAATCGAGGAAATTGCTTCTTAACCATTTTTAAATTTTTATAGAAAGATGTAATAACTAACTGCCTTTTTGTTTCCTCGTAACGCGTAATATCAACCATTTCGATAAACGAAACTTGTAAATGCTGTACTTAACCTTCAGATCCTTAGAATCAGAATCCAATTTAAAAGAAAACTTAAACCACAAGCATGTACAATGATTTAATTCCAAATGGGTTACCTTTTATGAATACATCCCATGTCATACATCTGGTGTTGGGCAAGACTCAAACTTGAGACCATTGTCATTGGTATGATTCAGTAATCTACTACAAGCGGTACAACAGTGTTCATTTTAATAGAGATAACTTCTTCGCCTTTGTCCTTATTTCAGGTTTGTCGTCTTTTCCCTGCACAGACCTCTATAATTCTTATCTTCAATCATTGTGCACATATATTTCTGCCACGTTAAAGGTGGTTCTTCTACTCGCTGGTTATCATTCCAATATCTTTCTATCTTTCTGCAGATCTGTTACATGCTATTTAATTGTCAATATTTCTCCACACTTTCTTCCGATATTCATTCTCTGTTTCAGTCATTGTCATACTCTTAAACATTCCTCTCTCGATTTCATCCTCTTATCGTCTGACCATTCATATAAAGCCCTTTTTTATCCTGAAACATTATCTCCAACCGATTGCAAATTTTTCTGTGTTGTAATACTTTACGTCTTCCCAGTGCTTCCAATGCCGCTTCAATTCTCGCATACTTAAGATATTCATGTACTTCTGTAGGTGTCCATTCTTCTTCTAATCCATCGCTCAATAAGTTCGTAGGATGATATATAGATGGCACCACTATTGACAAATCCATATGATTTCTAGGAAATACCAACCTTCAAACCATAGGTGTCAAAATTTTATTACACGCTGACGTTTAGTTCACAAGTTATAGTGAATTTAGTGACGCTACTTTTGTAATTTTTAAAACAATGAAGAAATCTGAATTTCCTGTGTTGACAAAGCATTGCTTTATATTGGGGAAAAATACGGTTCAAGCAAACCAATGGCTAGACAAATGTTATTCGGACCCTGCTCCATCGAAACAAATCGTAGAGAAGTGGTTTGGTGATTTTAAGCGCGACTGTACAAACATCGATGATGCTAAATGCTTTGGTCGCTCCAATTCGCCAGTTGTTCCAGAAAGCATAAAAAAGTCCACAAAATGGTTTTGATCGATCGTAAATTGAAGTTGCGCAAGATATCTGACACCTTGAAGATATCAGAAGGCAGTTTATTCACCATTTTGGATTAACATTTAAGCATGAGAAAGCTATGCTCGAAATGGGATACTGCGTTTTTTCACAATCGATCAAAAACAAGAATGCGTTGCCGATTCAGAGCCCTGTTTCAGCGCAATAAAAGGATTTTCTCATGCAGTATGTGACAATGCATCAAACTTGGATGCATTACTAAACTCCAGAGTCAAATCGGCAATCAGCTGAGTGGACAACAAAGGATGAAAATCGTCCAAAGCGATCAAAAACGCAAATGTCAACTGATAAGCTTTGGGCTCTCGTATTTTGAAATGCCCAAGGTATTTTTTCATAGATTAGCTTAAGAAAGGGAGAACCATCAATAGTGAATATTATATAGTGTTATTGTTGCGTTTGAAGGAAGAAATTCCAAATGTAGAGAAAAAGGTGCTCTTTCACCAAGACAATGTACCGTGTCACAAGTACATCGCAACAATAGCAAAATTGCAGGATCTGCACTTTGAATTGCATTTCATCGCATCCTCCGGACCTAGCTCTCAGCGAGTACTCCTGTTTGCAGGTCTGAAAAGAATACTCCAGAGAAAGAGATCGGGCTCCAATAAAAAAGTCGGAACTGAAGGGTATTTTGAGGCCAAAGATAAATCGTTCTACGAAAAAGAAACATCCAAATGTTAGGAAAGTGTTGGAAAGAATGTATCACTCTTGAAGGAGACTATGTGAATGAGTAAAGGCGAATTTTATCTAAAAATTGTTGCTTTATTAGTTATTCTAGGAACTTATTGAGTGATATGTTATTATTTTTAGCATATTTCCTAGTCTATTTTGGCATAACTGTCGAATACTATTTTGTTGCAGCAGATGCCTTTTAAATCTTACATTTGCTTGTTCCCTTAATTCTACCCCTTTTTATTTATAGTTTTCATCAGTGAGGTTAGCAATCTAGTTATCGAGATACACTTTTGGAGATATCCAGATTAGCATGTTAAGAATAAGAACGAATCTATTTAATTTTATTAGAATTAAGATGAAGATATTTCTTGAAAAAAGATGCAGAATTTTAGAGAGTAGATCCAATTTTTATATCTCTAAAATACTAAAGATGAAAATAATGTCGCAACATATCTTTTACCAAAATTAAGGACAAATCATTCACTTTTTGACAAAGTAGATGTTTACGTAATTAGGGGTAACATCAGAATCATAAGAGAAGACTTAATAAATACAGCTTGTGCGTGCTCTAATTGTAAGCATCTTATAAAGGTGTGATGAAAAATTCTTTTTAAACGTTCGGGATATCAATTTCAGAAGGAAGTTTCATAAATATCACTAAAGAGGGCGTAGAGTAAGAGGGGAGAAATGGCAAAGGGGGCTAAAATGGCGACCTGTCATTTGTTGCCTCCAGTAATGCAAATAGATTAGTGTACGTATAGAAGATGTCTTATGATAACCCGAAGTAATGGCACTTAGTTCCGGTGTTCTTCGTTGGGTGTCTCCACCATTACGAGAAGAAAAATGAAAACATCGAAAAGCGAGAAAATTCTACATTTTCTGCGTGTTACAGGACACTTTCCTTCTCCCAAAATAAGATCAGGCGAGTCCCATTACCTGTTAAATAAAAGGGGGCCCACCACGGAGATGGTGTTGGATTGGTAGCATTTCCACGTTTTCCTGGAGAAATTTTGTTTACTTGAAAAAGAGCGCTGGGGGAGAAATGAGACTAGGTTAAGCGAATGAAATGGTGACAATAATGTTAAATGAACTTTTCCCTCGGTTTGTTCAGCCCCATACCGCAAACAGGAGACTGCTAAAACAAGTGAATCAGCGATTCAAGATGCCATTGCAGCTGTCCAAACCGGACAAAGTAAATAAAGTGCTGTCCAATCCTACGACGTTCCACAAACTACACTGCATCGACATTTCGACTAAGGAGTGATGGTGTTAGAGAACATTGGAGTTGAAGGGAATATTGCAAGTGACATCTCAAGTTTGAATCGCACATTTGAAAATCTCCTACCATTTCCAAAGGCAGCATTGCGCAAGGAAAGCAATCGCGGTCGTAAGCGTCACAAATCGGAAGTATTGACTGATCCAGAGGTGATGGAGGCTCTCCGAATGGAACAGGAAGCGACGTCTAATATGAAAATCGGCTCGAATCGCCCGGAAAGAAGCAGCAGCAAAGATAAAAATCAAAACAGAAATGTCAAGTGAAGTGACAGGCAAATCCAGGGGCACAAAACAACCTCGCGGTCGCCCAAAAAAAAAATTATTTAATTTTTTGTGTAATAATCAAATATCCATTCCCCATATTATATTATGTTCATTTATAACATTTTGATAACATACATTTAATTTTTTTCAGATTCCTGACTTTCCTGAAAAAGCACCTTTACCCCCTCCCTCCTCCTCTCCACTCATGATTTGAAATTCGGAAAAAGTGACCTCAGTTTTACTGCTATAACTCGCTATAGTGTACATTTGAGTGGGACAAAAAGGTAATGTAAGTGTGTGTATCAGTATGTAATTGGATGCCCTCTTAGATTCTTTCTTCATTGCAGCTCTATCTTCTATGGATTCCCTTTTTTAAATTCTTTCATCGACGTAGCTCTATTTTCTATGAATTCCCTCCTTAAATTCTTTCTTCTTCGGTGCGGTGAAGCTCTTTTATTTAATGTTGCTTCCTTTAAAACGCTTTGGGTCCAAATATATAAACAATTCACCTTCAACGCAGTATTCACGGTGGTCAACCAAACATTTCGTCATTTTTGTTTTCGAAAACCAGGATCACACTACATTATTTCTCCGTTGTACTGATAACTAACCGTTTTAATTTACAATGGCTTCACTTCACTTCTCCTTTCATCATAGCATAACGCTGTTATAGAAACCTGCATTGAATGTCGATGTATCCTTGGTTAATTATATCCAGTGGTTATTAGGAATTCTTGTGATGTGAAAGTATTGTGTGTAGGGAGGGATGAGTGGTGCGCAAACCCGAGATAGTTACGGGATGGATCGCAAAAGTGGTACACAGATGGGTGCAAAACGCTCCACGGAGTGGGGGCAGAAATAATGGGGCCTATAACACACAGATCAATAACTTTGAGCAAGGACACCTCAATCTTCCAAGCGGAACTATACGCAATCTTGGAAACTGTAGGAATCCTATCCGAAAGGGGACACAGGGGAATACGAATCAAAATATTCTCGGATAGTCAATCAGTCCTTAAGGCCCTGAGCAGTTGTACAATTACGTCCAAATTATTATTGGAATGCCGCAACATGCTTAATGGCCTGGCCACTCAGAACCAGATCACCCTGGTCTGGGTGCCAGGACATGAGGGGCACGGGGGAAATGAGATGGCAGACATCTGCGCAAAAAAGGGGCTGAGAGAAACTTTACTGGACCTACCCCACCTTTTGGGTTTAACAAAGGTCTCCTTAAAGGTGAGATAAAGAAATGGACAGCATCCATTACAATGAAACACTGGAATGAGACCAGCGGGCTGGAACATTCCAAAAAATTTCTGAGCTTCGACGCTAGGAGGGTGGACCTCGCCCTAAAACTGGACAGGGGAAGCTTAAAAACAGTGACAGAGGCACTCACAGGCCACTATACCTGTAACAAGCACCTTCACAAAATGGGCTTATCCAACACGGACACTTGCAGATTCTGCGGCGAAGAAGAGGAGTCAATGGAACACTTGATCACTAACTGTGGGGCACTAGGCCACAGGAGATATAGACTACTACATGCATATACGCTGAATGAGGAGGACCTATTTACACTCCCATTGAAGGAGCTGATCCTGTTTCTCAGCGTATTAAATAAATAAATAAAACAAACAAGGGGAAGCACAATAGGTCAACGTGGTCGCAGTGCAAAAGGGCCATTTTGGGCCAGACCCCACCTCATTACAATACAATACAATACAATACAATTGTATGTATGTGTCTGAATAGTTACAATGCTGTTCTATCTTTTAATCGATGCTGTTTATAATAATTGATAATTTTATTTCTAGTTACATTTTTTTCTCCCATTAAATGTCTATGGTTGGACTTAACAAGAGAAGCTAACACCCGCAGTGTAATAAAATGCTTAAAAGGTGGCGTGCGTGGTATCGGAAAAGTATAAATAGAACCCAAGAATAAACCGAATATCATTTGAACATGAACCCCAACATAACCCCAACATTTACTGTGAGTTTTGATATATTGAATTGTAATCAATGATAAATTATTTAATGATAATTAACCAATTGAGTATTAATATACTACAATATTCCTTAAAGAATTTCTGTACATAACCCTAGCTGATGCAATTCGTATTAGCCATGGAATGTTTCAGTATTATATTTTTTGAGAAGCAACTATTGCAACTATGGCGCAAAAATTACGATCTGTTTAGAAGTTATCTCTTCTACGTTATCCGTCCCTAATGAGAAACATGGAATGAAGACGCTCGCTCACATTGGTTCGCGCCTTCATTCCATCAACTGTAAGAACAAAAATTACATTGAATGTATCTCATTGTACCACATCCATGATTTAATTATTGTCTAGACGTAATATTATTGACGAGACCAAGTATAGCCAAACAATTGTCTACGGTGTATTATGGTTTCTTTAATATCTACAGACGTCTTACATTCACTAAAACCTCGCTAATGAAGACTTCTTTAAGTGCTTACCTTATTACATCCAAGCAATTTTTTTACGAGAAAGAAATAATTATCTCCATCAAATCCATCGTTTTGCATAGATTCTCCCGACATTTACGATCCAACCGACGCAATATCTTTCTACATACATGCCTATGAAAATATGTACCTATGTAATACCGACATTCCACATAACAATTACAAAACCAACGGTCCCGTACATATTTTAACCGGCAATAAAAAATGCAATAAAAGCCAGAAGTGCGAGCGGTCGAGTTATGCCATGGAGGTATTTCCAGCAATGAAATCAAGTAGTCCGGTCGTTTGGCGTAAACTCTACTTATAAGAGATCTAGGCGGCCGTGAGAAGCGAAATGACAGATGAATATTATGAAAAACGAGCGCTTACCGCGGCTACTAGATTATTTTTATTGCCGTCCGCGATCCAACGCTGACGGACGAGAATTTTTCGTTTCAATAATGGACGAATCGGATGTATAATGTATATCTCTATCTGGTAGGAAATGTAGATTCAGAACTTGCTTTATGGAAATGCTTCTGAGGACAATGATAGATGCGACAATAAGAACAAGAAACATTTACATCAATAAATCGAATGGCATTATAGTCCTAAGTTTAGAATCAAACGCATTCCGATAAATATCCAATTTTAAACTTATTTTATTTAGTCATCCATAGGAAGATATGTTAGCAGCTGTAGGAAGAAAAATCTCCCATCTGGGGGAATATCCTGAAGTACTTCTTTGTTCCTTAATAAACATTCCTTTCCTCAAAATAACGCGATATAGAAAGATCTAAAGCGATTTTGCACATCATTCCAAATCTCTTTCACTGGGTGTAACTGTTAACTGGTTTGGACCAAACTAGTTGTAGCTTCCGCCGAAGTAAGTCTAAATTTCCTAAAACTACTCAAAAGTATTCTAGAGTGTAGCGAATTTTGCTGAAAGAACTTTTTCGTCTAAGATTAGATTACAAATGACATTATAATGATTTGGATTGATTTTGGGTAAAATCTTGAATTTTCTCCCGCTACTACAAATTGGCTAAAATCTTCGAATTTGCTACTATAAACTGAATTGATTTCATCTTCTGCCAAGCCAATTCTAAATTTCCCAGGAATATTCGCGGATATTTTAGAGCGATGACTACCAAATGGTGGCACGCGATTTATTCCTAGGGAGTGCGCGAAAATCGTCAAAATTTAACACAAACAAAAGAATTAATAGAACATGAAAATTTATAAACGTTTAAGTTTACTGTCCCAAGTTTTCAAGTTTGCAGATTTTTAAAGTAATAATACATGGGTGAGGCACTAATTTTCAATCTCTAGTACACTAAAGAAAACTAAGGGATGGGGTCTGCTGGTGAAAAAAAAAAACCTCTTAGAGTGTGCTTGACTGATAACCGATAACAGCTAGGAAATCTTATATTAGGAATATTAGGTATTACATATACAGTGCGTCCGTAAAGCATGGAATAAGTTAACGTTATATCGTTATAACGTTCTGTCAAAAGTTCTCGCACAAGTCGATTTCTATTTTAAAATATACTCCTTTTGACATCAAATACAACTCTGTATATAGTACAGTAGCGGCGCAAGAAGAGGTTGCTCCAAATTTTTAAATGGATGGAGGGTCAAGTGATATATAATCATTCGTTTAGTCGCTATAGTTACGGGCGCACACAAGATTAAACGTCGAATGAATATGTTCTTGTACATAATGTAATATACTTGACCGCCATTCGTTCTCCCATCGATGGGGGCGTTAACCAGCCGGTAACCTAAATTTAGAAATGTTTTTATTTATTTAACGATGCCACTGAAGGATGAATACAATATGATCCTGTCTTTATTATGAGTAATTTATGTACATATGTACCGATTTCGATTTTTGACTTCGTTAACTGATAAATTAAGCTAGCAAGTATTTTAGCTAAGTTTGCCTAACAAATAGAGTAAAAGAAATACAAGTTCGAATTTGCGCAAAAACGTAGAATAGACTAAATTCTCTACACAGATTCAGAACTGGTAGGAAAACTAAGTTTCTCGCCTAAGATTTCCTTAGCTGATTGACAGCATATAGTCTTCAAACATATCGTTTATGAAGTTAAACTGTTTTATGGAAAAATCGAATTTCGGAATTTGCAAGAATTCAGTTCGATTTTTTACGTAATACCTAACCATAAGCTTCCTCACTGTACATCATTTCTAATTAGCCAAAAAATATTTTCGCTATACGATAAACTGGGCTGATTTCAGTTTCCTTCAAGATAACGCTAAAATACCTCAATGTAAACCGATGATCTTTGTTGAAAAATTACGCTTTTCTCCCCAGATAATGTTAGCAGAAAGTTGCCTGGTAGCTCATGGTCTTCAATTCCCAATTGCGGTCTGCGATTGATAAAGTTTAATTCTCGTTACGGATTACTGGCATACGCAAATTATCCTTACTTGTAAGCTTTTGTACAGTTACTTAGTAGCTGCACATTAACGCCCTAATTTAATTAGGTCAACTATTAATTGGTTAAAAATTGAATGTCGGACCTATATCTCCTTCGTTGTTCTGTTAAAATACGTTGTAGCTCTAGGAGTACTCGAGCCTAGGGGGATTGTATTTTTTTCGATATCGCTTTCGTAGAAAACGGACTGACAACTCATGACCTCCAGTAGATGCTTCTTTTTTATTCTTCTTCTCGTCTTAATAAGATTCTTACTTCATTAAAAATTCGACGATAGGATATTGTAGTTTAGGTAAATTCTAACTTCTGTTTCAGAGTAATGGATTTTCTTGAGGATATTAAGTCTGGGGCTATTTTCGCAGAAAAACTACTGGTAATGCATGATCTTGATTAATCTTGATATTCGGAGTATTTTATGATTTATCTCATTTTTATGTACCATTGCAAAGCTTTCCAACTACGTTTAATTATTAATCGGCTCAAGATCTTTGTGATAGTGCTAGAGACTGGACCGATTCTGGTTCTGCCAACACAAGTCCAAATTTAACAGAAGTAGTTGAACATGTTCTGATGTCCTCGGTTAAAGAAACTAGGTCTATCCCCTGGGATTACGTTACGAGAACATTGAGTGATACTTCATGACCTTCCATCTGAGTCTGTCTTTCCTAAAATCTGAATTTCTTAACTGTTTGTGATTGAAATTCCCTCAAGATAATTTTAAATTCTTTAGGAACATTTAGGAAGATTAAGAAATTCAGAGAACTGAAAACTATTTCACTTGAGATTACATCGGTAGGGGGATAACTGCCTTCAAATACATTTTTTTAAAGTCCAGCCTTACTTTCTATAAAAATCTGAATTTCTAAACCTGAAAACATGACTCTCAACTTGAATCGCACCGCGTCAACTTCTTTTCCATTCATCAACAATTTATATCTGGCACTCGGTCACCTGCGAATATGAGGAGTAAGTTTAGAAAAGAAAGCATCCGAGGAGCAATTTGACTTTTAGAACTTCAATTGCTTTAAGTTCGAAAACATATTTTTGGAGAGCTCTTCGTCGGGACTAAATTTAAAAAATGAAAAAGTTAAAATTTAGATCTATCCAATACCTGAATCTTTTTCCTAAAGATTTATTAAGGTAAGGTTAATAAAATGATGGCAAACATTTCCCGGACGAGAACATCAATTATTATTATGAAAAATATGGCCAAATCTACTTCGGGAAATCTTTCGGACTATTACTGGTTACGGCTGCAGTAAATTGCTCGCAATGACTAACGTCAAATCGTGAGCAGCCGTTGCAAAATAGTCCAAGAGTTCTTGTAGCGTGAAGACTCCACAAATCAGAGTGAGGGATAGGTCTCTTTCTGAGAATTTAGACCATTTAGCATTGCCAAGGGGCGCATTAGGGCATGACCTGGAATTTTGGATCAATCTGGATTTGTTTGGCGCATAGGGAAAAGCCGAAATTTGAGACAAAGTATTCCCAAACTTGTCAAAGGTTTGACCTTCATTCTGCGCAGTACCAGTTACTTCATTCTCTATTAGCGTTAACAGGCTTAAAATTTTATGGTGGGCTACCATCATCCTTGTTTATGTCAACGTAAAGATTGCTTAGGTATACTCCACACAATGTATTGGTTCTGTTTTCTAAAAAAGAAGTCTTTCAATTCCTGTTTGCTTCCTTTTAATAAAATCTGTAAACTTCGGAATAGAAGTAATTCTCAATATTGCCGAGGTATTAAAAGTATAATTAAAGTAAGACCACGTATCCCCAGTTCCAATTTTTTAAAATGACATGCAACAATATTATGGCAAACCAATACGGGAGCTGATTGTAAATCAGTTTCAATTTTGATTTCTGATACCTGAGAAGACTATTGTCTTTTTGTCTCCCTTACATTAGCAATATTCGTCCAATAATGATTCTGCGCCTTAAAGGATGTCACCATAACATCCTTTTCAGTAGGATTGTGTCAAGTTTCATTGCTCTTCGTTCGCTAGATAAGAACAATCATTGCTACCAACTTCACAAAGAAAGAAAGCAAACCCATTTGTATACGTATATTAAATAAATAATTCGGATGATTCTCTAGAACGACCTAATTTATTTATCAAACAAGTTGTGTTAGGGATCGATAAGCACGCACAAAGTGCATAATATGCCAATAGTTATCACAAAAGGGATTTTGCTTTGCCTTGCAGGTTATTGCACAGCTTCTTGGCAGCTGCCTAATAACGAACCTAATAGATAAATTAGGTCGTGTAGGGTTTCTTTCGAATTATTATTTTGGCTCTCGTAAATAGCTTGTATTTGATCCCAAATAAATGGTTAATTATGTGTTGAGAAGTAGCTGAATGACCTTGTTGGTGTCAATTCCACCAAAAACTAACTGCAGTCTGTACTACTAATCGTGACTGATATAAGAGATTTACAAAATCGTGGACTCCTACCAACTTATTACACTGTTGGTTTCCCCACAGTTCTTTCTTTTAAGTTAGCCGCCGGTACGCGTTTATTATTTTATGATAATTTCTCAAACGTATTTGTACGCTTCTTATCCTGGCGATCTGAATACGAGAACAAAAATGTCAAAACGTTCTAAAATCTCACTCTCATTTAAATAAAAATATAATTGAATCGCCTCTCATGTTTGGTGACAAAAACGCAGCGGTACAAAAATAGCTGGAACACGTTCGCGTTCGCAGTAAATCACTAAAGTGTCACATACAATTAAACTAGGAGTTTATGTCGTTCAGTTTCCTATACTCCATAAAAATGCCGTGTTGTTGCACTCGAGGTAATAAATTTCTGTTACTGGCTCGGCGCTTTGTGTATGTCGTTCTGTTTATGTATAGTGCGTGGACCGTCCTCGGGAGGCTAGGCAAGGCAATATGGCCTTAGCCGTACCGGGAGGATGGAAAAAAGATGGAAATAATTATAGCAGGAAAGAAATTTTCTACATCGACGCGAGTTCGCGCGATGGCGTACAAAGATCTCTTGCGTTTCTCACATTTTAGTCCTTTAGACCTTTTTAATTTTGTAGAATTCTATAATTGCGATAAGGATGAGGTAAAAATCTATCGCTGGACATTCCGTATAAAATGGCAATCAAATACGAGATACGACGCATCTCGGTTGCATTAGAGTGACATCATTCTCGATTGTGCTAAAGCAGCAGCCTTGGCATATTCTGAAGCGCCACAAATGCTAATACCTGGCGCTCGACAATATTCACTTACCTAATTTGAATACAATTATAGTCGATAAAGGAAAAGGAAGTATGGCATTCCAAGGTGTCATTTGAAATTCTAGAATGTAGTGCATATCGGATTTTTCACAACTTACGCATCAAATGAAAGCAGAGAAAAATGGTTCAAAATAGATAAAACAGAATTTGTAAGAGAAAATATTTTCCTACTATTACAGGAAAGCCGAAGTTAATTTTTGAAGTTTCGATAGAGACCGCTGGAGAACCTCTGAAGTTACCTATGTTATTATTTAAAAAAGAGAAATGTAAACGGTAGTAAAATTCGGCCCATATCTTTAGCAAGGTCAAGTGGATATTACGCTAGGGCTTGTAGGATTCATTTCAAGGCCACCGCATCTAACATCGAGTTTTAAGTACATATCCTGTCATCTGTTGCGTTAAATAAAACTCGAATGTTCACTGTTTAGACAAAGATATGTCAAAGCTAATGAAATTCAGCCCATATCTTTAGCATGGTCAAATGAATGTTACGAAAAGTAATGTTGGTTTTATTTCGTTCCCCCGATGTAAATCCGATTGAGGATTGAGTCATGCGGACGTTTAAAAGTGTGTCAAAACGCCTCGAAATTGATACACCTAAAACAAATCTTTTTATCTACCTATTTTTTTAATTAATTATTTTCTTTTACACTCGCTGACTTACTTTTACCTCATATAATCTTATAAGGACATTGACACTGTATATCTAACATGAATACACCCGTACTCTAAACATCGGTTTTGTGAAACTTTGTCATTGACATAACATCAGAACAGATGAATTAACCGAATATATCAGTTACTTGGAAGCCCAAGAAAGGTTAAGTGTTGTAACAGAACTTCTGCGTTGATTTGCGCCAACGTCATGGTATTCACATTTGTTTATTTAAGACCATTTTGCTCTTCAAAATTGTGAAATATCCTAATATATTTCCTTTTCCTTTCTCTTTGTCCTTTAAAAATATTCACACCTTTTTAGAGATTCCGTTGGAGTTCAAACCTGCGTGCATATCCCATTTTTCATTCATTTCCCAGTCTGCAACAATTCTGGGGATTTTCCCCATTTTGGTCCTACGTTCTTTGATTTTATTTCTACCTTCATTTTGGTGTCTCCTTTTTCCTTGTCCAACACTCGCTATTCCTTTTGTCCCACATGAGAACTATATCATGTTTTTCCTACGATTTGAGAAAGTTGTTGTAAGGGTGGTTATTGCTTTGGCTTTGCTGTCAGCGAGGCGAAATCACTTTTTAACCGTCCATTACACATTCGTATTTTGAAAAGTACAAGGCAAAATTGCTATTGTAGTTGTTTTGTAGATGAATAGCAACTTTTCACTTCACTGCAATCTTTTTAGTCATCCATCGCTGATGTTCAAGATCTATAGATCCAATCTTCAAAATTTGGTATACCTTTCTGAATTTGAAAAATTTTTGATGCTACCTGAGAAAATTTGAGCCTTCATTTAACCAAGACGGTTGTTAAACCATAGGCCTCTTCATCGACTCTTAGGAGGTTTTTCGTTCGATCTTTCTATTGAGGAAGATGTAAGGAACAGCAGTTCTTTAGCGTCATGACTGTACGGTGAACCAACTACAGAGGTGCCTTACTCAACCTCTGATACATTAAATACCTGACTAGAAGGCTGTCTGATCTCTTCACTTAAAACAACGTAGCTTCTGGAAACGAAATAATCCATCCGAAGGTCCACATTTCCATATTGTCGTAGATTTATTGGATTCTAACAAGCAAGGTGCAGTTGTAGTCATTCTTAAAGTTTTTTTCTGAATAATAGTTAATCTTTTCAAATACGAATTGGTCATGCAGAATCAGCCAAAGGACCTGTACGTGATGGCAAACCATGAGTATATTTTTCTATGAACTATTTTGTCCTTAGAATTAATTAATACATCATCCAGACATTTTTCCATCTATGAGAAACCACACGCTCTTTCAAAACCCAAATCCTACATCCACGATTCACTGTCCAAACTAGTGGCAAGATATCGTAGTATTTCATGCTGAAAACACGGTACATTTTTGTATTGGTTGCAACCCTAATGTTACTGAATGCAATTTCTAGAATTGATGATAAATCCTCAATCGTATTCATTCTGCAGCTATGCCTCGTTTCTGTTGAAATGTCCATATTTCCTCTCTACCAAATTACTTGAATGCTGACCGTGTATGTATAGAGGTTAAACGGAAACTGAATTGAAGTGAATCGTGTGCCATCTAATCTACCCAATAAATCCTTGTTCTACCGCGAGAATAGAGTAAAGTTAATTCAAGTTTTGTCTCCAAATCAAATGCAGGACCGGCCATCAGCCCATTAAGAAACTGGAAGATTTGATTGGCAAATGAAATACAATTTAGGACGAGTTGCTAATATGTCTGAAAATTGGGGGACGTTTCTGGAGTCCTAAAAGCTCACTTCCCCGAGATGGTAGAGATTGAGACTATGCACATAGAGGTCGAATAAATCTTAATTCTACCATCAGTATAATGTAAGTTTGGATTTCAAACTTTGGTCCTAATCAAATGGCGATTCCCATAAACCAGGCATGGGTAACCTTTTTTGTAGGAGGTCAAATAAAAGAGAATTAGGATGCACCACAGACCAAAACAAAAACAATTGATACTAAGGAAGCAAGTTTTGACGAGCCGTGCCAATATGCAACGGAAAAATTTAATGGCGGGCCGGACAAACCTTACTCGAGGGACGCATGTGGCCCGCGGACCGGTGGTTGCCCATACCTGCTGTAAACCACGGACGAAACGCTTTGCAAACCAGAAGGAATTGAAAGACACCGTTGTGGACTTCTTCGACCAACTTGACATGCATCAGTAGCGTGAAAGGATGTTCAAGCTAACCTCACGCTGGAATAAATATCTCAACGTTTACCGAGATTATGTCGAGATATGAACAGTAGTGTGTATTTCTTGTGGAATATATTAACTACTTTCTTCAAATACAAATGTCACTAGAATTTTGGACACCGCTCCTACTATCAGCACATCTGGTCAGAGGAGGGCTTTTTCGCATTGCCATTGTTTGTGGAAATTGAAGACATTTCAAAGCATAGTTTACGCCTAATGGGGTTAGGTTCCTTGCGAAACTTCTTTGATTGTTGTAGTCACTGCAATCAATGCTTGTCTCAAATATGACACAATATTTAATTACGCACCATTGGTCGAACTCAGGAGGAATGGTAATACCAGAATCATCGTCCTAAGAATATGATGCTGGAGATCTATAAAACAATAAAATGAGATTTGGTGTAGGGGTAGTCCAAGAAATTATAAAACACTGGTAGTATAGATCGATCTTCAATAAAACGGTTCATATCTTGAGCTACCAGTTTAGATAACTCCAAATACTGAAGATAATCAGATAGTTAGCAAAACACTCATCTGAAGTTATCCAAAGTAGTGTGGTAAGGGTATAACCTATTTTATTTAAACGTGCATTCATAGGGAATTACGTAAAGGAAAATCGCAACGATCAAAACAAAAACAAGAGTGAAAGACCAGTCTGTCGATATTCGATCGATTCTCTGCCATATTCTTTTCGGAATACATTTGTTAAACACACACAATAGTCTCGTTCGACGCGAGAAGCATCAATTGGAGACCTTGAAACGTCAAAGCAAGGGCGACTGCGATGCGCACATATCGGTCACCCGAAACAAAAGTCAATCTCCATCTCAGGCTTCTTCCACGGCCTTCTGCGAACCTACTCCTCCTCCTCGTGCCTCTACGGGCAGAAGGAACGTCATTCGTATATAAATACACGGCAAAGCACGGTAAAGAGGACGCATCCTCCTCAGGTAACTATGACGCGGTGGGCTCTCTTAGAGCGCATTCCGTACGTGCTTCGATCAATTCCTTCTCATATGCTCATTGTGCTTCGATCGTCTATTGTCGACGGAGACGCGAGGCCGTCTCACTCCCGCACGTTGACCTATCGATGGATCCGTCTCGGTCGGAAGATCCGAACCAGCATACTTTTCTCGTCGAGATAAAGAATCGGCCGACAGGTAGTGAGATAAAGGCGAACCTGGGAGGGTTTATGATGAATAACTGAAAAGGACATCGTCGAGACTGGAACTCTGGGCTATATTTGAATATCGCGACGCGTGCGGGACGAGAATGGAACGATACGGGAGCGAGTGAGAGCGATATTTATAAATATTGCGGTATATTTGTCACTGATGGTATACAATTGTTGCTTTAATGATTGGTATATGGTTTCGTGATGTTCTTTTTCAGGTTTGACCTGCTATTGGAGCAAATTTATTCGTTGCAAATTTGTACTGGGCCGGTGCGAAGAAAGGTAAATATGTGTGTTTGGTTTCGGATTGAACGCGGCCAAATTGTGCTCTCTTCTATTTCTTTTTGTAAGTCTACCTATATCATTTCAAAATTAGATAAACTGTTTGGAATAGTGTCTGAAGATTGCGAAGAAAGGATGCTCTTCGCAGTGTTTTTAACTAGATTGTCTCAATGTTAGAAAGATGGAAAGATAGCGTAGTTAAAAAAGTTGAGAAAATCGGAAAAAGTAGATAGAAAACAGTATGATTCAAAACCTCGAGATGCCACGAAAAGCGGAAAAAGTCGGGAGAAAAATCTAGCAAATTACAACACGAGTTGATAAAAAGTAGTAGAAGAAGAAGAGGAAACAGGAAGAAATATAAAAAGAAGAAAGGACTATATTAGCTGTACACCAATATACTTCTGTACTTCCAGATCATTTAACGAAAGTCAGAAGATGCACAAAGCGTTGGTTTTTGTTCCGTACAATAAAATTCCAGTATCTCTCAGAGTCCAATTTTTAAACAAGGATATACAGTGCTTTTCACAACTAATGTGTCAAATTTGTTTATAGGATTATGTGAGGTAAAAATAGGTCAAGGAATGTAAACGAAAAAACCTGATTGGTCTTTGAACTTGACGTTAAATACAAACCTACGAGCTGATAGTAAAAGTAATCAAGCGCATCCCATCGAAATACCCACGTCACCTTGTTCAATATATGGCCCGAATTTCACTAGCTTTTACATTTCTTTCTCTAAATTGCAAACATACGCCTTTATGTTTCAATCATCTGTCTGAAGTTCTTCCTGGCAGTGCCTACAAATGATTTACCGCCCGCATAATAAAACGAACACGTCGCACTTCATCCAGATATGACCCGAATTTTACTAGCGTTTACATTTCCTTTCTCTAAATTGCAAACATTATTTCTCAATCACATGTTTGAAATTCTTCTTCCCAGTGCCTACACATAATTTAGCTCTCGCATAATAAAAGGAACACGACGCACTCGACCTTGATCCAGATATGACCCGAATTTTACTAGCGTTTACATTTCTTTCTCCAAATTGCAAACATTCGCCTTTATTGTTCAATCATACGTTTGAAGTTTTTCCTGGCAGTGGCTACACATGATTTACCACCCGCATAATAGAACGAACATGACGCATTTGACCTTGATTAGATCCAAATTTTACTCTAGCACTTACATTTATACGATTGATGTTTTAATTTGATCTATAGGTTGTGAAATGTATGGTGTACTAGTAATATTGCTTTGATGCATGTTAGCTCAACAATCAATAATTAAAAATGAAGAATTGAATTGGCCGGTTGCCATACAAGCCATAGTATGTTACAGTTCAAATCATGTGACATTCAACATGAGTGAAAGTGCTGATGTCCACCAACTTGTGAAGGTACTGGTCCTGTGTCGTGGTTAACGCAGAAGTGTTCCTTTTAGTCGAGAGTGGATAGTGGCAATATTGTCACCATGGCGTCCACTTATTCAAGATACTTGATCGCAAGCGATCAATTGTTTCTCTTAGCCTTTTCGGATCTTTGCGATAGTAAAAACAGGTCTGCAAGTTACTCTTAAGATATAAATAAAGACGATAGTGTTGCCTATTCTCACTTGCTTTGAAAATGGAAACACAACAGCTGCGTCCCATTTCAATCATTATTTCAAAGTAAAGTTCCTCATGAACTATCTCTTACTTTCGAGAAGTTTTAGAAGATCAGCGAATCAAAATTGCCATTTTCTTTGATAGTGGGATTCTTGAAAATTACATGTGCCTAAATCATTATGACAGCTAGTAATAATGGCTTCCTTTAGTAAGGTGAAGTAATTTAAGTTTAGGTGAAATTCAACATAGGGAAAGCAAAGAATAGCAATTTCTCAAGGGAAGTTGTTGATGCTCATCAACATGTGAGGTAAAAGGAAGGATAAATGCCTTCCTTAACACAGATTTATCACCATCGACTTAAACAAAATGCTTAATTGCAAGCAAACAGTTGGGATAGAGTGGTCCAGTCTCACTTCCCTTGGATACGGAAACAAGACCCATGTATCTCATTCCATTTGTTTCTCTTCTTAAAATCACGTTGTTCACCAAATTTTTGTTACAGTTGACAGGCCTCACAGGCCTCACAGTTGCCTCAGGGACTCACTGTTAACAAGTTTAACAAGTGAGTTCGAGAATATAGTGCTCCCGTGGTACCCGAGCTAAAACCCAAACTAAGGTGTAAGGTAACGTGCCAAGAGTTGCGTGGCCGCTGGGGTGTGCGGTATTTTACGTTCCCCTGGGGGCACCAGGCGAAACCCCCTTGTAACTAGCCTTACCCGATCAAGCGGGGTTCTGATCGGGCGGACAGATGCTTCCCTGGCTACTCCTCATACAGCTACGCTATCTAGGATTTCCAAGGCTACAGTGCAAAAGCTTGTGAAACAAGGCAAAGATTTCATACAGGCTAAAAGGGCCATAATCAAAGCCAACTTCACTAGGCATGCACAAAGAGCCAGGGTAGTCTAGATAAGGAAGTTAGGCCTCAACGAGGCTACTAAACGTAAAGAAAGGATGGAAGTCCAAAAAGGCGAGGTCGGAGGGCAGTGCTCCCGCAGGTCTTCCGAAAAGCAAGGGGCCAGAAGGTTTTGACTTCAAAGAGGCTGCTTTGGAGAGGAGCGCGGTAGTATGCAATGACTATCCAGCCACCCAGATGGAGCTGGCAAAGCTTAAGGCAGGCCAGGACTCTATTATGGAGGCATATAACAGCATTACGGAGCAAGGGCTTCAAGTCCGCTTGTAAAAATATATGTATATGCGGAAGAACCGCTCTCAAAGCTGTCAAGTCTAATTAAAGGAATAAAGCTAGCGAACGTACTCTAAGGAGGCATGAGAACCACAATAGACCTGGAAAGGTCGCAGTGAAACAGGCATCAGTGCCACCTCAAGTAATCTAACATCTAACATCCACAGTTGACAAGTGTCTAAAGATTAATGCATCGAGACAATCATTCCCTCTGGTTACCAGACCGCTGAAAATTAACTTTATATACACCTTTGCAATGGCTAATTCTAAATTTAATATAAGTCATAAAGTCGACCATTTAAATGACACTTAACATAAACGAGTCATGGAATATAAATTTTTGAAACAAGTGTTCATGGAAATGTGAGGTTTGCTGGTAGTGTACATTTATACCGACAGAAAATCATTTTATAAGAGAGATTGTTTTGGGACAAGAAATATTATCTTCGTGCAGCTTGCAGTTGTTCAAAATCCTTTATCGCATGCCAACAGCAGTTTCGTTTCGTTTCTTAAAAGACTTACTGTTAAGATATAGTTCCAAAGGAATATGTGCAAATGGCTTTGCGTACCCTCACTTCCTTTAGACGTGAAGACAAGGCAGATGAGTCCCACACTATATTTCAGTTTTTAAGTCATGTTCTTTAAGAAGCTTTTGCTAGGTGTGACAAGTGCCAAGAGATCCAGGCAAGATTATTATTATGTTCGTTTATCTGACGTTTGGAGATTATATTTGCATTGACTAGTTTCAGTTCTAATCATCATAAAGTAGAGCAGTTTAAGCGGTTCTAAGCACGGGCACAGCAAAGAATACTAATTATTCACGGCCATTAACTTCTAAACTTTCTTGCGAGTACACTATCAACAATTACCAAATTGGCAGGAAACTATCATCAACTACTGCCTACTTGGAAAATTAAGCGACAACAGTATATTCTCTTTCTTATTTTATAATTATTTGTTCAGTGTTCTTATTATTGATAATTGAATTCCGGGCCAGAGACCAAAGGGAAGACCACGAAAACATTGGAAAAATAACTTACAAAATATGCAAAAAGCCGATGGGTGCCAGAATTTGAAATAGACGGCATCAAACAGGAGATGCTGGGAACAGAAGACCTATGCGGTCAAAGTTATATTTAGGTTAAAGCAGTATTGGAGAGGTTCTTACTGCAGAAGGTGATTGTTCGACCCATGAAAGACTTGCTTTCTGCTAGAATTTATTTTTATCGAATTTGCATCTCACCATACGTACTGGTATAATCAAGTACTTGCTCGCAAAATTCGGTATACTATAGTCTTAAATTGTTTCAAAACAAATTATATATAAATTTTGTGAGTGGAAGACTGGTGTGGAGTCTTCCAAAATGTCGATATTTTATGCTCCGAATTGAGTTGACTAGCATATAACCAAATAAGAAATAAAAAGCAAAAAATTTATAAAGCAATACATCTGTTCTGCATCTTTCCAAATTATTCAGATAACTTCATGATTATACGTTGAAGAACATTGTGTCATTCAAAATATGGCACAAAGAGTAGTTCCAAGTAGTCCAAGATCCAGAAAATTTGATGGACGTGGTAAAAATTCCCAGTCAAAGTTCAGCAACTTTCAGCACGATATCAAACTTTCACATGGTTTAACATAATCGTGATAAAGTACAACACTTTGTGGGTTTCTATCTCCGAGGGGTTTCTTTTAATGACATATTTGAATTTATCAAGGTCGGTTCTCCTCTAGGATCTAGGATTCCTTCCGGTACTAGCACCAAAACAAGAACACACGAACGGAAAAAGGTTCCTATGAAACAAATCGATATTAGGCAATTCTTTCCAATTCTAATCCATCAGGCCGACTGCAAAACTTGCATTTGGTATGTTTTCCGAAGTATTTTTACCAGATTTATTATGTTTATTCCCCATGATCTGTTCCCACGTAGTTAAAAATCATCCATTCCTTCTGCCATAATCACTTAAGTTAAGAACTGGAGTCTTTGAGAGATCAAAACATACTGGATTGATAAATTTCGTTGGAATCAGCTTAGTATTTACATATCGAGCCTGCGAAAGTATCCACGATGCTCGAAATAGTTCAGCATAGATCAGCCCCAGTCTCTAGACCACAATCTAACAAGTCCAATATGACAATTTTCTAGGCAGCCGCTTTTGGAGTCTGTATAACATTTTTTCTTCGTTGAAGATAACATCAACACCACCACTTTTCAAAGAAAACTCGTATCTTTGTCTCGTTTATCCCCTATCCGCGACGTACCTACGTCAAAAGAAGCGTCTACTGACGGTTTCAAACGTCTTACGTTGAGGTGTCTTCCGGACTTTGTTCCACTTAACTCTCGCAGAACCTCGGTGAAAGAGTTTCGCTCTAATAGTAGATGCAAGGGACTTATGCTGCCCCTCCCCTTCACTCCATGGCTTTTCCCTTTCCCTAATGAATGGTCAAAATCTTTAAAAAAGAACAAAAACGCATCCAAATAAACAGAAACAAAATGCCCTCTTCTTTTCAATCTTGGACTCAACACCCAGGAAGTTCTTTGTGATGAAATCGTATACTCTCTTTTTCTGATGCAAGCTCTAATCATTGGATTGGAAGTGACATAAGAAATTGGCCGTTTTAAATGAAATTTTCAAGAAATGTCTGAAGAAGCGCAATTATTTCTCGACCACCTTTGCAGCTATAAGATTGATGTTCCAAAGCATTCCTGAGGACTTTAAATAAAGAAATATTTCAGGATAACTGCGTTCCTGATCTAAAACAGTAATTACGCTATCGTAAATAACGAAACGACCGTTGTCTTCAATAATACCAACTTGCATATTTGAAATAAGCACATATCCTTCGATACGCTCCAGAGAGGCACATCCGATTCCAAAAAATATTTCATTTTTTCTTTCGCGAACGCGATCCGCATGCCTTTTTCAACTCTACCGAGAAGCACGTATGGTACATTCGCCGCGTAAATACTTCATTAAGCGTCTTTCCTATCTTCATTTTTTCCCTCCTGTTTCGTACCAATTAAAAGCCATCGCGCATTCTCTCTTTAGCCCGATGAATTTTCAAACTCGTCCGAGTCAGCGGAGGACTTGCATATTCTAAGAACGCCATTTCCTCGGATCCATTGTTGTCGGTGGGTTCTGCATTAACAACGAGACGACCGATTGAAGGGGAAGCTCGCGGTGCAAAACGGCGCGCCGATGGACGACTTATTAAAAGGGAAATAAAGAATCGAAGGGGGACGCGGCGAAGGTGATACAGGAAAAGAGGATATTTTAAGTGCCTACCCTGAGAGTCTGATTGAGACGGCGAGGCAGCGCGGAGATAATCAAAGCGCACAATCGGAATGATATGGAAGCGGCTCGCTTGGGGTGCAGAAAATTGAGTTATCAAGAAATGAATGCGTTGGTAGTGAGATTGACGGTATTTTGTGCTTACGTATGAGCGTAAAGCGATTAAAATAAGGATGCGAACAATTTCGAAGTTTGAAGAAACGTAAGTACGTGGGTATTAGTTTCGGAATAATAGGTAAAAGGTGTATGTTAAAGTCGAGTCTAATCCATTTAGTTGCGCAATAATGAAGATATTTCACCGCTCAAAGGAATTGATAATATGTGAACTTGCTTTGGTATTTATTGATCAGTTCGCGTCGAGAAACCAAGAAACTTTACTTAAATCAAGAAATAATGAGAATAAAGTATATATAAATAAGTATATCTTTCGAAAACCAGTTTCCATCATCCGAAAATATAACACATTTAAAGACACAGTTGTTTTTTAAGAGAATTTCTGGTATTACTGTCTTGCAAACCCCCAAGAAAAGATTATGGAAAGTAGCCTAAGGCTGTTCTGCAAAATTTTGTCAATTGCATTCCAATATACGTTATTTAATTGAGTTCTAACAGTTTCTTTCCGCGTTTTATTTCTTGAAAGCCCAATCAGCGATTGCACATTCACTAATTACGCAAATTGACACATGTTAACTTAATGTTAGTAAAAGGTTCCCTAAATGAATTTTTCCAACGGAAAAATACACAAATTAGGAGTCTACTTTGAGAACGTGGGTTTTATATGAGGAACATAAGAATGGTTTAACATTGCGGTATGTGACTTTAGACGTTTTACTCGAAACAGGAGCATAGTATTGAAAAACATCAGATCCAGAAAGCTTTACATTTGCTTCACTAACAAATTTACAACACGTACTGGAAAACCAAGAGATGATTTTGTAAGCAGAAGCACACACAATTTATAATAGCAAGAAACATATAACCGCTTCATAAGTTTCAACAATAAATAAATGAGTGAGATGGAAAGAGAATGGTCAATTTTGAGTAGTCAGCTTAAGAGGCCCAAGGGCACACATTTCGGTGTACTTAATATCCGAAAAATTCGAGATTTTAGATGTTTAGAGAGATCCTACGGGCCTCGAGAAATTCGAGAGTAGAAGAAATGTATGAAATTGGAGATTGAGTAGTTTCGGAAGATTCCAATGTTTTTAGGATGTTCGAATTCAAAAAATCCTAAAGATTTCTCCAACTGCAACAGCTGCAGACCGAAAACCAGTCTTAACACGGACAAAATCTGACATTTAGTAAGAATTAATATTATTATTATTGTTGTGACTACACATCTCCGAAGGAGTTGAGTCTCCTATGCGGGTCTCTAGATCATTACAATTTGGGAGATGGGCCCCTTCTTCTGATTACATTCTTTCACATAATTTCTTCCATAGTTTTTTATTTTTCGTTTTTTGTTTCCAATTGATATCTTTGGTCGTTCTTATATCCGGTTCGATTTCCTTTAGCCTTCCTCTCCTTCTTCTGCATCCTGGCTTTTCCTCTGTCACATCATAATTTACAGCTCCTGGACCCGCTCTCCATACACGTCCGAGCCGCCTTGCTTTTGATTGCTTAATTCTTCTCACTACATCCATTTCTAATTCTTGTGCCAATTCCTCGTTCGTCCTTCTTCTGTATTCATTCTAATTTAGTCTAGTAGAGTAATAGAATAGTTCTCATTACTTTTATCTCTACTATTCTTAGGTCCTCCACATGCTTCTTTGTCATAGACAGCGTTTCTGTGGCTTACAGCTGTGTTGATCTAATTATTGTTTTATAGATCTTCAGTTTGTTATTTTTACTTAATGCCTTTCTTTTAATGGCTTTTTGCTGTGCTTATCTTCTCTCTGATTTCTGCTTCACGTAAGAATTAATATAATATTCTACAATTTGAAATGTTTGAAATTCGAAAGATTCAAAAAATTCGAAAGATACAAATTTGGAGAATTAGGAGTTATGTATGCTTCTGAGGTATTAGAATTAGCAAAATCTACGAGTCCTTCCGATACTAGCAAATACAATTAAGTGGTTGTTATATCTGGTGAATACACGAGGGAGTGAGAATAGGCAAAGAGTTCACTATCTACCGTCATCCCTAAATTAAACAAAAATAAGATATTTATTTAAAAATAAGAACGACATTCTAAAATTTCAAAAGTTTGAGATTTGTAGGATTTGAGAAGTATATGTTGTTTAATATATGTAAGAGACTCCAGAGATCTAAGGTGCTTATGACTTTAAGCTGAGGGATTTAAGGTTAGAGAACTTGGAGAAGTTTCAGAGATTCGAGAAACTCGAAATTTTTGATACTCGATGGATATTTCTATGCCAGCTTTCGAGAAGGTTCAGGGCTCCTTCAGCTACCAATAGAACAACAAGTAATGAGTGGAAAAGGCTGGGGAACAAGCAAAGGACTGAAGTTGGAAGAAAAAATACATCGTGAGTTTTCCAAGCTACAAAAGAAGGCGAAGACTACGGGCAGTAAAAGCTACAAAATCAGCTCTTGATTGAACACTAAAGCAAAATTCTAGAATTCAGGAAACTTGGGATTTGTAGGATCAGACATAGTGTAGATTTGAAGGATTTGAAAAATTAAAGCGATTCATGTTTAGAAAGATGTCATATTTGAGAAATATCAGATTTGGAATACAAGATAAGTTGAGACCCAAGAATTTGGAGATTCTATAAATTAGAATTTTGGGAAATCTCAAGAATCTGATATCCAAGAATTTAGAGGGACTTGAAATAGGTCTAGAATTTCCGTATTTGAATTCGCGAAATTGTTGGACACCAACAGCCATTAATACACACAAAGTGCAACTTGTTGTTAAATAAAAGATTGAGGGTAGAAGAAGGAGGAGGATTTGTAGGATTCGAGATGGTGTGGATTTTAAGGATTTGAAAAATGAAAGTAATTCATGATTAGAAAGATATGATTCGATTCGAGAAATATCAGATTTGGAAAACAAGAGAAGTTGAGGTCCAGGAATTAGAATTTTGGGGAATCTCAAGAATTCGATATCCAAGAATTTAGAACGACTTGAAATAGGTCGAGAATTATCATGTTTTAGTTCGAGAAATTGTTGGTCACCAACAGCCACTAATACATCACAAAGTGCAACTTGTTAGGTTTAGAGGGCAAATAAAAGACTGAGGACGGAAAAAGGAGGTCATACCACGATTCACACGGAAGCAAAACCAGACTTTACTAAAAATAAAAAAAAGGAACTAAATTGGGAAGGTTCGAGTGATTTGAAACTTGAGAAATTCAAGATTTGATTTTAGACTATATATGAAATTTTGTTAAATTCGAAAAGCAACGATTCTTGCATTCTAGAATATTTATGACTCCCTTATTTCAACAGGGCGACAATGAGAAATAGCTGATAACTATATTTTGGAAAGAATGGCCAATTGGGAATGCAAACAGGCACACACTACGGCAATCAGTGCTAAAATGAACAAGACCAGATATTTATCAGAAATAATGAAATAAAATATGGGAAATTCAAGGTGTGGCGCTAGAACTCTTAATTCGAAAATAATCTATCGCAGATGACCGTACAAAATGCCCTTATCTTATAAAGCACCTTTTCGTGGAACTGGCAAGGTAGCTGCGCAATGGTTTACCAAGCAAGCCACTGCACAATTACTAATAATGGAACTTATAAGGTCATTTTGGTGGGACATCTTTTCTTTTCGAATTCTAATCAGTCTTAACCGGTTAATTACCAAAAATTTAATCGTTAGAATTTTTTACGAAAATTTCAGGAACGTCTTATAATACCATTTTTAGCATTTCCTGAGAAAAAAATTTCGTCGAGAATTTTTATATGAAAAAAAAATAAACGTTACCCAACTAAAAGCTTTTGTATCTATCCTTTTTGTGTCTATAAAAATAATGTAGATTACTTATTTTCTTACAATTTGTACTTATGGAAAATTTTTCCAAAAACTACTATCAGAACCAGCGTGTGGTGAAACACAGGCGTTATTTGCACCCCACCATCGCACGTATATTTAACAGAGGGGCAGGTAAATGGCCTTAGGTTCATTTTTGGAGATTTGACAACACACTGCAACACATATATAATAATTCTGACTTTTTTGTATATGTTATATAATGAATTTAAAAGAGCCTCTTTTTGGACACTTTTTAAACGCCCCTTTTTAAAAAGGGGCGAGGCTTCAGAAAGTTTTCCAAAATATATTTTTATTGGCAAGAGACCAAATGTTAATATAAGCGCCCCAAACATCTAATTATCTATATTTATCTGTGTTTTATATTTACTCACCGTTGATGTATGATAAACGTGTGTTCAAACACACGCCGGTAAGAAACTGGTTAAGATGGACTAAATCGAGAATTTGAGAGATTTTAGATTTTTAATGCTCGCAAAATACGTAAATAAGTTCAACCGATTCTAGGCATTCGGAAACTATTTAGTAATTTAGTAAGTATGAAATGGTTAGAAATCGGGAGAACCAAAACTGGAATATTTAGGGTACTTAAGCGAATCGAAACTCAAAATACAGCAGACGAAGAGGTTCAAGAGAAAATTAATAATTCCTCCATTTATGAATACAAGACATAAGCCATCGATCTGTCCCCAAAACAAATGACTAAGCTACTTTAAAAGGATACCCAGGATCTGAAATTCTACAAATTTAAACATTTGAGGGATTCTAGACTATAATTTCGTTGAATTTGAATAGGGCTTTTCTATTCGAAATTGGAATTCACGAAAATTTAGCACTCATTCCACCTATCGCATTGGGAGCAACCGTTTCTGAAAGAAGTAAAACTAAGTATCTGAAAAATCAACAACTAACTAATTTGGATGCAGTTTGTGTAATAAAACTAGGTACTTAAGAAAAAGTTGTTCCAATATAGTTTATTCGATTATCTGTAGATGTTTTTGATCTTAATGCTAACATTGATGTTGCTCTAGATTTATTAAAATTCTCCTTTCCTTCGAAACAAAATCAAAGTAAAAGAAATGATTCGGTAGTAGAACGCCTTGTTAGGGTATGTAAAGGTTAAACAAGCCATGTCTACCTGAATGCCTTTTAAGTGAATAAACGACTCTCTGCAAAGGAAGTACTTTTACAACTTCACGGAATTCCTGTAATTGGTTTTTTAATTTCCACAATAATAAAAACGTTAATGCTCCCAACATCGGTCTATCTATACGAGAAAATCGACCGCTGATAAGGCGTCCGGAATTAAACAGATTAAGAAAGAATTTTTACACACCTTAATTGATCCATAAAACTGTTTTCTGGAATTCTTCATATCGGATGACCGTGGGTCGTCAAAAATCTGCATGCTGGTTTTAAGCCTGGAAGGGTGTGCTTGTCATTTAGTCGTACACTTTTATTTCGTATACATATACATACATACGTACGTATAACTTTTTATATTCTTACACTGACATATTTGAACGTTACACGTTGTTTTGCCTTCTGATATAACATTATCTGGTGTACGTAGACAGTTATGATACAGCTATGCGGTGCTGTCGATTAGATTTATAACCGTATTCTAATACAGCGTTATTTCGTAAGCCTTTAAGTTGTGTCGGGTTCTAAAACAATGGCAATATGCACGGAACTCACGTACCAGCACTTAGATTATCTTTACCATTCTTTTGTTTCGTTGCCTTTTTTTTGTTTTTATTTTATTTCCTTTTTGTTCTATTGTTTCAAGGGTTTCGAAATAAAACGTATCTTACGAATTTTGGAATGGTGTAATTATGATAAATTTATGTATTTTTATCGAATACTGGGAGCTATAACAGGATAGTGCTGGTAATATTTACGTTAATATTTTGAAAGAAATGTTAGGAATGCTTTAAAGGTACCAAAGTGGTGTTTCAATAAGTATGTGTAGATATCTATAATGGACTCGAGGATATACCTCATAACTATACCCTATAACTTCTGGAGGAACCAAGTTCTGATACCTACTAAGAAAGTTAAGAAGAAGAAGTAAAGATGGAATTTGCGAATATTTAAATTGTCAATTTTGAAACAGATTCATAATTCGAAAAGTCGAATCTTTAAACCTTTTCCTGTTCGGGCTCTTCAATGCTAAGCAACCAACGAGTAACTAGGTGACTGTGGTTTTGCTAAATAGATGAAACAAATTTCGCTAGAACTTCATGTTCCTACAACTTAGCTGTCATTTCCAGTGGAAAAACAAGAGGAATTAAATGTCGTACAACACTCGCCAATAACACCGAACAAATAAACACCGCACAATGTTAGATGAGCTGGTATCCTGTGCGATATTTAATTCCTTTAGTATTTCCACTAAACATAACGCCTTAGTTTTCAAAATAGGTACATATTCATTTTTTTACAATAAAAGTGTGCTAAACAGGAATTTTCATTTCACCTATTGACAAACAAGCTCTGAAGCGCTTTCTTTAAAAAAAAATTATTTTGATTTGTCATCAATTTTATTACGTCTTCCTAATATTGTGGAGAAAATTTAAAATTTACAAGTGCAATGTTTATCAGAGGCGACAGCTTTGCGAGATTCTAGATCTAGAAGCCTCGATATCTGACTGGTTCTGGGAATCGGATTTGTGTGGAATTTGTCAGGGGACATAGACGACTTAGACTGCAGAAAACGTTATTAAAAATAATAATCGGAAGAACAAACGAATCAAAAGATCCGTTTCTGAAAATATGATTTTGGAATGACAGGTGAACTGACAAACCAATCGTAATTTGAAATTACCCTTGCTAGGTGAATGAAAACCAACTCATAGTACACACATAGGACTATGTAATTTCCAATTATTCCAAGTTGGAGGACTTTCATGAAGTTCAAGATACAGCAAGAAATGTTGGATTCGAGTAATGTAAAATTTGAAACTGGAGATTCGAGAAATATGGAATTTCAAAAGAAAATTTTGAGAAATAAAGAAAATTGACCTCATCATATTCGAAAGATTAAAAAGCTTTTAGGAGTTCCATACTCGAACGATAAATGATTCCGCAACATTTAAGAACCTCGAGAGATTTAAGAACTTTCGAGGACTTTGATTAAGGAAAACTCGGGATCCAACTTCCAAATTAGTGACAGGTCCGAGCAATTCAACCATTACGAGAGCTTTAAAAAGTTCTAGAGATTTTGAAGATTTGAGACTAGAAAAATTTAAGAACCTTCTAGAAATCCATCTGACCTCCTCTACTTCTTACATTTATCGGCACGTTATTTATCAAAATATTTATTTCGAGGTATTCAAATTGGTGAATTGAGATCTGAAAGATTCAAGACGAATAAAGCAATTTAAAACGTTCGATTCCTAACAGAAATTCAACGTTTGGCGTTTGAGGTGATACAAAAGATTTCAGGTCCAAAAGTTCGAGATTCAAAACCGTTGGAGAAATTCCTGCATCTCGAGAACCTTCTAGTACTCAAAATCCGGGGAATTTTTAATATATTCCGTAAATAGCTTTCAAACACAGATTCGAGATTCAAACGAGTAGAGAGTCGACAAGTTTGAAAAATTTAAGGGATCCAAAAAATTAAGCAAGTTCAGAAACGATGCGAGATATTCGTGATTTTTTTAAAGAATTGAGGTCAAGATTTAAGAAATGTTGGGATCTCAGATATTCGAGGAGTTACAGAGGTTTAACAGGTTCCACATTTTGAATGTACAAGCTGGAAGTGGTGAAAGCTGAAATGTATTTCAGATATTTGTACGATTCGAGAACCAAATTCAAATCTAAGCAAATTAGAACTCACATGAATCGGCAGATTCGCGATGATTTAATTTCAAGGGATTGGAAGATTCAAAGACATCGAAGTTCAGAAAATTAGGAATTGGGAAAACTTGAAGGACTCAACATGTGAGCTTTGTGATAAGGAAAGTTGGAAAAAATCAATAGCCTTACAAAATTACCTCCAGCTTCTAATCATTACCCTTACTGATACTTTATTTAGTTGCTGCAATACGTACTTGGAGGCGTTCTAGTCGGTGTGAAGGAGGAAGAACCGCCTCATTTGGGCACAAATGTAGATCGAACGTTCAAAAAACTTGAGATTCAGGCGCTGCAGACTTAGGAATTTCACAATTTCGGGGTATTGGCAAGTCAAAGCTGTAGAAACTTAAAAATTGAGATATTCCAAATTTGAATTTTTTTGAAATTCGGAAAATTTGATAGAACACAAAGATTCAAGGAAGCTCAAGTTTTAGGAATTTAGGTGATGCAAGATTGGAGACATTTAAGAAGTTTCATAGCCCCGGATTTTTCTAGAATTTGTACTTCGAAGATAGTAAGATTTGTTCTGCACATCTTATCGTCAAGTTATTCGGGTTGCAAAGATTTGAAAGTCAAGAAAAACAGAATCAAGAAATTTAGGAGTCGAGAGATTAAATAATAAAGAAACTCGAGAGATTGGAGATAATAAAAATTATAAGCAATTCGGGACATGATACTGACTCAAGAGTTTGGAGAACCTTTACAAATTAAAACTCGAAAAAGTCAAAGATTTATCCTGTAAATAGTTCTTATCGACAGACTTATAGGGCTTCGATCCCAAATTTGAATTTCGGAAAATTTGATAGATTACAAAGATTCAAGAAACATCAGATTTGGGAGGCATTTAAAAATACAAGAGATTCAATAGCTCCGTAATTTCTTTAAAATTTATAGTTTGGAGAATTTAAAACTTGTTCTGCAAATAGTTTTTATGGCCAAGAAATTTGAGTAAAGGGAATTTGAGAGCCGAGAATTCGATAATCAAGAAATTTGGAAGTCGAGAGCTTCAATAATCAAGAAACTCAAGAGATTAGAAATTCTGCAAATTTCAAGCAAATCGGGGCATCACAATGACTCAAGATTGAAGATGCTCGAGAAATTCCGGAGGTTGAAGAACCTTTACAAATAAAATATCGAGAAAAATCGAAGTTTCATCCTACAAATAGTTCTTATCGACAGACTCAAAAGCTTCGATTCCAAATTTGAATTTCGGAAAATTTTATAGATTACAAAGGTTGAAGAAACATCAGATTTTAGGGGTTTTGTTGACGCACGATTGGAGGCATTTAAGAAGTTCGAAAGATTTGATAGCTCCGGATTTGTCTAGAAATTGTACTCTGGAAAATAGAAGATTTGCTCTGCAAATCTTTGACGATAAGATTTCGAGTTCAAGACAGTGAGAGTCAAGAGATTGAATAATCAAAAGATGTTGAATAATTGAGAAACTCAAGAGATTTGAGATTCTGCAAATTTTTAGCAATTCGGGACATCACGATCACGCAAGATTAAAGATGCTTCAAAGATTCATCCTGTAAATAGTTCTTATAGACAGATTCAAGAGCTTCGCATTTGTGAGGATTCAAAAGATCCGTAAGATCCAATTAATTGGTAGATCCGCTATTCCAGCAATACAGCAGAACCTGAGTAGTTTGACTCATTGGTGCTTTACCAACAAGCTAAGAATTAATGTTGTTAAATGTTACTCCATTTCATTTACTCGAAAACAAAATACAACTCCTACCTCCTATAAAATTGGTAATGAGCTCATTTGAAAATCTGACATTTTTAATGATCTTGGAGTGCTTTTTGATAGTGAGCTTAGGTTTTCTTTTCATATCGAAAAGCTTTGTTCGTCCACATCTAGAAAGCTTGGGTTTGTCACGCGTACTTCTAGGCATTTCACTAATCCTGACGTACTTAAGTCTCTATTCTTTGCTTTTATTGTCAGCAGCTTGGAGTACAGTTCTCCTGTATGGTCACCTTACTTCATTTCCCACCAGCTTTCCTTTGAACGTTTGCAAAGAAAATTTCTCAAATATATGTCCTATAAAGTTGACCGTATATACCCTCCAAGAAGCATTGATTACGATTCTTTGCGTTGTCAGGCACACCGTACAATCCCTTGCTGCGCGCCGTGATATTCATGGGGCTCGCTTTGTTTGGAAATTACTTCATGGGACAATTGGCTGTTCGCCCTTGCTATCTCCACTACAATTTTATGTCCCACGTCAGTCTTCCAGATTTGTCAATTCCCTCATGTGCCCAACGCCCAGAACAAATATTGTACTCAATTCTCCTCTTCATCGTATGAGTCGATCTGCTGATAGAATTTATGAGGACTTGTTTATTTAATTTTTTATATTCTGTTAATTCATATTTATCAGTATAAAAGTTTAATTTTGAGAATGTTTAGAATTAATTTTGAGTTGTTTTGTTTCAATATTCTGTTATTTGTATACACATACATTTATTTTTATGTTGTGTATATGTATGTATGTGCATTATTTTCTTTACTTTATTTTGTTAACTTACCTGTAAACGGTTCCTGTTGGATAAATAAACGTTATTATTATTATTATTGTTATACAGAATTTAAGGTTTTGCAAAGCTATCTATCAAGTTACATAGTTTCTAGCTAGATTCTGGAATATGAATACATTCTAGAAGTTTCAGATTCGGTTGATGAAACACACATGATTCTTTAAGCTGTTAGTTATCTTTAGTAACAACTTAGTTGTCCAAATACGTATTTCTCCCTATACGAATTGGTGTGGAGGAAAAGTAAGTACGGTTTTATTTAAGTGCAAATGTCCAACATCTATTGGTTTTACTACTCTCGTTCCTGCTGTTTGTTTCGAAATGTATAAAAATGGAATGACAAAATGAAAGTCAGATAGAATTCGAATAACATGCAATTCGAATTAAAATTATATGTTTTTTTTCATACACATTTCATTCATACTTTTAAATTTAAGTATGCACAATATTGCTTAATTTATATCAATCGGGACGTCCATTCGCCATGTAATCCTACTATAACTCTATTCATCTCCTCGTAAATTAAAAAGGCAAGTAAATTTAAATTAGGATAAACCTTCGCGCTACGCGTCATATATTTTACGTTTTACTTCGTTAACTCTTTAAATTCTTTTCAATAAAATTTATATATTTATTATGCATCTGACCGTCGTGTTCGTGTAAAATCTAAACCTCGCGAGGATATTACGGAATCGCCTAATACATACGCAGACGGCTAAATATGTGCGTATGCCGCAACAGGATAGGCCGTACGGTGTTACAAAACTTCCAAAATATGTACGGAAAATTAATCACGTCGCCGATAGAACGTAAGGAAAGGAAAGAGAAAGGAAAACATTGGCGGACGGTAATAACATAAACTAGAGGAATGACAATAACACCGGATTAACATAAAATACAATTTAAAAAGGCATAAATATCGAAGAAACAGAGTGAGGAAATATTTTAAATGGATTCCCTTTATCGTTCGAAATCTATGGTGTTGCTAGTTTCTCAGTGTTAAGTACAATCAACAGGGCACAGGGTGAAATAATATGTAGTAGAATATGAAGCGATCTGAAATGTAGATGATGTAAATTCAAATATGAGGTACGTCCAGAAAGTAAGTAAGTAATAAAATTTGATTTGGTAATAAAATTAAATTGTGTACAGATACAGAAAAATTATTTATTGCACAAAATTCTACAACTCTTAAACTACTTTTTTACATAACTGCCGAAATTTTGCAGGCATTTGTCATAGCGTGGCACAAGTTTTTGTATACCTTCTTCATAGAAGTTTGCCGCCTGTGTCTTCAACCAGTTGGAAATATTTTCTTTCAGCTCTTCGTCATTGTTGAAGTGTTGACCGCCAAGGAAAGACTTGAGATGTAAGAACAGATGAAAGTCGCTGGGAGCGAGGTCAGGGCTGTACGGAGTATGGTCAAACACGTCCCAGCCAAATCCCTGTAGGAGATTTTTCGTCACATTTGCAGTGTGTGGTCGTGCGTTGTCGTGAAGAAAACAACACCTTTTGACAGCAATCCTCGGCGCTTATTCTGTATTGCGCGGCGCAATTTCCTAAGTGTCTCGCAATAAACATCTGCTTTGATTGTTTGACCACGCGGTAAGAAATCAATGAGTAAGATGCCTTTCCAGTCCCAGAACACTATGCACATCATTTGTCGATCTTTGGTACCCAACGTGAGCAAAGTTTACGAAATTTCAGTTTTTCGCTAATAATTTCATGAATTAGTGATCGTGAGATCTGGGGAAATTCCATAGCGAGACCACTAATTGTAAAATTGTGGTTTTCCTGAATCTTGTCATCAATCGCGTGAACCAGTTCTTCTGTAACTAAAGATGGACGCCCACTTCATTCTTCATCGTGCACTTCACTACGTCCTTCATTGAACTGTCGGAACCATCTTCTCACCATTGAATCACTCATCGTATTTTTGTCCGTATACTTCGCAAATTTGCCGATAAATTTCAATTGATTTCACTTTCCTAGCATTCAGAAAACGAATCACAGATCTGATTTCACAAGCGGCGGGATTTTCAATCAACACCGACATTGTAAACAAGCACAACAAAGCGTCTGTGGCTGACAGCGATCTCAAAATGGCGCTCCTTGATACAGAGCGCCTACCGCGCATGTGCGGAACTGCGATCGCAGCGCTGCAGCGGAGTTAAATTGAAACGGAACTTACTTTCTGGAAGTACCTCGTAATTCAGCAAGCTCTAAATTCCAGTAGTCCAAGACGCAAAACTTCTGAAAAATTTGAGGGATTTGAAAGGTTTTTAGATTTAGAAAGAACTAGAATTCACTCCGTAAATTGGAGGACATTTCCAAAAGATCCAAAACCGGGAAGCACCCAAAGAAACACTGTAATTGCAGCATCTTCCAAATGTTTTGAAAACGTCGAAGTTTCAAATTAGATTTTAAAGATTTCATGCCTTTGTAAACAAAATCATCGAAAAAGATGCAAAGGAAAAGATACAATTTAGTGTTCCTTAGTTGAATATCGTTCAGAAACGGAAGATTATTGTCAATTTTGTGGTATTACAAAGCAACTGTCCAATTTCAGATTCTACCACGCAACAAAATGATTGATGTGGACGTGTACATTCAACACATAACCAAATTGAACAATAGAATTCAAAGAATACATGTAAGTAGAGTATAATGTAGTATGATAATAGTAGTATGAATTTTTAGTTAATATTATAGAAAGCAAAAATTATTACAAATAATAGTTTATAAAATTTTAGTATTATATTAACAAAATAATGAACAATACAATCAAAATATATTACCTAAATGTGTATAAGTGTAATTTTCACTTCTAATTCTTAACTTCTCCCTCCCTCTTGAATTCTTTCTTCACTTCTTTTCTTTGGTCTTTTCCTTTTATTGTACTTCTTTTTCCTTTGGTCTGTTCGTCGTTTGTAAACAACAACTTCGTTTTTGATGTGGTCTGCTTCTTTTCAAACCTGGTATTTTATATAACTTTATCTAACTTTTTCCGTCGACCATCCCATACCGTCGCTTATCAATCAACAAACTTCATTTTTTCGGCACGTCGTTATAGCAATTTGGAATTCTAGATTTTTAATGTTTCAAGTGTATGTGTGTGGTATGTTTACGACGCTTTTCTATTTCTTAAAGAATGCTTTCTATAAAATTTACATCTTTTTATTGATAATTTTACTAATGGAGTATTACCATACTACAATAACTATCAATTGAACGAACTTATTGACTCTCTAAAAGTTACTCATTGAAACTAGTATTGAGTTAGTATTACCAATGAAACACAAGAAAAGCCGCCAGAGTTAGGAACTCGTAAAACTACTTTACTTTGTCATTGGAAATGCTGAACTACACTTTTGGTCACGTTTATTGAAGCTTAGTTGGGACATTCAACCACATTCTAGATGTAGTTTTGACCTTGTGCCATCAAACTGTGACGAATTCCATTCTTTTGTAACCTTAGTTAGTTGAGTAAATTTAGTTTCGGAATATTCAGGCTTTACACAGCGCATTAGATTAGCCATCATAAAGCGACTCATGAACCCCAGAGAACTATTTTCCTTATTCATAGATTCCCGATACATGCCCCCTAAATATAGTAACATGCTGTTAACTAACGCGTCAGAGCACCATACCAAATGCACAGTAGCTTCGTCTGCTTCGCTAAAACATCTAGACTCAGACTCATTACTGAGACAGATCTAATCAGATGATCGTTGACCATCCAATATTCAGTAGACACCAGTTATCATTGTGAGGTGCGTTGAATTTCCTTCAATTTTAGACAATTCATCGCCTCATTGCAGCCCAATAGCATTTCGTGAAAGGTCCTAGATTGCTTGAGCCTTGTGCTTTGTTGACGTTGGAAATGGATTTGGTCTTCAGGTCAACCCCGTATCCCGACCTTTACAATGGATTTGATAATTCCGAGCATCGATTCAGGCGTGATGACGGCGGTGCGGTTATCCTCCAGAGCTAACTCATTTGCTCTTTCATTGCATTCAATGCCTCAATGGTCTAGTACTCTAAGTAGGTAAGGTCTATCACACTCATAAAGTCTTTCTACCATTCGCTCAAACTCCAGCATTAGAGTCAAGTCAATCCTGGTCAATTCCAGAACCCGAAGGGCCGCCTGACTGGCAGTATATATCTGCATATGTTTACTCAAGTTATCCGGTTGAGGTTCCCCTAAGAATAGGTCATAATAGCAACCATCTCGTCTTGGTAAACTGAAGAGTAAGGAGGAAGCGTTTTTTCCTTGGTTGGTCCTCATAAATTCCCTCTCCCAACAGAGACTCATTTGTACAGATCGGTCTTTATAAACTCTGTGGAATACTATAAATTTCAATAAAGAATAATGATATCAAAAGACATTTACTCGGCATTTTCCCAATTAAACCCAACGGTTTTTTGAAAGTAGAATTATGCTCTGTGTTAAATAGCCAGAGGTTACAAAACTAGCAATACATTATTGAATAGAGTTGGAATTTGACTCTACTTCAATTACATAAATAAATGAAAATACATAAGTCACGACATTAATCAAAAACAAGTCCCAAGACGTTTGCCGTGCAATATTTGGTATACTACTTGACTGCTACAGATATATTTATGGGCCGCTGATTTTGCAATTATGTAAGACCGGACTAAATCACAAAGACCTAAGATTTCCCTTTTATTTAGAAAGGGTGTGGTAACCTCCAGCAGTTGCTCAACGACTGCAAGGTGTATTCTTTTTTCTGCAGAATCTAAATTTACACTTTATTGACGCGTCTATTGACACTAGAAGGCGATTTGCGTAATGGACGTCGGTGCCTACTCAAAGATTATAGGCGAAACATTTGGGCGTGAGCACGATTTCAGCCAGCTGGGTACCAGGCTGCTGGTAACGAAACAGAAAGTCGACAGATCCCACATATCCTGCCTACGGCAGGAGATTTTAGCACGTTACAGCGACGCGTTTTGGCAACAGATTATAACTATTGTTCAAAACATGGATACCTTCCTTCAATCTTGAGACCAATCGAAAAAATGACACAAATCAGAAGAAGGGGACTCCGCTTAAAGCCCGTGTAGTTCCATCGGTTGTAAAAGTAATGCTTACTGTATTCTGGGATTGCCAGTGGATTATTTTTATGGATTATCTACTAAAGGGTACTACAAGTGATGCAGAATTTTATTCTTATCTTATCCATTGCAAGAAGCGACCTGGAAAGTTGGAGAAGCATCCATTATTGCAGCAGGACAATGCAACACCCCACGAAGAAATAAAGGATGTTTTAAACGAATTGCGTTGGGAAGTGCTTCCACATCCACCTTGTTCACCAGATCTGGTTCCTAGCGATTTTCATCCGTTCCCAAATTTGAAAGAACCACTAAGGTGTATTTGATTTGAGATCTTAAACGAGGTCAGATTCAGATAAGGTTCAATGAAGACTATTTCAAAAAAATGGTTTGGCGTTGGGATAAGTGTATTTAATAAAATGGAGATTGTATTGAAGAAACTTGGGATTCTGATGAAAATTGCCGAAATAGGAAATTATAGCCAAATTCCTAGAGCTTTGGAAACATTCTTTGTATATTGTGACGGATAGGTTTCTAAGCAAAAATTTTGCCAATATTACCATAAACCGGAGGATGAGGAAGGAAAGAATATTTGATGCACCTACATATAAACGTCGCATTCTTCACAGTATATACTCATAAAATGCAAATAAATCAGCAATATATCCATGTTTTATGTAAATCAGAGAAGTATCTGATTGTGAGTGGCATACATAACTTATTATAGCCGCTGGATTTTCGTGCAACAATTCCTGCCAGTGTCACCCGAAATTCCTACTTAAACAGGATGATGTTTCATTTCGCCATAAACACCCCCATTCGTTCCTTTATACACCCATAAAGTAGTAGTAAATCAGTTATATTTCTCAAAAAAGGTACAAAGGCGATGGTTTATATTTCATGTTATCCGTCAAAGCATTCCAGCGGCACGGCACGTACTGTATACTGTGACAAATACTACACAAATACATCATCCAATATAACCCCAAAATCCTTATTGAAGGATAGTACATTTTATTTGGTCATAAAAATCACATTCGTCCCATTTCACATCCACAAAATGGAAATAAATCAGCAATATCATCGAAAGAAAGTGCAACACCGACCGACCGTTCATGTTTTATGTAAATCGCGACGTATCCGAGCGAACGAGGTCAAATTTCATTCTCAATTTGGGAACCAGAAAGCGAAACAGATGTCAATATGGGCAGAGTGAGGGCGAAGATTTGTAGCCGGACAATAAAAATGCAATTTCGAAGGAGTACGACATCTGCTCCTACGAGTTCGTACATGTAAAAAAGGAACAGACGAAAGGGAGCTTAATCTATGTCGGACGGACACCAAATCAGGTAGAAAAGACAAACACCGGGGTAAGATTTGAGTCACAGATTTTAAAGTATTTAGTAATTTGTTTATTGCATTCGTCGGGACTACTTCAATTTCTTCCATAAACAGAGAATTTCGTCTATGGCCCTCTTAAATATTTGAGGAGTATCGAATACGTTAGGAAAACAAGCTGAACCGCCCCGATCCGTATCCGTGTACACATGGAAACCCTTGTAAAATATTATTTGACTTTGGTTTTTAGCAGTTATTTCTGGCAGAGAATAAACAAAACGCCCGACTTGGCGATATTTTGGATTTTAAGTTTACAATGTCGCAGAAACGCGGTAATAAATAGCACGACATGAGAGGAAAAGTCACCCCGATCGTGCCTTTATTATTTATAAACAAAGGACGTATTTATGCGCACGTATTTCTGCCGTACGCACGTTCTACTCGAGCACGGTATTTAAACGGTAAACATGTTTTGTTTTTATAAAACCCACTAAAAGCTTTTCGAAATAAAACATTATTTATCAGCGTAAGGTACTTACGAAGGTACAGACAAAGATAACACGTCAAATACCAGGTCCGGCGTAATCTTTATTGAAATAAATGTTGATGAAGTTAATATTTGCACCGGACGTACTCGACTTTTGGCGTTATTGAAGTGGGCAGATATACAAATAGAGTTATTGGCAATTGTTGCCGAAAATATTTGATCGTATTGTATTACATTGCTGACCACCTTATATATAATATCACTACTTTATTTGCGTGTAAATTTCATTTCAGATATACAAATGGAAGGTAACGTGTAGTAATTTAGCGAAAATTGAAACACGGGGGCCCCCAATGTAGGTTCTCCAACAACCACAAAGAATTAATACGAAACATTTGCAACTTTGTTGCAGAATTCACTATATGGACCTCAAGAGTCGTTACTTCGGCAAGTATGACTATATTTCTCTTGTAAGTCTATAATAAAAAACGCTCTCCTCACGTTTAAATAATTATTATAACTGTAAACCGGTTAGTTGCCTCTAATAACAATTTTTTTAAACCGTTTTCTGTAAAAATCGTAAAATGTAATAAGTACATGTACACAGCATTTATCTTTGATAAATATAAATGGTTTCAAATCGAAAAACTTTTAAGTAACTATCCATTCTTGAAACCTAAACTAATTCATTGCAGATTTCATTGCTGAATGGTTTTGGTTGAAGTTCCTCGTGCCGTTTCGTATTTAAAAGTTCAACAAAAAGGTTGCTTAACAGCAGCAATAGAGGCCATACTGATCTTCTATCCGTCCCATTTGGCAGTTAAGCTGCTAGCAACAACTACCCTTACTAGGAAATTGTAGTGAGGCAGGACAATGACTGAATTTCAATCGGGGTGAGTTAGTATCCCATACGTTTGAGTCCAACCTCCTTACCGTGCTTAGGGACCGAGTAGCTCCAAAGCACAACTTCGAGAATAAATCCTCCATGCAGTTGAATGCAAAAAGGAACTGACGCAATAATTCCATTGAGAAATCCTTCAGAATATAGATAAAGTGGAACACAGATGGGTTTACCACTGTTAAACTTCATCACATCGAGGAAACTGACCCAATAGAACAGACCAGATAGGGAGGCACAATAAGTCATTAAGTTTCAGTGCAATGGCTAGGGCCTCACTCCTAAAAAGACAAAATAATCCGTGGAAGTAACTGGGGCAAAATTATATCGACCAGATGCTCTCAAGCCAATGACAAATTACCCCAAGTAATTCCAAGTGGAAGTTTACATTATAGGAATGCATATCGACATCAATCTCACAAGAAACTGCGAGACCAGGAGATTTTCATTGTTACTAACAAGCAAACAGAAGAAAATTTACGGATCATCAATTCAATGTTTATTTAGAAAGGACCAGAGGAAGATCTGGATTCGTATGATGCAAGCCTGTTTGAAGGCTAAGCTACCATTTACTTAGTGATATGCTAAGGGACAAAGGAGAACGAAACAGGAACAAATCATGGGCAAACCTCACCGAGCTAAAAGGGACTAAACGTCTTCGGAGGAGACCCAGAACACTTATCGATCTCAATAAAAGTCAACTAACAATCCTAGTATGGGTCCTCGTCGGGTATTGTATACCGAATGGACACCTACACAGAATAGGGAATTGCTTGCACATTTTGGAAGGAGGTACCTGTTCTTTTGTATTGTACCACTTAAGTGTCCACCAATTTTTTTTTATTTCTGCGAGTATCCAAGCTTGCAAAAGAGTACAACTTGGCCCAATCTGTACTGGTGCCTATCAGTATTGCATATTTTGCTTTAGCGGTTTCTACCTCCAAATTCTCCGCAGTAATATATTTGCAAGCAATCTTCTCATATGCCTGTACTAACGTAAAAGCTTTCCTATATGGTGTCTTATAATTGTTCAATGACTGACCAATTATGCGGACCAGATAGTTTAATAAATTGAAAATTGGAAATAACTCTTACCACAATTTTATACAATTTAACAGCATAATAGGTCTTGAAAGCTCCGGGTTTGTTAGGAGCCACCAAGCTGTATACATGCTTATACAGTGCCGTTGCTGACCTCGTCGGTGGCATTTCCTTACCTTTTCGCAGCATATTGGAAGTAACAGACCAATTTTAGAATCCTAAACTGTTACATTCTGCCGTGAGCGGGTTTCGATCCCCGAACCTATTGAAACGGAAATCAATCGCTCTATACAAAGGCCGAATTGGTCCATAAGCTTCATTGTTTTCGATGTTGCGACCTCCAATTCTAACCGTGGAAGACTTGTAAGAGGACATCTATGGAATCCAGTCGGTGCTAAACGTCCTCGAGAGCGGGAGGTTTTCTACGGTCCTCCTCTGCATAGACCAGACAATGAGCCGACTTCTAGTATAGGAGGCCGATCTGCCCCGCAACAGGTCCTGTATTCGCTGGACGATGGTCTTCACCTGGGAGTTCTCCAAACTCTGCATCCTCTTCATAGTGGTTTTTACCAGATTTAATAGGACGTCTTTCAGATTGAGGACGCAGAGATCCTCATGAACTGGATGTTTCGGACAAACCATGAGGCTGAGGCGATTATACGAAGCATCTTATTCTGTATAGCTCTTTGCTGCCTTTCGACCAGGTCACCGCTCCACATATCAGCATTGGTCTTAAGTACACTTTATAAATCAGGGTCTGCATTCGAAGATCTAGTGTAGATCTACTGGATAGGAGCGGCAACGGGCTTCACCGCGTGTTATGGTATCTCTCGAGGATCATCTGAATATGTGGTATGAATGTCAGTTTCTAGTCCAGAACCACCCCCAAGAACTTAACTGTGGGATTCCGTGGAAGGCGGGGACCATCAACGAAGTTGTAATTGCTGGGTGTGTGCAGGCGTACCGTTGGCGTTTATCGACCGTCACGGAGAATTAACGTCTCGCTGTGTCAAACCTTGCTATCCTGGCCAACTTGCTGTTACATCCGTCACGATACGTTTAAAGCATGAATCCGTCATGCCAGAAGGAGTCGAATGCATTGGTCAGGTCCAAGAGTACGGCCGCTGTTGTTTTCCGTCTCTCCAGGACTTCCTTAGCAGTTTCCTTTAGGTAGAACAGCTGAAAATAATCCGACAGGCTGGGCCTGAAGCGGTACTGCTTATCCTGCTGGAGTTGGGGTTCGAGGAGCTTATCTCTCAGACGGTTGCGGATGACAGCTACTGCCATTTGTGATAGCGTGGAAAGCAGTCGAGTGAGATGGCAAAAGTCTCTCCTTCCCCAATTGGGAAACGATGACCGCTTTTGCGACATTTCATATTGATGAAATGTGGACCTTTTCATTGTGGAGCCCATGCTTTACTACTCAGCCTCTAAGTGGGTTCTTAGTACTATTAGCTTGGTAAAATGTAGATTTCCTTCTGCGTTTTTCAAAGAAAATGTGTGGTAAAAATTATCTTCAGTTTATAAGTTCCGAACCAATTAAACAAACTGACAACAAAATTACTTGATCAATGGCTAGATGGATTGTTAAGGAGGTAACAATAAAGTGCAATCCCTCACAACAGAATTCGATCAAAATTCATCTGCACGTTTGATGTTTTTGACGTTATTGTTAGCAAATCATATGTCCAAAATAACCAAGTAGTGGGATGTACCGTTATTCCTATTACTTACTTACTTAATCCTGAAACCCGTTTGACCGTGAAGTGTCGGGTTGTGTGGAGTTGAGTTTCCTGGCTCCCCCTTCCATATTTGTGTCCACTCTTCTGTCTCCTTGCATCTTGCTCTCATATCCTCCCATTTCTCTCCCCTTGCCTCGTATGCACTTCGTACTTCTTGCTCCCGATGTCTTCCTCGGACTTCCTCTTTTCCTTTTTCCCACTTCTTTTGATTCGTCTTGCCAACCTTTCTTCGCCCATTCTTATAACATGTTATTCCTATTATTGTTGTATATTGTTGCAAACATTTTCCACAATCTTCTTTCATCTAGAAATCAGCGAACAACTGTATACTATACCCTATCGTCATTTTCACAACTTATTCGTCAAATTAAAACAGAAGGAAGTTCAAACGAAATAAAACAAAGTTGTAAGAGAACATATTTTCCTACTATCACAGAGACACAGCAATTAATCTCTGAAGTTTCACAAGTTTCGTAAGGAACATTTGAGAGTTACTGACAGTATGAAATAGAGTGTTTATTTTTAGATGCAGAAAAGTAAACGGTGGTAAAATTCTGAATCTGAAGCAAGGTCAAGTAGTTGGTGTTCGCTATATCACTATTATGCTAACACATTTCCTACCAAATTGTAGTTGTTCTTTTGTTTTCGAGACTCATTATAATCATATTTAAAGGTGGATTAGTCCTTATTGTCCTCTCATTTATAGTGGTTGATCTGTTTTTGCTTTGATACTATTTTTTCCCATTCCTTCCTATTTGGTATTCGCGTTTTTCACTGTTCTATTTTCATTTTCGTGGTGATTTCCTCCACTTACTCTTTCCATCTTCTGTTCGGCGTTTATCTGGGTCTGTTTGGATCCTATTACGTGATAGTTTTTATGGCTGATATCCTTTCTCTTCTATAAATATTGCCATACCATCTAATTCGTATTGATTTTATAATTCCTGCAATGTTTTTAGTGTCTATTATATTTCCTCAATTTTGTGTTTCATTAATTGTCTGTCCTCGTCTTCGCTTACCTTCTTTGGACCGACTATGGTTCTTACCACCTTTTTTTCAGGAATTTTAACCTTTTTTCTTCTGCCGCTAATAATATCATCGTTTCTGCTGCATATGTTACTATCGGTCTTATGATCGTCTTATAAAATCGTAACTTTGTCCTCTTATTTAATTTCTTGTCTTTTAGCATCCTTTCAATGCAGTAGGCCTTACACCTCTTTTAAATTTTCTCATTCATATCTTGCTTCCCATTCCTTCTGTTTACCAACCACGCCAAATATATGAATGTTTCTGCTTCTACAATGCATATATTTAGTTTTATCGTTATTGATTTTTAATACTCATTTCTTTGCTTCTACCTCTAAGCTTTTTATTATTCCTTCTTACTACCTTAGTACCGCATTAGTAATGACATATCCTGCATCCTTTGCAAGCATTCGCTAGTTTATGATTTATGTTAAATAAAATCTATTCTATTTCGACGTCTTATTCGTCTCTTTCAATCGGAAAGTGACTTGAAAAGTGAAATGAAAAGCACTGAACATTCTAAATCAAAAATTATTGCGTATAATACGAAACTGACACAACTAGCAATCAGATTGGAACTAAATGTGCAAATAAATACTGGTAAATAAGATTACTGCACTTAATAGTTTATAATTCCGATAAAATATCATTTTTAAAATTGTCACAGTTAAAAAATATCCCACTCTATTAAACATGGCAAGCTATAGCAATAATGCACTTTTTCCGGCCCGTACAGGATTTCCTAGGTACATAATTTCAGAGACCTTCCGGGAATTCGTGTTAAGACGCTGATTTTTCACGACTTTCTTTGGAATTATAATATCACATAATTGCCTATATAACAGCCAATTTCGCTTTATAATTACTTTAATGACAGCTTAATAATCTACCACTCGCAAACATAAAGTAATTCCAACCGACTAATTATTAGATGCTGTGAAGTCACATTTCTTTAACAGGTGAAAATATACGAAGATGGAGTATGTAGGTATGTCTTACGTACATTTTAATCGCAATCGTAAATGGGATAATAAAATAAAATTTGATCGAAATCTGAAAGAAGTTCAATGGGATAGTTTTGATAAAAACTTTGTGTCAGAATTTTACGACTGACTTATAAGGACTAACTAATTTGGTGTACTTTAAAACTTTCAAATCTCAAGAATTTGCATCAATCAAATCAGTCGAAAATCCCAAATACCGAGACATACCTTTTATAATCGTTCCTTTTTTTTTCTTTCGTCTCATACCGCACTATGCACAGATCATCGTAAGAATGGGAAGATGAAACGTGAAGATAAGCGCGAAAGTAACGGGAGAGCATCGGCAACGAGTACCTACCGAGCGAGCGAGACCGAGAGAAACGAGTACATTATAAAATGGGGGTCGTCTACTTCTAATTATATATTATTAAACTCTTTACAGTGGGTTAATTAACATAATTTGAGGATTAGAATTGATTAGCGAGCAGGGAATTGTGTAATTTGTAACTGCCCAAACGTACCTGTAACGTGCATGTGTCTGATTTTCTTTTTGTGATTCCAAAATGTATAGTGTGGTAGTGGTAATGGAATGAGAATACTGTATGAAGTGTCGTTTCGAGACTTTGGTTTAGAAATCAGGTAATTGATGAAGAACAACACGTCACTTTAACTTTAGGAAGTGTTCTTGGCAAATGTAACATCTACGCAAAAGCATCTGCGATTCTGAAGAACGATCTTAAGCAGCGAATACCTTCTCATTAGTAAGATGGGATCACTGAGAGACGTAAGCCTAATGAAATGGAATATTTTCAGAATTAAATGAAGTTCTTCAAGGTCGATAAACTGAAAACAACATAAAACTAATAAGACAGACTATTCATTCGATATTGCTATTTACATTCCTCGAATTGCCCCATTAAAACGATTTGTAAATAAACAAGCAATACAAGACACGTCACTATGGGTACGCACGCATATTTCATATTAGGTTAATAACTGGTCGAGCCAACAATTTTGCTTTTAACATGACAGCAATTAGAGCATTCCATTAATTAATATTTAACAAGAACTGTTCTCCTAATAATCCGAAGTAACCATTAAGCTGTCTCCTAATGAGGATTACCTACACCTAACTATAACCACAGACCGTCTCCAGACAACGAGGATTTGCGTCCGTGGCACGTCAACATATCCTCGCCTCACACTGGCTTTCAAGAGCAAGGCATTGGACGCAAATAGACGAAGAGAATTACTTAAGCCTTTCTTTCATAATCGTCCTCAGAATCAGAATAAATACGCGCGTTCTCGGCTCGTCGACAGCCTTACAGTGTTTGCTTTTCGCTTGCGCTTAGCAAATGAAAAAATCGGAATCAATTAGTACCGGTATTAACATTAATTAGAATGCGTAAGAAAGACGGATATACATACATATAGAGTTGTCTGTAAGTACGAAGAAGCGTGGATGCGCGACGTTTAATTTATACGAGAGAGGAGTTCGACAGATCGCTAAACGGTAAACAAACAGAAACCGTGGCGCGATGATGGGTGTTAAAGGAGAGGAAAAAATCTGAAGAAGTTGTTGAGTATCTAATGACATTTTGCCTAAATAGTTTTTTTCATTATATCGCCTCGTGATGGCTCTAATGGGAGGTGCATCACTCGAGACGACTCCATATGGCGCGAGTGGGAAAATTTATCGCGCAAACTGGTCAAAATTCAAATAAATTATATCCTCTTTGCAAAAACGAATGTCGCTGTTGGCGGAGAAGCATTAATTAGTTCTTTGTCGGGACGATTTTTGATCACCATGTGCTTCAGATAATGAAGTAGTCATTAGCGTGCGAAAGTTGTGTCTTTAGCGCTGCGTAGAGCCATAAAGACAGACAGCATGTCACACGAAGATTGATACATTTTTGCATTACCCCAAGCCAAGTGTTACAGCATTTATTCCTAGTATAATCAAAGTAGCCATCATGAAGACATGGAGTCCGTTCTTGATCGTTGAGTACGTAAACTAATTGTTGGAACTTGAGGCAAGAGTGTACGGAGGATGTTCTAACAATTCGATGCTTTGTTCCTCAAGAAACTAAATTGCCCTTTGAACTGCATGTAAACTCGTATTGTCTTGGCGAAGAATTGCTCGTTCTGCTGGTAGTATTTCGGAGCACAGGGCAAATAAACGGCATTAACCGTTCTTTCATAATTCAAAGAAACTCTAGCTACATAACTCGCTCTCAAGACGAACATTGTAAGCATCCTATCACCCACACTGTGGGAACGGAAATGGCAATATCCGCGCATCTCGTGGTATGTCACATGGCGATCTTCTCTGATTAATCAGCAATTGCGTAGATGCCAAGCCGTTTGCACTTATGTCCTTAACCTTTTTAAATAGTCTCTTTATTATGTTCTAATACCATGACCTCTTCTTCTTCTTCATCATCATCGTTTCTCTTTTTGACCTGTCAAGGCGTCGTAGTTCCTTGTTTCTTTCTTCCACCCATTTCCTCCATTTCTTCCTGTCGCTTCCCGCCGCTTCCATCTCCCTAATTGTTTTCCCTCTTCCCCTTCACAACTCTACTAATTTTTGCATCCAGGTCTTCCTCGTTCTACATCTTCCCCTATTCCTTCCGGTTTTTCCCGTTACCACCCCCTCAGCAATTAGCTTTTTCGGGATAGGTATTATCTAATGTTCATCTTCCTCTTTTAAATACTGTCTGTTGATCATTCAGTTTGCATACCACTGGTTCTACAATTCTGACTTCTACCACTTCGTTGTATACTTCGCAGGCTGTGGACGCAAGACGGATTGCTCTGTAGTTTTCCTATCATTCCCTTTTTTCTGTGTATAGTCAATGTAGTGATGTCAAATTTCAACTGTGGAGAAGTAGAAACATTCAAATATTTGCAAGTATTGGTAATAAACAGAAGGAATGGAAAACAAGATAGGAATACAAGGCCCTCTACTGTAATAAAAATATGCTAAAGATAAGAAGTTAAGTAAGGAGACAAAGTTACGAATGTTTAAGACGATCACAAAACTGATAGTAACATACGCGGCAGAAACGATGTGATTATCAGCAGTAGAAGAAAAACTTAAAATTAAAAAAAGTGGTAAGAACGATAATGGGTCCAAAGAGGATCAACGAAGATGGGTACAGATAATTAATGAACCACGAAATTGAGGAAATATTAGAAAATGAAAACATTGCAGGAATTATAAAATCAATGCAAATTGGATGGTATGGTCGTATTTATAGCAGTATCAACCATAAGAACTCTTATAGAATGGGATCCGAAGTATAACTGAGTAAAGCCAAAAAGAATATGAGAAGAAGTAAATGAGAACATCAGGGAGATGAAAATAGAACAGTGAAAAGAGCGAATACCGAACAGGAAGGAATGGAAAAAATTAGTATCAAAGCAAAAACACCTTCAAATGGGATTAGATATAAAGAGTTCTCGAAAACGTGGGAATAACTACAATTTTGCAGGAAATGTATTAGCTTAATAATAATAATAATAATAATAATAATAATAATAATAATAATAATAATAATGTCGTTCCCTTTTTTGTGTGTTGGGGCTATTAAGTTCTCTTCCCATTCTTTCGGGATCTTCTCCTCGTTCCCAGCTCTTCTCCATAGTTCTAGGAACCCATTTTATTCCCTCTTCTCCCATTCACTTCATCATTTCTGGGTGGAATTCGTCTGTTCCGCTAGCTCTCCCGGTTTTGATCTTCTGAAGTCCTTGTTCCAGTTCTTCTCTTGTTCATTTTGGTAACTCCTCATCCTCCTCTTCCCTTTCCCTATGTATCGTGACTCAGTATTTACGTTGTTTTGTTCAAAATTTTCTACAAACTATTTCTTTCATATTTGCAAAATTTCCATTGTTGTGGTTCTGGATTTGTGTGCCTTATCTTTCGCCCATTTCTTCCCTATCCCTTCCTCCCAATTTTCTAATCTTGCTCCAGAATAATCTGTCATACTGATGGTTTAGTTCCTCTCCAAATTTTTCCTAACATCGGTTCTTTGGCTCTCTCACTCTCTTCTTGGCCTCATCCTTCCGTTTCCTATGTTTAAAGCAAACATCTTCTTCTGTCTTCGTTCTGCTGTATCCCTCCATGCCACGAATCCAACCCAATCTTTACTCGGTATAATCAAAGTAGCCATCAGGAAGGTATCAAATGTATGTTCTAACAACTAAAACAACTAGCCATCCAGTCCCTTCTTGATCTTCAAGTACGTAAAATAGCTGTCGAAAATGTACGGAGGATGTATTAGCAATTTGATGTTTTGTTCCTCAAGAAACTCAATTGCCCTTTGAACCATATGTAAATTCGTATTGTCTTGGCGGAAGATTTCTCATTCTGGCAAATAAACGAATAGACGAAAATTGTAACCATCTTGCGGAAATGGAAACGGTAATGTGTGGGCCTCGTAATATGTCACATGGCGATCTTCTATGATTAGTAATTGCGTAGTTGGTAAGCCGTTTGCATTTATGCCCTAAAAAAATGTATTAACTTCATTGTTATGTTCTAAGACCATGACCTCTTAGGAATCTATACTTTTTCAATTTTTTTTCGCCAGACCACATTACAATTCTAATTTCCAAATCGGCATTTGATATCGGACATACCCAAATTCCATTTTTACGTAGACAAATCAGATTAAACCGTCAAAACTTTTCCACCTACATACATACGTCCAGCGAAACTCTAACGCGACCACGAAGAAAATAAATAGATGAATAATAACGTCGTACCGATGATAAAGCAATCTTTAATTTATCTAATTTCGTATTTAAATTAAACCGCATCGGAGAAAAAAATAAATATTTATTCACCATTGTCATTCCGATTCCCGTATTATAATGATACGATATTATTGCTATCATTACCATGCGATATCGGTATGTCAGATTCATACCCAGAGATTAAATGCAAATCGAAAAAAATTAACATTCTTTTCAGTTCTAATATTAAACGCATATCTACCCGTCGATCTACTGACGAATAAATCTCCCGAGAGTGGTTATAAATTAGGCGAAATAATGAAGAAAAATTACTTCATTTTCTTGTACTCTTTGTTCTTATTTGGAATATCAGACAAGTACGAGTATGTACGTTCTCAAAATAATAACTGTTATTCGTATTTCCATAGATAATAAATTACCCAAGGTGTTGACTACTAGCTCTGTATTCCCATTATTTACTCCTTCCCGCGACATTATAACCAGATAGAAACTGATAGAAAACATTGTAAAGAAATCTTCAGGGAACTGGCACGGGACAACATTGTGTCTTCGATCGTCGTGCACATGAGGACATTTAGGGTAAGCTACTTACCGATGAACTAGCCAAGGAAGATTTAAAAGGAAACTTTCTTGGACCACCACCTGTATGCAAAGTAACAAAGGAATTCGGCAAATGGGTGTTCAGGTAATGGCCGAAAAGAGAACATTCAAAGAAGAAGAGAACATTGAAAGGTTGAAGGTTAGTTCCACACTAAGGACACTGTTAGATAGAGTACATGCTAAATTCCACAGCTAAAAAATTATTACCGGTTTATTAACCAGGCACCGCCACTTGAGAAAGCATCTATGCAACATGGGAATGGTATGCGAATCGTGGTGTAGAAAATGTGAGCCATAAGAGGAAACCAGCATGCATATTATCTCCGTCTGTGAGGAAGGGATTCAATGGAGGCATTTCCGTAAAGATCTATTGGAGCCTGTGAGAATACTCAAGCTTTCCTTGAGCAAGATAGAGACCTTTGTAAAGGACACGGTGTTGCTCGAGGGAAAGTGACAGTGTTATTGGAGATTGGTACAAGAAGTACAATGCTCAATTGCCTAAACTCCTAAAAAAATAATAAATGAGCTTCCCACTGGAAAGGAGGTTCAAAATCACACACAAAAGTCATGAATTCTTCTAACAGAAAACTGATAGCAGCGTTTCCTCCAATCGCCTCTTGCTGCTTTCTAAAGAAAGGATTTAAGCGCCTTTAGTTGTTTCACTCCTAAGAAAAGTTTCTACCGAATTTACCAAAACTAGGTCACCGTTGGGCCATACAACAAAATTACTCAAATAAATACTTGCGCTGATAACATTGTTATACTTATTGTTAAGAAAAGTAAAGACGAAATGAAGGTAATTTTTCCCGGCTTCCAGTATGAGGTGAAAGACATATTGCAGGTGAACATTACTGTTAGTAGCTGAGTGGATATATAGACCCACCTGACCTAGAAATTAATGAATTTTCAACAAATGCTAGATTCCGTAGGTACTATATTTAGTAACGCAAGTAAATTATAATAACCTGTTGAAAGAAATTGAAAATCAAAACTTTTCTGGAAAGTTACCATTCTGTCCAAAAAGTTACTGGAAAATTGAAGAACAGTTAAACAGATAATTTGTAAGAGGACATACAGCAACAACGCGCATTACTAACTGGATAAAATAATTACGGGTGAAGGTATGTACGACTCATATATAATAATAATAATAATCTTTATTTTCTAATAAGGACATGAGTACAAGCCTTAAAAGAGAATCTCGAGGCGAGGTTTAGCTTTTGATGCAACACCAATCGCCAATCCACCACTTAACCTCGAATATTTCAGTGCTAGAATTGAATACGAAAACAATACCAAGACTAGGTCTTATCAAAAGCATGCATGTAAGTGACCCTGACACGATGAACATCTCATGGAAAAGGAATTCCCGGAAGCCTCGGGATAAACTGTTATGATAATCGATCATCGAACAATGGATATACGAACAACTGGGGGAGGGGCAACAGAAGGCTGAATCGAATGTAGAAAAAAAGGGGACAATAGATAAAGCTAGTACTCAAGGTTCTAATGCTGGAAAAAAGATTCCTCTTCTTCTTTTTCTATTTCTATAAGTTGCCCTGTTCATTACTAATATTTAAAATATATGTTATGATTAGAATATCAACTATCAAACCATTTTTTGGACGATTTACTTCGCGATGTTTTAGATTGCCCTATCTGACCACTTCGCAATTTTACTTTGGTCAGAAGGAAGACTGAAGTTCGAGAAATATCTTTTCTTGAAGAAGATTTAGGTAATGTAAATTAATGCTTATAGATAAATTCTCAGAATGGGATATTTCTCCCTTTTGTTCTTGAGGGACGATTAGTCCACATGCTTTACGCTTTCCCAGCAGAAACTGTTAGGGACAATAGTTTCCTAAAGATGTCTTTGAAACTTTAGCCTGGCAGGTGTGAATGGCTAGTTATTGACTTAAAATGAAAATCTAAAACCAAATTCTGATTCTAAAAATCATCAGGGTTGATAGTCATAAACTTTTGCTAATGCCCGCTATAAGGGTATCAATTAGAAAACTTGATGTGCGATCTAAAAAGCACATATTAACATTTATGACGATTTCTTCTTCTTGATTCTTCCAATGGGAATGGCAAGTGGCGAAATACGTGTTTGTAAGTATTCAGATTGGGCTAGTAAGATCGTGCTACCTTTCCAGTGATGATAGAAGATCTAAATGTGTCAATTAATTTTGTCATTCAGCACTGCTAATCCATGAAAATGTTTCATTTGCACCTAGCATGAATATATGAATATGAATATGAATAAACCGAGCTGTGTTATTGTACGTGATAGAATACACCACTAACCGCTTTTTTCTATAAAATTTCCGAGTAGGTATTGAAGAAAAATTCTAAGAAATAAATACTGTGGGTCAATAGGCACAAATTCTGAGATGTTACGAATATAGAAATTAAAAAAGGAGAGAATGTACACAGTAGTGGGATACATCAATGGATGAAATTGATCAATCAAATCAAAAAAAAAGAAAAGATCATGGCACGAGAACTAGAAGGCTATGAAAGGACAATGATAAAAAGTGCTGTGAAAACCAAAAATCAAGGTATTTGGGCAAAATTTAGAACAAGAATGACAAACAATGTAACGATCCCGAAAGCTTCTCTACGGAACTCTAACACGAAGAGGGAGTCTAATTGAATCAACTACCGACCGAAGATAAAACACCATGCGATGCTGAGATAAAAATTGACATATTAAAATTTAGGAGAAAAAGATGAGATAACAATTCTTAACTTTATTTTATCAAATAAAAGAGAAAAAGGAAGTTCCAAACGATAGTTTTATCGACATTATTATGCCAATATAATAATTAAGATTAATAAATTATCCAAGAACTGCTCTCGAAAGTTCCAAAAGAAAACTGATTGTAAGAATTTTAGAGATGAGGATAGAAGCTTTGGTGGATCAAGCTATAACAAGAGTAGAACGAATTCAGATATAACAAGATAGTCTAAGATGGTCTGTTTACTATTCGGCGATTTCAATATAAGAAGCTACTTTCCTCCAAACGTTACCGATCCTAAATATATATCTATAAACAATTTTACTTTATCCATGGGTCTTGACCAATTTAATAGCGTTCTCAATATTAACTCACGCCTTCTTGGCCTCGTGTTTTGCAACATTGATTCTCACATGTTAGTCAATCACTCTACTGCTCCTATTGTTCCTCAGGACTCATACCATCCAGCGTTGCATATTTTCTTAAGCGTACCATGTGCATCTTCAATGAAATGTTTTCCGACGAATACCAATCTACGCTTCAACTTTTCTCGTGCTAATTTTAATACTCTCTACAGTGACATGTTCGATGCCGATTGGAACTCTGTCTTGAGCGCGGAGGATGTGAATACTGCTGTCGACCGGTTTTATCAAACATTGTACAGAGTAGTGAGTAAATCTGTTCCGACCTCTCAGTATAGGTCTACTTCTTATCCTCCTTGGTTCAGCAAGCCTCTAATTAATAAACTTAAAATGAAGAGCTACTATCACCGAAAGCGGGTAACTACTGGTAGCCCTAGGTTTTATGATGATTTTGCGCGATTACGTAAGCTTACTAAACAAGAAATAAGCATCTGTCACGCAGCCTACCTCAACAATATTCAAACTAATCTGAGGGCTGACCCTAAAGCATTTTGGCAGTATATCAATACAAAAAAGAGTCAGTCACGCATTCCAGGGCAGCTGTTTCATGGTGATACAAATTTCAGCGAACCACAAACTATAGTTGATGCATTTGCCGATGCATTTGCTAAAAATTTTATACCTAGCAACGAGATCCGTATTTCTGATACTTGCTCCCCTCACGATTCTTTTTGTATACAAACTATTACTCAGACAGAGGTTGTTAACAGCATCGTTAAGCTTAAAAGTGGTTCTATTGCCGGTGAGGATCAAATTCCTTCATTCTTCCTAAGAGACTGTCGTATGGTTCTAGCTATCCCGCTATGCGCTATCTATAACTTATGTATAAAATCCAGTGTCTTTCCAATGGTTTGGAAGATTGCTAGGATTACGCCAGTTTTCAAAAAGGCAAACCAGAGATGATCACCAAATATCGACCAATTTCTGCACTGAGTAATTTCTCAAAGGTTTTTGAACAAATTTTATATGATTCCATTTACAGTAGTATCAAAATCAAATTGTCTTGGCACCAACATGGTTATATGAAGGGTAGGTCAACGGTTACTAATCTAGCTTGCGTAACACAAACGATTTGCGAGACTATTGATCAGCGCTCACAGTTGGACGTCATCTATACCGACTTCACGAGAGCCTTTGATTCTATTGATTTTTCCTTATTGATTCAGAAGTTGAGTGCTATCGGCTTTTCCGCTTCATTGCTGCAATTAATGGCATCTTACCTTACTGGTAGAATCAACTATATAACTTACAACGGCTTCTCCTTCAAGCAATAGTTAACAACATCTGGCGTCCCGCAGGCCTCCAATTTAGGGCCGCTGCGGTTTTGGTATTTATGGATGACCTCTTGCAAACATTGACGTGCCGTTATATAGCGTTTGCAGATGATTTCAAAATATTTCATAAAATTGAAACCCTTCATGATGCCAGGCTTCTACAAGAGAATCTAGCAATTATTAGCGGTTGGTGTATCCACAATAAACTTCACCTTAATGTTGATAAATGCTGCGTCGTCAGGTATACCCGGTAAGTATCGAAGATTATCTATGACTACAGTCCCCATTGCCAACTCCTGTCCTCATCGGATACTGTAAGAGATCTTGGAGTATTGTTTGGTGATAAACTTTGTTTTGGTCAACAAGTTACATCAGTGTGTAATAGTGCGTACAAACTTCTCGGTTTCATTCTTCGTAACACACGAACATTTACTGATTGCGCTGCTATTAAAACTCTTTATTATGGATTAGTTCGGAGTAAGTTAGAATATGCAGCGATCATATGGTATCCTCACAATACATCTCACCAACTTCGACTTGAGCGAGTGCAGCGAGGTTTCTTAAAAATTTTAACATTCAAGAAGACTGGTGACTATCCGAGGAGGAACTACGATCATGCACAACTGCTTCTGTCACACGAATTGTCATCACTTCATATGCGCTATCAACGCACTAGTGCGGTGTTTCTTTACAGACTCATTAACAACAGGATTGACTGTCCTGAGTTGCTTTCTTGCGTACCTTTTTATGTGCCTGCCAAAAAGTCCCGAAATATATGTTCATTTTACTTTGATTCTATAAGAACAAACGTCATGTACCTAGCGCCCATAACAGGTCTGTGTCGTTGTGGTGATATGTTATATAGAGACATTTTATGTGGGGAGTTAGTTTAATATTGCATATATATATAAGGTAGCAGATATATGTAGTTATGTACCTATGTATATATATATATATATTTCGTGACCTTTTATACTTATCTTATATGATAGAGATCTACCACTAATAGGTCAATAAAACAAGGCTGGTTTGAGCGATAGTTATATGAAAATATAACTATCGCTCAAACCAAGCCTTGTTTTATTGACCTATTAGTGGTAGATCTCTATCATATAAGAAGAAATACTTTAATATGAGGACGGGTGTATCTCTTCGTTCAATTGTTGCATATTGTTCTTTGCTTAGTGTATTTAGCTTGATTGTATGTGTCCGTTGTGGTTTTGTACTGTTGGGCGCGAAATAAAATATTATTCATATTATTATTATTATTATTATTATTATTATTATTATTCGAAAAATAAACGACAATGCACTCAGATCAAGAGGGGAAATACATATATGTTTTATCGATCTGAAGAAGGTCTTGAATAGGAAGAAAACGTCTAGAAAGTATTACGTATTACGTAAAAGAAACACAAAGAAAGGTCTAGCAGAAAGGAGAAAGAAAGCCTTCATAAGGATGCCAGACATTTTGTGGGAACGAAGGATGGAAGGTCGAAACTTTTTAATACCAAAACAAGACTAAAACAGAGACATACTTTAAGGCTTTTAACTTCATACTACATAGACGAAATAATGAAAAAATACAGCAAATTAAGATATATAGAATGGAGGGTACAATAACAGGAACATAAATATTTTGAACCAAAAGCACACAAAACTAGAATATCAAAATAGACATCCAAGAAACGAAGACTGACCAATAAACAAACTTAGATATTTACCTTTTATAATAAATTACAAAAGCTTCAATACAACATAGAAGCCGTGGAAGAAGAATTAAACAAAATAAACATGAAGCGTAATATCAAGTGAAACTAAGCCATACGACTAGAACGAAAAGCAATTGAACAAATGAAAAGTTCTAAGTGTGACCTCTATTATTAAGATCAACGGAAAGTTAGAACAAAAAGTAAACAACAGGACGAGAAGAACAACAAAGATGTTCAATATGCTAAGAACAATATTTTTACAGAGAAAACAAATATAGAAATTAATAAAAACAGAAGCAACAAAGAGGGTAGATAAGTCAACAACAATGAACAGTAGTGAAACATGGGCTGATACAACTAAAAGGGCCAATATCACGAATAAGATATACAGAAAACACCAATAAATAGAGCCAATACGTGATAAAGTAGTGAAACGCCAATTAAGGTGGTTTTGACATGTGTGCCGTACGTCAAATAAAAGACTAGCAAAGAGTATATAAAAGGCGAATGCCAGAAAATATTAAAACGGAAGCAGAAGAGAAGTGAATAAAATGAAAAAGAATCGGAACGTATGGCTCAGAATAGGAAGACATGGAGAGAAAAATGTAGATTGTAGCTTCGGCCACATTGCAGCTAACGGTGGAAAGGCATAAGAATTAAGTAAGTAAGTAGTAAATGAAGAAAGAAATTTGAAGGATGAAGTAAATTAAACAATAGGAAACTATAAATAAAAAACGTACCAGGAGAATTTAAGATCGAAGTTATATATACATACATACATAAAAGAGTGAAACTTCCTTCGATATGCTAAAGCCAATCGTCGACTCTAGCAAAAGGAGAAAGAAGTAAATAAATACAGAAATTAAGTTCTTAAAAATGTTAAAATGAAAAACCGGAAGAGATAGCATTAGAAATAAAATTTTTAATGAGAATTCAACAATTATATCGGTGGAAACAACAACACAAGAAAGCCAATGGAGGTGGTATGGACTGACTAAAATGAAAGATAGACTAGCAACACAAGTTACATGAGGCTAGGAAATCATATAAAAGAAAAAGATAGAAATAAAAGCAGACATGGAATGATGACTATTACTATAGTACTATTGTACTATTATATAGTAAGTAAATGGGAATACCCAAAGCTGTAGTACAGAATCGAACAAAGTCGAAAGAATTTTGGAGACAAAAATTTGAGAACTCACCTCCACCCCAACTTGCATCGAAAGGTATGGGTGAAGTATATATGTAAGTAAGTAAGAAGTATTTCAAATATTAGGTGCAATAATTCTTTTGTTAACACCATACAGAAATGATAAGAAAAGTAATGGCATAAAAGCAAGCAACTCCACGCGTATTTCTTTTTTTTTCAGAATACTACAACCTGACCATACTTAACGATAATTTGTTTCCTTCAGCGACGGCGCAACCGTTTCGAATTTTTATATATTTCTCGTCCATCCATCGCACGAAGAGTACAACATCCCTATCAACCTATATTACTCGTATAAAATGCTCACATTTATACGTTTCCAGTCCTCATCGCGCACTGACCTTCGAAGAGAGCTCACAATGAGGGAAGCATACCTGTTTCTTCTGTATTCCGTCGTGCTGTTCGCGCCGTCCATCTCTCTCACGCCCCGATCGTCGCCAATAAATCCGTCTCTGGCCATTGAATCGGTTACGTCTCGTCCCTCACCCCGATATACCAAGAGCGCGCCCTCTCTGGTCTCCGATGTGCTACCAGAACGATTTTTCGTCCTCTCTCTCCTTTCGACGAGATTATCGTAAAAATACCTCTCCTTCTATCAAAATATGTCAAGTATGCCGCCTGTCTCTGTCTAGATCATTGTTAGACGACCACTTCAAGAATAGGAGCCGGAGCGAGTCCGCTGCAGTCAGCCGAAGAAGTTGGTAGGTTGCGGACGCGTCGAGCACGGTCTCGTAGTAAGAGTAAAGTTCTCGAATTGAAGTTATTGTTATTGAGAAAGTTTGAGAGCTACAGTATCGCCTCGTTGGGACATTAACGATCGCAATAATCCAGTTTAGCTCGCAGTCACTCGCGGAATTGGGGGTAAAAAGTACCATTTCGATCGTCGTCGTCTTCGTCGGACTTGGTGTTGAGAAAGAAGTTGATTTCCAGCACCGACGACCGAAACGGCTCAGTTCTTCGCTCGGACGGAACGCTATCGCGAACGAAGGCAATCGTGACGATCGAAAATTCGGACTATCTAGAGAAATCAGTGTTTTATTCGGTGGAGTGTGGTGAATACTTCGAGAGCGGCTGAAGAAAAACTGACTACGAGGATATTATCTTCGTTCGAAACGGAAATCCCCCTTGGGGAAGTAGATGTCAAAAGCCCAACAATTCTTGTACGGATCCACCAAATCTGGAACCTCTCCCGATTTCCGCCGGAAAATACAGACTATTTCTTGATCCAAACCTAAAAGATTTGGAAGATTGGATATTTTATCCAATTCCAACAGATCATTCTAAGAGGCCACGAATTCATACAACTATTTCTTAATCAAAATTTCGAAATTCCCACACTTGTTGTGTAATACCTTATAGAAATTCATTTCATTTTGCAAACAGCTCGTACATTCCCATCCGACCTATAAAGATCCACTCATTCTTTAATAAATCCATTAAGAGACAACCCAAGAGACTTAACAGCTACATGACATCGAAATCACCTCGAAAACATAAACACACTCCGTCGAGAACCACGTGAAATCCCAAAATGGTCCATTACAACAATTTCGGCGACAACAAAAAGACTCTACCGATTTGGTACGAAGAAAAGTCCAACAGGTTGAAGCCGGTGTACAGGAACTTGTGCCTATTAAGTGTAGTTTTTGCTTTTTCCGTTGGACTTTTCGTAGGCATCTTAATACCATTGGTGTATTTCGGCGATCACAGCGAGAAAAATGCCACTTTAACCCAAACCACGCCGCCTCCTCCGGTAGCGGAAGCCATAAAAAGTGTTTTTGTCAATAACAGCTACGGATACAAGAATATTTCGAAGGATAACATCAACGAGTATCCCACTGTTTCGTTTATTGACAAGTACATTGTGGAGAGCTCCCTTAACCCGTTACTCGAAAACGGGGTGTATTGGGGTAAAAAGGTGGAAGATCTGCTTCCGATGGGATTCGATCAAGAAAAGCATTCGTCGTGGGCGGATTATATCGATAATAATATAGCTGTCAAGTTGGAGCACGGTTGTGGTCGAATGCAGAATCGCCTAGTGACTTTTCAAGATGGATCCAAGGGATGTGTGAGGTATCGGCAGAATATCGACCAGATCCAAGGGGAATTGTTCAGTTTCTATTTGGCGCAAATATTGAAACTGCAAAACCTAGCACCGTCCGTTGTAAGTGTCGTAAATCTAAAATCGCCGCTCTGGCAAAATATCGCCCACGATATAGCTTCGGCTCAGTGGAACTCGAATAGGCCGATAGTTTTAACCAAATTCATCACCAATTTGGATTCGGCCAATATCCCTCAAGTTTTTAAACCGAACGAAAGACATTTAAATAAGGAAGATGTCATTAACATGACTGAAACGTCTTCGGATAACGGGCAATTACTGAACACCTTGGTGGAGCTAGCCCAATGGTCCGATTTGATAATTTTCGATTATCTAACGGCCAATTTGGATCGCATCGTGAATAATCTCTTCAATTATCAATGGAACGTGAATATAATGGACGCGCCGGCTCACAATTTGGCGAAGAACCTAGACACCAACCTTCTGGTGTTTCTAGATAACGAATCCGGATTGCTACACGGATATAGACTTTTGCAAAAATACGAAAGGTACCATTCGATTCTACTGGACAACCTGTGCGTGTTTCGCAAGCAGACCGCCGATATCGTGAAACAATTGAAACAGAACAGTAACGTTGGTGATTTATTGAAGAATATGTTCGAGAAACTGAACAGTGCGAAAACCAAAGACGTGCTTCCGACTCTCCCCGATAAAAGTGTAAAAATCTTAAACGAACGCATCGAGAGGGTGTACAACCAAATCGTGAAGTGCGAATCGATGTTTTCAGACAAAACGACGTGAGTGACAATTTCCTAGATTACTAGATTATTTAAAAAATTTTTAATATCCGAGGAGTATTACAATTTCTTTTTCTTTCTAAAAAGAAATGGTAATATAACGGAGATATTGACTACATTTTGTTTTTAATTTCATTCATCTGTGATTTTATTTTTAATTTAAATTAACGTTTTAATTGTAATAATTTATTTTTTTAGTAATATTAAATGTGTGATCCTTATTATTAGGGAAAATTAGATGCGAAGTTAAAAAATTTAAAAAAGATTAAATTCGTTATTGTGATACCAGATTGTTTAAAATGTTCCAAATGAGCGGTGTAATTATCTGTCAAAAATGCCTATAAATGTTTATATTCTGTAAAAGAAAATGATAATATTTTTTGTACAGTGATTATAAAATATAAAACAAAAAATAATGGACCAGTCTTGACAGACCAAATAATATTGTACATATCTTATTACTATTTTGCTGTAAATACTTGTAATATATGAAATAATCATAATAATAAAAAATTTATATCAAATCTATCTCGCGTCTAGTTTTATTTATATTGCATTATTCATTAGAGATATCAACGAATATAATGATACTACATAAAGAAAATTTGCAATACACGACCACAATGGTACCCTATGAGAGGCAATAAGAGAAGGAATAATAACCACAGAACATCCCTACACATTGTCGTCTATCTGACCCGAACATTAATATTTACTCTTAACCTTCCTATACTCACGCATACGGTCTGTGAGACCGACTTATATAGTATAGTATGTGTTTTATATTTTGACGTGAGTATAGGAAGGTTAACTTCAATTTCCCAACTTGTCCAATAGAAATTGTTTACATTGAAGACATAGACAAGGATTTATATCCTGTTTTTCTCTGGTTTATAAACGATCAGTTTGATTTGATTTGATTTGATTTATTTTCCAGAAAAGAGTGCATAATATACACTTAAAAAATAATTTAAATTAGCTATAACCTGTACAAAGTGTAGTAGTTGTGTCACAAAGTAAAAACTGAAAGAAATACAATGTGAATTCGTCGTTCTATAAAGTCAACAAACAAAAAATTGCATAGTCTATTTTGTCAAATTATAAGAATAAAATGTAAAAGTATAAATCACAAAACTAATAAAGTGCAATATTCTTATCGACTCTAATCGAATCTTTCTCCAAAATCCTGTTCGATTATATAGAAATAAAAAACTATGGACTGGTCAGACCCCAGTGTGGCAGTTGTACTATAAAAAATAATGCCTGTATGTCTAGGGTTAAGAAAGATAACCAACGTGGCTAAAAGCGAACATAAGAATACATTTTAAAAGTGAAAGCAATTACAATTCATGGGAACGGGGGACTAGGCTCAAAATATGTGACAAAATGACGATGTAGTAAAGAAAATAACTGATTGATGTCATGACATAAGTAAATAATACGAATGGTGCAAAAATACACCATCCCGTCTCATATTGGAGAAATCAAAGGGATGGTTATTAATTTGGCAGCTAATAAGGAAACACCGACATTCCGGACTCCCCCAAAAAATTGAAATTTTTGTGGATTTGTAGAGGGATACAATGTAAGTATTTGTATTGGTGGAATCCCCCATTTGTGGAATGGAGGGCGCTCTAATGAAAATACTATCCCTTGAAATTTGTGCAAACTATTAGAGATATTAAAAAAGTTGAGACACAATACTAAATGATAGGCATTTAAAAATGTATTAATTTCAATAGAGAAACTACCGCTACCCCAACTCCTTTGAAAATTTTGTTATTCTATCATTTGGTACTCCAACGATTAAAACCTTATAAGAATAAGTAATAATCTTACATTGGACCCCTCTATACATTCACAAAATTTCAATTTTTTATTTGGAAGTCTGGATTGCCGGTGTTCCCTTATAAGTAACTTTTTAAAGAAAATTTCAGAGAATTTTGCGCAATAATGTCTTAAGTCAAACAATACTTCGTCCTTTGTTCGGACAATTTTTGCTTTTTATGAACAGAAAACCAAAGTAAGGGATTTGACATGGCCATCATCATCGAATTTTTAGCATTCAAACAATTTTGCAAGAAAAATATAAATAAATCGTAATCTGAGTTATTCGTTGATTTATTTAAGATACTCTTACAAACACCACTTAATAGAAATTGTAAAAAAACTTTACTATAATAGCTTGGTATAAAGTGTGCTAGAGCTAGACATTTGACTCTCACATCGATTTATGTATTCCGTAAATACGTTCTGAATCTGAAAATACTGCTGAATCCGCTAAATAAACAAGATATGGCACAACCCACCAAGTTTTACTATGATCTATTGGAGTACGAATGCTGGACAGAAATAGAAGGAGAAACTAATTGTTGATTAATGAAAACTCTGTGGGCTCTTCTTTTACCGTCCATAGCTAATGTATTCATTGACATTTGAGCACTGTCGTTAAAGAGCAGAAGTAAAATGCCGAAGCAATATCCTAGAGATGTCATCTTAATTCGCTGTATAACCAAGATGCACCACAACTCCTGAAGATCTACCATTAAGTACTAATGTTGAATATAAACAGAAATAAAATACTAATAATTGCTTAACGAAAACTTCGTGGTCTTCCCTTACCACTCATCAATACTGCTTCCATTGATATTTGAACACTGTAGCAAAAGACCAGTATTAAAATAGTAATGGACATCTAGAGATGTTACACTGTGATCAATTTGCGGGCTTCTCCCTACCATAATCGATCACCATGGGTGCTTATCCATTCGGTTAAAACCAATTTTTTCTGAGTAAGAAAATGCCTAGAAAACTAAGAACGTCTTCTAAAGAGATGTTATCAATGTTTTACTGTGGGCACTTACGTTCCCAGATTTTAATTTCATTTAATATTGGAAATATGATTGGGGGAAAAGAACACGAAAACAACAAAATGGAAAACATTATAGACCAAACAGTTAGAACATCTGTTGGAACTGTTTAATTCGGCGTTGGAAATATCAAAAATACATTTATTAGCTAAATTATGGCACTAGGCCATCATATTGTTCACCGACAATATACTACCAATATTTATACTAGAAATATCACCATTCGTAATTTTTAAATTAATCTTTAGGATTCTAAAGCGTAAACGTCTATGAGGCTACACGATCTTTGTACTTGCTGCTACTAATTACAGGAAAGACAAACGTCACAGCTTAATTGTTACTCCTCTCGGTGAATGTGTTACATATACTAAAACCTCTCTGGTATTGCTCTGTATGAAACCAAATATACGGATAAGCATTGTTCTTTCTCGCATATAAATACTTCAGAAATCGGTATTTGTACTCTCTCTCGATGAGATCAATGTGAATTTTGGCTGAGGGCATCGAATTTTGCGGCGCATACTCCAATTGTGATCTCACCAAAACGTTTTATACAGTCATATGATTGTAGCAATCTTTTAATCCTTACTGTTACGTACAAGTACTCAGTGATTTATATGTTAATTTCGTCGCGTACACGTAATGCTTACTGAATTTCATATTTAGTTGAAAAATAACTCCAAGCTCATTGAGAAAATCGTTCCGTTTTAACACCACATCATCTATGCAGTAATCATATGTAATGTTATTAGCTTTCCTTGTAAAGGACATAAATAATCAATTCATTCTATATATATTCATTCCATTTTTCCTATTTACAGTAAGCCACACAATAACTCTTTTTAAATCAATTTGCAGCTCAATACAGTTCTCTGTTTTTTGATACAATTCAACTATACACTCGGGTAAGGAATTCATAAATAGACTTAAAAGTAGGGGGCCTAAATTGCTGCCCTGCGATATACCAGATGTGGGAATAAACTTATCAAAAATATTTACCAAATCTCAGCGTCTGTTTTCTACCATTCGAGTATTAATGGAAAAAATTGAAAGCTTGTTCTAATAAGTCAGAATCAATCAGCCCATTGAGCTTTGTCAAAGTTATTCTCACATTCTATATACATATATCACGTGAGATCGCTTTCCTTCATTAACAGCCTTTGACGAAATTTGATGCATCTATCTTTTATAAAACCATGCTGAAATGAATAAGTGTTTGAGGACATGACTTTTTGCAAATCGTTCTATAAGATAACATTTTAGCTAAGGTGTTAATCAGGGTTATAGTATCATAATTGTTTACTTAATTCCTGCTATCATTCTTCTGCATTAACGTATTGACTACGGATGTGTTTCAGCCTATTCATCTTGTAAATTATAGGATTTTTTCGATTGACAATGTTTTGAACAACCGTTCTTCATAGTTAATTACAAATTTTGTTAAAAATAGATCGTAGTCAATAATAATAATGCGTTTGCTTGGGTAAATTTCTCATGAGGAAGCAATAAATAGAGCATCGTTAGGATGTCAAACGCTTTTCATTGCATATGCGGTAGTGTTATCCTTCCACTATTCGAAGCCATTGTTGCTTTGATTCGATCAGCCTTAACTTCAACTAGACGACGTTGTTCTCACAATGGAAGTAGTCAGAATGGAAGTTTGCGAGCCAATTTTCATAATGGCATTTCTCTAAAAGCTTCGACACCCTCCACGCCATAAATTTTTGCGGGCTTGTGATGCGCTTCTCCCTTCCGAAGGTAATAAAATAAAATATGCCGACAAAGGTTTTCTTTTTTTCTAATTTTTCGACAGAAGCCAAACAAAAGCCATACAATTGATCTTGATCGGTTCTTGTTTCTGAACGATAATTCAAGCAGTAGCTGTGAGACGACAATACAGATTTGACATTTCGGTTACATAAAGATACCCACTCCAGTCATCTAGATATCAGTGAAATTTTCAATTTTTTACTTTCTTCTTACTTCTTACCAAACTGATGCCCTCATAGAAATTATGAAAAATTATATAAAAACCAAGATGCCGTACGATGCCAACGTATTATAATAATCAAGAAACTTATGCCGATCTCAAACTTTTTCTTTTATTTGCTGATTACAAACAAGTTGGAGACCTATGCATCAGTAACACGGTTTTCTACAAAACAAAATTATGAAGGAATAGACTATCCCATTTCCCCGTGGATTATTGGCATATGCAAATTGTGCTTACGTAGTAAAATTTTGCACATTACCTGGTAGCTGCCCATTGGCGTACGTAATTCAATTAGGTCGTTATATGGAGAGTCATACAGATTTATTTTATTAAGATTTTGGCTGTCGAAAATAGTTTATTATTATTATTATTAAGGTGTCCACAGATTATTATTATGTGCCAGAGATTGAAATTTTGTGGACTATAGAACAGGTGGCACATTTCACTACTTGTTGGTCGTCATCTTCTTTCACATTAAACTGCTATACGAGTAAATTTTATGTTAGAAATTACAATACAAACCTTCTCGAAATTGACTACGGAAACTATGTATACAAATCTAAAACGCTTTAACCTACTGATTTTATCGTTGCTGTTTATAATCTTACCTACTACTAAAATAATTTGCATTTATAACCAAGTCTTAATGAGCATAGTAACTTTAGACATTGTACCGATTATGCCTAAAAGAAAAGGCTGAGTGCCTGTCACTTCCTAGAGAATTAATTTTGAACGTGACTAAGAAGAAATCAAACAAATTTTAAATATTTCGAAGTATTAACGTCCAGGAAACGTACAGTCGGAAACGATTGCAAGTTTCTATGCACAATCATATACGAAGCGTTTATGTAAGCCATTTATGTAGAGCCGAAGTCTTTTCTGTTTGGGGATCTGACTTTCCAGTTCTTTACTCTGTCCTTCAGACGTCTGATATGTCGACATCTCCGACTATTTCTTGGCTAAAGAAGTTAAGAAAGTAAATAATTTGTTCCCGGTAATTCTCAATAATTGATGTGCTGAATCGGATTTCGCAACAAATATGACCTCAACTCGCCGCAGATCTCAGCAACTGAACATACAGATCCCTTACAAGGCCCAATGATTGAGGAATTGCAAAATCGCCGACCACTTTGTTATCGACACTTTGTTTGGGCTTTAGAGCAACTCCAAATCGACTTCGATTTTGTTAGAAAGGAATTGTTTTGGCTGAGGTGCATTTTCATGTCTACGGCTATGTAAACAAACAAACTTGGCGCACTTTGGACTGGAAAAACTCATACATAGCCGTGGAGAAGCAACTGTATGATCAGCGTCTGTCTGTTTGCTGTGATTTATGGCGTGGCCCATTTCTATTTAAACATAAAACTGTCTTTTGTGTTTGGCCAGAAATTAAGGAATTGAAGTTGGGCAACCTCTGGTTCCCGTAGGATGGCGCTAAGTGACACACGAGCTGTCCAACAATCCATTCAATTCTGCGCACTAAGTTTGATAATTGTGTAATCAGTCATTTTGTTAATGTTATTTTGGCTCCACAAATCTGCGTTTTGACGTCGTGGAACTTCTTTTTGTGGAGTGCCGTTAAAGATCGATCTTATGCTGAAAATCCAGAAACGATTCAGGCACTTAAGCACAATATTTTTAGAACTATTTATAAAATAGGGCCCTGAAAATGTACTTCAAGCTAGGGTTGAAAGGATGGAATACTGTAAAGCGAGCCGAGACAGTCACTTCATAATGAATCGGATGGTTTACACTTGTCAATGAATGAAAATACTTCGAAATATGTCGAACACTGTTTATTTTATAGTGTCTTTCAGAAGGAACCAGCCGATTACCCATCTCTTGTATTCAACAGATAATTAAATTTAACATTAAGAGCCTAGAAAACCAGACAAAATTGACAGATCATAAAGACCAATGCCAGCCAATGCTTTATTATATACCTAAAAATAACAGTTCTTACACTTACCACGCCGATTACTCAGTTCCGAATGTGGAATGGTGATGTGTCCTCTTTAGAGCATTCTTTAACCAATTATCACGAGTAACGCTTCCGTTCCTTTGTGCTTTTCAACTAAGGATGACACTTGGTACTCGAAATGCATATTTGGTAGACGTGGACGGTGGTTTTATTTAGTTCCAAACCGCAAATATTCCCATTTTAATATTTCTATTACCACAATACAAGGCAATGCACATTTTTAGCCACTCACCAAAAATTTTACCGATAAAACCGGACGTTTTACATAATCTGTGGCAAAAACTATTGATAAAAGTACGCAATACGTCCCTGATAGCTCTGTGGGTTAACGATAAAACTTTATTTTGTTTTCTTAAAAGCGCTTACAATTACTTAACTACCAAACCAATGTTTTAGCCTATCAGGCTTTCATGCTAACTTATGTACGAAACGAACTAAAACTTATAGTATTTTTGCCTTTTGTTAAACAAAATTGTATAAACAATGTTTCCCGTTCAAGTTTTTAAAATTCCAAAACTTCTTTTGGGTAAGAGAAAATGTTTATCAAAATTAGAAGTTAAAATATACAAATCTCCGGGTTCGCCTTGTCTACTATAATTCCACGCAATTAGAAAATAGGTGCCTAAGTCATAAAGGCTAGAGAACTTCCTTTTACCTCACTTTCCCTGTTGTTAGGCACGTCGTCCGAGACTATCGGCACCCTCTCACATATTTATTTCGAATCTTATCTAGGAAACGGTAAATTATTCCGAGAAACTGATTGTCGCGAGCTTAAAGCTTGACTCATATTTCTTTCTAGCTTGTAAGGAGAATGGAATGTTAAACCAGGTTCCTCGTCCGACATTGTACGACCAGTTGACGAGCGATTTAATTTTGTTGCATTAATTATTGTATGTTGAAAATAATCAAACAATAATTTGATTAATAATTGCAAGGATAGATAAGGAATATATCAGGACCAACTCAAAAGCATTGCCGCGCCCACGCCACACGAAAAATTGGTTAACAAATAGATAGTTTGAAAGGATATTTGAGATAGTTACATTTACAAAGAATATATCATCTACATAACTGTCAAATGAATCGCCTACACTGAGGTTCACTTGTTAGGCAACTCTCACAAAAAGTTATGCAATGGCTGCACTGCAGACTACAGTACATATATCACATATATTGTCACGGAAGGAACTGTGCTTTATTAATCGTAGAGTGCAACCGTAAACTAGTTTCGTCCTTATTAGAACTCTTCAGTACAGTATAGCATTCTGCGATCAACAAAGCAATTTCAACAATTAGCTTTTAAACAATCAGATTAGTTTTTCCTCCAAACTTTCAGAACCTAAAATGCTACCTTCTAGCTATTGACCGTATATTTTAACAATATTTTTGGGAAAACATCTAAATATGGATGTAAATTGTAGGAATCAGCACCATACGCCCGGAACAGTTCCAAAAAGTAACTGTCGCGCTATTTCTTAGAGTCCACAACTTCAACATCCAGCTCTTCCTAGCACAATTCTACATAAACTTTTGATAAATGGATTGAAATAGATGTTAATGCGGAAAACAAAGTTTCGTGAATCAATGAGTAATAGCCGGTCTTCCCCGTCTTCCAATTATTTAGAATATGAAATTGTAAACGCCAGTTTTTCTCAATATAGTTTTGCACAAATTTCCAAAATTCTGAAGTGAATGTTAATGTAAAAAAATTAATTTTGGATATCAAAGGTGTCCAAAAATAATTTGATGATATTGGTAAAATTTGCATCTTTAGTTGTTTATGTTTTCCGAATACGCCATTGCATTATTTTGTTTCACCTCTATAGATTTTCGATCATTGATAAAAAAGAGCGATTACATTTTCATTGTCTCTCTTGAAAGTTAGTGACTAATTATTGTCTGTGATCTTACAGTTTTCACCAAAAGATTGTTTATATAATAAATACCTCAGAGATCAACATTTTCAAATTAAAATTCATGTTCGCGATCTGCAGACATATTCTAAACTACAAAAGAGTTACATCGTCAATTTTCAGCTTTACTGCATGTCACAACAATATTTCCACACCAATATTTCTTGAATTACAACAATCCCATTTTCCTACTCGAGCACAATATTATAAGATAAATTAGTTGTCCTATACTTATTCACTTACTTACTTCCATACTTATTTTGGGCACCTTATAATATGCTGTGTAGACCCCAGTACTAGGTACTTCCATTAGTCCAATTACCTACAAAACTGATCGAAAATCGGATAAGGAATATCTCAGATAGAAATGAAGATATTACTTCGTACCAGGATTAAGAACCATTAAGAGACTAGAACTTAAATTAACTTCTAAATTTCCAAATATGCCTTAATTGCTATCATCCTCCAAAATAAACACAAAAGTATAAGATACCAAAGAAACCGCGTTTAGGTCCAAATACTTTAAGTAATTGACCATTTCCAAATAGAAACGTCACTTCTTCCACACACACACACATCCAAGTCAATAAAACCACTTCGATCATAAGACTAAAACAAACCATTGGACTATCAGAATCTTACCCGATTCTTAGTAACTGCGAGCTCGCGATGCGGCGGCAACCTTTGCATACGGCTGACAGTAAATGACCGACCTTAAGATAACAAATTCGTCCTGTCTGCGAAATAATTCAGTTGACGTGAACCAGCCTTGGGTCCGCGGTACGAGAAAGAAATTAACTTTGTAGCTTTACTAATAGCCGTGCTGCTATTTTTTATAGAGTCGGATTCCACGGCCCTGTGAAACTCGTGTTTCCGATGCGTAAGCAAGGTATGAGATGTTTGGTGAACTGCTTAAACTCGGATGCTTGTAAAAAAGACAACTCGCATTAATTATGCACGTAAATAACGCAAAAAGAGGAATAGAGTAGGATAAAATTAAACGATTTGACACCGTTGCCACATACGTTATAAAGTAATAACTTGATCTCTTAACAATCCTTCACGAGAATAACTCTTGAAGATTGGCTATTATCGCGAGTTCCGTAACGACGAAGAAAGCCCGGAAAAACAACGTTCACTGACACGCATATTTAAATAACTCAAAAACGATAAACAATTCATTACAAAGTGTAATGAAGAAGCCCGGGACATAAATAAAGAAAACCATAAAATGAAAACGCGTTTGCGGATAATGTAACCGTTTTGGACGACAGCTTATATATCTGCGCGTTTAGTGGTTTTGCCGTTATTGTTTCTTGCGGTCTGCGCAAAAAACCAGCATCTTGAAACGCACTTAGCAACTTACTTTACTGCTTTAGACAAATAAGACGTTTCTATGGTGGTTCCGTGAGGCGGAAAAGCATCTACGAATACATTTTATCGCATGGTAAATAGTGAACGAACAGATGCCGATGTCGAACGGGATTTGTACGCTATATGAAATAGAGATCGTAAAGGTAATTGATAGGTGTGTATATCTTAACCAATTTCCAATAATAAATAGGCAAGAATTTTTTCCGATATCCTTCCAAATTAAAAATAGTTTTAGAATGAACAGTAAGCGCAGTAAAGTTTAAATATAAATATTGTTTTAAGAATCTTTCTTGTTTCAAGCGAAAAACATACAGAAACGTAGAAAGAAGAATAACAGCACAAGGAAAAATCGGGACAAGACTAACGAGTAAAGTAGAAAGAAAGTTTGGTTAGGTTTTCAAAGAAACTTTAGTTCGATAACAAATTAAGACCATCAGAAAATAAAACAACATAAGAGACAGAAGCAAAAATTGAACCAAAGTCAATTGGAAAAATAAAACTATTAGAGAATATGTTTCCGCTAACAATAAGAACCCTACTTTCAAAATCAGTCCGAAAAACTAGAAGGAGGGAGAAATTTCAACAAAGGTAATGAGAAAAATGGGAATAATACCATTAGATACTGCTTAGAAAGTTTGGTTAAGAAGCTAACCCTATTTCCAAAACTAATTCAGAAGAGCAGAAAGAATAGGAAAAATTGCACAAGAAAGAATAGGGACAAACTCTTTCAAAGCGATAGGTCGGGAATAAAATTAACGAGAAAAACAGAAATATGGGAATGGAAAGTTCACTGAAAACAACATCTAATACGCAGAACACAATGAGAATTATTTCTCGTTGAGCAGAATTGGCTGGAAATATCATAAACAAGAAGAGAAGTAAGAACAGGAAAGGAGAATTACTTAGAAGGACCACATAAAGAGAAGAGGAAAGAGATAGCTAGGAAGAATAGTCGAGAGTTGGTGATGAAAACAGTGGTAAGAGTTGTATGGGAAAGGAATCGATAAAATGTCGCCAATGGTGTCATCCAGTTTAAAAAATAAAACCGGAACAACTTCGATTTTTGTTAAGAAAACTGCTCGGAACGACTACAAAAAAGAAAATTGCTTCTGGAGAAAAATGTAGAAAAATATAAAAAATCAGGGGATAAGACTTAAGGACACGATGTAAACCAAACAGCAGCACTTATCATTCTTTCTGAAATTTATGAGGTGCAAGAAAACAGCATGGAAAGTAGTTCTGAATATTGCAATGTTTCAAACTAGCAGAAAAGAGTATATATAAGTACTGTTGCATAAGTAACTGTTATTAAATTTTCTGAACGTGGCAGTCATGCACAATAACGGCATTGTAAAAACGAATTGGCATATAAAGTCTACCAAAACAAGGAGACATATAAATTATTGTCGCAGCAACATCAAAATTACGTAAAATTAATGTAGTTACCGGATTAGTTGATCAAGCGGTTAGATTAGCTAATCCTGAGTTTAGGAAAAGTTGAGGAAATCTTACATAAAAATAATTATCCAAATAGTTTTTACGAAAAATCATAAGAAATAGAATTAATAAATTATATAATAGAGATTAAAAGCAATGATACAATTTATAACGCTATTCTTTATAAAAAGAAAAGGTTTAAGCGAACAAATAAAAAGAAATTTAGACAAAACAATATTTAAAGAAAAGATTTTATAACCATAAATATTCTTTAAATAATGATTTTGGTGCAATGACCGCTATAACAAAACATGACAAAGATCTGGGGCATAACATGTTAAAAACAGAAAATAATTTTAAAAAAGAGGAAAATATATGTATTTGATAAATATCCAGAAAGATACTAAAACTATGAATTTTAGAGCCTATGTTCAAAATTTAAATAATGTATATAGTAATTTGTTAAAATGACATTTACATTTCTTAAGAAGGAAACCTTGGGCTAAGTTTTTGATTTGGGTCTTCCTAGTCGTTGAACAGGCTTCTTTTAGGTGTTTTCATAGTTTGCATGTATGTACTATGTGTCTGCACATTAGGTCGGTTTATAATATAATTTTTTTACAGATCCTATGTATAAATAAATCCTAGTCATTAGTTATTTTGTTGATAGTTCCCAAATAAGAAACAAATGTTTGTTTATATATTTATCTAGTTATATTTTCGTTGGTGAAGGTGTTGCGAAAACGTTTGTAAACGTTCCGAGAATATAACTATTATTTCAATCACTCTCGTTTAATTGACCTAATTGTAGTAGAAAACTATCATATAAGATAATTATAATTAAAAAAGGGTCGCAAAATATATATACAGTGGTGGCCAACTAATTATGTACGAACCTAAATATACTATTTTAGACAGACAACATAACACTCCCTAATTTTTTAAATAGAAGTTTATGTATGAAACTATAAATCATACTTGGCAGACAAACTGATTGTAGCTCTCGATAAACATGCAGCTGGATATTCTAGTAGCTTTTCTAAGTAACGTTATCAGTGAATAATCGGCCAACTAGGTAAAGGCAGAAAAATATGCTTAGGTTACTTGCAAAATTTGTACGAAGAAGGTATAGTAAAATAATACTAGCAATAATATCGTTATCTGCTTTGTATCGAAATTAAAATTAAAACGTACTTATTTTTTTTTAATGGGAATTTAAAAAAATGTGATCCCTCCACATGAGGAATTATTGTTTCCTTAGTCCGTAAAAATTGGTCTAAAAGGAAGGTGGGGGAAAAATTGGAAACAACCTTTGTCTTTTGTTTCCTTTTTCACAGAAAAGCATAGAAGAACCATAAAAGTGAAAGGGAAAAAGAACACAAAGCTGTTCGAAAAGCTCATGATGAAAATGCTATGGAGAAGAGAGATGAGAAGCAAACAGGAAGTCTTTGTCAAGTTTCCACCCAATGTAAGATGAAGAAATTACAGATAAGCTGAGGAAGTAAAACATACAGCTCCTCGAAGAAATAAAAGCCAAAATTTTGTGGAAAAGGAACACATAGCTCGGACATGCTATAAAGAACACACAACAAACCTCTGGCCAATTTGCTGGAAATGGGGAAATATTGTTTTAAAGAAAATTATTTGCCAAGATCATAAAGAAGAAGAAGACGAAGGAGAACCCAGTTTCTCGGGAAATTGATCATAAAAGATTGATAGAAAACTTAAACATAACATCGCTTCCACATCTACTGAAGAGCGAACAGGAAGTCCATTTTTCTCTTAAATGTGTGATAGCTAGTTCACTGTATCAGGTCGGTGTGCTCGATAAAATCTACCACCTTCCTAACGCAGATTTTTTTACGTCTTTTGCTTTCAGAAACCAAGATCCTCACAATAGGCCCTGCAAATAAGATCTTAATTTCAGTGGTGTAAACAACAGTAATTCCTGTCAAATTTTTGACATCTAGAAAAAAATAGTAACAATTACTGCTTTGATTCACAATATTAAAGTCATCAGAAAAGTAGAATGAGAGGAAGAACACGCAACTGTTTGGGGAAACAATTATGGAAAATTGATGGCTGACAAAAAGAATAATGTGACCTAAGCGGGTGCCAAATAGGAACCCTGTAGCTGTAAATAGTAAGTATCGAATAGGGGACTAAACTGGAAATAACTTTGATTTTCGTAAAGAGAACTGCTGAAAAAGACCACGAAACAGCAATGAAAGAGAATAAAGGGTTGTTCGATGAGGTTATAGTGAAAGACGTATGGGAAAGTAAATCATAAGTAACAGAGAATGCTTCTTAAAAATATGGATCTTCAGTTGTTTTAACAGAAGAGGAATAGATATGCTAGAAGAAACGATCGCGAAAGAAATACGGAAGATTGACTCGGATTTGGAAGAAACTTACAACATTGTAAAAGGATACGGTGAGGATAATGAAAAGGACCCCGCATCCATCGGAGTTATCCCCAAAATTGCGCTTCAATGTTCTGAATTCTTCTTGGGTCCCCTTCGATTTTTATTTTATCGTTTGTGTTTGTATTTTCACTTCGTTGCGTTGCTGGATGCTTCTTCTCTCTTGGGCTTTTTATTCCATCTATCTAATGATAGGACAGGAAAATCATATTCTTCGCATATTTTCTCTCATATTTTCCCCTGACTCTCCGTATTTTTTGTTTCTCTTCTTGCTGCACAAGCGCGATAACAGGACCTAATTAGCCCGCTGGGGACATGGAGAGAGGAAAAATGCCAGAAAAATGGCGAGGAGCCTGGATAAGTCCAATATATCAAAAGGGGTCAGAATGCTATGCGAGAATTATAGAGACATCGCTCTGCTGGACTCGTGCTACCAAATATTTGCGAAAACTTAGCAAGGAGATTAAATAAGGTTACAGAGGGGATGTTGGCAGAGTATCAGGGAGGTTTTAGAAAGTGTAAATCAACAGTGGACCAAATCATTACGTTAAAGGCCCTACCAACGACTTGCTACGAACATTGGATACAGGTATATGCCTTATTCGTAGACTTCAAACAGGCACACAGAGATTCAACAAGCAGAGAGAAAATGTACCAAGCAACAATCGAAATGGAAATACCACGAAAATTAATTAGAATTACGAAGAATGACCCTGGAAGGAACTTGCAGCGAAGTAATATGGAAGGAATTTAGGTCAGAAAAATGTCAAGTAAAAATGGATCTGAAGCAGGCAATAGGTATACGTTCAAATTTTTACATGTAACATATATGAGCATCTAAAAATTCACGATAGTGGGCTTCAAAAATAGAACATCACCTAAATCGGAAATATAGCGTGTAAAAATTGGTGTATAAATACACATCGATAATACACAGTTAAACTTAGACTTTGTCTATAAATTCATGAAAAATGCATGTAATATGTGATCGTATATTACGGGTTTTAGACAATTCGATCCGTTATCTTGTCAATGTCAATGTCAATGTAGTGCTAGAAAAATAATAAGAAACAATAAACTAAGAACAAAAGAAACTCTTTTAGTAGCAATGAACATTGGGCAGTGGCCTTCGCAGATGATTTAGCAAAGTCGGAAAAAGAGCTGAACAAAATCGCGAGGAAACTGATAAAAGAGGCAAGAGGATCCGGATTGGAAATTAACCACGAACAAACAAAGTACATGGTGATGGGAAGCACAGAAGAGAAAACCGAAAGTCTCACTATGAGAGTGCGGGGAGAGAAAGAATATAATTTCGAAAGGGTGAATCAGTTTATATGCTTGAGGGTACTGATAGAAGCAAAAGGCCACGAAGAGCAGGAAATTAGAGTTAGAATAATTATAGGTAATCAAAGATTTGGCAGCTTGAAGTCAATGATGAGCTCCAGAAATTTAAAAATTAGAACATATAAAACTGTAATACGACCAACAGCAACATAGGGAGCAGAAACGTGGATATTGAACAAGACGGAAGAGGATGTTCTAAGCAGATGGGAAAGGAAAATGCTAAGAGCTATCTATTGGGGAAGGAAAACAGAATGGGGGTGAAAAAGAAGGAAGAACGGGGAATTGAAATGACTGTCCAAGGAACCAACTTTAATAAGAAACATAGAGGTACAAAGACTTAGATGGTTAGGCCATATAAAGAGAATGTCAAATGAACGAATGCCAAAGCTGGTAACGAAGAGAAAACCAATTGGAAGAAAAAGAAGAGGGAGACCGAGAAAAGATGGAGTGAAGGTGTGGAGGAAGACCTGAGAAATAATGAGAAGAATAAGATTAAAAGACTGGAAAATAAAGGCGGGAGACAGAAAAGAATGGAGACAAGCAGAGCACCGATTACCAGAAAGTGAAGAAAACGAGACCTCGAGACCTGTTGAGCAATTTAATTAATTAGCCTATTATCTCTGGAAGACCATGTTGCAAAGTGAACCTTTGATCAAATATCACCCCAAGGTATTTCGTGCAGACGAATACCCTCAACAAAGATATCATCGACACTTGCTCCTCCGGAATACTGAAACCTAGTTCTAATTCTAGTATTTCCAAATAGAAGTACCAAAGTAGAGCGAAACGTCGATATAAAATAATGGCATACGTCATAAATGCAAGAAATGTTTCTATAACTCCACTAAATATGGCCACTAGACTGCCTTCTATGAAGACAATTTTCTTCTTCTTCTTCTTCTAATAGTACCTAAAGAGTGGAAATTTTGTACAACTTTTGTTCAGTTTAGTATGCATTAACCGGCAGGTACTGCCCAGAAGTTGTTTAGTAGAAGGATCTATCCATGGTAGCTGCTTTAAAGTTTCTAACTATATAATTTTATTGTAAAAAGTGAACCAAGCAAACATGTTACATGGTTCAAATCATCATTAAATGATTCCCCGCGATAAAAATGAAATTTGAAAACGCACCTACCCCTTGCAGCTTGCGGTAATTCCCACAGTCCCCACGTCGGTCAAGGTACTTCTTAATCGCTTTGTTTCTCCTAACAATTTCTGAAGCAAAAAGACGAGTTTTCAATGCGATTTTTGTTTAAACGAAGTCGTATCTTCAGTCATAGCCATAATCACAGACTTGGACCCTTCAATTCACCACATACTTTGCATAATTTTCATTATTCTTTCTTCTCTATGTCATAATACCGTCGGAGCAGCATTAGTCCCGTCTCCTTTCCGTCTTCAAACAAGGAAGTAAAATTTGTACCCTCGTCCGTACCTTTCGACGTGCCGTGGCCGTAATGATAGAGGAAGCATCTCGGTGACATTACGGACGTGTGCGTCCAGATGGCACCTCTCTGCGCGTCCCGTCCCGTCCCGTCCCGGCACAAAATAAAAGCCGAGCTTAAGCCGCGGCCGCCGAGCACAATGGGTACATGAATGGAAACGTAATTGGTATTCAGAAAAGGTTAGAGAGTTATTCTTAGCGGGATAAATATGTAATATATTACTTAATAATATACTATCGAGGAAATTACAGTGGTGTTCTTTTCGTTATGTGAACGAAATTATGATTTTTTGTGTTGTTTACACGGTGCCAGATGGCACGTTAGTCGTCGGAATATACTCGGAATTGATTACTAAATAAAAAAGATAACGCTATCTTTGTTCCGTTGAGTGGACGATGTGACTGCAATTACAAATCACGATAGGCGACAGCGTATGAAATCTGGCTGGAACGCAAGCGATTCTTCAGTTAGGAATATAAATTTGTATGAAGTACGACCGGTATTGCATCGATAATCTCAATTTAATTTCTTTCAGGTGTTGTTTAGTGTATGTATGTATTTTAGAAGCGTTAAGAATTCTAACGAGTCTTCACCTTTTCTGCATATGCGAATTTGCTAATGAAAAATTACGCCAACCAACAAAAACAACTTCAAATTCAAGGAAACGGAATTCCCAACAAGTTTGACCTAATACTATTAAGAACAGAAGTTTTGGTATGTTCTATTCTTTTTGATTTATTTACTATTATTTTCTGTTTCCTTGAACAGGCAATAAGGTACAAACTATGTAACACGGCATCGATTGCAATCGATCATGCAATCCACGCGAAGGAAACCTACAACATATATTTATTAGAATCTGTGGAATACAAAACGTAAAAATGGTAGAATTGTGGCGACTCTGTCTCTTAGTAGATATGCAGCATTGAATGTAAACTATTGCGGTTTTCATTCCAAGTCGCACCGTCGTATATGCCTGTACACCGAGATGCTTCGAGCGTTATAGAAATTTGGCTACAAATGTATTTCATCAATTTTCATCGTAATTACAATGCGGTTTTTCAACACAATCTCAATTTAACTGAATACACTTATCCCAAAGCGAAACTATTTTTTTAACCGTTCTGCAATCCACCAATTTATAGCAAGTTTCACCTCATTGGTCTCAAATTCACTTAACGATGCAATACGCTTCCCAGCCTCGAATTTCCGTGTATATCCTCGACAACGAGATTTAAAAGCGAAAACGGAATAAACAAGCGGCAGAGGGCGATCTGTTCCCTCTCAACGTCAGAAGCTGCATGTTCTACCTGCGCATGCAACGATCCACGATTTATAGAAAACTTACGAAAACGAGGCGCCATCTACCCGTCAAACGTTGAAACGTGGGATGCCACAAGTAATGATACAGAAAACTAACAATTGGCCGTAACAATGCAAATCACAAAGAGTCATCGCAATTCGTTTAAAAGATTCTTTGTTCTTAATGCGGTATGAGATCTGTTGCAATAATGAACGTTTATGCAACTTCGCAGGCGATTTCATGGAAGGCACCTACCGCAATGGACCGAGTGAAAGATTAGAATAACATTTTCCTATAGTTGTGGCACTTTTCGGTCAATAATCCATAAAAATACACAATCTCAGAGTACAGTAAGAATTTCCTTTCCAACCGACAGAGCTGCACGTACTTTAAGCGGAGGTCCTTCCTCTGACTTATGCCAACCTTTTGTCTGATTTTTGACGTCAGTATTCAAGTAGGGTACTCATGTTTCATCAGCAGTTATTATCCGTCACCAAAACTGGTCGCCGTAACGGACTAAAAGCTGTTGAAGTTAGAGGCATGTTTCTTATTCCTTTTCTGTCTATGGTGATATGAACAGGTCTTGAAAGCTGCACTTTCTGAACTTGTAAGGTCTTTCGTCCACTGGTAGACGCTAATGGCAACCGTACCGAAAATAAAATTGCCGGTGCGTCGGACAGCAGTAGTTTGAAAGCTGACTCTTAGTATTATACCGTCCACTGATGCGATTGCAACGCAACAAGTTGCCAACCACTAAACAATATACTCCAACTATAATAGCAATGGTAGGGTAACGCGATCCTGATTTCAGTACAAAAATTGTTGAAGCCCCGCACACCTATAAAATTCTGTGAAGAGATGTTCATCTTCTTTTGAGTTCCCACGCTAACACAAAACCTGGCGGCGAATGAAAGAATGAACCCAATATTGTCGGCTTCTTTTAAAATGATTGAAGTACAAATGCACAGCAAGAACTTGCCCAGCCGTGCGGCGTCTGGCAAAGTACTTGAGGGAGTAGACGAAGAACGTGCAACGCAGTTCTTACCCAATTAACGCAAGAAACGATGCGCCCACTGGACTACTTTCCTGGTCATTCTGCTATACATAACTGTAAGAATGGAGAAAAGTTCTTCTTCTTGTGCATCTTTAATGGCGTGATTGTATCCACTTCTGGATATACCTTGTACATAGGCTTTTTCTTGAATTTTCGAGTCCACTTTTACTTGGTCGTTTTCATTCAATGCTTCCTCAGTTTTTATTATACCTATTCTTCTCTTGTCGGTCTGTATGTCTAAGCCAGTTCTCTTAAACTTTTGCAATTGCACCGACTACCTTCTGTACATGTTTCTTCTTAATTCATGCCACAGTCCTTTGTGCAAATCTTAGATAACGGACTGATGGACCTGTCTCATAGTAGAAACTTCTTTTGGGTTTCGTCGTTGTGATCCTTTGGTATCAAGTATTTCCTCCCCATATTGTCATCTTCCTCAGGAATGTTGAAATTGTGGATCGACGAAGATGCCGGAATCATCACCGACAGGGCTGTTAAATGCTTACCTCTTTCGCTTTATACTTGCTTGTGTATTACTCTGTATCATAATGAGCAGAATTAGGGAATTGGCTATGAAGCACTTTGAACTTAGTTCAGTAACAAATCTAAAATAATTTAAAGAGAGACCGTCTATGTTTATATCAAAATCCTATCAGCTTCGTTTCTTGAATACATCTGCTAGTGGAAAGTGTTGCAGTGCCCAAAACTTTAAGGTGAAGCTGATAAAATCCAACGTTTCGATAGTTAGATGAATTTTCATTAATCACCTTATCTTAAGGTTTAGAAATTCGCCCTTATCGATAATTAAGGTCTTTCTTTCGAAACATCGCGGTGTGCCATCTCCGCTAGTCTGTATCATTTCATGTACCGTCCTCGAGTTGCTTGCGTATCATTTCCCCTTAAATATATTTCTTCTATCCAACCTCCACTCAGTCTACTGGGTGTCCTCCAACCTTGAGGTTACCATCCCATTATTTCTTTTGCAAGCCTATCATCCTCATTTACATTTACTGATTGCGGATTAGTTCGGAGTACGTTAGAATATGCAGCGATCATATGGTATCCTCACTATACATCTCACCAACTTCGACTTTAGCGAGTGCAGCGACGTTTCTTAAAATTCTTAACATTCAAGGAGACTGGTGACTATCCGAGGAGGAACTACGATCATGCACAACTGCTTCTGTCGCACGAATTGTCATCACTTCATATGCGCTATCAACGCACTAGTGCGGGGTTTCTTTACAGACTCATTAACAACAGGATTGACTGTCCTGACTTGCTTTCTTGCGTACATTTTCATGTGCCTGCCAAAAAGTCGCGAAATATATGTTCATTTTACTTGGATTCTATAAGAACAAACGTCATGTACCTAGCGCCCATAACACGTCTATGTCGTTGTGGTGATGTGTTATATAAAGACATTTTTGTGGGGAGTTAGTTTAATATTACGTATATATAAGGTAGCACATATATGTATGTACCTATGTATAGTTATAGAAATACTTTAATATGAGGACGGGTGTATCTCTTCGTTCAATTGTTGCATATTGTTCTTTGCTTAGTGTATTTAGCTTGATTGTATGTGTCCGTTGTGGTTTTATACTGTTGGGCACGAAATAAAATATTATTATTATTATTATTATTCTCCTGTAATTCACGCCTCTCTACGACGGTAACATATAAATTGTCATACTTTTTGTATTTCGTCCAGTATGGAGTAGGAGTAGTATGCTTAATTTGCCATATTCGGTCATCAATCGTTCTTTCTATCAGCGATTCTCTTATAGTTCTGCTCCAGAAATCCATCTCTGTCGCAGTTAGTCACAATACAAGGTTTACAAATTAGACCTACCGATAATTAAAGTTTTCCGTTGTTTCGCGGTTTGTCATCTCCGCCAATCGCTATCATTTTATAGGACTTCTTCGATTTGCTTGCCTACGATTTCCTTATCTTTTGCTTGTATTTAACCTCAACTTGGTCTGTCGGGTTTGCGTCAGCCTTGAGGTTACCACCTCGTTATTTATTTTGGAAGCTTATCCTCCTGAAGTTCACGTTTCTCTGCGGCCGTAGCATAAAAATTATCTTATGTCTCTTATTTCGTCTGCTGTATAGTGGGCATTGAGTTAAACATGCTTAATTTTCCATAGTCCGCCATCTACTTTCTTTTTCTCCGCGAGTTTTGTTCCAGAAGTCAATTTCTGTCGCATCTATTAACAATACTTGGTACAATACTTGTGATCTCCCGCATATAGTGCTTTTTTCATAGATTGCAGTATTTGTACATCGGAAAAAATCTTTGTACAAGAGATTTTAGTTTGCACAACATAATAATAATCTTTGTAGAATGTACAAAGACGCTAAAACGATCTTTGTACGGAGCCAAAATTCTTTGTGTCGTACAAAAAAAAAAAAACAGTGAATTCTATAGCAATGGATCTCGTTGCTTTCCTCCGATGTATGTATATTGTCTTGTAGATCTTACCCCTTAACTTCGCCTTTCATACTTCTCTATGAGTTTTAGTATTTTGCATTTGCATTTAATACAGGTTGATATTTATCGTTGGTATACGCAGAGTTTCCCATTTTCTTTTCCAGTTCGTTCAGACTTCGTCGAGATATATTTTAAATAGGATATCCAAAGAAGGCAAAACAGAGACAGAAATTCGCCGGAAAGCAACGAGCAATGCTTAGGTGCTCCGAACTCGATAGTAGGCTGCGTTCTATTCAAATCCAATAAATTTATTAAACTACATCGCTTGCTTCGGTTACACTCGAGTATAATCCAACAAAGTGAGGTTAACGTCCACCCGCGACCAATTATAACTTTTTCGAAACACTAGCAGATCCTAACCTCGAATTACAACGATAACCCACGACAAAACAAAACACTAAACGACAAACAAACGACGATCGAGCGTCGTCCGTCCGGAGCGGAAAACAAAAGCGAATCGGTTACGGAAACGCCGCCTGGCGGAAGAGTCGTAAAACCGCCGCCGCCACACGATCTTGCCATATTGCTATTCGATTCCGCGCTCCGCTCCGGACTGAAACAAATCAGAATCGGTGCGGAACGTGACTTCCGTCATGGCTTGCCGCGATCTCCCGCAAAACATTTCGAACGAATCTCTAACGCCCGGCGAGGAGAAGGCGAGCAGACGAGAAGGAAGAAAGAAATCGCGATCGATGCTCGAGGAGAGATAATTGTTTCGAAATTTATTCATAGTGGCTTGTCCGCTTTGTAGCTATTGTGGATTAGGTTTAAAGGTTGTGCATAAGGTATATAAACGTGGCACGGAATTGAGAAAGAGTTTGATTTGGGTCGGGGTTAGGTCGTGTCTGGTTGTGACGTGCGAAAGATTTGTGGACAAGAATGGAAATCGGCTTTTTCGTGAACCGTGGTTACGAGGAGGAAAGAGTTGTTGTCGTGAGACCAGAGCGACATCTCGCGTTTCGCGCTGAATGAATGAATCGATAGGAATTATTTCGTTTGGGAAATTAGTGACTACATGAATGTTTTAGTATTTTGGAAATAAACAAATGTACTTGTACAAACGGTATGGAATATTGTAGAACAGCTTTAGATAGAGAAGATGCACACTAACTTTATTGGATATAAAACTAATTGATGAGTCAATGTTGAAGTGTTTGGTTAGTGGAGTATGCTAGATCTTATCCTCAGATTATTATATAGAAGATTAAAATGAACACATTAATTGACTGGAAATGACCATAAGAACGCTGAAATGTCAATCTGAAAATATGCTTAGAGCTGAATTGGTATCAGTTCACAAATGCAGATGGTCAATTTTCTTTGGTTGTCTTTTTGGGACTATTAGTAACCACAGTTACCATCACACTTTGCACAAAAGTAACTGGCTAATTGCTTACTTACTTGCTTAATCTTTGAGCCATGTACCATTGGTTGGGAGCTGAGTGAGAGTTGAGTCATTTGGTTTCCTCCAATTTCTCTCGAATTCTTTCCTATTCTGCGTCAATATTGATATAACTTCCCACTTTATTCCCCTCTGTTCCGTTGCCTTTCTCACTTCCCCGTCTCCACGTCTTTCTTGTCTTCCTCTTCGTCGCCTACCATTATCTCTTGCTTCGTGCACCTCTTTCACTAGTGTGGCCTGTTCCATTCCTTGTATATATCTCATACATCTTAGTTGTCTCTGTAATATTGTCTATTCTACTGATATTATATTATACGCCGTTGTTCTCTAAACTCCACATTTCTTATCTTATATCTTCTCATTTTTCCTTGCATCTTCCTCAAGAATCTTATTTCTGTTGCTGTTAGTTTGCTTCTTTGTCTTTCCGTTATCGTCCAGCTTTCGCAAGCAAACTTGAGCGTTGGTTTCACTTTTCTTCTAATAACTTCGGCTTTTACCTTTTTCGGTATATCGTTTTTCCTGAGAAATTTGGCCTTCATTGCATCGAAGAGTTTTCCTGTTTTGCGACTATCCCATTAATTTCGTCCTCCATGGTTCCTTCCTCAACGATGATGCTTACCAGGTAGGTGAATTTTTCAACTAGTTCTATATTTTGGCCTGCAATGCTGACTCAGTATGTCTCTTTGTTTGTTCCTATTATCATTGACTTTGTCTTCTTTATATTCACTTTCATGTTAGCTCTTTGCAGCTATTTATTTAGGACACCTGTGATGTGCTGTAGTTGTGTTTCGTTTTCCCACACAATAACTAGATCATCAGCGTAGCATTGTTCAATCATTCGTATGCTTTCCAGTCACAAATTTCCAATATTGTACTTTTTAACTTATTTCTACATCTCTTCAATATTTCGTCTAGGACCACGTTAAAGTGGCCTTAGTATACATCCTTTCTTCAATACTGGTCTAGTTATGAATCTGTTTTACCTTTAATTTCTTACTCATACATAGCTGCTCGTATCTTTATATAAGCTTTTTATATTTTCTATAATTTTACGTACAACTCTTCTTTCTACTAGAGTCTCACAAAGTTCTCTCTTCTTATTCTATCGAATGCTTTTTCCATGTCTACGAAACAGGCGTGTACCTGTCTGTTTGCTCGAATTGCTTTCCCACTCAGTTGTCTTAGTATGAAAGTTTGGTCTCTCTTTCCTGAAGCCCCTCTGACTTTCCTACAGCTGTTCTACTTTTTGCTCAATCTTGTTTCTAATACTTTTGCATATATTTTTCCAACTGTGCTTGTTAAAGTAATCCTCCTATAGTTACTACGTAATCCTTACTGTTCCCATTCTTATATATCGGTGTTATTATGCCTATTCTCCAGTCTTCCGGTGTTTTCTTGTCTCTTCTAACTTGATTTAGCAAACCAAGTAATTCTCATTTACCTTCTTTGCTAAGAACTTAGTCATTTCCCTAGTTATCTGATTGTGTCCTGGAGCCTTTCTGAATTGCATTTTTTCTATTGCCTTCTCTAATTCGTCCTCTGTCTAGTGCATCTATCAGTAGCTCATGCTGATTTTCTTGACGTTATTGTTCCTCCAATAAATCTTCGAAATATTCTTTCCATCTGTTCATTATTCTTTCTTCTGGTGTTATAATACCTCCATTTTTGTCTTTCAGATTCTTTAGCGTGGTTAGTTTTTGTTTCTCATATTATTTTATTCCATAAAATAATTTTTGATCCTCTCTATACGCATTTGACATTTCTTGTCAAAACTCTTTGCATGCATTTTGTTTACCTCTTTCTGCTGGATCTTTGACTACTCTTCTTATATTTTTATATGTGTCATAAGTACACTGGGCAAATATGCGACATGATGAGTCATCTGTCCTTTTCACAATGTAATATTATATTACAGAGGATAAAGGGCAGATAACTCATCATACAGCATATTTGCCCAGTTTACTCATAATCTTCAACTTTTCTCGTGTTAAATAGGTACTTATCCCATGCGTGCTTCTTCTTTTTATTTAATTTTGAATTAGTTTGCTCCAGCATGTTGTTCCTTTTAGCTTCCAATTTCTCTTAATTTGTATATCTTTATTTGTTTCTTGACTATTTTTCTCTTGGTTGATACTGATTTGTAGTTTTTCGTTGTAAGTCCTAATCAGATAATTTCAGATAAACACAGACTAACTTTCAAGAGATCATATCAATATAATGATTTTGTCCAAAACTTAATGAAAATCCTAAAAAGAATCTCCAAATCTCTAAAGCCGTTCACCGGAGGATTTCGACTATCCTAAATCGTACCGGTGTGGGCAGAATTACGTTACGTTACAACCTAAGCAAGGTATGGACCGTATGTAACGAACCGAAGGATTATGTTATAGTCGTTCGGCCATTTCGTTTTTAAACAATATACGATTTACATTGAATGGGCTTTCTGATTGCGAATACACACTCACTACATCTTCCGTAAGGATTAGAATTACTTTACTGTCTAAGTTATTAGTGTAACTATTATCCGAAGCAAGCCGGTGGTGGGAATTGAATACATCGGCTCAATTGATTCAACACACATGTACGAGAAGAAAGTAGGCTGAAATATTTGCATTTTCTAATTACTAGGGATTGTTCCGATCGTGAGTCAGACAAAAGAATAGACAGAACAATATTGATTTCGTTTCAAAAGACAAACGCCAATGGATCTATGTAGGTACGAAATTATCATAAGTTTTGCTCAATGGTGTATGGGTATATTGTGTATAGTAACCGCAGCATTCCATGTGACTAAGAAATTTCAATAAATCATAGGTAAGCAAGTAGCAGCCTGAAAAGGTTAATAACATTTTAATAGACCAATTACGTATTTAAATTTTGTTATGTTTAGTACTAGCCTGATTAACAAGTCCGATCTATTTTAAATAGACGAGACCATAGAAAAAATGGGAAAAAGCATTTAGAAGAATGAATATGAAGGTAAGTATTTTATCTTCTGCTTACTACAGTAGCCATTTTGGGCATAATTTCACAGTTTCTTTATCATTAGTGGACCAATAAAATACTTTCAAATACTGGTAAATAAACATTTTTGCATAATGCAACTTTCGTGTTTTGGCAAAGCTTTCGAACAAATCTTCAAGTAAATTTCTACTAAGGATGGATTCTATTTTCATGGAAAAGAAAATATTAATATTTATTCGTGGAATGATGGAAGCAGTTCAGTGCTAAAATTGACCAAAACTAGTAAGATTAAGGAAACTGAAATAGTACAAAGGCGGGAAGCGTAAGACGGAGAGGAGAAGATGAAATAAGGCACACAGCAAGAGATGAAAGTAATCACTAACAATTATAATTTGGTCTCCGGACGAAAGTATGTAGTTGCATGTGAAAACGCACGGAAGATAAGGCAGGTCAAGTGAAGGTGTATGTGATTAGAATAGTAATACCGCCCAATTAACTATTATTACTAAAACTGACCACATATCTGATTGAGGCGTTTAGACAACGATTGAAATTGGACCCTATAACAACAGCAATAGGAACGACAATTGAATGGGCTGGGCTATATACACAACATGCGACATGAAGGGATAATTAAGAAAAATCTTAGTGTTCGACCCTAAAGATAAAGACAAAAGAAAAAGCTGTACTACAAGCTGTAGTGCGGTAACTTATTTACTTTCTCCATAGTTGTTCTGTTAGAGTGCTTTCGTATATGTAAAGATCCACACCAATTTTTTGAAAATTTGAAGCTGTTTTTAACTAAAACACTCGAAAGATAACACTGTGCTCGAATCGGCAACTTATTTCTTTCAACATCGATGGGACCCACTCGGGTAGAAAACACAATTCTGGTACTTTGAATCCAACGCTGTCTGCCGTTTTACGAAGTTGACTCTAGTTTTCGAGATATTTACGAGTAAAGATTGTTCAAAAAGGACCCAAGAAAGGTTTCTCCGTACATTTCAACCTTTTATTAATCAGATATCGTGTCAGTTCGATGAAATTTCTTCCAAGTGACGACAAGACTCGAACATTGGTATAGTTGGAAAAAGTTGGATGCTCTTTTAGCAGATATTTGTTTGAATTTGCAAGAAGAAGCATCAGAAATATAAGATATTTAAAATAAAAATATTTCTATGTGGAAAATACACAATTTTTGGGAACAAATGTACTTATTATATATTTTTCTGTACTTTCTGCAACCTTAAATACACGCTAAGTCAGAAAAAGTGAAAAGTATTTCATGAAACGAAGAAATTTTGTCGAACTGAAATATCACTGGATGGTTGAAATGTACGGAAAAACGTGTTTTTTGGGTCTTTTTTGTACAATCTTTACTCGTAAATATCGAGAAAACTAGAGTCAACTTCGCAAAACGGCCAACAGCGTTAGATTCGGCGTACTCGAAACGTACCCCTACCCAGGACAGCACAGTGTAATTGGGCAACAAAATTTAGAAAAGTTCATGCTACCAAGATGAGAATAGCCATTCCTTAATGAATTTGTTGAGCTTGAGCATTACTAAGAAAAAGATGAATGGACAACATTTTCTTTTGTCATTTGTACGCGTTTTTGATTAAAAGCAAATTTGTATATGTACATGTCATAAATAGATATTTACAACGCCAAAAGCTGGATGGGACTTTCTAGCTTTCTTTTGACCTGCCATTTGCAATCAACGAGAGGTTATAATTCTTAGTGCCACTGGTAATTGAGGAGAATTCGGACACATGGTGATCCTCCCCTCTGAACTGATAGAAAAGTCTGCTGGACGCTCTAGAATAGGAAGTCATTCGCCATGCGATGCAGGGCACGGGGCAAATTGCATGTTACGGTATTTAACTGTCCACCTCTTTTTATTGATGATGCCTCCAGAAACTCGTGGTGCCAAGCAGAAATGTCATCAACGAAATTGGTTGGTTTCCTCCAAATCATAAGCGCCACAAAATGGCATTGTCTTTCTTTTGCCTTTAACCACTGTGATTTACTGCACAAGCGCGGCAGGATATGTGTGGGGCCCAGTCTTTGTCCTAATCATTTACCTTAAACTTAACCGAAATACAAATGGTACACTTTCTTAACTATTTACACTAATGGTCTTTTCCTGTACAGCAATTGTCATTTCTCCACAGATGTAACAGAAGTTATTGGCACTATTAACGATGTCACACGGCATTGCTACTGTTGCAATGCCGTGCAACGCTAATTTCACGAGGAACCCTCTGGTGCCTTTGTTTATTCCGCTGAGGATGATCACTTGGTTGTCAAAATACGTATTTAGATTATTGCGAATATCGGTCATTTGTTTCACTCTGACGCCAGTAGATTATTTCCTTCGGGATTTCAATAACTGTTAGTTGCAGGGGAAAGCTGCCCATAATGATCCCTGCGGGCATAATCATGCCTCCATGATATGCTTAGAATAAATGCTGTCATCTACGTTTGAAATCGACCAGTCGATTCGTCATACTCAGTTAAACACAAAAAATTCAAAGTGCGATATCGTTTTACGAAAATATTTTGAATAAGGTGTTTTTATACTGTCTGATCTAAGGTAAGTGCACTTAAACTATTGTCACCGCACTGTTATAGTAACAGGACCGTTAACTTGTAATTGTAATTGTTTTAGGATTACCAGATTACCGGATTATATGTTTTTGCATATCGATAACTGTCAACTATCAACTATCAACAGATACTTATGGACGCTATATGGAAAATTCATTAATAGGATGTTTAAAAAACAACACTCCTAGTAAATCCTATTTGATTTCGAAGCGTTCAATTGTACCGTTGACAGGTATCGATATGCAAAAAGCGTATAATCCGGTCTATAATGATAACACACAGTTTTGCCTATAGTTTGACGTGTTTACCAAAGAATTGAACAAAGTCAACATCAAGTTATCATGACTTTATGTGACTGTACACTTTCGGCGCAAAATGATTCCTCACCGGGTTGGATAAAATGATCCTGGAGGAGTCATGATTCCTCCCAGATCATTTTACTCGCGCACAACTTTTTGTTACAGATAAGAATACGGCTCAAAAATATAAAAGAGAAACAGAAAGGCAGTCATCGGACGAAGATAAAATGCTGCAAATAATAGAAAATGTTCGCCGTGGCCCTACCATACAAACACGGCGGTTAGAAACTTCACCGTACCGGTGATGAGTTTGAAGAGACGCTGTAAAGGAATGAAGAAGTTAGCTGTTAGTGATATTAAGAAACTAGGAAGCAAAACTCAGGTTTTCACTAAAGAGAAGGTTGACGAATTGATGGTGCATGTACTCGATATGGAAAGTAGAATGTACCGTCTTCCAGTACGGATGTAAGATCGATTGCTTATCAGCTTGCAGAAAAAAGTGGAATTCTGCATCCCTTCTCCAAGCAAAGATGTCTTGCTGGCACAGATTGGCTTACTGGGTTTCGCAAGAGACCCTAAACTTTCACTAAGATTATCTGAGTCAACATCAGCTGCTTCTACTTTTCACCGGCTACGAGTTATCCATAAAGTTATTTGCTTTTTCTAAATATCATCTGGTGTACCTTGCGTTGCTAGATACAGTAATTTTGGTTTTCTTTAATTGGTTGCTTTATTAATAAACACACTTCAAAAAAACGTATACAGAACAGGGGTTATTTCGTCCTACCCTTCTGGTTAAAATGATCCTGTTACAAACATCTACATACAAAAAATTAGTTGCTTTTTATATCAGAAAATTGGTAAGGTAATATTCAAATACAATATACTGATAACCTAAATAAAAATATTTAAAGTTCTTGTGTAGTGCACTTTACATTTTATAGGCATTTTTAGCTTAGTGGGATCATTTTGGGTCACACTTCCCTAGTTCTGTAAACAATCATTGTCCATCAGAAAAGACGATATCTATGGCGTTACTTTAATATATATAACTAATACTGCAACGTTTTCGATTTAAAGTATAACTAGGTTTTCTCAAAATTGAACTTGAATTGAAAGCACAACAAAATACACTTCTTGTCGATTTTCTAGTATTTGAATCGAAATGGTTAACAGCTATCACCGGATAACTAATAGTCCATGAAGAAAAAATCTGGAGCAGCAGCCAGAGAAGTCAAACCTGAAGGGGAAACAACGAATGCGGGACAAAACATAATTGAATATTCAGTGTCCTGCCCCTTCTTCTCTCCTTGGAATTTAGTCTACTCGTTGACTATATACATAAATATCTATGTGGTATTAGCACGTCATACAAGAAACATCCTATAGTTGAACTAGGCATTCTGAACGTGGAATGGATATTTGCAAACTACTACTCAGTCATCTTCATGACCATCAGTCCGCTACACAAGCATCGTGTTAGAATGAGAACTGATAACTTAATTAATATTACTTTTAATAAACAATCTTATGTAACCCATTAACTTCACTTTTATACTAGATTTATGTAAACACCAAACAAAAACGCGATTCGTTATTAAAAAAGAAAGGAAACCTTACGAAATGAAAGAAAGCTAAACGCATAGAATGCCACCACAAGAATACACATCGTCCATAACTTAAGACGAAATTGTCTCGGCTAAATTATCATGACAATAGGCAGTCAGAAGTCAGGAGCGACCCAAAGTATTATATTCAAATGGCGGAAGACAAAGTTAATGTTTTTCCTCGTGTATATCTGCGTTATACACGTAACACTTACTTCAGTATCTTGTAGTTTCCTAAACCTAAAACGAGGTAGCGTGGGCTCTACAACTCTCGGACGCGGTAGAAACAACACAAATATATTTATTTCTACGTATGTATGTATGTATGTACTATGTATGTACGGTCAACGGTGCGATGCGTTCGAGCTCGGGGGTACATGAATTTATACATAAGCGACAAGGTGGTGTCAAATTTCTCCTATTAAATTAAAATTCCCGACGAACGGGAGTTCGAATGGATTCGTAAAGGGGGGCGCAGAGGACTTTGTCGGGAATCTTTCGTTAAATTTATATTTTTGAGGTAGCGAGGTGATTGTTTCGAGGCGTCTTGTGGTGAATATGATATAAAGCAAATGTCCACCATCGAGAATAGTTGTTTATTATCCAGAACTGAATCAGTCACTTATATTATTCGTTGGAATCAAATTATGTACATACATATCGTATATATGTACTTTATCAGGTGTACAAGCAAGAAATGCGGTTTTCTTTTCTAAAAGCCATGTTAAATTCGGAAGAATGATAAGAAGTGCTTTATTCAAAGTACGCTCCATCGCTTGTTATACATTTTTCCCATGTTTCGGATAATTTGTGAATATCACGCCAGTAAAAATTTTCCCCTTTTGCTGCAAACTATTCATCGAGCCATTCTTTCACATCTTCGTACAAACCAAAACGCTGCTCAGCAAGTGCGTGATCCATCGATGCGGACAAGTGGTAATCGAGAGGAGCCAAATCTGCTCAGTAAAGCGCATGGGATAGAACTTCCCCGCTGAGTGCTTCCAACGTATCGCCAACCGGTTTCCGCGTATGTGATGGAGCATTGTCATGAAGAAAAATTACTTTGTGTTGCCTCTTCCGGTATTCTGGCCTTTTCTCAAGCAGCGAACGGTTTAAATCGGTCATTTGTTGTGGGTAACGTTTACCATCAACTGTTCTCCATGTTTTAACAGCTCATAATAGACCACGCCCCTCTGGCTCCACCAAACACAGAGCGTCGTCTTTCTGCCAAAGCAATTCGGTCTTGCGGTCGATGTGGATGAAGCGTCTCGGTCTACCCAGGATTTTCTTGCAAAATGTCACATGCATTCTTGCATTTTTCCATTTGCCTGTCGTTCCACTCATGTGGTACCCATCTACCGGTCTTCTGAATCTTTCCCATCTGTTGTAGCCGATTGCAAACAGCTGGTTGATTAACGCCTAATTGCTCGGCGAGTTGTTTTTGTGTTTGCGTATCATCTTCGTCCAACAATGCTTGCAATTTCACATCTTCGTATTTTTTTGGCGGTTTTCCACGTTCCTTGTCTGCAACATAGACGTCACTACTTTTAAAACGCCGAAACCGTCGATCACACATATGTTGCGATGGAGCATGTTCACCATAAGCCGCTCGAAGTATCGGTATAATTCAGCAGCAGTGCTTTTCAAATGAAAACAAAAAATTACTGCTGTCCGCGAATGCTCCTTGTTCGGTATAAACACAACCACAACACTATGCACACACTTTTCCAATTTTGTGCGTTTGGCACTTGCTGATGACATAACAAAATGGCGCAGTGTCAAATCTTTATAGCACAAACTGCATTTGTGCACATCTGTTGTCTGAAATCCACATTTCATACTTGTACACCTGGTATATAATCCCCCAAGATATATTTAAGAGCTTGATATTGAATTATTTAGGGATTTTTATCGTAAAATCTAATACACTTGTAACGTGCAATCTTCCAACATAAAACATCACATTTGAGTTTATTTCTCAAATTCTATTGGAAAACACATCTTTGTATTTCGGTGCAGTATATATAGAAAAGCTTTTCACAGAACCACAAACTCCTACATGTAATTCTTTCCAGACTATCAGAACCATCAGTAATCACAAGAGTTAGCGAAAAATCGGTTCAATCCCATCTGTGACTTGTTCGTACGGTGTCGCAGATGGCACCGCGAAATATGTATGCTGTAGGTACGTCGCTTTCTATTATTGCGCGCTTACAAGAACCTATTGCGCGGTCTCCCAAAACTAGAGGGTGAAATTAATCTAGTATACTGTACTTTCTGTGATGTGTAGGTGTGTAAGAATCATGTAAGGGAGCGATTCCCAACTCCAGATAGGCGTACACCTGAGAGTACGGTATAGGTTGTTTAGGAATATAGAAAAATGTTAGTTAGAAATGTTAGGGCAGAAGAAATAATGTATTATGTATCACAAATAAAATAGTATTCAAAACTTATTAGGTAAGAGTTATCCTTGCAACATTCACAATATTATACATTTCAAATATATAAATAAAAACTTATGCTGCCGATTGTACAATACAACCTATCAGTTGCATAGTGGGTTAATAGTAGTGACGATAGCATTATACGTGAGTAGTTATTATGCTACGGAGTCATCGATGAGAAATTTAACACATAAATATGGTATTGCACATGGAACCAAACATTTAAGAGCTTTTTGGATCCAAAAATGATCCGGCTTCTGGGAAAAGAAATTTTATTTTTTGACATTCCATCAGTTGACATTTAACTAACTTCTTCCTTCATGTTCGTTGGAATTATAGCATGTTGAAAGGAGTTGTCCACAAAGGGATTCAGTGTCCCTTTGTAGTTGTCAAAACTAGTTTGAATTTCGTTTGGAAAATATTCACAAAGCTGTTTATATAAATTGCTTCTCTAAAAAGATCTGTTCAAAATTTGTCGTATTGTACTTAGCCTAGATATTTCATGAGTTCTTGAACGCACTGAAATGAATCAAAATTCTTGTTCTCGATTGAAATTTTCTATAAATTAAACTTTCACAAAAGTCCATTTACTTTGTCCGTGGATGTTATTATATCAACTTACCAGGCTAACCATTATTCAAGGTGTTTAGGTGTTCGAAGATATCAGCAAGAAGAGTTAGTCAAAGAATTCTGATTTCTCATCTTGTAAGTAATCAAAAGTCTTGCTTTTAGCTGAAAAACTCTTTCCAAAACTTTACCCCTCGAAAGCCATTTTACTTCTGTCTGGCAAAGAAGATTTACATATAAGGAACCCATGTCAATTTTTCAAAGAATAGAAGTCTGTAGTGCTTTTTCTCTTTCAGAAATTGCATGGCTTTTGCAATACGATCTGCAACTCGATAACTCGCTGGTAAAGCTTTTTCCTTAGTAGTTGTTGATGACGTAAAGTATCTATCTTGGTACTTGTGGAGGGAGCTTAGTTTTCTTTTAAGGAATTCTACAGGGTAGTCTTTCTTCTAGATATTCAATATTTAATTGTCGAACTAACTTTGATGACTTCATACTTTTCTTCTATAAAACTTCTGTACAAACTACACACTGCGGTTTATTGAAAAGACGGGTAAACACGTATTTAAGATATTCATCTCTGTAAAATTTGTTTTTCTTTGTGTTGTTGCGACCTTGGAACGAAGATAGTTCTAACGATCTTTTTGTCCATATTTAGCCAAATAGTACATATCAAAGAACGAATATAACACGCACAAATTAATATTTAATATTGTACTCCGTACACTGCACAACTTTGAATTACGTCAAGCCAGCGTTTTGCTGATTATATAAAGGAGAACGGATGATCCTGGAAAGCCAAGATTACGTAATTATCGTTTGTTGAACATATTGGAAATTCCGGAAAATAAAGAACAAAGAACTTACCTTATTTGATCATAGATGGCGCAAGTAACATTTAATTTAATTGCGTATTTTATTTTCTGCAACTAAAATTGGATATGGTACAAAAAGGAGGCCGCACACAAAATTCTTTTCAAAAGATGCTCGGGCTTTGGAAAGCACCATAACACAGCACACTAAAGAATAGTGGTGCATTGAAAACATGTGTTTTCCTAATCTTTTCAACATATCATATTTACTGCAGGCTGTGCGTGTTGTAGCTAAAGTCGTTAAACAGTGCTACTTTGCAATTGACGTATTAATTAATACAACAAAAAGCCGAATTTAAGAATTTTTTAAATTGTGTCCAGGAATTCCGATACCACCGCAGCGTATTATAACGAGATGGAAAGCGTGGCTTGATGCTATTTTATATTACAGCAAGTATTTCGACAAAGTAAGAACATACTTCTAACTCTAAATACCCGAGATTGAAAGGAGATTCAAGAAAGTCAACAATTTTGACATTGCAAAAACATTAGCCAGTTATCTCCGATTATGTTAAGAGTTTGCAGGATATCTGCCTGTCGCTGGAATAATTTATAAGATTTAGCCAGATTAAATCAACTAATTGATTCTACAGGTCAACACGCAGCTGCAAAAATACGTTCGATTTTGTGGAAAAATCCTGATTACTTCAAACTTTCGGGTGTGACATTGATCCATATTTAAAATTTGCAAATCTTACTTCGATCGATGCTGAACATATTTGTTTTTACCTATACTTTTAACGTTAAAAGCTGAAATTTATCTGAATCGGTCATAGAAGGCTGTTTAATGATCCAATTTTACACCAGGTCTGGAGATTGCACATTTACTCTACTTCCATAACAGATAACGACCTTTCACTTTACAGTTATTACTACTAAGTAATAGTTGTCGTTATTTCTAACGCCATAAAATTCGTGGCGTCTTGGCCAATTCTAGTTATCACTTCCTGAAACTTCAAACTTCAAGGCATTTTCAAGACTTTGTTGAAAAGTGTGTGGAGGCAAATCTTCAAGAACAATCAATTCTTTCCTAAAATTTATGTTGAAGCCATCAGGCAATTTGTTTCCTTTTGTTTGCATTATATTTTGTACATATTCACACCGTCAAAACCAACATATTTTTTCCTTTCTCAAAAAATTAGAAATATATTTTCAACGACAGAAGATCAAAATTTAAATAAATTAATTAGATATCTGGAATATTAATACACAAATTTTACATATTTATCTCTCTTTAATAATAAATAATAAAAAAAAACTGAAATACCGATAAAACTAAACAGTTGGCGTACAAAATAGCGAAGACAGGAAAACCGAAAATATTAAATCAGTAAGGAAGAGAAACTGGAAGGTAGAAAAAAACATGTTACACAACAATTTATTCAAATAATTTGCTTAATTTGAGACATCGGAATTCACTATTTTAAATCGTTACGCCGGTCGACGAGATCGTTATCTTCGTTCCGAGATCGTTCGCAGAAATTAGCCTTACATACGAATCCCGAACGTCCATAGGATAAGATTTCGATAGTAAACTAATCAACAACGCGAACGTTAAATCCGAAAAAAGGAACAAAATTAGGACGAAAATGAAGAAAATACAATCTACGTTATTGCCGAATTTGTTTGTTCCTGGTATTTTTATCTTTGGAAATCTTCGATTTTACGATCAGAAATGACTTCATTGATGACCTTAACCGAATGTTTTTATGGTGGGTTGATGGTCCACGAGGACACCATTTAGTTTCGATTATTTAATGTTTGTGGATACTACGAATGTATGTATCCTCTGTGAATGGCCGTTTCGGTATGGTTCGAAGAACATTTACGAATTAAATAGGGAAGAATTTTATATAAATATGATCTATAAAATGTACTAATGAATGTAAGAAAAGAAGATGAGACATTATAAGACGATCATAACCGCTGTTCCTAATATGGATAACATCGGTGGTAATAAAATTTTTAATCTCTAATATCATGTTCTATAGGAAACGTTAAAACTAGTTTATGTCGGTGGTTTTTCACTTATAATTAGTATTTTCTAGTATTTTGTCAGTCTTGAAGGGTACAATCTGGCCTTTTAGTTTACAAATTTTCCTTTCCAAACTTCAATGCTGGTTATTAGGATTCCTTTTCCTATCCAAATCTTGATTCTTCTTATTAGGATTCTTTCCAATGAGCCAGCTGTAGAGAAGCAAGCACAGCTATGATAAGGCCCTCAATGATTTCTGGGGTAAAAGCAGCAGATATCTATTCAGTGAGCCGAGTAACAATACACACCCTATTAACAAAATCCATTTAGATATAATTTTTCAAAGCAGTACGGTGTACAGTCAGTGCATTTTTGTATCCGTAAAATCCAACCCCCACAACATTTTCTCCGATCTCCCAGTGTCAGGTTGCTTATTTCTTTAAGTGCGTCCATCGCTTCTTCGACCGATGTAAAACGTAAATTCCATAATTTATCCTTTAAACTTAGAAACAAAGAGAAATCATTAGGTCCCAAGTCTAGACTATATGAGGAATGACCCAGTATTTCAATGTTTTGGGCATGCAAGAACTCTACAGTTCGAGCAGGAGTGTGAGCCCAAACGTCATCAAAATAAGTGCTAGATGATGCCACCTTTCGGTTTTTTCGCAAATAATTCGCTGAACTTAAAGCAAACAAACTGTAGTGAACCATTCAGTATTAACAGTCCAGTGATTCTTCAGTGATATAATGGAGTCACCTCCAGTAATTTTAAAAACTGCGACCACCGAATAACCACAATTCAAGCTGCCGATTGTTGCCGTCTTTCAGGATCATAACAGAAATATATCTATAGTTTATCACCTGTAGTGAGATGGGACGAGATGACCAGGTGAGAAGGCCCGTTTTCAGAGGGATTTAGTATAGATTTCGACGATATCACACCGTCTGCTTTTTCGAAAACATTCATGTAAGAAAAACCGATTACATTAAAGCTGATTGTTCATGATAATTAGAGAAGTTACCAAACACTCGATCTGATTTCCTCGCACAAACACAACTTTAAACTTACAGTAACTGCCAAAAGGTTGTTATATTTTTGTTTATTTCAGGTATCTTGCTAATAACCAAAATAGATAACCTGAACTAACCTGTACTAACTGTACTTATAACTTCATAGTCATTGGAAACCCGAAAAGAATTTTTGAAGTTCGCGAAGGAAATTAGCATGATGTAAGAAAATGTAGTCGCTAGTAAAATTGGGCTCATATGCTAAGCAATGTTAAGTGGATATTAAGATAGGTCGTGTTGGTATATCAGTGTTACGTCAAGCACAAATATGGGTGGAATAACATCTGTTGCGATAAATACACCAGTGCACCCTAAACTAAATTTATATTTGTCCAATTTTTTTACACTCATTGACTTACTTTTACCTCATATAATGTTATAAATAGCTTTTACCAAGTTGTGCGAAATCTTATATCTTGTCGAAATTCCGAGCAGAATCGTTACCTCCATATAAATTACTTTCCATTAAGTGTGAGACGCGAATTCCATAAAAGCCTGCTATGAAATTAGCGGACTGATTTTCGGACTGAACCGTTATGTTTTGCATAGAGGATAGTGTATTGCTGTGGGCATGGAAGGTTGTTGCAATATTGCAATATACAACCGACAGGATTGTGTATGAAGATATCGAAGAATCGCGAAGCTTATCTAACAGTGTTTTGAGTTCTAATCACGTTTGCCTACATTTCTGTACTTTATACTCCTCCAAACGCAAAAGGAATGTATAGGTATTGTCGTAACGAATGCGTCAAATTCACTTGTAGGATTATGTAGGGTAAATGATAGTCAATGAGGGTAGGAGAGAAAAAAATTAATAAAACAATTTTAGCAAGTAAAAGTTTTGGGACCGCTGACTTACTTATCGCAAGAGATCTCTAGTTACGTACCCGTCGTTTATCGCAGTGACCCCAAAATTAAACATATTCGTCCTATCCAAATATACATTTGACTTTGCTTAACATATTGACCTAAGTTTACTAGTGTTTACATTTCTTTGTCTAAACAGTGCATATTCAAGTTATTCAACGCGACATATATCTGGAATTTGAGAAAATCAGCGGTCACTGACTCGCCGTTGAATGGGGCGGCTGTCAAATTCAAAAAGCACGTCCTATCGTAATATCAACTTCCCCTTACTAAAGATAGTGCCCAAATTTTACAAGCGTTTATATTTCTACGTCTAAATAGTGAACATAGGTAATCTCAGGGATAATTAAAGCGTTCCTTGTTCAGTTCCTTTAAACTTAAAAAATTTATTTCGGCTTCTCTGTGATAATAGGATAATATTTTCTCCTACAAATTTGCTTTTATTTTGTTTGAACTTTCTTCTGCTTTAATTTGATGCACACGTTGTAAAAGCCCCGATATTTAGATCTATGTACGTTCTCTCCCATAATAGAAAATTAATTTTGATGCGTAGATCATGCTAATTCAATCACCATCGTAACAGCAAGCATGGAAGGCTGACTAGTTATTCAAGCAGCTGTCTGTCAAGACATTTTGAATCAATTATTTCTTTGATATCTCAAAAACTTGAAGAAAAATCTCAATTAGTAATTAATATGTATTACCTATCTACCTTTGAATATTTAACATCAATTTCGAGTTGTGTCTTAAACAATTTACTGAACTTCATTAAAATGTTCAACGATATATAATGCGGTTTAAATTAACTTTAAAATGTTTGACAGTACCACCAATAGGATAAATCGATGAAATTCTCACCATACAAACTGGTAAGATACGGTCTGAACCGCTGCAATCTAGTATCAACAGTATTACATCACACAAAAGTATGTACATTGTTTATAGTTGGTAAACATACCAAGTACAAAGCAAATAAAGTAAGAACAATACAGAAAATATGCCAAGGAACAAGTTCCTGAATGTCTTTTATTGTGGACAGCCGAATTCAAAGACAAAGAAGTAGGGTTTATGCAGCATTAAGTGTTAAGGCGATCTATTAATTAGAATCAGCGAAAAACTGAACTGGCAAAGATCTTTCTCGTAAAGTGAAGAAAAATGGCTGCTCAACGATCACTACCATTAAGCCAATACATTTCCTACGAAATTGAGGCTGTTCTCATGTTTTCGAGGCTGATTATAATCCTACTTATCGCGGTGGATTCATCCTTATTGTCCTCTATTTTATAATGATTAATATGTTTTTACTTTCATGCTAATTTTGTTCCATTCCTCCCTGATGTCCTCCTCCACTTCCTTTTTCAATCATTTTTTCGGCTCAACTATTAGACATGAAATTTATTCAACTCAGTTGTTTGTCAGCTCTTACCAGTAAGATGAAGGTTTAATAGTTTGTCGTTCATGTGAATATTTATTTCTATTTTCCTTGCATTTAAATCCTCTTGCTCAAGAATCAGACAACGGGGAAAAAATTATCCCAAAGCAGAATCAACAATTCACTCACTTCTAAGCCTTTACATATAGTTACCTTGAAGTTATCTAGTAAAGAGACAAAACTTCCATCACCTTGAAGGTTGTAGGTCCAACGTTAGTTAGGTTTTCCTTCTGTTTTTGCATAAAATTATGAGAAAATAATAGTAATGGTTCCTCTATTAACTTTAAAAACAAACATACTAAGGTCCTTTTGGTTTTGTAAATATTTATCCCTCATAAATCGGGTCGACGACGAATATTCATAAAATACAGATAATAATTAAGGTTTGATAAAAGAGTGGATGACGTGTAATCGTTAAGTAGTGTAAACCGGTCTTTGTCTCCACTTACGTGCAAGGCGCAACATCAAAATTCGGAGAAGTAAGGGCGTCAGACCGGTTTACACCACTTAATGATAACACGCCATCCACTCTTCTATCAAACTTTAATGATAGTTCAATTATTTCAAGTCTTTGCCTGTAATTTCCTCCATATTTTCTTTTGGCTTTTGTACAACTTTTCGACACGATCATTTTGTTATTACAAAATGAAATAACACGACTTCCTTATAATGTACGATTAGTTGCTGGTGCTTAGAAACATGAAATAGGACCAATTCTAAGTCACGTGATATGATTAATGCCTTCGGTGTCCGAAATGATCAATTAAATGATTAATTATTTTGTTGTTTTATTTAAATAAACCGTCTAATTATAAAGATTACGCTTTCGAAATGTCAAAAGCACCACAATTCAAATCCCGAACAGCGGGCATTATACGGAGAATGTAGGCAAAAAGAATTCGGCTTCATTAAACTTGATATATGTTTCACATTTTTTCCGTGACAAGTAGCGAAAAAAAACTACAATAAACCTCTGCGATTGACGAAAAAAACGAGAAAACGAGAAAACTCGATTCTAAAACGTAGATCCGTAGGTGTAGACACATCCTAACATGTTATAAAAATGTAAAAAGGCGAAAGACCACGTTTTATGTATGTACATACGTCCGAGAGCCGACCGAGATGTTAAGAAAGACCGATTCTCGGCCGCGACGGAGACGGGAACAGGTATTTCTGAATATTTCGAGGGGAACACGTTAATCGCTCGCTTTGTAATTTATTTCATACGGTGGCACGCTGTTGATTTATGTAATAATAACTCCTATAGTGCAAATGATGTTAGGGAATATGGTTGGTTGGTTGGTTGGCAACGTACGAAAGTAATGCTACGCAATACTACCAGGGTAGTCGATAAGCAGCGAAGTAAAAAGAAACATCCGAAACATGAACGCGGTATCAAATGTGTACAGTCACCGGCAAAGCAAAGTCGATACGCCAAAATTCACATCTGTAAAAACTTCTGCCTGTGTTGCGTGCAATCCCTGGTTTGTCGAATCAAATATGTTCTCTCAATTTTTCAGATATAGTTTTGATGTTCTGTCTTATGCAAGGACATGTACGTAGACTTATCCCTTTCCCCCAAGTCTAATGAACTAATACAGAATATATTGAAAAACCGAAGCTATTTACAATATTTCGAAGTACTCCCCTTTACAGTCATTACTTATTTGCAAATCCCCATAATTTTTTCCAATTTTCACGGGATGGGTTATTGATTTCATTTTTAGACGTGTCCGCCGCTTCTTTGGCCAATGTAAAATCTAGGGCCAGCAACTTATCCTTCCCACACGTAACCAAAAAGAATCATTGTGTGCCAGATCTGGATTACATGAAAAATGGCATAGTATTTCAATGTTTTGGTGATTGAAATGCCCAATCGCTCGAACAATGTTATGTATCCGAGCAAAATGAAAAATAATCCTACCCCTTGAGCGCTTCTCGAGAATATTTTAAGGAATTTGAAGCAAACAAACTGTAGTGACACAATTGGTATTAACAGTACGATAATCCTCGATCCTTCGATTGCAATATAGTCCTTATATACGAAAACCAAACTTAAGTAATCCTTTGTAGAAACAAGCCCATCAAGTATTACCTAGCACCTATTCAAACCTTTCTAGAACTGGGCATTTAAAAGCCTTATCACGCTCTGAAAATACTCCGCCATCAATTTTTGAATTAGGTGTATGAAACTTTCATTACTTCTTGCACACATTTCCTGACTGCCACCTGCGTCCATATTTTCCACATATCAAGACTTCAGTTGTTCCCCTTTTGAAAAAGACTATTTACACCAAACGTGGAATATATTGACAATGATAGAGAAAATAGAATCCAAAGTCCAATTCTTATGCTACCTCCCAGGACGAAAAGCTTAAGAATCGGGTGGTTAAAGGTCAGAATGACTACAAATATAACTAAGAACAAGAACTAAGTGATCGACATGTTCAAAAAGAAATTGGAGGTCACTAATTCCAATGAAATACAAGAAACTTTCAGCACACTGTAACGAGCCCTAATTGTAACCGTATTCATCATCATCAACGCCGCGCAATCCCTAGGGATTATGGCTCTGCTTCAGGAGCACTTTCCATCCATTTCCTGAAGGGGATGAGTCCGCTTTCCCATTTATGCCATATTATATTTGCTAAATAAAGAACTGAGGCGATTGTTGGATGAAAGGATAGCTCAGGTTCTAGATACGGCCCAAAGCGAACAGCTACCAAGAGGGTAATACGAATTTTGAAAGCGCTCGAAATAATGAAATTCCGAAAGCAAGTTGCGAAAATCTACCAAACTCCTGTAGCCATGCACTGGGAAGATGTGAGAAGAGACGGAATGGAATTCGGGCCGAAGGATGAAACTTAAATGGACTTGGCCAAATTGGTCAAGAATGAAGGATTAGTGAAGAATGACGTATTAATGGAACTAAAATAAGCATTTCGTTTTAATAATAATAATAATAATAATAATAATAATAATAATAATAATAATAATAATAATTTAAATGTATATATATATATATATATTTCGAGACCTTTAAGAACACCTTCTTCAGTGAAAATATAACTAGATAAATGTATAAACAAACATTTGTTTTTTATTCGGGGACTATCAACAAAATAACTAATGACTAGAATTTCTTGATATAGAGGATATGTAAACAACTTCTTTTATATATATAAATTATAACTAATTTAATGTGTAAACACACATACAAACTATGAAAATACCTAGAAAAACCTTGTATCAAAAAATTTTTATCCAAACCTTAACAATTCTGTTAAAAATATTTGTTAATACATTTATCTAGTTATATTTTCACTGAACAAGGTGTTCCGAAAACGTTTGTAAACGTTCTGAAAATATAACTATCATTTAAACCAGTCTTGTTTAATTGAGCTAATTGTGGTGGAGAACTATCATATAAGATAAATAATAATAATAGCAATAGTACCTACTTTATTCAGAATCATCAGCAATCCTCTGATAACTGGAGGTATCAGACATGTAATTCCAAAGCCTTGGTTATATAGTCCTGCTTTCCTAAAATGATGGTTTTGCCCCACTTGTCAGCGACGGTGACCAACAATTCAGGGCTTTTTTAAGAACCTTGTGGCGTCTTTAATGACATTTTTATATTTGGAAAAAGGTTACAAAAATTATTTCTAATATTAGTTTGATCATTTTCTTTGAGCGACTTAATTATTAATTATTAATCTGGAGTTTGGAATTAAGTTAAAATAAAACCACTTTCCTGGCTAATAAAGTCAAACATTCTAGCATGACAAATCGGTCGAAGTCATTGGAGCAAAGGTTTATAACTATGCCCTATCTAGAGCCTATCTTTAATCGGTATAAGTGACTTTTCGCAAGTGTAATCTTCTGGTGGCTTCAAAATCGGGAAATACGACTTCCACACTTTTCCGGAAGCTTAAAACCAAAACTTCACTTTTGAGTAAGACCATTAGTCTTTTTGCAGTTTATTTTGTAAAGTACATTTACTTTACCAAATATCGTGCAAAGTTTATATATATAACGAATCAGCTCCGTGATCCAGGAGAAGCATACCATGATTTCTCCCCGAATAGGATACAGTCCATCACGTTTGTAAGTCACGAACTTAAGAAATCTTCTTTGGATAGATTCAGTTTGAAGCTCGTAACAAGTACATACAGAATGCCAAATAAGGGAGGCATACTCTAGTTTAGGTTTTCTTAACATCAAAATTACCCACATATTTTACATATATTATTTACTTGATCGCATAAGAAATCTCAATGTTCTGCTAGAATACTGGTACAGACTCCTTATATGATTATTGAAAGGTACGCAATAGACGATTATCAACGTTATAGAAAAAATTGAAACAGTTTTTCTTCCTCGTAAATCGTACAACGCAGCATTTTTTCAATATTTAGCTTGATGCTGTTTCTTTTACACAAATTATGCATTGTATTAAGATTTTCTTGTAGGTGATTAGCATCAGTTACGCTGTTTATACGAGAACAAATCTTTAAATCATCAGCGTCTGCCAGTCCACAGCACGTTAAAGCAGTTCGGTTCGAACCCAAGGGGAACACGATGAATTCATTTGAACTAAATTACATAATTGGATAAATAATTATATCCATTTGACCACCAGATTCCGGTGCCGTACAAATATCCCGAGTTACAAAAAGCAAATTAGTAAGAGTAAGTCTCCCACACATGAAACCATGGTGAGCTGTTAAAATAGATTGGAAAAGAAACTAGTTTTACATGCTACCAAGAAGAGAAAGAAAACGGAACAGAAAACCTCTGTTGCCGTGAATAAAGGATAAAATCCAGGAAGAGGTTGTCCTCGGAGAAACACAGGAAAAATGAAATAAATTAGATTTTACTAGAGATGGGACGAATCCAAATTTTCTCGAATCCGAATCCGAATCCGAATCCTAAAGGATTCTCGAATCTCTCAAATCCTTCGAATCTCGAATCTCTCGAATCCATCATATAATTACAATAATAAGAAAGGACAGAGAGGAAAAACAATTTTACAGGAAAATTTTAAAGCTACTTTAATTAAAAACGATACAGTTTTTAAAAATATTTATTAAAAAAGATTTTTTTTTTTTGAACATATTTATATTACAAATGAAATTAAAAAAAAACAAATTACACAATATTAAAAGATAAATTATGTTAAAATCTTGATGATTATGCAACAAGTTTTTATTTATATTTAATTTCCTTAGCATATGGAAATTAATATATCAATAACAGTACCGATATCTTTTCAGAAACTTTTGTGAATGAGAATAAGGGAGAGCTAACATAGATAAACAGCAAATATTGCACATGAAAATCTAAACACATATTTTAGTATATAAAAGAAAGCACTCAACCTAAAAGAAATAAGTGAGAACTTTAATTCAGATTTTTATTTAAGAAAACCAGCTTTCGAACTCGCTCTGGATCCAACCGACTACGTTTTTTATCCACTATGATGCCTGATGTGCTGAATAGTCTTTCTGAAATCACTGTTGATGGTGGTGTAATTAAGAATTTTTTTGCTAGTTTCATCAAATTTTGGTATTTTGTGTTGCCCTTCCAGTATTTAAAGATGTCTGCAGTTGGTGGGAGCAGTGGTTCTGCTAAATAGGCATTTATTTCTTCTTCAGGAGATGAACTGTAATCCACATCACTGCAGGTAGCTGGGGTCATCAACTGAGAATAGTAACTCCACATACTATGACCTTGTTCAGTTAAAGATATATCTGTGGCATTTGCTTGAGTTTTCTCTGATGACTGCAGATCACCATTTGTTTGCATATAGATGGATGAAATTTCATTAGCCAGTGTCAATTTAGCTTGCTCAACGTTTTCTTTATTCAAAAATACATTCCCTTTGAATCGGAGAATTTACGAGAGAGCGCAGGATGTTAATTAGAATCACATAAAGAGCGATAGATGGTATTAGTGTAGCATATATGGTGTTTAAAATATAAAACTTGACTGAACTGACTTAACATGATATAGTCTTAGCTAGTTATTAGAACTAAATGTACATAAGTTAATAAGTTTTCATAATTTTTGTAATTAGATTAGTTATATTATTTGCTGTCTGTATTTGACATGTTCCATACCTTTTCTGGTCTCAGGAATAAAGATATTTATTTATTAAAATACCACAAACATTAGGAAAGCATGCCAGCTTATAAATACTTTGTGGCTGAAAGAACGAGAACCGAAGAGAATCGTCGAGATCTTTCTAGTCAGTGATTCATATGTGTCGTGATTACATGAGTCATCATTATTATTATTATTTTTTTGGATTCGAAAGATTCGAATTACGAAAATCGTGCGAAGATTCGAGTTTTCGAATCTCGAATCTTTTCAGGATTCGATGGATTCGAGGATTCGCGGATTCGAATGTCCCATCTCTAGATTTTACTATCAATACATTTTGGATCGCTCCTCAGTAAGGAATTCAAAAGAAAGAAACGAGTTGATCGTGTGTGACGATATATTTTACTAACATTTATATTCCACGCATTAAAGTACCTGCTTCGAAGTAAAAATCCACAATATGAAGGAAATTAACGATACATCTGCTGTCGATATTTTTCCGTATTCCTTCCATTTTGCTGCTCACTGTATAAAGCATAAAACGATAATCAGAAACAAAGTCGAATAGAGTAGCTACAATATACGAAATAAAAGTTAAACAAGAAATAAAAAACTATCTAAACGATCATTACTAAACAGGTAGATATCACTTATATCCAACTACCAACGAAGAACGTGCGTAATTTTTTTCTTTTCGAAATACCATCCCATTCGAATAGAAGAGGGCTTGGGTGTATGGCGGAGCTGTGCGTACAAGAACTTCGCAGCGTCACAGACAATTTCTAAAGATGAACCAACGTTAATATAACATTAAAAATACGTAGACATGCAGTGTCTGGTGTTGTAGAACTTAGTTCGTACGCTTTTTTATTATTGTTGGAGGTACGAATACGAATACTCGAGTATTGGTAATTTATCGATGAAATATGAGTAAGTCTCGCTATTCGGACATTAACAACGCAACCTATTAGCATAAATAATAAATGTTTTAATAAAATATATGGACTATCATTCTTACCGATATTTCTCGTATGGTAGAAGTTGATTGAAAGAGAAACTAACTGACTCAAGCCGGACTGTAAATTACCTAGCTGCTAGAAAGATTTGTTCGTCATAAATGTGCTCGGACGTAATGTATTAAATTGCTACAATGGCAATACAATATCCACCTGCCTTAGCTAAAGTAAAACGTTGAAGTGTACTTGTCACTGGACATAAATCTGTATGCCATGTTTGTAAGTGTTAAATTTTTATTGTTTATTTTGGTGTGACAACGTTAGAACGTAAGCGTTGGAATCATTTTACAACAAATTCCTTACGGACTCTAATACCCTTGCGATACTAACGTTTGAATATGGTTATCAAAATAGCCCAAAGCTTTCTTTATAAGATTCTCATAAATTACTCTTGGCAAAATTTCATGGTTCTAACTTTTTCATCTCAGAGCGAGGTATTGAATATAGCCGCTGAACTTCTCAGCTGAGTTTATTATGACGATGAAGTAGACTTCTGACTCATTACTTATTGTTTTGCAGAATTTGCCGAAACTCTAAACATTATTTAAAAGCTACAAATTGTTTCTGAACTTGAGACAGAAACTCGGATATTAAATTTTACACTAATACTGCTGTTAAGAATTTTTAATGACATTGCTTCATATTGTAGCTCATATGATCTCCCTCTATCTACACTTTGGGGATAATGCGACAGTTTCAGATCTTGGTGTGAAAACCCTAGTCAAGATTTCTCGACATATTAATTCTTATTTGTTGGTTATGACTATACAATAGACCAATTTTGCATGGGAAAGCTTCCAAATCAACAGACTGAACTGACTCATTTCTAGGGTTTCTTCATGACAATAAGTTACAAACAGTAAATCACCATAACAAACTGCTTATGCAATGTGAAAATGTTAGCTGCTTACAAGAACAATGCTCGCGCAATGGTGCCAATCCGGATTCGAAACATTGCATGCAGCAAAAGACGCTATTTTTCATTCTTTGCTCAATAAGTCAGCGAACTTCCGGGCTACAAAAAACGGATATGGTAAAGAATTAGAACGTCGAAAAACGGTTGGATAAAATCAAATAAAAGATCCACATAAGAATTTCAAAGACCCTCGTTCGTGCGTTAAGTCGCTAAGTAAATTTGGACTACTGTTGATTTCGAAAGGGATATTCTAGAGAAATAAGAAATTAAGGCATATTCAACATGGAAGAGTAGTTTAAAGAATTTACTGGGAAGCCCGAAAGGCAGAACAAATTTGGAACAACGCAACGGTCGAAAATTCATAAAATTAAGTGTAACGAATGCGATAAAGCTTATATAGGACAGTCCAGACGCGCAATAGCTACACGATTCAAAGAATATGTGGCACATTATCGTTATGGTGGAGTAGATTCATCGAATGTTACAATTAAAATTTAAAATGTTCAAGTTCGCCGCGAGAACTAGATGAATTGAAATGAACTAGAATCTGTTACACAAAGACGATGGTCGCCTATGTCGACCACTACTCCTAGATTTCTTATAGAATAATATAGTTTATCTTTTGCATGAGTGTTTGCTAAATAGAAAAATTGTCCGAAGAAGAGATACGTAACGTCAACATGAAGGAACGGGTCCACGAGAATTGACAAAAAATGGATGACCCTCCTTGGAATATTTTTCTACGCTAGGAGGTAGTAATTTCGGTTACTTTTAACTAAAAATTCATAAGGTGGTCAAACATGGTCAAATGATTATCTAGACGGTTTTGACTACCAATCTAAAAATGTCCATTTTGCCAAACAATTTTTATAGATAAATAATGTTTATTGAATTTTATCAAAATTCTAAGCAGTGGTCAAACGTGGGCAAACGATTTTCTACACGCGAGGGACATTTTACCATAGATTATTGATGTTTGAAAAAGAAATTCGAACAAAATTCGAAAAATTGTTTGTTCTCTATAATAAAAGGTGGTCAAACAAAACTATTCTGTGGTCAAACATGGTCAAAAAATTGTCCCAATAACTATCAATTTCATAATAATTCGAATGGTTAAAGGCTTGAATAGTATTCTGTGAGCAACCCAGCAAAACCAAAGGTGTATGTAAGAACACTCTGCGCCCTGCAAGATCACGTGCACGATGAGGCTGATCACAACTGTACTTGAGGATACCACATTTTTTATGATAAATACCTCAGAGTACCAAAACCAAATGAAAAAATAACGCAATTTCGATATTGTCCTTTGGATCAATTTTTTACGCTTACCCTTGCCTTAACTACCTAATCTATTCAGTTTCCCAATCGGCTTATTTTAATGCTGGCTTCACACTCACGCCGTGAACTTTACGCGAAGAATTTATATATATCCACACTCATCTTCAAAGGCACGTCAACAGCGTGAAAGCCATCCTTAGTCGCGTTGCCGCCTGTTAATGGTATTTACGATGTAAAGCCATCCATCAAAATAGGATGGACCAAATTTGTACTTCAGTGATATAATTTCGTAGATATTATCCTCTATCATCAACTCCGGCTCAAATACAGTTGTTATAACTATGAACCCAATGAAACATTCATTTTTATTGGTTTCTACTGCCAGCTTGTGTATATGAAACCGCAAAACCACATTTTGGAACCGGATTTAGTATGAGAATATAATTTTCAACTACATAGGTATCAAAGTTTGTACGTGGTCTGGGTAAATTTTATTAATTATATCTTTTCATATCAAATCATTTGCTTTGATTCCCATGGCGTAAGCTTCAAGCTGTTGTGGATAATTAATAAGCGGATTGCTTGACCTCCTGGGGGTATTTCAGGTGACTATTGAACTCGCAAACATCATTTTCAAAATTATGAGCAACGCCAAATGTTTGTGGGAGTACAGCCTCAAAGGAATTTTTCAAATGTTGGTTGAGAACGAGATATTTCAATACCTTCAAGTCCAATTTATTGTCTTGTCAGCAAACAGTCTTCAAAATCCAAAGAATGCTTTCCAACATCTCCACGATGAGAATGGTATGCTGTTTCTTTGGCCCTTTATCATATCTGCCACCTACAACTCATAACACATCAACATCACCTTCTATTCATTATTTTGAACTTTCTGCTTCTAGTCAAAGCACATCATCCTCATTATCTTTGTAATTGTAAATTGATGGTTGTGATTTGAATATTCCGGTAGGATTTCCTGATAACAATATATATATATATATATATACATATATATAGAAATCCGTATGTTTTATATCAGGGATTTCGGTCACAAAGCAATGGAGTATTAAAGGATACTCATTTATTATTGCTCAATATTTCGGTAATGTTTATTGCCTTCATCAGGAGCATAAAACTGAGTTGCTAAAAACGCCAAGCGACAAAGAACTCAAAAGTGTGTTGAAAGAACCGCATGTCAATTGTGTGTAGTCCGTCATCGACACCTTTGAAATACCATTAATTTATTGAAATGACATTGTAACACTGCAGTGTAGTTTAAAGGAATAAAATTAAAAATATTAAAAGTAAAATATAAAATCACGTTAACATGATGAAAGCCGAATTCGAAAGTTTAAAATTAACGCGCGGAAGCACCGCCTAAAGGTTGATAGCACTGACACAATATATTCTTTATACATAAAACTCACGCCTTTCCATTTAATTGTCCAAAAGGGTTGTTTGGCTGAACCCATGATATCCGGGGATCCACGACAAAAGATATTTGGTAACCGCTATTATAAATCTTCAAAGAAGACTATCTTTGGTTCTTCCTCTCTTAAGTCGGGGTATTTCAAGTTTTCCTCGTAGCCACAGAGGAATTTGGTATAATCGAAATCCTCTGCATTTTATACCAATTTTATACAGAGTTTACTTTAAGGATGCTTTTGGTTCTTGGGTGTGTGTGAATCGAAATTCGACTGTCACCTCAAGACTGCGTACTAACATTGAAATTGCCAATGATGGGATGATAGTGGATTTAATGATTAGTAATTTTTCAAGGTTTGAAGCCCACTAACTCGAAGATACCATGGCGGAAAAGTATATAAAACAGCATTAAAGGAACGCCCAAAGAGAAAGCAGTAAGCGTAACCAAATGAATGGACGCAGCCAATTGGATACTCACACAAACATGTTTTGATAGTTCATATATAAGGGCCAGTATTAAATTTGTAATTTCCTGGAGTTAATAATAACCTAAATGTAATACCAGTTGCGAGTCATTTCGGGACAAAATTAAATCAAAATATGATTTTTAGAGTTCAACTGGTAACATTGCGATTAATTAAAAAAGTCGTGGAATCAATTTTCATCAAAGCGCATTGTACCCACGGAAAAATAAACATTCCAACAATAACAGAAAGCTCTTCAACTAACGCCGCCAGATGTTACTGCAGAACTCGAACCAACTTTTTCACTTTATCAACTTAACAATAACACATCGTCTGTTGTCGTTGGACACGATCGGAATAGAGAAACCGAACAAATAAGAGAAAAAGCCGGATCCTTTTTACAGACAGCCTTGATCGTATGTGTCAAATCATTTATATTGATAGATGGACGACATTTATGAAGAGAAATTCAAAGATTTACGTTCTATCACGCTCCGACGAGTAACAAATGAGTTACGATCATCACGTCCAATACCCACTTCGCCTATTCCTCCCCGCGCATACACAGCATGTTCCGAAACGTAGCGTCACAAAGTCCGAAAATTCTATTCACATCGGTTCTAATTCGAAATCGTTCCGATAGATGGCGGAATGTATCTTTCGACGAATTCTCCGTGTCTCAGTCGGCGTCGGATCTTCAATAATTCAAGGTCGAAATGCCCCAAGTACTACACATAACACGCCGTTTGATGAGCCTTCTCGGTGCGTCCGTAAACATAAACGTTGTTCAACCAAACTACGTCCAATTAATAATGAAAAATGACAAATGACGATATTACCCGTTTAGCGTTTGTTTAATGGAGGATCATTTCTTAGTACAAGGCAGCACAATGCTTATTATGTCATTTTTGTTGTCCGTCGAAACCTAAACTGGTCGACTCTGGACTTGAAACGACGACCTCTAGAGGAAACCTGGCGATTCAAAGCAAACAAAAGCTGAAAATATGTCACCTGTCAAATTTATACGTCATCGCCTACGCGATCGTTAAATTCACTTAAATTTTAAACAGGTACTTTTCCGAACTTGAGCTGAAATGCCCACACCGAAACGACTAGTGGATAAAAACGAAAAATGCGTGAACATAGGATATCGTTTAGTTGCAATAAGGTACGACTGAACGCTTCCCTATGACGGATACCTCTGTCAAGCGTGCATTTTGAGTGATTTATGGGCCCGATGTGATGCATACGGCTCTCTAGATAATAGCTAGAGTAAATTAAAAGCCAGACAGTAATTAGTTGTCATGTAACGTCTGTCGTAATGGTACTGAAATGCAATGGAAGATTCGCTATTTGCGGCTGGACAACTTTTTTGCTTAAATTCGATTGAGGCGTAGTAGTACTATACCGAAGGATCAGAACTTTGTCATATCCAAGGTAAAATGTTTTACTGAAATGATAAAGTTCGCTTACGCCAAGATCCTAAATTAATTGTATCTTCCTCACAACGAAAAATATTTGACCGGTCTATAAGATCTATTAGTTGAATATAAACCCAATAAACAATTACCCCCAACAGCAAGAGCCGGAATTTAATTACAAGTAACACAGGTGGTGTGCAAAAACCTACTATTTAGGTGCAACTGCAAAGTAAATCTAGGGAAAGCAATTATGCGTTCATAGAGATACAATGTGTCAAAGTCAAATATACACTTCAAACAATTTTCTCGACAAAACCTTCATACAGTTTCTTCACAAGCTACTCGTCAATACTATTGTAATAATTAGTTCAGCATCGTTGCTTGCCAATACTATCTCCATTTTTAAAGACGATTTGATAAAGTATTTATTCTAATAGTACCCCGTGAATTTTCAGTGAACATTCCATGATTTGCAGTTTTTGAATTTAAGGACCAGATGCAATCATCAAAGTTGGATTATTTCTAAAGCGTTTCGAGGCATAGTCATGATCGAACAGTCTTCGAAGTCATCACGGTGGATTCTAGTAGAAGAACTATCGTCGAAAAGATCTTTGCAGATTAATTTCATCTAGTTCTTTAAATGTTTGTCTAAAATTGTATTCTGAAAAACGCGATAGCCAAAGTGTTGCGAAACTGAAGTGGAATAATTATTTTCCCAAAAAAGAATGCGAGTCTAAACGTTGCGTACGAATAACACACGTCAAAAATGAATTGAGACCTAAACACATAAACCCGTCGTAAATTATGTACTTAAAAGCGAAACATAAATGGAGCTGCAGATAAGGGTCGGTATGAGATGTATCGAACCGTTTAGTAATAGTTTCTTGTACAGTTGATATAAAAATAAAAGACCTTTCGTTTATAGTCATTATTAGTCTTTATTTATTGCCCTACCCCACCACAAACAATCCCTCCAGGCTGCAGAAAATTTCACCAAAATCTCTCAGTATTATGTGTGGGATCTAATTTCAACTTTATTGCCATTAAACTCTGAGAGTCTCAGCATTGTCATATAAAACGATTACAAAACACATCAAATTATAGAACAGAACGGTAATAAAACACTAAAACAACACCAATTAACACAATTACATTAATATATTTATTATAAGGTAAATCCCAGTCGAAAGCACTGAAGTTCAAACGCTGAAAGTCTCCAACATCATATAAAGCATTCAGAAGTAGTATACGTTTAGTTCTCAATTTAAACTGTGTACAAAGCAACAATTTTATTTGATCAGGAAGCACGTTGTAAACTTTTCTTCCTCACTAATTGGGCCCTGTTTGGCTTCTAGACAATCTAAAGTAGTCTTGCTTCAACAAAGCGCACGCTTTCGTTTCGTACTCGTGGTACTATCCATTTGTAACGAATGTCTCAAAATTATCTTTGACATTGAAGGAGACACCCCAGAATAAATATCGAGGACAGTGCCCAAATTTAATTTTGAACAAAGACATCACGATGGTCATCTCACTATCTCTAGGCTTGGCACAACACCCACAGCTCTCTTTTGAAGAGCAGAAAACGTTGTCTACTAGATGCGTGATCCCAGAATCAAATACCGTATGATGGGATGGAATGAAAATTAGCAAAGTACAGCATGTTCAAAATATGTGGTGACACATGATTATTCAAGTTTCTGAGCGAACATATAGACCAAGTGAACTTTCCAGCCAGCGAGTTGCCATGAACATTTCGATTCAGTTTAGAATCCATCCAGGCTCCCAAAAATGTTACACTATTCACATCATAATCCACAGATTTTAGACTTAGAATCATTGTTTATATTTTGCGATCATTAGTAGAGTCAGTCGATTCGCAAGGAACCACTTCCACTACACATCTCTGAGCATATTGTCGCTGAAATATATTTTGCTACGCTCTTTAAAAGAATTTAAGAGCGAATAGTACACATGATGATCTATTCGTCGAAAATCATTAAAAATATTGAAAACAGTATTGGACCCACGGTAGAACCCTGCGGAACTCCATGGTTTATGTGGAGGATTTCTGAGTAGAGGACAGTTGGGCACGTTCGGACATGAGGTACCTCCGGAAATTACAAATTTACCGCTCTAAAATTAAGATAAGTTCCCGCCAAGAGCGTTAACTTATTAAAGTGACTCATTGGAACTGTTGTGATCAGGCGAATCATAATTTATTTTAGCCCGAAATTAAAATTTTAAATGTGCGATAGAATAGTAAATCACCCATTCATAAAGCGGGAGGGAAGAGGGACGAGGGCGAAATAACAAAATTTCAAGTAAGTATCATTTACATCCATAAAAATACGTGCTTTTGTAGAAAACTTAACCTCATTCTCAATTTCAAAAGACCTCTATGGAATAACGGTGTCCACGTGAATAGCTATTTGTAGCATTCGGAGAGTTTTCATGGTATTTTATCCGATGGGCATTCGCAGCTACCCGACATATATTGACACCTAATTATAAAATGCTTCTTCTGCAGAATGGTAAGAAATTATATAAAGATGAACTGTCCTGAATTTTCTCCAACTGTGTGGAAAGGAGCAGTCAAAAACCTATAACAGAAAACTATGTCGATACGCGTAGCATCTACTACCCTCGGTAAAGAGAATGAGAAATAAAACACAAAGAGGATATGATTCAGGTAATGAAAGCTGCAAAGAGGAAAAGAATGCAATTCCAAAGTACGCAACACGACAAGTATTTACTATTAGAGAAGAAGGAGGACTAGGAAAAGTACATGGTTCCGTTCTCAAAAATTCTACATGGTTTAACGTACAAGACTGCTCGTTCCTTCATGAGAAAGCATAAAAGATCTTTCCTACACAAAACCAGAAAATACTAGCATTGTCAGCGCATTGTCCTTCAATAAATCGAATGAGAATAAATTTTTAGGAACTATGAAGAAGTTCGTGCAAAATATAAATTTCCGCCTCCTGGAATTTGGAACCAAGATGAAAATGGTATTTTTACAATCTCCAAAGATTATATCTGAGAACCGCTCTAAAGCAGTAGGGCAATGTATCTTCTCCCAAGAAGTACGTACTTTGGCAACCATATGCGATAATATTTTTGCGTGGGATGTTGCAATTCCTCCTTCTTATCTTTTCCCAGAGAGTAACGATGAAGGATATGTATTGTAGGCACTACCAATGGGGGAATCGCTTACATGCTGTAAAATCAAGATAGATGAGTTCTAGCTTGTTTGTAAAAATTTTGGAACACATTAGATTAGACGACATACAAATTTCACTGTGCCAGGTAAAATACTTATAATCACGGACAATCATGAAACACATGAAGAACCATAACATTTGCTCATAACAATGGCGTTGTAATGTTTTCATTAGCTGCTCACTATACCCACAAGATGCGACCTTTGCGTAAAGAAGTATATGGTCCATTCAAGCAATACTGCTAAACCGCCTTTAATTATTATATGTTGTCTAATATCCAGCCAAACTAATAAGCATATACAACATCAATAGACTGACAGCAGAGCTATTTATAATGAGTTTTACACCTAACAACGTCATTAACAGTTTTAGTAATATCGGATTATGGCCTATTAACAGGCTTATTTACACTGTCAAACAATTTTTAAGCGAATATGTGGAAATCACAAAGAGTGCTTTCAATCGTGAAATCGTTTAAAGCCGCCTGATTTTCTAAAACCGCCACCTGAATCTACTAAGTCAAATCGAAATACGGAAATATCAACAATTCCTGCACACCACATGACTACCAAATTAGGCAACCCAAATAACAGCAGTTGGTAGTACACTATTGCTTTATGTAAAATCTTGCAGAAAGTGGCGAATTATAAAGTTTTAATTGGGATCCGCATTTTTAAATTAAAAGAAATTGCTTTTACTTTTTTATGTACTTTTGACTTTATCGCTAGATAGTTCGTAAGTTTTTATTCTATGCCTCTCAATTTACGATGCGCCATCATCAGAATGAATACGTCCTGCTCACTTGTAAACATTTTAAAGTTTAACCGAAAATAATCATTTTTATTTTATGCTATATAATATTCTACTTAGCTTACCTTACCCAGAAATGCGATGAGACGGCTGTGTACTGGAAAGAACAGTTCTGTTAGTTTAAATGTGTGATAAAAATAACAGAGCGAAAATTTAAAAAATAACAGCAAAAATTGTGAATAACGATTGTACGCCTATGTCAAATGCTAATATCATCCTAGTGATATACAATTACCATAAGCATATGAACACAAAAATCCTCAAATTAAAAAAATCACCGGTCACGTGATGGGCAATCGTCCTCGATAGGTCTGTATGTACTTATTTAATAATATAAAGGAAAGAAATTCTTTCTAGGAGGAAAAAATCCAAAAAGACTGTGGTGTCATATCTATGTAACTACATAATAGACCCGTACGTTGTTAAACATCCTGTAAGTTTGTATACAACCAGTTAGACTATACAAACCGTTGTCTCTACAGACGCAGAAGGCACTTTATACCTCTGCTCAGTTGCACCGCGGTATCATTGCCGGGTTCTACCGCAAGCGTAGGCGCAGTAATAGTTGACACAAAGTGTTCAATTATTGATTACATTCTTACTTTGAGCCGACAACGGTAATATTACAACGTCTGGTTCTACAAGACATTAAACCCGGTCTTAGACTTATTTTAAGTGCGCGTACGCCGGCGTTCCGTTCTTATGTAAGTTCTTGTGCGCCGGTTAAAACGTAAACACGACTCGATACAAAGACTTCGAACCGTCGAATGGTGGTATCTTCGTGCGGATACATATGCCATTTCCGAAGACGGTGGTGCATCATACCAATGCTAATATCAGATAAAATAAGAGGAGGTGAAACGTGGGAGTCGGATCCGCAGTGATTTATCGATTGCGAATTATTAAAACGATAGTAAGAAGTTAAACGAAAGACGCGATCTTTAAAGAGAGTTGTTTGTATATGGTTGCTTGTCTAGAAATATGAAATGACAAAGGATTGTTGGCGTAAAATAAGTGAATTATTGCATACGTACCAACGTATAAATCATATGCAACAGTACGAGGGTAGATTGACAAGTTTCCGGAACGGCTGCTGGGGGCTGCTTCTTTCCAAATACTTTATGTCGTTATGTTGGCAACTCTTTCATATCAATTGACTGCAAATGTTGAATCGATCTGTCAAATAGTCTGGTTTTGACGAGCATATTTAAGTCAAGTATTTATGTGTGTCTTCAATTATCAAAACTGCACCCAAAATCAAATCAAGGTTAGATGCCGTTCTTAGGAGGATTCGTCACCTTCATTTTCTACCGTGAGCTTTTGGGTTTCAGAATTCGAACGTGGCCGCACGTATACAAGTGATGAATCACTGAATCACGCGTTTAGAACGTCCAAAAACGGCTACCACGTCAGAAATTATGGAAAGAATCCACGACATAGTTCTGGCAGAACGCCGAAGAAAAGTGCGTGAAATTAAGGAAAACGTGGACATCTCTTATCAACGAAGAGTTCGTATTTTATCTAATGAATTGGGGTTAGAAAAGCTTTCTGCAATATGGGTGCCGCATTTGCTTAATTCGGAGCAAAAACGCATTCGAACTCGAGCCTTAGCCGATTGTTTGGAAGTGTTTACGGGGAATCCAATGCATTTTAAAAGACGATACGGACCCATGGATGAGACCTGGCCTGATCGCTACACGCCAGAAACAAAACACAATCCAAACAGTGGCTTGCGCGCGGTGAATTAGTTCCGAAGGGGGCGAAGACCATTCATTCGACTGGAAACGTGATGGCATCGATTCTTTTGGAACGTAAAAGAAATTTTGCCCAACTGGCTATTTTGAAAAAGCCAAAACTGATGCTGACCAATATTACACAACATTTTTGGACAAATAGAAAGAAGCAATTCAGGAAAAACGCCTGGGAATGGTTAAGAAGAAGGTGCTGGTTCACCACGGCAATGCGCCCGGTAATTCAAGTACAATCGTTCAGCAAACATTGATAAAATTAAAATTAAAGTTCGAAATCCTTCCACATCCGCCGTTTCGCCTCATTTGGCTCCGCTAGACTTCCACCTATTCCCGAAACTCAAAAGCATTTCCGGCTGAGAAAAGATTTTGGTTGAATGAAGAACTGGTAGAGGTGGTAAACGATTATTTTGGGAACCTCGAAGAAAGTCACTTCCGGGAAGTTATCGAGAAGCTAAAAAAGTGTTGGCGTAAGTGTGTCGAGCTTCGAGGAAATTATATTGAAAAATAAAATATAACTCGAATCTGTATTGTTTTGTCTTCCATTGTCATTCCGGTAACTTCTCAAAATTACGCAGCACGTAACTGAGCTTCCACTTAGATCATAATTTTCATAAAACCGTTTTACAACAAATTTGAATGCCTAACGGTCACCCATCAAACCATATACGTAATACTTGAAATACCAACAAGATAAACACAAAATTCTCCGTTACATTACCGTCATTACACTAACATTAGTGGCCTCCAAATGCGATCCTCCAAAATAGATTTATATTGTTTTAATAGTCCATGTTCCTTATGTATCTACGGACATGCCAGTATCACATCACGTGATAGATAAGATCTTCGATCGTGCAGAGTTACCAACATATGTATATCGTATATGTATGTATAGTAGTACGTATACAAATTATACCAGATAAAAATTTTAAATCCCCTTAAGCGTCTTACCTCGTTCAAATTCCAATTTCTTGTCCGTTCCACGTTCGATTTCATTGAAAATCCGAATGATACGACTTTTTAAGTATATTTCCAGAATCGGCCCCCTTCAAAAGGAACATTAATAAAGAAATATACGGCGAAGAAGGAAGCTTCACACCTCCTCACACACGGAGGCCTCTCGACTTTAATTTCTTCAAATTTAAGGTATAGAAAACGGGACGGCAAACGCAGACGCGAATGTGTCATGCCTATCAATCACCATTACCGGATCCTTTTTCGGATGGTAACAATGGGCCGACCTTAAGTAGGATGAGTTTAAGCACTTCAATCGCCTACCTCGGCTTACCTGATCCGATAAAAAGCAAGTAGACTAATTCTAAGTTGTATGAACGTCATTTTCGTGCATTCATTTGTTTAGTTAGTTTTGAATCCTGACGGGACGGACGGGATGCGCTTTCTTCTTTTTTTTACCGGTCGCGACGGACTGTGGCAATATACTGAATGGAGGTCGAAATGTATCGATGAGATGTGATTTATAAACAGTTGCTTTCGGAAATAATACATTGTGGGTGTCCGTTTAAAATATGTGTTAAAACTTCTATAACACTTCTCGTTTTTAATAAAAATTATTTTACTGAAATTCCTTCTGATGCATAAAGCTATTTCCGCATAATAGATTACAGGGCACTTTGGCCACTTTCCTGTCCATAAATTCCACCTTACACCACCAACTTCCCCAAACCCGGGGAAACCGAGGCCCCTATTTTGAAATTTTACTCCTTCGAATTCAGCCTCATCTCTCCAATTGAAACGAATCAGAGAAAACTGAACGACCATAAAAGGAAACCCTTCATACCGAGATGCTTCTCTGTCCACGAGTTTCACTACATCCCTCTAACTCCACCAAATCGGGGAAGCAGAGCAAACGCTACCCTACCATCTAATTTGCAGCTTTTCTATCCACGAATTCCTTCTCACCCGTACCAAATCAGATAAAATCCACCCCGAGGGATTTCTTAACTTTACCCAATATTTTTGTATTAAGAAAGGCATAAAAAGTACCACAGTTTTAATAAGTTGCGACTATCTGCATTACTACACGATAAAAACAGAAGAAAGACTGAAGAAAATACAAAGACCAATAATTAACAATAAGAAACATGGATTGTACGTATGGCAACAAACATTGAAGACAACAAAACAACGAGAATAAAATAATACCTCCAAGAAATTATCAATTCTGATAAGAAATAACTAACCAGTGACCAAGCTTGAGTACAGCGTTAGTTTCAAAGCAAATGATGGTAAAGTGGATTAATAAACAAAATAAAGAAAGTATAAAACAATGAGATTATTATCGAGAAATGAGCAAAGCAGAAGTACTAATACTATCTAAATGAAGAATCTAAGGAAAGGTAGAATCAAAACAGATAATTGATAGATACAATAGCTGTGGCCAAACATATTGATAATAAAGCTTAGCAAGAACATTAACTAATTATATTTCTGAACTCAAAGCTAATATTTAATCTTCAAAAAATATATATGAAAAATTTCTGGTTTATATCTAACGTAATGCGATGAGGTAATAAAATATCATTGAACGGCTTGAAGGAGTTATATCCACGTAGGATTGGATAAAAGGGAGTATCTTCATGATTTTTTAAATCCATAATCATAATATTCAATCAAAATAAACTACAACCTATTTATTAGTACATGTTTAAAAGTATTTGTACAAATGCCTTCTTTCGGAAATCTTGAAAATTGAGGGACAAACAGCTATTGTCCCAAAACACCTCATTTCTCCCACCACCTGCGGTGACCACGATAAATCAGAAACGGCTTAACTGCAATCAACAAACCAAACAATTTTCAATAGTACCTATATCTCTGGATGGAGTTCGTGAACGAAGGATTTAGCATAATTTTGTTTTGTTCGAAAATGGCGATGATTTTTGCAAGAATTAATGTTTTTCAGGTCGTAGAGTATTGTTTTTTTGCCTTAAAAATGTAAATTAGGTCTAAATTAAAATCCCTTGCTTCACGAACTGGCCATTGTATTAATAAACAAAGCTGTGAAAATTTCAAATTAATAAGTAGAATGGCTTTCAAGGAATCGTGGTCACCTAGCGTTGCGGTAAAAAATACCATTCTGAGATTATCGCGTTCAAAGCTTCATGTCTACATTTTGCGTAGGTAGAATATATTATTTCTGACTTACATAGAATCATCTATTCCGGCGCCACCATAACGAGTCACATCTACATTTGCAGCAGCGTCCAAAACATCAATGTGGTGTTGCCCACGAGCCATACTTCCTTCCCTGGTAGCTTCCTGCACCCGCTGCTCGGCAATGGACACACGTTTCTCGTCCTCCTTCGCGACAAACTCATGAAAATGTGGGCCACAAGGTTATTTCTAATGTTTCGAAAATCTTCAAAACTGCATATTTGACATCGTACAGTTTTTCAGAACGTTTGAATATTTCCACCATGGCATCAACCTATATCTATCGGCTGATCGCGAATGATTTGATGTGCACACAGCGTCATGAGCAGCCTTCCTTTCTTGTTTATACCGTCCATAAATATGTTAAACAGGATACGGCTTAGTTCCCCTCCTTGTTTCAGTCCTCCGTGTATTTTTAACATTTCAGAGTTATACTTTTCTTGATGATATACTTAGTTGTATTTTTTGTTGACTTTTAATTGCTCTAACTAGTTTATTATCGGCTCCTATTTGCTGTGAGGTATTCCATAGTTTTGTTCTCGGGACGGGGCCAAAGGCCTTTTCTAGGTCTATAAAAGCCTGTAGTCTTCTCCCCCTGCTGTACTATTCTTTCGAGTGTCTGTTTTAAAGTGAAAATATGGTCTTGTACACTTCGTCCGGGTCAGAAACCGCTTTGGGAATCCGAAAGAACTACTCCAGTGAAGGTCTTCAGTTTCTTATGCAAAATTTGCTCATAAACTTTTGCTCCTGTGCTCAATAACGTAATTCCTCGGTAGTTACGGCATTCAGTTTGGTCGCCCTTTTAGTGTATTGGTAATATGGCCCCTATCAATCCGTCGGCACTACCTCCGCTTTCCATGCTTTATTGCAACTTTCAGACATACTTCTCCTTTACTGCTCATGTATTTGATCATTTCTCCAGCGATTTTGTCGTGGCCGGAAGTTTTTCCATTTTTAACTTTCTTTAATACCTCTTTCAATTCCTCTTTTGTAATCTCTCCTCCTCCTCCTCCTTCTGTTTCTTCTAATAATTCTTCTCTTCATTAGTTTTAGTTCTTATAAATGATTTAAGTACCTTATAGAAGAGTTTTTGATTGCCTTTGCTGTCCTTGTTTAGTTTTTCTCCAAAGCTTTTCCATGATCTCTTCTTCGCCCTCTGTACTGACTTTGTCGCAAACTTTCTTTGTTTTTTATATTCTTCGTAAGTTCCTACTCTCTTACCAAAGATAATATGGGTTAAGTGGTCCCCTTCGCTGCATAAACACTGTGCCAACCGGTTTCGTACATTTCCCATCACGCGTTGTGGAGGGAAGACATCGTTTACCATTTCAGTAGCCATAGAGCAGAATTTTCGTTACTGTTTTTCAGAAAATCCAAGAGTTTACAATGAACGCGAATACCTAATGGTTTGTGGTAAGCCACAAACCAGTCTGGAGCGACGGCGGTATGAACGCTAGTCCTTGGAATTAGTGCCTACCTGTCCAACAATGGGACCATATAGGTTCTTAAAAAAATATGAAAACAAAGATTCCATTTCGCAGGAAAATGAGATGGTATCAAATACATTCGATCTTTATTGTAAGGAAAGCTGTTACTGTTGCCTTGGGTGACCTAATGACAAAATATTATTATTTAGTGTAGTATCTTTACTACTACTACCTGCTACTAAAAGTTGTTGACCTCACCAAAAGACTGCGTTACTTTCGGTGTGGTAAGGGTAAGAATATCATGTTATTACGAAATCAATGATCCCTTATATAACAATTTGTTTTTGAAGAAATTAGGTGTACAAAAATGGCAAAAGTTGAAGATCCTCGGATGGATCCTAACGTTTTAAAAAGCTTGTTTAGTTAGAGCGATAGATATTTCATTAATTCGAAGTATTAAATCTTAATTAAAAGTCTGTATGACTCTCCATATAACGATCTAATTAAATTAGGTACGTTAGTGGGCACCTACCAAGTAATAAATAATGCAAAAGCTTATTAAGTAAGTTATCCACATATCATGTGGCAGATTATAATTTGTTGGGACCCATTAAGGTCGAAACTAATTAGTCTACTTAGTAAGCTTTTGCACAGTTACTTGGTGGCTGTCCAGTAACGCAACTAATCTAATTAGATCGTTATGTGACGAGTCATCCAGATTTGATTTTATTCAGATTTTGGCTGTCGAACATAGTTTACTATTTTTATAAAATCCTTCCTTAAGTTCTCTTCAATATAAACACAGAAAACCTTGCACGAAACAATGACAAATCAGTTACCGAAATACCTATTCGAAGGTATCCAAAATCAATATGGTGAGGCTTTGTAATATGTTAGGAATGAGCACAGATCGCAGATATTCCTAAATTCCTTTAAATTAATAATAATATATTAATAATAATTCCTAGGCACGAGTTTCTTGCGTTAATTTAAGCAATATTATCTCTAGGGGCATTCTCGTAAATTGCTAAACAAGGTAGATCAACACAGTTCAATTCTACTGCACTGTTTGAAGTTCGTTCATCAAATGAGAAACAGTATTTTCCATTTGAGAGTTAAAGGAATATAAGTACTTCTGGGCGAAATAGAACTTACTTGTGATAACGGATTACTCTTAATATTCCTATTCTTGTTACTATGCAATTAGCACAAACTTAATTCGGGACTTATGAAATATGCTACAGGAATAAGATGAAATCTATAGACAGTGTTCTGTTTAACTACGTATGGGTATCATCTGCACCGTTTTCCACAACTTATGCATGAAATTGAAGCAGAAGAAGGTTCAAGCAAAATGAAACAAAATTTGCAAGGAAAAATATTTTCCTACTATCACAGGAAAGCCGCAATTAATTTATAAAGTTGCTTAAGTTTCATGAGCCACATTAAAAGAAGCACCAATAGAATGCGATGCAACTAACTGAGATGTTTATTTTTTAGACGTAGAAATGTAAATGGTAGTGAAATTCGAGTTACATCAGGAGCAAGGTGAAGTGGTTGGTGTCCGTTTTACCCTGCGAATAATTACAATTACAATTACTTTATAATTTAGAGAAAGAAATGTATACGCTAGTAAAATTAAGTCAATGTGTTAAGTGTGTATGTATATGTGTATGTTTACTTACGGGTACCTCGTTCGCCTGTGGCTAATACTGAGTTCAACGATGTTGAACTTACGTAACGAGAGATCTATGTATTACAAAACATAACTCAGCGCTTCTAAAACAATACTTTCATTTCCCTAATTTTCTTTCCATTTACACTCATTGACTGTCTTTTGCCCCAAGTAACCCTATAAATAAATTTGACGCATTAGTTATGACAAACGCTGTATATGTATGTACGTAGCAATCTGTATTTGGAAGCGAATATTTCCAACATAACAAACTGTTAAGCTCGTCTTTATCTAGAAAATTTGGCAATATCTCCATTATTGCCCCTTTGATATTTTCCCAAATAATTATGATAATAATTACAGTCTCTCCGTGTAAGCGATTAAACTAAAAAGCGACCAAGAAGAATGAGCTCCGAAATGAAACTAAGAACGCCGTCAAAAAACAAAACCGAGCCGAAACTGCACTGTGCGCGAACATTTTTGCATAAACAAAACGCGTTGCGTTCGGTTTCTCCTCCGTACCGTATACGATAAGAACCCTTTTCGGTTGGCCCTGGGCTACTAAACAGATATGATTTAATCGCTGCATCGGTATTGAACTGAAGGAGGCGTTTTTATTATCGATATTTACATACGTAACGCTTTTTCGGGGTCCATGCGGTCCTCTTGTCAGGGCATTAAGACGCCACAAAGTTCGCCGTTGCATCGCTATTACCGATACCGAGAGGAGATGAGCCGGAAGATTCCTCGAGTTTCGCCATCGTTACGAAACAAACGCATAATCCGCGTAAGATGGATGGTGTCGGTGCTGCCGACGAAGGCGCAGAGGGGTTGTGACAAGAGAGTATTGGTGGGTTTAGTGCGCACTCGGGCGTAATCTTTAGTCGAAAGTCGAAAGGCGATTCGCAAAAAGAAAGGATTTAGAATATCGAAGAAGAGCGTACAAATATGCAAATTAGCTGACATCAAAAGGAGGTGTGAATTGTCTTTAGAGAATGGAGATCTAAGCAAATACACAAGGCATACAGAATGGATTCGTCAACTGAGTTCAGAATTATTTCATCTGGTCACAAAGGGAGATCTACACAATTTGGATACAAAAATGTACGCTACCAACCATTGCGTTTAAGAATAAATTAATTGGAAACTACAGATATACACATATAAGTCGCAGCCTATCAAAGACCACAAATAATTCTTATAGCAATCTCATATCAACAGTAAGGTGCTCTAAGAATGGGTACCAGGACGTACAAGGGCCAAAGAAAGCAAATATGCTACGAGCCTTGTGAGGGAAGATCTATAGATCTATTCTGTAGACCCGAAACTTTTTGTGGAATTTCCTGAACAGAGTTCTGGATTATTTCAGGTGTGTGAAGCTGGCACCGCAAAATAGAAAGAAATCCTTTGAAATGACATATTTGTTTGACCGTGTTCGAACACAAAATAGTTTTGTTTGACCACCCTTAATTATTGAGAGAAAACAAAATTGTTCAAACGTCAATAATCCACTGCTTAGAATTTCGATAAAGTTTAATAAACATTATTTATTCGTAAAAATTGTTTGGCAAAATGGACATTTTCAGATTCATAGTCAAAACCGTTTAGATAATCATTTGATCATCTTTGCCCACCTCATGGATTTTTAGTTAAGAGTAACAGAAATTATTTATTTATTGACAAATTCAGTGTAGATATTCAAGAATTTAACATCAAAGCCGTACAGAAAATCGTTTGACCACGTTTGACCATCACTTGAAATTTCATTAGGGTATAACAGAAATTACCTATATACCAAAATTATTTACCAAGGTTATGTTTTTCAGAATTAAACTCGATACTGAGCGGAACAACGTTTGACCATCCTTGACGAGCTAATGAATTTTTATCCAGATGTATAGAAATCATGTACCCATTCCTAACAATTGTTCAACCAAGTGGATATTTTAAATCCGAAGGTCGATACTGTACAGAAAATCGTTTGACCACGATCGTCCATCGCTTAATTTATTTCCTCTTACCGCTCTCAGCACCCTTTCTTTTCATAGTTAACCTTTCCGCTAAATACTCGATTATTTTCAATCATTACTCGAAGTTACGATATAAATTTGCACTTCAAAGCCTGTTGGAAAGCGCTCTTGCTTAGGCCAAGCAGACAGTGATCGAGTGATCTATTTGAAATCTTGGCGAACACCGAACCTCACAACTGCTGTTATTAAATTAGTTCAGGGGTCTCCAAACTTTGCAGCCTTGGGGCTATACTGATTACTTCAGTGAGTTTTCTGCGTATTATACTTGTCATTAAGCTTTACCTAGCAAGTAAATAAATCCGAGTTATTATCATTCTGTGTTTTTTATCAAACTTATCACAACAACAATAAGCTATTAGCTGTCGCGGGCCGGATTGATGACACTGACGGGCCGGATTTGGGCATTTTGGAGACCTATGAGTTAGTTGAACCTAGTCGAACGATTTCTCGTGCGGTAGTAACCACTTACTCGAAAATATTCACTCTCCTCAATCGTTTCTAAGAAAGAATAGTTTGTGTTATGCTTGGAAGAAATTTCAAGTGATAGTACAGCTTGGTCAACCGATTTTCTGAACAGTATCGACCTACGGATCTAAAATATCTATTTGGTTGAACAATTGTCAGAAATACATGATTTTCATACATCAGGAAAAAGTTCATGAGGTGGTCGAACACGGTCAAAGGTTCAATTCCGAAAGAAATAATTTTTGCAAATAATGTTGGTATATAAATAATTTCTGTTATGCCCTAATTTCAAGGGATGGTCAAACGTGGTCAAACAATTTTCTGTCCGGTTTTGACCTTAAATCCTTGAATATCGACATTGAATAACTTTTTCAATAAATAAATAATTTCTGTTACTCTTAACTAAAAGATCCATGAGGTGGGTAAACATGATCAAATGATTATCTAAACGGTTGTGAATAAATAATGTTTATGGAACTTTATTGAAATTCTAAGAAGTGGTGAAACGTGGTCAAATGATTTGCTACAGGCGAGGGATATTTGACCATCAATTATTGAATTGTTTGAAAAAATTCTTGATAATGAAAGGCGCCCAAACGAAACCATTTTATGCTCAAACATGGTCAAAAAGTGCTCAAACAAATATTTCATTTCCAAGGATTTTCTTCTATTTTGCGGTGCCAACTTGAAGCACCAGATTATTTCATCTGGTCGTATGTAGAGATATACACAATTTCGACACAAGGATGAACGCTACCAACCTTTGCATTCGAGAGTAAATCGAAAGGAAATTGTTGATATACACATATGACTCGCAGCCCATCTAAAATTACAAATAATTCTTGAAGAAAATTTGGTAACAGACAAAGTGCCCTGAGAATTAATGCCAGGACGTGTAACAGCCAAACAAGGTGCAAAAATATTGCTAGTTTTGTGAGAGATCTATAGATCTATTCTATGGACCCAAGACATTGTGTAGAATTTCTTCAACTAAATTACCGATTATTTTATCTGGTTCTATATAGAGATACACACAATTTAGACACAAGGATGTACGCTACCAACCTTTGCATTCAAGAAGAAAACCATAGGAAAGTGTAGATATACACATATGTGTCGCAACCTATCTAACAATAAGACTATAAAAGAATTCTCGAAGCAATCTGGTACCAGCATGTGTAAGATCCAAAACAAGGTGCAAATATCTTGCTAGATTTCTAAGGGAGGATCTATAGATCTATACTATAGACCGGAAACTTTTCTTGGAATTTCTTCAAATGAGTTCAGGATTATTTCATCTGGTTACATGGGGAGATCAATACAATGTCAACACAAGAATGTACGCTAGAATGTGCGCTATCAATCTCTGTATTCAGGAATAAATCAATAGAAAACTGCAGATGATATGAGTCGCAGCGTATCTAAGACTACACATATTTCTGTAAAGAATTTCGCAGCAGCAGTACGATGCCCCTTAGCATGATGTATCAGAACGTGTAAGGATCAAAGGAAACAAAATGGCTGCTAGTCTGGTTAGGAAGGGAGGATGTAGATCTATTTTATAGAAGCGGAACCACTTTTTGTGAAATAGCAAGGTACTAGCAAAGCTGCAATAATGGTAAGAAGGAGTGAACAATGTCAACTGAAATATCACACCGCATCTACATACATATTACCTCATTGAGCCGACAGATACAAACTAATATCTGAAGGAGATATTGGGTCAATACTATTGCATTGTGTTCCCTGTTCATTGAATGTCTGAATGAATGTCCAAAAGAAAACTTCTAAATTTTGTTATAAATCTAGATACCTTGTACAGAAGCATCGCACTTTCTTTAGTAAGGATGACACTTAGTTGTTGAAACACGAATTTGCAAATATGTAGCCAGTGTAGTAAAGGTGAGAGCCATTTAACTTCAGTTAACTCTACACCACAGACGATTCTGCTTTTTAAGGATTAGGTTCTAGTGTTTCGAATCATACATATAATGATGAAATTCCGTCGACACACCACCCTGTATATATCATAATTTTAATGGTTTACCATTACAGAATTTAATTCCTATTTTTTTCTGTTTTTCGTTAAATCACGTGATACGAAGGTATAGATATGTGTATATGAGCATTAGCAACAATGTTTAATATCGAAGTCCGAGGTCCAACTTCTCGGCGATGGAAGAAGGAATGCAGTGATAATTTGCCATCATCCGCTTACTTTTATTTTGTGCGAAGTCCGAAGAGATAACAGAAAATTCCCTCCAGGACCAACCAACGAACCGACCGGCCAGCCACACTAATTCCTTAACCGCGTCATGACCGCATTATGTTTGGTTAACGTCGTTGTTGTCGTCGTCGTCTGAAAATCTCGTTCGCTTCATCATCGCCTGGTATCGATGAAGACGAAACGGTCGTATAACATGTATATATTATGCACGTACAGCGTACAAAGCGCTGATTCGGTTCATCACTGGTGACGTTGTAAAGTAGTTTGGAAATTGTTATGAAAAAAACACAAACATGTTGGGCACATATTTGTATTTTGTCGTGTTTCAAGCTAAAATGAATGTTGAGTATGGACACATTTCTTTGCGAGGTAGAAGTACGGTGCGTTATTTGCTAAGGAAGCAAGTTTCTAATCTTTGATTCAAATTCTTGTGTATGTACTAAACCAAAAATAAGATTATGCAGTGTATACTAGAAATAGGCATATTGTAGCAGTAGATGGAATAGCACATTATGTAAAACTTCTATAAGAAAAACCATTATCATACGGCAATTCCAATTAAAGTCAAAAAGTATGAGTCAAAATGCTTAATATCTAAAATTGTTCAGATTTGATCAGAACTCATGCAGTCTTTGACTAACCACTTCATCGAACTCTTAGGAACAGCAATAATTTGAATAAAATCATGTTAATTACCAAATTCTTCGCGTACGTGTTGGTCTAAAGGACAACTCAATTTTGGCAAACTCTATGTGAAGAAGCACAACTACGATCTGAAATTCCAATTACCAGTCAACATTTTTAACTTTCCCTGAGATCGTTAAGATTCTGATGGAAGCTAAACCTTTGTTTAAACTTCTATTCCGCGCAGCCATTTAGTCGAATTTCTATGAACACCAAGCATTCAGTTAATATCTTCAGGAAAATTAAAACTCGAACTTGTGGCTACCCTGAAATGATGATAAATGAAAAAGATTTACTTAACAGAATAACAAGAAACGTTTACAAAGAAAATCGACATCTTTGTCACAAATAGGCTGGACGTCTTGAGAATAAGCTAGGGGATCTAATATTTGGCAGTAAAAATAATCCATTCGCAATCCGTTAGACAATAGTACTAATTCGATGTACAGCGTGACTCGCTTTAAGACATGTTGAATGCTCATAAAACTTCAAAGGGATACGCAAAACGGGGATACAAAATTTTTGCGAACATTTTTTAATGATATATCCAGTAGAACCATTTTTCTATTGTTTTACCCAATCCCCTTTTGGGTAACGTTGGGAGGTGGTGTTAACTGGGTGAACAGAAAGATAGATTTTGCACAATTTGATAGACCTATAATAGGAGAATTTTGTGATACATAATTTAATGTTCCTTTGATCATAATAATGATGTAAACCGCAAATAACTGAAAATCGGACGATTTGTACCTCCTAAATATAGGACGATTCCACCGAAACGGAAACCTGCGTTTTTACAACGCTCGGTGAAATCTATATACTGACCAAGTTTCATTGAAGTCGGGGGTTACACTTGGAAATATTCCCTTGTAAGTCAAATTTGTGAAAAACGATTAACTTTAAGACTGGCAGCTTTCCATTAAAGTTCACAAACAAACCTGGAGGCAATCTAAAAATCTCAGTTTCATCGGACTTAACATTCTCCATGGTGTAGGAGGCAATATTGAAGCCGTTATTGCAGTAACAATTCTGGTTTGGTCGTTATTCAAGTGACATTTCTCAAAAGTTTTCGTACTTCAGCGATTTTTCCCTGTAACTTTGAAACCAAGAAAAAATTGACTTTAGAAACATTTTTTCCCATTTTAATCACGAAGGACTTTATTTACCGACTTAAGTTTCGACACGTCAACTATTCACAAAAGTTCAAAGGTAAAATTAATTGTGACAAAACACGAACATCCTTCAAATCTATGTAGATTTCCCATATGCACATTTTCGAAGATGAAAAATAATAATTTGAAATTGACGTAGCAATTCTGATTTTGTCGTTATTCAAGTCACCACTGACCAGATTTCAAAAGCCGTCAGTATTTTGTGTGGAAGGAGGCAGGTTGTTCAAAGAATCGGAACACGTTACGTCCAGGAATCGGTCCCACGACTACGGAGGATATCGAATGACGTGGCTTAGCCAGTAAACCTCCAACAACATTCAGGAAGTAGAAGGAAATTAATCCTAAATCTTACATACATATAAGAAGTGCCAAGAAATTATAGAGCAAGAGGAATACTTACAATCATGACCTAAACTACATACTTAAGGTAATTACGCCACGTAGTACGGATAAGAGTGGAAAGACCGATTAAAGCGATGTGGAAATGGAAATAGAAAACCAATAAAAGGTGGCACTCGAGCTGATTGAAGAAGAAACAACTCAACCAAATCAAAAGTGACATATCGAGAAAAATAGAGGATAATCCCTTAAACATTTACTCTGACCACCACTAACCAGAATTTCAATTTAGGGAATTGTGGCATGAGTATGGAAGTTTTCATCTTTTCTGAACAAAGTGGAATTCCCTATTGTTAGCGATTGAAATAACTTAACTCTTATCCTTTCCTTACCACAGTGATTTCGGAAAACTCCACAGAAGTATCTGAACAATCAAGTGGACGTGCTCAGTAAAGAACAACCAAAATTCATGAGTGATCCTTACTTTCCTTTATGTTCTCTACTGAGGATGACCATTTGGTGTTCGAAATACGTATTTGGAGTTTCCCGAAACCAGTATGGTAAGGATTCGAATTAATGAATTTCAGTAGATTCCAGCAGCTTATAGAAAACGTTTGTTATTTAGTTACGAGGGACACTTTTTATGTTTTTACAAACGACCACCTAGTGGTGCTATTGAGATGTGTTACCATTTACGTAAAATTTGACTTTCGTTATTGTGAAATCAGTGGCAGCTTCGAAATCGAATGTTTACAATTTTGTTTACAATGAACATTTTTAAAGAGCTATTTTGTGAAAGAATGGAAATTTCTCGTGAAGGTTTTCTTTGGATAATTTTTTTACAATTTTAATAAGGTGCTAACTCAACAACAATGCACAGAATCGCTTCGTTCGACTTTTAATAATGAAGTATCACCAAAAAACACCGCTTACAATTGGTTTGCAACATTTAGTCATCGTCGTACGTCCGTCAGTGATGAATTGCCTAATGGTCGACCAAAGGATATGGATGCTATGCGCAACATGGTTGAAGAATATTGGCGTGTGACTTAGGTACAGTGAGAGAGAGAGGCATTCTTAGGCATACCAAAGACTGCAACACAATAGATTTTTCATGAGCATTGAGTACCATTACCAACGTGGGAATAGTGACCGAACCGTGATGCAAAAGATGTGAGCCACAAAAGAAAACTAACATGCATATTATCTGTGCCTGTGATGAACTGAGAAAACTCAGGCGGAAGCATTTCGGTAGGGATCTATTGGACCCCACAACAATACTTAGACTTTCTCTGAGCAAGATAGTAGCATTTGTGAAAGACATAGGGGTTTCCCTCAACAGAAGTGAGGCTGTTATTGCAAAACGCTACAAGGAGCATAAAGCTCAAATGCATGGTCTATTGTACAGTTTAAGATGAATGGTATACAACGATTTTCTTGCCAGAAGTCATCGATAAAATCAGGAGAAGCAACCGAAAATCATCATTCTACATCATCACAATCCCAGCTTTCACACTAAACGTCAAACACTTGATTGTTTGGACCAGAAAACATCTAGTTAATGTCTCATTGCCCGTATTCACCCGATTTACCGTCCAACAATGTCTTTCTGTTTCCCGAATGTCAAATAGAGAATGCGTGGACAGCGATTTTCAGCACGTCAAGAACCCGTTGAAGTCTTGAAAAAACATATTTTTGAGATACCAACTTCAGAGTGGAAACTATGTGTGGAGAATTGGTTTGAACGCATGCAGAAGTGTATAAGTAGTCTGGGCAAACAGTGGTAACAGTGCACAATTACGAAATAACTTACGATACCATCGTCGACTCCCCAGTCTAGTCGATACGTTGTATGCGACTATTTTGAAAAGCAATCGAACAGTTTGCCCCAAGAAAAAAATTCTTTCCTAGTTTTTATAACAACTTAAGAAGCCCCTCGTCATAGAAAATGATGTCGAAGACGTCAGTCTGATTTTATACTTCACGAAAAATTTCGGTTTGTTTCATATATTTGTAGCATTAGTTAACCTCGATACAACAGCAGTAGAGGGTCATGATACATATACCCTCATGCATGAAGCACCTCGATATCATCAATATCAAGGATGGAGTATGCCAAAACCAGAACAAAAAGGATATATGGATGGAATCAGGTGACTTTCAAATATGGACTAAAAGAAGAACCACAAATCGAGGGATGATATGACAGTCACATCATTCTAAAGAAACAAGCCATTATTTCGACCAAAATTTTTAAAAGCTTTCATCTGGAAATTGCAAGTTACAGTTACAGCATAAAAAAACAATTAGACGTATCGTCGTAACTAGTAATTTCCCTGGTAGAAGTGTCTGCACTCTACAGTATTAGAACCGGATATCCCCGGTCGTTAAAAATCTGCATCCATTACTTTACATATTTACCTACGCGGAACGAATTAATTCGCTTAATGAAAATTAATACCTTCGAGGATATAATTAAGGGATTTCGCTTTAAACGGCAATAATATAATCGGATATGCACGCAACGTTCGCGCAGTAATTCATCAGGAGCGCCTTCGTTCGTAGCCGACCGCTATCTCTGCGTAAGCTCGCGTTTTATATCGGCAAACCTCAAGCGCGATGAGCGCAAGAAGCGAGCAAGTGCACGGTTCCAGACTCGCACGAAGATCCGGCAACGATAAGGACGGTTTCGAAAGGTAACCTACGGAGTACGCGCGGCGTCTTTCCAAGAAGCGAGGCAAGATAGCGTCGAGCAATTATCTCAATATGCCCCGATGGATTTTCGGCTAAGCGAAAGGTGTAGTAAGTAGAAGGGCCGACAACGAGAGAATTATTTGCATATGCAAGCCAGTATATTCTATATATGTACGTATGTGCGTAGTGCGTTTGCAATAAAAATGCCATTTTTACGTTTTTTAAGTAGATCTCGACAATATATAATGATGCCAATAAATATAATTTACCTTATGGTATGTACGGTTAGAAGGAGAACATTCCTGTCTGATGAGATTTTATTCTGCATTAATACTTCAATCACAAAGACATTCATACTTCCTTACTTACACTAATTCATGTTTAGACAACCTTTCTGGCAAATAGACCTGTGAACACGTAGAACTTTGTCTTATCTCCTAGAAGATTAAGTATTATACTATTATTGTCTCCTCAGCGGAGGTTAAGCCTCTCCTATTATTTTTAGTAAAATAAATTGCGTTTATTATGTATTAAAACAATGTTTAAGCACGGGCTATATACTAAAAGAAAACAATTTTTACAACGAATTTATAATAAATAGCATATCTATTCATTACTTAATTTAAAAATGCAAACAAATTTCCAATAATGCGTGAAATCTTAATGCAAGCGAGGAGGCTAGCCACAAATCTAGCTCCGCACCGATATTAATACCATTGGTGCAACCGATGCGTCTTCGTAAGTGCATGTGTACTTATATAGGGCGAAAATGTATGCGCGGAAGCTTGGGCTGCAGTCAGATCGTACGAGATCGGCAAGTTGTCGTGCGTTATCGCTCGTAAAACGTTTGCAGCGCGCACAAGGATTTACGTAACAATTATTCGGTTTATGTTATTTTATGTGTGTTTCTAGGTCAACATAGAAAATGAATAAAATTAATAAAATACTATTATTACCATTTTACATCACCTTACAACTTTGATCCATTTCCCTATCCAGGCAAGGTTTCACTTTTACATCTACGTGGTTCTTGCTAAACAATGAATTATATTTTGTTTTGATGTCTTTTTGTATCACTTTTTATTCTATACTTCCAATGATACAATAATAGGTATGCAAATATAATTTATTGACCGAGAATTGTTAGGTTACAGCAGCCTTCCCTGGGCAAAAAGTCACGAGCCGCCACTAGCAGCAGCAACTTATTTCCCTCCCTAACCCCAAAAAAAAATAAATAAAAGAATGTTTCCACTTTGAAATAATAGAACCACGATTAGTTGCTGTACAAAAGGTCAAAAAGTTAACCATTTAGAAATCAAAGCCCACCGTTCCTTTGGAACTATCTCAAATCAATGCTTCTTTGTATTTTAGAATGCAGAAGTAAATTGAAAGTCGTTTACGAAGAAGATGACGACGTGGAAGTAGACGAGAAACCTGTCTAAAAGACAGACCCGTAGATCTTAGCTAGAGGGAGGAAAAGACTTTAGAAAACCGTCACAAAGTAGACAGTATTGACCTCTTCCCCAAAGATTTTTCAGAATTCAGGGTTGACAATACACTAGGGCGTAGGGCTGTGTAAAAACGGGATCTACGATAGGTCGAAGTAGTTTAGAAGCGCACGTTATCGAGCCGCTCACTCCAATATAGAATATACAACTGATTTTAACCTCACTTTACTGTCAATTTTTGCATGTTGGCACTAATTACACTGGGGAACACAATTCCTTTAAGTTAGATCTGACAGCTGTTTTGGCTAACGTTTGGCATCTGAATACGAAAGTTACCCTAGATTTTCTCTATTACGACAACTATTTATTCTATAGAGTGCCTTCTGTTTTTCCCAAGAAATCATATAAAAGATACACTGTTTCACTTAAAAGTTATATATTATTGCTGTAAATCAAACTAAAGCGTTCGGAAACCTCAATTCTGTGAGGTCTACTCCATATTACTCCATGTTAAGGTCAAAATGTACGCTTATAGCTTTTCCTGGAGTGTTCAATCTGTGGACAATCTCGCTTGATGTTCGAACAATGGTCAGCAATTATATGTGTATCCCATTCCCCTTTATACCGTGCCTCCATGCCCTTCAAATCTTGGTTCAATCGTTCGCCTTGCTCATCACTGACTGTACCAAGGTTTTTCGGGAAAATAGCTGAAAGTAGTAGCTTTGAGTTGTATATAATAGAAACCTCTTTGATGTTTCTCTTCCTTAATAACCAAACGGAACTTACTTTACGAATCGGCCTCCTACCAGTTAAGAAGAATAAGCACATAAATAGAACGGATGACAGTGAACTGGCAAAGGCAGTGAAGGTAGAGAAACCACTAAAGGAAAAGCCCAATGAAGACAATTTCTTCCTTCAGATAGTTTTAAGGATAAGTGTTGTTGTTTTGTTGTTACTTTCAAAATAGCACTTAATTAATTAATACTCTTCCTACATAAGTATATTTTATTTAACTTTTGGTTCATTTTATTAAATTTTATATTTAATTTAATACGTCTAGACGTTAAATCCTGCAGATTTAATTGAGCGCAATGCAATTAAATTTTAGTGTATTTTCATAGAGAAAATGCAGATTCCCGTCGAGAAAAGCCTAGTGAGGGCAACTAATTGAGAAGCATATTAGCAACATTAAAGAATAAAGAAGTATTTTGTATACTCGCTTATTTCCATTAAACACGTACCTTCGCTCTTGCAACGAAGAACATGGCAAACCTAAATTATTCCCTGCGTTAGTACACAGACTGAGATTAATTATCGCAATATTAAAAGTGAAACAACACTACTCGTACAAGTCCACGAGGCATAAAAATACCAGCAAAACCAGCCGCCATTATGCTCATAACAAAAATGTCATAACTTATGATAATGCACTGCGTTTCAGATTCGCTCTTTTTTCCTTTTTTTCTTCTTCGTCGTCTTCGCCGTCTCTTGTACGCTATCGGTACAATACTTTCCGCCTTATTCCGCTCGGACGTTGAGCGTTCCAACGCGGCCGCGAAACGGATAAATATCGATAAAAATGGATGACATTTTCAATTGCGAAATGGCAAATAATTATCGGCTGAATAATAATTATTATTATTGTTCGCAACCATTCGTAATTATATCTACGTTATAATCTATCTTTGTTTCTGTACACGCGGACAGGATTGGCTTCAGAGTTAATACTCACATTACGAACAATTACGAACTTACGGTCAAGATTTGGCAATCAAAGTGCAGATTTAATAATTAAATTTAAGGACAATATCTTAAAGGTTGTAGATGTAGATGTGGATGTATCGTATTCTAACTTAATGCGAAATTTGAACCAGCTACATTTCAAAATACATGAAGCATACGTACGACATTTGGTCAAATCATCCCGGCAATGCTTTTGACAAAGCCCCCATGGGATATATACCATATAACAGACTTCTTTTCCTTTTCTCATCGATTATAACATTTCTGCAACGCATTTTTTAAATAAGTATGGTATAGCTCCAAGAAAAAGTCTACTATAAATCAATCAAGCAGGCAACAATATGTGAGCGGATTGTCGTGTTATAATTTCCATAAAACTGGAGATTTTTTAGAAGTAGAATCTAGTGAACAACATCAAAAATCCAAAAATATATACCTACACAATATTGAATCCTTTTAAGCAAAATACTAACAGGAAACCGCGAAAACCATGTTACTATCCCTACAACTAACTTCAAATTTAATAAGACTTGGAAGTTTGGCAGACTTGAGAGTCTACCAATGACTCAACAGACGTGCACCTTCAAGTCACAGGTGTTTTTACACCAAGACGGTAATGCAACTTTCTGAGCAAACATTCTGAACGCGGTGAACCCAAAGCGAAGAAGAAATAAAATTTCAGCCTAGATGAGAAATTAGGCTTGTTTACAAAATCCCAGCTGTTCTCTGTAGAAAGGCGCTGAAATCATACACAGCAATATGTTCCAAATAAAAAAATTGTAAAACATTCCAGATTTTTTGTTCTTAAACAATTTAAAGCAACCAAGGTAGGATGGGTGTTTGACAGATTTTTTCTATAATCTCCGAGACCCGGCGACCTTCAGCCATGTAATATTTGCGGGGCATAGTCGATCCATAGTTTGGGTTATCTGATATTTTCCAGCTAATTGTGGAATCCCACCAATACTTACGAGCCCATGTCTAGCGCTTAAAGAACAAAGACCAAGCCATCTAACTAAGAAGAGGACACAGCTTGAAGGTGAAGGTTTAAAAAATCTTAAGAAAGAAGCTCTGGTAACGACAACTCAAAGGGGCTACAAGGAAAGAGAAAATACTTTAAACTCCTGCTTCTGTGAGGATAAATTTCGTTGCACTAGAGAGACCAGTGACCTTCAGTACATTTTCTCAGCCATAGTCAGTGCATACTTCGGCTTATCTGATATTTCCTAGCTAGTTGTACAACGCAACGAGGACTTACGAGGATATATCAAGCGCCTCAAGAACTAAGACCAATGTATCTAATCAAGAAGAGGACAGAGCTTGAAAGAAGATGAAGGTGACAATAAAACTTCAAAAAATCTTAGGAAAAGAGAGCCACAAAAAACCCAAAGAGACTGGAGAGAAGAAGGAAACATACCAAGTTCCTGCTTTTGTGAGTGTAAATGTTAAGTTTGTCGAAGTAGAACGCAAACTCCCAAAAGTTTACAGATTCCTTTAGATCCACAGACGACAAAGAATCTGCAAGAACGTTATAGATGCGCTTCGAAGGACATAGATTAGCTCCCCAAGGATGTAGAGGCCTCAATCGCCCAGAAAATGGTCAGACTAGATGAAAACACGACATCGGGAAATAGTTTCGAAGACAAAATAGAAGGACATAGATGGGAGTCTAAATCTCAGCAGGAAATTCTGAGCGGACTGTTGTCAAAATAAATCAGAAACGGTATGCCTAAAAAATCTATAAATAACCTACAGGAAGGTGAGAAAATGAGACAACAAAAGACGACAGGAAACCCTTAAAAGCACACGATTGAAGAAACGTTGCAGTGGGTACAATTGGATGGAAGGCAAAAGCGAGAATGAAGATTAATTCGGCGCAAAAGAGAACTATAAATAGAAGGAAAAGAAGAATGCTCTTTTTTGACAGCTAGCGACTATAAAACGATAATTACCACAAAATTCGTCTTTCCTTTGATATCCAAGTTTGGAATTCCACCGGTTAAAGAAAAATAGAAATACTGAAACTTCTGTGAACTGAAGATCATAATATCATAATTCCTAAAAGATAAAACAATTGAGGAGGAAGGAATCAGTCAGCCGTTGCATTGATTGTGTCAGAAAATTGAAATAAAAGATCAGAAAAATATTCATTAAAAATGCCACCAAAATTGAAGAAAAAACAAGAATTATCAGAAACAAAGAACAAGAAACAAAACATTTTACACCGCAAACACTCTTGAAATTTCAGAAGGAAAGAATTTTGCATTAAAAAAATGCTAAATATTAACTAAAAAAATGATTACTATCTAGACCAGGTAAAAAGAACTATAATAAGAGCAGAATTCAATCTGAAAAGTAACTCTGACTCAAATTTTGGTACTAAAGTTCTAAAAGTGTGGATTACCAACCAAAATTTTGTCTAGAGAGTTATGCTTTTCAAATAAACGTCTCAGAAATAATTCTGAAAAGCAGAATTTATTCATTTCTGAAGTTTGGACTTGGAAATTCAATCGATTATGTAAATTTGAAGAAAACGCGAAAACTGACACCAATATCAATAATTTTTTAATAAAAAGCATATCTTTTTCCAAAATTTCCAATAAAATAACAGTGCAATATCTGCGGCAGACATTTTTGTGGTGTCCACTCACTTTTGAAATTTGAAGGAGTGTATGATTCAGTTGTCAAAGTGTTTTGTGAGCTATCAGTTGGTTTTTGCCAATTACCAAAGACGTAATTATCATTTCCATTCACCATTTCAGAGCCTCCGATCTAGTTCTTTTATCGCCTCATTCTTCTACCTCTGCTCTTTGGTATGTGTCCTTCCTCTTCTCGTTTATGGATTCTTTTTGTGGGATGCCGTTGATTATAGCTAAGTTCTGCCCAAAACTGCTTGATAACATCTATCCTCCCATCTATATTCTATTTTATCTTTGCGAAGCTTTTCTGACGGCCTGTTTTCCTCTACTCTGACGATTTTCTGAGTTATTGAAGCCACTCCTCCAGGTTTCTGTCCTTTATACATCTAGCGGAATTTGTAAGCTCTTCGGCGAAACGCGTTTTACCGCGACAAACTCCAACATTTGCGCCTACAAAAGCAAGAACTTATATTTTCTTCTTCTTTCGAGCCCCTTTTGGGATTTTTCTCGCTCCACCTGTTTTCTTAAAAAATTTTAAACTTCAGCTTCGCTTTATTTCAAACTTTGTCCTCGTCTTGGTTACATTCGTCAGTCTTAATTCTTGAGGTGCTAGACATGCGCTTGTAAGTAGTGGTTGCATTCCTCAACTAGCTAAGAATATGAGATTATTTTTTGTGATTTGGAAATTCCACCAACATCTATAGACTTTTTAACGGGTCTGTTCCAATTTTCAGTCTTTGTATTTATTATCTATCAATTTCATAAATATTTCATTCGTGAGATGTCAATTTACTTTATAAATCTTGAAAGAACAATGCCGTTAAGGCTTCTGTGTTTACGCTTGTAGGATGTTCATGAAATGAAGACATCTTGGTAGGAAAAGGTTATGTGCTTTTTCGTGTTTACGTTTATTGGTTTTTTGGTCCGTTCTACAAATTTAGAGGAAAGGATTCTCAAGGTTGGTTTCATCCCCGCAAATATTCGTTTTTGTGTTGACGGAGCACATGCGGCTGAGATCCTTTCTTGTGATTACGGCTATAGTTTTTACTTCTCGAAGCTTATTCATTCCGAAAGGAACAGAATCACCAATGAATTTACCTAAATTGCAAAGATGTCCAATCATTCACCTCTTCTTTCTTGAACCAATTATTACCTTATACATATATCTTGATGATATTGCAATACATATTCTGCATACTCAAAACTTCTACCCAATACTTTCCATATTACAGACGTAACATGTCACGATTTTGTATCCATGTATACATACATATCCTCTTCTTCTTCTCACGACCTATTTTATTATTTTTTTGGTGTCGTTATTACTGAAATGTGGGAAAATCAATATCGATTCTATCTTCCTACTAATCCTAGACTGTCTTTTTCTCATTTAGGATACATGTTTCCTCTGCATATTGTACATTGTATTCAATTATCCATCTTCCGTTCATACATTCTGCTATTCTACTAGAACACAACTTAATACCATATGCGATTTTATCAGAATTTATCTCGCATACTGTGCGAAGATAGTACCTGTGCGCTTGGAAGCCAACCCTGTAAAATCGCAAGATCATAATTTCCAGCGCCGCCAACCTAACGGGGTCAACCTCTCCGACATGCTAACTTAATTTATTTACCTCCATTCGTTCATTTCGCAGATTCTCACGAGAAAAAGCCTACTAATTATATATATACATATACAGATTCGAGACAATATTCCCTATCGTCTGCGAAGCGACGGCATCTCAAAAAATATTTTTCCTCGCGTAATTTTGATAAGCGCAAACCATCTCAATATACCGGAGGGTATCAAAGAAAGAACGAAACTTCATAAATGTCGTATCCGACCATACGTATGCATAGCGGAACATGCGTTTTACGGTGGAGGTGTGTTGCTACAACATTAAAATCTGATACGGCCTGCAAAATAGAGGAGGAGATTCTTACATACCCCGTTTGCGGGCGATGGAAGTTTTAAAATTTATAAAGCGTCATCTAGCACTGACGTCCTAGGACAGCTTATCTTCTTCTTTCGCGTTGTTCTTCTGTCGACGTTCTTATTATAGTTTTTCTTACCGGTCTTATCGCGGACGAAGCGCAGCTTAGGTACTTGATCGTTACGCGCTTGCGTTTCGCGATTGTTTCTTTTGAATCAAAAAAAAGAGAAGAAAGAAAGAAGTTGCCGGAGGCTTTAATCGATTAGGTCGGCCCAAGAGTGAGAGCACAATAGCAATTTGTACAATTCATTTGAAAATACGAGGGACTTCGATCTATAACAATGATAATTTCGCATAAACACAAATTTACGCAGATCATAAAGACATTGAACTCTTCTGATTTCTACAACTCCAAACACTGTGTTTGTATAAAGGACAAATTTCACATATTATAGAATACAAGGATAAATAATCGAATTACAAGCGGAATAAACCGTCAATGAACTGTTCTTTTTCGGTATCGTATAATATTCAAAACCGCTTCAGTAATAGGAAGGGGAACCAAAATGACAAATATATCTTTCTGACTATGTGACGTAGGCGAGGGTTTGCTAAATGTTGAAGTTGAGATGGCTGAGGATCTGGGATGGAGGGATAGCATCATACTTTTAAGATTTCTCTTGGGACCATAGTAATTAAAAAAATACACTCTGTTGAAGATTTTCAAGCAGTCACTGGGTACTACACGAATGTTGGGAATGTCCAGTGCAATTTTGCGCTTTTACTCGCCCAAAATAAGTTTAGAATATAACTTTCTTATGTCATAATCTTAAACAGGATTTAGCAACTTCGGTTTCATCAGTTCATATGCATTCATTGAAGGGGCAACAATGATAGTAGTTTCAAAATAAGTAAATAAGATAGAAGAGGAATTGGGTGAATACAGGTGAGAACACGTTTGATTAGCTGATTTCTAATCAAAAAAACGCCAACTGAACAACTTGGAAGAAATGGTACAACGGTAGAAACAGGAATTATTTCAGAAATATCAGTTCCACCAGCGCAAGAGGACTATGTGGGGTATCACAGATACCAAACGTATTTTCAAAGGAAATAAATGGTAAAAAAATGTGGAAAAGATACTAACAAACAAAAACTAAAGAGGACTACGAGAAATATAAAACGACCAGAAGCAACGTAAAACAATTAGTGAAAGATGGAAAAAAGATATCCTGGGAAGAATTTGGGCACAAAATGAATGAAAACTATGAGGAAACTAAAAATTGTTCCACGACACACTAAAGCAGCTAAGACAAAAGAAACTTCCTAGAGTAGGGAATATAAGGGATGAAGAAGGAAACCTTATGATGATAGAAAAAGAAACAATGGAAAAGTGGAAACAGTATTTCGAAGAATTAACAGAATCAACGACCACAACCCAAGAGCTCTGATATCAATGGGGAAGACAAAGATAAAAATGGGAACGAAATACCACTTAAACCAAAATGTACTGGCGAAAGCCATAGATAAATTAAAAATAGGAAAGTCACCGATGCAAGATGAAATTAGAGCAGAAATGTTAAAATACGTGGGAGAAGAAGCGAGAGAAACATTTCACCAAATTTAAAAAATATGATTGTAAGAAAAGAAATACCAAAGGACTGGAACACATACCATGGATAAACAAGGGGATAGAGAAAATTGTGTCAACTATAGAGGGGTCACAATAGCAAGCACATCAATGAAAGTATTGACGAGAGCTCTCGACGAAGGGTTAAGAGAGGAATTGGAATGACGTATGGAGGAATCCCAACCTGGATTTGGAACAAGAATAAGTACTCAATATTCGATTTCTGTATTAAAGGGATTAGGGGAAAAGCACTAAGGAAGAGAAAATAAATGTATATCTGTTTTGTAGGCTATAAAGAAAGTTTTGAGAGAATGAAATCAAGAGTCCACTTTCAAGACTATCATTATTATTATTATTATTATTATTATTATTATTATTGTTATTATTATTATTATTATTATTATTATTGTTATTGTTATTGTTATTATAATGGGACCAAAAGAAGAGTATGTCCACTAAAGTCCACTTGCATTCTCCATAATTATAAATGACGTGTTAAAAAAATGTAAGAAAAAATGCATACACACAATAGCAGGGCACTGAAAGAAAACTGGCAGAAACTATTATTGGTTGATAATATGATCTCGGTAGCCGATCCATAAATAATCTACAGCAATACCTTGAAATTTCCCACAAAGAACTAATAAAAATAAACATGGAAATAAACTTTGGAAGAAGCAAAACAATTGTAATGGCAACTACAAAAGGAAACATAAAATAAGTGTAGGACAATATAGGGTCAGGCGGAATAAAAATTAAATGACCAATATTTTGGAAAAACTAGGACAGCCTTGTCATTCAAAAAATAAATAAACCAATTGAACGTCACATCCGGAAATGAGAAGATTTATTATTAATTTTATAAGACAAAAAACTGTATAGCATAAAATTTAATTTAAGAAAGTGTTAAAAATATCGGGCAAAAATCGGCGCAAAATCTTTGCGTCTGTGATTTTCAATTCATAAAATACAAAATAAAAACTTTTTGGTAAACTTTTCATAACTTTTTGTTTAATTTTCTCCCATATATCTTATGGTGCCCACGGTTTCTGGATAAACAATAAGACATAGTAAATATAGGTTATCTTGTTTTTTTTTACTTCGGTGTTACCCCTTTTGATGGGGAAAAAATGGAACACATATTTAGTATCGAAATGAGCTTATTTAAAGCTTCAATCTATAAAATAGAACTACACTAAGAAAGATATTTAATAAATTTAACGTGTAGCCCATTCTAAGATGTTTTATGTAGTTTCTAAGAGTTGAAAATAACAAAAGTTTTGATTTTCGTCTAATTACCCCGCCTCACCCTACATTGGAACAAGCTAAAGCTTTCAATAGCTAGGTACAATTATAGAACAGAATGGAGAGGAGACAAAAAAATTAATAAAAAGCTTCAGAAAGCAGGGACACTATATCTCTCTCTCTCTCACTATATTCACAAATTAAAAACTGGAACATTGGAAAAGCAAATTTGTGAGGCAAACAAGGAAAGAACGAAGTAGGATGACCACGATTAAGATGGGCAGAACAAGTAAGGTTGAAGGCAGAAAAGTAATGAATGCACTGGAAACAGCCCCGACAATTGGCATAAAGTATGATTTCATGGAGAAGGAAAATTAGGGAAACATCACAAACGAACAAGTGACCTATCAAGAGGAATGAATCTGATATTTAAGAAAATCAAATATATGAGACAAATAAGGAAAGAACGAAGTAGGATGACCGCGATTAAGATGGGAAGAACAAGTAAGGTTGAAGGCGGAAAAGTAATGAATGCACTGGAAAGGGCCCCGACGATTGGCACCAGATAGAACTTCATGGATAAGGAAAATTAGGGTAACATCACAAACGAACAAGTGACCTATCAAGAGGAATGAATCTGATATTTAAGAAAATCAAATATATGAGACAAATAAGGAAAGAACGAAGTAGGATGACCCCGATTAAGATGGGAAGAACAATTCAGGTTGAAGGCGGAAAATCAATGAAGGCACTGGAAAGGGCCCCGACGATTGGCACAAGATAGAACTTCATGGAGAAGGAAAATTAGGGTAACATCACAAACGAACAAGTGACCTATCAAGAGGAATGAATCTGATATTTAAGAAAAGCAAATATATGAGACAAATAAGGAAAGAACGATGTAGGATGACCCCGATTAAGATGGGAAGAACAATTGAGGTTGAAGGCGGAAAAGCAATGAAGGCACTGGAAAGGGCCCCGACGATTGGCACAAGATAGAACTTCATGGAGAAGGAAAATTAGGATAACATCACAAACGAACAAGTGACCTATCAAGAGGAATGAATCTGATATTTAAGAAAATCAAATATATGAGACAAATAAGGAAAGAACGAAGTAGGATGACCCCGATTAAGATGGGAAGAACAATTGAGGTTGAAGGCGGAAAAGCAATGAAGGCACTGGAAAGGGCCCCGACGATTGGCACAAGATAGAACTTCATGGAGAAGGAAAATTAGGCTAACATCACAAACCAACAAGTGACCTATCAAGAGGAATGAATCTGATATTTAAGAAAAGCAAATATATGAGACAAATAAGGAAAGAACGAGGTAGGATGACCACGATTAAGATGGGAAGAATAAGTGAGGTTGAAGGAGGAACAGCAAGGAATGCACTGGAAACAGCCCCGACGATTGGCATAAAATAGAACTTCATGAAGAAGGAAAATTAGGGAAACATCACAAACGAACAAGTGAACTATCAAGAGGAGTGAATCTTATATTTGTGAAAGTATGTACACCCACGGACTTTGGTTATGTCCGGTCTTTTAAAGTACGGCCTGTGCTCTTGTTGTTGTATCGGTTTTAGCGTCAAGCAAATTTCGCATATACAAGGCCGGGTGAATGTGCGAAATTTGCTTGATGCTAAAACCGACACAATAACAGGAGCACAGGCTGAGGTACAGCTGGACATAACCAAAGTCCGTGATGGTACCTATGTATGTATAGTAGTCCATCGCCTAAGGGTAAATAAATAAATAAAACATATATCAATACATGTTTGAAGTCGGAAACGATTAGAATGTTCGAACTTAGAAGCTGCTTTGTTGAAATCCTGACAAGAAAGGTATAACAATGAAAGTTGCAAGCAGCGTGGAATACATCATAGTCATCACATGGATTTGCTCGATACCCCCATGATGATGACCACCATCCTATTTCCTTTTCAAAGTTACATTAGATAACATTCATACGCGCAGTATAAATCGATTAGTACAAAATACTATTTAATAGTGTATACGTCAAATAAATCATTATCTTTATTGTCCCAAACGTCTGTATTGCTTGACACATCAATTCGGCCCGTACATTCATAAATCCTCGGGTATTAAAAGAACTGCACCCCCTTTTATATGAGTTTGGCTCGCCTATGCTCACATGCATACACCATGTTCCGCATCGGCATTAAAGCTCAAATTAAACGTTCCTCGAAGCAATAGAATTTATAATTTGGAAAAACTACCGATGAAAAAGTTATCTACATACATACGTATGCGCGTGTGTACTCAACATGTATAGGAGGTACGGACATTCTGCATGTGTATATCACGCCGAGATCCATACATCATTAGTGCCGGAGTGGTTTATTGCCGAAGAAATTTTATTACTATCTCGAGAAGACATCGAGCCAGTCGGAGGGAATTGAAGCGTATGGTGTTATGGGCGGGTATAAACCTATTTAAGGGAGATTTTATTATGATAGTTGTGAGCACCTACAGGACTGGGTTCGTCAAAAGAGGCGCGCGCTTGTTACTTACTGACTAAACGAACAGCTATGGACGGTCGAGCATTTCATTAATTCTATTGTTTATCATGTTGGGGGCGATCCAAAGCACTTCATGCAGATCAGCGATGCTAATAGGTGTTCTGTTTTAATTCGGCGGCCATAAACGCGACGCTTTTTCCTATAGACGTCGTGATTGTCTCTTTTTTTGAGCCAGTTGGTATAGACTCACGAATTATGCCAGATAAATAATGAACACAACCCTTGTTTCTATGCTTCGGAATAAAAGTCTTCGAGTGGGTGAATATCTCTACGTTTGAAGTAGCTTATTTGGTTAAGTGTCCGGCGATACCAAGGAAAGTGTCTGATTGTATGTACAGAGGGGACAAGGAAAATTTTCCAATCAACTACAATCATTTCACTTTCTCAAAGTAGTATCCAACATACTGCGTGCGTCTCTGGATCCGTCGAAAGCACACATCAAACCGATCTTTGCAAGTGTCTTTGCCAACTGAGAATATTACTCGCCCCATTTTTACTGAAGCTCCTCACCTGCAGGAAGCACTTACTTCACTTATGGAAACAGCGAAAATTCGTATAATAATAATATAATATAATAATAATAATAATAATAATAGTGAGTATAAATATTCAACTGCAAAGCCAAAGCGCTATCGTTAAGAGAAAGCAACTCTCGAGTTTCGATCTTGGACCAATAATTTTGAGGACCTCCATGACACGCAAGATATACTATTCCGTTATTCACGCGAGGAAGTAAGCCACTTGGCTCCGTGGAGCCCTGACGTTAGGTACCTTGTAGGTATTCTTTTTTCATTAAATTAGATTGTTTCTTATCTAAAAGTTGTAGGTTATCGAAGGAAGCTACATTAGACCAGTAAATAGCAAACCTGTTTTGTAAAATAGGCTGAATGAGATAGGCAAGTAATATATATATATATATATATATATATATATAACTCATCAAAATTTAAATTATTAATTTATATTATTATTTATATTGGTTGGTTATATAGCAGACCTGTAGTGTTGAAAATAATCGCTATAAGTATTATAGATGTAACTATTTTACTGATGGTAACGCTTAAGGTTGTAAATAATAATAATCGGCCCCTTGTGAATACCAACAAAATCTAATTGCACGACATAATAAAAAACATCGCTCTCGATGCTAAAAGAGAAACATCGTTTTCACTGGAAACTCTAGAATTTTCGCAACCGCACAAACCGCATTTCCCAGAATTTGTAGATGAATTATATGCGCCCACAAGAGAAGAACCAACAGAAGTGGAAGCACATGAGTGTACACCAGAAGATGGAGGTATTGTAACTTTAGAATATAAAACCAATAATGTTTCGTATTTGAAAAGTGGTAAGAAAGGCGACTTGCGTTGAATACCGTCCAGAAAAAGTTTCGCAAAATTTCATCTATGCAGAAGTTGTACAGGTAAATGGTGAGGTAATATTGTGACATAGCACCGATTTGTGCCAACTTGTATTATTCTATAGTGTTATTAGATTATTTTTTCTAGGTGGGAAGAACCAATTAACAGAAGTGGTACATGACGAGAAAATTTTTCAATTCATATGTAATGAATTTGTAAATAGTATTGAATTTTAAGGAGGCTTACAAAATAGTTTCCAAAAAAAAATAAACAAATTTCTTACCCTCATACGATCATATGGAACAGACTCCGAGCAATTGAAGAAAATTGTTTCAACTTTTGTTAATGGTGCAAAAGATCATATAGGGCAGGTTGGAATAGATAACATATTCAATACCGATGAGAGCTTTATAGGTGTGCAGGGAACAAAAACTGTTAAGGCAGTTGCACAGTATATATCCGCAACTACGCATAGTTATACCATAGTAGCAACAATATCAACTTCCGGAAAATTACTCTCACCTCTAATCATCGTTCTAAAAGAGCAAAATGGTAATTTCGGTCCGCGCTTATCACAGTCTTTGTTTCGACCGTAGAATGTTCATTTTATCTACATCTGGAACGTTAACAAAAGAACTATCTCAGCAATGGTTAACCGATGTGTATTTGCCAAATGTGGGAACTCACAGCATTTTGTTATTGGACTCTTGGACCGATCATTATCCTGCTACATTACAAACCAGTATACCGTCCAACAAACATGTGAATATATTAACGATACCGAAGAAAACTATATCAATGTTACAACCTCTTGATGTATATGGCTTTCGCATATGGAAAAACTACGGAAGAAAATTTTCTGACCTTGCACTACTGTATGCTTGGGATATTGTATTAGATCAGGCATGGACAACCTTTTTTTTTGTAGAAGTTTTATGCTGTGACTAATCTTGAAAAATATACATTTTTGTAGTATCCTTATGATTCATTATGAATTAAGTTTAGACGGGCCGTGCTAATATGCAACGAAAGAATTCAGTAGCGGGCCGGACAAACCTTACTCGAGGGCTGCATGTGGCCCGCGGGCCGGAGGTTGCCCATACCTGTATTAGGTGAACGCAATAATATTATAAAATCACAATCTCTTACACATAATCAACTTTCGGCGCCAAAATATTACGACCTATTTGCTTACGCTTGGTATAAAAACAGATACGTTGACCAAAGACCGAATGAATTTGAAAATCCAGTAACTTTTGCTTTCACACAACAAGATTTGGTGCATCCTCGTCCTTGTTCCATATGTGGTAGCCATGCCATCATACGATGCGCTTGGTCTATCAAATTGCTGTGTTTTAAACATTTCTTTGAGGAGTTTCATTACCATGCAGGATAATTCATTCTTTAGATATAACAAAAATTATATTGGTAAGTATTTTAACGTATAATAAAATCAATTTGATAATGCTGGTCAACTCTAATGCAACGGAAAGCAACGGAAGTGTTTGTCTCACTTTTATTTTGTGAATATTACTATTACCTTTAATGTAACAAAGTCGACGCAAACCTCCAGTGGCTCATGAAATAATAAAGATTTTAACACGACCCTAAATCTCTATTACAACAACCCGTAATTTCATCCCATCATATCCAACATCGTTAATCTCACTTTACACTTATAGCTCTCGATAAATGTAAACCAGCTAAATAATTCTCGAATTATTACGTGTTGGTTAAACGTTCGCCGATAAATTTCGCCAAACAATTTGCCTAGAACACCCGAGAGTACATACGTCCGAGCATTGGTATAAATAATACGTAACGATCCGGCTTGGAAACGACACGGATATTACCCGCTCGCTTCGTCGCTGCGTACTCGCCGAGAAACGAGCATAACGAATCGGTCGAGAAGAAAAAGGCTAGTAAAACAAACACCCTTATTCGGACCATTATCATAAAGAAACAATATTAGCCATATATAGTATTTATTTGCTTTTGCCCGGTACCGAGAAGAAGAACGAGACGAAGAAGAAGGAGAACGAGGAGACGAAGCGAACTCACAAATAATATGAGAATGCTTCTAGTCAAACAAGAAAACTACCAATGGTCTTTAACGTACGTACATACAATGCGCGTGAAAAGTATAAAAGCATTCCTATGCCTATGGCGATATTCCGCGATGAGCAAGGTATGTACATAAAATGTAAATGGATATTAAACGAACAGTAATATTAATTTGCAAAAATGCCTGCGTCATTCGTGGAAATTAATTTGGTTATCCGGTTTTCTCAAGACGTTACAAATAATTTACTTTATTTCTCATTTATTTTTAATTTTTAGTCTAGGAAGGTCAGAAAAATCATCAACATGTATGTTTTTCAGATTTACTTCTGACCCTTAATCTTTCGTATTCCTATCAACCTTGGTTTCACATCTACATTTTCACTAAACCTACCAAGTTTATTTGCAGCTGCAGGTGTTGCTGCAAGTATTATTTTTATACTTTAATATATGTTCCTTCGTCCCCTTTCTCCATTTTCAAATATTCCTTGCAATGCGAGATCTTCTTTAATAAAAAAATTGGCAGCTTTATTTTCTCCAAACCTTTTCATTCATCAGTTTTCTTCCGATCCATTTGGAAGTCATACCTTGTCTCTAAGCATGGATATAACTATTTTAGTTTTTCTTCTTTCTTTGTCGGTCATACTCATCACTCATACGACACACATGACCTAACCATCTTAGCTGATCCTCTTCTATTATTTTCCATATAGATTTAATTCCTCGGTTTTCGCCGGTATTTCTCGTTCTTTATCTCGTTTCTCTTGGTCTTATTTTCAATCCGTCTTAGAAATATCACATTCATGACGTTCACTCATAAATTGACCTTTTCTAACATTGTCCAGGTCTCACTGCTATGCGTTATTGTAGCAGATCAAAACAGTAACAGTGACAAAAGTGATAATTGTCACTATTACTGTTTTGATCTGCTTCAATACTTCCTTTTTTCCAGAAACGTAGTCCTCATCGTATAAAACATTTTTTCCGCTTCTTTCATTTTGTCATTAATTTCTTGCTCCATTTTGTCGTCCCACTGAATTATTATTCCTAAATATTTCTAATTATTAACCTGTCCTATTCTCCTTCCTTCGATATGATGTAACGTCTTTACTTTTATTCCGCAATTATCATTGATTTGGTCTTCTCGATGTTTATTTTCATGTTTGTCTTCGTGATTTCCTTGTTTAGGATTTCACGGTTCCTTTGAAGCGCTTCTTTTGACTTGCCATATCGTCCGCAAACATCAATTCACACAGGTTAGTCTAATTCATTTTCCAGTAACCCATCTTTTTGTGGTTTCCTTTGTTTTTTTGGCATTCTTTGTGGCTTCATGTAGTACAATCGAAAGCAACAATGGACTAGACACACGTCCCTGTTTACCCCTATTTTTGTTTAAGAAAGATTTAAAGGAACTAAAAGTAAAATAACCAATACTGGGGTACGCAGTCGAACCACGCAGCATAATGAAAAAACACAAAGAATAACAGAGAGAAAAGTAACAAGAATGATGCTAGGGCTAAATAAAATTAATGATAATGAATGCAGGAGAATAACTAATCATGAACTTTTAGAAGAAATGAGGGCTGACTAGAGAATCAAACAGAGAGCAAAATGGCTGGGTCACATATGGAGAGCAGGGGCAGGGTCAGTTATAGACGAAATAGTGGAGTGAAATCGGGGCGGAAGGAGGAAGCATGGGCGGTCGCTAAGTACGTAGCCACAAGAAGTAAAACAAGATCTGGATGGGACCGTAATCAACAACTGGAGCATAAAAACGAACGACTGAAAAGTATGGAAACTTAGGAAATATAATCAAGACGAGCGGGTTGATCTTCCCAATACATAATCTAGAGAACCTTGGGGTGAATCAACCGCTAGAAGGGTCTATAAGCATTACAATAATAATAAAGGTAAAACTCTTTTCGTAGCGTACATGTCAAATCTCCTTTATCTACGCCGATGTCATCGTCGACTGAACAGCCTGCAGAGATGAGCAATTAATCATTAAGCGCCTCAAACGTGTTACTGGTGGTTTCTGGAGCTGGCGTCTGGTTGAAGACCGGAACTACACTGAATCTAAATCAATAGCAGGTAGATTCATGAGAACAAAGAAGCCTGCGGGTGAGAACATCCTATTAGACAAGATCGGGATCAAGAATCACCTATAGGCTGATCAATAAGTCGTTATGGTTTTTATGTGAAAATCATGACACGGAGGGTTAGGGGTCGATGAGGAGACAAAAATCTATATTCAGTTGAAGTTTTAAATTCTGTAATTGGTTCGAAATCACGGAAAGGCCGACCAGTAACGACAATAGGTACGATATTCGTTGAGCCAGAATTCTTAGAAGGCCACTACATCATTTCTTGGAATAAACCGCACTTGACGCACGTTATTTCCTTTTTGGCAAATGTTTGAGAAACCCTTGCACGGATTTTCATCAAGTTTTCTTTGTTGTGAGAACTTAAATCGCGAAGCTAATAATCCCACGTTGTTTTGTAAAGGAAGTAATCTTTTAAGTTATGTGATTTTGTTTCTTTTAATAATAATAATAATAATAATAATAATAGGTCACAGTTATTATACAATACAAAAATATACACGCTGGTGCAACCAAAAAAGAAGGAATAAACAAAGATTTATTTAGGTAATCTACTGCAGCACCTAACTGAAAAATTTGCGAAGCATTCTCAGTATCACTAGAAGTTCACTATCGGAAGAAATAATAATAAGAAATTAGGGATTTTGTAATATTTTTATGTTTTATTTCTCGATGAAATCGCGCTGAAAGCTACCCTTCGTTTCACTAGTTAGTCACCAACACTACTTCTTGGTAGTACTCAACAGCTGGGAATATTTTATTTAGCACATCTGTACGTAGGTACTACTGATCGTATCGAGGTATCGATAAATCTACAATTGCTGAAGACAAACACACGTGATGCAAACGCCTACAGATGACCTATGTCCAACGCCAGACTGTAGAGGTTAATTATAATAATGATCAAAGTGATTTACAATTAAAAACGAAACTATCAGTTTCGAACTACAACTCGTCTTCCATAATGAAAATTCAAGGCGCGTAAAGGAGAGAGACGCCGTTTCGATTACAGTCCGTTTCTAATTTTTCGCCCACCTTGTATACGCGAGAAGCAAATAAAATATTAGCAATTACAATACGTAGAATTTATTGTTCATTTCGGTACGAACGTATAAAACGGAGCTATAGCGTGGTGCCCTCTACCGGCGTTCGTTATTTTTTCGACGATATTTCACCTGGGTCAATAATAGTGGCGCAAGAATTTTAATAAGAGCGCATAAATATGCACCTCTTGAGTTGCCTTTCTCGTTTTAGCGCAAAGGCGCGCGAGATCGGCCGTTTTGCGCGTATTTACTTCGGCCACCTTCACGCGGAATTCGGATGACCCGATTCCGCTCGGTATTTGTCAGTTTTATGGGGCGTTTTCGCGCCTCTAGGAACATATACTCGACGTATATTTATTATATTAACCAGAAGCGAGAATTCGTTCTTAAATCATGGAAGTAATTTGTAAAAATACAATTAAGTACGCAATTAACACTCTTGCAAATTATGTGGGAACGCAAGAAAAGAGCGAGGTACTAATTATCGTTAAGGGAAGACACTAAACGTAATTCGCAAACCTATTTGAATTGGATATATTTTATATTATATGGGACCACATTTAAATGAAAATAAAACAAAAATAATGAGATTTGGAAAGAAACTGGAAAAGAAATATGTCAAAATAGACAATAACAATTTGGAAGCAGTTGAGGAATTTAAATATTTAGGTGTGAGGATATCTGCTAGTGGAAACAGAGAACCCGAAATTGAAGGAAATATAATGTCACTAAATAGAGCTTTCTATGCCAACAAAAAATTAACCAAAAAGCAAAATCCTAAGAAAAGAGACAAAAATGAACCTCTATAAGACAATAATAAGACCAACCGTACTATACGCAGCAGAAATCATGAGCGTGTCCAAAAGAGATGAAGAAAAGCTGAGAATAGGTGAAAGAAAAATACTAAGAACAATACTAGGACCAGTGAAGATTGATGAAAACGGGTACAGAGTAAGAATGAATCATGAAATAGGACGGGAAATGGAAGGTATGGATATTGTAAATAGGATCGAAGACCAAAGGATAAAATGGATAGAGCATGTATGAAGAGCGCGAGAATCCTCGACGATATTCTCTGTATTACAATGGGAGCCAGGTGGTAAAAAAGAAGAGGAAGACCAAGATCGAGATGGCTACAGGAAGTGGAAGAGGATCTAAAACGGGCTGGAATAACTGGCAGCGGAAGACGGTGGACAGAAGTCTGCGGCGAAATATTAGCAAGCGAGTCGGAACTCTCAGAAGTGGGGATTGATCCACCTCGGCCAATGGATCTAGGAAGCTTCACAGAAGAAGCGGTGCAACCCCCCTTCTCCTCCCAAGGGGTGTCAAGCCACTATTATATTATTTTATATTTTATATTGATAGCATCGCCTATCTAATAACGACTTCCCGCCCTCCACGCGCCTCTTCTGCTATTGCAATACAACTGGAACGAATTTATGTAACAACATGCAATTAGGAAGTACTAAATGTAAGATGATTGATTGTCCTTCGTCCATTTTGGAATTTATAAGCGCTGTGTAAAAGCCATCAAATGCTAATGTAATCGCATCAAATGTAATATAAGAAAAAACGAAGAAAAGTGGTCACACCGCGCTGAAAATTTCCAAGAAAGATGTCTAGTCACAGTTTCCTAGTTAGAATAACCTTAACCACAGTTCTTCGTCTTTTTGAACAGATCCAATTGCATCAACATAGCAAGCACTTGCACAGTTTTATGCTACTTGTAAATTGGTAACTGGTTATTTGACAGGCGAAGCTGCCCGTGCACCCCAAACAAGTTTAATACGAGTCATCTAGTATCGTTCTTGATTCTTATTAAATTAGCTCTCAATATGAGGAGAAAGTTCCCTAATATCTAGAAAACGCACATCAAAAGCTGCGCTGTAATCGGTTAATACTATCAGGCAGAATGTGGCTATAGGTTGGAGAAACCATCCGAACGTGCTTACATAATGCTCCGAAATTGCTTCAAATTCACCGTTGTCGACGTTAATTAAAATTCGGAGGTTGAAACAAATGAAAAAGATTGGCACTTTTATTTTCATCGATAAATCTTTGCTTGGTCACCATTCAGACGCATGAAGGTTTAGGAGCATTTAAGACGAAAGATCGTCCAGAAATGCTTGAAATTCGTCCAAGCACTTTAACTACATATCATCTAGAAGCTTTCAATAAATACCAGGAAAGAATTTTGATTGAATACCATTCGAAAATTACAGATAAATGTCGTCTAAAAGATTTCACCGTGTAACTAAGCGACGTTTAAAAGCTAATTACTGCTGAGAAGCTTTAACTAAATACCATTTAGAAGCTTTTGACTAAATACCATGAAGAAATTTTGACTAGATACCATTCAAAAGTTTTAGGCAATTGTCGCCTAAGAACTTACACGAAGTCACTAAACGACGTCTAAAAACTACATACCGCCGAAAAGTTTCGACTAAATATCACCCAGAAACTGTAGTTAAAAACGCCTGCAAGATTTGGCTAAATATTTTTCAAAGACCTCAGATAAGTGGCATCCAGAAATGTTAGCTAGATATCACCCTAAAATTTGGATTAAGTATTGTGCTTCAGCTGTCTCACAAAGTCCTTCGCTAACTGTAGTCCGGAAACTTTCGCTTCGTTTTTAAATTGGAGGTAAAAGTCACCCAGAACCGTTGACAAAATGTCACATATACTTTTACCATCTATTATCCGGAAATTTTGACTAAGTGTCACTCACAGCGACATGCGACATGCGACAGCGACATGCAGATGGTGCTTTACGGGTGTCGCGCGTAGAAATGAATTAATTGCATTCCACATTCCTTATAGAGCATATTCGTAGAATGAATAATTTATCTAGCGCAAAGCGAAAGTTACTAAAATGTCACGTAAAGCGCGGTAAAATTGAATTTCAACGTTCCACGATGGAACAAAACCGTCAGAAAATGCTTGTAAGGATCGTATGAAAAAGAATACAACCTTAAATGCCAGTAGTCTAGTTATAGGCGTTGATGGAAACTCGTCGGGAATATTAAAAGATGAAACTAACCCACATTCTTGAAAGTTACTGTGTATTGTATTATGCGATATACAGGGAAAGGTTTCGTTCTTCAGAAATTTTCCTAATACTGCACCTTAAACTCACAACACGAAACGAGCTATGACAGTTAAGCTATTAATCACCTTCAACATGCTCCCTATATCTATCTATACATTGCTGCATACGGGTTTTCCACTGACCAAAGCAGTTCTCGAAATCATCAAGTGTCGACCTCTCAGTAAATTTTTCCCTTTTGCCTTGATGGAAAATGTTTTCTCTTAAATGCGCGTTTTACTTTTGGGAATAGATAAAAGTCCCATGAATGAAGATTTGGTGCGTATGGTGGACGATCACAAAGAGCAAATTGTGCGCTGACTCGTTGTCCTGGCACAGAATGCATAATTTGTTTTTCCACAGATCTGATCTCTTTGTCCCCACTTTTTTGCTCAGCTTGGCCATAACCTCAATGTGGTACTTCTGGTTTACCGTTAGCTTACCATGATGACGGCATTCCGACGCAAGAACATCCTACGCAAGCAAGGATTAGAAATAAACGAAACTAAGGGGCACACTAAGGCTCAACCTTCACAAGAATCATCAAGGTCACATTGTTTCGCCACTCCTCCTCACCAACTTTAACTGCTAATATATATACAGTCCCTTTATTTAATTCTCAAACCTCGTATGTACATCATCTTTACATAAAATCTGGAATTCAATAAGTTACATCAAGGGGCAACTACCACCAAGTAAGTCTGCAAAAGGTTACTAAGTAAGCACAATTAGAAGACCCACTAATCTGTGAGGAGGGGATTGTGCTTTGTCAATCGCGAACCGCAACCGCAGACTAATTAGTTTCGTTGTGCACAATTAAATTATGCTTACTTAGTAACCTTTGCACAGTTACTAGATAGCTGCCCCTTTACAGACTGTATTCAATTAGGTCGTTATACGAAGGGTCGTCCAGTTTTTCTTTTTTATTAACGTTTTGGTTCTCGAAAACAGCTTACTAGTTTTATTATCTCTTCGCGTGCAAGAAATGGGATTCTCATTACCACTACTATGAGGATTATCGTCTTATTAGTTCTGCAAAAAGGAACATTATGGTCGACTGAAAGTAGTACTTTTCAGACAATCCTACTCAACGTTTCTCTGGGTCCTTCCCATGCAAATGCTAAAGCAGTAATTTCAATCTTCAGTTGCAACTGCCAAAGTTACCATTTTAAAGGCATCGTCTGCTTCTTCCGGCTTTTAGCACTCTTGAAAATGCATGCATTCTTGATCGTTGGAAACGTAAAAGCTATTGGGACACGTCCAAATTATATGGATGATGATCCAATAATTCCATGTTTTGGTGATCCATACACTCAATTGCTTTGTGAGCTATATGTGAGCTCTCGTTGTCTTGGTGAAGGACAATGTTCGTTATTATGGGTTAAAGTCTTGAGCACGGTCATTACTTCTAGCAAACAAACGGTTACATACCTACCACTCGCCATTAGTCGTTGTTCAATCATACAAGCGAAATGTAGCTAGATGCACTGCTTTTGAGACAAACATTGCGCTCGTCTTCATCGCGGATAACTTTTGTTCTATTACCCCAGCTTGAATTACTCAGACAGCCCGATTGACTTTTATTATATTTTCGGATTTACAGAAATAAATCTATGATTGCTTACCACCTACGATGCTGTGAACATTTTGTTAACTTGCGTTGTTGGATTAGCTCAAAATTAACGTGAGCCGCCTTTAGCTTTAAGTTAAAAAATGCTGGGCCCAACTGGAAACTAGCTTTTTCACACCCATATTACCATGCAGGTTTTTTTGTCTTGTCTTTGAAATGCGTCAAAGATCTGTCGAGATAGCTCATGTTGACCCTTCTTGATCAGCTGGCACATAGCGTCCATGTCTTTCTGGATGACTATTATCCTTGCTGGATCTGTACTGGGATCAGCGTTGAAGGCCGCAGTGCTAAGAGCAAATAATCATTGTATGTGGTGTGTCATCACCAGAAATAGAAAGAAGATTACCGAGGCATTGTTGCTGGAACAATTCCATTTTCGGGTAACTTTTCAACCTGAAAAATTCACTGCAACTAAATCAAATGCTATAGCTTCATAGAACTGTAACTTTCCAAAAGACAATAACGCCCTTAAAACGGAGCAAAGTATTGCGAATGATTTTGTCATTTGTCGCTTTATTCGTGGCGCCTTGTATGTGGTTTCGTAGCAACACTGAAAAGACATCCCCCATATTGAAAAGATTAAATTGAGACCTTCAACAATTCGTAATTGATAATTTTTGTAATCTTGATGATTTTGTCTTCAAGACTCATTGCAATTTCTTATATCTACGTTTCTAACACAGTTTAGGAAAAACTTTCAAAAACACATAAATCATCTTCCCACACACCTACACCCATAAAATCTTCAAAACTGCTTCGCCGGCGACAGACAGAAAAATCTAAAGCGCACAAACTTCCACGATATATCCGTAACAGTCATGCTTGGCATTTATTTGACGGAAAAATCGAAAACGCTTGAATTACGGTGGCGCCTGGTCTACGACTTGCGAAGGCTTTGCAGAGTCTTGGAGGAGGGAGTCGCTTATTACAAGTAGGTGAAGGTGATTTGGAGAATGAGTTACGGCTTGTCGAGGCGAGTCGCATTAGCGGTTTTATCTAGCCGAACGTGTACGGCAGTCCTTCCGTTTTAGGCTACTTCAGGGCGTTGCAAGCAGTACCGTAGTTTTGATGGAAAAAGTTGTTCGGTTTGCGTTAGCAACGTGTTAATTTAGAATATGTAGATATAAGTATATAAATGCCTGTCGATTAATGAGAAAGAGATAATATGGTTATCTGTATAAGTACTTTTTACGTAAAATGATTTTAAATTGGAAATTCGGATTAATTTCTCAATGAAAAAGTCTATAGTTAGTACCAATACTTGAATACCGGGAATTACAAAGGAATTAATTTAGTTAAGTTGGTTAAGTTAGAGTTAAGTTATGTGAATAACCAATGTTTCTAGATGACGCTTAGCCAAAATTTTCTGAACGATTGTATAACTGTAATTTTTGGATGGTATTTGGCTATAAGTCATAGGGCGATATTTAATCTAAGTTTCTAAGCGATATTTATCTAAAGCTCCTACACATTTGGTTAAAACGTCTGCACGACGCTTAACTAAAATTTTAAGCTATCATTTAGCTACAGTGTCTAGGTGACGGTTCGCTAAAAATTTCTTGGCGATGCTTCATTCAAACTTCCAGATATTAGTTAGTTCTAGGACCACATTTGACTAGAACTTCTAGACTATATCTTACCAAAGCTTCTAGGCGAAATTGAATCAAAGTATCTGGGTAACATTTATCCAAGATTGGTGGACGATATACAATAAATATTTCCAAGTAATATTCAGCCAAAGTACCTGGACGACATTTAGCTAGAGCTTTCAAACTAAATTTAGCTAAAAATTCTATTCTTCATATAGGCAACGCTTGCGGTCGATATTCAGTAGATTTTGAGCGATATATCATCTTGCGATATTAAATTTCGATCTTCCGATAAAGAAAATCCAAGTTGCTTGTTTGATATGATATCATCAGCTGCTTTTGACTCCTGATTTTCAGTCGACAACGATAAACTAAGTCACGTGCTTCGTTTACTGACAGCTTGAGAACCTCATAATCACATTATTATTGCTATCATCAACCTATTTGGAAGCAGTTTGAATTTCTTGGTTTCAATCCAATAAAAGGAGTCCCAAATTGAGGTAATGGGTCCTTCACACAAAATGTCTTTTCTTCGTATTGTTATAGTAGCATGACGAAATTGTCTTAAGTAATATATGTACTCTAATGCTAATCCAATTTACAATAGAAGAGAAATTTTTGAAATATGTGTAAGAAAACCATCTTAGTTATGTTCATAAAAATATAGAACGATAAATTCGCTATTTTGTTTGAGATCAATCGAATTGGTCTATTTATTCATTTTGGTAGGATCGTCATCTTGTTAGCAATAGTAAACATTTTACGCGATTGGGAGATTGTGTTGTCTTAGGCCGCTACTGAACTCATGTGAATGGCAGTGACGTTCTCTCCCGCAAACACTACAAGTGGTTGGCATTTATTTGACTAGCAACCTGCAATCGAAAGAGGTTCGCCCCACTAGAGGTAGATTCTCTAACAATAATTGAACTAATATCGAATCATTTCCATACCAACTGCCTAACTAAGGTTATTAGTGGTTCCCCCAAAGTGTTTTCAATGTGTTCTTAGGGTTAGGTATATGTTGTTACAACACTACTTTAGAAGGAAATAGGTTTCTCTTAATAGATCAACTTGCCGATTTTGTGGGCAAGATTATGTTGATTCCAGTGCGACTTTGGAGTTATTGCAGCTTATGTCTAATTAGTATTAGTCCTTTGTTAGTCAAATTGCTGGTTGATCCAAAGAAAACTCCTTGCAGCCATGATGGTGAAGTGAAGCTTGGAGTACTTTAGCGCTATATAGAACATACAACATTTTTGCCATTAGACTCTACATACCACATAGCCTACAATGATCAACTAATAAGGCTGATTAACTAAACTCAACAGTTTCTTTGTTTCGAGCTTCAGAAGTTTCGGAATAAAAGCCTTCCACTGGAGTAATTCCTCTAATTCTAAGTTCATTTGGCCTGAAACATATTTTCTTATTCTCAATTTATTGTTATCTAGTCTCACATGCCTAAAACCCTTAAAAGAAAATAATTACGTATTCTACTCATTGTACTGATAATAGCTTTTTGCCTTTCCTATGTTTTAAGCGTTTAGTTCTATCAAAGTTATTCTTGTAACTTTGGGCAAAAGAAAATTAGATATTCCGATCTCTCTTCTTCATTTCTCAGTAGACAATGCCTATTCATTTCAGCGATAAAGCTTATTTATGGCAATTTTGAACATAATTCTACTAAAGATGACAAACAATTTTGAGCAGATTTCCTTAGAGAACCTCCAGGTGGTCGCTTCCACAGTGTTTTTTTTTTTAGTATTTGGCATTTTCTTAAAGCCGAGTTATTCACCCAAGGAATTTAATTCAGTTCTTCTTGAAAATAACGGTAAGATACCCAAGCTATTTTTACTTTTTCAACCATTGCCATCCAGAATGTAGTATAAATCTGAATAAACACAGCAAAGATAGGAGGGAATTAAAAACATCTTCATCTATTTCTTTAATCCTTTTTCGTTATCTTCCGCGAAGAATGTTTACGTTACTTAATCAATGGTTGCAACTCATAATAACAAGCAAAATTCTCACTGCGCTGTGATGATTGAGTTTGCCTCTTTCTTTCTATCCCCTTCGGCATTCCCAATTTATCCGTTTCGTTCATTGTTCATATCCTTTCCAGCAATCAGCATAATCCCCAATTTTTCCTCCCCTTTTGTTGTCTCTTCTTGTGGCATCTTTCCGCACGTATTCTAACTAGATCGGTGATTTTATTCTCTGTTATGTCACTTTCGATTGTCGTTCCATTCGTTTCACTAATACCAAGAAAGATGTGAACATAAAGAAATCATATATGAAAAGCGAAATAGTATAAATTGACCCTCTGATAGTCGTTCTTTTCTTTTGTTTTGTTTTCTTGCACTTTTCTTGGTTTGCGCTTCCAACTTCTCTTCCTATTTTATTTCCTATGTTTTCTCTCGGTAATTATTTTCAGGGATTACTTTCCCATCTCTTTCTTGTCATGCTTTCTTGTGACATTCTTTGCTTGTACCTTGACCGTTTTTACAGTTCTATTACTCATTGATTTGTATTTCGGATCTCTGTTGACTTATTCTGATTTCATTGCTTCCTGCTTTTACAAGCAGTTTTCCTTCCTTTTGTTTTGTTTCGTTTTCTTGCACTTTTCGCACTTCGTTCCTTATTTCTCCCACTATTTTGTTTGCTATGTTTTCACGAAATAATCATTCTCAGACCCGCGAGCGAGCAGCTCCAAAATGACTTATAACGCGTTCACCAAACGTAGTACACAAAAGATCGCTTATTTAATGGTTGATATCATACGTTGCCTTATCCTATTGAATTCAGCGGTTGCTGAAGTCCAAGTCGTCTAATCGTGGTCACAAGAGATCAGTCACCACGTCTCCGTAGCGCAATACGAGAATAAGCCTCAAGATTTGGAACATTTTATAAATATTTCCCGGTGTTATTCTAGCGCAAATCACAGTCGAAATAAGAGGTATTTTAAAAAAGCACCAACATTATCTTCAGTATATCTATATATACGTTAGACGCTCTATGGATGTAGTCAGATAATTTATCTTTAGTTTGGATATAGCCATGTTATGTATTATCGGCCAAAAATAAATGTCTCCCCTGTCGAGCGCAGATTATCAATATTACCTTCCGTGAGTCAGAAAGCGAGCTTCGGATGTTTTCGGTGTCGTAGATAGAAAGTTTCCACAAACAATATACTATGTCCCAGAGATTTTCTGGCTTAAACCGCTCCAAGTGTTAGTTTACGATTCCCAGTTACATATTTAAATTTTCTCCTTGTTCTATGGTAATTAATATCTGATGCTTAAGTAATTATTCGTAGATACGATATATTTAATACTTGTAGGATGCACATGCTGATATATATGTATATACATATTATTGATTAAAATACTAGAGGTATTTGCATTTGGTTGAGACCATTCCCCAAAATTTTATGGAAATGAGAATTATTTTTAGTATAAAATCTGCGACACCAGAAGCGTCCGAAGCTCGCTCTCTGACGACCGGAAGGTAATATTGATAAGTGAGCGACAGGGGGAGACATTACTTTTCCTGTCGATTGTACCTCAACCGATTTGGCAAACATCGTCTGAAGATGGTCTTCTATGCTTGTCCTTGCGACCGGTCATCGATCTATCATCAATTATCTTTGACTAATAAAATCCTTTTCTGATTGAAAATAAAACTAAAGGCGCTGTTACTATGTCATAGTTGGGTTGTCTATATAGGTATATCCCACAACCATACTAATCGATTCCAATTTCGAATCGAACTGTATATAATATAATACCTCCTTCACTATACTGTCACATGTACATACATGACGCGTATTTGTTGTTCTGCAAAGCGACGTAATGAGTTAGCAGATCGCGAAATAGAACCAAAGGACCAAACCAACGCAACTCACCGCCAGACGCGACGCGAAGAGCGAAAAAACGAGGAATAAGAAAAGAAAACAACGAGGCAGACGCAAAGAGACGGATAGAGAAAAGAACAAGCATTATTATGCCGCATCGAACAAATGAATAACAACGATTTGTGATTCTGCATTCGATATTAAAAGTTTTATATCATGGTGTTTATTTGATCTAACGGTACTGGCTCCTATCTAGGATTGCCACGTCGTCGGAGCACTCGCGCTACACGAAGATTCGGATGAGAAAAAGAGGTACCAGCACGTCTGATTTTATCTGTACCGCATCAATTTTTTCCGTGCTAGAGACTCCGGCTACATGCTCTATGATGTTCGTCTGGGACCGGTAACACGTAATACCTGTGCTGGTTTTATCGAAGATATACTTGGAAGCAACACATGTCCGTATAATTCGATATCTAATCTAAACTATTCCCACCTCGTACGATGAAATGGAGTGTAAGATATTCCGTTCGAAATTATTCCGATCGGATTTGATTTTGCCGAAAATGTATTAGTTCGAGACCTTGATTTGCTACAAGATAACATTCTTAGACACATCCGAGTATTTGGAGTGGTTTTTATCACTGATGTGTAAGTAGACCGGAAGCTAAATTGAGAAGAGATGCGGACATTTCTGAATGCCTACGAAAAATACGCAATATTTGGTAATACTGACGAGAATACATACAGGACGTAAAAATCATAATCCATCCGCTTATGACAAAAGACAAGATCTGAACTGCCAACGAACTCTACTAAAAAGAGGGTGGAAGTACAAAATATTGGCAACATTTACATTTCAGTTTGAAGATATACATACATACATATATGGAAAGCCTAAATATGGTACTTTTACCATTCAATACATTCAACACATACCACACCGTAATCCGTTTTTTCGCATATACTGAAGTTTTGGGGCATCTACTGTCACACTTCTCCATAGTAGTATGCAAGCATAAATGCATTTCATTCTGAAAACTACTTTTTGGGACTGCCGGTATAGAGCTAAGTAAGAAAAACCACAACAATAAGCTATTATACACAAGGAATGTTCAACAATGAAGGTACAGGTGCTTATCGTACAAACTGCTCATGTGAAATATTGGTACCAAGTGGATGGTTATGCTGAATAAATATTAGAATGATTTTCGAAAAATCCTTGCAAATCAAAATGGCCGTCACGAAATTCGGGATGAAGTTCAAATATTTCAACTTTCTTGCGATTTTCGCAGAAATGTAATACGCCAATTAGGTTATGTTTATTTACTTGTGGTTTGTTTATTTTCTTTTATTTTTGTATACAACGTGGTAGTTACAGGTAAATAGAGGCTAAACAACTATGAAACAGTACAAAATTCTAATAAATCTAATTAATTTGGACAAATTGTGTAAATTACATACCGAAACACGATGTAATAAGCGATGTAGTGTTCGACAAATTTTTCAAAATAGAAAAAGTCAAGGAGGTTATTATCTTGTAAGGGAAATGAAATTCAAAGATACTGGAAAGCATTTTAATTATTTATGAGTAACAAGAACGCAATTTGACGAATTATTAATTTAATTGGATCGAAGATAGAAAAATGCTATAATAATGAAAAACCTTTATCTCCTGGGAAGAGATCAATTCGTCAATTTCTTCTTCTGTGTAGTTGACACAGCAAAATTGGTCCTTCAATATCCCCCGTATAGTCCAGATATAGGCTTCGGATTTACAGGTATTCGGACCTTTGAAGATATTTTCTCAGCGAGGAAACGCTTTTCGGATCAGGGGGAAATGCAAGATACCATTGTGGATTACTTCAAGAATGGATACTCAAACTAGCGTCACGGTGGGATAAATGTATCAACGTTTACGCAGATTGTGCCGAGAAATTATATATGTATTAAACGTTTTCTTTAATTATAAATGTCACTGTAATTTTGACTTCCGGCACAATATCGTAACTTCTGTTTTCTTTATTTCGAAGTGTCCTTAAAAACCGACATATTCTGCTAAACTATGAAGATAATTTCTTTAAATCAACTCTCCCTGTTGTAAAACCGGGTCGATTATGACCCAAAAATTGCATTTCCTATAATATCTCCATCTCTAATCAATTTTATTAAACCTGCATTCATTAGTGTTTCCAAGCTTAGTCTTCTCATTCACTGGAAATAACTAGGATCAAATAATAAGTGGCAGTTCCCTCCAAGATAACTTCCTTACCCACCCTCTCCTAAAGTACGAATATATAAGGCATACGTCTGACAGACGAATCGTAACCAAAGACGAGGCCGGGAAGACTAGCACAAGAATGGGAAACGCATGTAATAAAGCCAGTAGTAGATAAAGAATTAGAAGATAATAACCGAGAAATTTATGGAAAACGAAGCCAGATATTTCCTAAGAAAGTGAAGAAATAAAGATGTGACGAAATATAGAAACATCAAAGGCTTCTATAAAAAATAACCATTCTATTTGAGGCTAGAGACTAAATTTACCCTATCACTAAAAAACTTCAAGACAAACTTCCTGAAACGCGAAACTCAATATCCCAAACAGAACATGATTCCCTAATGGAAGTGTATAGAACAAAATACTGCATATTTAAATCAATGAACCAGGATGAGAAGGGTATCGCTTCAACCTTATGGACAAAATAAAAATGACCTTGCAAGGATCAGATACAGAAATAATGAATTCGGTTACAGATATTGTATAGTACGCCAAGTTTTGGAGTAGCCTTAGGTTAAATGGTCAAAGAATGGCCAGCCTTACCAACTTTATGAGTTTATTGTGATGGAACTGATGGTTATTTTATATTTCCGAGAACGCCATCTTAAATTTGGACATTCTGACCGCAGATTTGTGGTTAGCGGCCCAATTCATTTCGCGAAATTATCAGCAAATGTTAGAAAAGTTTGTCCGCAAAGGTTTAAAACAGGACGTCCCCAGTACACACGATCAGTACTATGAAGTCAAACTTACGCATCTCAATTAAAAAGAATCGTAATGCGGCTATCGGAAATGGACTTTAAAGCTTAAGACTAGTACAAGACGATGCCGCTTTCAGAAATATGAAAAATGTATCCGTTCCCTCGCAACAAATTCATAAAATTGGCCAAAATAGCAATTTTATGACCATTTAACCTATAGTTACTCCAAAACCTTAAGCGCTAGACAATTTCTGCGGCCGAATCCCTTTTCAGCATCAACGACAAGATTCACCGCTTGTTATTTCTGTAACTAACAAGACCACAAATTTCTAAGGCCTGTTTAATTAAAAGATCAAACAGAGGTCTTAAAAAGTCCCACTTCATTACGAACTATTTCTGATAGGAGCAAATATGCAGTACAACAATGTGTACAAGTGAGTCAAGCGTGTTGCACAGATAGCCATTCAACCTTCCCGAAGACAATAGTTAGAGGTATCAGTTTATAATACTGCTAGTTCTTGTTTGAATTTTCAGCGTGTAGGGTGTTGATGGATTGCACAAATGGAGAATAAACATAATGAGTTATAACTAATAGTTAGGGGACATTATCAAAGGAACTATTGAAGCCTATTACTGAAACTAGTGAGACAGTGGAAAGGAGCCCTCAATGAACTGGCACAGGATAGTAAAGTGTCTTTGAACTGAGATTCAAGACATGATGACAGTAAAGGCAATCTTAAATTGACGAACTAGCCAAGGAAGACTAGAGAGGAAACTTTCTAGGATCAAAACCTGTCTGCGGAAGAACAAAGGAATTCGCGATACGGGTGATCTAGAAATTGCTGGAAAGAGAACATTCAAAGAAATGAAAATTGAATGAAGGTCAAATCAATAACAAGGCACTGTTAGATAAAGTAGATCCTAAATTGTCGGCTAACGTAATTAGCAGAAGCAAAAATGAAATTAAGATTAGTCTAGCAACCGGACACTACCACTTGAAAAAGCATTTTCGCAACGTGGGAATGTTAAGCGAACAATGACGAAGGATATGTGAACAACAAGAAAGAAAGCCAGGTTTCATACTATCTGCGCCTCTGAGGAGCTGAAGGGACTCAGGCGGAAGCATTTTGCCAAGGATTTACTGGAACCTGCGAGAATACTCGCCCATTGCTTCCCTTGAGCAAAATAGTGGCCTTTGTGGAGAACACGGGATTACTTGAACGGAAGTGAGACTTTTATTGGGGAACCATATTATCGAGTGTTAGATTTATTGATGAGCAATCCTAGGAAAAATGGAATGAATGAATTTTAGCCATCCCCATTAAGTTTCACAAAGGAAAGGAAATGACAGTGAAGAATTTTATAATTTTGTTCTGTATCTAGTTGTAATCCACTGGAGATAGAATCCAACACACAAAATTAAGGAAAAGTACCCATACCAACGGTGAGAATACTCATCACAGATGAAACAAAGAACTTTCACAGATCAATCAGGTAGCTATCCTTTTGATTTGGTTAAATTTAATCCAAAGGAAATTGTCGTAAGTGCGTTGGTAAACATTTTTCGAACATAAATGCTACATATGTAATTACACCCAATTACAACAAAAATACTTTATAGTCACAATAATGGTTTCCAAAAATATATGTCCGTACCCCCAGACACCATACTAATTTACCAACATCATAAAACACATTTAGTACCGCATTATCGCACTTTACCAAGCGAGAATAAAAATTTAGTGTCAATTGGCAATATTTAATTGGGCTACTAAAAGCGAAAACGCACGTAAGCAACAAACGCATTAAATAAATAAAATAAATTCGTTTTACGCATACGCGCAGTCGTCTACGCCGTATGCACATCATTTTCATATTTCTCGTTCCCTTTCTCTTTAGCGTAATTGCATCTTTATTCTTCGCCAATCAAATCTAGAAAAATATTTTGACGCGTCGCGTTCCGTTAACAAATCTTTATTGATATAAAAAGGGTCGCCGGTCCAGGCCGTTTCGGAGCGGCCAATCGTAAATTTAGGTTGTTAGTTCGAATGCTCGGGCTTGTATATTGCGCGATTTCTGTAATTTACTGGCCGGTATCAATTCAGGTGCAATCAACATTTCTCTGATTTAACTTCTGGCCGTTTGTGCGGACTTCGGCCATAATGATGGGAAAATTTTATTATATTTTGGAGATATGAAATTTGTTTATAGAATTGGATAAGTGATTTACTCTTTTTAGTTTAAAACGTGGTGTTACCTTAATCTTATTGGCTCTAGTTGGATGTCTGGTATTTTGAAGAATGTAATCTGGGGTTGTATTGGTCGTCACTTCCTGGTTTCATAATTGATACTTTTCTCGTCCATCGAGTTCCTTTGTTTGTTAATCAAATACAGCACGTCCAGAATCCATTCCTATGTCTGGTCATCAAAAACGCAGTAGCTGCTCATCTTATTTAGATAAAAACTTATATTCTAATAATTCCAATATTTCTTGCTTTTGCTGCCCTTCGCACGTGAAATGGCTTACATATTATGGACGTTGGTTACATGTCAGCTTGTATTTTGGAAGATCCATTACGTGATTGTCGGGGTTTACTTTCTGGCTTAATTACTGTTTTGGTATTTTATTTCAAACATAAAGCAGGGATGGTCATTTCGCACCTTATCCATTCATATTGGTAACCTTAAACCGATATTGTTCATGTTCTTGTCTAATTATTGAGCTGCAATTGTTTCTTTTTTCAGAAACTATACCTTGCAATCTGTTCCTTACTTCTTCCACTTCTTTCTCCCTTTAGAACGTGAGGGTACTCAAATGAAGTTGATTTTCCTTGGATGTCATATCCAAATACCGTTCCGCATTTTGGAAAATCTATTCCATAATGCTAATGTTGGTTTGAACTGATCAACACTTTTCGCACCTACAAAGTAAAGGTAATCCCTAAAGCTTGTCCTTTTGTTTACGATCAATTTAAATGTAATTCTCATTTCGTATTTCATTTCTCTCTATAGCCTTTTTAAACCGTAGTTACTTCTCTCAGCCTTCATGCCCCAGTTGCCTTTCTTTTTAAAAAGCACACCTCGCAATCATTTTTACTTTTTCTACTGTCTGCTTTCTTTAGAACTTAAGGTTACTTCAATAATCTTCTTCGGTGAACCTCAAATTCCAAGTATCACTCTAAATTAAAGAAAGAAATAATTTCAAAGCTTTTTAGCTCTTGCCTTAGACGTGTTACTTCTTACACAAGAGCTACCTCTCATCTCTTTTTAGTTATCCTCTTTATTTCTTTTGAGATGTAAGGTTGTCAAGGCTCTGTTGGCTCCCATTGGATGCCAGATCAAAATACAGGTTAGCTTTCTGGACAATCTGTTTACTGGTCATCAGGTTCTACTTCCCAAACCCACCTGCTGACATTTTCTTCAACCATACATTTAGAGATGATCCTTGCCCCAATCAATTTCAAAAAGTTCCCAGTGAATTACGTAGAAAGTTGTTCATCCCAGTGAAGAGTGGAAAAGTAACAAAATATTCGACCACTTCCTATTCCTCTCATGTTTTCTCTGCTTCCCTTTACGTCTCATTAATGATTGGTTATTAATCGAGTATGTTTCTAGCTATCTCGACTATCAACCCTCTTTAGAGATCTTGTTTTTTTTTTGGATTCCAATTTGAGATAATGTCTTCCCCTTATCTTCATTGGTCCCCACATATTTCTTTTTGTAATCTATAAATACTCTATTGACTTACATACGGGATATTAATGAAACAGATGTCTGAAATTGAACTGTAAGAAATAAAACAACCACATATCAGTGCGGCTAAATTTTTTGCCGTCGAGGTCTCCACAATTAAGGTCGGAATTTCTCTAAAGTAATGATTTCTTTTTTCTTTCCTAAGGGAAACATTTTAGATTTCTAATATCCTTCTATATTCTATAGTTCCCTAGAAAGCATTGAAGCGCAGACATCTTCAGTTACAAAAAAGGACAGATCCATTGCTCCATATCTCCTTGTACCTTACAAAAATTTTTGCGTACTTTTCAATTTAAAATGCTTCATTTTTCTACTCCTCCTCATAATCCCTTTCGTCTTAAAATTTTGAACAATAAACATTTGTCCCATCTTGTATGATTTTATCTCCTTGTAAACAACAGTAATTTGGTATTCCAGAGTCGATCGGAATAGCTAAGAAACACAAACATGTCAAGAATTCGGCCAAAGGAAGGTAAGCAATCCGAGAGAAGTATTGGTCAAGAAAGAAGTCCGCTTCACATTTACTCTTTAATTTTTAACTTTTTAAATGTTTTGTAATCAGGTTAGTAATGTATTGGTTACTCATATCTTCCAGAATCCTTTTCTAGCTATGCAATTTGTACAGTATTTATTTCCTGTGGTATCCTCCTATCGGCTGTTTAGAGCATTTTGCTTGTTAGACGTCCCTCATAAATACTTCAAATCTTTAAGAAACATTTTCTTGTTTTCAAACTCAGGATGTTTCCCAAATCTTTTCGTCGGCTTTTCAAATGATTCTCTTTGGTATGTGGCTTCTCAGGCATTCCCCAATTACCATTCCAACTCTCGTAAGATACTTGAGATTTTCTGTACTATGAATAAGATCAACCGCAAGCCGTTATACTTGTCAAAAACATCTACGATTGTCGCAACTTATCGTGATGAGGATTAAAAAGCGATGTCTTTCAATTTCATCAGTTTAATTTGATTTTATACCAAAATAACCCATTACGTTGTATGTACTTCTTTCAAAATGCCAACTTCATAGCAGTTATTTAAATTATTTGGCTTAATAGCTCTGATACCGAAGAACCTCTGGTTTAGTTTGTTGTAACTTAGAAATAATCAAAATCTGCATAATAACTGTTACTGCCATTTTATTTCGTTTAATGTCAATAGAAACCCGTGGCCCATAATGGATTCTGCATGCTTATCCATGAAGTTTCAGTATTTATCATACCATTTTTGTTTCTTCGTTTCACTCCCCTTAAAGTCACATTAAAGTCTATATTTTTCCAGGAATAAGTGCCACAATTTTCAAAAGGAATTAGAAAATTATGTGTAATACATGGAAATCAGTCACATTCAGAAATTTAAATCACTTGCTCATACTATCACAAACCAACTATTTCTAAATAGTTCAATCATTTTCCACGCATGATTAATTAGTTCGACAATATCAAGATACGGGGGATATTTCGAATGTTTTAGAAATTTAGCCGTAGTTCAATTGCTTAAATCCTATACGTCACGCTATTGGTCACAGGCAAGTCTTGATACATTTGCACAGCCATCCCGTTCAATATTGAATAGTACACTTCAGCTACTTAACTGGTGCAGACGTATGTATATCCTTAACGCAGATTTTGCAATCATTAAAGACGCGATTAACCCACAAATAGCCATCATTTTCTATTTACCTAAACAGGATGTGAAGCCCTCACAAATCGTTAAAAAATCTATTGAAGGAAGGGCGCAAACCAGAAGAACATTCACTTACAGCTCGGTTATACAAAAAAACCGCTTACTGTATTCTGGCATGGGATTATTTTGATGGATTTTCTACCTAAAGATACTACAATTGAGGCAGAATATTATTCTAATCTTTAATCTGGCCCTTTGTGGCAAGAATATTGCAAGAAACGGCTTGGAAACAGGGCAATGCAAGATCTCACACCGCACGAAGAACGGATGATGTTTTAAACCAAATGCGCTGGGAATTGCTTCTTTATTAACCCTATTCGCCAAATCTGGCTCCCAGTGATTTTCATCTGAAGATTTGGAAGAATTAGATGAATTGAAGAGATTCCAAAGAAGTTCTTTTAGGATAGTTTGAAAAAGTTAGTTTCACGTTAACATAAGTCTATTTAATTAAATGGAGATTACATTGAAAAAATAGATTATAATTCTGATGAAAATTGAAGAAATGAAAGGATTATAGCTAAATTCCTAGAACTTCGACACATTCCTCGTATTTACCTACTATATTGCGCATTTATTATAATAACATGTATGTTTTCTTCAGTCACTTTCGGTGAGAATCTACTTATCCGAGGTAACAAACCTAACCGAGTTCTTGAAAATTCATCAACCGATTTCTGGGAAGAACAGCAGTGAAATGCCAATCCAGTTTTTGCAAAATTTCATTACTCGTAAAATGAAACTAACGAAGCCATGCGACAGTCATAACATTATGGTTATCACTATCGTTAAAGTTGCGCTTGAGTTAACATATTTCAATTGCTTTATTTTAATATCTTTTAGTCGCCATTCATGTTGATCTTCCGACTTTTAGGTGCATTATAACATACGATTATTTACGATGAGCTTACGGATTCTAAGTAAAATCATTAGATCTACAACAATGTTAGTAGAAGGAAATCTCATATACTCCTGCTCCTGGCTAGTCAATTAGAAAGAGACGCAAATATTCTTCTGTAACACCAACACAAACTTTGAAAGTTGAACGATATAGTGTATTTCTTTCTTATAAAAATTACGTGTTACCAACGTCACTAATGGGATTATGGGACATATTAAGGACGCTTTGTTTTTGGATTTTATAAGTTCTTCCTAATACCAAACTAGAAGTATTTAAGAGTACCTAAATAAAGTGATAAATAATGTTTATGAAAAAGCCAAATAATATAAGATTCATTGTATCAACCCACCACGGTCTCCCGTAGTGTAGACATATTCATAAAATAGTAATACTCCTCGCAACTAATTTTTGAAACATATATATTTCGATGACTAAATTGTCATCTTCAATACAAGGAAGGACGAAATATGTACCTGCATTTGTTTCAGAATTAAATCTGGTAAGAACTAATTTAAGAGAACATTCATAGCATCTATCAAATTCCCTATGATAATTTAGGTAAAGCAACTTGTGCAAAAATGAAGCTCATACATCCAATACTCAACAAAATAATCATAACTTTCGCTAAATTCCTTCATCCATAAATGGGAATTATGAAAGTATTAAACCAGAATCTTACGATGCAGCGTGACGCGGGTAATAAAGTCCTACCCCGATTCGTATAACTACACGTATGTATGTAGAAGCGTAGATATGTAAATATATCGGAAATCAGGTAGTAGTAATAATAAAAACAACCTCGGTTACGATATAATCGGATTAGAAACCATATTACCATAATTTAAACTCCATAATCGTGGCAGAAATGACTAAATATTGAATTAAAATGCCTTCGCGGAGACATAATCTCTTAATCAGCGTGAAATATATTTCTTCATTTAATGGAAGACATTGAGGATGTTTCTTTTCAATTGACGATACAGTACCTACATACATTTGTAGCTTGTTTTAGTCATTAGAATATTGTGAAGTGTTCAGTGAAGTCTACTTGTAATTTACTTCAATGTTCTATGGTCAAAGATTCCTTAACTTTACTCCAAATTATATATTGGCATAATTCTTTAATATTAGTTGTTGGATTTCTGAAATAAAATTCAAAAACAAGATATCAAATAAACTCGCACTATTTCTTCACCTTAGACAATTTGCTTTTATTTTTGGCAGACCCCGCCGCATATAAATAAAAGAGAGAGGGGCCTGCAACGATTACCTAATTTTGCCATTGGGTAATGGGTAATTCCCGTGCTTCCAGACAAAGGCACCGATGACATTAAACTAAATACGAATAAAGAATCGTGCGACAATTTACTGTAGATGTTCCTTCAAATTCTCAATTTTTTTAATTTTTTCGTACTGCACTCAAAAATTGTTAAAGGTTAATTAAAATTAACTAACCGGTTTCAATTAGAAAAGATTTTCGTTTAGTAATACATCAGAATTGTAATAAACAAAAATTCTAAAGTGTTATCCAAGTGTTTTCTTAACCCTTTTAGTTCTAATAGTTAATAATAATAACATATTTATAATAATGGTTCATGAAGTACCAGTGACCTCCGTGCCTAATAAGCTTCGATGCACCTATCCACCAGCTTCTAGGTGTTAACTGGGTGAAAAGATACAGTTATATTAGTTGCATGGCGCCAAATGTCAAATCGTCACTAACCTGTCCAATGGTAGTCATCTCTAGACTCATCCATAGCTACACCTTGGAAATATCTTGTAACTGTATAGTTTGTTTATCTTAGCCTTTCAATCTGAGCCAGAAATAAACATAAAAAGTTGATTCCCTTCCACCCTTTTACCTACCTTAGCCTTATCACACCGATTTTGGAAAATTTCCTGTTTCGACCAGGCAAAGGAAGCGTGACGTTTTATCTTCTTTTGCATGTAGTAAGAGTAAGAGCTAATCTATCTCATTATCAGTTCTAGACCACTAACATTCCTACTTTTATCTTTACACTGAATACTACTACTTCGATCCATAAACCCAAAAAGGTTCGTTTAAAACGATGAGACACACCAGTGTGTCCTTCTAAGCTACACTGATTATGAATTAGTAAATACATATAACAATGATATAGCAAAGAACGAGCTTTTTTAATAAAGGAAAACTAGCAACATCAGCTAGAGCTAACCTATGAAGAACATAATGAAAACGAGGCAGAAGTCCTCGACCCCGAGGAAATGATTGCCGATATATCACTGAACAATCTAAATTGCCGCTAATGAGGAAATTGGAATTATTGTATAAAAAGAAACACAATGAGAAATCGAGGAATGTAACATAAAGCGTAACAAAGGCAATACAAATGAAGAATATCGTGGTATAAATTTCAAGCAATAGAATGAATATGTTTACAGGCGCCCCATGATTTAAATGGGAATCAAATCATAAACGCAAAAATTATACACTCCTATTTTTCTGGAATTTATAGGTCTAAATATAGAACAAAACTTTTATGACAATCCAATTTATACACAATGGTATAAATGTTCTAATTAATTGCTTGCAATTATGTATAGATATCTATTTCTTTATGGGATAGGTTTCCTAGTTGTAGAGGGCACATGAACATCAATTGTAAGCGGTACCTACTATAAACAGAAATTGATCCAACTAATTCTAACTTTTCTGCATGTCCGTTACAATGCTTTAACACAAAAGGACTATGGTGACAAAATATATAAAATAACTGAAACAGAAGTGAATCACAGAGCGACGATTGATGAGACTATAAACGGATTTAAAGGGGAATACAATCTAAAGAGGTTAACTAAGAGTTGTTATAAATTATACACTTTTAATCAAAGCTTCTAGATTTCTGGACTTGGGTTCACTTATATTTCTTAATGTTGAGCTGTCGAGCTGTGATTCTATTCCCCCTTCCAGGACTCCTTACACTTCTTTCTATCTTCTTCTTTGACGGATTTGTCTCCATTTTATACTTCGTTTTTCTACCGCTGTCTTTACTTCTTCTGCTCAGGTTTTTCTTGGCCCTCGTCTCCTTCTTCTCCTCGATACTCCGACCTTGTACACTTTCCTAACCATCTTGGTCTTCTTCATTCTGGAAGTACGTTCTATCCATTTCAACAGACTCTCTTTCTTTTAACTTTCAGAATTTCCCTAATAGTGTCATTTCTGGTTCTATCCAGTCTCGTCTTACTTTCAATTTTACTCAGAAACCTCATTTCCATACTTTGTATCTTGCTTCTTTAACTACAAAAGCGCATTTTGAAGGAAGGAAAGGTCATATAAGGATGAGGGTCGACTCACACAGTGCGATAGTGGCAAAAACGCTGCTTCAAAATACTAATTTTCCATTTTCCACTTCCATCCTTCAAACAGGGTTAAGAAGCAAAACATGTGTTACTGGAATGATACGAAGGAGAGTCATGAGAGGCCACTAATTAGTAGTAATAGGGTAACAGTTTAGTTGTTATAAATATACAGTTGCACCCTACTCCATTGAGGAACACGATCGTACGGTTACCATCATTTCTGAGCAATTTGTAACCATGATCAAAACAATTTTTAACGCCAACTTAAAAAATTAGATGTGGGACATATCTGGTTCCAACAAGGTAGTGCCAGGCTCCACATAATCCGAAATTCCGTGGCCGTTTCGAGGGATATGTCTCCGGGTCGTTCGATAACGTTAACATTTTATAGCTCTCGCCGCATTTAACTCCATGGGACTTACTCCTATGGAGCTACCTCTGTGTTGAAGTTTCAAACATCGACCCAGCTGAAATAAACAGGCCGCATACCACGAGATATGCTGTACTTCGTAGTTCAGTTACAGCGGTATATTGGCAAAGAGGACCATCGTTAAGATGTCTTGCTTCAAATCTCATAAAATATACTTGTTGAAAGCAGAAAATAATTGACTTCTGCCTTTTCTAATTTTATTTGATTTCAGCGTCAAAGTTGGGGATAATTCTCTGTCCCACCTTGTATGAATAATTTTCTTTTTTAATATGAAATATGGGAAAATAAATAGGTGGCTATATTGTGACATGGAAGTGTAAAAGTCAGCCAAAATAGAGAAATATAGCATTGGACGAATCTTGGCACGACTCACAGGGAACGCATTCCTTGAGTCCTTAACATTTGTAATAGAAATTGTAAGTCGATCGTTTGCAATCGTTATATAGACCCAATTCCACGTAACATGCAAAAATTGTGACGTTGTTAGCAATAGTATGCCTGTTTCATTTTAAATTCCTATAAACCCCTTGTGTCACAATATTCTTAGCTATGTAGTTTTTCTTCAAAATCATTTCAAATTCATTCCATATTCGTCAATAATTTCATACTTGGACCATAAAATATAGAGAGTTTGCGACAGATTCAAGTACATTGTCTTTTACAAAAATCTTGGACTATGCCTCTTTAGTAATTTGGAATTTTGAAACCAATCACTTATTTTGAAATAATCCGTTTCTAATATACCAAAGGATTTCGAAAAAATTCCAAATTTTAAATCTTGAACTAATCAATTTTAGAGTGCCGCAAGGTGATCATTACGTATCAAAGCTCCTTGTTTGTTCTTGAATCTTTCCGATAACGAATGTCAAATTTTAACTGTGAAGGGAATATATTTAAAGAAGTACAAACCTTCAAATATTTAAGGGTATTGGTAAACAGAAAGAATGGAAAACAAGATATATATGAGAAAAGGGGTGTAAGGCCCTATTGCAATAAGAGGATGCTAAAAGACAAGAACTTAAGTTAGAAGACAAAGTTATGAACTTATAAGACGACCATAAAACCGATAGTAGGATATGCGGCAGAAACGATGACATTATCAGCGGCAGAATAAGAAAAGCTTAAAAATTTTTAACGATGGGGAGTTCAAAGAGAATCAACGAAAATGAGTACAGTCAATCAATGAACCACGAAATTGAGGAATGTTAGAAAATGAAAACATTGCAGGAATTATAAAATCAATGCGAATTAGATGGTGTGGGCATATTTATGGATGAGAAAAGTTATCGCCCATAAGAACTCACGGAATGGGATCCAAAGTATAATAGACCTAGAGGAAAGCCAAAACGAAGATGGAAAGAGGAAGTGGAGGAGAACATCAGGATGATAAAAATAGAACAGCGGAAATAGCAAATACTAAACAGAAAGGAATGGAAAGAAATTAGTATCAAAGCAAAAACAGATCAAGTACTATAAAATGGAGGCCAATAAGGACTAATCCATCTTTAAACAAAATTATAATGAGTCCCGAAAACACGAGAATAGCTACAATTTCGTAGGATTAGTTTAATAACAATAATAATAACAATAATAATAATAATATAAAAGGAATTTGAAAAAAGCCAAAATTTTAAATCTTAAAATAATCAATTTACGAGTGCCGCAAGGTAGTCATTACGTATCTAAGCCCCTTATTTGTTCTCGAATCTTTCCGATAGCGATTATAATGCAACAATCTAACGTAAGTCGAGTGTGATTCTATTTCTAGGGCACAAAACGACTTCAAGATACCGTCAGAAAAAAATGCTAACTGCTGGCTTTTTTACGTCGCCTCGTAGGCTAGTAGCAAGAGATCTTATGCAACTGGTGCCATTAAGGTAGCCTACGTAGGATCGAACCTCGCCTTAGAAGTGGCCGTAAGTTGTCGCGACTTCTATTCATTACTTAATGGAGGTACGACAATTGTACCTCGTAAAAGTTAACGTTCGGTTTAGGAATCATCTTCTTCTTTCAGTGCCTAGATATAGACCATTACAGGGCGCACCGCGCTGAGGTTTTTCGCCTTTATAAAGCGAATTTCCCCTATTAAAAAGGCTAGTCGACGCGAATAGGCGCATAGAAAACGAGAGAGACGGAAGACGCCGAGAGAAAAATGGCACTCTTTGATGGGTTTATCGCGTAAATAGATTATGTATCTATATTTAAGATCTACGGCGTTCGTATTTCATTTGCTTTCATTTCTGCTTTTTTTTTCGCTTCCTTTTTTATTTCGATGGTGATGACTTACTCGTTGGAATGGTGTTGGGAATTTGTTTTAATGTTTTTATTTTGATTGGAAGCGCGATTTTTTGTCTGTAATTGCAGTAGGTAACTGTTCCTACGTCCACTGTGGCATAACTGTGGCCACACCCCAGGAGAAGCTAATTTAGAAAGGTAATTTCTTTAAGCTACTTTATTACCAATTAATGAGGATGATTTCAAATTTCTACTTCTTTTACAAACACATCCTGGTAGATATATCGGTAAACAACGTACTGATGAAGTTTTTGCCAATACGTAATATAAACTAAAAGAATGCACGTATCTAAGACGGCTGATGACTCGAGATTGGGAAAAATCATCAAGATGGGAAATAAGTTGGCTAATCAAGGGGAAGAATGTGTGAAGAAATAGGTGATAAATGACCTATGTAGGGAGGGGAAAGGCAGAAAGTAATTGGCGTGAAAAAACTATGAGGAATATTAGAGATAATAGTAATAGCAATGATAATAATAATTTATTGCCCCAGTTGACATTCTAACTACGTATGGGTTTCGTCACAAAATCGTAAGATCGCAAAAATTCTAGTGAATACAACGCCTTCTCAGTCAAATGATTCTTTAACATGAACCTAAACCGACCTACAGTAGTTAGCTTATAACTAATTATATATATATATATATCCTTCCTATACTCACGTCAAAATGAAAGACCTATACTATACTATATAAATCGGTCTCACAGACCGTATGCGTGAGTATAGGAAGGTTAAATATTGTATTATAATCCAATACAACTAGGTGTATTTATTACGAACTTTAGTCTAGCAAACGGCACTTGAAATTCATGTCTATGTATTGTCAAAACGTACTTCACTATTCAGCACAAATCTTTCCCTATTGCTAAAAATGTTCAGGTACCTTTCTAAGACGTATACGCCAGTTAAGGTCAAAAGCCTAATACCTTTGACTAACTCTCTGCGGCTGTACCTAGCACTTACACCCGCTATAATTCTTATAATATACTTCTGATAAATGGCCATTTTATTGGTAAAAGCGGACCTACCCGAGAAGCGCACACCATAAAACAGCCTCGACTCCACCATCGAGCAGTATGCCATTATTCATTGGTTGTAGTTACGATTGGTTTTAAGTTACGAAACACATACGATTAAAAATTCAATTTTGAAATTAAATGATGATGATAAAGGTTAAAGAACGAGTCCATAGCTAATAGGTACAAGGGTCTGAATTAGAGAACTAGGAGAACAAGCAGGAAATAAGGGCAACCACTTATGTAAACTCAAAAATTTTTCAGAAACTGGAAGAATCGTTAGTTGTAATTAAAATTGAAAAATCTTTTGTAGTAGGGCACATCGCAACAAAACACGTGAAGCACGGATCACAGATTTAACTAGAACTACTACAGCAACTTGATGAATTTACTATTAGTCGAAGGACAAGATGTACCAAACAAATAAACATTTATAGTTTCAAATTTAATGTTCGGCTTGTAAGGATTTTCGAACGAAATTTCCAAATTCTAGATTCCTTCTTTCACTTTATCGATTACCGTATATATATTTTTTCTTTTTGTCGAGCAATGGTTCGTTTTCTTCAAATCGATAGAACTACGCAGAAAAATAGTACCCTCATCTTCGGGACTTGTAAAAATTGTTGAATGCGTCGAAGAGAAAGGACTTGGAAATCGTCAGGTCGATACATGCTCTCAAACAGGCATGGGCAACCATTTTTGTAGGGGGTCAAAGAAGTTTTGCGAGTAATCTTGAAAAATATACATTTTTGTAGTATCCTTATATCCTAATATGTAACGGAAAAATCCAGTGGCGGGCCGGACAAATCTTCCTCCATGGCTGCGTGTGGCCCAAGGGCCTGAGGTTGCCCATGCCTACCCTAAAGCCTTGTAGGTTCAGTTACGGAATTTCTATTCGGTAAGTAAAAGTAGTAATTACGCGAATTGTGTGTGTAAATATCGTTCACCGGCTGCTGTAACTCGACCTAACTACAGTAAATTTCCGGTATCACTGTAGAACCGAATTTCGGACACGTCCGTTTCCTCTCATTCGTAGGGATATCTGTTAAAGATTAAGATAAGTTGTCTGGTTTAAATGTCACTAATTCTGTTGTCTTTCTAAATTTAATTGTTTCGTTTACTTAAATTCAGAAGTTATTTACAACACCTTAGTCTTGTTATAACCTCCGACCTCGAACTTATCAAAGTCTATGAACTCTTCTTTTCGAATATATTGCCAATGTAAAATTCAAATTCATTTCAGTACTTATATTAGTTCTTGATGGTTCTAGAGGTTTTGTCGCGTTCGTTAACATATTGGGTAATGAAGTACTTTTTATTTCTTTTTCAGTGCTCAATATTTTATATTAAAAAATTGCATTAAAAAGTTTTTCAATTTCCATATTTTTCTTTGTTTGTCGCGTAGAAACAAAATTGTCGGAAAGAGAAGAAGGGTAAGTAGAAAATCTACGAGCAATTTCATGAATTACCCAGTCTGTTTGATTTACTGCTGTAATAACAATCTGGTTATTGTTCTCGTCGGTATAGAAACGTTAAAATCACCTTACCCAATCAGTGTTTATTCATTTCAGCTTCGGATTTGCTACAAATTACTTACATATGTATGTACTTCTAGATAATTCTGAAATGGTGTGCTCATTAAATCGGAAGAAAATTAAAGAAGAAAAAGTAGTAGAACATAATGCTTAAGTGCCTGGTCTGTTGGTGACCAAGAGTAAAAGAATGAATGTATACATAAAGTAAAATAATCTTGAAGACATTTACAGGAGAGTCCAAAATAAAACTAGTTTTAGCAATCACCTGCCCTTATGAGACTAATCCTAAAGAAATAATCTATACAATGCAACTGTTGCAAAATATTCTTCACACTAAGGAATTTGGTTGATTTTATCCTAATTTATACAAGTTTTTAGAAATTGTATTAAAATTCGAAAGGTTGAATGACTAATAAGTAGAACAAAATTTTACAGTGTATTGCTAATGTCTTGTTCTGTCAAATGGCGATAAAATAATGCATATTGTAGAAAATATTTATAGAATTCACACAAGTACTAGAGTTTGTTTCCTTACAGACGAGCAAATTACGTCATGAAAATATGCGAAAAATGTGACGTTTCACTGACTTTCGCTAGTCGGTTGCCGTGGTAACGTATACCGAACATCAAATTTAGTTCATTGCGCATATGACGTAATGTGCTCTTCTCTAAGGAAACAAACTCTACTATGGCGATCGCATACGTGCTATGCATAGCAGTAAAGAAATTTACAACCATTTTCTGTCCACTTTGCCGTTTCTTGCAGAAAGAAAATTTCTTACCTTGTATTTATCAGTAGAGTTACTGTTCACAACGGGCGCGTAGCAGCAGTTCATGCGTCTATGAATTGTGAGCGTTTGTCTGTGCTCGCATGATAGAGTGCCCGCTAGACTATCAAAGCGAGGCGTATGTATTTTATCAGCTAACGTTTTGAAATGTCCACTATTAACACATTGAACTTTTGAATAATCGAATATAGATTTCTATAGCGGTTGGCTAATCGAAAAATGCTACTAACTTTTTCAGAAGTTTTCCAAAGTCTTTTACGTGAAAGCTTTCTTTGCCCAAACATATTAGGGAATTTCCTGATCGTGGTGACAGCAGGATCAGCAAAACGTTAAGTGTTATACCATGATTACGACAATACTTGGAAATTCCTTCTAAGCTTGAATCCCCTAAGTTTATAAATAAACTAACAAGAAATGCAAAATATTCTTACGAAACATCTATTACGGATATTTTTGATTTATTACTTCTATCTAATTTATAAATATTTTTCTAAATTGAACACGGAGTCGAGAAACTCATAAACGCGAATTGCCATAGCATTTTATGTTAATCGACTTTTCTTTAATTCTTTAAGACTTCTTTAATGAACTAACGGTTAATGCAAAGTTCGAGCGGTATTTCGCACGTTCTAGGAATTTGCCTAAACCTTGTATGTAGCATTTCTGATTAGAGACAAGTCATGCAATGACAGATACTACAATTACCCCAGAATGTTATTCTAATTTTTACTTGGCCCATTGCTATAAGCTGTTTGCAAGAAATGGACTGGAAAGTTGCATAGGAGTCCTTTACTGCAATATAACAATGCAACACTCCGTACCGCACGAAGGGCAAATTAAATTATCAGCCAATTCGCCCTGTTCGCTAGATCTGGATCCTAGCGATTTTCATCTGCTCCCAAATTTGAGAGAACCATTACAGGATGTTTGATTTGAGACGTTAAATGATGTAAAACTTGCTCTAAATTGATGAATTGCAGAGACTTCCAAAAAGCCATTTGAGAACGGTTTAAGGAAACTAGTTTCACGTTGAGATAAGTGTATTCTATTAAATGGAGATTATAGTGACAAACTGCATTGTAATTTTAATCAAGATTGACGAAATAAAAAAATTATAACCAATTTATTAAAAATGCTCCACTAACTGAATTTAACTGATTAATTTTCCTCACAAACATGCGGAAATTCTATTAGATCCAATTTTCTACTGAAAAATTAAAAGTCAATGACGCACGGTATTGTTTCACAAAATGTATATTTTTTTGAAACAATTCGCAGAAATTATAATTTTTTGAAAAAATTACCAAGTGTTTTATTGATTTTTAATTTTTCAAAATGTTTCAGCAAATGGTCACAATAATTTAACTTATTTAATTTTCTATTGAAGAAAGGAATTCACACACAAGTTTAATTTTTGAGTTTTTCCATTTCAAAGGTAGAATCCTAGATACAATCTGAAGGCATTAATTGAATTACATATGCATAGTCGCCTAAATTGTAAACGAACACGTTCATCTATGTGTTTCAGCTTATTATTCATTATTGATTATTATTATTTATTACTCATTGTCAGTCTGAACTACATACATAATTTTATGCTCCCAGTTAATTTACTGTTACTAGTACCGCTATCGTACATATATATATTTCTATAAATCATATTACATAATCACCTGTATATTAAGAACAAAAAATCCATAACTTACCGAACACCTAAGGTTAAGCTCGTCCTCACGGTTGAACCCTGCAATATAGAGAAGAAAATTAGATAAATACTAATTTATAATACGGAAGGAAAAGACTCTTGGATAATATCTAAATTTTGAAAAACAAATCATCAGACTTACATAAACTCACTTTTCCAGATTACTAACCCTTGGAAACTATTACAGAAACTAATCACTATATTCACACTAACACTAAGCACAAACGTTCTATACGGAACAGTAATTTCCGTAAAACTAACGCGAACGGAGAGAAATTATGGTCAGTTTTATAAAAATTCAAGTTAACGAAAAAACACATCGAGGCGTATGCGATGCAGCAAGTCGAAAACAATTTTTTGCGCCACTTACCTATCTTTATCACGCACAGGCGGGCGAACGCAATAGATTTCCGGCAAAAAAATGTTTTATTCCAGGGCAGCAGCGTTAGATACACCGGCAAGTATGCACATATTTTTCTAGAAAATAAGTTTTGTTATATTGCTTGATACTTTTATTAAATTTGTGCTTTCTAGGGCCACTATGAAATAATAGTTTTGTAAAACATTACTCTCATAAACACCAAATTTTAAACCTATTTCAAATGCAAAATTTTAGGTATCAAGGCCTACATACAATTCCTGGCCCAATTACCTAAAACACACCAACATGTCATATGTATGTATCTTTCATTTGTAAAAAGTATTATGTACATAAATAATATCAGATTTTCGTACATTCCACGTCTAACTGTTCTAGTCAAAACTTCTATGGCTATTTCTTCTTTTTAAGTGTTTTTACTATAACAAATCTATTACTTACAGGATGGGGAGCATTTTCATGCTTAGAGCTCTTAAAGGTTTTTCTTTTACATCTTTCCCCGTCATTATGTAGGCGTACCATCATGGCAAAAAATCCGAACAAGTCTTATAGGCTATTGTGACTGTTTTTGGGCAATTTTGAGCAAAAGTATAAGCCAGTCGTCTGACATGTTATGTCGATTTTCATTTCGCCATTTATTTATAATGTCATGAACAGCGCCTTTGGGCACTTCGAACCTATTACCTAGTGTTCTTGTGGGCCATTTTTGCCCAAGTGATGTAATTATTTGCTTTTCTTCAGCAGCACTTGTATGCAGTATAATGATATATGCCAATAATGATTTTAACATGGCAAGGATTTAAAGTATATTATCTTAAGTGTCCGATTTTTTGTTGCCGCTATAGAACTACTTTCTATAATTTTGTCATTTTCCCGTTGTTAATATTTGTTCATCTCTGAAAGAGTTTGTACAGCAACTTTCTGTTCTTGAATGAGATCTTTACCAAACATTTTCTATTAAGAAATCGAAATATTTTAACTTTCTACTCATGCTAAACAATTACAAAAAAATATAGCGAGATCGAATAATAATTTTATCCTCATAACGACGAAGTACTAGCGAAAAACAATAAAATAAATATATAATCTAGTTTGAATGTGATTACAACGAAACTAAACGAAAAATGTATGCCCTCTCTAAACCGTAAACTAGCTAAATGTTGCACAAACAACAATACTTAATTTATATTCTTCTAAATACTATTTCGGGCGTAATTGCTTTAGGATAATAATATAATGCCCTTAACAGTTGTTTGGAGAAACCACAACAGGCAATACCAAATAAGAAGAGTTGAAGCGAAATATGCAAGAAGACAACATACACACACGCCTCACACCCCTGGGAGGTAGAAAAGGCTTAAGGATTAAGAAGAAGAAACAACAATTGGTTGTTCTCTAAATTAAATATCTTTAGAATGGTCCTTTAATACCATTTAAAAGTGTGGTAAGTATGGTGTTCCAAGTACGAGGGTTGTTTCCGAAAGTCTAGGAATTTGTTGTAATTTTTTAATTCTTCAATCTTCAGCAAACTTACAATATAGTTTTCTAGTATAATCTATTTTCTTTTCCGCCCTCAAAGAACTTGATCAGAATCTCCGCAAGCCACCTATTTATAGCAAGTTGTACCTCAATTAAGGTCTCTAATCGACCACCTCATAGTGGTTCTCTCACTTTTGGAAACAGATGTAAATAACTGGGAGTCAGATCTGGCGAATAGGGTGAGTGTGAAACCAATTTCAAGCGCAATTCAATTAAAAAATTGTCGTTCTTCGTAAGGTATCCTGCACTGTCTTGTTGCATTAACGGACACTCCAGACCGTTTCTTGCAAAGCACCCGCTGCAATAGACCAGACAAAAGATTATAATAATATTCTGGGCTAATTGTAATACAATAAGTCAAATATAGGAACGCATTTCAAGGTCAGTAAATTTCCACAGCGCACCTCATTTACCTAATGACTACACATTTTACACATAATCTGGAAGTGCGTTCCTGTATTTAGCTCACTGTACCTTTCGGTAGATAATCCGTAAAAGTAATCCTCTCGCAGGAGGCCAGAATACAGTAAGCATTAGTTTTCCAATCGATGAAACTGCAGACGCTTTAAGGTTTAAGGTTTGCGCCATCCTTTTGACTGACTTTTTGGCCTAAGTGCTTTTAAAATTGGTGGCATCTGTCTAACCTGCTAAGTTTCTGTGCCCCTCCCAACACCCTTCCTACGCAGCGGGCTAAAGCCTGGTTTGCGCCAAAAGGTTCGTGTTTTAGCCTGTCTTGTACCTATTCCTAGGCTTTCAGTGGTTGTTCACTGTGCGAATCGTTTTCTAATGGCGTTCTGCAAGCTTTATAATGATTGACCCATCAGTTGACTATACTTTTAGATTCTGAAGACTCTCCAAATACACCTTGTAAATGTTGAACAATTTCCGGTTTCACAAGTTCTTAAAAAAAAAAGAAAATAATAGCTCCCTGTGATTTACTTGCGACTTTCATGATTGCAAAATCATAAGGCAAATAGCTGAAATATACTAAACAATACTGCATGAATGACTGCATCAAGAGCTGTCTCTGAGCAGTAGCGTGACCAATAAAATTTACGCAATTAAACTAGAGGCAAGTTCCTGAAACATTCGAAACAAAACAGCTCTCATAATTTGGCCAGGGACTGTATTTCTTCCTACAACGATTTTATGCCTTATGACCCTATGACTCTACTATTTTCCAGAATTATTTGAAACCTTCTCATTCTAATTACCAACAAAATAGGTAAAAATTTTGTTAACACCTTGTCCCAGAAATATTTGAGCTCTTCATTGTAATTTTCATAGAATATATTTCTCCTATTCGTTATAAATGATGTCGAACTTAATATGGATCATGCAGAAATGATTTTTGGCTATTATTAAATTCGATAAAAACAATAAACATATTCTCAAGCAGAATTGATATAAACTTTTGCGATATTTTTTCCTATACCTGCATGTACATTGCATTTTTATCTAAATTAATAGGATGTTGTCACTGCTTTTTCTAGATTTGATTTGTGCATACCTTTTTATTGCAATTTTGAACAGAATATGCAGGAATTTTACCAAGTGTCTAATTTCCAGCAGCATTAGTAGAAATTTTCTCCTTTCTTTTTCCATAAAGTAATGATAACATTTTTGTACGGTGCTTCTAGCGAAATGAACAGGAATGTTGTCGGAATTCTTCCTTCGAATTATTTTAGCTTTGTCAGCTACTTAGTCCCTTTTCCTGGAGTTACTTCCTACTCTCCTATTCTTATTTTCTACAAAATTGATAATAAAGTTTTTTGTGATTTCTATTCTAGAATTTTCCGTACCTATTCATTTTAAGTTTCAGCAAATTTAATAGGTAATATGTAAGTTTCGTTCGTACCTTTTCCTAAAATTATCTTCCGGGCTGCTATTTTACTTACTTACATTTTTTGTGGATGTTAATTGCAAAATTTTGTTTTGCCGTTATAAGTGTTGTCCAAAATCAATAAAAATTTTTTAATTGTTAACGGTTAATTGTCGCTTCTGAGGTTCGGATGTTGCATTATCTAAGTATATTATTACTCTGTTGAATTTGACTGTAGCCTTATCGTTTTAGGATTAAAATTTGCATAGTTCGACTGGGTTCAACTGATCGAGTACATAGTATATATTCAAAATCACAATCAAATTTGCAAAATTGCGAATACGGTCATAACAAGATCTTCAAGTTCTACCATTATTAGTAGAATCAAAGTCACACTATGACCTTTCAGTTTTTAGTCATACGACCTTTTACAGGTATGAGGGAATCAAATTCTTCTTTCTAAACAAATATCATAGTTGCTGTTGCTCATAACTGATAACACTGGAACAGGGGATATTCTGGCAGAAACCTTTCATCCGAACTGATGTATCACAATGATTTACTTCTTTCTCACTTTCCTTTATATACTTTTCAACACATCCTTGATAATTTTTCAATCTTAGACGCAATGTCCTTCACTTAGATTCGCCTAGATTTCTCTTGCTAGTCATATCTTGGTTTTACAATATTCTGATCCAACTGCGGGTAGTGATGGTGTTTTGGTAGGGCCATTACAAGGACCGCACTATAAAAGCAAACACAAAACGTCATTACCAATGACAGCCATTGGACGAAAATATTGTAAAAACGAGGATATGGCCAGAAAGAAATCAAGGCAGTGAAGAATATTGCTTTTATGATTGAGACAATTTCAAGCAATTCCTATGATAAGTAAGAATAATTGAAAGATGGTTAAGGTTGAGAACCAATTTACCAATATTTCTCGTTTTCGTTTTTAATCTTCCTATACTCACGTCAAAATGAAAGACGTATACTATACTATATAAATCGGTCTCACAGACCGTATGCGTGAGTATAGGAAGGTTGACCTTATCTATCTTTCAATCATTCTTACTTATCACAGAAGTTCTTGGTTGAATGAAGATTTTTCTTTCCAGACTAACTTTGTAACCGATTATCCCCTGATTCTTCCAATCCATAGCTATTTCAATGGAACCTAAATCCACAATACTTTCTAATAAGGAAAAGAACACGTTCAGTTTTACATGACAATAACATTAAAGATCTGGATATCTGAAACTAACTTCTCATGTTCACAATTATTTACACCGCAGTTATCACATGGTAAACATGCTGTATATAAATGTATATAAAAAAATATCAGGTGTGAGTACGGCGATACGTTTTCCCGGTCTTTTCGAGGACGAACTGGTCAGCCTACGACACAAAGGACATCAAAACTCATAAATTATCTTTCCGGAATGGAGCGACTGGTTACAAACGGGGCGAGCCGTTACATTTTGAAATATAATAAAGTTCCATCTGCGGTCTGCTTTCCGCCGCCCGTATTTATCCACTGCGATGCTCCGGTAGAGGAGATTTATGACGAGTGGAACCATATTAAACCGCAACAATGAAGCGCTTTTTTAGCTCCTTTTGCTTTTTATCTGTACGTATTTTAGGCTTTCGTTTTGCCTTATCAAGATGCGTATTTCTCTTCGCACGGTGACATTTCTTAAACGGTTTATATAAATGAACGTAATATATACAGGTGGACGGGTCAAAAACAAGACAAGTAGGGCTTCGGTCGTTAAATGCTTGTTATTGCAGCGAAGGTAGTAGATCTTCCCTAATGCTTCTTCCGAATGTATTGCCATTGTGTTATGCCGTTTATAAAGACGAAGTCCAAATCTTGTATATGAGAAAGATAAAATCGCTGTAATGGATTGCATCAAAATGGTGGGTTTAAATAGTTTGCAACTTCCGAATCGAACACGACTAAGGAACGATGGAAAGACCAAGAATGGAACCCCCAGAAAAATAAGATTCTTGAATTTTCTAAAGAGATCAGATAGTTTGCCATTGGCATCGATTAAAGACCTTCAGATTGAAGAACAACAACACGTAGTGAAAAAAGTTTACTCGGAACTATATGACATGAATTCGTTCTGGAAATACTAAAACGTGAAGTTCAAAATATCATTTTGGCACTACATCACAGAAGTTCTGATTTCTCCTACTAAGCAGCTATTCCGTGTAATTACACTATTTTACAACTAAAGTTGCAAGCATTTAAAGGACAGTTAGAGCCTAAAACCATGACCTCAATCAATTGGCATAAAATACTGAGGATTTAATGTGAATGTTCATCGAAAATTAATATGAAGAGGAAAAAGCTTTCTGAAGAAAGAATCAACAATATTGATTTTCGAATTGAATTTGATGACATGGTAGAAGTTCAAGCATTGAGGAAGATTAAGGAGTATGAAGATTGGATTTACGTAGATGTAGTGCACCCTTTCTATAGCAAGGGACAGGTCCCTTCTTACGTTACTAAAACAAGAATTATATCTGAGAAGAAGCATTTTCACCTGGCTTCCTTAGTTAGAATCTAGCAGTCGATTCCTGCGATATATATTAATAACGGAAACTAGAAAACATTAACTTAAGAAGCCTTATGCATGTCTTTCTAGGTTCTACCTGTAAGTAAACTCAAGCTGGGAGAATGCTTTGTAGGCAATTTAACAGCAATAGAAATAGTTTAAATTCCAAAAAAGTACCTCTTAATTGAAAATAATTACTTCAATTTAAACAGCATATCACCCTGTGCATCATCACAAAGCACAGTCCAGGATACCAAAATGAAGAAGTACGAAGCTTTTGAAATCCACGTTAAGAACAAAGTAATTGAGGCATCCAAAAACTTCACAAATTTTACTCTAAAATGGCATTTTAACCAACAACGACATTTCTTCATAACTCACCGAAATCCATTAGGGCCAGCACTGTCATCACGTACAAACAGCCATACCAACATGACGGAACAAAAATCGCCGACCACGATCTTGTCCTTTATTTGGCTTAAAAATTGGCGCATTAAATTTGATCGTCCGCAATGCTTTAGGTGGAGCCTGACTGCTCGAAACGCTTGCCGTATCATATCTTATTCTCTCCACCATTTCCATCTTCTCTGTTCGAAAACGAGACGACAATATCGCCCTCCTCCTCCGCCACCTCCCACCCTCGACGTGTCCGTTGAGTAACCTTTCCATTCCGGTACCACCTCCCCGCCAAAAAACCCTAATTAATTATGGTAAGTAGAAACAAATGAATGCGCTACGGGTATTAATCAAAACAAGCACGCAGCGACGGCCATGCGGAGACAAAGAGGGCCGTTGCATGCCTTCCGTCAAAAACTGCAGCAGCTCGCGGGTCGAGGGCCCCTTCTAAATGCCGTAGTCGCTGGCGAATTTTTCGCGGAGCCCGCAAAAATCCGAAAGGGGAAGAATGTTCCGAAGTCAAAATGTCAACCGTCTCTGTCGTACACGTGTTCGATTCCGACGTATACCGTGTGGTATCTGTTGTACGAAGCCCGCGCATAAATTGAATTCGAATTAAGCGCTCGTTTTTAATTTATAATTATTTCTCATTATGCTGGAATGTATTTTATATATTTTGGGTTGACCCAGCGTTGCATGTTTGGACAAATTACTCTTAACCGAAAAAATAATTCATAGAAAAATGTAAAAGATCATCCGTAAAGTTAAATAGGCTTCTAAGTAACCTATTTAGGATTCGGTTTCGTGGGTAAAATTTTCGAGGAACTGGTTTTCAGGAACTAACAATTAAATATCCGTTTAGAAAAATTAGAACGGAATCGAACGAAACCTTCGATAACTACTAAATCTAGTTTTAAAATGTTTTGTAATGTTGACCTCAACTGCACTAAAAGTAAAATTTAAAGTCAAATTTCCTCTCCAATGGTACATAATTTATTTGTTTGGAGAGATAGTTATCTTTCTCTGGTAAGTCCCACTTAGAGGAAAGAAGTTACGGCTTTAAATAATAATAGTGCAAACTTAATAGTATTCTCAAATATCCTTTAGTACCTCACGGATTGAACTACCCACCGGACGCGTCCTTAGGTGACAGATAAGGGAACGCTTAGGTCTTTCCTAAGAGTTCTTCTTCACCGTGAACCAGTTCTTTCAAGTACAAAGAGATCTGGGCTAAATGGCCACACGGGCATATATAATCGCGAACGTTCTCCTTGCGGCATCAGACTTCCTCCCTTGCATGCACGCATTGCGTCTGCATTGGAAGTTCTACAGGGATCCACTGTTACTTATTCCATACTCGTGGGAAAGAAGTTGAATCTAAAACATAGGGAAATAATTCGGCTGGAGTCTGGCGAGAATTCAAGACCTGTGAAGACTATTATGTCTATACTTGTAATGGAGACTGATGAGACTCCAGGAGCTAAGACAGAAAGGCGGTGGTCTGAAACTATGAATATTATGAAACAAGGTTCCGCAACCAAAGGAAGAAGAGTGCTATTGGATCCGTAAAGAAAACAACCTTAAGAAATGGGAATAGATACTAGCATAGTAAAGCTCTTCTTCAAGGTAAAGCTCAGAAAACGGTAGCAGCGACAAGGGTTTATGAGGAAGCCGTGTCGGCCAGGATCACCTCTGAGGGAAGTATAGCAAAGCACACAAAGAAATTGTCCTTGCGCTTGAATTGGAAGGCTGTTCTGAACAAACAAACAAACTGAAAAACAGCCATAGTCTTTAAAGATTACTTGGCTAATTTAGTGACTGAGGGACAGTTGCAACCTATACAAGAGGTCTTACTGACTGCCCGCACAAGGCTAAGAGGTGTAAATATTCTCGTCTTATGGATGGTTACTATGAAGTCATCTGTGCTGACTAAGAATATAGTATAGTATAGTATCGCAAGAAATTTCTTAGAGAAGGAAATAGTCTGTAAACTCCTTAAAGGTGACGAGCTCCCCAAGCAGCAAGGAGTTCTCGTCTTCCTATCTACGTAGACTAGTAAGGAGGATCTGTCAATGGAACTGAATAGACAGGAGAGACAAAATCCACGGCCACGAATTGACCGATGAATAATCCTCAGCTCTAGGTCTTTTGGGAAGGAACTATATGTGGGTCTCCGGATTGACAAGGAGAGTTTGAGGAGGCGCTAGTGAGTTTCGTTTGCAGACTGTCCAGAAGGCAGGCTTTGTCACCGTGGAAGCAGGGAAAGAAACTGCGATGTCGAATGAGGGTGCTTTAGGCGAACCTCAAGCGTCGACACTCAAAGACTAGAATGGTGATGGTTCTTCACATAAATTTTCAGCATAAGAAGAAAAGTACGATGGCATTATACCAAAATACATTAGCTGAAGATGTTGATAGCCGTTTTATTCTAGAACCTTCGATATACAAAGGGAAGGTACAAGGACAGATTAAAGGGAGAGAAGTCTATGATTGGAACTTGTATCTCTTTCAGACCGAATCTGCTGATTCCAATCCTAGAACTTTGCACTGGTAACATGCATAGCTAGGCTAAGAGTGAGTAAAGCTGTATAGGATAATTGTGTCTTGGTGCCTACCCATTAACTCGATAGAAGTATCCAAACGCAAACACCCTAACAGCATTTACTACTGAAAACAGACTGGAAATGATTATCGACGCTGATATAAATACCCATCATAAGGTCTGGAGCAGCAAGGATGACAATAACAGAGGTAAGCCCCTTTTCCACTACCTGTACCGAACTAGATTGTCTGAATCAAGGCAATTAGCCGACGCTTAAAGCTTCATGGGAGGAATCAATTATAAGCGAAATATTCTGCATTTTGGCGATACAGGGAGCTATGAGGAGTTAGCAAGTATTGGATGACATATCAAGTACTTCGTCTATTAGTCAGGAACCATAAAAAATTTATGAATGAATAAATTGCAATTGACTTATCAAGGGATTTTGGAAATAATGAAAACTTTGCTTGCCGGCTATTCGAGTATTTTGTCGTAAGAAATTCAGAATACCTTCAAATCATTGAGTTCCAAGTTAAAGATAAAGATTTGTGTATCCCATCATTCTCAATTTTACTCTGTTGAAATAATAAATTCCTTAGCACTAATTATCGAAAAGACTAATCGAAAAATTCAAAGAAAAATTGACAATAATTTAATATAAACAAATTATTACATTATTGTAAATAGAAAAAGATGTATTTCAAAAATAATTCCAAAACAAAAAAAATTAAAAAAACATACAAAAATACAGAACTTAAGAACTAAACAAAAATATCCTCAAAGTATGAATTCGCAATATTGAACATCCGGTTAATCGGTGCATTTCTCAAAACATTAGTTTTAGCTGTTTTTAATGAAAACGTCACAGAGAAACGAGCAGATTGCCGAGGCACCCAAAAGGCAAAGAGAGACAGTAAATGAGATGAGTCGACGCCACCATGAAGCAACTTATCGAGCACCGCGTGCATTACGACGCTCAGATAACGATGGAAGGGTACATACCATCAATTTTAAAGGATACAAATTTCAATAATTTGCGTTGGACACGCTCACTTACTAATTGATAGCAGAGATAATAAGGTGCCCAAAAATAGAAGCATATTCCAAAGAGCCAAGAACAAAGGCAAAACATAGTGACTTCAGAGTAGAAGAGTCAATAAAATAACACCCCAAAGTCTTTAAAACTGTTACACTTTTCTATGATGAAATCATTGATCAAGAGCACAGAGAGGTATGTTTGCGAGTGTAAGATACAGAACAGCATTTATTCACATTAATAGTCAAAGAATTAATAGAACACCAGCCAACAAACACATCCAAATTGGACTGAAGGAGACTAATATCAGTTACAGAATTAATAACCGAATAGAGTCTGAAGAAGATTATTAATGTAAACCACAAATAGCAATGGTCCCCAGCCCTTGTGGAATACCAGATACAGACACGAATTCCTGTGGGTTAAACCCATAAAAGTATACAAAATTCGCCCATCCACCCATATAAGATGCTAATAACCATATAAGAATAAATGAATGAAAGGATATCGAAGGCAAATAAACATGAGTACTCTTACGGTGATGTTTGAAAAGTAACGCAAAATTATAATGCCCACATACTGCTTTTGAATTAGAAACATACGGCAGAGTTTAACAACGCTTTCTTCCTCTTGAGCACTGTAGATCAATTTTTATTTCCCTTACATAACAATTCCTTATTCTTTCCCATTCCATTTCACGTGCCAGCTAATTAGTCCTTATTCTGTGTTTATCGAATACGGTGATTGCGTATTCCAATGTCCCTTCTACCATTATCGTTGTCACCATCAGTTCTACTTCAATATAATTTCTTTCTGTTTTCTCACACACTCTTCAATTCATTCATACTTTATATGCTTTGTCTGCAGCTCATATATATGTATATTCTAACCGCCACTCATTCATTCATTTTCTTTTTCACTGAAGTATGTTCGATTTTGGACCACAAATGGGGCAAAACTTGTTATAAATAGGTGGATTATAAAGACTTCGTAAATGTTCTTCGAGGACACTTTAAAAAAATTAAAGCACCTTGGGATAAGTGTATTCAAATAAGGAGATTATATTGACAAAATATTTTCAATCTTTTCTTGGTGAAAACTGACGAAATAAAACAATTATTGCCAAATTTTCAGAACTTTGGGAACATCACTCGTAAATCTAATGTATTACTATTAAAACTGTCATCTATTCATTGTAGCATAAAAGGCAAGTTAGTAATTTTGAACGTTCCAAATTATTTGGAACTAAGTGTACCCAAGCCGAATTCTATTTCGGATCGAACCCATTTCTCACGTACACTTTCTTTTATTTTTGCTTGTATTAAACATTAGCGGGGCATTAAATTAGTAAATAGGTTTTAGATATCGGCCGGAATCATCTCCGATTTATGTCCTTAAACAGCCAGAAATCCCATACTTAAGCAAATGCGTGCATGCATATAAATATTTATTTATCTCCGACTTTGCTTAACCACCGCTGCTTCGCTATTCCACCGAAATCCATCGCCACGTCTATCCGCAAGCGGGGCCCCTATCTACAAGAGTTATTTTCTCTTAAAGATAATTTACGCGCTATCTCGCCTGGAACGAACAATAAAAATGCAAAATAAATTCGCCACAGATAGCTCACATTAACATAGGTACCCATTTATTCGAGAGGCAAGGACTTTAGCTCAGACCGAGTGGTAGTAGTAGTAGGATGAAGAGCGAGGGGCGCTATATCAAAGTCCTCTCTCTAAAACGTTAAAAGCTCTTGCATTAGCGAATCGGTTATAAATTAAACGAATAATTTATCTCAATTATTTCCCTTATCCGGACCATTTGTTGTCGCAACGGACCCAGTTTCACGGACGTCTACAGAGTGTCCTCGATTTATGACATAGCATAAAATCTTTACTTTTATATAAAAATTATTAATTGTTATGACCCACCTTAGTATTTTCCAATATATTTCAAGAACTGGTCATATGAAATATTTAATCGAAGGTGAACTTGGGGCACAGAAAATAACTGTCTTAAGTTAAATTACACATTCAAACAAGCTGGCAAGAGAACACGATTTTTTTCCCCAAACACAATTTCACTATTGCAATCATAATCACTGGGGACAGGTAAAACAATATCTTCCTAGAGTATGTCGCTGAAAATTAAATCCCAAATTTGAAAGAAATTTGTAATAAATGAAGTATGTAGTTATTGTCGGTGTGCAACTTTCAGATCCATAATAAATAATCTAAGATATATCATTCAACTATACATGCTTCAAATCTAAGAAACGTACTGTATGTAATTATTTAGGCAGCTGCACCGAACCGATTCTAAATTAGTGTTATATCTCTCACCTTTCTTCTCTGCCAGCGTTTCTGCGAAATGACAATCTCAAATTGCTCATTCTCTTATAATAATATTTTGGAGAATTTCCCTTTTTAATATCTTTATACGAAGCGACTAAGTAGATTTCGCCATAAATTTGAGTTGATTGTTCGCCAAATGCGCAATAATTTCGATTATTTTTAATATCTTTATCAGCGTTCAAGGTGTGCAAAAGCATCCAAGCATTTTACGTTAAGTGGCGCTGAAAAGTCATAAGTCAAAACAAGCATCGAGTAAAAATGAAAGAAAGAAACCATTTGTTTTATTTCACAAGTAGAAAACACATGTCCCCTAGTGTATAAATTTTTCGGATTGAATACTATGAGTATTCAAAGTATCATAAAATTCACTATCGTAAAATTGCACATTCTTGGGGTCTAGTATCAATGACAGTTGGAAGATTGATAAGCAAAGACCATTTATATACAAAGAGTGAAAGTCAGTCACTTCCGAAAAGCTAAAATTGAACCGCAAATGTTTCCCTGCAATAATTTTCTGAACCGGAAGTGTTTTAATTCAATAACAATGTTTAAATCGTTTTTCCTCGCCTTTTGGTGATCAAATATCATTCAACACTACAACTTGTTGCCAATTTTCGGGATTCAAATTTTACCATAGCAGTCTCAATAATTAATCTCATGAAAGTCGTTCATTAACTCGTATTGTTTCATACATTACGAAGATTAACGTTGTGCCCTGATGATGAACTAGTATCGAAATGTGACATCGTCAAATATAGTCGACTCTTGATATTGACATAAAACAGACATCTATAATTTTGCATCAATATTAAGCTACTGAAAGGTTGAAGAGTGGTTTGTGTTCAATGAATAAAAGAGGTGCCCCAAAAATTCAGTTATTCTGGTTCAAATAATCGCCGTTTTTAATCGTATTAGTTTTCATATTGCGATCATCGTCTTAGACAAGTGTCGAATGGTTAATGCTGGTTAGTATAGAACTACTTCCTAAACAGAAGTCATCGACGAAATCAAGACATGTAATGCAAGATCGATCATTTACCATGACAATGCGTCACCTCACAGCATCACAAACGATTGATTATTAAAAATAGCAAAAAGTCGAATGACGACTTATTGTCCATAAATCCCTGACTGAATTCAAAATGATTTTAAAAAAATACACGAAACTCATTTCTCTCTGTAAAAACATTAAGAAATAACATTTGAAATATGAAGCTTGCAACTAGGAAGGGTGAATTCTACTGTAGCCAAAACTAGTATTAAATGAGAATTAGCTAGTGTTTTTAAATTATAAACTAGAAATTAGAGAAACCTCGATATGTCAAAACAATTCGATCCAAAAGGCCTACAATACGTGCTGAACAATGATTTTAATTAGAGGGAATTTTAAACGAGAACCATATAATTCAAATGAAAACCAGAAGAAGAAGAAGAAATAGCAGTAATAGTAGTAGTAGTAGTAGTAGTAGTAGTAATAGTAGTAGTAGTAGTAGTAGTAGTAGTAGTAGTAGTAGTAGTAGTAGTAGTAGTAGTAGTAGTAGTAGTAGTAGTAGTAGTAGTAGTAGTAGTAGTAGTAGTAGTAGTAGTAGTAGTAGTAGTAGTAGTAGGTGTAGTAGTTGGTGTTGTAGTAGTTGTAGTAGTATTAGTAGTAGTAGTACTAGAAGAACAAGAAGAAGAAGTAGAAGAAGGAGAAGAAGAAGAAGAATAGAAATCACTATCTGCAAAACGACCTTATTAATTGTGTGCAGTTGGTCTTTGTATTCCCACAAATTGTATATGCCAATATTATTAATCAAGAAACGCAATCGTAGACTAGTTTCGTCCTTATTAGGTCCTCATCAGTTTGGTGTAGCTAGTGCGCAATTTCCCACACAGCTGGATATATGTAACGGTTCATAGTAATAGATGTCACTAAAACAGTGGCTCCATCTTATGAACTAAAGTTATATTGACATATCCCTGCTCGTGTATTGACATTCGTCGCAAGCTGCGATACATCTGGGTATACCAATATCACTTCAATTCATCAGATGGAGACCCTCTTTTACTGACATCTGTTACTCTAAACTGTTGCTTACATCCAGCTGTAAGGAAAGTTGTATTGTTGATCGTAAACTATCATGCTGACGATCCCTAATAGTGATGAATCCAGTTAATAGTTATAGTCTACGATTCATAAAGCATAGTTCACGGAGTAATAACATTGCCATAAACAATTTGTGCCCGCTTTGTAGGCTAATTGCACAGCTTTCTTGGGGACATGCCTAACAAATGTACCTCAATTAATAGGTGTTACAGAGACTCATTTATATTCTTCTTTTTTTTTTTTTGAACATCTTTCGCTATACCATTAAAATCGTTACGATTTGGTAATAAAATTGTTATCAATCCCCTCTTCTGTAATTCTAACTCTATTTAGTGTTTTACGAGGGATTTGAAAGCCTTCCATCTAGTGGTTCACCATTCTTCGAGAACAACCTTCGCTCTCTCCTAAATCAACGGAAAGTCTTGATCGTTTGGGAGGTTATTAAGTACAGAAAATATAGTTTGCGGTGTAAATTTGATTGCCATTTTCGCTATTTCAGATGGTATTTGATGTTTCTATCATTTCTCCTTTCGCCCAAGACTCGTTTTTAGTCCTGGTGGCGGGTGTATTATTTCACTTTTACTGGTAATAGACTCTGTTCCTAGATATATTGATCAACTTTCTCGCATATTGACCGCCAATGGTATTTTTCTGAGTTGTAAATGTTTTCTCTTAACCTTCTTCTTCATTTCTAATAGTTATCCGATTATCTCAATCTTCTGTTGGTTTGTTGGTTCGCTCTAAGACGTGTGAGTTTACCCCTCGAAGTTGTACATTCCTTTTTCACTCTGTGTGTCACTTTCTGTGTGTCTCTTTTCGCTTGTCTTTTCTACCAACGTCTCCGATAACTTCTTAAGCGTATCACAGGGTCCTCCTATAAGCTCTGTCATTTTTAGGGTCATTTCGAAGAATTGTTTGTCCATGACCTTCATGTTTCCTGTTCCGTTTCTTTTTGCGTCCTTTTTGATGTTCTTACTTTTATCGGAATTTGTAACCTCAAAAATAATGTGTTTGTGGTACGTCATCACCTCTTCGTCCAGTAGTTGTCAATCTTGTATCTGCTTAGAGAGCTTGAGAGCTCAGAGAGCTACCAGTAATATCTGTTTGAGATTTGGTGACACTGCTAATCAATGTAGGTGATCTTTTATTTATTGTTATGAGGTCAGTTCGGCCATTAATTCTGTCCAATAATCTCTTCCTCTGTCAGATTACATAGGTGCACTCCATCGCGGGGATTTAGAATTAATGTCTTCAAATACCATCGACTCCCTCCCGTACACATAAATCCTTGCCATAATTTTGTCAACCTTATTTTTGTAATCTGCAAACGTTATGTTTGATGAGATGTAACGGCGCATGGCCATAAAGTCTTTCAGGAAAATCAGGCCTGCAGAGCTTAAAGATGACCAGACGAACAACTACTCCTCCGAATCCTAGACGAACGATCTTGAGGCCAAAGTCGTCATTAAGGCATTAAAGGCATTACCAATATCGAAGAGCATAGGCCAAGTGGTGTCTCTTCTGGATACATCCTTCCGGACAAGTCCGATGATTCTAAAGATCTAAGAATTTAATCCACTGCTATATACCCAAGATGATATGGCAGCAGGGGCGTTGTGCAGTAATTTATTGCGAATTAAATGTTTAACCAACGTTCGTGTGAGACACGTGCGTCATAGTGTTACCTATTCCACTCAAGGTGACAACTTAGTTGTAGATGAACGTAAGTGAATTTCTGTGTGAAAAAAAACTGTTTTATTTCATGAATATATCCAAACATCGACTTATTATATTCGATGGTGTTTGTAATTATACATTTTTGTTGTTTCCGTTTGACTATTGGTAATTCAGTAAAGTGCAAGTTTTCATGTACTTGTTTTAAATTTTCATCTTTTTGGATGTTCTTTATTTTGATGTGCGGCCAAACATTTTTCTTAAGTCGCATTTCCTTCGTATCCAGCTTTCCGTCGTGTGCTGTTGATTCAGCTCCTCTTTCCTTAGCCAGTTTCTACATAGGCCTTGACTTTTTAAGTTGTTGATGACTTGAGTTATGGTGTTGCAGGCATTTCTTGTTGAAATTGATCTTGACATTGACTGTCGTGATTTTGAGTGCAGACCTACTTGCTAGCGGAGTTGAATTTTTAACCAGCAAATACCCATGCTTCCTTTTAGATTTTGATTCATTTATATTGCTTATCGTGCTCTGATTAACATTTAATGTACCACAACATATTGTACTGAGAATTGAGTTAAATTTCTTAAACAAAATTGCACCGACCTAGCTCTTAATTAATGATATAAAAACCATAGATTATAACAAATTATATTTATAAATTTTGAGAAATAGTTAACATAAAATCAAGATGATTACCTAGTGTTGTGTGTGTGTGTGAGTGTAATTTCTTTCTCGATGATGGTTCTTTCTATATCTCCTCTCTTAACTTCTATTCTCGATGCACCTTTAATTTCTATGGATTCTTACCCTTCTTAGATTCTTTCTTCTCCGGTATGGTGAGGTTCTTTTATTAGGTGGTACTTCTTCTTAGTACCCTTTTATTCCAAATATATTTAGCGACTTATTTGTTGACTTATCTATCTTGTCAATTTTCTTCGTCGTTAACCAAACAAACTCTTTATTTCTTTTGGAAACCAGGACTACACTGCTTTATTTCTAGGTTGTCCACGAAACGAAAACTTTAATTCACCTTGACTCCAGTTCATCCAGGCATAATAGGTTGTTATAGACACCTATATTGAATGTCGATGTATCCTTGGTTATTTCCAGTAATTTTTTGTGAATTCTTGTAATGTAAAAGTGTTGTATCTATGTGTCTGAATGTTGACAATGCTTTTCTGTCTATTAACCGATGCTTTTTATACTAATTAATAATTTTATTTCTAGTGACATTTGTCTCTCCCATTAAACGTCTCTGGCTGGATTTAAAATAAGGAGATAACACCCGTAGGAGAATAAAATGCTCAAAAGGTGGTGGGCGTGGTGTCGAAAAGGTATAAATAGTATCCAAAACTAAACCGTATGACAATTGAAGACCATAACCCCAACATTAATTGTGAATTTTGATATATTGAATTGTAATACATGACGAATTTTCTAATGGTAATTAACCATTCGAGTATTACTATACTGCAATATTCATTTTGTGTTGTTAACAAGTGACCGTTTCTACTAGGAATTCATCTCCACTTATTTTAACTAAATATGATGAGAAAACATACAAAATCAGCATGAGCAAATCCTCACTGCGTGACCAAACTCAACGATACATATCGAGATGACCGTGTAACAGAAACTGTCACTAAGAAATGGCGCAAGTTAAATATATGTTGTGACACAGGATCAAACAGAACTAAGGACACAAAACAGGTCTTCTAGAATAAAACAGAAATACCTAAACACTCAAGAACTTCACATGCCACATTTATTTCCGTTCTTTGATTTTTGCTCGTACTCTGTAATGTTCAAAATAATGCTGCCCCTAATTTTGAAGCACACGTTCAAAATATAAACTTGGTGGTATTTGTGTTTCACGGGATATGTGTTCTATTTTGTTTAAGTTGAGACAGTTAACACTAAAAACACGATGACGGATGTTTAAAATAAACATTTTATTGTATCATAGCTGTATGATGATATGTTTACTATATTGTCAAGTTTAAGTTTTATACTATTATTAGATTTCACATACGCTATTAATTAAATATACCTAATGAAGGAATAGTTCTTGTTTCTCTTTAACTGCTAATAAAGCAGTTTTTCGAATTGATGCTGTAAGGGTAATTACTGTCACTAAGCCAACTACCATTAGATGCGACCACTATATTATTAGTGACTAATGATGGCCTTTATTTTAATGCCCGTAAAGCACTTGGACCTTTCGTAATTAAACCTAAACAATACACAATATAATTTTCCACTTATTGTCAGTTACAACTGTATACGCTCGTATACATACGAGCGTATTTTCTAACTCTTCACGTTGGTAATTTCATTCTCAATTCCATTGTCATTGACATCTCCCGACGATTATTTTTGAGAGAAGCGTATTGCTTGATTTAACACAACTTTTCTTTTCATTCATCATGAGTTAATTATAGGAAACGGGGAACTTTTTCGAATTAATTGTGATAAGAGTTCTTTATTCCGTAATGTCTTAAAAGACGCTGAAATCGTGCTGTAATTGTAATATTAGTGGCTATTTAATTGTATTTTGTCGCTAAAGCTACACTAGGACCTTAATTACAAACCTTAAAAATTACCACGTATAGGTAAATCTGTTGATATTAGGAAAAACCGCTGCATTGATAAAACCAGAATCAATGTTTGTTTATCGCTCGCCTTCTGGAACACCTGCGCGACCGCGATGCAAGCCTGTGTAAATGCTGCACCTCGTTCAATTCTAGCCAGTCTCAATCGAGTCGATTCTTCAATGGTAAATGTGTATGTTGTAATTTGCGTGTTAACTGCAATTTACTGTTTTCGAGAAGTAGTAGATTAATATGCAGTATATACAGAATCACGGATAAATCTCCAATGAGCATAAGCGAGCATCAGATGATAGTGAAGCATCAACAAGCACACAGACGAGCGTGGCTCCCAAGATAAAATAAAAAAAGAACTCACAAGAATACTTAAATTATGGGTTTACCGGCAATAAAATAATTGAGGAAGAAAGGCCCCTGCGAAATCCTTAAAAATCTTAGCAGCAGACAGCATAAAGCCATATAAACTTAAACGGCATATGGAAACGCTTCATAGTGAGTACGCTGACAAACCTCGACCATTAAAATTAAAATCATACGAAAAGCAAAAAAATCGTTTTTTAAGAAAACTTTGTCTATGAATGATAAAGCTTCACCTGCCTCTTACAACGTTTCATATGAAACAGACAGATGTGAAAAGCCGCATACTCTACAAAAGCCTGGTGAAGAGCTTATTTTACAAGCTGCAATGGACATAGAGTTTGGAGATTTCCAAACAACTGCAGTACATACCTCCAAATAATACTTTTGTCATCTAATTGGTGATATAGCTGATGATATAGAGCATCAGCTTTTCGGGAAGTTACGTGACATATTGTTTTCAACTTAGCTTGATGAGGCAACAAATAACAATAAAGATGGTCATTTAATAGTCTATATTCAACTTTGTGATGGTATGTCAGCAGTAGAAGAATTACTTTTCTGCAAGCCAATAGAAATCGAAGCAACAGCACTTGCATTATTTGCTATTTTAATTGACTTTGTAAAGCGAAAGAAACATAGACTGGAAAAATTGCGTCGGAATATGCACCATTCCGATGGTGATCTTACACCGTCTGAAAGATTTGAAAGTATACAATCACTTGCACATTGCATGATCCACAGACAAGACTTCCAAAAAAAAAAAATGAGTCCTGGTCTCAGTATTGCCCTAACGACTGATGTAACCGTAGTAATTTTTTAAAATGAGACCCCTAAAGCCACATATATATTTAGCACTTTGTGAAGTTATGGGTGCAGGACATTCAGCGCTACAATTTTATGGCGAGGCAAGGTGGTTATCACATGGGACATGTTTGGAATATGTTTATGAATTAAGAGGTGATATCGCCATTTTTCCTAGAAGGGGAAAACTGACCGGAAGCCGAGAACATTCAAGATGGTCTATTTATGACGTGATTGAGTTACTTGGTCCATATTTTCGAGAAATTAATCACCTTGAATCTTCAACTCCAAAGAGCAAACACACATATGTTGGACACGAGTGTATTACAACTAATAAGGCTGAAAAACGACATGTGAAACATGTTTTTGTAACGATTCAACATCATTCAGCCGTGCTGGTAAAGAGTTTTAAAAAGTATGTTCTTGCTGACGACGGTTCCGGTAGAAGGTTACCAGTGGCTTAGAGAGCCAATTCAAAATACCCTCGAACGTCTTTCAATTACCGAACAAGAAATCTTCATAGACTTCACGGCAAATGGCGAAATCAAAAGACAGTTTTGTAATAAATCACTGTTTGATTTTATGGGCGGGGGTAGATGACGGGTTTTCTGCACTGAGAACAAGAGCATTTCGTATGCTGTGACCATGTTCAACATAATTCCTATGCGAAATTGTATTTCTTACAACATATGGATCTCAGCTACATGTAGAAAAGGAACTTGTGTCAATTTCTAATATTAAACATTCTTTCGAAAAATGAGCTATGCAAGATAGGCTACGGAGGTCACTAATAATTGTTACACTTGTTTTTAATTTAGTTTTGGGTATTTAATATTTAATTAAATTAAAAAGACTATGAGAAATACGAACAACGAAGGAAAGTGATCAAGAGAGTGATAGGGGAAGAACAAAAGATCCTGGCAACAATTTGGAGAACAAATGAAAAACGGTGATAAAGAGAACCAAAAGCTTTTCTTCGATGTAATTAGGTACATGACACAAGGGAAGGTACAATATTAAATCTGAATGACTATGAAGGAAATATCATAAAAGAAGAAGACAAAATTATGGACAGGTGGAGAGAATATTATAAGAATATTATAAGAGGAAGAGAGGGGGAGATATAACCTCCGAAAACCACCACTTGAATGAAATACTAGAGCATGAAATAGTATAACACAAATAGACGAGATAAATGTGAAGGAAGTAAGGGAAACGACGGGAGAGTTGAAATTGCGAAAGACACTTGGACATGATGGGATCACAACAGATATGATAAAAACACTACCAGAGGTAGCCATAAAAGATCTTACAGGATAATATTAGGTAGTGCACCAAGGGATTGGACAACAGGTCTAATAACAGCAATTTACAGAAAAGGAGATGCAAGAGGCTGAAGCAACTACAGAGGGATAATACTAACTAGCACAGTGTCAAACGTATATACTAGAAAATTAGCAAAACATGTGAGAGATAAATTGGAACATACTTTGGACTTAGACCGGGTAGAGGGGTAAATGATGCAATATTTATAATGAGACAAATAGGAGAAAAGGCAGTAAAAGAAGATGAAGAAGCACATTTATGCTTTATAGACGTAAAGAAAGGTTTTGACAAGGTTAATAGAGAAGACGTGGACGATGCTAACAAATAGGAAAAAACCGGAATTAATAATGAGAGGAATACAAAGCTTATATAAAGAAACAACAAATTATGTTAGAACAAAGCAGAGCAGATCAGATATGTTTTGTCAGATGCTTTTTACACTGGTGTTAGATGAGGCAATGAAGAAAGTAGGGAAAAAAGGAATAAGAACATATGCAATAGGCTACTGGAAAATGAGAAATATAAAAATATGGGAGATAAGCTCTGCGGATGATATGGGTATAATTCCAAGGAACGAAGAAACACTTAATATGAACATACATGTTTACAAGGAAATATTGGAGGAAATAAACATAAATATCAATATAGAGAAAACTAAGACAATGATAGTGATAAAGATTCCGCAAAAAATACACAATAAAAGCAGAAGAAGAAATACTAGACCAAGTAAATAAATCTAAACACCTGGGTTCAATACTATCAGAGGACGGCAAGAAGGAAGAAATAGAAGAAGAAAGAAGAACAACAGCAGGAGGAAGGCTGTTTAACAGTAAAAAAATATACATTTCTGGGGAAAAATAGATACCGAAAGGTGTTAGAGTACAAATGTTTAAAAAAGTAGCTATACCAATACTTTTCTACGGTGGGGGAACGTGGAGCATGACTGAGAAACAGAAAAGAAAAATAACAGCTACAGAAATAAGATTTGTGAACAAAATGCTAAATGATACAATAAAGGACAAGATTAGAAACGTAACACTCAGAAATGATCTGAAACTGACAATGAGACAAATGGACGAAAATATTGAAGAAGCACAGCTGAGATGGTATGGAGAGGCGAAAAGGGTGCCGGAACAAAGACGAACGTGGCTAGAGAACGTGAGAGGTGCATTGGGTAAAAGAGGAGCATCGTGGGAGGAAGCACAACAAGCCGTACCAGATAGGAAGGGATGGAGGGAAATATGCAAGAAGACGGTATAGAGAACTCAACTCCACATACGTCATATATCCCAGGAAAAGGGGTAGAAGGGGCTTAAGGATTAAGTAAGTAAAACTAAATAAAATACATTGTGCAGCATTGATACAATCCTATTTATAAATGTATAATAGTGCTGTTACGACCAATTTGTCACAAGCGTTCCGGTTTGTTACTTTTGGTCTCCTGCTTTAACTTCTAACATGTAGATGGCGCCCCGCTTTCGTAACTTTTGACACAATTTCGATCGTGGGAGTCCCTGTAGCCATTCTTCTTGTGACGTTCGGTTGAACAGGTCGCTTTCCCTGAATAGGTTATTCCGTTTTCACTTTAAAGTCTCGATTGTCGAGGATATGCACGCGAATTCGACTCTGGGAAGTTTAATATTATCGTTGTGTGAATTTGGGAGTTACACTTCCCCAATTTTACTATTCGAATTATCGGCCACGTTGTGCGTTTGTTTTTCCCTCTATTGGAGGTGAGTTTTCTTTTTGTTAATACGTTGCGGTAGGGGACAAGTAGAGCGCTAGTAGGACCTAGTATATGCTAGTATAGGACTAGTAGAGCGCTAAGATTTATTTTTGAGAATATCTGAGAACTTTTCGAACATCTAAGCATTTTCGTAGAAGCTAGAAGCCGCCTTAGTCTTCAGTTTGCTCTGTCCGACTGAATTTGAGACATTTTAACACCAAGTGCAAGAAAACGCCCCATCTCTGACAGCTTCCGTCTCGACAGCTACTACAACGCTGTACGAGAGTTGACAATCGGAAACAAGTCACGCTAAGTCCTGCCTTTATTTTACTTTTTATCTCGTTGAGTTTTGGGAAAAATTCTGTAGAATTATGTAATTAATTTAACTTTTGTAAGCCGAGGATTTGTATTCGAGTAAAAAGGGATTTTCTTTCTTTTGCTATCTTATAGTTAACGATTTACTTAGATATTTGTTGAACAATATATTCAATTCTGTTTAGTATTTTAAAGGGGGGAGGGAGGGCGGCAGGGACATGTTTACTTGTCACTTGTACACCTTTTCTAATTACGTTCTGCTAAGCCGTAATGTGTCTATAAAGCCTCTGGAATTCCAACGGTTACCGAGAGTTGTGTACACATTATTTAAGAACGCTAGCTTATTTCAATTTTATCGAGACCCTATGCACTTCCAGGGTACTGTCAGTGACGGATAAAGTGTGGTTCAACTTTCGAATAATTTTACTGGTCGCTTCACGACCGAATAAAAGAATCAATAACGTAGCTAGTTCGGATAACCTCATTTCACTTATCAACGAATCTGGAGGGTCTTTCTGACTCCAGAAACTTAGATGGGATCCAGTTTATAATAGGAGAGTGACGCCTGGTTACTAATAAATTCTCGAACTTGAACCTGCGCCGTTTCCATTGAGGTAGTACGGCCTGGATCTCCATCTTTATAACCAAGTAAGTGGGTTATTCGAATTGTAACGAGTAACGTCCGCATCGGTCACGTTTCCGACTTTTCCTTATCATTTTAGCAGTAACAAGAAATTTGGCGCCCAACGTGGGGCCAAACCTATGTTTTACTTTTTATTATGTCGGAATGTATTTTTTTGGTTTCCTTTCAGTAAATTAATTTTTTTAATTATCTTTTATTTTTTTCCATATACAGGTCGAGAATCGCTGGTCTATGTCGCTAATTAAATATGATGAAATATAATCAACCTTTTTCCTATAAAATAGTTTCTGAGCAAAACCGTATTATATTCATCAAACCAATTACTGCCAAAACGTAGTCGATGTATATACATCGACTATGATGATGGTTTTACTTTAGTGCCCTATAAAACACTTCTGCAACTAAAACTAAACAATATACAATACAATTTGCTACTTATTGTCAATGTAAAACATTTTGTCTAATTATCGATGTAGGACGAAACCCATCCTTCTCCCTCTGAAATAGCATCGCTTCTACCTCCTCGATTTGAATGTTTCATTCTCACTGTCACCGTCATCGACATCTCTCGACAGTCGTTCGTTTTCCGTTTTCTCTCCTTCCTTCGTTCTCGTATCGCTTATCGCCTTCCTTTTCGCTCATTTTTATCGTCGTTTTTGGTTGCTTCTGGAGGTCGCAATCGTCGTTTTTCTTTGGCCGATCTCGACGAGTCGCTAATAGGAATAAACAAGTGAAATATTTGTCAACATTCATTTACGTTGTGCGTAGTAGTGTGCAGTGGCGGTGGTGGTGGTTGTTGGTAGCCCCGATGCGAGTCGTAGTGGTCGTTCGTACGTGTGTGCGTGCAAGTTCGCGGTTCCTCCGCGTATTAGTATGCCAGTGGTCTTCTCATTTAGGCCGGTCGCAAAAAACCCGCCACCATTTGCCGACAATATTACAAATGCCTGTCTGGGTTACACGGGAGTATAAATGGGATGTATATATATGTCGGTGCGCGCTGACATTCTCCCTCGCCTCTTCTTTATTCCGCTCGTTAACGGGTCAGTCCGTTCGTCTTCGTCGTGTCATTTTCCACTACGTTTTCGGCGAATCATCGCGTGGCCTATGGAATACGCGTACCGAAAGCGGAACGCCGCCGCGAACCTACCGATATGGAGACAACTGACTGCCGCGCACACACATGGTGTTCGCCGTTGTTCGTTTTTCTTGCGCGAAACGGTCGGCCTTTTTCCCGGGCGAGCCGGAGCGAGATCGAAGTCGCGAAGAATTTTTTAAATAGCAATGGTTATGGGAAGGGAATACGGCGACAACAACGCTAAGATATTCGGCGTTTGTTTCGGTTAAATGCCAGCGCGAAGAACGCGAACTCCGGCCATGTGAAACATCCCGAAAGACATACGGTACCGATGTTTTTGCGCCTGTTCTACATACAATGCGCTTTCGGACGTGCCACGGCGAGCCCAGACCCCGGCCGCTACTACTTCGGATAATTGCCCGAAGAATCGTTTTATCGCCGGTCAATTGGCTAATTAGAAAGTTTCGGGAACGGAGAGTCGGGTCAAAATTAAGGGGCGAACTCGAATCGACATTTTTACGCGGAAATAATCGCCCAAAAAGTAGTCCCAATGGCATATTCAAATTCCTCGAAAAATGCCCTTGTCGGAAGCTGCCGGAAGAATTCACATCAATTAAAATGGTTGTCGTGTGTGTTTCGATGGAGTGGGGCAACTTACCTTCTTGCTTGAAATGTAACTCATGGTGTACTCTTACAACATTGCCAAAACTGGTTTGCAAAATTTCGATCCGGCAGTATTGATGTTGAAGATGCACCACGTTCTGGACGGCAAGTTGAAGGTGATGTAGACAAAATATATATAAAGGGCTTCATGCAGAGCATTCGGACCTATCGCCTAGGGTGTGGTTTTGTTTCTTCTTTCCACTTCTGTCGATTTTTTACCTTCTCTTTCCAGTTTTCTATTCTTATTCGTTTCTTTGATATTATCCATAATTGCTTCCCTCCACGTTTCCCTTGACCTTCCTCTCCTTCTCTTGCCCTCCGGTCTTCTCCACGCTATTCCTTTGACTATTTTGGTGTCATCCATTCTCTCCAAATGTCCCAGCCATTGTAGTCTCCTAGCCTTTACTATTTCATCTATCGTTGATTCGTTGAAGAGGTCGTATACTTCTTCGTTAGATCTTCCTTCTCAACCTTCATCTATTCCCTTTCCTCCAAAAATTCTCCGCAGAACTTGTCTCTCCTATATCCGTATTTTTCTTGAACTCTTTTGTCATCGTCCATGTTTCACTCCCATATAGGAGGGTAGATTGTTAGATCTTTAGATCTAATTATTTTCCGTAACCCTGCTGGACATTTATTACTTTCTGTTAGTCTGAAGTCTATTTCTGCTCTTTCTTCGCATTTATTAGTTATGCATGTGCCTAGGTATACATAGTTGACTGTCTCTTTGAGTGTTACCTTTTCCTTACTATAGTTTTAGATTCCAAGGTTTTCTTCTGTTTATTATAATGCTTATTTTTTAATTACATATATTCTGTTTTCGCTTTGTTGATTTGCAGTCCCAGACACAATAAAGGCATTAATTGATGCAAACCGGGGAATAACAACTCATGAGATCGCTGGGAGACTAAATTTATCGAGCTCGACCGTTCATGATCATTTGGAACATCTAGGTTTAGTCTCAAAGCTCGACATATACCTTCTGATCAAAAAAGTGAAACGAAAACGGTTCAATTATTATTCCCCTTATAAGTCCCTTCAAAGCAAACTCCACTGCAAGCAATACACATATTCCAACGCTTCGTCCAATCTTCAAAACACTTTTCGTAGGCGGATTTAGGAATCGTCTTCAGCTCCTTCTGCGAATTCTCCTTTATTGCCTCAATCGCGTCAAACCGTTTTTCGCGAAATGGTAACTTGAGTCATGGGAATAGGAAAAAATCACAAGGAGCCATATCAGGTGAATACGGAGCTTGCGAAACGGTATGAACGTTGTTTGTGGTCAAGTAATCGCGTACAAGTTGAGATGTGTAAGCCGGTACGTTGTCGTGGTGAAGAAACCACAAATTGTTTCACCACAAATCTGGTCTTTCGCGATGAACGTTTTTCCTCAAACGCTTTAATACGCTTACGTAATACTCTCTGCCCTAGCGGAAGAAACTCAGAGTAGAACACACAACGACAATCAAAGAAAATGGTCAACAAAGCTTTGATTTTCGATCGACTCCCTTGTGGTCTTTTTGGTTTTGGCTCCTCTGAGAAGCGCCATTCTGATGATTGTTGGTTAGCTTCTATGTCATATTCATAGACCCATGACTCGTGACCGATAACATTTTAGCCCAAAGAGTTTTGCAACAAATTCAGCATCCTCGGCACAAGCCGCGCTTCAACTCATCTCATGGCCAAAACATCGTGCATAATGCTCTGCACCGATCCGAACGAGATATCAAGATCGACTGCCATCTCACTGATGTTCACATACACACGATCTGCACTTTTACAGCTTCGAACCATATTCTCCAGATCTGGCACCTTCTGATTATTACTTGTTCCGGTCTCTACATTTTCCTTTAGGCCGTAAAACCTTTCCTTCAAACGAGGAAGTCAAAAATCACCTGGATCAGTTTTTTCTTTGCCAACAAAGACAAAAGTTTTATAAGCGTAGAATCATGCTACTGCCAGAAAGATGACAAAATGTATTGGACCAGATTGGACAAGATATAATTTAATAAAATGTGTATTCACTATAAGATGATCGTCTTTCATTTTCATAAAAAAAAACGAAATTACTTTCTGAGAAACTCAATAATTCTAAATTTACGACGCACGCGTTCCAGCAGCATAATTCCGAATTTGACCGTCTACGGAACTTGGAATTTTGCGTTCCATCAATGGTTCACAATCGTTCTGAGTCAATTCTGATAGTTCCAAGTTATCTCCAAGTATTCGAAATTCCGTACATGCACAAAAAAAACGGTTTATGATTCTGAACGGCATGCAGGCAAAATTATTTCAAGATTCCACAGACGTTACTAAAAGCATGTAGAAGTATTGGTTAGCTTATTCAGTTTTGTATTTTCTTCGTTTTCTAGTTAGTAACAAGGTACTTATACAGGATTTTCTATTAATAGTCGGCATTTTAAATTTGGCGCCATTTTTCATGTACGAAATTAGCAACAGTAATTCTTTGACATTCTAATAGCAAAAGTTATAGAGTTAACAAAAATTGAACGATATATACTTAACCAACGCAGCGAACGAGTAAACATTTACTATAGGCACGGTGAAAATTTCGGAGAAACAGTTTATAAAGTTCGCACTGCTTTTGGGTGTAATAGTGTAGAGCACGTGCTCGCTCAACCATTATGGATTTAATCAACGAATTCTAACGCCTCCGACAAGTTAGTGATGTGAAGACTTCAACTCGTGCTGTACACGTTAGGACTTAAATTTAAAGATGGAAAAACTATCGGGGACTGCAGCCAAGGATGAGTTGAAATAAAAGACTCTCTTTCGGTAACTATAAGCTTGCGAATTAATTTAATTCTTCATCGGAGAGTTTTCTTTCAGAGCTGAGAAAACAGCTTGTCAGTTGCTAAAGAGTTAAATTAATTCGAAAGCTTAGAGTTACCGAAAGAGCGTCTTTTATTTCAACTCATCCTTGACTGCAATCCCCAATAATTTTTTAATCTTTAAATTTAAAAAATTAAACCTATTACTCTCTACAGGTAATCAATTTGCTAATTCGCCGCGTTCTTCTTCTTTGTATCCTCTGGTGAGATGAGTCGTACTTATTAATTAGATTTTCATCCTAGCTTTTTGGAGTATTTTTTTCATTGCAACCTGTTGTCCGCTTCTTTACTGACTTCATACGTTCCAGTTCTTATTTGCTTACTCTATCTTTTCCGTAACTTGCTCCTTGGTCTAAAGCTTTGCAAATTTCAATACACCAGTTTTCCACATTATCGAAATCTCTCCTAGGTATGTGACCAAAATATTGCGTTAGTCCGCGATTTGGTGAAGCCGTTGTGGTTCATTGATTTCTTCAAGAACTTATTAATTAGTTATCCTTACTGTCCAAGGAATACAAAATATTATTCTCTAATAATTTGGGACTCCGAAGCCCCTAAAAATAGTGGAAATATCACTTGATCCAAAATGACTGACAATTTGGTGCGGTTTCTGAGCTGATGCCTCATTTGTGCGTATTTGTTTGAAATTGACGCTGGACTAACCGTTTCAATTACTGGAGTCCGTTATCGGACGATATTGATCGACAATTTTTGACCTGTAGTTCATACTTTATACATGGATGACCTTTACTATCAAAAGAACGGCGCCACACAAGTCGTGAAGCAATCAATTGCATTTAAGATTTGCTGGACGTGTGATATCTAGAAATGGAGACTTAAACTCGCCGCCAAAGTCCTACGATTTGAGTCCGTTAGACTACTTCGTTTGGGGTTACGTAAAGGATAAAGTCTACGTAAACGGTTCAACAACAATTAAACAGCTAGAAAGCAACATCAGAGCAGCTGAACTAAGTCCACAAATGTGTGAAATGGTAATGAATGATTTCCTCAAAGGACCAGATATTGTCTTTCACATTTCAATAGTAGGGTTTTAACTTTATACTGAAATAAAAACATAATCATTTAATCTCAAATGACGGCTCTTATTGGTAACCCTTGTACAATTGTTAGGACAAATTAATTGTAAGTACCTATACGTAGCAAATGTTTTCTTATTGAAGTAGGTACTTATTGTAAGGTAAAAAATAAGTTCAAGCAATTCAAGTAAACACTCTTCAGACGAAGATGAAAGATTATTGTTTTGGGTCATCCAGGTGCCGCTTATAATTTATTTTCAGTACCTTCTATTTGTTTTTACAGTGGACTGCACTGGACCGGAGGGTGTACTACCTCCTAATATCTGGTACCGGAATCTTCCACAGTTGCTTTAAGTTCTTCATTTAGTACAACCCCAATTTGAACCTCTACCTCTTATATACATCGATTAGGATATTGGTGTGATTGGGGATCCACATAACTGGATCTAGTCGCAACTTCATCCATGTGATGAATTCGTTTAAACTTCAACTCAATAAAATTTGTAACTAAGGCCTAGATAAAAGAAAATGGTACTTAGCCTGTATTGCTTGCTCCATCCCTGCACCTTAACTAACTAACTTTACAAAATCGACACTCAAGCCTAATAATTATGCGAAAACAAACCTGACCTCAAAACAACAAGAACTAACTCTACTCAACCTACTAATAACCTAACATTAAAGAATGTGCGAAACACTTAGCCGAATAATTAAAATAAAGTAATTAAAAGAAAACAAAGAAACTAACCTACACGTAACCTAAAAATGCTAAACAAACGCCTATGCTAAATCGAGCAGTAAACACCACGTGGAAGCAAATTTCAAAGTGACGTATTGACGTTCCAGCAACAGGAAATTCCGAATCAATTCTCACCAGGATGCTAACAATTCCAAAGCAGCTTTAGATCAGTTATAGAACTGTTTACTGGTACAAACCTATTGTTGTACATATATATTTTTACCACCATCCTGGTTCTAGCAAAAGCTAGAAAATCCTGCCGAAACGATTAATCTCCTTTGACTTGCTATTATTTTACAGATCCACATACCTAATCAAAATTAGATCGACTCAAGAAGTAATTTTCAATCTGGATAGCATATTGAGTTATAGAGCTTTCATGACGCACTTTTTCAATAGAACATTATCTACCCTACCAATCGATCACAACATCCGGATCGTGATCGCGTTAGCAGCGGTGCTTATCGACAACTTTTCGTCTAACGCAGAAACAACCGGCCGGACAACGTACCGAAGATCGTGGGTATGATCCTTTCTTTTCGATCATTTTTCATTAGCTCTTTTTCGCTTAGGTTTCGCGATTTACAGTTAGACAACAAACAAATACATACATATGTCTTCCTATGTACACCGAGAACATACGCCATCCATACATGTTGTATATGTATGTTTGTATTTACATACATACATATGTATGTAAATGACAGATATAAAAACAGATGACTGCCGATTTTTATTAGTTATGTGTTGACATGTAGGTGTTGCTTTGTTTTTTCTTTCCTTTCGCATAGACGGAATTCTTTTTTTTTTTTTGGTTAGCTGTACGGGAATTTTGACGTAGCACTTTTTGATATACATCAAGTATAGTGTTTCTGTATTGAAAGGCTCGAGATAAAATTATAGCGATTGCAACTGACGAATATTTACCTATGGATTAGATCCGTTTACCTTCTGAACTCGTACATACGAGGTCTGTTCAACATGTATCTGATCTTTGGGCAGGCTCTTTGCGGGATCTTTGGCTGTCTACAGATCTGGTCTCTTGCGCCGAACAGCATCAAGAAGACGACGGAGAACTTGCTGGTGGTACTCTTTGCTAACGGTTTGTCCCTAAGGAGCGTACTCATGACGAACCACTCCATGATAGTCAAAGAAAATTGTCAACATTACTTTCACATTGCCGCGAACTTGTCGTGCTTTCTTTGGCCTCGCAGATATTGAACGTTTCCGAATGGCATCTACTTGAGTGTCACCAAGCTTTTGATAAAATTTGATGCAGTAGTGCTGATCCAGTCGTTCCGTCATTTCGTGAAACTTGCAAAGACAACGAGCAACCAGCACGCTACCGTACTCACGTACGTACTTACCACTCAAATAGATCACAAGATGGGCACAGGCTATTTTACACACATACGCACGAGAGCACTCCACAATTCCCTACCAAATATCATTGCACCCGCTGTACTTTAGCGGAAAACATGCCAGGCCGGATATATTTTGAACTGACCTCGTATGTATGTTGCGCTGGAAATTAGTATTTCCTTTTCTTTTACCAAACATCGTGGATCATGCTAGAGATGACAATGACAAATAAAAGATGGCGTGCCCTTCAAGATTTCATTCAACAATAATTCGCTGAGTTTGACAATACAATAAACTACAAACCACATACGAAGTGTTTGTCCCCAAATATTATCTATACGACATGAACTAATTTTCCACTTTAACCTGAAGATTTTTATGATAGTATAATAATATTGAATTCATACTGCGACGGCCGAATGAATGGAAAAGAATTTTTCGCTAGTGAGATGGTATGACGATATCAAGAAAATAACTGTTCCTAAACAGATAGAAAGGCGTAAACCAGAACAAATTGGAAAGACATGAAAAAACTGCTTGTCCACAAATAGAGGGCAAGATGGGTATCCAACAAGCCAAGCCCAATTGCAGGATACCAAAAATACATAATAAAAAGTATATAATAATGTTAGTGATGTGTGATTTGAAGGATAGAGTGGACTGGAACAGTACTCCCAAATCCCTAATTTCTGTTGCACGGTTTAGCTTGTTGCCATTAACAGAGTAAGATCCGATACAAGGTATAGAGCACCTAGTATAGCTAACTATGCAACATTTGTCAATATTTAATCTACGGATAAATAAATCGCACCAATTGGTTAGTGTATCTAGATTGTGTTGAAGTTTATTTACATCATCTATCGAAGAAATTTCGGAATATATTTTAATATCGTCTGCATATCCAAGAATCGGACAATCGATCTCAAGTAGCAAATCAATAATAAATAACACAAACAACAGCGGACCGCGGTTCGATCCCTGAAGGACACCTAACATGAGGGTAAATTCCTTTGAGATACATCCATTGAAGGTTACATAACATTTTCTGCATTACAGGTATGATCTAAGAAGATAAATAGAGGCAGGAACGAGGCCAAAGGAGCCCAATTTCGACAAAAGTATTTCATGGTCAATTAAATCGAATGCTTTAGGTAAGTCAGTGTAAATTACATCGACTTGACCACGTCTGTCCATAGTTTCACCGATGTATTGTGACACTGATCAGATTTGGTGATAGTGAAACGCCAAGGAATAAATCCGCGTTAATTAGGTGAAACGTAGCATTGAGTACTATTGTAGATATAGGAATAGAGCACTTTTTCGAATAATTTCGCAAAATTTGGTATTATAGAAATAGGCCTGTAGTTTGATAGTTATCCACTGTCACCTTTCTTAAATACCGGAACAATTCTAGTCCGTTTCCAACGCTAAGGTAAATGTTAGAAGAAATGGATAAATTTGTTTAATTACTTTAAGCGGCAAAGCGAAGACATATCTGCAGTCACGAACCAAGAAACTAGGTACTAGATCATCTCCTGCAGTGTGTTTGTTGGGAAATTTTGCCATGAACTTAATCAATTCTTCCTCAGTTACAGGTGGGAAACGGTAAGGGAGGAGATTGTAAACCGTCTCGTTGCAAGGAGAATTGGTTGTAACGGTGAATGCAAAGGAGGAAATATGTGCAAATGCATTTCCTTCACCATCGTGGAGTCTACCCAGTATTCTTGTAGAACGTCGTTTCGTACGGATAAATTTCCATAAATTGGAAGTAGTCGTTTTGATAGAATTTTCTGTTAGCAAGATAATGGTTGTAATTGTCATTTATTTTGACTTTAATTAAACTTCTAAGGCTTTTAAAATGAAGATAAGATGTCATATAGCCAGTTCTCATCCATTTTTTATGATAATAATTTTTATTTTTAATGTTAGATACGATTTCACTCGAAAACCATGGCGGATAACTAAACCTGGACTGACGCTTACGAGTAACATAAAGATTAAGGATGGAATATATAGCTTTAAAGAAAGTACCTATCTAATGCGTCATTTACATCCACGTCATGTAATAAGAAAGACCAGTCAACATCTGGAAAATGACGGTATAAGGAAGAATAATCTGCTCTATTAAAGTTATATCTAAGGTTATCAGATGACGGAAAACACTTTTGGGTAATAGAACGGACAAGTTGAAGCGAAACTTCGAGACTGGGATGATGCAGATCTTCGGAAACAACGGAATAACTAGATCGTACTAATTGTACTAAGTAAGTGCCCATTATGAGTTTTTGGAGGTTTAACTATCACTGCTAACTTGTATTGTGAACGGCTTCAGCGAGTACAAGCAGCACTCATCCAAAAACAACCTTCTTTGGTCAATTGAAAGAAACTGGTATTCTTAGAGAATACCAGTTCTCGTACCGCATACCGCAAGAATGATCCAGGAAAAAATTTCTGACCTTAGCTGGAAAACTTTAGAACACCCTCCATATTCTCCTCACAGTTTGCCAAGTGATTACCACCTTCTTTGTCTCTTGACAGCTGTATGAAGCATAGACAGTTCCGAACGCGAGTTGCTGTAATAAATGCAGTCCGTTTTGATCCAAAACCCATAGAGTTCTACAATACCGACATACAAAAATTGGTGTCACATTGGCAAAAGGTCGTTGAGTATGATGGTAATTACTTCGATGAATGGTAGTGTATTAATGATTCTTAATAAATATTTTATATCTTGCCATCAAAAACCGCACGAACTTATTTGGTTAACTCATAGTTTCGTCCTCCTTGTATATCATCGGCATGTTACGATCTGTTTACCGCAAAACACATATCGCGAATTGTCTCCCGCACTTCGGAGAAGAGATTAAATACTTAATTATTTTCAGTTATCCATTCCCCATTTCTATTTCATGTTTTAACCGAAGTTGCGATAATTAACACTAAGAGATGAAAGCAGGCGAGCCGGTTCCCCAATATAATGCTAATAAATACGCAGGATATTGTTAAAATAAATAAATCCAATTGTAACTTTACCCCGACAACGACTGCTGATGATAACATCATGCAACTATTATACAATCCGTGCACGTCCTGTAAGCTGAAAATAATCTAACGACTTCACTAAATACGAAGAAAGTATCTAATACAACGCGATCATCTCATGTCGGAACGTTCCCAAACTTTTCTAACCCTCGTGATAAAAATAAAATCAAATATCCGCACGACAAAGTCGCATGATCACATTGTTGCCGACAACAATCTCCGGGTGCTAATAATACCGTCGAAGAGCCTTCGGTGGTACATAAAACATGATCGTACAATGCGGAAAGTCAATAGAAGTGTTACGTGAAGAAGCGGTATTAATAATATCGTCACATAGAAATTGACCTTACAGTATAAATTTGTATGCATAGCTGTGAGAAAGTGTAGAATGTACGTGATTTCGGTTTCCTTAAAAAGTTAGGATTTAAGGAGCGTATTTTCATGCTAAATACCGTCGTGAGAATAAAGGCAGCGATTCGGTTTGTAGAAAGCGTAATTTTCTTGAAATTACAACGATCGTGAAGCAAATAAAACGTTTGTAATCGCGCGATTCTGACTGACTCGTTTAGCGACAATCTTGCTTTAGTATGTACGATGGATGTTTCCAATGTTCTAGGAATTTGTCTCTACTTCGATTGCATAAATCTTATAGGTCACACTGTTAACCACATATCGAGGGTACTGCTGATTTTTCAATCATGAAAGACGCGATAAAGAGCTATAATTTTATTATCATTTAAAGGGGGTGTCAAACCTCCGGATATAATTCGACGTCTGAAAGGTGTATTTGGAGGATCTTCAGGAACTACAGTCTAGTGATGGGTCGTTTTAAAACTGGATGAACGTTACTGTTTGTTGTAATTGTGCGGAGCGAAGAGAGACTCCTTTCTTGGACTGTGTTCCTATGATTGTTTCAGCACTAGTTTTTTAATTATTGAAAGTTCGAAGGACTAGTAGAGCACGCGCGGAAATAAAAACTGTGCTGTACTCTAATGTATTTTAATAGTTACACTTAAAAACACTACAATTATTTGGTATGCTTTTACAAGGTAACATAAATATTCGTATGCGTGTAAAGTTCTTTGCAGACGAAAGCCGACCACTTATTTTTAACTTGACTTGACTTGATGTATTTACGGCAAAAGCAAGATCATAAACCGACCCCTTTCAGATGTATGAGAAAGAGTGATGACAACCTTATTCGCTGAAGATGCAAACGAAAATGCCCTAATCCTTCCTGTAAAAATTTCGAACTGACCAATTATTTGTACTGGTGCAGAGATAACTGAACGTACTAGGATATTTTGTTTTACAACCTTACTTCAAGAAGCAAGACAACAAAGACTTGATAAAGTAAAGATACGCAAGGAAGTTGACGGTTTTCCGGCTTGAACGCATAAGATATTGATAAGATAGGATATCTAGCGTATATTTTCAAACACGAGAATCTGATCTTGGGCTGATGAAGTATAAATGCTTAGGTATAAATAGAAAATGATAATGAAGCTTAATGCGCTCCTACACTACAGGAATACCGATTATGACTAACAAGAAAACTGCAACTATTTCGATGGATTATCTACCGACGGGTACTACTCACGCAGAATATTATTCTAATCCGTCATCTGGTCCGTTACGAGAAGCGCTTTGGAAGAGACGGCTTCGGAAGTTGCATAAGCGTGCTTAACCTTCCTATACTCACGCATACGGTCTGTGAGACCGATTTATATAGTATAGTATACGTCTTTCATTTTGACGTGAGTATAGGAAGGTTAATTGCAACAGAACAATGCAAGACCTCAGGCGATAGATGTCTTAAACAAATTGTGCTGACAATTGCTTCCTCATCCACGCTGTTCGCCAGATCTATTTCCTAGTGACTGTCTTCTCTTCTCAAATTAGAGAAAACCACGAATACAGCGTGTATTCGATTGAAGATCTTTAGTAAGGTAAAACTTGCTACAAGAAGCCTTTTGTATTTACAAACGTATATTAAGCAGAATAATGAAATTAAAGTTATAAGTCTTTACAATCGGTCTCTACCTCGATGCAACGTTTACAATGCAAGCAGCATTTCCCAATTCGGAAAACACTTTTGGAACGCCTTTGAAGTTATCTCCATAATGACACGCGTTGCGCTCGTTTGGATCTAGTCAACTTCGATGATCTGACCTTTGATTTTGGGCAAGAGGAGGAAATCGCACGGGACAAGGTCGGGACTGTATAGGGAATGGAGAAGCATAGTAATGCTTTTCACAGCCAAAGGCATCCGATTAATTAACGCTGAATTAAAGAAACTAGAATTGCTGCTGGTGCTGAATGGTTGGTGATGCAGCAACCATTCTTTCTCAGGCAATTCTAGTTTCTTCATTCACCCCGAGTTCTACTGATAACATGTGAAAGGGGTAACTGACAATGGCGCAACGCGCGCACGCAAACACTTAACATTGCGGTCCGTGTGCATTTTGTTTTGGTGTCCCTTCTTCGGTTTTGCGCCCAGTTTTATGAGAAATTTGATGTAGACTCGTTGTCGTTTTCTTACGTCAGTCATTTCTTTGACATAGGGTATTCTATATCACAATCTTAAGGTAATATATTCGAAACTACAAAAGCAACTAAGAATGATGAGACTGTGGTTAAAATAATATATAAAGTAAGTAAAATTACCCTTACCACACCTTTCGGAAAAATCTAGATATGTATTTCGGCAACTAAGTTGCCATTCTCAGTGGAAAATTTGGGGAATTCAATAGTACCAGCGGTATCCGGCTAATGACCAATACGATCACTACAGAACGAACACTATACAAGACTAAAGCATTGCATGATGAACATCACACACTGAAGTCGCGAAACACGCCAAAACACTGTTAACACTGTGCTCTAGTGTTGTACAGTTTGTTGTGCAGTATTTGCCTTGGATATTAGCCGGATATCGCTAATGATATTGAATTCCCCCAGTTTTCCAGTGAGGATGGCAACCTAGTTGCCGAAATACGTATCTGGTCTTTTCCGCAAGGTGTGATAAGGGTATTTTTATTTATTTTATATACTACAAAAGTAATTGACTTGATATTTGCAACACTCACTGCATGAAAACAGCGTGTCATTGTTGCCATCTCAAGCGAATACAAAGTAGTCTTATTATTTAATGGCTGCCCCTCGTAGGTGGAATGCAGATTGCAGAAACTCCAAAAACGCTCTTTGAGGAGGGTATAAGAAAATTATTTTCGTGTTGGGATAAGTGTTTCAATTCAATCGTAGAGTATTTCGGAAGTGGCTTTGACCGCATGTTGCTCCTACAACAAACTGCTCTGCCTCTCATTCTCTATTTTAGTTCTATTCAAAAATCTTTAGAAACGAATTGTAGTTGTGTGTCGTAAGTCAAGTTGAGCCATTTAACTTACTTACTAGATCTTGCACCCTTCAGTTTCAGCTCATGTGAAGAAATAAAATCGGTTTTGAAAAAACCCTGTTTTTATAAATTTACCACGTTCAATAGTATGTTCTCTTGCACAAACGCTTTATTCCGAATACTACATTTCAATACGTCAAATATTTCTAAATCGTTTGGATCACCCACTACTGAAGCTATAAACCATCTTTTTAAAATACCCATGCCCGAAGACATAACATTACATTACAATAATGATCGAGCGTGTTGCAACGAAAGATACCCGACGCAATCAATTTGCTAACAGCGCGCAACCGCTCTGATTTTCGCCACGTATATCTGCGTTTCTTAAAAAACACGCAAATCTACTGCTCAGGGGCTTGTCCGTTCTGGACTTTTCACAATAGGAAACATTATAGCGCTCGACCTATCAGCCGGATTCAGTGGGTCTGTGATTTACGGTTTTCAAAGTGATATAAATTAAACCACCTGGTTTTGAACTGCATGCCGCTTTTGAAACGGATTGGACAGGAAAATAATAATTGTGAAACGCGCGCGGATATCTCGGGAGCCACCGACCAAATGGTACGCATACTGCGGTATTTAAACGTTTGAAATTAGAGAAATTGGTAAAATTTATTGCCGCATTGTTGTTGCTTCGAAGCGCTTTCTTATTGTGTTCCTGCTTCAGGTACGGTAATGTGTTATGCAATAGGTACGTACAAGAAGTAATTCAGTTGTGCGTAATATGGGCAATCGTTAGCAATGATACCGATGTATCACCTTAAAGGAGATACGGAAATCTACAGGAAAGTGAACAGAATTTCTTAAAGCTTAAACCCATTTCTCAATAATTTATACAGATTACTCCAAGAAAGTGCCCTCCAAGCTCTATAGAGCTCTAAAGAGCGAAGATCTTTATCTGTAGCGTCGCGTGGTCAAATGCGGAAACACTAAAAGTGACTAGAGCAGAAGAGGATCAAGTGTGTTTTGGAGTAAGCACATCACCGCTCCCACAAGTTGATCAGGTTACCTAGTAATTCTGGGAATGAGAATGGTTTAGAAGGTCGGGGTATGTATGCGATGATGTGCTCCAAGAATCGCAGAAATGTTCTCCGGATAACTAATCTCTGTGAACTTGGCACCCGACTTTAAAAAATGAAATTATTAGTCAATTGTACATCGCTTGTACCCCTTTGTACCGCTTTCATTTTTTGTTTTCCAAAGAAATTACAGCGTCTTCAAGATTCGACCCGCACCCGACGTTTGAAAATCGAAAATTTTCCAACGGAATCTGATTCGTGGTCGTTTTTACCCATTTGTACCATGTTCGTTTTCAAATTTGCTCAAAACCCAAAAAGTTACGGCGTATTGAAAATTTCGAAAGAGCCAATTTCTACAATTTTTGAGATATCTCAAATATGTAAAATGTACTAGGTTTTGGGATGGGGCGTAGAGGTTTGTACCACTTTGCGTTTCGTTGGTACTTCGGACCAAAAAAGTAAGTTCATTTTACAGATTTGAGATATCTCAAAAATTGTAGAAGTTGTGAGGGTGTATTTTCCAGGAATCGAAATTTATTCCTAACTTTTTTGGGTGGTACAAACATGCACAAACGATGTACGGTACGACTGATAATTTTAAAAGAAAAATTATTTTGAAAGTCGGGTACCAAGTTCACAGAGGACTCCAGATAATTCCGTAGTCAACAAACATAGCGTTTTGCCGGTCTTGCCACCAACTTCTTCAAATGTTATCTAAGGATAGTCCTTATAATGTTCGTAATTGTATGTTTAATAACAGCCACGAAAGCCCATATTTCATTATACTGTCAGAATGATTATCATGGTGTTTAGATATTGGGCAGTCAAAATCAAAGTTACTTTTAAAATATGATCAACTTCAAAGCGATAAACAAGAATCGTTTAGAGCACAACAACGACACTTCTGACTAGGAAGATTGATTATCATTGCTTATTCCCGATTTTTACACAGTCCCTTAACAGGCTGAAGAAGTACACATAAATTCACAACATTATGGCGGGTATAGGAATCGAATCCACCATATGTGAAATGGATAAATTTGTAATGCATACTTAGCCGAAACCACTTAGCTTGCAAGAGCTGGAATGAGCCCTACTACCATACTAAGAAAATAAGTATAATACGCCTATGTATATTTGGTAATGTGAAGCAATTCAAGATGTCAAACATAAGGAGGTTTATAAAATAAGAATTTATACATTGTCAAAGTGTTGAGAAAATACAAAAGAAATGGGAAGAATCGTATTTTGATTAATACAGTTACTTTAAACCGGCCAAAGCAACTTATTTGGACATCGGACAATAACATAGCACAAACAAAAAATCGAGAAGTTACTAAAGTGAGATTATGATACAGATTTTTTCTTTGGGTGCCACGGGATCCTCTCCTTCATCTATTTCGGTGGGTCTTCCTCAAGGTTCAATATTGCGCTCCGAACTATTTATCCTGTTTACTTGGGAGATTCCTGCTGTCGAGTTAGCTACATATATATGCAAACCATGTAGGCATATACACCACCTCAAGATCGAAAGGACTAGTTTTCAACCGCCCGCAGCACGCAATGGACAAATTGGTCGACTGAACTACCAGGTGGAAATTAACTATTAACAAAACCTAATGCGCGGTGGACAGATTCACCAAGCTCACGTTAATATCGGCCTACAAGTACCTCGTCTCCCTGGATCCAAACTGTTCAATGTCTTGGAGCCATACTCGACCACAGACTGGCTTGACGTCCCCATTTAAGAGCAGTTTTCTCGAAATACATAGCCCCTTTTCATTGACGACTAAGCTGCTTCTCTTTAAATCCATGCTTCGCCTGATCATCACCCATGTGGCGATAGTGTGGATTATGGCCGCAAAACCCCCATTTCAACCATAGCTTTGCAGAACAGGACTCTGCAGGTGATTACCAGCGCCTCATGGTGCATGAGGAACGATCGTATCCAGAGCGATTTGGCAATTCCCTTCCTTGCCAGAGTATCTAAAAATCTTGGCCACGTCGGTGTGGCGCCATGCTGCAGGTTCGTCGCATCTTATTATGAAGGAATTGACGAACTTACAGGTCGACAGAGCTCCTCCCAAGCTGAAGATTTTTAGAATTCCTGACGAACTTGGTATTGCTTGAAAGATCACAATAAATATTAAAACCCAAGAACTCCTTTAAGGATTTAGCACTCCTGTGGTGAGTGGAAAAGTTGTTTGTAAAGGAAAACTGAATAAGAATGCAACATTTCAAAGCACTGCAAATGTCTACTTTGATATTTTGGTAGTTTAATCTTTTAATAAAACAAATATTGAAAAGGACGATTGGAAATAAACCGATCTTGTTGACATTTTGTACGCTTACATAATTCATTATTCTAAACAACTTTTTATTCACTAAATTTTTCAATATTTGCAACATGGATGGTACTTGCGTCGTTAAAAATTTAAAAATTAAATATCACAATGCGACAAGAGATAAAATGTTATTACTCATTTTTCCTTAATTAATAATTTACATTTATTACAGAAGATATACTTTATTAACACTTACAAATTATTATGGTTTAATTGCCACAACGTACTTAAAATAAAACGGCACAAATTAGCCAGGCAGGGCTGAACCTCACAAGTTGGAATTTCAAATCAGAAATTTTTACTTGTTTATGCGTCATAGGATTCACAAGCAACCCAACAGGTACCTTATAATCAAGGAGAGGCAGCATACGTCCAGAACCCAAAACTAAAGGTGTGGTTTCTGAATATAGTACCAACCACAGGGCATCCCTAAGCATGCGACACATTAACGGCAAAAGTGATTACATTAGTGTCTCTTACCATAACCGTAGTTCACACCTCCAAAAACTTAACTACCACCGATTATGTAAACGTTTTCCGAAATATACGGTGATCTGTATTAGGTGATTTAGTTTCCCTCCTTACTATTGGAGAGGAAATACTTAATTGATGAAGATGCTGTTCTAAAGGAAGGCGTGCCCTAAGATTGTAAGACATCAAATCTGAGGAGTCTAGCAGAAAGGAGGAATCTAGGAATTCGAAGCTACCGGGAAATGTGCCCTACCTGTATCAAGCATTGAGGTGGAGCACAGGCGTAAAGGCCAAAGACCTTGACCAGAAAGGTAAGCATGCTCCAAAGAAACTACGCAAATGTAGGCGGAGTCCCTCCCCGAAGACTTGTAACTTTTAACTTTAAGAATTAGAAGCTGATCATAGATTAGGGTATATGTATTATAGAAGATCTATATTAGGCCAGACAAAGTGAAAAGCACTCGCTGAGAAATAGTGCCCAGTATTCAAAATTTAGTGAAGAGGAACACATTTTCAGTTGTTCTTTTTCAGTTAAAAATGCAGAAACATTTCTCCATTTAACTGACTCATGTACGAGGTCGATTCGTAAAATAAGTTTTATTTGGTTATTAAAAAACACACCAATACATGAGGAGGTTCTTACTATACAGGATTAGTTAAAAGTATGTTAAAGGTATATATACACTCAAAAATAATTGAAAAAGAAATTGAAGCGTTCTGAAATGTAGATAGAAATTTCATAAAAAAACTTTTGTATTAAATATAATTTCCTAAAATGAATATTAACGCCAATCAATCGCCGTCTTCATACTTTTAACTAATCCTGTATATAACTTGAAGCTACTACTTTCAGCTATTTTTCTATATAGTTTTCATTAAGATCGAGCCATTTGCCATAGTGATCAACCACTTTTTTAATGCCCTCTTCATAGAACTTTGCCGCCTGTGAATTAAGCCGTGGTGTAATACTGTCCTGCAGCTCTTCATCCCTCTCAAACCGTTGTGATTGTGAATCCCCGATTTTCACGAATTTTTCTTCGACATTATCCAAAAGTTCGTCCGTCAAATCAGTTTGTCCTCTACTCCGTTCTTCATCCCGGATATTAGCTCGTTGTTCTCGAAACATACGGCACCATCTTCTAACCACACTGTAACTCATGACATTTTCCCCATAAACGGAACAAAGTTCACGCTGAATCTCGGCAGTCTTCATGTTCTTTGCGCACAGAAATCGGATAACAGCACGCGGTTCACTGTCGACGGCATTTTCAACTGTACCATCTATTTTAAACGAACATAATATCCCGAAAGAATGTTCAAACGAGTCTCTCACCAGCACTGTCAGACTCACATTGAACCAGACTACACCACACCGCTATGATCGCGCCAATATCCCCACTCCTCTGCTCACTAGGCGGAAACAAAACTTACTTTACGAATCGCCCTCGTACATGTATCACTGTATCACGAATATCTAATATGTTCTTCTATAATTTCTACAAACATTTTAGTGCTTGGAAAAAGAGTAAATCGATGACGAAATCCCCTCTAACCATCCATTATTCAGAACGAAAGTGAAAGCTTTAAAACCAAATAAGTCTATACGCTTTTTATTACTTTAGTATTTACTCACCAGGCTTATCCAGGATATAAATCCTGAACTGTATATAACGCCCGCTATTTTTAATCTCAAATTAATCTCAATAACAATCGTATTGACACAATAGTATGCATATAAATTTAGCAAATATAATAAAAGAGAAACTGGTCTGCCTCACGGAATTTCATAACACTCGCCAAGGTATCGTACGAAGTAGGTATCCCTAGTTCCGGTTTATTGCTCCTGCAATAATTAATCTACTATCAAGTAGGTTAGAGACCATTCCGAAAGCATTATGAAAGAAAAGAAAGTTATATGTATATGTACACAATTTCGTAGTTATCTAATACATATCTCTTATTTGTATTGTCATACGCCTGCATATACGGAGCGCAAGTACCTAGAGCGGGTACAATATGTGATTGAGTATTGCGAACTATGGATTAACGATATCAGCACCGAACACGGACAGTTGCGATATGATAGATTTTAGTAAAGGATTACGAGATTGATAGGTGAATGGAGACTAAAATAAAAGAAGACGTGTATGTTTATATGATGTACATGCATCTCCAGGGGGTTGCAGCTATTATATTTTTGTCGTTGTGAGGTAGTAGGAGGACCATATATCCGCTCGTTTCGAGAAAAAATATGTTTATCCCTACAACACCAATTTGAGTGCATCTACAGACGTGAGATAACAAATTTAATAATTACCAAGCAGGAGACACTATTTCACAATTAATTTTGTAAGGAAAAGTATATAATTAATAATCCGTGAACATCTCAAGACAAAGTCATTTTTAAAAGACCAAATGGAACTTACATTGTTAATATTTCGTACTTTTCGTCTCCCCTGGCTTTTCCTACTACTAATTTTTCTCAAAATTTTGAAACGCATGCTCTCTATTTTTTTATAAATAGAAAATCATACTCAAATACAAAATGTTATCTTTCAAACAGGATTGCGACTGGTGCCGACCGAGTCACAAAGCTTTCCAAAATTGGTGTTTTTCCTAATAAGTGGTATTCTTATGGAATTATTAAAAATTCAATAAATAAGGTAAACAAAAGACGAAATGAAATTAAACAAGATGGTTTTATTTCTAAGAGATATAAAATTCCAATAATTAGGCGGGATAAATTTCTGTTAGAGTATGTATTTTACAGTCCGGACACAGATTTCTACGTTCTTAAACACACACAGCGCAACAGGAATTGCTTTTGTTCTTCTTTGGCTGCGATAAGTTCGTGAAAATCTTGCATTAATTTGATAGCTCTTTCAGCAGTGTCATTTAGAACCCTCAAAAGACCTACTTTTCTTTTAGCTTCCTGAAAGGCAACATTATTATTCCAAGAAGACACATTTGTCTGAAGAAAACTGTCATCTAACTGAAGTCGAGTTTGGAATACTTTGCTCTTTTCTGGTACGAAATCATGAATCTTTTTATCTGAAACAAAAAAAAGGGTTAAATGAAAAAACAAGAAGTTTATAGAAATAAATGTAACTTACCAAACAACGTTTGGGACATTTCATCCTTCGGTGGAATATGGCGTTCGCTAAAATCTGATATTTTATCCCTGTTTATGCTAGCAATCATATTCGTTTCAGTTTGGTCATCAACTTCATGGTCAAAAAGTGATAAAACGGCCTCAGTGGTATAAAATGGAGGAAAATCCAAGGAAAGCCATGTTTAACAGCAGCTCATAAAACAGCACGTCTAAATATTGCGCAAAAATACATGAGTTGGGAAGATAAATGGATGAAAAGAAATTCAATTTACATGGACCTGATTGCTATCGCTGCTACTAGCACGATCTAAGTGATTAGAAGGTAATAAGATCAAGAAGAAACTTTCAGGGCAGTACCGTTGTAGTCTGGGGTGTATTCAGTGACCGAGGAAAATTTCCTATATGTTTCATTACCACTCGAATGAACTATATAAAGTATCTAGAATCACTTGATGACATATTGATACCTTACAATGAAGACAAGATGGAAGATTCATTTATCAAACGAATAGAACAACCAAAAATGTTTATTTTTGATATTACATTAATACAGAAAAGGGGAATCACCTTTTATAAATATGTATATATGAAAGGTAATAATTTTTCTAATATAAATAAAAGGATTGAGTCAAACATGAAAATGTGTCTCACAGACACATGTTAGTAAAACTGGGGTTACAATGCAAGTCGGCATGGATTCCCGTTTGCAGAATGAGCTAAAGAGAAATTTACACAGTATTTTAAGTCATTACACAAATGTTTAGAACGTAAATCAAATTCGAAAAATAAGGGACACCCTAATGTACATATGTAGATATATAGAATTACTTTATTTTGGCTACTTCTTTCCTTTTTCTTGACTATATTTCTTTGTAATTTAGACTCCCATTTACTAATTTTGTATTGTATCTGCATCATGTTATTATTATTATCATTATTAGAGATTATTGCCTCTTTTTTTCTTTACCATTTCAAGGATTTGGCACGCTGTATTGAGTTACTTTTGTATTACTGCGCCGTTAATCGATTTGTAAATCTATTGGACAATAAAGGTTATTATCATTATTATTAAAATTCTTTCAAGTTACTATTACTAAGAATTTTTATAAATTTAGCGAAAAGCTACGTTTTACTAAAATAAAAGTGAAGTAAATGCAAAAATGAACAATTTCTGGTAAAACAGGTGCTTTAAACGACGGTATCATAAGTGATTTGAATGCTTGGGCAAGAAAGAAAAGAGTAGAAGTACAAAGTACGATTGGTAAGATGAAGATATTAACAGGAACGACAGTACAATAATAGAAAGTCACAAAAATATAGACTAACGAACTAAATTAAAAGAAGGTGATTATACTTAAGCAGACCAAAACCATAAAAAAGAACCACTGTTAGACTGAATGAAGCCCCATAAACGGGAATGAATAACAATTGTTTCTTATTCTGAACCGAACTTGGTATGACTAGCAGTCGCGAAAACTAGAATTGAAATCGTGGACATTAGTAGATCTATTTATTTATCTATATATATAATTTTCTTATTTCTGTGTTCCTCCTTTGTTGTCTATCCAGAGCTTTTTGAAGCCCGCTGGTGGGCTAGAAAGCTGGAAATTGGCATGCATATAGTAAAACGCCTAGGCCAATCCTAACGTAACCGGATTTTTGATTTTTGGCCTGTGGGCGGAGAATTAAGACGAAGAATGGGCCTGGCAAAATTCAATTTTTTAACATTTTAGCTTATATTAAAGCCCCCTAATGACATAGGAAGCTGAAAATTGCTTAGGTTATAGTCCTAACAATCCTGAAATGAAAAATATTAACAAAAAATTTAAATAAAAAATGTTTGTACTATTTCGTTAATTAATTATTTAATTATTATTAAAGTTCATTTGTATTGTACTTTTCTTTGAGTTATAAAATTCGTCTATTTGGGAAAAAAAAAAACTTCTTGATTTTGTAAATAAATTTTTTGCTTTTTTCTGCCAAGCAGATTTTCTTTTTCTTCCTACCTGACAGGGACAGCCTTAACAGCTAGTTTATTATATAAAATGAACAGCTATTTATATAATCTAATTATAAACAATTTTGCAACTTACTTGGGGGCTAGGATTTTTCACATGTATATTTATAAACTAATTGTGTAAAATTATTTATACTATCACTGTTCTTAATAAAATTTGGTAACTCATTATATAATCTAATGACACCAATAAAAACGCTTTCCGTCGTGCGTCCTGCATTGTAGGCCTTATAGAAGATATAATCATTCAAGCATAGGAATCAAGAGATCTACCTATAGCCGCCAATTATACGGATAAAGTTAAACCTATAATAGACAAAACTTTGGCAAGTAAGACGCGAGCACAGGTGCGGGAATAATAATGGAGAGAATCTACCTAAAATAAAAAGAACAACGTGTATGGTGAGACTACCTTATTGTGAGACTTCAATTCCAACCTACAACAATCATTGAATCCAACGATATTTGCTTCTTTTTTCGTTTTCCTTGTCTTACCAGTGAACTCCACATATCAATTTCTTTAGTCGCTATCTTTTGCGTTACCTTTTCCTTCTCCATCATTAGAGGGAAGGCGCATGTTAGTCTTTCCTCTAATGCTGAGGATTTTACTTTAAAACTCTGTTCAGACACTGCGGTGTACTTATAATATACCCATTCTACCTAAGAAACTTATTTTCCAATCTGCAACCCCTTTAAGTCAAACTGGATTACTTTAAACGTGTGGTAAATGCTGCCCTCAAAGTAAGGGCAGATACTTCTATAAATGATTACAACTACCCTTAACCTTCTCCATAACGACAAGTTACGGTTTATATTGGAACCGACAACTCAATAGATGGCCAGAGGCGCTGATAGTCACGTCAGTCCTTCGGTAATAAATGGCCGAAAGGCCTTGTACGAACCTGGCTGTTGAATAAAACGTAGCTGATGAGCAACACTTCAGACGGAAAACATTGGCAAAATCTACAAGAAAAACCCTCAAACAACAATCACTAGCAAGAAAGATGAACGGAGCTAAATAAAAGAATGTCGCTAATGGAGTACGGCGTTACAACGTGAAAGGTGCAGCCATGCAAACCGACAAAAATCATCAGACAAATCCCATTGATGTTATGGAACGTCGCACATCCAAATAAATATGCTGACTGATTACAACTCATTCACACTTTTTGAAGCACTTCTTGTCAGAATAGTGTGTTCAGACCGGTTCGAACAAAAGAGTCATGTCGTGAATAGTTTGTATTCGCTATCGGTGTTAGGCGACTCTAACTCCTTCCCACTTTTTCAAGCACTTCTGAAACGAAGATTAATCGAATCAAATTTACCCTTCCCAGTCGATGATAGTCAAATTACACGTTTTTGTTAAAAATACGGATGCAAATCGAGCTATCAGAAAGCAGAGGTGGTAACTTTGAATCACTTTTTTAACCTTCCTATACTCACGTATAACTCCTATACGTTTGTCATCAAAATGACAAACGTATACTATACTATATAAATCGGTCTCACAGACCGTATGCGTGAGTATAGGAAGGTTAAGGACTTCGTGTCTGTGTAGCGCAGTTGGACGCGTTCGAGCGAAAAAGTCATGTCATAAATAGTTTATGTTTGCTATCACTGTTAGGAGACCACAACTCTTTCCCACTTTTAAAAGCACTTTCGAAACACTTCTGAAACGAAGATTAATCGAACCAAGTTTACCTTTCACTATCGCTGGTAGTCAAATTGTACGTTTTTCTTAAAATGGCGGATAAAAATCGAGCTGTCGGGAAACAGGCGCGGTAACTCAAACAAACCGAGGCCTCCAAAGATCACCAACCAATACCAGCGGCCGGTGGAAAAAAATAACTGGTCGCTCCTAAAATGCAAAATCCGTTTGGAAAAAGATACACAGCCCATTGAAGATTTCCAAATGAACACGCGGTATATATTTTTCATTTGAAGAAGTCTATTCCCACAGAATATTGTCGATTTTTTAACCTTCACAGGATTCTCTTTCCCACAAAAGAAAACTAATCTAATACTACGTCCTTTTTGGATACAAAAGCCAACCACTCTTTTTCAGTATAAAAAGAAATATCGTCATTCATCATTTTCACATCGTCAGAACCTAATCCCACTTGCAAGTGCATAAATAAATCACCGTTCACTTTCTCCATCCATTTAACCGGCCTCGGTAAATAAAGAAACCCGAACCGAACGATATCCTGCACTTTCATCAAATTTCAATAATTCACACCTCTCTCTCCCCTGCGCACTTCAACTCCCTCATAAAATGCGGTACGTGTACGGTCCTCTAATCGCTCCAGATCTTTCACTCGTCGCTATCTCCAATTGACTTGTCAGTACTCGTTAAAATCGAGCGTTCGGCGGTCAAAACAAAAGCTGTCGACGCGTCTGGTGCTCCCCAAGGCGTAGGAAAGGTCCCCTATAGTCCCCTCCTAGTCGCGAGCGCAAAATAAAAAATAGAGCAAGCTCGGTACGGAACGTGATCCATAGGTTAGTACGGCGGACGTTAGGCTAGAAATCGACAGAGGAAAAAAATGACAATCGACATGTTTCGTCATACGTATTGTCGTCGTTGAAATCGTACGGAGATACGTACACAAATGTATGCCGGCGCTGGAAACAATTGAAAGAGACATACAGTGGGGCTCAAACGTTTTAACACATACATTAGAAAGGAAACCCTATGGTATTATCATCGTCCTCTCATTTGGAAAAATTAAACTACTAAATAGGGGGGTGGAAATATTGAAGTTTGGTTGAAAAATTGATAAACCAAAAGAGATACAAGGGAAAACGACGTTATGTTTGTTGTCTTTCGGATTACTTCCACCACTTTCTAGAGCGATAAACAAAAAATTGAAATCTTACTTTTATTAACCTAGATAGTTGTGGAAGTAATCCAAAAGATAAGTATTTAAACGTATTTTATGTAAACGGTTTCGTAAATGTGTGCAAATATATCCAAGGACTCATTAACCAACTGTGACAGAGTGTTTTGTCAAAAACTATTGACAAGCATCTGAATAAAGGTGCATTTCCCGTTACCAATGTCGTGAATAAAAATATTAACTAGTCCATAGCGAGAAATCCTTTAGTCCCTAGCAAACCCACCCAAAGTATTTACTATGAAGAACTAATTATCTGCAAATGACCGATTACAATATATTTTTTGTGATAATGCACACCACTTCCAAAGCCTCACAGAATTTTTTATCATGACCTCGTCTATGTTATTTTATAAGAGAATACAACTTACTTTGTCAAAATCATCATTGATAGGGAAGGAATCACAGCTTGACCTTACCTGAAAATAATAGTAGTACAATAGTCTAAAAGAGTCTAAATGCACCAGTACCAATACCAATAGCAACCTATTGATAATGTTTCGAAAATATTTTATTCGTTGACAAAAACCATTTTAAAAAATTCAAAATAACCAAAAACACGTCTTTTGAATCCAGACTTTAACCTATTCACATCCCTTGTAGTTCCCATTACGGACTTAATAAATTGACAAGAACTTTCTACTTTACTGAATTGCTTGCAGCGCCTGCAGAATTTTGATATAATTATACTAAATCGCAAAGTCAAATTTATCATAATCTGCCCTGCTCCCAGTTCTTTAATACTTACCTGCCTTATATATCTTGCTAAGATGATTCCCCAAATGGATGGGTGGCGTCTGTTGAAAAATTTTTCCAGAAGTAAACCAGCGAACGGGAACTAAAAGAAGAGGCCTAGAGTAAAAGGTAAAAGTTTTGAGGGGCGCTTGGCGCGTACTGGGAAAGACCTGAAAAGTGTGAAGTGGAGATGGGACCGAAGCCAAGAACGGCGAGTGCTGTTTAGCGAAAGAGAGTGTTCAAAATAATAATAAAATTTGCATTAGCAAGGTAGTAGATTCTATCAAAGACCTAATGGCCCAAACTAAATAGGACGGCACAATAGTCAATTGAGCTTCGGTGCAACTTCATTACTTGCAAGCAGTTGAAGAAGCTAGGAAGAAGACATAACACGTCATTTAATTGTTTGCACTTTTCTTTTGTTCAGAATTAATGGAGAGGTAAGGGCAATATTTAGCAAATATAACAAATAAAATAAAGGGGAAATGTGTAGGTTGACTGGGACACATCTAACACATGGGCAGTACACGTCGCGTACAGAGAATGCTAACAGCTAGAATAGAGGGTAGAAGAAAGCTAAGAATTAGATGATTAGACACAAATTAGGAATAAGTTTGTTGAATTCAATTGATGTGATGAACTCTTATAACATTTAGCTGTGGAGAATGGCTTCATTAATCGCAAAATGCTATACCGTACTGAAGTCTTAATAAGGACGAAACTATGTATTCTATAGTTGCAGTCTACTTTTAATAAAGCAAAATGTCCTGCCTGACATTTGTTGGCATATCTAATTTGGTCTTGCAGTGCAAGCCATAACGCAGCTTTCTTTGAAAGCTGCCTAAGAAGCGAACCCCTCCTTAACTTCGTTCAATTGCGAGTTCTATTCTACTTACTGTTTTTAAATTGAAGAGAATGCATGCAGTGGACAGCTGAGGACAAAAGCTTACAACCCAACAGTTGTAAGGACAACGGTCTGTAAAAAGCTGAAGAAGACAAGTAAGTTGTAAGTGGTATTATGTTGTCAATTTGTCAGAGAAACAGGACGAAAGTGGTGGAGATAATCCGAAAGATACGTAAATATCATTAAAATTACAACATTATCACGTAGTACTTATGTCTCAAATAAGAATCGTGCTACGCATGCTGGACAACAGAATAGCAAAGAATATTTCTGAATCGAAACAGAGAGGTAAACGAAGAAGCAGACCCAGACGCTCGTGGGAAGAATGAGCCAGAATTCTAGTACAAAAAGGGAAACATCAAATGATAGGGGACGAGAAAACTGGATACGGACTTAAAAATCGTTGATGATGATTAGAAAATAAGAAACAACATAATTCAACTCCTCCAAGCCTTACACATAACAGGAGGAAGGACATCGTTTAAACAAGTGAAATAAATTTTACACTAACCACACTTCCGATTTAAATACCTCTAAAAACACATTTCAACTAAATTGTTACCAACTAATCAACTTCAGTTCTTCTTAGTTTAATGTACCATTTTCGTGTGTATTTTCGACCAAATTAGTTGGTTGTTTCTTTGTCTACTTCTTAATAGCTACCATTTTCTTTTGTAGATTCTGTTGAGAACTTATTTTGACAAAATATCTTTTCCAACAGCTAAGATCTATGACAATTGAATCGACACGTAACACATTCCAAATAGTTCTTACGTTCAGATACTTTTACCACCCACTGTATGCGTATTTCAAAAACCAGACCAAGATAATCGTGCGCTGATCTTGCTATACCAAGAGACATGCGAATCGTGGCATACTTCGATCTATTGAAATCTTACATATAAGTATTAAAATCGAAACAGATTCCTTGTTTATCTATTTCAGGCAACATTTGTATTGCAGCGACTGCGATACAGAACTAGGTTTCGAATTAACCGAGGTCGTCCCAAATCCAGTGGCGTACGGCGATAGATTCGTCCAGGATAAAATCATTCATATAAACGTACACTTTTAATTTAATTTAATTGTGCGGCAAATTACAGAAATTTTCATCGATGATAACATAGCATAGCATAACTGATGCAGATGCAATAAAATTGCCGTAAAAGTGTAATTCTTGCTATTAAACGATTATCGCCGTGGTGGTTTACGTCGACGGACTGGCGGTTGTAAACCGTGTAGAAAATAACAATTACATGAATATTGCAATGCTGTTAAAGAACATAAACAAGTAATAAAGTTCCAGGCAGTGTTACCGTATTTTAACGGATGTACAGATGAACTTTTATATCATTATTAGAGTTTATTAAAAAGGTGGGTGACGTGTTATCATTGAGTAGTGTAAATCGGACTGACGCTGACACTCCTCCAAATTTTATTATTCAATGATAAATTGTCATTGATAAGTTATCATTGAATAATAAAATTTGGAGGAGTGACAGCGTCGGTCCGATTTACACTACTTAATGATAATATGCCATCCACCTTATTAATAAACTCTAGTCATTATATTAGAAAGAATCCCTATAATTAATCGAGATTGGAATAATTTGCTGTTTCAGCTCGATAACTTGGATAGCAATAAACAATTATAAAAAAATTAAAGCAAAACATTGGGATAATATAAAGGAAATTGGTAACAGGCAGGAAACGAATTTGGGAGTAGGTGAAGATCATAGCACGTGAGAAGAAAAGAATGGAAGAGATCTTAGCGAATCGTAGTTAGGGAAAAACCCGATAAATTTATAACGATACACAAAAAATATTAAAAGATTGTTACGGCCAATTTTTATAGGTTCCTATAATGTTACTTGTGGCCTCTCTCCCTCCAACTTTGGCGCCCCACTTTCGAAAGTTTCTAATACAGCTTGCGCCTGTTGGACGCGCGCGTGAATAAGCTACTTGTAACGTTCACTTGAACAGGTCGTTTTCCGTGAATAAGTTATATCGTTTCCGCTTTAAAGTCTCTTTTGTCGAGGATATACACGGGAATCCGTCTCTGGGAAGTTGAACATTATCGTTGTGTGAACCTCGAAGTTTCGCTTCCCCAATTTCGCTGTTCGAACTACCGTCCACGTTGTAGTAGAGAGCTAAGATTTATTTTTGAGAACATCTGAGAAGGCTTAGTTTTCAGGCTGCTGCGTGGTGCTGGAGTGTTCAAGTAGTTTTGCTGGTCGCTTCACGATAGGATAAAGATTAATAACGTAGACGGTTCGGATAATCTCATACCACCTACTACGGAAGCAGGAGGGTCTCTCTGACTCCAGACGCTCAGATGTGATCCAGTTCTATAATTGGAGAGTGGCGCTTCGATACTAATTTCTCGAACTTACGAACCTACGTAGTTTCCATTGGGCTAGCACGGCCTGGACCGCCATCTTTATCACCAACGTAACAACGCATTTCCGTATCGATCACGTGTTTGACTTTTCCGTTTATTATTCCCATTTCACCAAAAGCTCTAAAAGCCAGTAACTACATTAAACCTCAATAATTGCCTTCTACAACAACAGAACAAACTTTCTTCAGGGCCGTAGGCTTGTTACAAGAATAGCTCGGTTGGTACCACATCAGACATGAAAATATTCCTTATGTGCCTCATATATGTGTATACAATCCATTTTTCCATTTTTAAAACAAAGGCCATTCTCCGATACGACTCTTCGTTTTTTCCTACCAGTTGTGTACTTCGGCGGTGTCTTTTATCCTCTTTTATCGCCGGCAAAGAAATCACAACGGACATAAATAATAACAAAATAAAAAAACGTCACACACACGCCAGATTTTTGCGGCGATACACACTCGCAACATCTACATGTAGATATGTAGGTAGAATAGTACGTGCGCATAGGAACCTCCATCCTTCGGAGGGTGATATACCTTGAATATTGACCGGCCGTCGAAGCAGACCGTGCCGTTTTTCCCATGCCCTATTCCTCCTCGTCGACTGGTGTCTCTGTCTCGATAAATATGACAGACGAATAAGAAAAGAAGTCTTTGGAACAGAGAACGAACGCAAAAACTAGAATGTCGTTTGTCTTTGAGTGATTGGCATGCTGCGACGGTATAGCCAGTGGCGTAGGCGACAGGTGGTAATTACGGCGCTCGCTCGAAAAACGGTGGCGGTTTAAACGCGCGTATTGTTTCGTGCGAGGGAGGAATTTCGGCAGATGGTACATACGTACGTGAGATTAAAGTTTTCAACGGGATAAATGACGACTTTATTTTAAAATATTTGCACGAAAATATTTGCCTGCGGGGGTAATTTACGCGATTATAGTAGCAATGCTCTGAAAGCAGTTTTGCAAAAGAAGTTGAAATTTGAAAGAAAACCTTTGAAGAACGTGAATGTCAAGAATTACTGAAACTTTTTAAATAAATACAATCCTTTGCGTTTCAATAATTGTCTTTTCTGTATCTGAGGAATCGGAATTTTCAGAACATTAAGTCAGAAAGCCCAAATATATTACTCTTACTGAAAGCCTTCAATCCCTTCAGGCACTTACCATCTCCTGAAGTAAGATTGGGGTTATTGCGAACTGTCCCAACTAAAACTTAAACCCGCCATCTTTTCTGCAACAAAGATTGATGTCCCTCAACATCTGGCCATCAACGCGGAGAAATCATAACGGTAGTCTAGGAAGATCTTTAAGGTATAACAGCGTGGTGTGTAATTCACTGTTTCCAAAAGTGTTGCGAAAGAAGTGAGGGCGTTGCAAAGGAATTTCCAGCGTGGAAGTCAACCATGTCTCTTATCCAAGCCAAACTAACTTATATATACTTTAATAGCAATCTAATAAAAGAACTTAAAATTAACAAAAAATATTTAATCTATAGATATCATGAATACTTTTGGATTTAACGACATAGAACTATACAGATATGCTGGCGATGCAGAAGAGCTGTTGGCAAGACTTGGGAACCAAAACCAGATATGATAAACTGGCTGTACACTGTTGTAGTAAGGTTAACGACTTGGGGTGGTATTGTCTGGTGGAGAAGAAGAGAAGTGTCTTGAGAAATAATGCTGATTACTACTCATCAGAGGCAGGCCCTAGGAAATCACGTGAGCAATGAACAACATGTGAACAACCGCTATGGAGGCCACAGTGGGCCTCGGTCCGCTGAAGCTACTCGCAATTGCCGCGATCCTAAGACTGAGAGTTAACTATTTATGCTATTACAAGCTGTAATTGGCAAACGTACAAATATAACTGGAACCGTACTGGACAAGTCATCATTACAAACGCCTGCATATTGATGCAGTATAGCACCAGTAATTATCTTCATAAGTAAACCGAATACTTCAAAACTAACCAGAAGCTGAACAAGAAATCGCTTGAGAAATTCGAGTGCCAGCGTCTGGCTTACGGACGCAATCCAACCAAGGCGCAAGGGCTGATGCTTGTGGACTGTGCCCTAGAAGGAGAATAGCATTGAGTCTGGGAACATATGCGACGGTTTTTCAGGCTAAGCTATTTGCATACATATATTATTTCAGCCTATGCTGAGGAAATCATAAACATAATCACTTACAGTCAGGCGACTATTAAAGCCATTATTAGCTCTATTGCCAGGTGGAAACTAGTAAAACTTTGTGGCCTTGATCTGCGTGTTAAAACATAAGGACATTGAAGGCAACCTCATTGCCGATACACTAGCTAAGGAAGGTTCAAAAGGGAGCTTCCTAGGATCAGAGCCAGTACGGTGGATAATAAACGATTTCCCTAACCGGAGGATCTTGTAATGGCTGGAAAACGAACATTCAAAGAAATGGAAATGCACTAAAGGATAATTTTACGCTAAGACACTATTATGTGGGCCAGATGCTATATTCTCAGCTAACCTAATTAGACGATGCAAAAATATATATACGCCGAATAGTCCCTTGCATCCTCTCTTTTATATTATAGATTCTCGACATTTTTAGAACCTATCAAGCCAATCCTGTTTATCACAAGTTTTGCCTAAAACACTTATTGTTAGTAATGTGTAATAATTGAACGAGCATTATTTGCACGCTACCTTTCTGGTTACGGAAACAACGCAATGTATTTGCCGGAGTTAGGAACTTCAATCATTAGTTCTTGATATAGAAAATTTGAAGGTCTCCCATTAGCAAGATGACAAATCCCAAATCCAAGACACCCAACTGACGGAGTAATTTAACCTGAAAGGCATAAGTCATTAAAGTGCAGCGACCTAACAATAAGAACCATTCCGTTATAGATAATGGCAGAAACATGACACCTTCAGAAAATATCAATTGGTCATAAAATGGCCCTAAAATATTTTAAAAGGAAAACTTTTCTAACGGTAATATTAAAAATTCTGTAATTTTTCCAAAATTGCCCAAAATTCCGGAGGTGCCAATAGGGATAGCATCGCACTGCACATCAAAACTAGAGCAAGAGTGCCCTTTTAGTACAGACAATTGCTGTGAATAGTGGGCCGATTTGGAGTCTGAGAAGGAGCCAACAAAACAAAGTTGAATTTGAGGGAGCAATTCACAAGGAATGAGGATGCGTGAAATCCGATGTGCTAGTCATATGTTGGGAGAAGTCATGGGAGTTTGGTTGTAGAAGACACATGCGACTAAGATATAAGAAAAATCGTCGATCCAACAGGGAAATATGAATTTGGTTCTGATCAATACTTGATGAAATTATTTTCTGATTGGGGGTAGGGCTACAGCTCAACGAAGAAAATGTTATTTAGGAAATAAACCATAACAGAAAACTTTGGTCCGCTAAATCTAAGGTTTGAGTAGATGACTAGTAACCAGTTCTCATACATTAAATATACAACAAATTCTATATCGTGAAAGGCTTAGGTGCCTGAAATCTGAAGCAAGGAGAAATAATAGAAATAAGATTACGAACTGAATTCCGATGGCTCCAAATTGTTGGCACTCCGCTTCTGCAATATCGTCGCGTCTGGACGAAGCCAAGTAACACAGCAATCACGTGCTCAAGCATTTGGAAATGATACATTGTAACTCTTTCAAATTCGCACGTAGAATCTCACCGTTTGTTTGCATTTCCCGCGTCGTTTACAAGCCTGTCGTTGCGCAAAAAGCGACAAATTATACTTTTAATTGCTTTAATCGTCGTAATAAATTCCCGGTTGCGTAAAAGAGACATGTACGGCTTACCATTTAACCAGTTACCCGCTTATAGTAGATCGAATTACTAAATAATTCCCCCTTATCGTCGATGCTTATCTGCGCCAAGATTGAAAGAAGAAGCGAAGAATTCGCGCTATCGCACATCAATCAAATCGATTTCCGTCGTCGCGCCAATTACAGAAGATTGGATAACGCAAATATCGCGCAACGCGTAGGTTTTCTGTATAAAATGGGTGAGAGGGAAAAAGAACGAAAAACAAGGATTTTCTCAGAAACACAGCGCACTAAATAATTAAAGGTGCAAGTGGAGTGTGAGATAGGTCTGATTGTTCTATCCTGCGGTTAACTTCATCCTGGAGTAATTAAATGGTTAGTTGTAATTGTGATTGTGTGTAATTATTTTATGTCTATGGATTTATTTCTACTTAAACGCAACGTGAAATAGGTTAATCTCTTATTATGTCTCTCAACTCTTTCATTGATGTATACCCTATGGTTAAATCGTATCCGACAAATCCATATTGCATTCCAAGAGGTGTAATTATTAATTTATTCATTGATAGTTCATCTTCTGCAATGATAGTAGTTACACCTGGTTTTGCAGACACTATGTACTCTACTAGAACGTTCATTTACATAAATGAATATGGATTTTACTTAATAAGTCAAAAAGCTTATAATCGTGTTAATAGGACATAATAACAACAACAATCTATATATGTATGTATATAAAATACAAAATATGTTTCTATGTCCGTTATAGACTTCGAAACTATCCAACCGATGTACCCCAAACCGGTTTCATTAGAAAGGCAATAACGCGAGGATGACTTTAGACCACTAAAAAAATGCATTCGGTCCATTCATGAAGTGGATTTTCGACTTTTCCCATACAAAAATTTTCCCGAATGACAGACTGTCAACACAAAAACATTGATCTGTTACTGTCATCAGAAAGTTTTATGGTTTGTGGTTATCGCATCGACCATGTCAAATAATCGAATTAGAAAATATTAAAAATCTCATAGACAGTAAAAGCCAGTAATTTTGGCTCCGAAGAATGATGACGTCAACAAAATAAATCATCAAATTTAATTCAAGCTACCGGGTGAAGTTGTCACATACAAAATCAATTGACACAGTTATAGATGAGGAACAAGCTGTCAACTTTCTAATAGAGTTTCTTAACTCTTTGGAACCATTTGGAATGCCACCACATATCTTAACTTTAAAAGTTGGTTCACCGTTGATGCTCATTCGCAACTTATTGTTAGACCCACCGAAATTGTGCAACGGAACAAGATGGTAAGTGTTGCTGATTTGAAACCGTGACCGAAAAAGTCAAAACACGACGGGTATCTGCTAGTATAATATAATTATGAATGCTGTTCTATTGTGTCATGAATTATATCTTAATTCAATTAAAAGATTACTTAAGAATTCAACAAAAGTCATCTACAATTGAAATCCGTAATTTACTAGTTGCCAAGCCGAAACCACTCTTAAAAATGTTCTTTAGTATCACTGCAACTTGTGCAAAAATAGATGAAGAACCAAACCTTACGGTCATCTAAACACAATAAACAAGTTTAAAGCAAGCATAATTACCAAATATTCGATCCCCCGCGGATCTCCTCCGTGAAAAAGGAATAAATGAAACTCGCACGATACAATATGCTAATACGCTTTTTAGCTTACCAATAACATCCGAAATTTACGATGTTTGTCCGACAACAAAGAAACCAGCAAGGAACTGCCAATTTGGAACTCTTCAGACGTGACAAGCACCGCAGCGCGGTATAAAAAAATGGCAATAATCGTAACTGGCCAGAGAAAGAAAGGGAATGACAATAAAAATCGTTAATTTTGCGCAATAATCGTAACAATAACAATACCAAAGGCCATACCCGCTCATTTAGCGCACGCCATACGCATATCAGAAGCAGAGAAATATGAATATTTCCAGTTGAGATTGTTGTTAAAGACTGCCATATTTTATATTCGAATTTATATCGACATGTAATACATTTATATACTCCAGGGGTTTTCAGGTTCTCATACAAGTATAATGTGCAATATGCATAAAGAAAGACTCAATTGATTAATGAGCTGCAGCAAGAATTGGAAGAGAATAATGAAAACAGTGGGAAAATATATAAATTCATCGAATCATAGAGCAATAGGTAACATGAAAAATTTATGTTGTAGAAATACCTAAGAAAAGCAATAATCTAAATCAAGATTAAGACTAAAATGGGAAGCTGAACACCCAGGAAGAAGAAGAATAGCATAACTTGTTTTATACGACGCAATATATCAAATCGAAAACTCCTCACCACACAATTATTTAACTAAATCCGGTGACATGTATTTCGCTAGCAATGAGGTTAGAATGTTTAAACCGTACACCGTATATAAAATAAATAAAATTACCCTTGCCTCACTTTTCGGAAATAATTCGCCAAACACACCAACACAGTACTGATGATGACACTGATGGATGGCAACTTAGTTGCCGAAATATGTATCTGGAAATATTTCCGAAAGGTATAGTAAGGGTAATTTAATTTTTAGATATTATTTTAACTAAAGTCGCCTTATTCTTATTTGCATACCTTATCGAATGATTTCTTAAATTCTAGTCACGCATATTAACATTCCCCTTCTACAACTTGGGACCACATTTTTCTACCTACTAAGGAGAAACGATCTGATTACGTTTTCGATTCTTTATTACATTTTATCTCTCATTATACTTCTTCCTTATGTTTATTATACCGTGCTTGCTTATTATAGCGTGCTACTCCTGGATACCTGTTAAAGCGATTCAATAATATGGACGCAGCTTTTTATTTATACAAAGTACTTGTAATAAGGTTTCTCTTTGATTGACTTTCAAAATTGATGTTGCCCTTCACGGGCAATGCACGTTCGAAGTCGTTCGTGGAAGTTTTCTTCAACTCTCACCAGCAAATCTGGAGGAATTCCTACGATTTCCTCATGAATGGAATCCTGGAGTACTTGTAAGGTTCGACGATAATGTTCAAAAACCTATGCCTTAAGATACCCCCTTAAGAAAAAGTCGCAGAGGAGCAAAGTGCCAGTTCAACGTAAGTTGTGTCTCTATCCTGCTGAAACCAAAAGCCACCTGTATCGTATTCTTCCAATTTGGAGTGAAAAAGAATCTCCAGCAAGTCGCAGTATCGGCCAGAATAGTGACGCCACCCTTAGGAAAACATTTGACAAACAAAAGCATAGCACATCAAACGGTGACTTTTGTAAAGAAGTCGTTGGTATAATTCTCGGCGGCTGTCAGCAGCCCAATAACAGAAATTCTGCTTGTTAACTGCACCAGAAAGATAGAAATGCGCTTCACCGCTACTTCAAACAGTACCGTTAGGAGGCACAGCTGCGAGGATCGCATTACCACAATCTTTACGTCTTCGCCAATCTGCTGGACTCAATTCTTTGTTACAGTTTTCTCTATCATTACTTTTGATCGCTGACTCCACTTTTGCCGTAGATGGCGCCTCGCTTTCGTAAGTTTGTGCCACCGCTGACACCGGTTGGGCACGCACGTGTGAATGAATAAATAAGTTTATTCCGTTTCGCTTTTAAATCTCGTTTTCGAGGATATAGAGGGAAATTCAACGCTGGGAAGTGTATAGTATCGTAAGAAATTTCCTTTCCCCAAGTTTTGCTGTTCAAACTAATCGTCCACGTCGCTTTTCCCTCAATTAGAGGTGAGTCCTTCTTTTTCTTTGTTAATTTCGATGCCGTAATTTCTCTCTCTCACGTTGTTATAGGGAACTAGTGTGAACTAGTATAGGCTGGTATAACTAGTGTATGCTAGGATAACTAGTGTAAGCTATATCAGTATAGAATTAGCGAGTTTTCCCGAAATCGTAATTAGAACTATATTTACTTCTTTTAGTAGTTATAGGGGCGGAGTTACAAGTACTTGTCACTTGAATATATGCTTGTTTTCAATTTACGTTCAGCCAAAGCTGTAGGGTGGCTGTAAGATCGCTGGAATTCCACCGGCTAGCAAGAATGTGTAAAAGGCTAGCTTAACTGAATTCGATTTTATTAGATACACCACTAATGACAAAGTGCTGTCAAACGTTAATTTCTCGATTCATATTTTTTATTATTATTTCGTTTAGGTTATTTTTAAATAGTTTTCAAGCACTTTTTACATGCAGTTCGGACAACCACCTACCCCCTACTACGGAGGGTCTCTCCGATTCCAATCATTTAAAGGTGATCCAGTTTTATAATTGGAGAGTGGCGCCTTGTTACTATTTTTCGAGCCCTAATCTAGCCTGGATCTCCATCGTCATCACCAACGAGGTGAATTATCCGCAGTGTTACTGTATCGGTCACGTTTCTGACTTTCCGTTTATCATTTCCTTTATTATTTTCATTTTTAACAAAAGCCAGTAACATCTTGAGCAATAATAATCTTGTAAAAGTGTAGCTTAAAGTCACAGTGTAAAATTTGCCTCGCCCTTCGAAGTGCAAAGGCATGTTTTCAGGTGTCCTCATGGATTTGGGACACCCAGCTGCTTTTTCAGGATTTGCAAATTCTGTTGCTGTTAAATTTTGTACTCATGTCAAAATCGTTTTCCAATCACAAACACTTTCGTTTGTATTTAAACCGAAGCACATGCGAAACGGTCTCTACGGTGCAGTCACAGACGCGGCGCTTTTGAAAAGAACGTCCACGACGAATTCACATTATTCACCCAACCAAGGCATGTTGACAAGTGCAAATACGATAGGTTCACGCCATCTAACGGGATAAACCGCCTTCCCCTACCTGGTCACGGTCTTCTTTAGTGATTTTCTGGAATGTGGGACTGCGCTATGACCCATCCTCTATTATCGTTCACCCTCCACCTTCGTTTTATAGCAAGATTGATAACGGAAGAAGTTATGTAAACTAGCCCCAAATCAATGTTGCACTATTGGAAAACTTTACTCATCTAACTCTCCCTGTTCCAACAGCGGGTTTAAGCCGTGAGCCTAAAATGCTACTTCCTCGACGAACTCGACAAATTTTATTCCTTGCGTCTTTATGAGTTCGTTTAGTTTCTTTTCTCACTAGAAATAATTTGGAAAGCTAAAGAATAGTTTTTAAATAAAATTACTTGTCTTGCCAAAATTCCAAGAAGAAATTCAATTTGATGGCTAACTCAGTTTTGGTAACACCAGGTAAAAGACTATCTTAAGGTGGTAAGGTTGATGACATTATCTTAAATGCTTCAATATTAACGAAGCTATATATTTTTCTTTGTAACTTAACATTTCTTCGTACACACTGTGAAGAGGCGTGTGAATCCTTTCCGTTTTTATAACTCTTTCGCATACTTCTTTGTCGTTAAAATGTGACCTTATGTTTATCGTGTCTGTCGTTCGGAGTGTATTGGCATTAGTATCGCTTCGATCGACTGGTTTATTATTGCTTCCTGACCGCAATATCCTGGACAGTTATTGCAATTTTCTGCGGAATATTTTTCTAGCTGCAACATTATATAGATATCACGGCGCTGAACCCTCCCATGTAAACTGTCCGTGGCAAACAGCATTTTAGCTTGAAAATCCCACAAAGGCGCCTTCAATAGTGCATAAATAAATATTAATACGCGCAATAGATTATTACCTATTATTAAATGCAATAACGTTTAATACAAGCAACAAATTATCTTACATACAAATATTACCCAGTATTTGAATGCATATTTCTCTTCTATGAGTCACGTTGCAATGCGGTCTATTGGCAGCCTAACAACGGAACAATCTAGCCTTGTACGAAACATGCGGCTAGGATATGGAAAAAATGACAAGTAATATTGCACTTTAATGTCTGCCCCCGCCGGTGCCCCCTCGCCCATAGACGTTTGAAATTAAAGATATAAATCGTGATAGGTCAATATTTGCGTGCCGACGAAAAATATTAACATTGTAACGTATTTATTAAATAAAGCGAGCAAAAAGGAAACAACGGAGAGGCTTACATGCGCCTGTAGCACGAAAGCAAACGCCAATTACAACAGATACCATTTAAAATGATTTATCAATAGCGCAGCGATAAATAAGTCGACGTCGATATGCAGTTCACCTTTGCTTGGTTTCGATTTTTACTCGCCCATGCTATATCTGGTACGAGTCGGACGAAAAAAAAAACAAAACTAAATGAAACCATTTGAATGAATACTGTGAGGTCGGTCGATGATAGCCAAGGCTACGGTAAGTACGTGCGTACATCTTAATTCGTATTGAAGGAAATGAGAAATATTTCTTCGGCGAGCCGATTTGAAAAAAATATCTGTGTAAACTCCGCGAGATCAATAAGGTGCAATTGGAGATAATTGTCTGAAAAGAATTACTTTACTCAGTAGTTCCCAGCAAGTTATATACATTAAGATTCAGATGACAGCTGTGCTACTACTCTGATATTATTCATTTACATATTTACAATGCTTAACACATTTTTCAGGGTGCCAGCAACCACAACGCTATACATAGAATCTGAATAAGCTAACCAAAACACGCATACATTCTTTTAATTGGGAAATAAAGTTGCCTCTGAAGTTAAGGAAAGTTTAGAAATCTTGAGAATTTAAATTAACTTAGGCACCAGTCCTCACTTGCACTATATACCGATCTAAGATTACTTTAGGAACAGTATCTACTCCTACTTCAATTGCAATTCTGAACCGCAATTGTAATGCTGCGTAATACGTGGGTTCTACTTTTAGCGTTGCAAAGAGCTATAATAAATAAATAGTAACTTGACTTGAAAGTGTTTTAGCGCTCGTTCCAATCCAAACATCGAATTCTGTTGGGATAGGATAATGAATAAAGATCAATAATTACTATAAATGTAATTTCTTTTATTTTAAATCAACACAATCTGCACAAGCAAAAGATACGACCGCTTTCTAGAGCAGACACACGCAAACTTCCCAAACGCATCGACACACACATCGGCCCTTATCTGCAGGTCAGTTTACGTTTTCCTTTGAAGTACATAATTCACCTATGTGTTTAGGTCATATCAATTCATTTTTGGCGTGTGTTATTGGTAAGCCTTGCCACCCGCATTCTTTCTAAGGTCGTGGCAATATAATTATTCCACTTGAGTTTTTAACAAGACCCTTATTCTAATCTTTAGTTGTTACTTTAACGGGCCTTTTAGGCCCATCGCTGTGTAATTCTTCTCCATCCTTCTCTGCCTTTTGCGATCCGAATCCAGCTTTTAATTTTTTGGACTTTACATCTCCCAGTACCGCCTCTCTCCGCTTAGGTATCAGTTTACCTCTTCTCCGCTCTGCCTCTGGTGTTTTCCACCTTAGATCCTTCCCCACTTTATTACCGTTCATCCTTTCGAGGTGTCCTGCAATCGTCTTGCTTTAACAAACTCTGAAATACATGGGTGATTATACAGTTGGTATAGCTCTTCATTGTCTCGTCTTTCTCATGCTTTCTCCACTTTCCTTCCTCCGGATATTCTTCTCAGAATTTTGCGCTCCAATACTTCCAATTTGTTCTGGTTGCTTTTGTTCATCATCCATCCTTCACACCTAAGTAAGAGTTGGACGTAAGACGGTCCCCTTTGACTTCAAAATTTGGTTTGGTTTGCAAATCTATTGATTTTAGCTTATCTCAATTTCCGTTCCTTCATCGCATTTGTCGTTTATTAGTACTCCCAAGCGCATGTAACTTCCCGCTTCTTCAAAGGTAATACTACTACTAATCTTCAGTAATAGTGGTCAAAATGGTCATCTTGAAGGCATCGATTGCTTCTTCCGGCTGCTGGATTCATTAACAAAACAGTTCATTTTTAATGCTTGATACCTAAACCAAATAACTGGGACTTACCAGGAAAGGTTCCGGGTTGGGTTGGAACACAAGCCGATTTCTATGAAACTTGGTAATTATGTAGAGGTGGTAGGACTATCTAAGAGACCAATTTTTGTTTCCGTGATTATGTCATTGAGAGGGTAAAGGCGCCCCTGAAAATTGGCCTAATTTTTGTATTTTGCCAATTAGTCTGGCATCGTTTCAAGAAAGATATATTCAAAACATATGACCATACAGCGCTTCAAAAGGGCTATTGAAGAAAGCCTATTCTTAAAAATATTACCCCTCCCGCCCCCAGCGATTTGCGGAAACACTAATTTCAATGAAATTTAGTAATTATGTAAAGCTGGTTGAACTCTGTTAAAAGGTCCGTTTCTGTTTCTGTTTCTGCTAGTAACGCCTTCGAAGGTGCGAAAAGCGCCCTTAAGGATGGGATCGTTTTTTGCCAATTACTCCGCTATTGCCAGAGGAAAATATTCAAACATATGAGCATATAGTGTATGCTGAAATGTGTCTGAATCGATAACCATTATTCTTAAAAATATTACCCCGTTCCATCCCCACCGATTTGCAGAAACACAGATTTCGATGAAACTTGGTAATTATGTATGGCTGGTTGAACTATGTAAAAGGTAGGTTATGTTTCTGCCAGTAGCGGCTTTGAAGGGGTGAAAAGTGCCCCCATGAATGAAACCGTCTTTTATCAATTACTCCGCATTTTTTGCAAGAAGAAAATATTCAAAATATAGGCATATAGCATTTGATATATGCAACTAGAACTGGTAACCCTTATCCTTTAAAAAATTAAAAACCAAAAAAAAAATTATAAAACGATAACCATTTAGTCCAAAAATACAAACACATTGACACAAAGGCATGCTTTGTTTAGATATATATGTCTGTTACAATGACAAAATGCTTTAATTTTGATGCAAATAGAGCTATTTAAAGTGATTGCTCTTATCGTAATATAGTACGTATAATAAACAACTACGACTTTCTTGTGCATCAAAACAAAAGCAGCAATATATTTTTATGAAGTTTCCTATGACCACCGGCGTCAGGCTTGCGTCCATTGATAGTATAAAGGCATAGGTTTTCATTTTTGCTTAAATCCATTGTAGATTTTAGACGTTGGGGAAACATGGGCCATGGCTGAGAAGCAGAGAAGAAAAATAACAACTGCTGACATGAGATTTTTAAGAAAAATGGTAAATAAAACAAGAAAGAACAGAATTAGAAACATAACATTCAGAGATAATGTGAAACTGAGACCAACGGAGAAAAGTATTGGAAAAGCACAGCTGAGATGGTATGGACACGTAAAAAGGATGCCGGAGCAAAGAATAGTCAAACAGGTGCTTGAAGCCAGGGCAAACAAGAAAAGATCACGAGGAAGGCCCAGACGGACGTGAGGAATGGATTGGATAAAAGAGTAATATCGTGAGAGGAAGCGCAACAAGCCATACCAGATGAAGAGATTCAGGGAAATATGCAACAAGAAAATACAGGGAACTCAACTCCACACACACTTTACACCTCAGGAAAAAGGGTAGAAAAGGCTAAGGAATTGTAGCTAGATGATCTGTTTTTAGAGCAAATTTTCCTTTCATCTTCTTGGATACGGAAGTAAATAGCGCTTGCTGGATTCTGCTCATCCTCAAAAATCCGCGTTTATTTTAGAGTTAATAGGACTAAATCCATGATTGCATTACTGTGCCGGATTAAAGATTTTCAGGATCAGTTGAGACGCAAACCGTCTTTTGCTCTTCAGTTAAGAGATACGAGATTCAATGGGATACTCACTTTCTTACATACAACGCACCATAAACAAGATAAGACTTTAGTTGCTAAAATACATGAAATGTTCGAATTCTTGTAAGAGCAGCAGATATCGATCGATTCCTTCAGAAATTACATGAGGTTGTTTGTTTAACCACCAATTAACTTTGGAGAAATTCCTTAACTTTAAGAAGTACGTACTCGTTCCTCGCAAACGACCGCTTGTGATTATTATTCATTCTCTTGGACCACTTGATATAATCCGATCGTCTTGCAATCCGGACCATCATCGTCGGGTTTCATCTGTCGCGCAAACGAGTACGAGAGTCTATAACGAGATGGACGTCCGATGACGCGAAAATCGCCGTCCAATTAACGAAAATGACTATCCGACTAGCTACGTCATGTTGACACTAGAAAAGGAAACGCTGCCAACATTATAACGAAACGACGTAACCGATAAATCAACGCAAATCAATTATTATAACGACGACGACGACGGCAAGTAGTGCAGTGCATCGCAGTGCCGGCTGTTTCTCGAACATCTCGGCCGACGAACAGGAAGTTATTAGGAAATTTCAAATTCCCGCCGACCGTTGAATAATGCATCAAGCCGGTATTATCGGTAGCGTTTCTGCGATCGTCGTAAAGCTATACCCGCGCGGAGGATGGGAAATGTGGGATTTAGTAGCGCGTTTGCGGTATAAATTTATATAAATAGGTTTTTAATAAGGTTATTGTCTTCATGTACAGAGTGGTTGTTGACCGGTGATGGTTAGACGATTAAGATAACGTCGGGCCGGATTCTACAACAGTTTTGGACAAAGCACCGTCCTTTATAAAACAATTATCTCGAACAGCACCATGTCCCAGAGGCTTAAAGTTACTATTAATCAGGACCTAAGCATAATTGGGATTGGCAATCTAAAGTCATCCTCAAATTTCGCCAATGCTCTCATCAGATCGGATTTTGCTTATGCCCTAGCTTAGATTGGACTAGGTCTACCTACCATTACAATGGGTTCTGTGTTGTTTGGCCCGAAACTTTCTTCAAATTAATATCGCTAATAAAACTGATAATCAACCCAAAGAGGAACTTCCTTAAACTTGAATCTGTCTGGAACAGGCCAACACTATGCAACTTCATAGAACACGCACTGCAATTTCCTTGTTATTTTCTAAATCTGCAATGTTCAATAGATAGTCTTGATTTGAAGAGTTTCAAGTCGAATTTATCCCAGTTGATGGCGCCATTGGATAAGACCCCAACAACTGCATATATGTCCTGCAGACTCGTTTGTTATTAGCCTGATGTGTAGATAGTTGTGGTTTCCAACGATCAGCAAGGAGATCTACTACAAGATACACATATTATTCCTACCTTAACTTGGCACCTCTTTCGTGTTGTATATCTCATCATTTGAGTAGATTAGTAACCATTGCACATTAATAAGGAAGATACGCTATAAGAATAGATAATACGAAAAAAATATATTGGAAGCACTATCTACAGAACAAACGTACGGAGAGTTAGCAGAAAATATGTGGATAAGAGGCGCTAAGGAAATAAAATACCAAGGAAAACTTTTTGATGATAAAAACCGTGATCAAAAGCAAGGGCATATACGAAATGACCTACAGAGATTCCGGGCTCATAAAAGCTAATATGCATGATAAAACTGAGGTAAAAGCAAATGCAAAGCCAGGAAGGGTATTGGAAAAGATGTCAAAACAGAAAATGCAATAAATTTTAAAAAGAATGGAGAACCACAAATAAACGAGTAGTTCTTGCTTATTAATTAATAACAACTGTACAACGAAACAGCGGATAACATATTACTACAAGCTCTAACAGAAAACAATAGAGAGCTATTAGATCAAACAAATATTATGAAAAATATAGAACATAAAAATATTAATAATAACTTTATTGTAATAAATATGTCAAAAGTATGATAATTACATATATAAAAGAATGAAGTATCACAGACATCCTAGAATATAGGGAACAATCGAACAAGCATGTGTACATCAACATTAGCATTAATGATTGAAGTCATTTTCAAGGAATTCTCTTACAAAGTAAAAGGCACAATGTGAAAAATAGTTTTTAAATATCCTTGTAAAACAATTAACCGAAAATTACAGAGGAAGACGTAACAGAAGCTCTTCAAAAACTTAACAACAATAGGGTACCCACTACCTATTCACAATTTAATATAGGTATATATAGTAGTAATATATTATTTTGTCATTTATATTTTAATTAAGAAACTTCATTAAATAATCTTAGTTAAGTATGTAATAAATAATTATTCATCCTGTATATTCCATTTCTTACTTACATTTCTACGTCATTGAATATCAGATTTATTTATCAGTTCGTTAGAGTGATTATAAACTTATTTAAAACATTGTACGTGCACAACTTCAAACTTCATCTATAAGAATTCATCCATTTTAATGTTTTTTTTTTCTTGCATTTGTTGTAATTTATGTCTATTTCCTGTTCTAACAATATCAATTAAGTCCTTTGAATTTTATACCCCATTCGCCATTCCCCAAAAGATTTTAAATACGAAACGTTTTTGCTTAATTTTAACACAATTTTGGCCCCTTACATTTTTACATTACGGTATTATGTTCGTCGTAGGCGTTTATTTGAGAGATAAGCGATTTTTAGAAGTCAAAATAAATAGTCGGGCATTCAGTAAGTATTCGGGTATTCTACAATGTAAGCAGATGGTTTCATTGAAATTGCGCCGCCAGTAATAGAAGTGAATAATGCTTCTCTGTCTCTGTCACTATTACAGAAAAATAAACAGACGTTTTATTTCGCCGTCGTTGCATGAACTTGAACTATATTTGAAAAGTCGACGATCTTTTATTGGTAATGATAAAAATTTTTTCTAGAAGATTTATTTATTGGTAAACAATGTAAAGCCAAGAAAACTAAGAAAGTTTCACAAGAAATGCCTAACATTAAACCTGTTTGACAATAACATGTTTATGTGATTGTTGTGTAAAAATTTTGAAAGTAAAATGATTAATAAACCGTAGATAACATGTATGTACTGTGCAAGCAGTGTGAAAAGTTCCCAGATTTGAAGTAGACCGTTTATCCATAAATTATTTATGCTTACTCGGTCAATGATCCGATCGTCGTCGTATTGGAAACTAGCAACAATTGCATAAAAGGTCTGGAAAACTGTAATTATAAATATTTTGCGAACGGTAGGTTTATTAAGCAAATATTGAATATATTTTAATTATCTACCTTTGGACAACTTTTTAACCATTTACACAGTTACACCCTGTATATGTAACCCTAGTTTTAAGATAGTAACCAGGTAACAATCAGAAACTACTGAACTTCATACAACAGATAATCACATACTATGTTATCATTTATTAAAATAAAATAGTAAAGTTAAACAATGAGTTTCAATCATCTTACCGGCAGAACAACACTTGGAGGATTACTACAAAACAAAAAAGCATTCGAATCATAGTAACAAATGCGTTCTATAAAATATGTGGAAGATGATAAAATGCTAAAAGAGGCAAATGGGAGCAAAGTACAACGAAGAAGCCAAACTGGACAAAGAAAAGTGCAAAATCGAACTTTCGTTCCGGTTAGCAATGAATTCAGACTATATAACAAGATCCGGCTATTTAATTATTGTGAAATTGATAGTTCTATTCTTGAATTTTGTTTTATATCGTATTCCTGTTGAAGTGCAGTCGAACTTCTGTAAGTCTACCTTGCTACAACTCGAATTCATGAAAAGGGCTGAAGCGTTACAACGCAATTTTAATAACTCCTTCTAACTTGAACACTTTCTAAGTCGAACAATCTGGAGTGGCAGATATTTGTAAGGTCAACTAGAAATTCGTCTATATATAGTTGAAAATCAGTTTGAGGAGGCTGTAGTTAAAATAGTATATAAAATATTTTTGTTATTTATTTTATGTTGTATGTTGTTCGAAGTATGCATATTTCAAAGGAAAACCTAAATTAAGTTCTTACGACTCTCGTGACTAATTGGAATGATGTTTCCCGGAAACCAATAAAATGAAGAAAGCAGAAGGAAGAAACGAAAGTGATACAGGCGAAAGCGCAAACATTCTTGTACGATCACCAACCAAACAAAGAAGATCGAATACAATATAGACGTGGCCTTTCAAGGGAGAATGCAAATGTCCTGAAGAGAAATTGAAAATAGTCAAGCCTCACTATTTGATCGAGGAACATCTCAAGAGAAGAAGACCGAGTAAGACTAGGGGTTTGAAATGTTCCAAATAATATGGATCAAATTGAAGATAGATCGTGTAAACAGAAGATTTATCAAAAATGGTTAAATTTAACTGACTCTTCGCTTAAGGGAACTTGTGGTTTTTAGTGGGGAAATGGGTCAAGGTCGATTCATAAATCATTTCTTTTGTCTTGTCTTCATCAATTTGTTCGATTACGATATTAATAAATTAAAGTTGTCTGTAAGAGGTTCCTTCTCATAGAAAGATGATGAGATATATTGTCCAAATTATAGTGGATTAGTCGTACTCCCAAACAATTGGAGGATATTAGACCGACAGTATATAAAAGCAAGTGAAACAAAGTTTCTCAAAAGATGTCAATAAAATGGACAAGACGAAGAACGCGGACATAAGAGAGAGGTTTGGACGAAGATAACCAGAGAGCACCTAAATTAATGGGAGCATATAGTAAGAGCGTTGGAAGGCCGAATTACGAAAACAATATGAGAAATTAAAACAAGGAAGATAGGGAGAAGAAGCGACAAAAAAATATGGAATGCGGTTACAATGATTGCGTTAAAGCACAAAAATGGTAATACTGGAATAATGCAAAGAAGATAGCAGTAATCCAAAAACCACGGAAACAGATTGTAGAGAGAATTTAAGGCGGCAAACCAGTTTAGACGGGTCAAAAAATCGACTTCTTGTTTATTTCATAAATTGTTAGTAAAACTATTCAAGAATATGTTTCCAAAATTTCAAAGCAAAATTCCAATTAGTTCCGATGCTATGAGCACTTAAGCGACCGTCCGTCGGTTCGGTGCCGAAGCGCGCGATAGTTAGAACGCAGCGGTCGCGCAGATAATCCCTTATCCAGTTATCTGGCTGTTATTTAATGAAGGAAATTCAGCCCTTCTAATGCTGATGAACGAACTAGAACTCGTAGTTGGCTCGCAGAGCTTTAATTTTGCCAGGAACATGGATGAGCAGCGCGTGAAAAGACAGAATAGGCGCAGCTCGATGAGGACCAAGGAAGCTCGGAAAGCTCGTCTACAGGAAATGCAAGCTCGAAATGATGCGTTTAAAGAAGAAGAAGGGCTGCTATATGGTGCTGGAATAGCTGATTATATGATATGATAATGATAATAGCTGATTCGCTACATTTTTTTCAAAAGGTTATTGACCAATCGTTCTGAAAATTTGTGTGAATATTCTTTATTCAATTACAATCTATATGAACCTAACTCTGGGATGATATTATTATTAAAAATATTTTTAATATAAAAAAGGTGAAAAAAACATGATATAAAAACATGACATTGTGTTCAAATACCTCAAAAACCTGCAATTTTCAACTTTCTTGATCACAATTAGGTTCATATTCTTAGGAAATATGTTGTTAACGAAAAAAAATGGTAATGATTACAGATAAAAATTATGACTTCAGAAATGCCCACCAGCAAAAAACTCGGATGGCGATCGTACATGGACAGCAGCTTCTAACTCCACCATTTCCGGCGGAAATTACTTGAAAAAATTACAAAGTGTATTTCGAAATATGAATAAAATATCCTCCTAGTTTAAACAAATTCTGATTATTTCTTCCCTGTGCAAAAAATTCACGAGAAACACCAAAATTTCGGCCTCCTAAACTGGTTTTCCGCCTTAACCAAACGATAAAATTCATCTCCGCACCTCCTACACTATGAGCTGGTTGGAGGAGCAGTTAAATAAGTAAAACCGTCTGTAACAAAGTCCATTTTAGAGCAAGAAGATGAGAAAGATTGTTACAACTATAGATGACTGCTGGCAGTCCTAAACAAATCGAGGATATTTGACCGGGAGAGGATTAGAACCAGATAAATATAGTTTCTCAGTAAAATAGACAGAATGAAGAACGCGGACATAAAAGAGGTTGGGGCTGGAAGCAATAAAAGGAAAGATGACCAGAAAGCAATTAAATTAATAGGAACATAGTAGAATTTCGGAAAGCAGAATTCCAAAACAATATAGGAGGTAAAAACTAAGAAAGTAATGTCAAGTGGTACCTAACACGAAGATGGGATGAAGTTACGGGGACTTCATTAAAGACCAAAAATAGTGACTGCAATAATGCATAGGAGATAGTAGTAGATTGAAAACGATAGAAGCAGTTGATAAAGGGAAGTTACCGGAACGATTAAACTCGTATATTAACTAACAAAACCTCTTACACTATAAGGTAGATGGAGGAATGTCTAAGTCGGTAAGTCAGTAAATAAGTAGATGAACAAGTATGCAAGAAGTTACGTCTCAAAGAAAGAATATATAAAAAAATTGGCATGTATGGTTGACACACGTCTGAAGTGAATACCAATTAGTTGTCGTATTTCTTACTTGGAGGTCATTGCGTTTTCGTTCCACGTGTTTTTTGATGATTTGGAAATCAGTAGAGTTAAGTTGTAGAAAATCTTTTTCGGATGTTTCATGTGTAATGTTTTGTTTTCTTCTTTTTTATGTGTATGTATTTCTGAGCGCAGCACTTATTGTGGTCTAACGTTAACCGTCTGGCTCGTCGCCTCTCGCTCGCACATCATACTCTCTCTATCTTGCCTGCTCAAGCACGCCAAGTATCTCCTCTGCTCGGACCGCCCGACTCGTCCCTTCCCGCCCGCACATCGTACTCTCTCTGTCTATCCTTCTGCTTCAGACGACGCAAACACGCACGTACCCTTTCTCTGGCTCATCGCCTCTCGCTTGCACATCATACTCTCTATCGAAATCTAACCTTCACATGCTCGTACGTTTACGCTTGAGCTGGTCCGGTGTCCCCTAAGAAGTATTCACTTCAAAAATTGTTCCAATTGTAGTACATTAAGCATAAAAATGGAGAACAAAAATGGAAACATCATAAAAGGCAAAATCAAAAGCAACAGGAAGCAAAACGTTTAGATTACAAGTATGTTAAGCCCACGATATCCGTTGTGGCTCTCGTGCCAATTGGACACGATGGTTGTGGGTTCTGCAACAGAAGCTCGCATACATAGCAATTGTTATATATTTTGCAAGAAGTCTTGTAAGTGATTTTAGACACGCCTCAAGCCGAGAACAAAATCCAAAATCGCAATCCTTTCAAAAAGGAAGTTATATTATCGATCACTCAACGGCACCAATAGATAGAGAAGTTCAACTCAAACTTTGCGACTTCAGAGAGTGCTCTTTGAGTCCATCGTCAACATTATTCCCGACATCGACCTGTACCGACAATTGTAATTATTGGAGTATATTAGACTAATTTCGCCCTTCTTACAGCCAACACTTTCGCCGATCGCATTTTGTTTCTTGTACTGCCAAGTTTTTGGAAAGGAAAGCTTATAATCCCTGTAAATATCCATGAATTAAAGGAAAAGAGAAAAATCGCGCAAGATACAAACAATCTAGCTGCAAGATGGAAAAGATTACCGATAGAGCGTTAGATTAGCTTCATGTCCAATGTCAAAGGCTGACTGACTTTCAACTACGACAACGACATCCGTAGGCCATTGTCGTTAATAAATTTTAACATTATCGGTCAGCTGTGGATAAATAAACAACTGTCATTAGAGAAAAGAGTCTTTTCAATGGTATATTTTTCTAAGCCACGATTCATTTAAGATTTACAGCGCGAACCAAGTGTTAATAATGTCATTGACACTACTATCTGCCGGTACAATATAAAATTATGACATTATGAACAGCGAAACAATGATTTATTGCAAGCCGTAACTGTACAAAAACCAATCGCCAATCGCTTTTATGGGCTTAGAAGTAAGAAAGGAAAGCATCGTTTCGCTATGGCATACAACCACACAGGAAACTTTGAATGTGCACATAATGTTCTCAAATTTATGTTTTATAGACCGTTAATGGTTGATTGTAAATAATAAACGGACGCGACGGGATTCTTTTCCTTCTAAACAGATGGTTACCTACCAGTGCGGTTAAACAATGAAGAAAATTCAATTGTTTTTGATAGGAACATCAAGTGAAAATTAAACTAATTTTTCTATTACATTTGCAATATTTACTTAACGGTTAAATAATCATAATTTTAGTTTATGAAGTATTTCCTTCGTTCTTTTTTTTTTTTAAAGCGGGTTCCTTGTTAGGATGCTAGGGACTGATTCTTAAATCAGCAACATACATCTATCTTAGTGTTTCGATTGTGTTACAATGTTGATCTAGGCGGTGTGCAAGACAGTCCCCTGACTGTTACCTTGAATCGAAATCATCTGGAATTTCAGGTCAATGCAAAACCTTAGTTAACACCTTTATAACAGAGCTTCTATACCATCCACATCATTGTGGAATTGTTCTTTCGCCATTTCTATGATCTCCATGAACAGCCCAATATCACGCTCTAATTTTCATTTCGTTTCTGCGTAACTGTCAACAAGTTAATGTGCCAATAAAACGTAAACACAATGCGCTCAAAGATAAAATTTATACCGTTATTGACATTGTTGCTCATTTCGAGACTTGGAATATTGCCATAACTAACACTTTAGATGAGATGCTGGTAACCTGAAAATATTGTCTCCGAACATCACCGAATACTTCGGTTTTTAAAGCAGCGTTTAAGCAGCATTGCCAAAAATATTGATGATTTTGACGAAGATGGTTCGAAGTAAATGATATATTCGGAAAACTGGTTGGAAAGAAAAATAATTGCGTCAAAAGAATATGCCAAAATTACTGGAAAAGCTCCTTTAAATCCTAACAATGCAAATACTTGAAAACTTTTAGCAAACTTCCTTGGTGCTTGAAGATAGCGCTAGGAATAAGGAACGAATGTCAACTGCCAACTATTTTTGAAACCCAAAAAAATTACTATGAAGTTTTGAATAAAGCACCATGTTATGATTTAATGAAACAATGTAAATATGTAAATTTAAATTATAAGAAACTTAAAATCTATGATTGACTGAAGAAGAGATATGCTTAAACGAAGAAGACAAATCAAACTCTAAATAAATAACAGGAAACTGACAGGGGATTGGCATAGTAATATCATACCGGGTTAAAAGTAACGATTGATAAAAGAGTGAATGACGTGTTATCGTTAAGTAGTGTAAACAGGACTGACGCCCTTATTTCTCCGAATTTTAATGTTGCGCCTTGCACCTAAGTGGAGACAGAGACCAGTTTACACTACTTAATGATAACATGTCATCCACTCTTACTTATATCTTATTATCTTACTTATAAGTTACTAGCAGATACCCGTCGTGTTTTGAGTTTTTTCGGCAGGTGTGTAAACATAAAAATTTTTCGACGTTCCAACTCTGGAGCAAGCAACATATAATTGGCCGTGCGAAAAACAGCAATTTTCTAAGTTTAAACCAGCAACACTTACCATCTTGTTCCGTTACACAATTTCGGTGGGTCTAACAATAAGTTGCGAATAAGCATCAACGGTGAACCAACTTTTAAAGTTAAGATATGTGGTGGCATTCCAAATGGTTCCAAAGGAGCTAAGAAACTCTATTAGAAAGTTGACAGCTTGTTCCTCATCTATAACTGTGTCAATTGATTTGTACGTGACAACTTCACCGGATAGCTTGAATTAAATTTGATGAGTTATTTTGTTGACGTCATCATTCTTCGGCGCCAAAATTACTCGTTTTTACTTTCTATGAGATTTTTAATATTTTCTAATTCGATTATTTGCCATGGTCGACGCGATAACCACAAATGATAAAACTTTTTGATGACAGTGACAGATCAATGTTTTTGTGTTGACAGTCTGTATTCGGAACTTATGGGAAAAGTCGAAAATCCACTTCATGAATGGACCGAATGCACTTTTTAGTGGTCTAAAGTCATCCTCGCGTTATTGCCTTTCTAATGAAATTGGTTTAGGGCACATCAGTTGGATAGTTTCGAAGTCTATAACGGACATAGAAACATTTCTTGTATTTTATATATATAGACAAGTAAGTACATTGTACTGACAAGTATTTGACACTATATCACATGGATAAACTATTTAAGTAATATAAAGTATTTAATATAATTCGCTGATACGTGTTTCACAGGCAACAAAACAGGCGTTTTCAATACCGGCAATTAGCGAAATAATTATTATTATTATTAATTGTGTGGTAACGAGTTTACCGATGTAATATAGTGCTAGTAACTACGGTACAGTCTTCACAATCACCATCAATTGAGTGCCCATTTTGCTTACACTAAGATTCACAAGATTATCGGGGTTTCCTGGGTGGGCGTATGATATGCCAAATAGACTACAACGTCTTAAATAAATAATTGTGTGGCCAGGAGCTTACCGATGTGGTACAGTGTCAGTAACTATACCACAGTCCTTGCAATCACTATCAATTGAGTACCCATTTTGCTTACACCAAGATTCACAAGATTATCGGGAGTTTCCTGGTTGGGCCTATGATGATCCAAATAGACTACAACGTCCTAAATATATAATTGTATGCTCAGGAGCTTACCGATGTGATACAGTGTCAGTTACTACACCACAGTCCTTGCAATCAGTATCAATTGAGTGCCCATTTTGCTTACACTAAGGTTCACAAGATTATCGGAAGTTTCCTGGATGGGCTTATGATAAGCCAAATAGACTACATCGTCCTAAATAAATAACTGTGTGATCAGGAACTTATCGATGTGATATAGTGTCAGTAACTACTCCACAATCCCTGAAACCGCTATTAATTAAGTACTCATTTTGCTTACACTAAGGTTCACTAGATTATCGGGGTTTCCTGGATGGGCTTCTGATAGGCCAAGTAGACTACAACGTCTTAAAAATTTGTTATTTCTTGAGGAGGACGTCTTCTCAGAACTGTCACTCCTGAGCTACTCTGCAGCGTACGCATCCTCCCTCGTCTCAGTGAAGCTTTCATGGAAGACTTAGAGTTGCACATCCTTGTTGCCGTAAAGTATAAATTAGATTCGTTTTTTCTCTTTAATAACTCCTCAACAAGCAATGATTGTTGATGCCCGGTGTTCAGTTTTGGTCACAGGAGTCGATTCCACTGACTAAGATGTGATTTTTAAGTGGCTGATGTCAGCTGCGTTCCAGTATAAATTTCTAGATTGTATGTACATCCCCCTTTTACACATACTAAAAATTTTGTTTTATTCCTTAGCTTAACCATATATACAGGATAGCCGGGTTTCGTAGAGACAACATGGGTATGTTTCTTATTATTAAGGATAGAGATATGATTAAATGGACAATGTTGTGCAGGTTTGAATGCTGATTTAAATTCCGTTAAGAAAAATGTTACATTCCGAACAGTTCTGAAATTATTTTTAAAAAGAACTGAAAATCAAAATTCATATCAGCGAACTATCATATAAACTCAACTACAAAAACAATAATTATTAAATTACTCAAATAATCCACCACTATTTGCAATTCAAAATTGGCACCGTTTCTGAACAGTAGTAATTATTTTACGGATAGTATTGTTATTAATATTGTGAAATGCCTCAAGTACTGCTTCCTGTAATTCTTCAACGTTGTTGTATGTAGGACTACAGACCTTATTTTTAAGATTACCCCATAGAAAGATATCACAAGGAGCGAAGTCAGGTGATCTTGCAAGCCAACGTACCGTTCCATTACTTGCAATTTCCCTCTCATTAAATTGCATTGAAATTGTCCATAACGGCACGAGTATTATGCAGAGGACACCCATCTTGTTGAAACCACATCTGTCTAGTAATTTCTAATGGCAACTCTTCTATTAAACGTTCGATCTCCTCTTGTAAAAAAGAGAAGTACCTTTGTCCCGTTAAACTACCATTAAAAATAATGAGGCCTAGTAATTTAGTAGTAATGCTTATTACGTCTATTAAACATTCCACAATTGGTAAACGTAGTTTCACCAGTTCACAAAATGACATTCTTGATTCTTCTTGGGATTTGCGTTCACTTGGCCCAAATACCAGTTGCAAAAGTGCAGTCTTCTCTCTCCATCTATAGGTGTTGACACTACTGACAGGCACGTACAATAACAATGGATAAGCGTGATATTTGCTTCCAAACATACGTTCCTAGATAACGTGATAAACAGAAACCAAAGTTATTGTGATAATGGCACTAGCGGTTTCTACCCGTGAAAATAAAAAACTCAGTTGTTCAAAATTTTGAAGAAGTTTCCACGTTATTGCATTCAGAGAAAAAAAAAGTTTTAAAAGGGCCACAAAGATTGCGCTGTACCAATTTAAAATGTTTAGGTTAAGTAAGATAACTAAAAATTTGCACAAACGAAATTGTTTTTATTAAGTGCCAATGAAAGAGTCAAAATTTTCATGCAAATTGGTTCAAACCACATCTCGGTGCCTTGGATAGCTGGGAAGTTGCGACAAATGAAAGAAATTGGAAGATTTCGTGGGAATAGATTCTTAATGAGTTCTCTTCAAATACAGAAGTTGCCCATGCTGTCCCTACGAAATCCGGGCAGCCTGTATATGTATGTACTATCTGAAGACCAAGCGTAATAGAATCGGCAATGCACTTGCTTCCTGATTGACACGACCATTTAGTATACCTGCAAGGTTTCTAAGTTTGTTCAGCCGATTCCCCACGGACGTTTCTTATTATCATTCTTATAAAAGTGTAGCATAGACAACAACAATTTAAATCTATTTCCATACAATTTCCACGATTTGCGTAAAGAAAATTACAGCCCTAATAATTTCCAAGCTTTGGCTTGAAGTTAAGACCCACACATATAATACTTCCTAAAAGTTTCGTTGTTTCCTCTGTTTCTGTAGGACCTACTCAGTTGACTTATTTTGAGTAATAATTTCCTCACAGATTATCCCAATTACTTTTTGCTTGGCGCAGCAAACGAGATGGAGATTCATAATAAAGAAGCGGATTTAGAACTCAGAAGGATATTTGAAGATCTAGAGAAAGGTTTGTAGAGAAGAAGAATAAGTAAGAAGGTGATGGGAATCTACAAACAACCAAAAATAAAAAACCCCTACGAGAAAATATAAATAGAAATTGAAATAGTTCCACTTTTTGGAAAGGCTGAAAGACGAAAGCAGAAAGCTGAAAAGTATTTTCTGCATATAGTAAAGATGTGGCTACAGTTAAGATGGTCTGAAGTTATGTAGTTTCCAAAGTTAGGTGGTGATGTTACTTTTTCAAAGAACCACGTCCAAGTGGCTTTTCCATGGACTTCCACGATGATACTTTGAAAATACTTGTAGCACTTACTTACTTAACCCTGGCCTCTTCTACCGCCGCTGCCACAGTCGAGGTTGTTGCTATTCATGCTGCTTCCACTTCCCTTGTCTCGACTACGCGTTTTTCCAATTATTTCTGTCTCTTGCTTCTGTTGCTGCCTCGTTCCAGTTCATTTTCATTCCAGCTGAACGTCATCCTATCTGGTAGTTCCGCTTTCGTCGTGGTCTACATCTTCCCTTCTTTCTCGATCGTCCCATCTTCCACACTCTCCTTCTTAACCTTCCTGGATTGATTCTTACTAAATGTCCAAACCAGCACATGTTGTAATGCCACTTCTGTTATCCAAAGCAATGAGACACACTGATTAAAGGTCCTTATTTGCCATTACTTTAACTAAAAGTGATCTGTATTAATTGAAATAAAAGCACATCATTCAAGCATTTAAATTTATCAAATCCATTCGGGTGTTCGAAGTTTGCAAATAAATATAGGTATATTGAAAGGAAATTGGAAGAATTTAATATCCGCATTTATTCAAATAGCTAGAGGCCCTGAAATTATGTCGGCCTCAATCAAATGCTATTTGCATATACGAAAAAGTCTTAATCAATATAGTCTTCAATACATGATCGAAGAAATGATGTCAACCGACCTAATATTTATAATCTTCAAGTTAATTGGGATTGTAACAAATTGTTCCATAGATACTTTTCCCAACTTTCTACATAATTTTTCTTCCAAAACAAGTCAGTATATTTTATCTAATATTTATGTCCTGAACATTTTGTCAATATAGGCATGCACAACGCTACTTATCTCCCGAAATTGGAAACTATATAAGTTGTCACTTGATTTAACGACGGTCAATAAAAAATTCTCACTTCCAGCAGTCTTTCTCCGTGACTAGTCTGTAAATCTGGCAGACCTGTGTACGTATGAATAGACTTCAAACTTTCCTCTCCGCAAGTCGATTTTATTTATGTGGTAGATGTATACCTACAACGTTGGTACATAAACGTCATTTTTGGTGAGCGTAAAACGTGCTTCCTGTTTCTCTGCGGGCCGCCGCTTTTTTTTTCTCTCTTCCTTGGCGTCAAGTTATGTTAATTTTATTTTTACTATTCGATCATCCATTATTCGATTTTGTGGGGCAAATAATTATGCGTACCTAATTGAATATTAATTTTATAGGTTCTTAATTAATTCCCGTGTAAAACTACGAGATAAAAGTTCGGAACGATTGGAGGTATCGATTGAGTGGCATTTATGTAAATTGCTTTATTCCTAAGTTTCTACTAATAATCAAGGTTACCGAGAATCACATCGGGTACAATTAATATGCAGAACGAATATCTGCTTCAGGTAACTAACAAAGAAATAAGAATTAACAAAAGAGGAAAAGAGAAGATGCAAAATGAGAAGGAAGTTATGAATTGGAACTTGGGCTACAAGAAGTTAAACTTGATAACTTGAGTGATCATGGAATACCATGTCAGTTTTCTTCAAACTAGAATGAAAATAGTGAAAGCTTTCGAAGCTAAAAAAGAAACGAAGTAAAACCCATTAGAAACAGAAAGGAAAAATTAACGAAGGAATTACGAAAAATCGGCATCATTCATTACTGCAAAAATTGAGGTTCACGTCAGAAAAGAGATCCCAACGGAAACAAAATCGATGTCAAAGTAATCACAGCACGAATATTGCTCTTGATGAATGGAAACTCTTAAATTAATGAGCTCTGAGATAAAGCTTTTAAAGAAATTCGACGAAAGACGAGAAACCAAGACTAAAACTTTCAGATATGGAAAATAACACTGTTACTAAAGACAACTAAGGAGGATGAAGTGAATAGAATAATACCGCAAGAGATACAGAAAAAGTAGAAGATCCAGGACCCTATGGAGTGAGGACGTGATGGTAACAGTAAAGAAGAGAGATATCAAATAGGACTAAGTTTTAAACGTAGACAACAATATGCTGCAGATCACTATATTCGCATTCAACTCCATCAATGTTACAGCAAAACTATGTACGAAGTATGTTTACAAAGTTCTAAGAATATAGTTATAATCTCTTGATTTCGCCCATCTACATCAAAATTACATTGTAATTTTTCAATATAATCTCCATTTAATTGAATAAACGTGGAACAATTTCTGTTTTAAACCGTCCTCAAAAAACTTTTCCGATTTATAGCAAATTTTACCTCATTTATGGCCTCAATAACGCATCCCCTAGTGGTTTTTTCAAAATTGACAACAGACCCAAATCACTAGGAATGATATCTGGCGAATAGGATGGATATGGAAGTAATTCCTAGTGCAATTCGTTTAAACTGTATAGATGGGTAGCCTCCGGCCCGCGGGCCACATGCGGCCTCGAGTAAGATTTGCCCGGCCCGCTACTGAATTCTTTCGTAGCATATTAGCACGGCCCGTCTAAACTTAATTCATAATGAATCATAAGGATACCACAAAAATGTATATTTTTCAAGATTACTCGCAGCATAAAACTTCTACAAGAAAAGGTTGCCCATGCCTGGTTTAAAGCATCCTTCATTCTGCATGCGGTATGAGATCTTGCATAGTCCTCTTGTAATAGCAGACGTTTATGCTACCCCCAGGCCGTTTCTTGCAAAGCGCCTGCTCTAAACTGTCAGATAAAGGATTAGAATAATATTCTCCATTAATTGTGGTATCTTTCAGTAGATAATCCATTAAAATAATCCCCTCGCAATCTCAAAATACAGTTGGCGTTACTTTATCAAGCAACGGAACATAATGTGCTTTAATCAGTCCCCATTCATCTGGTTAACGGGATTCTTTCGACTAATCTTTGGTGTCATAGTTAATGTAAGTTATCCATGTTTCATCATAGTTATTATCCATTGCCAAAATTGATCACCATAACGAGCTAAAGGCGTTTGAAATTGGAGCATGTGTCACACCTGTTAAGTTTCTGTTCCAATCCGAACAGCCTTTGTACCCAACAGGCTGAAACATCTTGTTCACGTCCAAATGTACCTGTAAAATTTCATTAACCACTCGTGTATCTATTCCTACATTAGCACTAGTTAAAGAACAGTTATTCGCCTATGATCCTTCAGTAAGTTCCCCACGGCAGCAACGTTTCTTTCATTTATAGAGGTACTCGGTCATAGACTACGCAGTTCGTATTCCAATGACCTTCTGCCAGCTTTAATACTATCAGCCCATCGATACACTGTACTTTTAGATTCAACAGATTCTCCAAATACATCTTGCAGACGTTGAACGATTTCTGAAGGTTTCGTATCCTCTTTAAATGTAAAAAAATGATAGCTCTTTGTGATTTAGTCGCGTCTTTCATGATTACAAAATCAGCGGTACGAATATACGTCTGTATCGGTTAAGTAACTGAAGTATGCTCAACCATATTGCACTGGCTGGCTGTGTCAACTTGTCAGGACCTGCTTCTATAGCGTAACCCATAAAGTTTAGTCAATTGAACTAGAGCCAACTTCCCACAATATTCGAAACATCCTTCTTACGTAAGTTTGTGGATTAAGTGATTAAGTGATTAATTATAATTAATTAATATTGTGAGGAGACAGAAATTGAGATTGGTCTAAAAGAAGGGAACCAGGAATGCAGACTAGTCTTTATGAGTCCCTTCAGTAAATCATTCATTTTTCATTCATCATCATTCAAGCTGTTAAGTTCATAAGTCTTATCGCCATTAATAAAATTACGTCATTTCATTTCCAATACTTCCAATACATAAACTTAAAATAATAAGTTAGCATCAATAGCACTCCTACATCACTAGTAACAGAACCAGATGTATCGTAAATTTAAACATTGCAGTCAATCATTGAAGCATCTGTGACTATTGTAGTATAGTAATACTCAAATTAATTACTATTAAAAAATTGATCATTTATTACAATTCAATATATCAAAATTCACAGTAAATATTGGGGTTATGGATGTTCAAATGACATTCGGTTTATTTTTGGGTTCTATTTAAACTTTTTCGATACCACGCACACCACCTTTTAAGCATTTTATAACCCTACGGGTGTTAGCTGCTTATTTTAAGTCCAGACAGATACGTTTAGTGGAAGAATGGAACTAGAAATAAAATTATTAATTATTATAAAAAGCATCGATTAAAAGATAGAAAAGCGTTGTAACCATTCAGACACATACATTGAACACTTTCACATCAGATGAATTCCTAATAACCACTAGATATAAAAAGCCCACCATGCATGGACATTAACAATACAGGTTTCTATAACACCGTTACGGCTTGGATGAACTGAAGTCGTGGTGAATTAAACTTTTCGTTTCGTGGACAACGGAGAAATAATGTAGTGTAGTCCAGGTTTCCGGAAAAAATAAAAACGTTTGTTTGGTTGACGACGAAGAACATTGACAAGATAGATAAGGCAACAAAAAAGTTTAAAATATATTTTGGACTAAAAGGGTTTTAGAGAAAATACCAGTGAATAAAGGATACTAGTAAATAAAAGAACCTCACCCCACCGGAGAAGAAAGAATTTAGAAAAGCGAAGAATCCGTTGAAAATAAAGCCACACCAAAAAGTTAAGAGGGGGAAGAATCCATAGAAGATAGAGCTGCATCGAAGAAGGAATTCAAGAGGGGAGACATAGGAAGGACCATTATCGAATAAAAGAAATTACACTCACACACACGCGCACACAACATGAGGTAATTATCTTCAGTTTATGTTAAATATTTTCTCAAAATTTTTAAGCATAATTTGTTATAATTTATGCTTTTTATATCACTAATTAAGAGCTAGGCCGATGCAATTTTGTTTAAAAAATTAACTAAACTCTCAGTACACTATTCTGATTCACTCGTTATTCAATCTTCTAGTCCTCCACTTTAAATTTGGTAGAAAAAGACTCGTTATCGACTTGCGATCGTCCACCATTAAGAAATAACCTCAAAAATATGTATCCACATTTTCTAGAATTAGGATAAAATCTTGGTGGTTGCAATCGGTATATTTGGACAAATCTATTTATGGATCGCTTGGAGATCTATGAAGATTAAAAAATACCAAATTGTTCAAAAAGGGGCAAAGGAAACTATTTTCGGTCTTCTTTGTAACTTATACAAGCGAAAGTATTGAATAATTTTATGACGCAAAATTTCTTGGCCGTTCTAATTCTTCATTAAATTCACATTTGACAATTGAATTGAATGCTTACCATACGTCATGTATCCAATCATTGGTCGTTACCCGTCATAGCCCTACAAAATAAGTCGTAATTATTACAACTCACCAGGGCCGAGATTCACTACCAAAACCTTCCATTACCTTTCCTCCACCCGAGGATTTGATTTAATTTAACAATTTTCTATTACTGGTATCGTTTCCCCCTTAAATTATTGCCATGCTTTTTCTGCTGAGGCAATAAATACATGGTTATTAGGTGGTATTAAAGGGTCGGCTATCACTAAGGGTGGTCATCGCTCCCAACTGAAGATTAGCACAAGGCAAGGAAATATACCAGGTGATAAACTTCTTCGTGACTAATAATTGATAATGAAGCTGGACGATCACTCGTATTCGGCAAGATGGTCCGTGAATATTTTAATGCCCTGAAACAAAACCACCAACTTGACACCTAACATGACATAAGTGCACAGGAAGAAGAAGATTAGGTTTATCTACTATTACGATTTTTATTATTTCTCCGGGATGTTGTTTCCTCCTTAAGTTTTGATGCTGCTTAAGGAGTTCAAGAGTTATTATTTTATTAATTGTCCACCAGTCTGCCATTTTCTTTATTATTATGGCAGGACACACCTCTTGGGGTTAAACCACCCTAAAATTCCCTAGATGAGTTATGTGTTGATGGAGTCAATTCCTTTGCCTGATATTTACTCACATATTCCTTTCCATATTTTTCGGTCGTCCGTCTTTGCCTTCCAGTTGTTAATTCCGGTCCTTCTTAGATCTTGCTCTACCTCTTGTACCCACGTATATCTTGGCCGTCCACGCCATGGTATTTACTTCTTTTATTGTATTTGACTCATCATCATCATTCCAACGATTTTAGGGCAGAAATCTCCTCGTATCGCCTATAATGTTTCCTCTAGAGCAGGTATGGGCAACCTCCGCCCCGCTGGCCATATGCGGCCCTCCAGTAAGATTTGTCCGGCCCGCTAATGAATTCTTTCGTTGCATATTAACACGGCCCGTCTAAACTTAATTCATAATGAATCATAAGGATACTACAAAAATGTATATTTTTCAAGATTACTCGCAGCATAAAACTTCCACAAAAAAGTTGCCCACTCTAGACCACTCTAAAGGTTCATCTTTCAGTTATTAGTAGAGTTTATTAACAAGGTGGATGACATGTTATCATTAACTAGTGTAAATCGGTCTTTGTCTCCACTTACATCGAAGGCGCGACATTAAAATTCGGAGAAGTAAGAACTTAAGTCCACAAACTCTAGTTATTACTATCCATTCACATCCTTCTTGGCCTTATTTTCGCCTGTTATAATTTGATATAGCACCATGCTCGCCCTTCCTATTCTAATGCTTTAAGGTAAAATCACTGTAGATGATCGTAAACTGTCAAAACTAGATCTAGGATAGGTCTGGACCAAAATGTTGGGGTTTTTAAACATTCAACTTAAAGCAAGACCTCAAATATGTTTAACTAAAGTTTTCTTATCTTCTCATTGATGGAAAACGGAGCACTTACTTTTCTACTAAACATTAACTTATTTATAACTAAATACTTTACGTAAAAGCTAAAAGACAATCTCTGGTTCTCCACTTCGGTTATATACATAATTTACCACAATGGTTCCAATTTCTATCTAGACATTTTCCAAACTTTTTCCATTGATTACTAAACAGAGATCTCATCTAGCTTTATCAAAAAATTCTTCTTACATCTTATATTTCAGTACCAACTTGTAATACTTCTAGAACTTCAATGCTTTGTTTTTGCTTGTATCTGGTATTCACCAAATCAACAAAATCAAAGTAGGTCTGATGCGAATAAAAAGACCAGAGATATGGTCGCATAAAAATGAAGAAATCTTGAAATAGAATTAAATTAGAAATTGCTTGAAAAACTGTAGACTCGGAATACCTAATCTAAAGAAATGAAGAAGAAACGAAGCTTCGTTTCTTATCAGACCAGTTGTAATCTACTAGATTTTTTACACCAGAACTTAATGGGATACAAACTCCCCAGTAGATATGCTGAGGACCCAGATATTATGGCAACAATAATTCTGCCAAACTTCAATACAATTAAGATTTTCGTAATTACAGATTTAAATCCTCCAACGTTCGAAGGAGACGCAAGGAGAAAGTAAAGAAGAGGAACATTGGTAATCGCAATTACAGATATTGTCATCGTCATCGTTACCATCATCATGTGAGTACGTTCTTGTCAAAAGTCGCCGTCGAAGACGGGTACGCCAGCAATCGGAGGACGATTAAAGCACGCTGTTATGCGTACGAAAATATGGCCGAAACCCCGTAAAAAACTAGCAGGCCGCGGAGACAGATGAATAAAGATGATTTGCAATTGTCACCCGTACGCCATTAGTTGATAATGACCCGGCGAAGAGGACACGCCTACTGCCGGTCCGACAGCGACGTCCTATGCCCCGCGCCTTCTGTGCGTTCGCTTTTTCGTTTCTGTTTTGTTTCTTTTTTCTTATTTATTCGTTTGTTTTTGCAGGCCACTCGATGCGGAATAAGGCGCTTGTCAAACATCGGAACAACTAAAGTACCACGCTGTAAGGTCTTTACGGCGCACGTATGTAATGAATATCCACTGCGAGGATATTGGTAAGAAGTCTCGTGTGATTTTATAATGATCATTGGACTTCAAATGTTTTATGGAAAACGAGATTGATGACTTGCTTTATTCCCTTTTTGTTTCCTGTTTTTTTTCCGGTGCTTTCTTCTTCCTTCTTTAAAACTAAGCAAAATTTCCTACTTTCCATCCATTTACAGCCTCTTTAAAAATTGACGTTATTCTTTTTCTAATTCAACTTCTATTATAGTGTTCATAATTCTACAGTTTTTCCTTATTATTCATGGATAAAAGATTCCCCTCATTCTCCAGAGATGTATTTTGGCTATAAAGTGAAATTGGACTATTTTTTTTCTTGATATATCAGGACGTCTCATAGTGCTCGCTGATATGCCAATCTGACGTGTTTGATGAACAACATGACTGCTGCTGCTCAGAAGCAACTTCTAAAGTCATCGATAAAGATAAGCCACGCTCCAGACAATCGATAAATCTACTAGAACTCGCTTTTGTTACCTACTGTTTGTTACTAATGCTAATAAGAAAAATTAAGTGCCTTAGGTCTTAAGTCTGAAGAAGTTGAGGAACGCTGAAACATTTGAACAGTGCAGTGATGGTATAATCTAGTCACATTTACAGTAATTTCCACTATATCACAGAACATGGTTTATCCGTTTTCAGAGATTTCCATATGAAATCTTTAGGAAGTATTTGTTCCTTTGACTTATAATAAGCAACTACATAATTTCTGTTATATAAGACCCACTAACTAGAAGTGTTGATAATTGGTGTGAGGGCTACGATGTAATTTTTTCATTTTGAAAATGCTAACAGCGCCAGTTTTTCCATATCTGTTATAAAGGGGCTTTCCCGAACGCATATATAATCTTTCTTTCTTAGATAGATCTTGTATAGCAAGCCAGTAATTTATGAAAATTCCATCGGGTAATTAATCTGGTAATTTACTGGTTAATTTACCGACTTACATTACTGATAATAGTATATTAACAATAGAGAATGCTAACGAGCAAGAAGCAAAAAATAGTAACAAAGGTCCTTTCTTCTGCTTCTTGGGGAAATTGGGTAAATCACCAAGAACAGGCATATAGATAAGTCTATAGAAGGTAGCATCAGCTTTGGTCTAAGTTTGGTCTAAACAAACACGAGCACTTATAAGACAACACAAAGTTACAAGTAGTCTAGGCGATAGAAGATAAATATAATGTCCAGAATATGATTATCGATAGAAGAGCCAAGAATCCAAAGAATTGGTGATGTGTAGTTGAGCACCTAGAGAAAATACCTATTTAACTAATTTCTAGAAGAATAATAAGTAGGAATCTACACAAAGTAGAGCTAAATGCATGATTGCCATGATCATCGTCAAATACCATATGGTTTCCACTCGTAATTTATTACTGACTGGTGAAGAATTACTAAGAAATAGTCAAAGAACAATTCAAACCTCTAATTTATCAATGAATCTGAACTCCACGAACGCTTAAGAAAAATGCAGTTTGGCGGAAAAGTTCCTAATAATTATGTACTATTAAGCTTATATAATAGACAATATCTTCAACGACGCTTGCTCATAATACACCATTGCATGAAAGAAACCTGATGATCAGAAAGCTGGAAGATAACTCGTTCATTTGTCGTAGTGTGAAGAAATAAACCATGAGTGCAACAAAAAGTATAATTTCCAAGATGAATTCAGGTTAGCAACGTCAAATTATAGTAACAAAATTCGGAGCTTCAAGGGAAATGTACCTTAACACTCTTAAGTAAGGAGCCTAGCTGGAGGAAGGAACAGGCTCCAAAAAGTAATGACAATGTGGCCAGTATCTTACCCCAATAACCTATAGCCTGTGCTAAATCGTCTAGTTTCGTTTTCCTGCTAATTTCCGCCGTTCCTCTGAAACGCGTGTACGGTGAGATACCGTGGTGAGAGTAGTTATCTAATTGCAATTTTTCCACGCTGGGTTTACGGAAAAGCGCAACTGCGGCTGCTGCAGTAGTCTGTGGCAACTTAGTCGTCCACTTCTGTAGAAGCAAATAGCTGAAAATGCGGAATTAGGTGGCAATGAGGCAATTCTTAATTGAATTCTCTCATAGGTACAAATATCAACAGGTGTAATGACCTCCTAAGCCTGTAATACACTTCCATAGCATTATTAATTGCTCTCGCCTATTTAGTTTTCCATATTTACTTCTTTGTTTAATGTAACACCTAAGTACTTCAACTTATTAATGTTCATGTTGCACGTTTTCTTCTTTTAGTTAGAGCACATACAACAAGACCATCGGAGGATACATGTACTGTTACCCCCACTGGTCTTAGTCTTTGACAGGTGATAACCGATAACAAACGCGTCCTTTGGATGTTTTTTAGCTTAGTTTCCGTAATCATATCGTCAATTAGCAGGATGAAATTGGTTGGATTCAGGACTATACCCTACCTCAGTCTATACATTCAAAACATATCCGATTCTTCACTATCTTTTCTTGTGTCTTCTTCTGCTGTTTTTGTAGAGACTCTTAATTGCGTTAAATACCTTTGAATCAATGTTCCATTACCTCAGACTTTTCCAATTACCTTTTTGCGAAACTCTGTCAAACGCCTTGTCAATATTCAAAAAACCCAAGTATACTTTTTTATTCTGATTTGTTCAATTCGTTGGTTAAGCGTAAAAATGTGGTCCTGAACGCTGTTCCCCTTCTGGACCAAGTCTCTACCTTGCCTAAATGTGGTTCTATTATGTTTCTTAGTTCATGTTCTAATACCCCTTCATAATTTTTTTAAATAGTATCCAGTAACATAATATCTCTATAATTTTCCTACGCACTTTACTCTCCTTTCTTGAATATCGGTGGGAATTTATCCCAGTTTCAAGATACCTGCCCTAGTTCCCAAGCTTTATTAATTATATTTGCCAATACATTGACTACCTCCATTCCCAAGTGCTTTCAACATTTCTACTGCAATCTTATAATTGCAAGTGAACTTTCCTCTTTTAATTTTCTTAATAGTTTCAGTGGCCTCTTTTACGCTTATTATGATTACCTGACCTTGTTATTCTTCTCGTTTATCCACTGCAGTAAGTTGTTCTGTAATTCTACATTTTTCCATAATTTCCTTTTCATCGTTTATAACCATGTCATCTTTTTCTTTAATGTGCCTAATATGTCCTTTTGTTATTTCTTAAAGTTCTATGAAGCAATTTTTGATGGCCTTTGTTATCTGCTTCTATTTTACTTCCAAAATCTTCCCGGAATTGCTATTTTCGTAATGTCATTCCTTTTAATACTATTATATTTAATATAATAGTTTCCGGAATGACAATGAAAACAAAATAATATGGATCCAAGTTATTTTTTGTTCCTCCAAGCTCAACACACTTGGTCCAACGTTGCTCTAGCTTCCCATTTTCCTCCCGCCAGTGACTTTCTTGGAGGTTCCCAAAAAATCTTTCACGACCTTTATCAGTTTTTCATTCCACCAAAATCTCTTTTCGCCCAGAAATGCATTAAGTTTCGGAAACAGGTGAAAATCAATCAAATCAGCCAAATCCGCCGAATGCGGTGGATGTGGAAGAATTTCGCACTTGAATTCTGTCAATTTGTGCGGAACGATTGCACTTGAATGAATGGGTGCACTGTCGTGGTGAAACAACACCCCTTTCCTAACCATTCCCGGGCGTATTTCCTGAATTGTTACTTGCAATTTGACCGAAAGTGTTGTGTAACTTTGGCAAGTAACAGTTTTGCCGCTTTCAAGATAACCAATTAGCAACATTCCTTTTCCGTCCCAAAGAAACGATGCCATCACCCTTCCAGCCGAGTGAATAATCTTTGCTTTCTTCTGAACCGATTCGCAGCGTGCAATCCACTGTTATAATTGCATTTTTGTTTCTGGTGTGTAATGATGAATCCAGATACCATCCATGGTCACCAATCGTCTCTTGAAATCCATTGAATTCCTCGTAAACACCTCCAAATAATCGGCTGAAGTTGGAGCTCGAATGCGTTTTTACTGTGAATTGAGCAAATGCGGCATCCATCTTGCAGAAAAGTTTTTGAGGTCAATTGGGCATGTCAAATACGAATGACTCGTTCATAAGATATGCCCACGGCTTCCTCAATTTCACGCAATTTTATTCGGCGATCTGCTAAACCCATGTCATGGATTTTTTCCACAATTTCTGGGGTGGTAGCTGTTTTCGGACGTCCTGAACGCAGGTAAATCCCCAAGAACGGTAGATGTAACCTTGATTTGATTTCCGTTGCGGTTTTCCCTTCCAAATCGAAAAATTTGATGACCGCACGGACCTTTTATCCATAGTTAAAAACACAAAGAGCTACTTGACCTAAACGCTTGTTAAAACCAGACTATTTGACAGATCGATTTAAGATTAGCAGCCAATTGATATGAAAATGTTGCCAATACAACGACATAAAATATTTGGAACATAAGCAGTTCCCAATCAGGGCTTTCGAAAACTTGTCAACCTACCATCGTATTATTTAAGAGCTGTTTTCATTTTTCTTTTCTCAGCTTTATTGATTCATTTGTTTCATCATTCCACATTTCCACTGATTTATCTACAATTATGAAATCCAAGATCTCGGTTAATAGCGCCATATTTATTTTTTAAAACGAAATTGCTTCGAAAATTCTAGCTAAATTTTCAAAATAACTATAGCCAGGAAATTTAGAAAAAGAACTGTAAACGGTCGACTCACGTATGTATATAAACATTTCCCAAACTGATTTCTTACTACCAGGAACCAGTTACTACAGTCTATCGTGGAACCGCAGATCTTTATCGGTATGCTAAGAACCAACTTTGGATCTACGTAAATTTATCTATTGTGTGTTAAATAACAAGCCAATCGGGCTATTGTATGTGAAGGCGTATTTATTTGGTGTAGCGGTGTCGACACAACCGTTGTATCGAACTAAATCGTGCCATTTGTATCGCTAATAGCTACGACAACTTATTGTCAGTATTGCGTTGTTGATAGAAGTACGAGAATAGAGATTAATGCGTGTTAGAAAATTTCAATCGTTTAATTTGTTATTCTAAATGAAATATCGAAGGCAATTGAGTGAAAATTCAACGTTTCGTAGTTTAAAAAAATAATAATAAAAGGAGATACAGTGACTAAATGTAGAGGAACCAGTTAATATGAAATGCTATATCAGCAGCAGTCATGGCCGAGCGGTTAAGGCGTCTGACTAGAAATCAGATTCCCTCTGGGAGCGTAGGTTCGAATCCTACTGGCTGCGGACACAGTGCGAAGTCTTTTTACATTATTTTACACATTCGTGCTTGCTCACTGCAAAGTTATCAACACAATTCAAAATTTAATTTACAACTGGCCCCGAAGGATCATCTGGTCTAGAATAAAGCTGAAGTACCTGGTCTATTAGTGATCAATCCTAAAAGAGTGAATAGAGTGAAGTACCTTTAGCTTCAGAATACTATAGACCAGGCATGGGCAACCTTTTTTGTAGAAGTTCTATGCTGTGAGTAATCTTGAAAAATATACATTTTTGTAGTATCCTTATGATTCATTATGAATTAAGTTTAGACGGGCCGTGCTTATATGCAACGAAAGAATTCAGTAGCAGGCCGGACAAACCTTACTCGAGGGCCGCATGTGGCGCGCGGGCCGGAGGTTGCCCATACCTGCTATAGACAAATACGAGGTATGTAAATAAACTAGTGAGACTGGTAGCCTAGTGTTCCATCTGGCAAAACTGGTGAGCGCAGGACTTGAAGGAGAAAAGGCAGGTGAACATGTGATACGCCATCAGTGCGAGTCGGAACTCGCTAGTGTCACGTAGTTTATCCATAGCGATTGGTTTAGTGAAACAGGATTTGCTTGTCCGTATTGACAATGAGTAAGAACGAATTTCGAGCAACGGTATGAGAGAACCAAGCGAGCGCCAAAGCGTGGAGTGGCACACTCTAAGCCAGGCATGGGCAACCTTTTTTGTAGAAGTTTTATGTTGCGAGTAATCTTGAAAAATATACATTTTTGTAGTATCCTTATGATTCATTATGCATTAAGTTTAGACGGGCCGTGCTAATATGCAACGAAAGAATTCAGTAGCGGGCTGAGCAAATCTTACTCGAGGGCCGCATGTGGCCCGCGGGCCGGAGGTTGCCCATACCTGCTCTAAGCTCTCCAAGACCAAAAGAAGTAAGAATGAGCAAGTCAAAGATCAAAAGGATTCTGATTTGCTTTTTTAATAGCTAAGGAATCGTTCACAAAAAGTTTGTGCCTGCAGGCCAAGCGGTTAATCTGCAACACTTACCGAAAAGTTCTTGAAAGACTTGGAAAGGAGGACTTTGTGAGGAGCCCATACGATTATCTATCATTTATCTATCAACTTATCAATGACAACTTATCATTGAATAATAAAATTCAGAGGAGTAACAGCCTCAGTCCGATTTATACTACTTAATGATAACATGTCATCCACCATCTTAATAAATTCTAATTATAACACGCTATCATAAACCAGTTCCAAAAAATGAAATAAAAGTTAGATACGAGGGCGCTATCATACGCAAAAAAGAATCCAAAGCAATAATATAATTACCGTGTATTCTTTCATATTTTTATTACCTACATAAAACAGTAATTTATATCATCATTTTCCTTACTTTATTACCATAACCGACGGGAATAAATGAAATTGTACAGCATATAGAACCAAAAATGTATTTTCTACGTTATCCGCACGGTTGGTAGCATCGTCTGTCAATATCCAATAATTAACCATTGCAACAATGAAACGGCCAATCAAAAGAATGCTTTATGCTGGCGTTAATGCCAACGTAACAAGGTCGAAATCGTAAAATATAATTTAGTTTTGCGGTGCGCTCGAAGATCGCTGCTCTTGTTGTGTGGTAAATACGTCCGATATCATTCGTTTTAAATACGCCGTTCCCTCGTTGGTAATTATAACGAGTAGCGTGTGTATTTTAAATTAAGACCGCGATTCGCTTTTTTTCCTCCTTTTCTCCTTAGCGAGCGCTAGGTGGCAAGCTCCCAGACTCAATTAAATCGCTTTTAATTGTTTATTGTTCGGGTTGAATGTGCGGTTGAATTTTTAATCGGTAATTAAAGATATTATGGCGCTGCGTTAAAGGCTGAAAAAATCGACGTATATACATACAAAGGCTAATATCGGAAATCGACGACAGAAAAAGGAAGGAACACGTAAAAATAGGGGCGATTAACGTTTAATTTATTGCGATTTATAGTACGTTTGTTGCGATTTTAATAACTCCGAAACGATCCGGGGACAATCGGAATTTCATATACTCATTTCAGGAGAAAAAAAAATGGGATTGAAAAGAAACGGATGTTAACAAGCCTATACACATATTAAATAAAATAAATGTCAAAATTTCATGCTGGATCCAAGTTTAGTAATGACCTAAAATAACTCTCAAATTGTTTTTATACCAAAAAAGAAAATCCGTACAGATCATTTTTCTCAATCAAATACAACATGTTCAACACATTTCAAAATTTTTCATTTTATCGAATTCTATCAATTTGACTATCGAGCGACACCTATGAAGCAATTGCCACTCCAAAGGCGCTCGAAGATACTATCACGACATCAGTTAGTAAAAGTAAGAAGGTTACTATCGCAGCTATCTGTAATAGCAGCACCATGCTTTGCAGATTTCTTTAATGTCATCATTTAAAAATAAAATTAAAATTAATAAACAGAATCTAAAAAATATCAACTTTTACAAAGATCAAATTGATATAGTTATAATGTTGGTCGGATTTATAATTATAATTATTGATGGTGTAAAGTGGGCTTTAAACGTCAATACTCTGTAAATGTCACTTTGATAGAGATTATATTTTGATCGTATTAACTGTAAAATAATAGCCCGGAAATAATTTTTATATAGCAAGTTCCCGTTTAGTAAATACTCTGTCGATTACTGCAAAGGTTGAGCCACCTATAGATGAAGAGATCTGTAAGTACGACACAGGTGCAGTTTTAAAGTGAATTTTGGAGGGTAGTTTCTTGAGTCCATCTTTTGTTTCCATTACAATTCTAATTTAGATTCCCACTTTCTTCGCTTTTTTACTGTGTTGGTAAGTCCCCATTGTGATGTTGGCTTCTTTATCGAGCACGACATGCATCACGATGTTATTAACTAAGACAGTGAAGCGCCATCTAGCGTTTGCGGGGAAACTAGTCGACAAAATGTGTGGGTGGTACAATTGAATGTAATAATGTCCTACGCCAATATGTTCGACTATGGATTTTAATTTTGTGCAGTTGGCAAAATTCCGTGCAGTATTGCAGAATTACTGGGTAACACATTATTAGAATAGTGACAAGCACTATGGTTATACCATTGAAATAGATAAAGTAGTTCGTTAACCTTATACTTCATTGGGTTATACTTACGTGGACTTGTTAATAGACATAAGAAGCATTCTATTAAATAGAAACAACACTAATAAGTAGAGTTTGTTAAAAAGGTGAATGACGGGTTAGCATTAAGTGTTGAGTACAATGACAACATTTTTTAACTTGCCGCTTTTAGTTTCTACTTACTGTTTATTTAGTTCCTAGTTATATTTGTTATGCATAAGTTAGTAGTAGTGAATAAAATAAGTAAATTGTAGTATAATGAAGAATGCTAGTGAAGCAAGAGCTCTGGATGATATGTGTAAATAAACAATAAAACGTATATTACAATAAAGAAGGCTTTATTGAAGAAGCGAACCTCTAATATTAAGTAGTGTAAATCGGACTGATGCTGTCACTCCTTCGAATATTATTATTCCATGATAAATTGTCATCGATAAGGTATCATTGAATAATAAACTTTGAACTCCACTGATGAGTGGACGATAAGCACATTTATAACAATTGTTGAAAGTGTTCTCCATTTGCTTGTAAAAACAACATTATTGGTGGTTTTATGTTTTCAAATACAAAGACCATGTGATGATACCTCTATGCACTCAGCTCAGCGGCGGGGGTCCTACCATAGAGAGATTTTAAATGATGATCCTAGTCCTACACTACTTTCCACAGTTCTCCTACCAATATTTACTTCTATTTAAATGCAACACTTTGCAGGGCCGTGGTGTCTTTTAGATAAAATATGATTATCCAACTTATCATACACAACGTCTATGTAAAAGATTGATCAATATCACTACTATGGAATCTGCAATTTTGTGGTTATTTCAAATCTATAAGGGAATAAAAACTGGCAAACACCTTTAGCCTTAAGAAACTAGCGAACGTAAAAACTTGTTTAAATGAAATCCAAAAAATACATATGGTGCACCTATAAAGGATGGGTGACAACCATGACACTAGATATGGGGAAATCCATTAGAAGTTACTAAAAGGCTAACTTTAGATAAAAAAATGAAAGTAAATATTGATATAAGAACTGTGGAAAGTAGTGTAAGATAAGGACAATCATTAAAAATCTCACTGTACATGTTGATCAAATTGCAATTTTGCCAACTTAATTGGCATATAAGCATTGACAGACACAGTGCATACGCTTAAACATAAATTATTGTAACAAATTAATGGACCGCTCTTAGTTGTACAAGTTGTACAGATACTCTGAAATTTAATTATAATAACTACATCATGCATGAACTGTCCCAGTAAACATTTTTTAAATTTCGCGGATAGTTTAAGTTGGTAGTTCCGACAATAGTGAATATATTCGCATGCATTATGCTTAAAAATTGGCGAGTATGTCCACTATTGCTGAAACTAGCAACATAAATTGTCCCCGAAATTTAAAATTGTTCACTGGGGAAGAAATAATTTCAATATAATTGACACACGTTTGACGTAAGGGATTATTAGGTCTCTAGCTCCAAGTTTTGCTGGCATGAATCAAGTACCTTAGATTTCAAAATGTGTATATTACGATAAATTGGCATGCTCAATACCGAACATTTTTTAAAACCCCTAAATCTCGGAATTTATCAGCGCCTTCTCTTATTAGCGGGGAAACTAAGACAGATAGTTTCTAATTGGATTCTTAAATATTTTAATCTAGATTCCTACTTTTCGGCCATTAATATAGTACAATCATAATATAATAGTCTAGACTCTAGAGTCCAGAGTCTAGAGTAAAACACCAATTATAAGTTTATTAGAACATTAATGCAAGCAAATACAAGTTGCAACCTTATAACAACAACGCACGTGATGGATGGCGGTAATGACCTTGTAATGATCAGAGTAATGATGGTATTGTAACCTGATGAAGCCCTGTCATCTTCCTCACATTAAGTACACGTTTTATTTGAAACTAACTTTTTATTTAACGTTCTACAGTACATCACGATTCCCATACCATTCTAACTCTACTCTCCCGCCAATCCGCATGGGTTGGCAAACCTGACGCGCGCTTTTTGAAAAAATTGAGCACAATATACCAAAATTTTGATAAAGATATACAAATTATAACAATTATTTCCCACTTTTTACTCTCCTGCTATTGTTACCATATTTACCTACTGAATATCACATCTTTTATCTCTAATTCAAATTTAAAAATCTTTCTTTTTCAACCACCTATTACTGATAAAGGTTTATTCGCTAAATACAAACCTAAAGAGATGGACATGAATGTTGTCTTAATTAATAACGCATTTCTTACATGCTAAATAACATGAATTGTACCAAAAATAGAAGTATGAATGATTATAATGGAAGGGCGTCATATTCGTTAGAAATACGTAATTTCTGGACATTTCCCTCCAAAACACAACAATAAAATACGTCATTCATAATTATAACTGAAACGTCATGAAAATATCCCAAGTTCCAAGAATAATTACTTCAATAGCAGCGCCATCTGAAGGTTACAAACGTCTCTAAATCTGCTTCTACTTTCTGGGCTCATTTCTTACAAAATGGCCGAAAGTGAATGAAGTTTTTAAAGTGAAGTGTTCGAAACGTATAATTTTTTATTGTAATAATGGCGATTATTAAGGAAATTCAATCGTACGTGATCCAAGAAGAAGTAGCTCCTCGTTTTCAAGGCAAAAACACAGATTTTTCGGGAAGAAACCAGGATTTACGCGATCAAATCTGCTGGATACAACGAGAGGCGTTACGCTTTGGACGAGAGACGAAAATAACAACGATAATTCGACGTGGGACGATTGCAATAACAATAATACGAGCCACTGTTGTTGCTGCAGTGAAAGTGTTTAAGCTAAGAAATTAAGAGAATCCAAACATGTTCAGTTCTAACCGAATGACTGGCGGTCTTGGGGCCCAACCCACGAGACAATTTTCCACAATGCCCGGCAAGCTACCCCTGTTCAATGACATGCCGACGACGACCAACTTTCTGAATAAAATCGACTGGCACAGTATCTCCTCACAAAAGAAGTTTGTCAACCCTAATTTTGTCAACAAAGACAATCCTAACATTCGCAATTGCTCACCTACATTCAACGTAGAAACCTCTAGCACACCACTGAGGGACATTTGCTCAGAATTTTGTAGAACCAACAATACAAATAACATGGGAAAATCCTTCACTCCTGAACCGATGCTAATCAAAGAAAACACCCAGCGTAAAAGGAATACATGCCTAATCTGAACAAATCACGAGACCATATTCGTTCCCCACGAAAAGCACACAAAAATAAAATGAATATCGACATCAAATATGAAATTGATGAGGTCGGAGTTGATTGCCTTAGCGATCAATTCGAATCCGATTCAAACGACAACACCCCAACGATGAATATAGAAAGTCCACCTGTATTCGTACACGAAGCCCTTCCGGATATCGCGATTAAGAGCGAAGTTTGTAAAATATCAACATCACCTATTTGTATTGCGATTGGTAGACTTGAACAACCGCTAGTCATGGTCGCATCAATTAGGGAAGATATAGACCGGAGGAGGCTCTCTTCGGACTGTAGCGAGGACAGTGTTGTGGTGTTTCAATATGGAGATGATGACTGCTCAATTACCGAATCGGATTTTGATACTGATGATGATGATTCCAACAGCCAGTACAGTGAGGATGATGAGGCTTACATTCAGAAGACTGATGTGGACGATTCCAAAGAATCTTATAGTAAAATTCCAAAAAAGGTATGTAGAAAATTTAATTAATGTAAACATTGAATGCAAGTTGATATTTTATTTTTTTCATATACATTGGGGATTACCCTACCTTGTCTATAGTTCTCACTTAGATTTCTGATAAAGTATTCTGTTGTTACGCAACCACAGTACAGTTCTAACGTGGATTTTCCGCAATATTTTTGTTTTAATTTTTCAAATTTAAATTAGTAGTTTTTTAAATGCTTTGGGTTTATGTTAATGACCAAAAAAATCGCAAAAATGGGTTATAAAAGACATTGATTGCCTGTGGAAGAGGATTTATGGTTCTAAAAATGTTTAGGTACTACGGGTCTAAAATAACATTTGTAATTGCAAATGAGAAGTCATTACGATTTGCAAATATTGATGAAGCTATAAACTAATACATAGAGTTCTTAAACTAATCTTTTAAACATAAGCATGGTTTTATTACAGTTTTCATATACAGGTGTTACTGGTGGTATAAAACTGGTAAATTACATGATGCTTAAGAAGTTTGTCTTTGCAATTCTGGGGAAAATGCAAACGTTTTTGGTCGACTGCATGCAATTGCATTTAATAATTTTGATAGTTTAACTTCATACTATTTCCTGTACAATTTATTGGAATTTCAAGGTAAATCTCCGAGTCAATAGCTTATGTTTTGACGCAACTGCTTCAGGGTTTCGTCCAAATGAGTTGAAATAAAGCCTCTTATTGTTACCATCTGGTCATTTTTAGTGGAAAACAGAAAGGAAGGATAGGGTCAATCGTCAACGTTGGAGCCTCAAGGATTCTTTTCTCCCTTCCTGTAAGTTCTCCACTGGAAATAACTACTTGGTGATCAGAACATGCATTTTGAGCTTGGCAGAAATCGATGTGATAAAGATAAAAATCCATTTATTTTAGTTCTAAACCAGAAATTTTCAGTTTTATCTGTTTTAACAATGAATAATGTCACTAATATTCGCTGAAATTAAAGAAAAAAGAAGAGTTTATACCATCTGTACCCTTTCATGCGGCGTGAAAAAAATTAAAAATCATTATAATTTGGAAATATTTATCCAGAATTAAACGAACAAATCCATGAAGCTCTTAGCCAGTGTATGACAGTCAACTCATATTTCAAGTACAATACTTAGAAGTATTTTGATGTAAATTATTGGGTATATGTATGTATTAAACAAAAAATTGTAAAGTGTAAGTTTTGGAGGTTGGGTTTAACGATCTACTGAACCACGAAGATCAGTTGAAATTGCAGTACTTGCTTTTAGTTTGGATATCTGGGATCTACTTCAACTATTTTGAAATTATTTTTAATTAACCCAAGACTCGCGTTTTGCTGGAAACGAGATTAGCATTGTCAAACCCTCTCTTATTCTACTCGGTAAAAACGAATTCCAAGTATACTCATCTAAATCCAACCTCCTCCTCCACTCTGAACCTCAAAGATACACACTCTTGAGGAGAAGAATTGTTCTAAGACAAGCTGCTACGTCATTAAAACCCCTAAAATCGTTGCCGTTCTCTCAGTACATAGTTTTCAAAACATTGAATTTATCCAATTTGGTATAGTAACGATCAGAATCAGCATCAGATCATGACAAATTATTTTGTCCTGAGACATTCGTACTGATAACTCAAAAGAAAGTCTGATGTATTCCTTTTAATACGATGCGATTACGAAATTTCACAGTTTGTGTGTATGTATGTACATATTTAAAAATGATTGAAAGTTTGTTTACGTAACATGATATCTACCAACATTTCCAGGAGCCGCGTAATATGAAAATTTCTTACAAACGGGATTCACATAAGCTGCGACTATCATTCACTGATTGGTCAGTAATGAATCGTTTTGTTTGTTCTTATAAAGCAAGGTTTTTATTATTCATATTTATAATTTCACAAATGTATTTTTTAGCAATCAAGTGAACTTTTATGCTGATTTGGTTATTGACTAGAATTATCATGAACGAAAATTAAGTATCAAGTAAAATCTAGTTATTGATTTCGTATTACCGTTAACGATGTAGCAAGTTTTGTTAGTATCAAGAAAGCAGGCGACTTCGACCATTGGCAAATGTCTTTGGCCAACTCTGGATCATTTTCAACCTGTCCGTTATCTCTTCACAAAATTAAATTCTTCGTTTGTAGTCGTCTTCAAACAGTTGTTGCAGAGCTTGGTGGAATTTCTTCTACTTAAGAGCTCGGCGTACCGTTTCTCTCAAAATTTCCACGACAGTTCCTACTTTTCGAGCTGAAGATGGTGAAGTTGCAACAAAATGACCTATGACTTCTATCTGGGCGATCCCATCCAGTACTTTATGTCCGACTAATTTCTTAAATGCCACTGACCCCATTTCTGCAAATTTTGTAATTAATTCTTCGACATAGGAGGTATGACTGGTACTTCTTCCTGCGTGTCTGGTATCAAATACCGTAGTTGTTCTTAACCCAGGTTGGTCTTCGAAACGTACATGAAAATAATTTCAACTCTTTTAGCTTACGTGTACATCATTACGGAATCTGCAGTAGGGTTTGTTTCCTTAGAGAAGAGCATATTACGTCAGCGGCGCAATGAACCAAATTTGGTGTACCGTATACGTTACCATAGCAACCGACTAGCGAAAGTCAATGAAACGTCACATTTCGCGCATATTTTCATGACGTAATGTGCTCTTCTCTAAGGAAACAAACCCTAACACGATGACTTTTTCAATAATGTTTATTGATAGGAAAAGAGAGAATGTACTTAAAGAATTATATAAGAAGCACGTGATGATTTACAACCAATCATGAAGCCTTCAGCCAATCGAGAAAGATTTGTTCACCTATCTCGTCTCGTGGAAATAACACAACTTGGTTTTGTATTATCAAATAATTTCTTAAATTTATGCTTTTTTGGAATATGATGGGAAAAAAGTTGATTTCAATTTTCTTGCTGAACTATTCTTAGTTTTAAAAAACGATCCCATGTAAGCAATAAAAACTTCTACACAATTTTATAAAGATATTAAATAATTTTATTTACATGTGTACATACATATTGTAGGGTTTGTTTCCTTAGAGAAGAGCACAACCAAATTCGGTGTTCTGTATACGTTACCATGGCAACCGACTAGCGAAGGTCAATGAAACGTCACATTTCGCGCATATTTTCATGACGTAATGTGCTCTTCTCTAAGGAAACAAACCCTACAGTATGGACGTATGGGTTGGAACAAAATCAATAAAAACTGTAAATAATGAAACAAAGCGATCGTACACGTCAACCTAATAAAAAAGAAATCTCAAAAAATGTAACCTATCATCGTTCGGTATGCTGAAAAACTTTTCCTACAAATGGTACTATCTATCAAAAATTAAGGTTACCATTTAAAAGAAAAGGAGGTGACGTCATCTCCGACAATAATCACAAAATACGTTTTTGTAGAAATTTGCGCATTTAAAAATTAAGGTTGATGTGTCCGATCGTTTTGTTTTTCACTATTTACAGATTTTATTGATTTTGTCCCAACCTATACGTCCACACTGTATATCACCTGATCAGTTTATTTTTAAATAAATTATGAATGTCCCAATTGTTTTTCTACGGCAGCAACGAAAATCATTGATCATCAGTTTTCTAATGATGTGTCGAAAGTGGGGATTATCATTTAAAATTTTAAAGTTGTGGTTGGAGATCGGAGGCTGGGGTGGGTGTCTCTCAAATATACGAGGTCATTTTCTTTCACTCAATATACTATCGAAATGGTTTTGAGCATTTTCTGAAATATCTTAGTAAAAGCAAAACTACGTCCCATTGAAATTTTTCTAAATGTCACCCGTATAATACATCATAAACATAAGAAACAAACATAGACAAGTAGTTTTACAAACGTTTTAATCTCGATCTTTTACCATTTCTATCTTTCTGTGTAAGATTCGAAGCTTTCGAGCTGTATACAGACGTATACCGCTCCTAGTCGCCCAATGGCATTTCCTATTTTACATAAAGTGGAAAGATAATATTGAATAGAACTGATTTTTACTTGGTGAAAATCCATAATAATAATGAATAAAATTCGTAGAGTAAACACTTCACTATGTTTAACAAAAATGTAATGATTGTTTCGCCGACTCAGTGGCTTCGTCAGACTATACTATCAAACTAAGTTAGTTTACTCTACGATAAAGATAATATATTGTAATTCCCCAAATCGGTTGAAAATAAATTTCTTGGATTCTCCCATCGCGGCAAACAAGGCAGTGACGGATAATAGAAGGTGACGAATAATCGAGTGGCGGATAATGGAGTTTCTACTGTATTTCGTTTCTTATAAAAAAACTATATATATATAAATATCAATAATTATAATGGAACGGTTCGATTTTTACCGATAACGATCAGTTTTACAAACTTCGAATTGTGCCACCTGATAGATAGCAAAAGGTCATTGATAAATATGAACAATACATTATTGAATAAAATTATTGCACTCCGTGAAAAAAAAATCGCAATCATTCGTTTTTAAATTAATACATAAATTTAATAATTTGCGTCATTCTGGCTAATATACAGTAACACTCCTACTTCTTCATGTCAAGTGTAATTATCAGCTGTTTTATTTTTTATTTCTGCTTATCCAATCAACGTGAACGTCGGAACAACATTCAATAAAAAAAGCGATATACGGCGAAATTGCGAGTGTAGAAATGTATCGTTACTCTACGTTTCGAAATTAGATTTATCTTTGTAGCAACAGCTGTATTATCGTTCGTTTTATCAATTCAATTGTGAGTTTGTACGTTACAAACACACAACATACATTCGTGTACAATATAAATTTTTGCACCTAATCCTCGATCTATCACCGCGAAACATAATGGAAACGCCGCTAATATAGGGAATTACTTAGCCAAAAAAAAAAAGATACAGCCCGATGTCATATGATTGCATGTTAATTGTAGAATAATGTTATTAATTCTGTTATCGCCTCGTTGATATTATTTTGGAGCACGTACAACATACTACTACTCTTCAACTTTTGAGTGAATACACAACCAATAACTGTACGTATGTGTAGTGTATGGTGAGATGTTTTAATACCTAATGAATATAATATTGAGTTAACTAAGTACATACATACATACATATGTATGGTATCTATACCCAAATGTTGCAATTCTTATGAAATTATTCGACCATACGCTGGAAATTCCTTCGCCCATGGTGAAATCGCCTTGATAAATTGTAAATTTTAATTATCGACTAATGGAAGGAATTTTTTTCCCTATTTGGGAAGAAGTGATAAGATAAAGAACGCACTTTATTTTTAATATTAAACCTATGGCGATGACCTATTTATAAAAAGTCTATCATGTATTTCATTGACCGGGGTGCTTCACATTCTCTGTTGTATAAAAGAAATATTGTTCGTTACTTCTTGTGCTTGCAAAAGTACGTACAAGTACTTATGTTCATATGTCCTCAGACGTGATAGTAACTAACCCGTCAAGGTCGTTGTCGTTCATTCAGAAAATCACGTATCCACAACGTGATTTCAGGTCTAAATACCTGCTAAGTAAGAAAAAATCCTTCGGCATTTATTTCCATGTGTATTTATATCTAGTCGATATAAATCCGGTTATGTATATCTAGCAGGATGTCCGACTAATGGGATCGGTTTAGCAAACGATTTCTTAAATTCCTAAAACTGATGATTGGTTGGTATTTATAAAATCTCATGTGCGGGTGTAATTAGATTACAAATAAATTTGAATTAATTTGCACCTACAGTACAGCGATTCCATTAGTATATTTTTTGACTTCTGCTGACGTTATACCCTTTTAACATTTACTACAAACAGCCTTGATAACAAAAATACCTTAACTCATATTGGTGCATGTTTTAGCGTTGTATACAGCCATAACATACAATTCAAAATGGTTTATTGTTTAGAAGTTTTTTCATAAAACATTGATACACTTTTGCATTCATTCAAATCAAGTGTTAAAGCAGTTCTTCTAATCTTCCGTTGGAGTAGTCCAAATTACCATTTTAAAGGTATCGGCTGCTTCTTCTAGCAACCGGAACCATTGAGGGTGTAGTCCATTATTGGTCATTGGAAACGTACGTTTCCGGAATGACAATGAAAACAAAATAATACGGGTTCAAGTTATATTTTATTTTTCAATATAATCCCCTCGAAGCTCAACACACTTGGCCCAACATTTCTCTAGCTACTCGATTCCTTCCCGGAAGTGACTGGTCGAAGTTGTCAAAATAATCGTTTACAGCCTTTATCAGTTCTTCATCCGACCAAAATCTCGTTCCACCCAGAAATGTTTTGAGTTTCAGGAGCCGGTAGAAGTCCATCGGAAACAAATCAGGCGAATACAGTGAATGATGATGCGGAATGATTTCGAACTTCAATTCTTTCAATTTTTGCTGAACGATTGCACTTGAATGAGCGTGCGCATTGTCGTGGTGGAACAACACTTTTCTCGGGCGTTTTGCCCGAATTGCTGCTTTCAATTTGTCCTAAAGCGTTATGTAATATTGGCCCGTAACAATTTTGCGTTTTTCAAAATAACCAATTAGCAAAATTCCTTTTGCATCTCAAAAAATCGATGTCATCACCATTCCAGTCGAGTGAATGGTCTTTGTCTTCTTCAGAACTGATGCAACCCACTGTTTTGATTTTTGTTTCTGGTGCTGAATCCAGGTCTCATCCATGGTTCACGAATCGTCTCTTGAAATCCGTTGATTTCATTATAAATACTTGGAAATAATCGGTTTGGGTTTGAACTCGAATGCGTTTTTGCCCCGAATTGAGCAAATGCGGCACCCATCTTGCAGAATGCTTTTTTAAACCCAACGCATTGTGTAGAATACGAACTACTCGTCCATAAGAGACGCTCACGGTTTCCTCAATTTCACGCACTTCTATTCGGCGATCTGCCAAAACCATATCGTGGATTTTTCCACAATTTCTGGCGTTGTAGCCGTTTTCGGGCGTCCACAATGTAGTTCATCACTAGTATGCGTGCGGTCACAATTTCGAAACCCAGGAACTCACGGTGGTAAATAAAGGTGAAAAATCCTCAAGAATGGGATCTTGATTTGATTTCCGTTGCGGTTTTCCCTTCTAAATAGAAAAAGTTGATGACCGCTCGAACTCAATTTTTATCTATAATTGAAAACACAAAAGGGTACTCGTGTTAAATGCTTGTCGAAATCAGACTATTTGAGAGATCGATTTAACATCTGCAGTCGATTGGTAAGAAAGAGTAGCCAACACAACCACATTAAGTACTTCTACCCTCGTAGAAAGAATTGTTGGAACTTGGAGCGGGACTAGACGGCGGAAGATCTAACAACTCCAGGTATTATTTCTCCAGAAATTAAATTATCTATCGAGCTGTATATAAACTCGTATTATCTTGGCAAAGAATGATTCATCGTGTTGGATTAATTTTTCGGAGCACGGCGATTACTTCTGGCAAAAAAATGGTTTTATATCGCTCGAAGTACAATACTTGTTACTTTTGTGAGAAAATTGCGACCATCCCTTTCAATACATTGCTGGAACATATTTGTGGGATTCTTCTTAGCTTGACATACTCAAACAGTGGATTCACGTTTGTTTCCGGATTTATAGGACTAAATTCATGATTGGTCACTATTCACGATGGTGTAAACGTACTTCGAGCTTTCGTTGTTGAACCGGCTCGAAGATATTCGACACCAGTTAAGACAAACCGTCCTTTGCTTTTTATGTACGAAATACGAAATTCAACAGAAAACTAACCCTGTTTTCAAACCGAGTTAATTTCTTTAGTGAAGATAATCCTTCCGGATAAATGAAGGACTAAGGACACGTCGTCCATATAACACCAGTAGTATTCCCAATTTCGATATAATTAACCCAGAATCGGGTAAAAAGAGAAAAGACGAGAACAGAGAGAGAACGGATAGAAATTAAAGGATGAAAATAGTGCATTTTTAAAGTTTGTCTCATTTTGGCAACTACTGTCTATTAACTCGCTTTACTTTTTCGGGCGCATATCTGATTGGGGCTAAATATGCGTGTGTTGATGTGAAGTTTTACTAGGCCTCTTTTCATAGGAAGCCACTAGTGACGGGAACCGATTGGTGTCACTAGTTGCGATATGGCCAACTTACAAGCAACTTAGTTGCTGCCAGCATCTCTCGAAATTATCAAGGAAGTTTCTTAGTCGTCAGTCGAGAAGATGACATCAAATGAATAGTTTCTGCTTTTCGCCTTGCGTATCAGAAGGAAGAAACAAAGGCCAATACGAATACAAGTCCATCCGATGTTACTGGCCAGAGCGGAGAAGGATATTTCAATTATCGGTCGCCAAAGCCGTCATTTCATGCACTTTTGAACTTTGTTTTTCAACACACATCGTAGGACTAGAAACATTGATGAAAATGAGGATCCCGCCAGAAGAGAAACCATCTTTAACGTTAAGGTTGGTTAATGGATCTGAATTTATTGAACCCATTTTTAATTCACTCTACTAAGGATAAACTATAAGTCACTATAAATTAATATAATGCATTAGAAATTGCCATTGTTTATCAATCGTTGATGGCTCATGAAACTAACAACACTAGAAGACAGATTGACAATTTCTAGTAAACTATAGATTTAAGTTTAGTTTTCTTTGACACTGTCTCGAAAAAGACGTGGACCTTCCAACAATACGATGGTGTTTTCGCCCTGTTGAACCTGATCCACTTTTTTCGTTTTTTCTTTTTCTTCTAAAGTTCTCTGGTGTTGCAACTACGTATACCACAAGCCGTGAAGAGTCATTGGAGCAGTCAATTAGTCACTCTACCGTTTTAAAATGTCTAAAAAGGAATAAATGGCATCCGTACAAAATAAAATTGGTGCAACAACTTCACGAGGATGATTTTGCCAGAAGAGTTGAATTTTGTAACGTAATGATGAACCAATGTAATAACAATCTGGAATTTTCTCCGACGAAGCAACCTTCTACCTAAATCTGTTGATAGGCAAAGCTGTAGGTACTGAGCACCTGAAAATCCACACGGGATGTTGGAAGGATATACACAATTGCGACGAAAGATTAACCTATGGATAGGGATTGTGAGTAGTTCAGTCATAGCCCCGTTTTTTTATTGAAATTACATCAAATGATGAAAATTATTTGCTATTACTGCAGCGAAATATAATACCCGCATTTGTTGCTCTCCATCCAAATGCAAAACATCCCCTGTTGTCGGATAGCCCCTTATGGTTCAAGCACGATGGTGCACCGCCACATTATTCTGTAACTAATCGTAATTATCTTACTAGCAGTTTCCCAAACAAATGTTTTGGTAGGTGAGGCGCAATTGAATATCCAGCAAGATCTCCCGATCTAACTCAACTCGATTTCTTCTTCTCTCAAATCAAAAGTATATCTAAACCGACTAAATAATATTGAAGATTTGAAGATTAGAATAACCGAGGAAATCGGTTTAATAACTCCCCAAGTATTAAACAATGACACAAACGAATTTGAACATTGCCTTAGTCATTGTCAACGCGTAAATGATATGCGGTTTGAACATTTTATTTAAATAATTTTGAATTTGTTGTTGCAACTTTTGACTTTTTAATTAGACTTCGATTATTACATTGAATAATACACAAAATCTTTTTTTTTCTTAAAAATTTGCCATGTAACCTATATCAGATATCATTGTTCTGTATGCTGAAAGTCGTTCTACTCCAAATGGCGCTCTCATAAATTGGGGCTACCACTTAAACGAAACGGAGGTGAATATATGCGACAATAATGACGTTAGACAATACGTTTTCATGTAAAAGTTTGCGCATTAAAAAATTAAGGTTGACCTGTCCGATTGTTTTTTTCCACTATTAACAGGTTTTATTGGTTTTGTTCCAAACTATACGTCCACACTGTATAGGTTGCTGCGTGACGATTCGCACGAGGAACAAACTTCGTATACAGAAAGCCAATTTCACGTAAATCAACAATTCGACCTCTATCAAAGTGACTTCATTAATTAAACTACCTTGTACCTTGTAACTACTTTAGTCATTGTATTTGAACTGTTACATGTGAATAATTTCGAATCATGTCGAACAGCAACGTGCGGCGTTAATAGCTTTTTTCTTCGCAACGCAACATTAAAATACAAAATGTAAAAATCTTAAACAGTAGGAAGCTAGAAATATTGTTATAGCCTATTTTGTCACTAACACTGGAAGCATATTTTTGGATGTATGTATGTAAGTACTAATGTTTCTTAATATTTCCACAATTTTCGTCCTAACTATTTCCACGTTTTCCCAAGGTCCCACTTACTCATGTATTGCATTTTATTTCCCAAATTGTACATCACCACTGAATCATCGTTAATCAGACAATTCCCAGTAAGGTAAAAGGTAGTTTCCGACTTTGAAACCGTTACCTTTCTCGTACGAGTGATGAAACAGTACACTTTCTCTTGCAATTTCCGTTGAAATCCGTGGCAATCTGTAAAAACTTTAGAACAGGGTCAACCCGTTATATCTTTACGTATGTAGATTTCTGTGGTCTCAAAACGTCCTGTTTTGAAATTGTTTCAATGTAATAAAAAGCTATAGACACAAGTAAACAAAATTTGCAACCTGGAATATGCAAATAAACGAGTTCAGTAACTGGGGCGGATAGTACGTAACCACATAATTGACTATTCAATAGACGTGTTGAATAATTAATGTATTCAACATTGATAACAAATGCTTTTATGTCTAATCTAAGTAGGAATGATCAGAATTCGATCCAGATGCTAAATTAAAAACATTTTCACTAATTGAGACTTGAGGTGTTTTAAAATTATTTCTTTTCAATTACAGGTGACATTTGCTGAAAATCTCTGCAAAGTCTGTCCGATGATAACTTGGTCTTACGCATATCAAGCCGCACGAAAAGGGCCTTGGGAACAGTTCGCCAGGGACAGGGGTCGATTTAAAGATAGAATCGCTAAAGCCGAGGATATTATCAAACCTATCCTACAGGACGATCATCGGAGAAAAATTTATCGAGAAAGATATAATAATAGTATGTAAATCAAACTCTCTATAACAAATTTTGTAAATATTTTGAGATCGTATCGCGGAAAAATGTATAATAGACGCGTTTTTTATGTAATCTAGATGTTTGTGCTGCCCTACACTGACTAGTTTTTCTCTTTTTGCGCTAATTTTTTCTTAAGCTATCGATTTTCTCTAAACTGTGATCTGTTTAAAACGGTAAATTATTTCGATAATCAAAGTACGTTGTAACAGTTGCGTAGCTAAAAATTGTTTTAGCTGTCAAACGATTCTCATACGTCAGACTGATTTGACTGTCAAACTATACTCAAACGTCAAACTCTTTTAAATGTCCAAATCTTTCTAGATATATTTGTTTAATTATCAAAATATTCTCAAACGTCAAACTGTTTTAAGGCACCAACTTCGTTTAGTTGTCAAAATATTTTTCAACGTCAAATTAATTTACTGTCAAATTTCTTTGAATGTCATACAATTCGTGCACATCAAAATCGCCAATTGCGATATTTTCAAACCTTTTATCAAAATAATACACGATCTTTTTGATCTTAAACCGTTAAAAGCTGATTTGCGCACCCTTATGTTTTTATCATCTTCAGTAAATACCCGCCATGAGTAAAATATCGTCATACTTGCTATGTTCGTTCGGTGGATGTTAAGGTTTATTTCGTTTAATTATATGAAAAGAATGCAATGTAAATAAAAAAAATCAATAGTATATTTTCGTTACTACATACGTAATGTACAAATTCGTATCATCTTGTTTTGGAAGTTATTGTTTTTAAAAAATAAGAAAGTATATACAGGGGATTAGACGAAATTGTTTTTTGCACAATACGAAATAATTAAAAAGAGAAAATTATCAAGGATGGCTATAAAATGATCCCTTGTACATATTTTTATGTATAACGTAGTGCTTGTTATGTTGTAGCAGTTACTACTTTAATGTTTGGATTCCGTTATTTTAAGCGCCTTTTATTTGGGTTTTTAATTTTTTTTTGTAAGTTGTAATTAGAAATGTGAATATGATTAATATACTTTATATAGTGTTAAGAATAGTGAAGAGTGTAATATACTAAAAGGATATAGATGTACATGTAGAGGTAGTAATAGATGTATTTTAAAAAATAAAAGAATTAGGTATCAAATTTTCCTTTCTTAATTTAATAAGCAGAGTTTTAAAAAATGTGTAATTCAGGTAATGCTATTGATAATCTGAAAGTTCAGTTGGAAAGTTGGAGGTAAATAGGGTTTGAAGAGTAAGTAAAAAAATCGATCATCCTCAACACGTCAGATTTGATAACAAACAAAACGCACTACATCGGTAAACTCCTCACCACACATTTGTTTAATAATACATTCCGAGACACGTGTTTCGTTAGCTCGAAGCAAGCATTATCAAAACCGTAAACCGATTGAATGAAAAATTTTCTTACAGTTGCAAAACATGCGTTTCACTCCACTTTTACTTTAATCGTATACGGGGTGTAACAAAATATTTTTCTCGGAGATACCTTTTCATCATAAAAGACCATTATAAATAACATTTCAGGTGGACCGGCTCTCGCAACATGCGAAAGAAAAAGTACCTACTAAAGAGCTACATTCTGGTTTGAATAAGTTTTAAACGTTAAAAAGTACGAGTACCGCTATGTGAATAATTTAGTTAATTTCCCGAAGATTTTTAAAATGCTAGTTAACTATCCAATGATTAATATTATTTAATTACAATAAACTGAATAAGGCGGAATACTGAATTGGGCCACTGTCACGATTTAGAAGATTACTATTTTTATGTATGTGTATCGCTTCATACGCATCAAGTTCTCGCGGTGAATCAACATATCTTATAAATTTTTTATTTTTATGTCGTGCCCCGTCCGGTGACTAGTTTTATATACGATATATAATTGTGGGTTGTGTCAGTAATAGCAACACCTACGTAAGATAACAGCGTATCACGAATGAATAACACAGAAAAAGTATTTTTGTATGGGCGAAGCAGATGAAGATCTAACACTTTTAATTAATATGGTGTGGCCATTATTATTTAGTACGACTTCATATCCTTGAGACATGTGCTCGATTACTTTTTCTATATAAATAACTGATGATGACCGCCATATTTCCGTAATTTTGCGACATATGTAGGGATTTGAATTGACAAATACATTTTGCACGTAATTTATTCTTTTGACAATGACCGCCTGTTTTTTGATCGCACTAACGTCGTCGAATTGCGAATGCCAATCCAATAAAATAATAATAAAATGGCGTTCTCGTCCTTCCAGGACACACAAAGCCTAACGCCAATATTTAGTATCATTGTCCTCTTGCAAAATCCAACACGAATTATCATTATCAAACCATCGTTTCGCAGAGAAAATGTACTTTCTATAAAATTTGGGTTACTGGTGAAGATGTGTACTCGTCCAAAACCGAAAGAACTGATGCCACCCCGACTTTTTCTTTTACTAGGTAATTAACAATTCTTTCTACCGTTTGTCTACAACGAATTGTTCATGCATTCTTTCACGAAATTAGTTCCTAGAACGATGATTCATCTCTAACAATAATATTGTCTCATTTTCAGTTGAAATTCTCTTGTGCATCTCGACGTTTCTTGATATGACGTTACGATAAGAGACGTTTGCGTTTTTACACTTTACCACTGAATAATGCTTTCATGCAACCGATGACCTATATTCATTATGACTGATGTTGATGTTGCGATTAGCTAGTCGTTGTTGAGCCTCCTTGTGCGTTAAGCCGGGACTTCGTTTAAATAAGTTCACAACGTTGCGTACTTCGTACCACGGTTTGGTAGATTGTCCACATTATTTAGTATTTGCAACCCACTTTTTAACAAATGTGTCTGACCTATGGATATACAATGCTGCCCTTTTCAAAGAAATTCGCGGACCTTTCGCGGATGTGCACAAGAACATTGCTTCTAATCGTTTGGTGAACGGAGTACCCATTTAACAACCGACCTGCTTCCCCAAAATTTACAATTGATATTAATTGTAAAATTACAACGCATAGTACAGTAAGAATTAGGAATTACTTGTTTTTCTGTAGGAAGCAGGTACAAATATTTTATGAGCGTTACAATTAGTATATTTCCTGTGATAAGACAAATATCTCTAATCATTATATATATACAATATTATATAATTAGGAATATCAAATGCTTGATAAAAAGAATCAGTTTATACTCAGAGGTACTTAGCCATAATCATTACTACAAAGTATTGCTTTTAACATGTTAAGCACCGACATGATATGAGACATTTTTAATCATACCCCAAAAATTTAATTTTCATAATTTAATAGTTATGTATTGTGTCAGAGCTTTACCAACTTAACAAATAATTTTTTCAATTACCATTACCCATACAAATGCTTAAGGTGTTAGTATCAAATATAATGTCCACCTTTCCACTTTTCATTTTTTAAATCAATTACCAAAAGTCATCTAGATTGATTAATATTATTATCTACGTGTTAAGATACGAGGGCTATTCGTAAAGTAAGTTCCGTTAGGTTATTAAAAAACACCATGAAGAGATTTTTATTATATACAATTTAAAGCAGGTACTTTCAACTAGTAGTAGTTTAAAGTCCTCGTCATAGAACTATGTCGGTTGTGAATTAAGCCATGCTGTAACACCGTCCTGCAGCTCTTCATCGCGTACTCAGTTCTGTGATTGTGAATCGCCTATTTTCACGAACTTTCTCTTCGACATTACCCAAAAGCTCGTTTATGATAACAGTTCATCATAGACATTATTCCGTCCTTCTCGAAACGTACGGTACCATATTCTAACCATATTGTCACTCATGACATTTTCACCATAAACAGAACAAAGTTCACGATGAATCTCAGCAGCCTCATGTCCTTTGCACACGGAAATCGGATAAAAGCACGTAGTTCGCAGTCGCCATGATTTTCAATTGGAGCAGCCATTTTAAACCACCAAAATAGCACGAAAGAATGTTTCCCGCTAGCACTACCAGACTCATATTAAACTAGATTACACCGCACAGCTGCGATCTAGCCGATATTCCCACTTTGGTCACTAGGCGGAAACGGAACTTACTTTTCGAATCGCCCTCGTACAATCTAATACGCATGATGGAAGTTATTTTTTGCTTCTAAGTTTTGGTTATTCCTGGTACAACGTAACGTATGTATACAGTATGGTCAAATTACAGATTTTAACAGTGCAATTATCAAGAAAGTTGTTTATTCATATTCTGCGTTACGACGAAATCAGTAAAGCGTTAAAACTGCACCTACATATACAGTACAAAGATCGTCCCCATAAACGTATGCATGAGTATGAAATGTATTCTTTTAAATACATGTACTCCATAAAATGATGCAATACTCGCCAGTATTACAGATTTGTATCGTTTATATCGATAACGTTACTGGAGAATTCGCTACATATTCGCTGTTATTTTGCTAATAGATACAGGTGTTAGTATTATAAAATTATTATTATTACTGTGAAGTCGCTAATATAGATACATATGTGCCGTGTATATGTACCAGGTAAATTACTACACGAAAAACAAATACCAAGCAATACAATGAAAATAACGCTATCATTGCGAAGAGGAAAAAATACTGATAACCGATTTAATTATCTGCGAAAAACAAAAATAGATACGCGTTAACAGCCTTTGTTGTTCATCTAGGATACGGTATTTTTACCAATATCTATGCGCTGCATTTGATAAAAATGACAAAAATATTTGTGATTTTGTATTGCGATGCCACGATCTTTTGAGCTGATATAATCAATATTTGATGTGCTGAATTCAAATACGACAATGGTTTTCGCCTAATAACACTAGTTTTCAAGATATGACAATAGCTTGATTTACGTTACTCCGTTAATTCGGCTCATGATTCAGGAACGAAAACATCACATAATAGGAAATGGGAAAATAAAAGTTAGTTGAGAATTGGAAAGGTTGTGCGTGTTTGTTTGATCAAATAAGAATGGCGCTCCTTTTAGTGAGAATTTCTGCTAGTACGTCGTTCCACGTTTCCTTAGGTCGTCCTCTTCCTTTTCTGTTTAGCACTTTTGTTTGCCATGTTTGTTTCACCTGTCTATTATCCTTCATCCTACAGATATGTCCGAACCATTTCAGTTGATTTCTTTCGATTACCTTATCAATTGCTTTCACTTTCAGTTCTTCTCTGACTCTACTGTTCCTAATTTTGTTTCGTTTCGTGATTCATTTCATTTTTCTCAGGTATTTCATGTCTTGCCGTTTATTCTACTTCTCAGTGTTTGCGTTGGGACCCAACTTTCGCTTCCATAAGTTAATATTGGTCTAAAGATAATTTTGTACACTATCATCTTCGTTTCCTTTGAGACTTCCTTCGTTAATGAACGCTCTATTTAGGCCATGGTACATGCGTGATGTATTGGTTAGTTTTTCATTAACTTCTTCTTCCATACTTCCCTCCTTTTTTATTTTATATTACTCTAGGTATTTGTATACTTCACCCTTGCTCGAATCTCTCATTGTCCAGATGTATATTTAATTCTTTTGTGTTGTCTCCACTGCTCATCACTTTTGTTTTGTTTGAATTTATTTTCATTCTTCGCTTGTTTGATTCTTCTGCGCAGATTGTTAAATGTCTTTGTAGTTCTTCCTCTTGATCCGTAAATATAACCAAATCGTCAGCAAATGCACACAAAAATATGGTCTTGGGTGGCATTCTTGCCACTTCATAATTTTATCCTCGCTTGTTATTATTTTATTAGTTTTATTTTTAATTTCTCTGAAGGTCATTGTTTGTCTTTTCGTAGATTTTTCAGGACACTGTAAAATAGCTTCAGATTTCCATTGCAGTTTTTCTTTTTCAAGTTTAGCTCTGCATTCTTCCCATGAAGTTTGCTTTGCTTGAGTTACCATTTCCTTGACTTTTTACGTTTTTACGTGCTTTATATTGTTAGTAGTTATCGCCCGTTCCATTTTGCAAATATTGTTTCCACAATCTTTTCGTTATCGCTATCTCAGTTTTGATATTTTGGTTCAACCAACTGGTCTGGTTTTCGCTTTTGTTCGTTTTGAAGGAGACACATATTTGTCTTGCTGAGGTTAGCACATTTTCTTTGAATTCAAGCCACAAATCTTCTGGGTTCATATTCGTCCATTCCCTTTTCGTTTCTTTCAATTTCTTTTCTACCTTTTCTGTAAATTCTTCTGCGACGGGTCTTTCTTGTAGCTTATATGCTCGGATTCTTTCACTGTCGTGATTGTTCTGCATTTTTGGTTTCTCATTTGTTTTGGTCTGCCCCTATAAATTTCCATTTTCGCCACTGCCATATAATGGTCACTGGAAATGTTCGGGCCCCTTTTCACTCCAACGTCCTTTACTTCCTTTCTGTATTGTTTGTTGATGAGGATATAATCTATTATTGACTTTTCCCTTCGGCTTCTAATTTTTCTTGTATATTTGTGTATATCTTTGTGTTTGTAGAAGGTGTTCGTTATAATCATGTTGTTTCCGATGCAGAAATGTAGCATTAGTTTCCGATTTTTATTTCTAAACTCTTCCTCATGCTTTCCTAATACATCTATCGTGTCATTTCCTGTTCCAAATCTGCTGTTAAAGTCCCCCATCATCAAGATTCTCCCATTATGTTTTCGGTAATATCGGTCAGTTTCTCCCAAAAGTCTTGTGATTTCGTCTTCGTTCGGTGCGTATACAATTATCACTTTTGTGTTCGTAATATCTTCAATGTCTAATTTCGCTATTAAAATTCTTTCTGATATGAATTCCCATTCAATTACATTTTCTACTAACTTCTTTTTGATGATACATCCGACTCCTGCCGCGCCTCTTTGTTCTGGCTTCACCCCGCTAAATAAAAAAATAGTATATGGACATCTTCTGGGTATATTGCCCCTTGTCCTTTCTTCTGCAGTTCTGTTATTGCAAGTAAATCTAGCCCTGCTGTTTCGAATTCTTGTGTGAGTTCGTTCTTTCCCATTAATACTTCTAATGTTCCATGTAGCTATTTTCAAGTTTTTGGTTAAAATGTCGTTGTTTGTACCTTGGTTTTTACTTGATCGCGTTGGCGTATCCCGTTTCGTTACCAGTTCGTTCGTTTGTTCCATTTTCTTGCCTTTTGTTGTTATCTGTTTATCCATCCAATCGTTGTTTCCGCGTCTTAATAGTTTTTGCATTTCTGCCAGTAGTTGTTACGCTCCTTATCATTTTTTGCATCCTGTCTCCTTCCTTGTTCCCTTTTCCTTCATCTGATGATCTTTCATTGATCGTTCTCTTTACCGCATCTGTTTTTGTATCTCGTTCATTCAGGTTCACTGCGCTTTCTTCTTCAGCTAGTTGTTCTAACGTGTACTTATTCCCATTTACTCCAGCATGTTGTACATTAGCGTTGCTCTCATTCTTGCCCTCTCGCTGCCTTCAAATACTTTATAAACTATCTTCTTTGGTTTATTATTTCTTTAGGGAAGTCTTCATTAATATATATATTTATGTCTTTTATCTTGTTCTTTCCTTTGAGTATTTCTATCTTCTGCTTCCAAGATGTTAATTTTATTAATATAATATTAATAAAATAACTTAAATTCGTATATTAATGACAGTTGAAAAGGTATTTTTTACATGACTTTCTTCTGTATTTTGCAGCAGGAATGTCTGTTTTCAATGTCCAACAATAATCGCCCAGCATATTTGGGCCCAAGTTGCCTCGACGACGCGTATCCATGTTGGATATTTTCTGGTGGAATCGCTCAATGTGAATCCAGAAAATGTATTTTCAGTGACATATGGCAACCAAATGCTTTAAAGTTCTGCAGGAATTCCTTAGTCACATGGTCTTTATAGTTGTCCGCTTTGTTATTTACAAGAAAGTACCGGACTACTTTCTTGACTGACTCCGATGATAGTGATCGTTCATTAATTTTAGAATTTGAGGGCCAACGAATATTCGTTGGTCCTCAACCAAGGAAGGTATATACCTTCCTTGGTTTTTGCGTCACTGACCGGTAGAAATTTGTTTTCTAGAAAGCAAAAAATCATCGCCGTTTTTTATCTATTCCTTTAGCAATTTTCATCAATCCGAGATTAATGTGTTGAGATCGCTGGTAGACTTTCATTCAGCAGGGGCTGACTAACGACATTTTTTATTCTCGGAACGAGCTGTTTTCTTGGTGGCCATTGTATCTGTACATAACGGTTTTGTCGCAATTGCGGAAAACTGGTGCCTGATGGACGATTTTTGATGACGGGATTCAAAATCAGCTTCGAAAAATACGTATGAAACAGTACTCGTCACACAACAAAACCATTGTTTATCAGTATAATTAGCCGTAGCAGTTCCCACACCATTTCTACCCTTAAAATGTCTATATACCAAAAACAAAAATATATTCTTCGATGTTTAAAAGTTTCATCCCAATTGGTGAGTTTCAGTTGGGTATGCTTGTATGTCATGGTTGTTCATATTTTTGGAGCTAATAAAAGTCGATGGGGTGGTTTCTTTCTATCCAAGTGGATAACTGCGCAAATAAGGAGGATAACAATTAGTTAGTATTACTGACCTTTTATAGTTTCTATCAAAGTAGTTTCTAAGTTTCAAGTTGTATCTTAAATGATGCATAAAATAAAAAATCTCGATACGAATAAATAGAAAATTGAGTAAAATAGGTATCAATAAGTTTTGGATAATTTTATTATAAATATTTAATTCGGTCTTATATGACATTTGGGTCTAAAGTCAATCAAAATGACTTGCGTTTTCTTTTAGGTTTATATTTATTTTTATATAATATCTAGCATCGTATCAAAATTATAATGTTGTTGATATTATTTAATGTACAACAGAATTAAATAAATATTTTAACAGATAGTATCGACTTCAATCTGTGTATAGATTTAATTGGAAACAGGTGTTTCTAACTTATCTACAATTTTTAATAACAATCCCAAGACTAAATAGGTATATTACTTCTATTTAAAATTTATTGTTCTAACTTTGCACCATTTCCTGTCGCAATCACGATGACTCTTAACTTCTGACGAGTATCATGATGCACACGCACAAATTTAAACGTACACGCAATATTCTTATTTTTATATATTACATTGTGCAGGATCATGAAATTCAAATTTGTTAACGTCATTTTGCGCACGAATATAACTGCTGTTTAGAAAACTGCTACGTAATGATTCACGCAAACGTTAATTCTGATTCAATCCAGCTATGTTACATCAGATGGCGTAGGAAGTTTACTTTGTAACACAAGAAAAATAATGGTAATTTCGGATTTACACAATTGTTGTAAAACGAAGGAAAATATTGCGTAATTATTTGTACATTATTCAAAGCCAAAATTAAAACTAATCTATATTTAGTTCTTGGTGAATTGTTGATTGAAGTGTCAAGCTTGAAAGGATAATTATCAGGACCTGAAGCAGCAACTGATATTCCACTTCATAGACCAATTGGCATTAAATTTGACAACCGGGGTAAGGCGAAGATCTTTTATGATCATTTACGAAGACCCTAAGGACGAAGATTCTGATCCAGAGGCAGAGATGGATGACACAATGGAACACCTCCCTAATGTTACTTCCGACCTGATTTCGTTGGTCATCGAGTTAGAAGTCAGCTCCTCCATACGGAGGTTGAAGAGTAATAAGGCTTCGGGCCGTGATAAAATCACCAACACGGGACTCATGATTTTGAAGATCTTCACCATCATGAACGCCATCGTCAACCTAGGCATCTTTTCCCAAGTTTGAAAATCATCCGACGTCGTGACGGGTTCCAAAACAGGAAAAGACTGGAGATTCCTGCAAAGCTACCATCCTATTAGTTTGCTATCGGGATTATCTAAGATAGTCAAATCGATAATCTTAAGTCGTCTTCGTGAAGAATTACTAGAATGAAACATTCTGCAGAACGAACAATTCGGTTTTATGGCGGGCCTCTCGAGAGACTTTCGGTTTTTCCATCGAACACAGTCCATCAGAGATAATTTCGGGAGGCAAGAGACGACTGGCGTTTGATCTTGCCAAAGCATTCGATACCTGTGTAGCACGACAAATTTATCGTTAAGATGATTCTGTCTGTTATCAACGCCCATTTCGTTAGGTCTATAACATACTATCCAAAGAGGCGATCTTTTCCCGTCGAGATGGGGAGTCATCGTTTCATCTCGAGGATGATGACAATTAAGGTTCCACGGGGATCCCTATTGGGCTCAGAGTTCTTTTTAATATTCTTGTCTGACCTTCCACAGGCTTCGAAGGTACAGTTGGCTTTTTATACCTACCTGCACAGGAGGCCATCGATAGATTCCAAGCTTAATTCCGCAGATGAAGACTGCAAACTAACAGACACAAATGTGTGATGATGAAGTTTACACGCAAATGAAACCTTCGGGACGACAACGTGTTCATTGATGGCGTCCGCTTTTCCTGTAGTTCGTCGCTAAGACATTTTGGGATTAAAATTTGTAGAAATTGATGAACATTGAATCTTGCGCTCATTTTGAAATATATTGCGGAAATTGTGAAAGAGGTAATTGAATTTTGCGCGAAATCTGTTTTACATTCTTTGATATGATTAAAAATTTCTGTATCGATTTCTATATTTTAAGCTTAAGTAAAGATTGGTTACATTTGGATAGGTTTTTCCTAATTGGAACCGGCATAAATTCCGCTTATTTCCAAGAAGTATTGGCAAAAAGATATTTTCGAATTCCAAAGAAGATTGTAGTAGATTCTTAAGGGATGTAAAATTTGTTCCTGCGGATTATTTTCCAAGAAAAATGTAGATGTCTCTGACGAGCTCAGTTCAAGAAATGAGGGATATCAGATTCCTTTGACCTCTTAACAGGACATAGATTGTTGCTACATCTTTTGATAGGTTGGTAAGAACGGCGTGTTAGCAATTTTTTGTCATTGTCAGCCCCTCGCCCATATTGACCTAATCGACTTTAACTTTAGCTCTTCCAGTAATGGCTTAGCAACGTCTACAATTGTGGAGTTATCGTAGAAAAATTTAATGGATTTAGATATTCATTTCAATGACCTTGTCCCAGGTTAAATGGTCCGTCGTAAATTTTCAAAACAAATTCTGGGGAATAGTTGTAAAAGGTTTGCGACGGAGAACTCTTTAGCTCAGGTCGTCAAACCATTCATTTGAATGGTATGCTCAGTTCAACGATGAACGATGAAGATTCAATGCCGGGGCACATAAAAGCCGTTATAAAAAGCAAAGCAGGCTCCATAAAATATTAAGCATAAGATTTTTTGAATCTATAGCGATACTATTATTTTAGAATATTAGATAATTTTTCTAGTCGATAAAAACAAAGTGGGATAGCTTGATGTGTAGCAGGCAGGAATAATTTTATCCGAAATCTAAAATCAAAGTGTTTAACCTCTTAAGACCTGAACATGAATCTATTGCTTTTGTGTATTTTTTATACACTATTTTTACTCTTTGGGGTACAAATAAAATATTCATTTGATGTTTTACTTTTATTTTTTATTTCAAGTGATAGAAAAGAGTGGTGCACCTCAGATGTTAAAATATTGTTAAATAATTCTTAAATATCATCTAGGAGGTAAAAGAAGTAAAACAAATTAACCCAAGACGGCACTACTTGTTAAAACTAGGTATAATTCAAGGTACACATATGTGCACCTATGGTCTCAAGAGGATAATCTTACTACTACGACAACTATATAAGATATGTGAATTGAAAGTTTAGATTCCAAATGCATTATGCAAAGCGAAATGGCATCTCTGTCGAGTACGTGTCCTCCATCAACATCACCATTTATATAGGAAGAAACTTTATCGAAGTGTAACCTATACAAAACAATTAATTTCTATAGGAAGATATTGATGATTACTGCAAAAACATCATGGGGATTCCGACAATATTAAGGTTTATAAAGAATTCTGAAATATCACATTCAACACAGATTCAATTTCAAAAGAAAATATTCCGTAAACGCTAACGATTTATTCTAATCCTCTCGCATTTTTGATGGGCAAGAGAAACCAGACCTCGTCGCATCTGGACAGAAAAAGTTGCTTTACATTGAAGCGAGGATCATTTGCAATTCAAATTTATCGTCTTTATTGGAAAACGGAATTATACAACCATCTACCTGATATTATAAAATCCGCGTCCTTGTGTTGAAGAGAAGAAAAACGATCGTTTACACAGTTACCCACTGGTCTAAATAAATAACTTAAGTATTTTGATTTATGCTAATCAGGAAGCTTATAAAAATAGCTATAAAGTTACGTAAATGGAAAAGCGAGAATGTTACAAAAATAGCTATTTAGAAGATTGTGTAGACAATGAGAAATGTCGCTCGAAAATTTCTTTAGGATAAGAATACATCGCGGATACAGTTTGTTAGTTTTCTGGTTTGTGTTTTTTGGAAAAATATTACCCTAAATTGTTGAAATATCGTAGTTCAGTACAAACTTGTGTTTTGACAAAATCATTTTAGCCATGGTAGACCTATGGTAGTATTATGATGTAATAAATTTTATTTATTCTAAGTACTGCTTCAATTTCACCTCCCCGATTTTTTCCCCTTCCTTATTGGCTTTGGTTTGACCCATTAGCCACCGGCTACACCTCCCTGAATTACTTTTATACATAAAACTTGAGAGTAACTTAAGAGTGTGGTTTCTGGCCCACTGTACTGAAGCTCAATTGTATCTCTTCCTAGCTAGTTTACGATATTAGGTCGGTGTCTTCGATAAAACCGACCAGCTTGCTAACGAAAACTTTTTACCTCTTTTTCGCTGACCAGCGGTCCCTGTTCTTCGCCCCGATCGCTTCGTTCTCAGCTTAAGCCGAACAGCCGAGGAAAATTTGTATTTTTGATCCTAAGGCTTTATTTCACCAAGGTTGCCATATTATACAGACGGAGTGCGCCCAGTCCCTCCACTCGGGAGTTACTTTAAGCCTAGCATTCCCCTTCGGACCCCCTCCCTTCCTTTTGGTCCAGTTTTGTAGTTCATAAGGGACACACAAGCCTTCCTACCACGTCTTGGAAAGGAATTGAAGTTAGTAGCAAATATGAATATCGCAGCACCTAGGAGTGTAAAAGAACAGTGCTATAAGGTGGTACATACAGTCCGTTCTCTTGTATGGTGCCCCGGTATGGAAGGATATCTATATCTCACTATAGAAAGTATAGACAAATGCTGATAAGTGTACAAAAAAGGCCCTTCTGAGAGTGATTAGTGGATATAGAACAACGTCGACGGTAGTAACCCAAACAATAACAGGAATACCTCCTATTACCACGCTTATAAAAGAAAGAGTAGGACTGCAAAACAGAGAGGATAGTAGCCTAGAACGTGTGAGAAAATAGGAACGGGTGACCCCGTTAGAGATATGCCAAAGTGAATGGAATGTGTAAATGACAACTGGACACCGGAGACAAATGTTATTAAAACACATAGGGCCTGGGTGGAATGTAAACACAGAAACACCAACTACTACCTCACATATTTTTTGCGGGTCATGGAAATTTTGGCCTACACACACTGGATAAAAATATCAATAAGTAATGAACGCTTTTACTGCGAACTAGAAGACACGCCAGAACGCACCGTCTTTCTTTATGGAAGATGGAAGAAAGAAAGGACAGAGTTAAGTGGTACTGCAGGACGACAGATAGAGATAGACAACCTGGTCGATACTATGATAAGGAGTAAAGAAGTGTGGGACAAAATTCAGAGCTTCATAAGTGGAATTGTAACGACGAAGGCTAAGAAAGACCGAAACAGGAATAAGTAGGGATGGAAAAATAGCAAAAACCAGTAATTTCCGGGCGCTTGGAGTTGTCGAGATTGGAGATGTTTTAGTAAGGTAGCCATTGTCTTACACAATCATGCACAGGAGTCTTCTCGCTATCACCGTATAGATCCACGGTGATTTCAATAAAGAAACCTGAAAATGGAAGAAAAAGTAGCAGATGCCTCAATCATTTTTATCGAACCTGGTTAATATAGATGGAGCGAACGTATCCCAAGCACTTCCCATAGAATCCAACTCATCGAAGGCGTAAAAGATGCAAAGAGATTTAAGGACAATCAAGCTGAAATATTTTTTATTAATCCGAAAGGTTAAAATGGAAGAATGCAGAATACACATAGCGATGTTTAATAAACGAGTAACAAAGAATGCAGAAAAGCATTGGCGTCTACAATGGCGTTAATTAATTAATAAAGGAACAGATGCTGTACTTGTAAGACTTAAGACTTCGTATACAATTTCCAATTAAGGTGAACACGAATAACTAAGACAATTATCGAGGTAACAGAACAGGTATCAACCTGAAATACAAAATCATACTGATTAGATTTGCCCCAACAACTTCATCAGCTTACGAGGGCTATTCTTTCTTTCAACCTCCGATAGGGTATAGAGGAAAGACGGATGAATTAAAAAAATGATTTTATTACCAAAAGTAATGTACAATAAATGATAATACTCTACATAATCACCTCGACGATTGAGGCATGTATCATATCTATGAACAAGCTTTGCAATACCGTCTTCATAAAATATTGTCGCTAACGATTTGAAGTGAGTTGTGACGGTTTCCTTGAGCTCCTAGTCAGTTTGGAAGCGCTGCCCCCAAGCCCCTTCTTCAGTTCAGGAAAAAGATGGTTGTCACTCGGCGCTAGGTCGGAACTATATGGTGAGTGTTCGAAGATGTCCCATTGAAATTGCTCAAGGAGCCGTTGGGTTACACGAGCAGTGTGAGGACGTGCATTTTCATGGATCAGAACAATACCAGAAGTCAGCATGCCTCTTCCTTTGTTTTGAATAGCTCTCCGTAAGCGTCCCAAACTTTCACAATATGAATTTGCAGCAATTGTTGTCCCCGGTTGCATAACTCCACAAGCAACACACCTTTTTGGTCCCAAAAAACAGTTGCCATAACCATACGGTTGTTGAAGTTCGGTTTGAATTTTGTGGGTTTCTTTGAAAAATTTGTGTGCATCCATTGTTGTGATTGTCGTGTCGTTTCGGGCGTCTCTTATGGAACCCACGTCTCATCACCTGTCACAATGGATTTCAAAGAATCTTCTCCAACACTATTGTAACTGTCAAAAAACGCCAAAGCTGCAGCCATTCAGCGAGTTTTGTGGTTGTCAGTCAACATCTTTGGGATCCACCGAGGACAAAGCTTTCTGCAGCGCAACTGCTCAGTAACTATAGAGTGCAGGGAAGATCTTGAAACTTTCGGAAATTTCATAATTCACTTATGGCGAACTTTCGATTTTCCTTAATCTCTTGGCCAACTTGTTGAACAAGGTCGTTTGTAGCGACAGACTTGCGTCCTTGACCTTCATCATGCACATCAGTTCGGCCATCTTTAAACTTTCGACACCATTCACGAACAACGCCATCTCTCATAAAGCTGTCTCCATACACTCGACTCATTCTTCGATGAATTTCCGCTGCACTATTTCCTTCTGCCTGGAAGAAACGAATAACACTTCGTAGTTCACACTTCGCGGGAAAATCAATAAAGACAGCCCTGTTTACGTAACTGCACCTCAACAAGAAATGAGGTGTTGGACTCGGCAGTGACGGAGCGTGTGGAGGGCGAGATGCGCAGCCACCAATACGCTTACCAACCATCTACCGCATGGCTGGTCTTCTTACTGTGCGATTGGAAGTTGAAAAAAACAGCGCTGTATAATCTTGTCGCGGGTAAGACCGGGCAAGCTAGTTACTCGTGTTATAGTAAAGAGAATTGTAAGCGTTTCTGAGAGAAACTACAATACCTCTTAGTTTTCTGTTTGGTTTTAGAGCTTTTAAGTAACGTACTAGACTTAGGAGGGTAGTAAACTATAACGAAAAGGTTATGTATCTATTACTCTTCGATATCCTCACCACAGAAGCTACATTTCAGAAATTTCTCTTGTCCCATCTTAAGAGCAAAAGCATTTTGACAATATATAAGTACGAGGGCCATCCAGTAAATAAGTTTCCCTATTTTTTTCTGCGAACGAAACGTTGTAAAAATTAGTTAGTAGTGTAAGAAATGGTGACTAGGATGCGTTGGAAGCGCGTGACCTTCCACATCACGCTATTCGTACGCGCAAGTCCGTAGCGCTTCAGTTGCCATGGAGCTACCACTGGTCAACGTGTCCACGTGCGAACTCCGTTCTGTAATTCGTTTTTTCACGGTTGACTACCTGCCCCCAAGCACTACGGTTAACGCTGCGAGGTACATGACAATGCTCGCCCCCACGCAGCTCGAACGACCCAAACGTTGCTGAAAAACTTCAAATGGGAAATTTTCGCACATCCACCTTATTCTCCGGATCTTGCCTCAAGCGACTTCCATCTCTTTCCAGCACTCAAGTTGCACCTTGGAGGCAAGCACTTTGCGAATAATGACGAAGTGAAGGCGGAGGCGAACCACTGGCTACGAAGACAGGACACAGCTTGGTACAACAGTGGTATCAAAAAATTGCTACAACGGTACCAAAAATGTTTGGACAGAAATGGTGATTATGTAGAGAAGTAGTCTATGAGTTGTATAATGAAAATAAAATAACTGCATAATTGTAAATAATGTTGTTTATTGGTTAAAAAATAGGAAACTTATTTACTGGATGGCCCTCGTAGATTTAACCTTGATTGCTTTATGTAACTAGATTGTCATGTGCATTCAAATTTAAATCATGTGAATATAAATGTATTGATATGAGGTAGAGCACTTTGCATACCCATAAATATTTATACATTTTTATTGGCTCCTATCGCGCTTTTAAATATTTATACGTGACGGAATAATTATTAATTTTTTTAATAACGAATCACGATTTTTATATCAATTCTAAAAAATACGAAGTATTTATTTCCTGCATTTCATCAAACAAGAAATGATTATTACATAATAGGGATTGTAATAATATATTAACAATAATAATACATTTATTTAGGCCAACGGTGTTATCCAATTACCGGACATAATAAATGTGAAAAAGCAATTATAACTACAAGTTTGGTTGAGTAATAATAAAATACAATTCAATCTATACTAAACAGAAAAAAAGCAAGACAAGAAGTTGATATCGTATGGAATACATCTTCAAAGCCTCGATTGATACTTCTGCAAGCGTGTGTTAACGGTGCCCTCAACAGCTTGTTCAGGATGTTCGTTCGCGTCCGATGTACAGAAAAGGTTTGTGCGTGTTGAACAGCCAACTGGCGAACGCTAAACGATATTTGTGACAGTAAAGAGGGGCAATCGGTATGATTATGGATTAGCCCGATTGTAAGTTTAGCGGTTTACATGTGACGCCGCTGCAACAATGAAGACATTCCATGACCCTCTAAGAATTCCGAATAGGAGGTTTATACCATTCATCTCGAAAGATATAAGCTGCAGGAATCCCCCGTGTACACGTTCCAGCCACAGTTCTTGATTCATGTATACGGAATACCATACAATGGAGCAATAATCCAGTTTGCTCAGCACAAATACGTAATAAAGCTGCGTTATCAGTTCTATACTGGTAAAAGTTTTGGCCAACTTGCAGAAAAAGCCCAAACTGGTATAGTTGCTCAATGTGAGCTGCAAAACATCAAACATGATGCCAAGGTCCCGTATGGTAATGACAATCTCGACAGCTGATTCTGTCCGATGTAAGATGATGTTTCCAGTCATATTTTTCTACTGAAGAACGCTGTGTCTAGATTTATTCACATTGAGTCTCCGTTTATTATTCTGAGACCATTCACTAGTTCGTAGCAAGTTAGATTGCAACATAGAAGCATTGAAATAGTCGTTGAATTGGGTAGTAGATTCCTAAAACCAGAACCTGTATGCGGGATATCGAAGGATCCTGCCAGACACGAAATCCGGTTTTGGCTAGGACGAGAACATTCGAAGAAATGGAAACTGACTGAAGATCAATTCCACACTAAGACACTGTTTTGTGGGCAAGATATAAAAGTCTCAGCTAACCTAATCAGAAGAACCAACAAAAAAGAACATGAAAATCATTACCGGTCTAGTAAGCGGACATTGCTCCTTGAGAAATTCATGGGAATAGCAAGCGAATCGTTGTGTAGAAGATGTGAAATACAAGAGGAACCTAGGATGCATATTATTTATGCTTGTGAGAAACTGAGGCATCAAGCATTTCGGTCAAGATCCACTGAAGTCCACGATGATACTTAGACTTCCTTGAGTAAGATCTTTGTGGAGGACACGAGGTAGCTTCAACGGAAGTGGGAGTGTTATTGCAGAACGGCGCAAAGAGCATAATACTCAAATGTCTGGTCTGTTGCTGACCAACCCTAAAGAAGTGAATGAATGATGATGTGCAGTAGATTTTAGCATCATCAGCGTATGCAAGGACTGGGCAGTTTAAGTAAATTAATAAGTCGTTTATACAAATGATGAACATCAGCGGACCAATGTTAGATCCTCGAGGAACCCTTGACGATGACATTCAAACGAATAGAATCCGTTCAAAAATACATAATTTAATATCATGTTTAGATAAGAATATATACATATTAAAAAGTGAAAAATTGGTGGAAATTCACGTACGGAACTTGTAGAAGATGGGTCAAAGTTGTTTCATAATGTCAATTTGTGGTTTTCTAGCAATAAATTACAGCTAAACACATCTAAACCCAATTGCATTATGTTGAAAGCAAGTGAATCTACTTTGACGCCTGATGATATTGCTATTGGCGATTTTACATTTAGTTTAAGTCAGTATTGTAAAGTTCTAGATATAATAATAGATGATAAACTAAGATGGAACCACCATGTTGAATACATATGTCTGTGGTAGGCTCAGTGGCGCCAGCTTTGCACTCAGAATTGTAAGTAGAACTACTAATTTCAATACAACGAGAATAGCTTATCATGCTTATGCTGAGTCCATTTTAAGATATGGAATAATAATTTGGGGAGGCTGTAGTGACTGTAATAGGGTTTTCATACTACAAAAAAGGACGATTTGGGCGCTTCTGGGTATACGGCCGGATGCTTCACTACGGAACTATTTTAGAAATAATATTCTTCGATAGAACTCCTAGGGGGCTATTCAGATCCGTGAATAGAATTGTTTTTGCGATTTCCAAAATTAACATTTTTTGCAAAATCTTAAATTTTACAGAAATCTTCGCAAAATTAGTCAAGAACTCTAGAACTATGGTCGGGGTGAAGAAATATATCCACATCGCACTGATTTTCTCGAAAATGGTTGCTACGTTCATTTCCAGTATTTTCCATTTGTTGGCCCAGTTTTACAGAACTCTTGAAAATTTTCCGCAAAGTATTCTAGAACTATTTCATATCTACCAGGAACTCCGATGAGTTATTATATTTTTACAAATTCGGTTGCCAACTTCACGGGACTTGTGCATCGTTATCAGAACTTTCCACGCCGTATAGGTTGATTAAACCCATCAACCCATCGCATTGTATAAGTAGGCTATCATTACCAATATTGCCCATGACGATGTTAACCGTATATACAGTACAGTACAGTGAATCATCCCATACAGCGTGGAAAGTTCTGGTTATTACATAAAACTCCTCTTGATAAACTACTTATACTCACAGGTTCGAAAAGGAGACGTAGAATATTATTTAACTTCCTTCCATACTATTATCGATATCGAATTTCTCTAACAATAATTTCAATTCGTATCTGCCACTCTAAATTGTTCGGCTTAGAGAGAGTTTAGGTCAGAGAAAGTCATTTTAATTTATTTTATATATAAATATGTAATATTAAAGCAGAAACAACATGAATCCTTTGAAGAAAGGTTATTCTCAACTAAATTTGAGCCAAAAATAAGCCAGTTTGTGAAAATATAAGTAGTAGTTTATGTAATGTGATATTCCAGCAAACAGATTAAAACCAGAATGATATATGTACGATATACCGATATATAATTAAGGTAAAGAATAATAGAAGTCATTAATATACACGAGGGTAGTTTCACATGTTTTCGGAATGACTGTTAGGGGTTACTATATTTTCAAATACATTATCTCGTTGTACTGGCAACTCTCTCATATCAATTGACTGCAAATGTTAACTTGATCTGCTAAATAGTCTGGTTTTGACAAGTATTTAAGTCAAGTACCTTTTGGTGTTCTCAATTATGGATAAAAACGAAGTTCGAACGGTCATAAAATTTTTCTATTTGGAAACGAAAAGCGCCACTGAAATTAAATCAAGGCTAGATGCCGTTCTTGAGGATTCATCACCTTAATTTTCCACCGTGAGTTTTTGGGTTTCGGTGGCCGCACCTGTGGCCGCAGTGATGAACCACGTTCAGGACGAAAACGGGTACCACGTCAGAAATTGTAGAAAAAGTCCATGACAGTTTTGGCAGATCGTCCAATAAAAGTGCCTAAAATTGAGGAAGCTGTGAGTATCTCTTATGAACGAGTAGTTCGTATTTTACTTAATGAATTGGGCTTAAAAGCTTTCTGCAATATGGATGCCACATTTGCTCAATTCGGGGTAAAAACGGATTCGAGCTCGAATTTCAGTCGATTCCTTGGAAGTGTTTACGAGGAATCTAATTGATTTCAAGAGACTGGATTCATCATTACACACCAAAACCAAAAATGCAATTAAAACATTGGATTGCACGCTGTAAATTGGTTCCGAAGAAGGCAAAGAGTATTCACTCGGCTGGAAAGATGATGGCATCGGTTTTTTTGGGACGCAAAAGGAATTTAGCTAATTGGTTATCTTGAAAACGACGAAACTGTTAAAAATTGAAAGTAGAAATTCAGGGAAAACGCTTGGGAATGGTGTTATTTCACCATGAAAATGCGACCGCTCATTCAACTGCAGTCGTACATCAACAATTGTTCGAAATCCTTCCACATCTATCGTATTTGCCTGATTTGGCTCCGTTAGACTACCACCTGTTTGCGAAACTCAAAGCATTTCTGACTGGAATGAGATTTTGGTCAAATGAAGAACTGATAGCGGCTGTAAACTATTATTTTGGGAACTTCCAAAGAAGTAACTTCCGGGAGGAAATCGAGAAGTTAGAGAAACGTTGGACCAAGTGTGTTGCGCTTCGAGGGGATTATATTGAAAAATAAAATATAACTTGAATCCGTATTATTTTGTTTTCATTGTCATTCCGGAAACTTTTCAATCTACCCTCGTCTTCTTTCTGTATGAGAAAAATGTGAAAAGTAAACTTAACCAGAAATACTGCTTTGAATATCCTCAAGACGACATATTACATATATCGACTGAATGCAACGTTATTTAATTAATGAATTGTGTGCATTGTAAAAAAATTAGTTATTAATTACATAAGAATAGATTTGTGAAACTATCAGTGTTAAAATCGCGTTTTTGCCAAACATGGACGGCCAGCGATTGTGATTCGGCTTAAAGAGAGTAACTTACATGTATTTTAAATCTGGGTGCTACAAAAGTAATTCCATTTAAGGACAGTTCCACTTAAAAAAGAGTTACAGAGATGGCTTTTTAAACGAAAATTCCCCGTTAGCGCTGCAGCCAACCGATGAGGTCATATCAAGAATAGATTGGAGTTATGGGAATTTAGATTTTTGGAACGCTCGACTGTATTATGGCACAAACTATACTGATTCCATGTTTGATCGACAATAAAAATATTTTCTTTTATAGAGTCAATTTTCCTATTTTCGAGGCAAGCTTCGTATAGAATCCAAAGCGAAATAGGATGCCAAACCCATCGAATCATTAGAAGAAAATCCTGCGATCTCTTGCAAAAACTCATCAATTACAGCATCTGACATTTAAGCTACGAACCGTATCCAATGGATGGGACGGAATATCACTGGATGGCGTGATCTCTCTCACTTTTCAAATGGAGTAAAAGTCCGGCGAATATATTGATTTCACTTAAATCGAAATACAGATACGTTGATACCCGTTTAATGGTTCGAAGGATAATAAAATTTCGAGACATTTTTATGTAATGGATTTAGAAATGCGTAAGATGTTACTGAATAGATAAAAATTTAAGCAACCATTTTTATTCAAGTTTCATCGAGAAATTGTTTGCTTTGTCTTTTTTAATTAATTATCATGCTAATTTTATCATCTTTGCTTTTACTTTAATTTATTTAGAACACAAGGAGCATATAAAGACGCAGCTTCCGTCTTTATGTTATGGTATGTAGGACAGACTAGGTAAGTATTAAAGAAAATCGTTATTCGCCGATATAAACATGACGCTCATCTCTTGCTCTTTATTGCTATTTTAGAAATTGTAATCCTATTTGCGTCAAGATGAAATCATGCGTTTTCAATCTGTCGCGTGGTAAAAGCGAATGATTCAGACATAAAAGTTGAATCGACCAGCAAATAAGGAAGCTCCAAATTGGTTAATTCGTTCATCTTTCGGACGACCCACACGCAGGTCGTCTACGTCAATTTCCTTTCCTTGAAATCCTTGTTCCAGTATTTAGAATTGTAACCTTCTAAAATTTTAAACGATCGAGGAATATAAACTATGTACATAGGTGACCACACGAAATACTCAGTTTTAAATACGTGTGTTGAGCCTACCTAGGCTGAAACTTTGCATTCATTTTATTAAAACAGTTTTAGATGAATAGACAGAATCAAACAGGAGGCAAGGTGATACTAGTTATAATAGTCTATTACTTTTTGTATCGTCCATTTTTATAAGTTGGGAACGACAATAATGGCTTTTGCTTAAACAAGAAATTTATCAGTAAACCAATAATTCCTGTTTAGAGTTCATTTTACTATTATATGTCCACATATCTCATTTAAGGTCACAACAATGAGATATTAGTCCATCGTTGTAAACCTGGAAATAAGAAAAATGCTTTAACACCATAGATGTACGACATTCTCAATAACTATGATATTATACATTTAAATAAATTTAAACATATGGGAAGCGCATTCGTTTGTATAACATGTTCTTTTCCTCCCTTTCTTCGGATTCTAGGTTTTCCATTGGAATCCGGTTTATTACTACCATCATTTTCTGGACGATATCGCATTCCTTTTGCCATTGTATTCAATAATAAATTTTGAAAATCCGTTATTTTCCATGGAATCCATATTATTGCTATATTAATTCAGAAGTACAAGTGAAAATGTACGGATGAAGAACAATGAACGGAAAATTGATTATCAAAATTTGGCTAGGTCCTTTTTACGCCCGAGGTCTCTACTTATCGATAAATTATGATCTACAATTTTGCTGCGGGCCGTACGAAACCTATAAAATTGTTGGGGTTATAAATTAATCAGATTTGGGATAACGCTCTTATACTAATGACTCAAGATTGCTAAAAATCCGCATTAAATTGCTTGTTTGAACAGTACGGCAACCTACACCTCTTAATTTTAATTTCGAATGTATTTTCTCTGTCCTTAAATATTAAATTATTCGCTGGAGAATGTCCATACGAGTATTTCGAGTATGTAAGTTTCAAAATCGCGCTATCAGTATTATTCATGAAATCTGAAGCAACGAGACTCTTGCAAACAATATTATTGTTTTTATGTATTTACGGGATATTGTCTAAGTTTATAATACAACTAAGGTCTCGCTGACTTTTTCATAAAGATGCAACTTAATTGTGAAAAAATGCTTACATATATGTTATTCAAAGTATTGCCCATTGCTAGCTACGACTTTTGTCCAACTTTCTGGCAGAGCTTGCGTTGCAAAAAATTGTTCGTCTTTTGAGGCTATCCACGAATCAAGCCAATTTTTGATGTCTTCATCTGAGCGGAACTGCTGATCAGCCAGATCATGTGCCATTGAACGAAACAAGTATTAATCGGACGGCGCAATATCTGGGGAATATGGCGGGTGGGGTAGGACCTCCCATTTGAGCGTTTCCATGTAGGTTTTAACGGGTTTGGCAACATGAGGCCGAGCGCTGTCATGCAGTAGAATCACTTTTTCGTGCCTTTGCTCGTATTGTGGCCGTTTTTCGCGCAGTGCTCGGCTCAGTCGCATCAATTGAAGTCGATACTGTTCCCCAGTGATGGTTTCGTTTGGTTCCAATAGCTCATAATAAATAACACCGACCTGGTCCCACCAGATACATAGCATAACCTTCGCAGCGTGTATATTTGGCTGAGCCGATGACGTAGAAGCATGACCGGGTAGTCCCCATGACTTTCTTTTCTTTGGATTGCTGTGATGAATCCATTTTTCATCACCCGTCACGATGCGATGAAGGAAATCCTTCCTTTTTTGACGCTGGAGCAGTTGTTCACAAGCGAAAAACCGACGCTCAACGTCCCTTGTCTTCAAATCATAAGGAACCCAAGTTCCTTGCTTTTGAATCATTCCCAACGCATTTAATCGCTTAGAAATGGTTTGGTGGGTAACTCCTAATACTGAAGCAAACTGTTCTTGCGTTTGACACGGATCATCATCGACCAATTTCTCCAATTCAGCGTCTTCGAGTGTTTTTGGTCTTCCTTCGCGCGGACTGTCGTTAACATAGAAATCACCGTTTTTACAGCAACGGAACCAATCGCGGCACGTTGTTTCACTTAGAGCAGCATTTCCGTAAACTTTTTTAACTCGCGATGCGCTTCAGCCGCCGTTTTTTGAATGAAATAAGAAAAGTAACACTTCCCGCAAATGACGATTATTTGGCACAAAACCAGACATTTTCACACAACTAAAAGTATATGACGCCAAAATAAAATCACTAACGTGTCAAAGCGGTTTGTTTACAATATGTCTAAGCTTGGTTCATGAAGTTTTGGATATGTTAAAATCGACCAACACTTACTGCTGGAGCCATCTAATTACAAACAGCGAGAACTTAGTTGCGCACCTAAAAATGCATGTGAAGACTACCACACTTTTCAGAAACTCGACATAAAAACTATTAAAAACCTATTTCCCACATATCGTACACTGTATTTTGTTGTATGAAAGCTCTTCTTCAATATATTTCCCAAAAATATAGAAACTTAAAGAAATTTATTGAGATTTAAAGGGATTTTTAATCAAATAAATTCGGTATCACTGGATCTTGAATATCTCACGCGTTGAGAATTTTCGGCTGCAAATAAACCTTCAAGCAGGTGATCAACAACAATAAGATTACATTAATATAGTATTAAAGTGTAACTTTATTCAAAAGCAGATGATAAGATGGCATGCGAAAATTATAGAGCAATATCCTTACTCTGTACCATCAAGGAAGGATTTTAGAAAGAAGATTGGGAACTGTAATTGAACCAACACTAGAAGTTGTGCCCTGTAACAGTGGAAAAATTCATGTACCTGTGCAGATAATTTTAGTCTTTGGTGCACCAACGAAGGCAGCCCTAAAAAGAATATTAAAAAGTGCAAGAACGAGTTGGAAAAATATATTTTTACGAACAAACCCGCAGAAGGAAGTATCTAATTTGGTCCCGTCGTTTCCAAGTTTTAAGCATCCGAACAAACCGCGATCCATTTTTATATATACAGATTAACGTATAAGAATCAGAAAGTATGGTAATGGGCATAAAGCAAGAGCAAGAAGAAATGGAAACCTTTGAAGTATCTGGGAACAGTAGTAGAAAATAACGGAGAAATGGACCAAGAAATTAAGAACAGAATTGTATTAGCTAACGAAGTATATTATATGCTTTTGAAAACATTTATAAATATGGAAGGAGTGTGTAGGAAGGTTAAGGTGAAGTATGTGCCCACATTAATATGTGAAGATAAAAACTGGAACTGTAGTGGGCAAACATAAAGCAATATGATTAGAGCAAGTGAAATGAGGTTTCTTCAAAAGAGAGTGTCAGTAAAATGAACAAGATGAACAACGCGGACAGGTTGGGAGAGATTGAGGATGGAAGAAGCAATTGAAGGACAGTTAATCAGGAAGCAATTAAGTCAATCGGGACATATAGTCAGAAGGTCGGGAAACAGAATTACAGAAACAATGTGTCAAACTAAAATGAAGAAATTAGGGAGAGGAAGGCCAAGCACATGAGATGAAGTTGTAAGGGGGACTTAAAAAAGACAAAAGTAGTCACTGTAATAGTGCAAAGAAGACAGCAGTACACCAAAAGCAACAGAAGAAGGTTGTAGAAGGAACTTAACGGAACGAAAAAGCCGAACGTCTCCTAAACTTTGACGTAGATGGAGGAACGGATAAGTAAGTGCGTTTAGGCCAGGAATAGGTGGAGGGGAGGGAGGTGGGAAGAGGTACTAAATAGTGTAATAATGGAAGGACCTATGATTTCATTTTGTTGGGTTGAATCGTCAATCAAAACTTATGAAGAAGGATCTTCAACACTATTACTACAAGCCTAATGCAATATTGTACGTGAAATTGTGGAAAACTTAAGCTTGAGCTGTAGATAATTTCTATACATATGAAACACCGACGTACAAGAAAGAGAAATGTAGGTATTTAGTAAAAATTTAAAATTAGTCTCTAAAACCAGCGCTATAATTGACTTAACTCGAACTGGTTTCTTACGTTACCAAAAGACTGGTTAGGCAAGTTCTAGCCAGAGATGAAGTAGATTGCAGAAAATGAAAAAATATTATGCAAGCGGTCAAACAGGTTGTCTATAAAGTGTATGATTTTTTCATAGTCTTCAAATTGCAGAATGATTGAGACTGAGTGGTCTTAATGATTTAAGATGAATATATTGTACTGAGAATTTAGTTAAATTTCTTAAACAAAATTGCACCGGCCTAGCTCTTAATTAATGATATAAAAAGCATAAATTATAACAAATTATATTTATAAATTTTGAGAAATATTTAACATAAAATCAAGGTAATTACCTAGAGTTGTGTATGTGTGAGTGTAATTTCTTTTATTGATGATGGTTCTTCCTATCTCTCCTCTCTTAACTTCTTTTCTCGATGCAGCTCTATTCTCTATGGATTCTCCCCTCTCGTAACTTATTTTTTCTGTGTGGCTCTATTTTCTATGGATTCTTCCGTTTTTTAAATTCTTTCTTCTCCGATGTGGTGAGATTCTTTTATTCACTGGTACTTCTTCTTAACACCCTTTCATTCGAAATATATTTATAGACATTTTCTTCGTCGTTAACGAAACAAATTTTTTTGTTTTTTGGAAACTAGGACTACACTGCATTATTTCTCGATTGTTCATGAAACGAAAACTTTAATTCTCCTTGACTCCAGTTCATCCAGGCATATCGTTGTTATAGGAACCTGTATTGAATGTCCTATGTATCCTAATGTATCCTAGGTTATTATCCAGTAATTTTTTATGAATTCTTGCAATGTAAAAGTGTTGTATGTATGTGTCTGAATGTTTACAATGCTTTCTATCTATTAACCGATGCTTTTTATAATAATTAATAATTTTATTTCTCGTTACATTTGTTGCTCCCATTAAACGTCTCTGGCTGGAGTTAAAATAAGAAGCTAACAACCGTAGGGTAATAAAATGCTCAAAAGGTGGTGGGCGTGGTGTCGAAAAAGTATAAATAGAACCCCAAAATAAACCGAATGTCAATTGAAGACCATAACCCGAACATTAACTGTGAATTTTGATATATTGAATTGTAATAAATGATGAATTTTCTCATGGTAATTAACCATTCGAGTATTACTATACTACAATATGCTCCTTTCCCCAGTTTGGGAATGAATACCTCCCTAGTTTCTCTCCATGACTTGGGGATGTGTCCCGTGGCTTGGTAGCCCTGAGGAGCCATACGTTCAGTAGTATAACTGGAGAGACTTTCCGAAGGAACAAAAATAATGTATTTGCTTTTTAACTTTCTTACATGGGAATCAAAATTAAATTGTCAGCAAATTTGCGAAGGAAGAATGTACCATTCCATTCTCAAATCTGAACATTCAACTAAAATAAGCAATGAGGTTCGTGCTGCCCAAATAACTATAAAGATTTCAAAAATTACAAAACCAGTTATTTTCCCAGTCAATACTTGCTGCTACTGGCTTTATGATTGGAAGTGCAAAGTATGGAGCGAATGTAAGTAAATCTCCGACTAAGTTACTATTCTAACCTATTTGTGAACCATTTGGTTGTGACAGGTACATTGCAGACCATCAGCAAATTTTAAAATAATCTTGCAAGGTGATAAAAGACCAACTCGCTGTATGCACACTGGCAACTGCGGCAATATTTTTATAAATAATAAACGTATTTGTAGTTACCAATTAGTCGTAACCTTCTTGGCAAGTTATTTCTTTGAACTGCAATTTACCTGCGGAATTAATAACATTAATAAGTTTACTCATATCGTGTGGAATAAATGTTTTCATCGAAGATTTGAGAATTGGAAGATGAATCGGCCGAAATGAGAACTAACCCATCAGTAACTTTGAGAACCCTGTTAAGAATGAGGAATCTTTTACACCATCAAAGATTTTTTCTACATGAAGTCATTGAAAGGTGCTTGACGCCAAGCGAGTCGGTCTTTCAAGCAGTCGTGTAAAATTTTGGCAAAAATCATCAAGGTTTCCTGTACAAAAACTAAGACTAATTCCTCGCGTTCAAATGAATTATTTTAAAAACTATTTTTCTTTTACCGTAATTCTTAACGAATGTTCCCACACCAAGTTATTTACATATACAAGTGCAGAATGCATTGTATCTAGCACCCGATTTCCACACCTCTACACAATCTACATGTACTTATGTATATTGTACGCGGTTCCCACCAGCATACTGTTCGTTTATCCAAAAGCATCAGACTCTATATGTGCTTGTGTTAGAGCAATCACCTTCGTTTACCATATCATTTAAAACGCTCGTTACCCGTTCATCTGCCGCTCTGTGACCTCCATTTTGACAACATTCTCACATGACGAAAAGGCTACCGCTTTCTACAATTCCTGTTTCGAATAGAACATGGCGTGTAATTATAAGATCCTTAAAGAATGAAGGAGAAAAAACCGCTGGCAGTAAATGTACGTATATAAATACATCCTTCTTTAACGTTAAAGTGACGGAACCAATATCAATTAAGGAATATACATAAATTATTAATGGTTTATGTCGCAATGTTAAAAGTGTCTGACTCACCAAAATGATTTTGTGGTTCACTCGTGACTCACGCTTGCTCTAACCTTGCTGCCGGTGGTTTGAATTGTCAATAATTGAATCTATGTGTGCACTAACATGAATTAGAATTAATTAGTCGAGCGTTGTTTAGAGCCGGTATGTACGTACGCTTGACATTGTTCTTGGAAAGTAGTAACACTTTTGTGCGAGTTTAATATGCCACATGCATTGTTTATTTTTAAACAAGGATTTCAAACGCGGAGAAACCGTCGATCGGAATATTTGAAAAGGCAAAACAATTGAATATGGGGTTACTGACGAAAATTGTCATAAATCTAAGAAAGTGTGTTAAGGCTATTTCCAGACGAGAATATTCGGCAAAATTTCCATAAATTTTAACGATTGCTCCTTGAGACATAAAACGTTTTTAAATAGGATGTGGGATATTTAAAAAAACTAATTAATAACTCTCTTCTCGTTTTTGAGAAACTAAAGAAGCCATGGAAAGAGTTTAGTGGACGTAGGCAGACGATAAACGCTAGCTCATATTTGCTGAACACGCACAATTTACTATCATCACGAGTAATATAACCTTTTCACCGACATGAAGACATGGACTTCAAGAATGCAAAAGTATCAGGAGATGACAAATGACCACGAGTTCGGAGACTGTGCAAATGAAGGAAACGATTATCGCCTCGGCCAAATCTAGAAAGCATAAGTATAACAAGCCGTCGTACGCAATGAAACGGAAAACTAAACGCTCCAGTTAGTTGTCCAGACGTAAATATAGAACTGACGTGGCTGTAGAAAGTAACTTTCAATATGCCCGAAGAAACTGGCAGTAGGGATAAGGAAACCCCGATATCAAATGGTGCCATACAGCAGAAATCAAAGAAGGAATTGTTACCATCGGTCGTAAAACCTTACAAAGATACATAACCAACCTCTAGGGGGAGAAAGTTAACCGATCTACAAGAAAACTATGTTTTCTGCGAGTCGAGAAGAGCAAATTGTTATCGAGTTTGACATTTCTACGACGATGCAAATATAACGCAAATATACGCTAGCTTTGTTACTACATTGTTTCATCAAGTAATTTCAACCAAAACATGAGAGACAAATAAATAAGCAAGATCTTGTATCTATAATTCTCTTCCTTTTCCAAATTCAGGGAAATAGGGAAGATTTGAGAATGCTGAGATAACTATAAAGAAGTAGGTAGTACTCATTAGGGCATTGAAATTAGAAAAAGAAGGAATTTGAGATGAACTATTAGTGTTGTGACCAATTTCTTTCTCCTAAAATACTGCTTTTCTTCTACGGATTTCAGGTAAATAGAGAAGAATTGGTAATATAGAAAGGTTGCAAGGAATAAGTGAAGGAAGTTTACCGAATTAACAATGGGAGTAGTCATTGGGGTGCGGGGATATCCATCTTTCTGACTTTCCTCCTCATCGGATGTGAGAGAAATGAGGATAATTAGAGAATATAAAAACGTAAATTGACCTTTCTAGATTAACCGAGAGAAAGCATTTATCACCTCTACGGTTCAAAAAGTCACATTACTTTTTGGGAAGGTAACGAGAATTTGAACTAGTTGAGTATCGGTCGTCAGATTACCTTTATGCTGTCTTCCTTCTTCGTATTTAAGGTAAATAGAAAATATTTGAGAGTATAAACAAAGAAACAATAAGTGACAATAATAATAAGACTGGTAGTATCCATTGGCACGAGGAAGGTCTAAAGAAAATGGGAATGGTCTTTTCCCTATCAGATGTATATAAAGAAAAGACGACGGAAGAGTACGGGAAAGTCAGATGCACTTAGTAGCAGATTAAACTAGGGAAATGGTTCACTCACGATTGAAAAAATACTTATACGTATTGAAATATTAATGAGAATGTGAGGGTGATCACCGTTTGTTTTTACAGATTATTTTCTCAAAAACGGTTTCTTGTTTTCTGATTTAAAATGATTATTGAAAAATTGCGGGTTTGTACAGGAGAAAATTTAAGTACTTCTTCTGTACTTAACGCGAGAATTTCAGAAAGAAGAGACGAAAGAATAAAGCAGAGGTTAGAGACCAGAAAAGCTAATGGACAACAATCAGTTCAAAAATCACGAAGAAAGAGTAGAATATCGAAATAACCAGTGAAAAGAACTGGACAAGAGACATAGTGTCGCAACGAACCGAAAATGATCGAAGAAAATTCATGAAGAAGAGATTCTTTGCCTCGTTGGGCTTGAGCGAAATAGAGAATAGAGGATATTTGAGGACATTAAGGAATGAACGTGAATTTATAATAATGAGAAAAGATTTATCCGCTCCAAAAATTTGGTATTCCCGTTGGCAGACAAAGTAGATTTTCGATCTTCTCAATAACTGTCTTATAAAACATTGTCCTAAAGATATCATGCAAGCTATTGTTCACAGCATTACGATCCGTAGCATAGCTTGCGGATGGGTAACATTTCTTTGAGCTCTTAGATGAAATTGTTTTAAAGCAAAGAATTTGTCTTACATTAAAACAGTTTAAAAGAAAAGAAATATGTATGGACTTGTAAGAACATTTTCTGTTGAGAAACTTGATCGGAAGTTTAAAAGCATTTACAAGCGTTGCTGTATTGATCATACACAAATAACTAAAATCTTATTACATCAAACACGGGTAATGCTAAACAAGAAGTTATAAGATATCTATCAAAAAGGATGCAGAATCCTTGTGGGTTTCAAAAACAAGAAAAATAAATCTAGAATTCCATTCCATCTAGAATTTCATTAAGTATTAAGGTGCTATCTTTAGTTTAACACACAGTGATACACACGCTGGACATAAAATTTCAGTTCAAGATACCGATTCTGCATTGTAAATTTTCACTCGGGTATGAAGCTTTTTCCTATTTAATTCCAAATTATCACTTAATCCATCAAAAGGGAATTAAGAATGTTGACTTCATATGCAAGTAAATCGAGTTAATACACATAGTCGTTACCCAAAGCGTTATATTTCTAGATTTAACGACAAGAGAATTGCTGGATGAAAAGTGATTACCGATTCTGTAGTGACCTACCAACTTTGTTCTCAATAAATAAGATACCTAGAAACATTCTATAGTTCTGATTAATAAAAAATTAATTCTCTAAGTATATTATCTTCTTCTGTTGCTTTGGTTCTCCTCTTATCCAGTCAGGGCACCCGAGTCTTTTGGTTCATTATTCCATCTCTCTTCTGTCGTTGACCGCCGCTTCCATCTTCCCAATTGTTTTCCTTCTTCCTTTTCTCAATTTTGCTATTTGTTGCATATGCACTGTTACTTTCTTATATACTTGGAGTTTCACTTGAGTTCCAATCTCCTTCTTCCGAAAAATTGTATTGTTTTGGGGCATTATAAATTCTTCAGGCTATCTTGATTCTCTTGATTCTCTCCCGATTCATCTTACCATCCTCCGATATATTCATTCCCAAGTATTCGTATGCTATTACTTTTTCTATTTGCGCGTAAAGCATAATATGTACACATATAAATAGATAAATACGAGTAACACAAGATAAACAGAACGACAGACAGAACTTCTAAAGAGAAACTTCGAGGTCGAAAGTGTTAAAAGACTTAATAAACGACAACACGACTGGGACAGATTGAATCTTTGCTGAGGTAGAAATTTGTGAAGTAAGTGTTTACAAAGTATTCACCAGGATGGCACCAAAGATGGATACATATTAATCAATGGAAGCGGTTGGACTTCCGGCATTACTATGACTACATCTGGTAGTCTTCTCACTATGAGAATACTTGTAGATGAAGTTGATGAATACCATCTTTACCTTTATTTTTAAGCGAAATCGCTTTTATTGAAAATGGGAATGCCAAACGCTTTGGATAATGTCACCTAGAATATATATAGAACCTTTATTGGCATGCTTCATTTACATATTTATCATATTACAGAAGGTTGCAATAAATGTATCACATAAATTAACATGAAAAAGACTAAATACAAAATGTTAAAAAAAAAAACAAATAAAAGACTAAAATAAACTAAACAAAAAAAAAGATAGAACAATCGCAAGACTACCAACAATTAAACTTAGCTGCTGAACGTTTTGTAATTCAATATTCTTTAAAAAAGGAGATCTCTAGCCCCCTTTCTCATTTAAACACCACCGCCAATCGCTCAAAATTTCTCTTTCTGCGTCCGACCATACCGTTTCTCTACATTCCCTCCAGTGCATCCAGATTTCCTCTTCATCGCCACACACTAACACTTTCTTTCATTCGTCTTCATCCAATATCGACTCCCTTGTTCCTCACTCCCACACCTAAATCTGGCAATCATGCGTTGTTCTCCAATCCCATTCACTCTACTCAAATACTCTGAGAGCATTCCAAACAAACAGATACTCTTATACTTCTTATTGTATTCGGAGTTTTCGATCCTTGCCATCCTCTCCTCCATTTCCACATACTTCGCTCTCATCATCAATACGTAATTAGCAAGCATCCTTCCTTCACTCTTATACCGTTCCACTTCCATGCTAGACATGCCCACACTCTCATACATGCTTTTTCTACACTCTTCCCCCTTAGTGGTTTGCCTGCCATCCATTCCTTCCTTACTTACATTTTGCACCACCTCTTTTACTATCGTTCCCATAGAATTCCATCCAAACTTACACCCCACACTTTCGCCCCATACAACAAAATATTCTTAACACATGCTTCCCAAATGATCATCTTCGCTTTGAAACTCTCCATTTTATCCTCAGTCTATCATTTGCAACTGACGTCTTTTTAGACACATACCTCACATGCTCCTTATAAGAATTATTACAGCTAAACCTAGATATGTAAACATTCTCGCTCTTTTTATCACTACTCCCTTCCATTCGCACCTGCCCTGTTTCTTTATCCACCCACCCTTGCTAAACACCATGTATTTGATTTTGTCCACATTCACTTTCAAGGCTCTCGTGTCAACAAATCTTTCCAATCTCGCGATCATTTCATTCATACTTTTCGCACAAATTACCATATCACACAAGATCTCACCATCCACTGAATTATACACGGCCTTCAGATCCACAAATAAAGCATACAGTCTCCCACCCTTGCCCTGCAACTGTGGGTCAATAATATAATTTAAAGTCACTACATTCTTCGTTGCCGACCATTCTTTTCGAAACCCCGTCTGTCTCGTTTTTATAAATTGGGACAATAACACCGTTATTGTAGTTTGTCGGCCGCTTCGCTATACCATACCAAATATTATTAAATTCCTCCGTTAACTTTTGCACACACTCTGTATTGGTCCATTTGGCCGCGTCAACGGGAAGGTTATCCAGACCACTTGCCTTCTTGTCTTCATAGACTTCATAGCATTTCTTACTTCCTCTTCCGTGATTTCATTTTGGTTGTCAAACGTTGTCTCCCTATCAATCTCCTCTAGCACCACTGGCCCACTTTCACCTTTTAACAATTCCATACAATGAGCCTCCCACACATTCACGCCCAGTCCACACTTCTCTAATCACCTAGATTATTCCCTTTTGTCCATAGATGATGTGTTCCAGTCTCCAATTCGGACTAGAATTGGGAATTATATGGTAAATAACCCCAGATTTTCAGAGGACCAGGAAATTTGTACCAACTTCCATTACAGATAGCGCCAAAGAATTTCTCGAACTATAAAGTCCGTTCAATCAAGGTGCATTTTTTTAACCAGAATCCTACAGTAATAAAGGTCAAAAGAGAACCAACTTGGCTTCCTGTGGGGATGCGTGCTACAGACCTCTATCCTCCAGATTTCTTTTAATAAGAGGGAGAAGACAGAGGGTAATGCACTAAACATATTCAATCAATTAAGAAACCTTGGAGTCTCTTCTCGTATAAGAACAAAAAGATCAGGTAATTTTTCTCAAATTCACTCACAACTATGAATGCAATATCTTCTTCCTCATCTGTTTATTTGAAAAATATTTCTCTCATCGCCTTCATCGATTCGCTTCAAAATACTACCTCAATTCGACACCAAAGCAGAAGCAACCTTCTCCTCCCATCGTGGCATCGTCCCCCGTTAGACCTTCCGATTTCTTTAATTCTATTTCCATACACAGTTCTCCGCGGGGAATCGAAAATTGAGAGCTGCACACTCGATATGTCGGCCGGGCGTAATAAGAAATAGGAGAAATAACCTCCTTTCGGAGTCTAATCACGTCCCCCTCGAAGCGTAAACATACCGTCGAGGAGACCCCGTTTCGCGTCACCCGTCGAAATTGAACGAAAATCGTTTTTATTGCGTGAAAATCAAACGGCCCGAGGCGGCAAATACCTCCTCAGGTGAACGTTTCGACAAGATAGGGATCAGTTCCATTCCACGCCGCGGCAAATAAGGCCAGGTTGGAAGTTATTCGAAATGGCGTATACGGCGTGCCTATTTGGAAGTTAATGAAAGTTCCATATAAGATTCCGGAATTGTTTGATATGATAAGCAAGAATTTAGTTTTAGTATCATCTACAGTGGATTTCCAATATATGGTATAATGCAAACAAATTAAAGGGCTTTATTGTAATTTTCTCTAATGATCTTAACTTATTTATCCCCATAAAGAGACTAGGGATTTACTAAAACCAGAAACAAGAGATACTTTCTAGTATAACACGAAAACAGATATAGTATTTGGCCTATAACTTGTAAATAAGGCATTTTTTGCAAAAATATGGCTTTATTCCAATTGTTCATCGGAATCTATAAATTTTTGCCATCTTTCTGGTAATTTATGGATACCTTGCCAAAAAAACCGTTCATTTTTTAAGACCAAGGGAGAATCAAACCAAATTGTTGATACCTTTAGTTGAAGTAAACCGTATTCCTGAACGAGCATTCTGCATTGACCGAAACAAGTGAAAATCAGAAGGCGCTAGGTCTGGTGAATACGGCGGGTGCGATAAGACTTTCCATCCACAGTTTTGTAAATAGCTTTTAACCGGTGTAGCAACATGAAGCCGAGCATTGTCATGATGAAAAATTCCACACTCGTGTCTGGACGCACATTCTAGTTGTATTTCTGCCAATGCTCTTTCCAAACGAATCAATTGTTGACGGTATAACTGCTCCGTGACAGTTTCGCCAGGTTTTAACAGTTCGTAGTATATCACTTCCTTCTAGTCCCACCAAAAACACCTCACCTTTGCATCATGAATATGCAGCTTTGGAATCGGGTTAGTCCGGTTTCACATATGATTTCCTGCGTTTAGGGTTATCATAGTGCATCCATTTTTCGTCGCCAGTTACCACTCGATGCAAAAATGATTTTTGTGGCGCTCAAGAAGCATTGCTGACATGCCAAATCGCCTTTCGACGTCGCGAGACTTCAATTTACATGGTACCCAGTTTCCTTGCTTATGCATGAATCCCAATGCTTTCAGGAGCCTGGAAATTGGTGCTTGTGTCGCTCCCAACGATTCTGCAAGCTCTTTTGCTTTTGGCACGAGCCTGCAAATCTTCGTCTTCGAACTTTTTCGCTTGGCCAGGCCGTTTCTTGTCTTCGGTGTCAAAATTACCATTTTTATAGCATCGAAACCAGAACTCGCGTGTTTTCAACGACGGAGTATGTTCACCGTAAACTTTCCACAACATTCGATGACTTTCAGCAACACTCTTTTCTAATTGAAGAAGAAAACCAAGACTTCACGTATGCTAACATGTTTGAACATGAAAAAATTATCATGTTTACACTTTGGCAAATTGACACATACTGACTACTAAAGCTATACGATCAAGCATTACCGTGCAAGTATTTACACTATGGTTCTGAGTTGTCTATTGCAACTTACGCTATCACCTGTAAATCCCTCATTTTCAAGTTATAGACCCCAATGATAGAAGATAATTTAACAAAAACTAATTTCTATTATAAAGCGCAAATCGATTGAAAATGTATCCATAAAGATAGATACATTTTACCATTTGTTCAGACTAAATGTTGAAGCAGTCTTTCCAACTAAAGATGAAACTGGCATTTTTAAGGTATAGACTTAACCATTCAGTTTCTTGGAAACGCAACGAAGAAATAACTGGGACTTAGCTCGAGTATATATGAAGGATAATCTAATAGTTCGATGTTTTTCTGCTATTCAAAACCAAATTGTCTTTCAAGCTGGATGTGAAGTCGTATTGTCCTTAATAAGGATATTTGTTCTGTTTCTCGGAGCACAACGATTACGTTTGGCAAGCAAACAATAGCATACCTAGTACTTGTCACTAACCATTCATGTCAAGCAATTGTGGCTACTATTACGTATTTCTAAGACGAACGTTGCGACCAACTTCTTCGATATATTGCGGGACCTGATAACTTTGTTGGATTGTTCTGATTCTCAAGGATCCAAACAGCGAGTTGATATCTATTCTCGGGTTCATATGAGTAAATCCATGATTGATTGATGATGCTGCAAAAGTATTTCGAGCTTTCCATTGTTGCATTCAGCATCAATTGACGCGAACGGCCGTTCGTTCTTCGGATAAAGTTGTAAGATCGAACGGTCCAAGTAATTTCCTCCGATATCGCGATGGTTACCGAAAAGACGGGGAAGTACAGACAATTCCCATAGAATTATCGGCTCACAAGCCTACTGTCAGACCTCTTGAAGAGCAAAATACAAGGAACTGATTGAAGAGAGTATCTTGCACAACGAGCAGTTTGGATTCAGGGCTGGACTCTCGACGAATTTCCAGCTCCTTCGTCTAACGGAGTCAACACGAGAAGCTCTGTAGAGACACCAGACAACTGGAGCGCAGTTCTTTGACCTGGGCGTCTGGCACGACTGCCTCATTCTGAAGATAGTACGAGCAGAAATTAACAAGAAATCCGTCAGAGTTATCAAATTCTTTCTCAAGAGACAATCTTCTTCGGTTAAGATTGGAAACTATGGATCAACCAATCTAGACCCATCGTAATACACGTTTGCCAGCGCTCTCTTCGTGGTCCGGAGCTTTTTGCGCTTAACGATATGTGCTGACGATGTTGCCGGGCTGACTATGCGTGGCATAACAAACGATTGGCCTGTAATAGGACTCCAGGTAGGTACGAACGAAATTCTGGCGTGGACCAATTGGATGGGGTTAATTAGTCTGAACACTAACAAGTGTGTTGTAGTCAGATTTACCAGGCTAAGAAATTTAGCCGGCGAGAACATCTGCGTTGAATACTAACGCCTTTCCTGAAGCTCTGCTGTCTAGTAGCTGGGTCTTCAAAAATATAGAACAAGACAATTCTTACTGCCGATCCTATGTAGAAAGTCCACACTGGGTCTAAGGAGGAAAGTACTGTATCTAAGCCGCTTACTGGTTAGCGAAGTGATGTCTTGGTTGACTGTTGCCAAATCACGCATTATTAAAATAATAGCTACTCAGAATAAAATGCTATGGATGGTGGCAGTCGCCCCGTGATTTTGTCGAAAAGTCCAAGTACATAAAGGTATATACATATTCCTACTTTCGGTAACTTTGTAAATCAGTTGAGTAAGATCACGTTCCTGAGGGTAAAGAACTCGGACATGCCGGTGGTAAGGCATCTCTAAGAGTTCGGTCAGGACAGACCTCCGCTTGAGACCCATGTGAGCGAGAGTTTGAGGCACATTGCGGACTAGCTGTCAACTACCTTCAGATTTCGATCCACAATGGAATAATATCATCGGACTCCAACAAACGACCAGATATTCATTCTCAGATAAATATCAGAAAAAGCTTAAAAGGTGGGGAAGCAAATGCACGTATGTTTTATAGACATGGAGAAATCTTTAGATAGAGTAAGAAGAGCAAATATATGGAAAATATTACAGCAAAGGAAACCCATAAAAGACCTAACACAATGCCATCCAAAGTCTATATGAACAAAACTGAAAATTATGTGAGAGTAAGAAACGAAAGATCACGCACGTTTCTCAATAAAACACGTTTAAAGCAAAGATGCGTACCGAGTCGCCTATTTTTCAATTTAATTTCGGACGATGTAGTGAAAAGATGCCGAGAAAAACTGAGAAAATACAATGTAGGCTATTGAAAGGTCAGATGTATAAAAATTATTGAATTATGTTACGTCGATGATATACTAATAATTGGGGAGTCGGAGAAACAGCTAAAAGAAAATTTTCATAAAGAGCGAAGAAATATAAACATAGATATAAACAATGATAATCGGAAAAGATCAGGGCAAACAACATAAAAAATAGAAGAAGAACAACTCGAACAAGCAGATCAGTTCTAATATTTGGGAGTAATGACAAGCGGTGATGGGAGACTGAACGACGAAATAAATGACAGGATAGCAAAAACCGGTAGTTTATATAATAGTATAAAGAGCAGTTTTCTGAATAAAAAAGAAATACCCAAAAAGTCAAGGTAGAAGTAATAAAACGGATAACAAAACTGATACTAACATATGCATTCGTACCATGGATTCTAGTAGATTAACGAGTACTGAAATGAGATTTCTGAGGACAGTATAACGAAGGAAAAACGAGGAAAGATAGTATGTATAAGAAATCAAGTATTCAGAGAAAAACTGGAAATAGGCCTTACTGAAACAATTATAAACAAAGATATCTAAGATAGCTCGGACATGTAATAAGAAGAGTTGAGAATAAACTAGTAAAATATATTTGATGCAAGAGAAAAAAGGAAAGAGGAAGACCAAGAAATACGTAGATAAAAGTGAGAGCAGCGGCAGAAGAAAAGAGGGGCAAAATGGGAAGATGTAAAAATCGAAAAAATGGAAAGATATGTCGAAAACTCAACTCGAAATACAACTTGACACCGAAAGGTATAAGAGTTTTTGCTTGAGTAAGTTTGAGCAATTAAGTCAACGGATTCCGCCGCTGAGGGCTAGTATTAAAGACCTGATCCTTTAGATCACCCCATCACCCTCGAAGCGGCGAGAAGGAAAGGCCGTGGAAACGATAACCGACGGGACCACGGAGTATACGCGGGCCCCAAAACAGCGAGCGAAAGATTCGCGAAAGACTATGTAATTTTCCTCGCACTGAATTAATCAGGCAAGATCTTTCGGGTGGAGGTCTAAATATTTGGGAATGTCATGATCTTGCGATCGTATCGATATTCCTTAATCAGCTGGCGCACAGCTTGAACGTTCTTCTGGATGACTACTGTCCTTGGTCGCCGAGACAAGCATGTCCAGGTTGGGATTCGCAGTTCCAGTTGGAAATCGTTGATTGACGTGTTGTTTCAGCATTCTAAACAAAAACTAATTTGTCGGGGTATTGCTATTGGGGTAAACCTCCCCAAAAGTTTCAGAATAATTATGTCTGGTACATTTCTGAACTCAATCCCATTTCTTGGGGGAACTTGTTTTCTACTTCTGGACACGCGTTTCGCTGATAACAGGACCAACACCTTTAACCATAAAATTCCAGGAAGTTCATTCAGTCAACATTTTCAAGAAACTCAGATGTACATTTCTAACCTTATTGCAACACGTTAAATATCTGCAACATTTCCAAACATCTCTCCTTAAGAAATATAAGAAAATTATCTGTGATTACGTAAAAGAGAAATGCATTTAAAATTCGAAAGGTTATAAGTTATAAGCCTTCTACCTTTGCAAATTACCTTTTTTACTTTGAACCGCCCAAAACTAATTATACAATTAACAAAACACAACAGATCGATAGATAGCCATTAACCTTTAGTATTTTGCTCGAATTCGGGACACCGAAAACGTAATAAGACCTACGCTTTTATTCGACTTGCCAGAAGCGAAACCCATTCGCTTTACACGAGAAATGACTCAGCCGCATTCATTTTCAGGGCATATAGTAATGATATCATGTCTGCAACTTTCAAAACGGTATATATGTACATATGTACATTCATCGGCATTCAGGGATAGATCGCAGATGCAATGATTGTTATTGTAGGCTGCTCACTGTCACTTGAATTGATATATGTAATTGGTGCTAGCTGTATCCACCATCGATTATCATGCTGTAGGGTGCAATTTCATTTCTAAGGCTGGATTTTTCTTTGAATAAATTACGTTTAATGCGTGTAATGCAAGTACGATATTCTTAGGAATGATGTGCTATTGTAGATATACGCACGTGCATTGAAGGTTAAACATTATGTAACGAGTTCTTTAACTATTGGTTATCAGGAAGCATCCAATCAGAAAAGCTGAACTTTCTTAGCTTTAACTTGAATTTGGTAGTAAAAATTACAAATCAAGCTTTTGCTGCTTTTGCTTTATTTACGTTGTCCCATTTACGACCTTAAGATATCTGATCTTGTTAGGGATTTCTAACCCCTAGAAGATTCGGGTGCAATTTACCACGACACTCTGAAAATATCCAAGATTATTGCGAACCGTCCTGATCTATTTTAGAACGCAGAATCTTCCACATAGGTTTCCAAACTATCATCGATTAATGTTTTAAGCTTATCGTTGATTGACTTTGGGGATCAACAACGAATTATGTTTTGAGCAAGTAGTTCCTACAAGTCAAGTCCCACATATCAATTCAGATTGCCGTTCTTCTTCTTTTTCTTTAACTTCCCCTCGCCCAACTTCTGACTTAGATTGAAATGGTCATTTGGTAACGTGTGTATTTCAATTACTTCGATCTATCATAAATCTTTTGTAGTATAACCTTAATCTATGATTAGGCCCAAATTCTTAAACCTAAGGTATATAATTTCTCGGAGAAGGACGCCGCCAACGTTTTCGCAGTTTTTGGGGCTTATTTATCGCTCGGGTCTTTCCCGTCAAGAGCTTGGACTATTTTGTCTAGTTTCTTTGGTTCCTTTCTTTGACGTTTGCTTTGTAATGCTTCTACAAAGTCAATAAACATTATTACGATTATTATCATTATTATAAAAACATATGGTTGTTTGTTGGAGTGATATTTGCTACTGACAGTGTACCGGCTACTTTCTCTTGTCATTAATTAGGGAACAGAAAACAAACAAACGTAAACACTACCAAAAAAGCACAGGAGTTGGTCCTAAAACCTTATATTATATATAAAATATAATATTTGCGGTTAGTAAGAAGAAAAACTGATTTCGACTAAATAATATAGTCGAAATAGTAATAAACAAAAAAGTGTAATGTGTGTAAAGTGTAAAGGTAATATTGGAATGAAGTATGGAACAACCGTCGGTGTACGTCAGAAAAACGGCAATCGCCTGAAAGAAAGAGCGAATGATACAATCAAAGTTTGAGTACGAGTCCGACGGCCTGGAGCCTTGATTCGAACAGGGGGATTGAGAAGAAGAAGGCACTGTATCACACACGCCTTACTTAACGAGGTACGTTAGAGTGTTCGCAACGAAATTCACGTTCTACTCACTGGACTGATCGAATCGAAATGGGTCGACTGAACGAGTCACAAGAACCAGTCGAATCTCGCGTACGGATGTTAAAGTACCGATGTGCCGAATTTAGAATGTTAATTGTGAATATTCATATGTCAATATGTTTAGAGCTCGAGTTAATCTGTGTGAGCCTAAAGCTCGAGAAGATCTGTGTGGGTCTCGATAATGCTCTGCCCTCCCAAAGGAGTTTTTTTTTAAAGGACTACCAAAATTAACTGCAGTGAATCAGGAAACGAACGGAAGGAAAGCTTCCAAGAAGGCAGACTATTCGCCTTCTTGGTTTCGCCTTCACAGTGCAATGAATATTGCCTGAAATAAACCGAAACTACGAACTTTTAGGGGGTCCACTGAAAATAAAGCAAAATTGCAATGAAGTTATAAGGTGCATCCACTGTTTCGGCTAGAACAATATACGCTGTAAGAGATGAATCTGCGTGCGACCGGCAAACGACGATTTTCACATTCGTGAAGGAATTTCATGCATAGTTATGCTTCACAAAAATTTTAAAAGGCTAAATGACTATTATTACAAGGTTTTGAAAGTTTACTTTGCACGCAGATGTTTATCGTTTTGTAGCTACTTAAAGAAAATAAGTTCTGATAGAAGAAGAAAAAAGGAATTAAGAAAAGTACTAGTGTAATAAGTGGAAGAGGACATAAGGCATACTTCTTAAGGCGCTGAATTCCTAGACCTTCAGCATCTTGCGATTTTAGAGTTAACAGTACGTTTTCTACTTTTTTGAAATGTTTGCTATAATATGAAACCACACCTCTTTCCCCACCTCGCTATAATAAGCTATGGAGGCATCGGAATTCCTGGACATAACTTTTAAAATTCCAAAATTCGCTTACGAAATTTCAGAATAATTATTCTTGTTTTATTTATTAATACGTCAACTTATGTGTAACGTTGTCTAATATCTTCAGCTACAAAATACACAGCATGCAGTGTTATCTAATGGAGATTAGAAAAACGTGTTTTCAATGCCCTAAAGTCCTAAAGCACGCTTTTTGATTCGCCTATTGTGAATCACAGTGTTTTATTTTTTAGTTCAAATTTTAAATTTACTTCTACAATTTTCTTATGCACGGTAAATTATATAACGTATGTAATATATATATAATAATGTAGAACGCTTTGGATTGGCAACTTTAAAGCAAGAGCGTTTGTCTTCCTTCGTCTTCTTCTTCTTCTTCTTCTTCTTGTAAGTCCTTATGCCTTTCAGTGTCGAATTACCTCTGAATCTTACGACAATTTAATCCATTCTTTTATATTCATTCATTTTTCTTACTTCTTCTATGGTCTTCCTTCGCTTTCGTCTATTCTTCTTTCGTTTATTCTATCAATACATTTTTTTCTTTCATTTTTATTATTTGACTGTACCAAATCAGTTGACATCTTTCAATATTGTTTAATATATCTTCTTGATTTGTCATATTCCTAATCTGTTTCTTATTTTATCCATTTTAGTCTTTGCCGAGATCTTTCCCAAAAATTTCATTTCCATAGCCGTTATTTTACTTTGGTGTTTATGCTGTATTGTCCAGCTTTACTTGCGTACATTATTGTGGGTGCTAGTACCGAATTTATACTCTTTGTTTGATCTTTGTTTCTATTTCTTTCTTTTCCCAAAGATCGTTTGATTTAGAGTGTAGCATATGTTTGCGGCTTTTCGTCCTCTTTGTGCTATATCAATTTTTCGGTCCTTCGATATAATGGTACCCTAGATAGTCATATGTGCCAACAATTTCTTCTTGTTTGTCATTTGCTTTTTCCTACGTTTATTTCTATCTTCATTTTTTCTATCTCTTCTGTTCATATTTTTGTTAATTTTTCAATTTTCGGCCTACAGTAATGCATCTATAAGTATAGGTTCTAGTTTTTTTTTTCCTATCAGTGTCTTCAGGTTTTCAACGCGTTTTCTCGTATTTTGCAGTATTAATAAATATTAATAGACTTATACTGTGTCCTTGTTTTATTCCTACTTGCATTTCAAAACTTGCTGATCTTCTTCCACTCATTTGTACTATTCCCCTGACCTGACAGTATACTCGTTTGCAGAATGTTACACAGACTTAATACAAACAAAAACTGAAATCGTAGGATAACTTCGAATATTGTAAACTGCATTCTCCCTTTTGTCTGTTTTGCACAATTTCCTCTGCACTCCAAGTCTGAAAAGGCCGCGATCGATTTTAGAATACACAAAATAAATGGCACACGTTTTTCACCCGACACGACCACGAATATCCTGTAACATCTAGAATAGAAGGCGATCTACCGACAGCATAAGTGTTCTGCGGCGCCATCTGTTTTAGAACACTTTAATAATCTGTAAGAATACCGTTTTTTAAATCTATGCAGACGCAAAAAATACTTTGATGATACTTTATGTGATCATCGTATTCAATTTTAAATGAATTTTATTTTTTGTTTATGGATGGGGATTTGACAAAATACCATCACTGTTACTATGTTTCTTGTGAACTTACGAAGATAGATCTTCTAATTATGATTTAAAATATTTTAATAAGTATTGGTTTATTGGCAAGAAAGGGAAAACAATAGCAAATGTAGAAAGTATTTTTATTCCTTTAAACTTTTCTTTCTTTGCTGCTGAAAATCTGTTTCGTCAATCTCCTTTTGCAGCCTGCCTGCTCTTTCTTTGTCTTACTTTAGCTTTCGACTTTTCTCGTTATTAATACAATAAATATTGTAGACAGAATACATGATTATGAAAATTATCTTCTGTCTACGTTTTTCATTCCCAATAGAACCTTATACTTTTGCAATATATTGACAGCTAAATAATGTCAACAACTCAATCTTGCTTCACAAAGTATATGGATATTCATCTTATTGTAAGTAGTAATAATAGTCATATCGCGTTTATTGAATATCAAGTTCAAAGCTATTAGCGTACAGTACGTGCTTAGAATAGTAAGATGTGAATTTGCTCCTTATTAGTTCTAATTAAGTGGATGAAAACGTAGGACGCGGGGATTTTTCCTTAATGGAAAAAAGCCAGAGGCTATTAGAGGGGAAATAAAAAATCATTAAAATTGGGCCTTGAACGAATAGGTAGTACACACAGTAGCGTTTGGACTAAAGTGATAAAAATATTGTCTTCGTCATGATTGAAAATAACAATTAGTACGAACGTCGCGCTGCTCATACAACCAGCTTCTTCAAAATGAACAAGAAATTCGATTTGAAGATGTTGCCCAATTTCACAAATGTTTTGCATTTTTTTACATTCATTGTTTTAGTTTCTTTGCTGTTAACATTGATAACACATACCAGGGACGTTTCCAAAGTTTTAGGCATTTGGCTACAATTTTTTCATTTCGTTAATTTTCATTAACCGGTCCGACGGATGGTGTCTGGCCAGACCCCTATACATGAACATGCATTTCTTTGCATTTTGGTGCGAATTAGTGGTGCAAAATTCATTTTAATACAAACCAGGTGTATATTTTTTATTTCTTACTTTCCTCAGAGTTAAAATCAATGTTGTTTGATGTTTGCAAGAAGGGATTACAACGTTTTCTTATTAATTATGATTCTAACTCTCTCGCGGGTCCTCAGAAGTACAAACAATGCATGAAAAACATGAATATCGAACTTTAGAATGTTGTTGACATACTGGCGCTGAACACATTGAACAGAAAACACGAGTTTTTCGGCGAACTTTTTCCTCTCCGTGTGAACAAATTTTGCAGTCTTTCTTGGCTGTGAGTGTATCGGCGCCGCTGGTAGGAGTAGGCACAAAACTTCTTGGAATGTTCATTGATCTACCGAAGAACGATTCAATAGCCGAACGAACAGTAAAATGCTTCATTACGTGAATATTGTTCATGCGATATTCAACATTTGGAAGGTCTAATGTTCTGGGTAAAGTCTATAGAAAAGTGCGTCTAGCGTCATTTTTATTGGTCCCATCGACTTATTTGCAAATGCAATAGGCAGCCAATGCCATAACATCCAACATGTTGAAGAAAAATTCCAAAGTCCAACGTCTGGTTGGCCGTTTTGTTGTAAAATGAGTAGCCATACAATAAAATAAAATAGTCCATACAATCGACGCCGGCTTTATTCGCATTGTAAAACAAAATTGCCTCTGGTTTGATTGCCTCGCCTTCACAACATTTCGTATAATGCACAGTGGAGAGCAAATTCACAGCCCTGTTCCTTTTCGGCACGTAGCTACAAAGCGAAACCAAGTTTTCATGAAAACCAAACACAGATGATAGCATAGGACGAGAAGCATTCTTCTTCACTTCTTCAGGGAGGAATTTTTTATTGGACCGAACAGTGCCGACGAAAGCTAGTCCAAGCACGTCTCCGCATGTGCATCGATGCGGGGGGACTATTTCGAAGAATTTTAAACATTTGTACCGGTAAGATCAATGAATCTATTTTTCCCAAAGAATGCACATTACTTTCATAACGGATCATGTATGTATATATGAGGCCCATATGCGTGAATTTAAAGGAAGTTAGAGTGGATAATTACAACATAAAAGTGCAAAAAAAAACAAGTCGAATCACCAAAATGTATCATATTCCATGCATTTTCATACAAAATGTATGGGATTCAGCCAGATACCATCTGTCGGACTGAAGATGAGATTTCAAAACATCTTCCTTTCGTCCTTCGCGAAGACTAAATCCTTATTGCTATATGTCTAGATCGATAGCCAATAAAATTCCAGGAAGGTACCTGGAAGCCCAAGTCGATAGATAAAGAAGAAATTAACGATTGAAAACGAAAAAGGTCTGGCTGGAACCATTTATCGGACGGAGGGTTAAACATTACAATGCACTTTTTCGACATAATCTGCCGCGAAATTATTATTTTTATACCATCTTCAAAGAACTTCTTCGGAGTCTTTACAAATCACTTGTTTATAGTATCGTAAGTACCTTAGTTATGGTATATAATATATAATCATTTTCCCATTCCCAAAGTTGCACCATTGTTTCTTATTCATTGCCAAAACGTTTGCTTCACTCCATATAAAAGAAATAAAATTACCCTTGTTCCTATTTGCTCATTTATGGTCTTAAAAGCTAACACCCTTAGTGGTTCCTTCAAATTTGGAAACATAAAAATTACAACGAATCAGATCTGGTGAAGAGGGTAGATGTCGAAGTAATTTTCAGCAAAATTCGTTTAAACATGCCTTATTCGTGCGGTATGGGGTCTTGCGTATTCTTCTGTTGAAATAACGTACACTTATGCAAATTCTTAGGCCATTTCCTCCAGAGCGCCTGGCGCAGTGGGTCAGATGCAAGATTAAAGTAATATCCTGCGTTAATTGTAGCACCTTCCGGCAGATAATTCATAATAATATCCAGTAAGTGTTACTTTTGCAACCGACGGAACTGCACGTGCTTTGAGCGCAAGTCCATCTTCTGGTGTGCGCCATTTCTTAGATTAATTTTTGCTCTCAAGGTTCATGTTTCATCAGTAATTAGTATCCGTTGCCAAAATTCACCGCCGTAAAGTGCTAAAAGCTCTGGAAATTGACGAACCTGTTGAGTTTCTGTTCTCGTCCCAAGAACTTTCGTACCCAGCGGGCTAAAACCTTCTCAACGCCCAATGGTAGTGTAAAATCTCCTGAACCTGTCGTGAACCTATTCCTAACGTAACACCAATTTCATGAATAGTCATTCGACTATCATTATTCAGTAGGTCCTTCACGGCAGCAGCGTTTCTTTCACTTGCAGAAGTGCTCGGACGTACACTGCGCGGAGCGAATTCTAGTGATGTTCTGCCAGCTTTAAAACGGTTTGCCCATCCATAGACTGTACTTTCAAATTCTGCAGACTCTCCAAATACTCCTTGCGGACGTTGAACTATTTGTTAAGGTTTCAAACCTCCTTTGAATAAAAATAAAATGAACGCCCCCTGTGATTTAGTTACGTCTCTCATGATTACAAAATCATCTATACGGAAATACGTTGGTGTCAGTCAAGCTTTCACACAGTGTCAAGTTAAAGTATAGCAAACAATATTGCACGGAAAGACTGCGTAAAAGTATCAAGCCTTTTATGAAATTTATGTATTTAAACTAGACCCAAATTCCTAGAACGTTTGAGACATCCCTCATATATTCCAAGTGCACCTTTTTAATTTTATAGACAACATTAATAAACTAAAATCTACAGGGCTCACTATAACGACCTAATAAATTCCCGTTAATGGTCAGTTAACAAGTAACTATGCAAAAGCTTAACTAGCACAATTTGCATATGCCAATAATTCCTGAGGAGAATTAAGCTTCGTCAATCGCAGACTGCAACTGCACACTAATTACTTTCGTCCTTATTAGGAATCTGTCTGCGATTGATAAAATATAATTTCCACGTAATACGTCGATATCTCGTTTGGATTTAATTTTATTAAGATTTTGGTTCTCGAAAATAGTTTACTACATAACATTAAGGCAATAAATTTGCAGACAACCACCACACAAATCTGACAGATCTTCTATCGATAGCACTAATTCCAGTAAATATATTGAATGTGTGCAACTTGTGGAATGTTTGTCGTCGAAGAACTAATCGAATAAAGACCATCCGATCGTAGTTTTATAAAAGTTCCTTTTAACTTTAGAATCTTTCAAGCACTTCACTGAAGGAGATCTAGATGAGTCTTTTTAAGTCCTTTTTAAAACGACGGACTCTTTTTGTTAGTGCCCTATATCCGGCAACTCCTCTTTCACTTAAATGCATTTTACGCCACACTTAACATTAAATTGTCATCAATGGAAACACAATAGCGAGAGAAAGTCGTGTTTCACGTTGCGTACATACATATGGAGTTTCTTTTTCAATTAAACCGAATGGATTTTAATTCTCAAATGGAATCTTGACTAGAGTGAAATCGATAATAGAATTGTAATTGTTTCAGTTTCCTGTTGATTATCTAAAGGTTCAAATTTCTTAATTCACGTTTTCTTGGTGTAAGTTACCGTTGTATAGGCAATATTTTAATTAGTTTTTGTTATTCGTAACAAAACCGTTTTAGTTTTTAGAAATCAATTATCGATTATACGCATTAAACCATTTTTTCCAGATTTTTTTATAATTTCCGTTGCTTTCTTTGTGTATTGTCAACCAATAACGCAATAACTAACAAATAAACAAAACAATTACATTCCTATTGAACACCTTAAAGAACAAATTTGAGAAAAGAATACACAAATAAGTCGATCTGATCTTCTTTTGAGGTCTAATTCCTTTGTATTTATCACGAACCACAAGAAGTGCCCAATAGTTATTAGTACATGTTCTAACAAAGAGAATATTGTACGTAATACCAAATTTTGACAAACAACTTAATCTAAAAATAAAAGCATTTCACTTCTATAGCAGAGCCTGTATTCTGCTTCCATCTGAATACTAATGTGTAATAGACGATAGTTGGTTCGGCAGCACCTACTAAAGCTTGAATGCTTGTGAAAACTCCAATACCCAAAAATCCAGATCAGAATCCAAATGTGGTATATTTGTCTTCGATCTGATGATAACGCCGGTCTTGACTGCTTGAACGGTGCAAACTGCTACACTTCCTTAGACTCTCTACAAAACTATTTAATTAGATGCGTTATTGGGTACCTCATAAAGTAGCTGTGCAATGGCTTATTAAGCAAGCACGAATTGCGTAAGTCAATAATTATCACGGAGGAAATTTTGCTTTACGAGGGGCACACTGAAAATTTCGGGAAAATCATAAAACAGATTGAAATACTTTGTTTTTTCGATAAAATCGCCTTTAAGTTCTATACACTTTTCCATTCGTATATACCAATTAGTGATGTATTTATCCCACTCAGAAGACTATATGTTTAAAATGTGTGTCCTACGCCCCAACTGCCACTTTAAGTGAGAAAAATCTTTGTCCACACATTTTACCTTTAATTATGGGGAACGTAAAGAAGTCATTGGGGGATCGGTCGAGGTTGCAGGGGCAATGGCTGAGTAATTCAACGTTGTTGGCCGTCAAATAGTCGAGTGTTGGTTTTGCGGTGTGGGAACTTGCATTGTCGTGGTGAAGTAGGAAGCTTTTCCGCAACTATGCAATAACTTTAAACAAATGGTAGTATACCATTCTGCATTTACAGTTCTACGATTTTCTAAAGGAATCGTGGCCACGTGACCAGTCTTAGATAAAAATACATTTGTTTCCAAACACAGCGAGTTCGAACAACTTTCGTCGGTTTTGCTTCACTTTGAAACACCCATACAGCAAATTGGTTCTTTCTGTTAGGTTCATATGAGCAGATGCATGTTTCATCGCCACCGACGATATTATACTCAAGTTTTGATGAGCCTGAGTGGAAGTGTTTCAGTGTTTCTTTACATCACTTCACACGAGCTTCTTTTTGGTCTGCTGGACAGATTATGGTGGATCCACCACGCACACAGCTTTCTTACAGTTAAATGATCGTGCAAAATTGTTTGTATTGCAGTCATGCCAATACCTAAGGATGCACGAATTTCAGGATACGTCACATGTCGGTCATACTTAATCATTTCGCGAACGGCATCGATGTTTTGCGCAACAACAGGCGTTGATGGTCGAGCTTCAGGTAGTTCATCGCTGAGACTATCACATCCAAATTTGAATTTTTCAAATCATCGAATATTGTAGTTTTAGATAATGCTTTATTACCAAATGCAGAGTTCATTCGTTGGGCACATTCTTATTGACTTAAACCACTTAGAAAATCATAATAAATCATCACACGATAGTGTTCTCTTGTTGGATTCATTTTTCGCTGTATCGCTAACTTCTAACTGTCATCGTAAAAAGCTATTCATTTCTTGGTTCTGTCACTTGTGTTCATTCACATAAATGTGAAGTTAGCTGAATTTGTATATGTTAGGTACCAACTATACTGCTGGTTCCAGAAATTATTGCGGACTGTTTGCTATACTTTTCTCTGTCCAAAGACTTCAAACTTCGATTCATCAGTCCATAAAACTCGTTTGAAGTCTTTGACTGTCCAGTTGCTATGCGTTTCAGCCCACTACAACCATTTTTGTCTGTTATCCCGGCGTAGTAGAGGTCTTGGCACAACAACGCGGCCATGAAGAGTTGCAGTTTTTAATGCCCGCTTTACTGTGGTGTCAGAAATTGGCCTTTCACGGTCACGATTCATTTCTGCAGCAATTTCGGGTGCTGTCCGCCTTTTATCACGTCTCCTTAACAATTTTATGCGCTCATCGTCTGCTTTTATTGTAATTCGCGATCGACCTGGACGTGGGTTGGCTTGCGAACTGACCGTGCGTTGATATTTCTTAATGATATCACTCACAGTTGACTTGTTAACATGCGTGTTTTCCGCAACCTGGAGCAATGAGTAGCCTTCCTGGTGAAAAGCAATTATAATAGTACGTTTCTCTTGGGTTGTTGTTTCCCCCTCGACATTTAAGACATTTTTAATAAATCTATTTGCTTCAATACATACTTACTATCGATAGTAAGCAACGAAAATATTGATTATGATATGCAGCACTGTTAGGACAGAGTAATGTAAACTTCTTAAGCTTATGTATTAGTCATACTCGTACCTCTAGCTCGGAAATAAACAATAAAGAAATTGTAAATTTGTTCCACAAGGGCTATTAAAATGTCGTAAATGTTATTTATATTTCGATGATGTTATTACCTAGAAATTCTGGAGGTATTTGTCCTTGCCGAATTAGAAACTTTATAAATAGTTGAATATCATAATATAATTTGTATTTTAAAATAATAGTACAGTCATTACGAATACTTTACGAAATTTTACCAAGTATCCAAACTAATATGGATGGTAGTTTACAGACATTTACAGTTAAAAATATTACCTAAAAATCTTTAACCTTCTTTTGTGTTACGAGCTGAGCAATCTTCTTGCTGGAATCAAACTTCATTTACTTATATAAGTGTCCAGATTTTCTTATGGCGGGTAATATCCGGTTTCCTAGTAAATCGAAGTAAGTAGCTCCAATGAGGTTGTACTCAGAAATCAAATGACTGATTAAACCAAAAATTGAAACTATCAGTAATAGAACAATACCTAATAATTTTCGGTGATATGATCCGCACCAGAGATTGAAACCAAACCTAATTTGATATCTTCTTTGCTTAAATAAATATGGATTTTCTGCTGCCCAATAGTGGCAATTATACCGTCACAATCATCCTCGGCCAATACCTGAACGATTTGGACCTTGCACGGGAAAATTATGTGAATTTTAAGCACTAATTTTCGACAAATTGTAGTTGCAGCAGATACTTTGAGAAGAGATAATATTGGCGTCGTTTTAAATAGTCCTAAAATTTCTATTTGCACGTCTTCTCTCAATAATTCGTGATTCAGCATCCTTTTTACTCGCTACCGAATCGTGTCTTTAAATTTCGAGATAAACTGGCGGATGTAAGTATGACTGACATTTCTTTTCCGTGGTATCTAGCATTAAAAACAATCGCTGTTCCTAATGCACAGCGGTTCTCAGCTCCATCTCAACGCTCTCTGGCAACGCGTACACTATGATAACGCTTGACTTCACACTCATCGATTTTAAATCAGATTACTCACCGAGTTAATGCATAAATATTGACATTAAATCTACAATTTTTCCTTGAAAAACAGAAATCTCTAAACGGCACGTATAAATCTAAATGTCTACAGAGATACAAAAGGACAAATTAGCATATATCGTGTCCTATATCGCCATACACAGATGACTAATATTTACACCTTCACTCTTCTCGTGTTAGAAAAATAACGCAGTTAATGTTATAACATCTTCAACAACTCCAATAGTCTTATTTATGGCAGTTTTTTCCGCTATAAAAATGTAGATTTAGATCATCGACGAGCCGACGCTTTTTTCTTTATACATCTTATAGAGCTCGTTTATTATCCATTCACACAAAATGTCAACTAAAATCGGTTACGTGAATCGAAGTATAAAAACAGCGTTATATCAAAATATTTTTCAATATCCTGATGTTCATGAATTATGTAAATTTTTGATCAAACCGGGTGACGTGGAGAAGTTAAATGTCAAAATCGACTGAAACTTTTAAAATAATAATTATTCTTGACTATCGACGGTGTACGGCTCATTTTATTATTGCGCAGGCAATAGACTTTATGGCATGACATTATTAGCTGCAAACTTTCGGTAATCGGCTCCTTTGTTGCATTCAACGATATCACAAGACTACTGGTTTAACTAGAATGACAAATACAGGCCGGATAAGTTTCATGTAGGCGGCAAGGTTATCGAATGTCTTTGTTTCAGTAATGAAAAAGCGGTTTCGATAATATCACTAAGGTTGCTTATCGACTTGTCACAAATAATTGAACATTGGCATTACTTTTTTATTGTTAATTGGTTAAAACGTAATAAAGTACTTCCGTTTAGAATATATATTTAAAAAAATCCATGGATTAACGAGGATAATGAGGATAACGAAATTTGTTATTAAATTGTCAGCAGTCAGCTTCTATTTTATCAATAATAACCTCGTTTTCAATTTAATTTGGTTTCTAATACGAGGGTAGATTGAAAAGTTTTTGGAATGACAATGAAAGCAAAATAACACGCATTCGAGTTATATTTTATTTTTCAATGAATTCCCGGAAAGCTCAACAAAGTTGCTCCAACGTTTTTCTAGCTTCTCGACTCCCTCCTGGAAACAACTTTCTCCAAAGTTTCCAAAATCATCGTTTAGAGCCTCTATCAGTACTTCATTGGACTAAAATCCCTTTCCACTCAGAAACGTTTAGAGGTTCAGGAACAAGTGGACGGAGCCAAATCAAACAAGTACGGCGGATACGAATTTCGAACAATTCTGTCAATTTTTGCTGAACGATTGCACTTGAACGAGCGGGGGTATTGTCGTGGTGAAATAATATTTATTTTCTAACCGTTCCCGGGCGCTTTTCCTGAGTTGCTGTTTTCAATTTGTCCAAAAGTGTTGTGCCAGTAAGAATTTAGTCTCGTTTTCAAGATAACCAACTAGAAGAATTGCTTTTGCCTCTCAAAAAAAACAATGACAGCATCTTTCCAGCCGAGTGAACGGTCTTTGCCTTCTTAGGCACCGATTTACCGCGTGCAGTCTACTGTTTTGATTGCATTTTTGTTTCTGGTATGTAGTGATGAATCCAGGTATCATCTATGGTCACGAAGCCTTTCTTGAAATCCTCGTGAACACTTCCAAACAATAAGTTGAGGTTCGAGCTCGAATGCATTTCTGCTCCAAATTGGGCAAATGTGGCTGGCATCAAGCAGAAAGCTGCTTTGAACCCATTTCATTATGTGAAATACGAATCAGTCGTTCATAAGAGATGTCCACAGAGTCCTTAATTTCACCTACTTTTATTCGGCGATCTATCAAAACCATGTTATAATAATAATAATAATAATAATAATAATAATAATAATAATAATAATAATACGCTTTATTTGCCCAACAGGTAATCCCACTTACAGGACAAAATTCAATAAATTACTATCATAGATAATTCAGCAAACTATATATATGGACATATACCTATATAGAAAAATACAAAATTAGTAAAAATCGTAAGAGAAAAAAATATATATTATTATATTAACTTATTTTTTAAACATTAAATATGTCGTCAAAATGTTTATGCACACATTTTATTAGAGTATGAATTGGGGATCTTAGCGGTGTGTTAGTTCGTGCTGTCGGTGTATAGAAAGTGGTTAAGTAGCGAGTGGTTAAACGTGGAACATTTAGTTTTATTCGCGAAAGTAAAAACTCACAGTCCACTTTAAAATTTAACAAACTACACAAAAACTTTGCGCAGTGGATCTGTCTTCTTTCAGCTAGGGACTTCATAGTGTGGCGCCGGAGAAGTTCTTCTTGCGGAATACCACGCTCAGGATAAAGACCATCAGATTTGAAGGAGAGTTATTTCAAAAACTTACGATGTATTTTTTCCAGCCAAATGGAGTGATATAAGTAAAAAGGATTCCATACTAGATTCGCATACTCCAACTTACTAATCACAAATGCGTAGTATAAGGACTTTATGATGTTATTGTCATTAAAATGTTTCGACGTTCTACAAATAAACCCCAACAATTTACAGGCCGATGAACATATTTCATGAATATGCACTTTGAAGCTCAGGTGCTCATCGAACGTGACACCAAGATCTCTAATAATTCTTACCCTTGTAAGTTCGTGGTTATGAATATGATAGTTCACATTTCGAGGGAATAGTTTCTTTGAGAATGTGATCGTGCTATATTTATTTAAATACAATTTCAGTTTGTTAAGTTCACACCAGTCTGCAACAAGGGAAATATTTACCTGCAGAAGACCTACGTCGGTATCACTATTGATAGAGTTATATATCTTAAGGTCATCTGCATAAGCTAAGGCTGGACAAGTCAACGATTGAAGAAGGTCATTAATGAACATAATAATAAATAAGGGTCCAAATTTGATCCTTGAGGAACGCCGGAGGTCGATATAAATTCGTAAGAGCGATATCCATTAAAGAATACGTAGTTAGTACGATGATCTAAATATGATTTGATAAGATTCATTAAGCTAGGTGATAACCCAAAAGAGCTCAACTTTTTTAGTAATATGGAATGGTCTATGCTGTCGAACGCTCGAGAAAAGTCTGTGTATATTACGTCAACTGGGCCCCCACAATCGACGATCTCACAAGCATACTGAGTAATCGTGGCTAAGTTCGTAATAGTGGATCTCTTTGAGACAAAACCATGTTGATATGGAGAGATGTAGGATTTTACATTATAATATATACGATCATAAATTATGTATTCAAAGACTTTAGCAAAATTTGAAGTTATAGATATTGGCCTATAATTTGACACGTTTGAGGAATTACCTTTTGTAGGTACAGGTACGATTCGAGCTCTTTTTCAAAGACTGGGAAATTCACCAGAACTTAGTGCCATATTAAAAATGGTCATCAAAGGTTTTGCAAGGACATACCGACAATCTCTGATCAGTAGGGCAGGGATACCGTCATCTCCGACTGTTTGATTTTGGTTATGGATTTTTTCCACCATCTCCGGCGTGGTAGCCGATTTAGAAGTGGAATTTGGAAAGCCAAAAATTCACGGTGGAAAATGAAGCTGACGCATCCTCAAGAATGGTATCTAATCTTGATTTGATTTCCGTAGCGGCTTTCCCTTCCAAATAGAAAATGTTGATAACCGCTCGAACTTTATCCATAATTGAAAACAACAAAATACACTTGAGTTGTTAAATGCTTGTCAAAACCAGACTTTATGACATATCGATTTAACATTTGGAGTCGATTGATATGAAAGAGTTGCCCACAGAACGGCATAAAGTATTTGCAAAAATAGCAACGCCCTAGGAAGAAACAATTCCGGAAACTTGTCAATCCACCCTCGTATAGGCAAAAGCCGAATAGATATACGTTTAGGAAATATATTACGTTATATTATGCACCAATTATTTAAAAAATTGAAATTTCTTAAATAATTGATTGAAAAAAAAATAAAACATTTAAGGTTTAACATGTATATTACCCATTAGGAATCCCCTGATGGTGTGTTTTATTGTTTATTATATATTTAATTTATTTCTTTAATTTCCAACGCATTTTACTTAAAAACTTACGCCCGGAGAAATTTTGGACAGCAGATTCGGAATGAGCAGGAATGATTCTAGAGGTATCACCTTTTTGGATTGATGTAACATTGAAAAAGTGTAATTTTGTATATCTCCAGTGAATCACCTATTGTGGTAAATAGACAAAATAACTTCTTCTCTCCTCTTAGATATTCTTCCAAGTAAAGATAAGTGCCTATTAAATTCCACAGTAATAACACTCATGCCTTAAAAACAACACATTACAATTACATACTTCCATAAACAATCTTTTATTTTTATTCCTATCAGCACCACTTAAACGAATTTTTAACGATCCGCCGCCTTACTAAATGTGGAACAACAAATCTTATCTATTTAATGCATATATAATCTTCACCTTAATGCGTACAGAAAATATTCCAGGTGTTCTTAAAATCAAACTACGAGGAACAGAAATAACAGTATCGAATGAAAGAACGAAATACTACGCCAGCCGTCGATGAGCTAAGAAGAAAGCTCAAATATTTAAACTAAACAATAACAATTAGCGCACGACACAACAACTAAAAACAAATTACGTGAATTTCGCGGAATTCGTGAATAGAAAAGATTAACGGAGTTACAAACCAGGATCTTCCTACGTTAGATAATGTTGAGCAAATATGAAATTGTGTGGAATATGCGCTTTCGTGATGTTATCAGACAATGGGTATATAAAACGGTGTCAAATGAAATGAGGAAATGTACGTAAGCAAACTACGAAGCAGCATGTGGTATGATGTTTCTATTATCTGCAAAAATACAGTGCATGTGTTAAATGCAATAGAAGAGTATGAGTTTCTTTGATAGTTCTGAAAATTAAAGTCTGTTGTGTTACTCAGGAAAATCTGCAGAGCTAAGAAAGCTATTGTCGCTAATGCAAGTTACTAATATAATAAGCACAACAATCACATTTTGGAGCAGTAATTCTAAACGAAAAATTCCTTTTAAAACAAATTGATTCTATCAGTGTATACCTGATACTAAACCCTGACATAAATCCAGTGATTTCTGAAGCTAAATTATTAGCGATCCATCACCAGTTATATAAATGGCGTTGTGGCGTGGTGGTCTTGTCTCAATAAAGGCACTACTAGATTTCATGTAATTTTGCGAAAGATTACCACCTTCATTTGCGTTAGCCGATTAAATACCTTCATCTGATTTGGAAGTTTATCGTTCACCTTCTTAACTCATGTCTGGTTCTAAATCAATCGAATCGTTATAAAATTGCTTTACTTGATGGTATAAGATGGCAAAGTTGGTACATAATTATACTTGATTAAAATTTTCCGTTTTCTCGTCTCAATTTTTGCAAAATTTGCCGCAGTCGTTATTTCTATCCAAAAAGGAGTAAGGTTAGGGAGTTGGTAATGGCATAGTCATGTTGATTCCAAATGGATGTTTTAACTATATATTTGTAAAGGATTTTCTAATGTAGTATTCAAATAAATGCGAAATAAGAAACGTGCAGTGCCAAAGTCTAAGATTTTTACAAAACTCATTCATTCCTTTCGTTGTGTGAAATAGTGAGAATTTAATTTCCGACGAGAATGACAACATGGGTGGCCAAACGTCGATGTACAATAGTGATATACAGCAAAATCAGAATAACGTTCCTACCCATTCTTGGTTATTAAATTTGCAATTTATGATGATTTCACCAATAGTCTTACAATTAGATCTTCTTTATCCTTTACTTGTTCACTATATCCTTCCAAGTTTTTTCGATTTTTTCGAATCAATTTAAAGATTTGGAAGAAATGCAGAGATTGATATTGCTTCACTGTCTGACCGTTCGCTAAAATAAAAAGAGCAGATTTGATGCTCTGCTGATCTGTGGTCGTTGAAAAATACATGGGAAATCATTAAGTAATTTTAATAATGGGATTACTGTTTTAGTTCTCTCACACCATTCCTTCGCATTGTTATTGTTCGTTCTTTGTTTATTTGTTTGTAAAGGGTATGCCAGGCATGTACAAGACCTTCTCACTTAGTATATGTACTTCGGCCTAGAAATCTTTTGTGTACCCACGTCCGAATCTAGGAGAATTCCATTTCTAACAGCGATTTTTAATGTGCCAAATATTATCTTTACACGACGATTACGGTTTTTCTTCATATCCGAGAAGTCATGTTTGACATTTTTATCTGCAACTAACAATCTCAATCAGCCTCGGTTGGGTTTGAAGCTGCGACTTTTAGAGACATTGAAACCAATACTACAACGAGTCCGGTTGTTCTCATTGTTATTTCCACGTTTTGTGTGTTGGACTTTTTACGTGTGGCATGAGCAGAATTAGCAAAGCAGATGTCTGAGTTGCCTGCATCCGTACTGAGACGTTTAATATTAAATGCATTTCCCTCGTCAGTAATAACGCCAAATAGATTAAAAGATATGATGAAAGAAAAATATATAAATGAGAGATTGTTGAAGATAGAAATTATGCTTTGGGAAGAGATATGGACACTAAGAATAACATACAGAGTAAATGATGACGTTTGCAAAAACGAAAAAGGCGAATTTTGTAAAAGACTGCAAAAGGCAATAGACGAAGGAGGAGAAAATATTATAGTTATTGGAGAGACTTTAATGGGAGGGTAGGAGATCAAAATGAAGGAATCGAAGATATACTAGGAAGAGAGAATATTAGCTAGTGTCATAGAAAAAGAATAAAAAAAGAACTGAAAATAGCATAGCAGACACTCACTGTGGATTTAGGAAAGAAAGAAGCACACAAGATTTAATATTTACGACAAGACAAACAAGTGAAAAGCTAATTAACAACAAAAAATAAATACATACTTGTTTTATAGATTTAGAAAAAGCGTTCAATTGGGTAAGAAGGGAACGCCCTAAGAAAGAGAAAGATAGAGAAGAGTTAATAAAAGAGAGAAGCAGCAGCAGAAAGAGGAATTAATTCGAAAGGAATGAAGAATCAGACCAGAGACAGAAAACAGTGGATAGAATTATATAGAAAATAGGAAACTTAACTCCAACCTAAGCCTTACACCGAAAGGTAGATAGGCACAGGATTAAGAAGAAGAAGAAGCATTTCCATCACTACAATTTAAAAAAATGTAATGTAAGAAAGCTTATAAACAGTTTCCAAATGTTTGGTCAATGCTGTGGGAATTTCCTTTGTAGATTCAAACCTAGAAAATTAAACGTAGAGACTGAACAAAATGGAAGAAATAATGTCACTGGCAATGAGTAGACCTCGGAAAGTTGAAGGAAGGTTTAAGGTTTTTGAATTTAATATTCCTTCATTCTATTTCAAATATTTCCAAAAAATAAATTTCAATATTTTTTATTTATTTATTTAATCAAGATCACAGACCGAAGTTAATATTATAAAATAAATAAAATTACCCTTACCACACCTTTTGGAAATAATCCCGGATACGTATTTCGGCAACTAAGTTGCCATTCTCAGTGGAAAACTGTTAAGTATTATCCGTGATATCTGACCAACGTCCAAAACGCGCCGCGCATTGTACAAATTTAAAGCAGTACACAATGGACATTGCTCGCACGAATTACACCAAAATATTCATTCATTCTACTAGTTTTTCCAACGAGGATGGCAACTTAATTGCCGAAATACGTATCTGGAATTATTCTCGAAAGGTGTGGTAATGATAGTTTTATTTACTTCAAACATAGTCTCCGTATACTTATTTACTATTACATTCAGTTAGAAATCCCCAAATCGGTGCAAAAATCTTGTTAATCTGGAACGTGTAGTACGCCCTTAGAATTGGAAATTAGTTTGGCGAAAGATTAAATTAAATTATTCGGAAAACGACTTAAAATATTCAAAAAATATATCAAATAAAAAAGTCGTAATATAATATATCTTGTTTTTGTTGTTTTCTCTTCTCGAGGACGATACTGAAGGTCCTTGATTTATTGTGCCCCTACCACTTTGTTAATGGAAATCTTTTTAATTCTTCTAGCTGTCAATAATCGAGATTTAAAGTGTTTAACCTCTAGCATTCATATAGAATATGTTGCGAGGTTTTCTCTTCCTAACAACAGGTCATGCAGATTTCCACTGTACGACTATATATATGGAAATGTTTGTTATGGTGGCAGTGACGTTTCAGCAGACTAAACGCTTCCCCAATTTGCTTGGAAATTGTGTTCCTGATCATTTCAGGAACCTGATAATTTCCAGCAATTGTTTTGTCCGTTGAAATTCTCGTAATGAACCTGCTGGACTGCCTTATCCCGATGCAAACCTCCGATGTTTATCATGCTACTCTTCGAGCTAGTTTCGAATACAAGTTCTTAATCCTTACGGTTTACAAATTCCTGATATAGATTCAGGCCTAACAAGCATCCTCTCTGGCCGCTCGTTTACCAAGAAGTTTGTTTCTTAGTATCTCCATGTGTCCCGGCACCCACAATTGATTTATTCTATTGTATTCTGCTAAGGGCACCTTTGCATTGCGTCACTTCTAGATAATTTTCGATCAAAAGGTAACTTTAAATAGGGACCAGGATATAAATAGAAATGAAGGAAAAATACATAAGACTGGAATGGTAGATGAGAAAATTCGGTTAATGAGGTCTATAAATAATTTTCTAATTGATGTTATTGCTAAGCCCATCGCAGCAGTATTCTTCTTCCTTCATCCTCCGGGGATATGTTCCTAAGCGGATTAAATTCTCCAATGCAAATGGACAGCTGATTTAAGAATATGATATTATTAATTTTACCCAATTCGGCAGGATTTTATCCTATTTTACTGTATTCCTATCATCAGTGCTTTTAACACTAGATTTACCACACCAGTTAAAATTACAGGCTTTACAATTTTATTTTCAATTTCCCACTTCACCTTAATTTTTTTGTTTTGAAATAATGTCACGGCATTTGTTAGTTTCATTTTAACCTAACCTCAATGAAGACTGGTGGAGGTAGAAATAGTTATAGTCAATGTAATGTTCTTTATTTTGTTAAAGCTAACCACGCCATTGCCTGATTTAAACAGTAAAAGAAACAAATCCTCTTAGATCTTCCCCAATTAACTGTCCTAGAACATTGGTAATTTGGGGATTTTAAAATAGCAACAGTCAAGAGACGTATATAATATACAAGCTTTGTCACAACTAATGCGTCAAATTTATTTATAAGATTATATGAGATAAAAGTCAATGATTGTGAAAATTTAAAACAAAAATTGTTTTAGAAGCACTGAATTATGTATCGTAACAGATTTGTCGAAAAGTAATAAAGTTGTTCAATTCGACGTTAGATACAGACATACGCATCGGCCGTGAAAGTAAACACACTCCGTTCTGTCTAAATATCTACTTCACCTTGTTTAACACATGATCCGATTTTGACTAGAGTTCACATTCCTTTTCATACATTGTAAACATTCACTTTTATTTTTCAATCAAATGTTAGAAGTTCTTCGACACATATGATTTACCGTCCGCATGACAAAACGGACACGATCCACCTGACCTTGCTCCTGATATGGCCCGAATTTGCTAGCAATTACATTTCTACGTCTAAATACTCATCCTACTTGACACACAGATTCTCCAAATGTTGCTTGTGAAATTTACGAAACTTCGAAAATTGATTTTGGCTTTCCTGTGATAGTAGCAAGATATTGGCTCGTACAAATTTTGTTCTATTTTGCTTGACCTTTTAATTTGATGCATAAGCTGTGAAAAGTACGGTATAATTCAGGCTATATACATACATTTAAAAGGAAACCCGTAAATGTTGTATCATAACACTGTCATGCAAGCCAATAAGTACTATTTTCTTAATTTAAACCGATGCACGGCGAAAATCCGAATTACCATCGAAATTTCCACCCGAACGTCGGCCTAAATTGAATTAAAAGCAATTAGCAATTCAACATCCCGCTCGAGAGTCCAAATCAAACAACGCAACGACGTACTCATCTCGATACAAGTGCTAACATATCGCGTCCGTATTGCGCTCTTTATCCCGTCCGTTTCAACGGCGAAACGACTCTCACTCGGCAGATTTCCCGTTTCGTTTCGTTTTTGAAGTGTGGATGCTGCCGGCTGGTGATATTTAGACGTTTCTCCCGTGAAGATCGAGCATACGGACGCTTGAAGAGCACGGCGAAAAGGTAATGAGCAACATCGTAAATGAAAGTAGAGACCCTTTCTTGTTTCGTTCCGACGGCTTCTACCACAGTTCTTTGGCGAGTGAAGGACGCGAAATCGCAAAGAAACGGAAAGTAGAGACCTGCAGCGCCCGAGGGCCGCGAGCGGGTCATATGTAGGTCACGTTCGCTTCCCATCGCGAATTCTACGAGAACGAATGATGAAGTGATTTATGGATCGTTGGAGTCGTTGAAAATTTTGTAAAAATAGAGAAAAATGGAGTCAATGTTAAAGGTAATAAAGTTGGGAATTAATTTGTGTAAAAAGGAAAATGCAGTTGTCAACAGTTTCCTAAAATCGGTCCCAGGATAATAATTTTAAAGTATCAGGTAACCAAATAAGTTCGTGCTGTTCTTGTATAAAGTAGAGTGCTGTAAATATTTGTTATCTTGTTGATCGATAGCACTTGTTTGTTTTCTGTCATCTTTAGTATGAATCCTTCTTTTATTGGATATACACGCATTTTGTGTTTTTTTTTCTAATTCCTAACTTAAAATAATTGAAAATGGCAACGAGTAAAACTTTAATTTGAGTACAAAATTGGTACTAAACCTGCAATGGCGACGCGAAAAATTTGTACTTCGGAGATGATGCCGTAAGCGATTAAACAGCACAGAAGTGTTACAAAAAATTTTCTTCGAGGGACCTCAGCTTGACCGATGGAGCACGCTCTGGGGGATCGGAGACCATTAACAATGAGGATATTCAACAGATTGAAGAAAGGTTCAATGTGGTTGATGAAACCATTCGTTTGCTAGGAAAGAGGTGAAAATTAAGCAACTGGGTCCCACATGAACTGTCAAATGATAACAAATTAAGTCGTCTTACCATTTGTTCGGCAAACATTTCACGCAACGATAATGAACCGATTCTTGATCGGTTGTTAACCTGCGTCGAAAAGTGGGTATGGTATTCAAATTCTAAGTGTTCGTGTCATTGGTTGTCGTCTACTGATTCGGTGTCACACACTCCCAAAGCTTCCTTGCACCCAAATAAGATTTTATTGTGGGTTTGGTGGACAACAAAAGGGATTGTCTATTATGAGTTTTTAGACAGGGATTAAACCATGACTGCTAACTTGTATTGTGAACAGCTTCAACGACTATGAGTAGCACTCGTTCAAAAATAGCCTTCTTTGGTGAATCAACAGAAAGTGGTATTCTTACAGGATAGCGCCAGGCCGCATACCACAAGACTGACCCGGGAAAACATTTCTGAACTAATCTGGGAAACGTTAGCACATCCTCCATATTCTCCTGACATTTCGCCAAGTGACTACCACCTTTCTTTGTCTCTTGACAACTGTATGAAACATACACAGTTCAAAGTTCGAGTTGATGTAATAAATGCAGCCCATCTAGAGTTCGACAACACCGGCATACAAAATTGGTGTCACGTTGGTAAAAGTAATTGAGTCTGGTTTAGGTATCCATATAATGTAAAATGTAAAATTTCTTCAGATCTTTTTTGTATTGAACACTTTAGGCGTTTCATTGTGGCTCGATCTCTGTTTTCTTTAAACTCTTGCAAGTTTGTGATCTTTGTACACTATCAAAAGTTTTTCCTTTATCCATCGCTTCCTTCGATCTCCCATTTAATATTCTTTCATATACCTTACAAACTATACTGTAAGTAGAGTAATTCCTCTGTAATTTTCACATTTTTTGGTGTCACCTAGTTTAAATATGGGCACTATTACTCGAACTTTCCAATCTTCCGGTATTTCACCATTTCTCCATGCTTTCTTAAGTATTTCCTTTAACATTTGTTTGCCATTTTCTCCTAAATTATCATCTCTGAGCTGATTTTATCACGTCCAGAAGATTTTACAATGTTTGTATGGTTTCTATAATTTCGCTCATTCTATTCCAGTCATTACGTTTCTCTCTCTTCTTGTGTGATATCCCCATATTTTTTATTGGATTTGGAATTCTTCTTTCCTTGCTTTGTAGAAGAGCTTTGGATTTGTTTTAGAGTCTTTCTCTATTTTTCCCCAAGCTCTTCCCAAATCTTGTTATAAACTTGTTTCATAATTTCGTTGACACGATTTCTTTGTTGTTTGTATTCTTGGTACTTTCCGTCCGTTCTACTTCTCAGATAGGTCTACTCTTCTTTCTCTATTTTGGTTTACTCTTTGACGTCGTGTTCCCACCACTTGGTTTGCTTTTTTCTCCTGCTAATCGTAATTGTTCCGCCGTGTCCAGGGTTTTGCCTTTGAAGTCTTTCCATATTTGTTCCAGCCAATTTTGTTTCTAATTTTCCATGTTTTCTGAAATTATTGTTACTAGTTTTACTTTAGAAAAATTTGTTTAAATTGGGATTTGCGGAAATTAGGCAATATGATGGGGTCATTGAGGAGACAGATTCAATATGCTTTAAGCGTAGTGGAGTTCAGGAGAAGTTATCGTGAGGCCAGTACACGACCTGCTGCGGCAGTGATCGTTCATCTATCCCGAGGACTTTCCCACCTGGTACTGCAGAGCAGATGACCCCATAGTACACCCCTACAAGGACTTAGACAATGCCAGGATCCTATAGAATTACCGCAACTCACTGGAGCGGTAAAATTTGAATCGTTCATCGGAAGATGAAGAGGTTTAAGGATATACCCAACCTCAGATAATTAGCGACACATCCTCGAGATCATAGGAAGCTATTGCGGATAATCGTTAACGAAACCGCATGCGGTGCTAAATTTTTGTATTAAAGCGTGCAAAAGACAAATCTATTTGAGCGGCTTAAAAACAGCTTTCTGAAAAATGCTATGAAAGCCAGGCACTAATGTAGTGGTGAATTGTACACTTGTGAAGGTGATCATTGGTGGTGACATGCGAAAGTTTCTCCAGTGGAATGATTCCACCCAATGCCTCCTTAGACTACAACTAAAGTGATACACAGATAGGTCTAAGACCACTTAAGGAACGGGGTGGAAGTATATGGAGCTCAGACCAAATACTCCGGGAACTTATCTCAAACGGAATTTCACTTTATAGGATTATGTGCCAACATATATCTCAGGGGAAACTGCAGAAACCAGGAGGTTATCATTTCTACTGATAGTCAATGAGCTATTCGAGGACTGAATTTGTACTGGTTCGTATGTCGATTCGCACTCGATTGATTTTGATTTCAGATAGAAGTCTCAGGACATGGCTTCCTCTCGAATAGGAAGTAAAATCATAGGCCTCGTGTTAATACGATGTGGGGGCCTGGAGGTGAAATTCCCCAGATTCGACCATATTCTAGTTATGTGTACGAGAAATCTCTAGGTAGAAGAACATATAAGTGCGAAGGATGTTTGCATGCCTTAGACTTAGCCCCTTAAACTCTATAGCATCTGAAAGACTCTGAAAGAGGCGAAATGAATCAGTCACCCCAGAGTATACCAATACTGAAACAACAGTTTAAGGTATGTCTAAAAGCCATAAAAGGTGGAGCTTGACTAAGGCCTTAACCTTATCTTTATGTGCTGAAAAAGTATAAGAGTTGCGCTTTCTTAACGACAGAGTATAACTACGGATTTATTGTTAGTTTCATCCGACGTTGACTCTTTTACAACGTAATATATAATTTGTACTTTATTAGTCTTGTGTAACTCAGCTAGCACTCAGACAAACTTGGATTATAAAAAATAGAAGAAACTCAGCAATATGGATAAACTGGAAAAGTCCCTTATTTAACAAATCAACAATCAATCTAAAACGATTTTACACGATTATAAATAAAATTGGAACTTACTTTAACTTACATAACAAAAGCTAGACTATACCAAAGCGGCAGCAGCAGACGTACAATGACTAAGCTTCCCATGTGTATTACCACATAATGCACACAAAAAAATTCTACACATTTTCTTACCGACTAATTACATGCTTTTTGGAGTAAAGGTCGTTTTGGGAGTTAGAAAGCGTATATCCCTGAAACAAATGACTGACGACCCGTTATGACAGTCCGAACCGTTTATTACGGCGGTTATTATAAAAAAGACGGTCATGCTAATTGGGGATAACAAAAGCATAACGCCATAGTCGACGACTTCATTATTATTTCTGGCAGAAGTTTTCTGTAGCGGAAATCTCGCAATTCTGTTATGCGTATCGTTTTTTGTTTGGTTCGCTGGATAATGGAACGACGGATCGAGGGAAAGTCGTTTTACTTTGAAAATCCTCGTGTATATGAGAAAATATTTTGCGAAAGAAATAATAGCAAGTCGAACCGAAATTGTAGCTTTCGGGAAATTTTCTCGTAAATATTTTGATCTTTATGTTATGGGAGTCGCGCGATAAATGTTTTGACTGATGCATACAATAAAGAAAACTTTTACTGCTTTCAAAGTGTTACTACCCGAGACTTAAAAAGTAATAAAGAAATAGCTAGGGATAGATACAATGTATAACAATGTAACAGAATCGCTACTCAAAGCATTTGTGGTGCTTCAGATATATGATGACGATGGATGAAAAGAAGGACAAACTAAGAAGTAATAGAGGGAGTGCAAGAAAAACGAACTTCATTGAGAAAACAAAGAGACAGAGGAGTTTGTTCAAATTTATGTTCGGTATTATCTGATTTACGAAATTTAAATGGCGAATAAGAAGATGCAAACGACCACCGGAATGAATTCGACGAGGAAGACGAAATTAACAAGGGAAATGAGGGTGAAGGTCAGTAGTACTCAACGTGAGAGAGATACGTATAGCCAATTTCATGATGACTATTCAGCATTACCAATCATCAGAGTAACCCATGCACCACCCTTTCAAAATTGCTGCGTGGACTATTATGGTCCTCTCAGCTTGCATGATAAGCAAATTGGAAGATAACGAAAGCTTTCGTATGCATTTCCATATACTTAAGCACCGAATCTGCCCATTTGGAAGTAATTAGCGCATTAAGTACAGCTGCATTTCCTGTCCTGCTTATATCGGTTCAAGTCCAGGGGTGGGAAATGTAATAATATTTATTCAGACAATGGAACTAATGTCATTAGAGTCCTACGAGCATAAGCAAAGTTTCTTTTATCAGAATAAACCAGTCTCAAATAAAATGGCATTGCACCCCATTAAAATCACCTCAATTTGGTGAGCATCACGAAGCAGATATAAAATCGTGGGAGCACCACCTAAAACGAGTAATTTGTCTAACAAAATTTTGAACGTTTGAAGAATTTATAACCGTATTAAGCCAGATTGGAGCCTGTTTAAATTCAAGACCTCTGCCTTCCTTACCGTGTTCAGTACACCTCCCTATTGGAGAATCGCTCATCGCAGAGCTCCAGGAGGGTCTTATTGACATGTCAGAATCTCACTTGTTACGTTTCCAGAAATGTCAAAGCATGATGCACTCTCCCTGGCAACGATGGTCAAAGAAAAGTGAATTGCAAATTAAGACAAAGTGCAAGAATCACAATTCAAAATGATAAAAGGTTGGCTCTAAATTCATCGTCAAAGAAGATCATCTTCCACCACTGAAGTGGAACCTAGCCCGAGTAATGGAATTTTCATCCTGGTAATTAGGGTGTATTGTGGATGGTTACGTTAACCACATCTGCTGGTGTGGATAAAAGCCTTGTTGTTAAATTTTATCTTTCGTTGAGTGAAACCAGTAGCCGACAACTCCTTGGGGTGCTGAAAATCACTGTCCAAGCATCTTTCGTTTGACATTCAGAACAGAAAAAGATCTTTAGGCGATAAATCAAATTCGGCCAACGAGACATGTCCAAATAATCAATTGTTTGACGTGCTGTGGAGAGCTGCCGTTGTCATGATGCAGAACTATGCGACGTTTTTGGTTGTTTTTCCTGACTTCTTCGATGATTTCTGGCAAACAAATTGCAATATATCATTCAGCATTAACTGTTCTTCGATCGTCTAAAGAAATTGTTGTCTTTTGTCACAGCCAAACAGTGGATTTTTGCTTAATTTTAAGTTCATACGAATATATCCCAGCTTGGTTACGATGTTTTACATAGATTTAGCAGTTTCTTGGTCCAATTTTTTTGAGTAGCTTTGTTACACCAATTAGCACAAGCCTCTTTTTGAACTTCAATCAAGCTTGTTCACAGCTAAATGCTTCTATCTCACTGTAACTCGCATGCAAATCTTCGTCAATCATTCTGCACACAGCATCGATGTTTTTTGGAATTACAACCGATTTCGGTCGACCTTCACGCAATTCATAACTGACGGACGCAGATCCAAGACGAAATTCTACAAACCAATTGTAAGCGGTGCTTTTCTGGTGATGGTTTATTATCAAAGGCTAAGCGAAGCGATTCCATGCACTGTTGCTGAGTTAGACCTTAAGTAAAATCGTTCAAAATCATCCAACGAAAATCTTCACGTGATATTTCCATGCCTACACAAAATTACCTTTTTTAACGTTCGCTGTAAACAAAATATTCGGTCAATTTCTAAGCTGCCACTGTTTTCACAAGAGCAAATGTAAAAATTTACGAAAATTGTAGCGGGATATCTCAATAGCACCATCTAGTGGTTGTTTGTGAAAACATAAAATGTGCCCCTCGTATTATGCATAAATATTAATTGGTTATTTGTTACTTTATCTGTTATTGCAGTGTATGTTATAGCACTTCTTCACTAGTGTAAGCAAATTATTTTTTGTTCTTACAGATGTCGGTAGTTCTAAGTATATAGTAAGCTATTCTTACAACCTGATCTTTCTGTAATGACCTAATAGATATATTTTCCTGTATATTCGTATAAGTATGTGTATTTGTTTCAAATTAGCTCCTACCTTGATTATGTATATTTGTTCTTGCATTTCTCCTGTGAGTGGATGCTTAAAGAAAGTTCTTGATCAATTAATAAGTAAATGTAAAATAAGTAAATAAGTAAAATAAATACATCACAAAATTACCATATAAAAATGCATAAGTGATTGTGTTAAAGAAATACTTCATCTAACTCTGGAATGTAATTCCTTCTGTGTTAAAACAAAGAAGCTAGGTAAAAGTTTAACTTAGTCATCCGTTTCATCACAGTCCTATTAATGAGTTGGAACGACGTTAAAACGCTATGTTTGGAGAAAGATTTCTCGAAGGCAAAGCTTTTTATTTCCATGTGGTGGAAAAAATTTGACTTCATATGAGATATTGAAAACAAAACTACATCATGGATTCAGATGCTCAGTTAAGAGCACTACGCAGCATAAAATGCTCTTCGCAGATTGCATCTGAAGGAAATATTGAGGATACCTCTCTAATTGAGTGCACCGGGTTAGCCGAAAGCTTTTTCCTGTTTTTGGCCTCCTTATTTGAAAGACTGGATTTGAAACATGCGCAAACTAGTTCCTGCCTATTCATATTTATTATCAGTTTCAGTGGGTTCACTCGTTTGTATATGTGGTAATTTGCTATAAAAGTTGAGAAACTGAGAAGAAAATTCTTAACGCAAGAGCAGGGGATAGAGAAGGAAGCAATGTGGAGCATCTCGAATCTGTGAATGAGTGTACAACATAGAACTGTTATCTGCATTATCGGCAGAACTTGGTCCTTCCCAAAGCACCATAAGTCTACACTTCTACTAACTCGGACCTATATACAGACGCTGTCGAGAAGATAGCCACTACTTCAAAAGTAGCGGCGAACATCATATCATATAGAGGAAACGGTTGCAAAAGAAGTAATATGTGGAATAAGACGAATGGGGAAGAAAACTAGAGGTAGACCGAGAAGAACATGGCAGAAAGAAGTAAAAACATTAGGAAAGTAAATAGTGGAAGCACTGCTATATCGCATAAGACAGAGTGGAGCGGAGAAAAATTTGGTAGGAGGAAACAACTCCACCTGCTTCACTCGTAAGAGTACAAAGAGGGTCAGGGATTAAGTGAGTCATCTTATTGGAACATAAGACCGTATTTTCCCGGAAGTCATATTGTTGTGCATTTGTTTTTTTACCTTCTTTGGTTTTTCTTCATACGATTACTCCTCCTCCTGATCGCGGGCTTTTCCATTTGATTAAATTACATTTATTCCAAATATATATTTATAAATGTGAATTTTACTCTTTCTTGATTTTTACTGATTGGTAATTTTTTAGTTATCTCCTTGTTTCCTGAAATTCATCTGCTCCTATTCTGTGCTATCCTTTCACTGCTTTTCAATTATTGTACTCCCATTTCTATTTTTTCCCGATTATTCTGGTTTGCAATGCATTTACTATCGTTCATTTTTTATGTATCCAGTTCATCTTAACTCCTCTTTTCTTCCGGCGAGTTTGCATGACGTTATTATTTAATACTTCCATACTTAGTTACTCCCAGATCCTTGAAGAGTTCATTTCCATGATGAGATACGTATTTTTCTACTTTTTTCCTACTGCAGCCTGTTCTTCCGGTGGCTTCTGTCTTAAATTTTATTTCCCTTTTTTTCATTTGCTAGCACTGTATTTATCCAAGGACTATTTTTACAGAAGTAGGCACAGTTTGAGAAGGCTATATAAATAACTGATTAAAAAACATTTTATAAATAAAATTTGGTCAATCACAACAATAAAGACGAAAGCAAGTTTCTGAATAATATTTGAAAAATTTCACCAGATAAATGTGTCAATGTAAAGCAACATTAAATAAATACAATTTGTGATATTTTAAAATTAATTATTTTTGGCGCAAGTTGTTGTTAATAGCATTGAAGTAGGTAACATTTATTATTAATTAGTACCCTTGATGAAAACAGCGTGACTCATAATATTTCACTGATTAAAAATCCCGGCAACAAACACAAATTTACAAGTAAAAGTGCGAAGCACAGGTACAATTCCGTTCGTAATCGGAAAAAAAACAAAAATTTTGCAGTTTGCTCTGTAAAAAATTTTCCTCGATTGTATATGCACATCAATCCCTTTTCTACCTATTAATTTCGTCTTCCCACGAAATCGATCTGGTAAAAATATAAAAAAGAATCGACTATCCGCCGATGCCCGTAACCAAGTCTAGAGCCCCACCATCCTCCTGGTACCTTTTACGAAGGCTATATAACGACCAGGACCCGATGGTAAGTCTTCAGTCAGACTACAGTGTCAACGTCGGTCGTAAACAGAAGAGGTTGTGACTATATCTTTCACTCCGAGTTCCGAAGACGACCGATTTTTTCATCAACTCTCGAGGAACCATGAAGGTCATCATCGTGTTAGCTGTCGTCTTGGCGATCTGCTTCGCCGAAGATAAGAAAGAGGAAAGACCTAAGACCTTCAAGAGATTAATTCCAGCTGATGTACTTAGAGGTAGGAGCGGATTTTTGTTAAATATTATTGTTGGAAATTCAACATGAGAATTACAGTTTCCTGTACATTTCAAACAAATAATTTTGCTCTGTTTAATTATTTTGTAGTATTGTAGAGAATACTATTGTAAAAATAATTTAGAAAATTTGCAGGTTTAACCTGGTCGCAAAATAGTAGTTGTTTTAAAAAAATTATATAGAATATTTTGGTAATGGAAATTATTTCCGATCTTATTCACTATTTATTCTTAAATGTAAAATGTAAAAATAAAATGTGGCATTTCTTTATCAACTCTATAGCTTAGCCTACTTGAAAGAAGTAATTTCTTACTATCTGGTAGTTGCTACGTATTTCTTTAACATCCTATGTATACCTGTATACAGGAAAACGCCTGTTTTGAAATTTTACAACATTGCTAAATTTATTTTGAATATATTTGTAATTAAAAATGTCTCTTAGCTACAACTTGAAACTAATATTTAAATTTTCTCTACTTTTCTATATATATATATATATATATATATATATATATATATATATTTTTAATATCCCATATATTTTGGGAAAAGGCGTTTCATCCATTACAGATTTTCAAAGTATTGGTAAAAAATATCTTTGGCAATAACAGTTCAGTTTCTTTTTCTTCAAATATGTAATATTTGGAATATGTTTTATCAGATTAATAATAACCGATTCCCTTGTTTAATTTTATCGCTTTCGAAATGTTAAGAATTCTATTTTTTTCTTACAAATTATGTATAAACTATTTCCGAGAGCCAAAATATTAATTCAAAGAAGAATCTATTTGACTCTCTACAAAACAATCTAATTAGGTTGCTTGCTTAGTAAGTTATTGTACAGCTACTTTGCAGCTGCCCAATTAACGCACCTACTGTTTTATCGATTGCGGTACCATCTGTTGACTACTTAAATTCAGGTCGCCACTTAATAAGTAATTCCAATATGTTTTAAAATCATTTTTGGTTACATTCTCCAAGAAAATTGACTTCACATCTTAAGCTGGCGCGCGTGTTAATAAAAGTTTATAACTTGGCGACAATTTCTGCGGTGTCCAAAGGTGGATCGAGCAACTCCATATGCTGCAATTTGGAATACCAAAGCTTTAGGAACAATGATGAGCTGTAAGTTTTCACAAGGTGGGTTTGAAGGTATCGTTTTAAAATATGGGATATTAAGACTAAGTGACAGTAGTATCGGACTTATATATATATCATAATTTCTCATTTATTAACCATTAATTTACATATTCTTTTTACTAGTAGAAATATTGAGTTACCGGATGGTACGAGTTTACAAAATTATAAACTACAGATTTCTGTAATTTTAATCACAACCATCACCAAATATTTTCTACTCTATAAATATTTTTAATTTTTACCGCCTGTATACGTCGGTGTTACACACACCTACGTACACATTTATCAATGCCAATATTATCAAACAACGCATCTCTCGACAAAGGCGACACATAACTGGACTAATTGGTATAATTTAAATGTGAAAAGTAATAAGGCCGTATCCATAGTAGTTGCTTGAAGGTCAAATTCTGTTGAACGCCACACGTTAGCTACAAAACGAATTTTATTCTAATGCGCCTACCAATTCGGATTGATCAACTGGAACCAGAACCAGGTTTTGTTTAATTGATTATTGCAAAATTTCACGCAGACATGAAACGGTGTTGGAATTATAAAGTTTGTATGAATTGGGAATTGCTAAATTATTTAAAGCAGTCTTTCCAAGGAATCGGTTTAGGGAACACCATGCTATTATTTGTACAGGAGCTTTTAGATATTAAAATTTTTAAGAATTTTCATTTCATATTAGAATATTTTGGGTTAATTGTAGTAGTTATTTTTTTGTGTAGTCTACCCATTGATATAGTGTATTTTTAGATTCTGCAGACTCTTTCAAATACGCCTTACAGGCGTTAAACAATTTCTCACCCTTTTTAAATAGAAATAAATGATAGCTCTTTGTGATTTAGACGCGTCTTTCATGATTACAAAATCAGCGGTACGGATATACGTCTGTACCAGTCTAGTAGCTGAAGTATAGTAAACAATATTGCACGAGATGGCTGCGTAAACATGCCAGAACGTGTGCCTGACCAATACAGGGACCTATAGAGCCAAATTCCTAGGACATTCGAAAGATTCCTCGTAGATAACACTTTATTGTAACTATATTCTATCCAGTCACTTCAATTATACTGTTGTGCAGACTACAACTAGCTTTTCTTGGTTGGAGTTTCGAATCCAAAGATCCACCACTGTTTGGGTAGATTTGTCGACACAACCTTATTGAGTCTTCAAGAAATACGAATTTCGATGGGAATTTTAGGAAGATATATTGTTTGCTGGGCCCAAACAAAAATTTGTCTACGCTTAGTTAGCTTGGTGTAGTCTTATAATTTAAAATATTCGTAACTTTCTTCATTTCTTTGATAATCCTCTTCTAATTACGTTTGCCCCTTTGGTGATAAATAGCAGGATTCTCATAAGTTTGATCACTTTTACAAATATCGGAGTGGGCGAATATTGAATTATATTTCTGTCGCACTTTATATCTCAATTTATTCCTCGTGTCTGTTAATAGTTGGAGAATAGAGGATTTTATAAGGTATTGGGTACATAATACTCGTTCCGTCTTTCCTCTGCCCTATCAAGATAATGAAGACATCATGATAATTCCTCATTTGTATTACGTTTTCTTTTTCAACTGGAAGGAGAAGGAGAAAGATTATTTGATGAAGTTTGTATTATCATCATCATCATATTCTTCTTCTTCTTATCATTGAGAGTAAGTCATGTTGAATACATTAAGCATCGTAGAGCTTCGCTTGAAGATTAGCTCCAGCTGTATTTCCATCTTTCAGGGGGCGTTTTGGTAGGAGCCTGCCATTTGGCTTTCCCTTAATCATAGTTTTACCAGTTTAGGACTCTCGGACGTCTTTGCTGACTTCGTGCCCTTTTCGTAATATCCCCCACTCAACATTCCTAGCTTATGCTGAAGTTCCTTTGAAGTTGGTGTAGTTACACCAAATTCTAGACTTCAGAGATAAAGTATTTATACTGGGATATTGAATAAATAAAGTGGCAGATGTTTCGACTGAAATATCTGCCGTTTTTCTGAAAAAGCGACTCGCTTCTGATGTTGGATAAGAGTTAGATTTGCCCCTCTCCTCATTTTGAAAGACCAAGTCATGTAATTTGTGTAATAACTAATTCTAAACTTTAGACCTAAGGTATTTATCATCAATTTGTCATAAATAAATAGAATATTGAATGTCCAGGAATGATTCTTTGCCCTTCTGAAGGTGGAACTTTGTAGATTGTAGATTGTAGATTTTCAAGTGGATCGCTTAGCAACGTGCGCCTCCCAATTGCCTTGATTGATCACGAACTATTTTGTAAGGGGTTATATTAGGGTTATAATCTAGTAAGCCCTGAATTCTTAAACCTTTAGCACTTTAACCCACTTTGACCGACAAAAACGTAACGTATTCTATCCTTGAGCGAAGCACACCTACATACATATTCGCATTCCTTCGAGTCTGTGGTGTGTCCTCTGATTTAAATGGTATCTGAAGTAATACTGACCGGTAAGAACAACCATAACTAGTGTCAGCGCGAGGAATTTCTTGACTTTTTCTGGAAGAGAAGGTAATGGAATTCTTTTGCCTGACTTAGTCGTTGAATACTCCATTTTGGAAGCAAATATCGAAGACAATGGTAACAAAAATCCTTGCTTTAAACTTAATTTCTGTAGTAAGCTGACACATTTAAAATGTCAAGCTATCAGTTATTCAGGAAACAGAATCGATGTAGATACTTAGGTCACTAAAACAATTTTACGTTGAAAAACAAAGGCTAATCAAACACTTCCATTAACCGCTTCGAAATCACCTACCAGAAATGCATTTTACACTTGCATTGTTATTGAAAACTACCGGATGTTAGTTCACGGTTACGTGAAAAATCGAGGTAAACGCTCTCACTAGGTGTGTGTGCTTTTACTACATCCTAAACAATTCTAGCACGAATACAGAGGTAATTCACATGAATAGCAAGAACGGAGAACGTATCGAGAACCGAACTGGAAGGAGGAAGACGGAGCGAAAAACGAGGAAAAACAAAAACAGCTGTTAAAGTACGAGGGAATTGGAATTAAAAAAAAACGCAGGAAAGCTTAAATAACAGGATATGCGTTCATTAAGCAAACAATTAACGATTTGGTCGGGACAGGTGCGGTTGTTAATCGAAAACAATCGCACGACGTGTGACGTGGCGTGACAGTCGACAATCGCGCTTTTGTGTTCGTTTTACAAAATGAGGGTGCTATTCGAATTTGTATTGTGGTCTGAAATTTGGCCAAAAATTAAAGGCACAAATATGATAATTGCAAGCATTAATTTCTGATGGTTTATAATTTTGCACTGTAAATAATCTTTGCAAACATGGAATTTTCGGTGCGACCGCAACCAATCACCCAATGTTGTCATTAGGTGGTGAGAAACTCTCTTGTAAAAACAGGTGCTACCCACAAAGGAACCTCAACGGACATTGCATTATATTCAGGTACCGTCTGGAAAAACCTTCACCACCTTATATTTAGGTCGAGAACTGTGCGCCAACTTGCAATGTACCAAGTATAAGCACGTGGACTTCCAGCCCAGGCTTTCCCTCTTGCTTAATTCAATGCAATATCCTCCCTAATTAATTAGAACATGCGTCTGTACTTGCTATATTGCAAGTTGGTGCACAGTTTTCGACCTGAATATACTCTTATGACTATCACGGTATCTCTTTGGGTAGTAGTTGTTATTTCAGCATCAGGTAATTTAGTGGAGACACGCCAAAAATTCTATGTTTACATGAATAGTGTTCCAGATAGGGTTTCTCGCATTCGAAAGTATTTTCTGAAACTGGTAAGCCACTGAACTGCACATAAAAATGCGGCTTGATTTAAACCCCAGAGTCTGCTATAAGAAGCAGATGTGTTTTAGGACGCCAAATACACTAAGCATTTGGAGATGAGGACTTGGAATTAAGTTCAAAAAGTAATCATACTTGTAAAGCTGAAGATGGACGTATATCTTCTGTGGTTAATCACTTTTCAATGCAGCAAATAGGTTTGGGGAAGTATTAAAACCAAATTATTATTCTTCCTGTGGTCTTCATTCATTCCAAAACTATACTGCCTAATCGGAGAGAAATTTCAATTTAACCTTCCTATACTAACGTCAAAATGAAAGACGTATACTATACTATATAAATCGGTCTCACAGACCGTATGCGTGAGTATAGGAAGGTTAACTTTAGAGCAAAAATTACTATTACAGAAGAACCCCAAAAATTCGAAATTCTAGCAAATCCTATCAGGTTTTTGGTAGGAAACATTTGAGAAAAATTGATATAAATATGTAAAAACCCCATTTATGTATTTACAGTTACATTGGGAGCGTAGGTTCGAATCCTACCAACTGCGCCATGTTGTTTTTATTAAAACTGTGGTTTTGATTAAAACAATCTTTTTAATCTTTTACTATATATTCACTAATTATGTTGCTAACTTTATACATATATATCGAACATAAACATGAGCTGTCTGTCACTATGCGGATTCGGCGGGAACACTGACCGTGTTACCAACACAACAACTATAGTTTTCTTTTAAAATCAATTTTCTTCATTTGCCGAGGTGACGTTGATATCCTTGAGGAGGCTATGTTGCTCCAACGTCGCATAACCATAACATCGTTAGGCGTGGCAACTGGGTTTTTTTCAACCTAGCCCAGACCGATGTCAAGTGCAGCGTCAAAATGAGTCACAATGTCTGCCAAGGCATCTTCTCCTTCGCGGCTACTTCCTGCTTCATTGTCTTTATGTTTATCTTGAACCATGGACACAATATCAAGCTCGCTGCATTCTTCGTTGACTTCCATTGTTGCCCACTCTTCTAGTCATTATTCTCCATCATCCTCACACCCTGGTAGTTTATGAACAAGATGAAGAAGATCAATGTCATCATTTCGGGTTGTAATGGGTGTTTCAACAAATTCAAGGCTAGGCAACAGCTTCTTCAACGATTTCTGCAGTAAATTATGACTTTTATTGTTCGAGGAATCTGCGACCCAAAAAATAACATATTTTACTGTTATCTTCCTTAACTTCCCGGGAATAGAACAATCATCTTCCAAAGGAAATCGTAGAAGCATTTTTCTGTAATTTTGCTTTATGTTCTGCAGCACACCCTGATCCATAGGCTACAACAAAGATGTTACATTTAGAGGTAGAAAGATTGCTTTTATATCGCCGCACACCAATTGCATGTCTGAAGAATAGGATAGAGCATCGTCGATTAAAAGTATATCTCGAGGTGGTAGTTCATTTTCTTCATTGAAGAAACAAACTGTTTCTCAAACCATTCTTTAAACAGTGATCAAGTCAAGTTATAATTTCTCTCGTGAGCTCTCCGATGGTGGCTTGGCAGATTTTCCAATCACCATTAACGGTAGCTTGTTTGTTCCGTGGCATTACCGCAGGCCAGAACTGTGAGACCTTGCTTGTTCATTTAAAAATCCGGCGCAGAAGTTTCCCCATCAGAAGCAAAACTTTTAGTGGGAAATCTTTTGAAATTCAATTCAGTTTCGTCCGCATTATACACTTGCTGGGGCGAATCATTTTCTGAGGAGATTAAATCGCCGAATTCATTTAAATATTCTTGTGCAGCATTATCAGCTGATAACTTCTCTCCCTTTAGCGCCAGTTGTCTGATGCCATGCTTTTTCTTCCATCGATCCAACCACCCATTGTTAGTAGTGAAATAAACAGTCGAACAAATGTAGCAGTAATAGCAGAAAAACGCACAGAAAAATCAAATGCGCCCTCTCCCCTTTCATCCCTGACAACTAGGTGTTATTCAAAGTAAACAAATAGGATTAAATACTATGTAATACAGAATTTGCGACAAATCCGAACAGACTTCAGCCCCAATTAGTTCGGATTTGAGGGGTTCTACTGTATATATATAAAAGAAAACAAACACAACGTGGACGTATGGCATAGCCATAGTGTAGAGAGTACAATTTAAAATACGAAGACTTGAATGTCATATTTATTTCAGATGTCATTTCAACTCATACTTTAAGCTTCTTATTGCCATTCGTTATTCATATGTTTTCTCATATATGTTCTATATAATATACTTTAAGATTTTCTTCGTTTTAAGTTTCTTTAATTTCCCGGAAACGTTAGAAAGGAACAGGCAGCGTTTACGATGACTCCCGAGTTTTCCAAGTAATTTGAAATAAACAAAAGCTCGGCTGAATATTTTCAATAGATGAATATTTCATGTGTGCCCTTTTACTGCGTCCACTAATTATCGGTGCTAATGCTTTATACTATACAATTATCAGCAACCAAAGTACTTTAAAATAATGGACGGTTTCCTTTTGGTACCGAGAACTTCCTTACGAGATCTAAATCCTGTGTAATTGTATTATTCCGAGGTATTAATCCAGTTCAAAGTTGGCCAATCCAACGAGTAAATTATGCAATACCTTCATAAGTACATAAACAGATATGTTAGTACGTAATGTTATTGTCTGTATATGCACACATAACGTGCTATTTCATTTTTTCTTTTTCTTCTATAGTTACATAACATCCAGTTGACACAATTTATACCCACTATATTTTTTTATTGCTGAATAAGCACATGTTTGTATCGTATATTGACTTTCCTCCAAACTAATTAATAGTGAGAACTGTCTGTTCTACATGTCAAAGCTAGACCATACGTGTTTTAATACAACCAATATTGGAAATGTTACTTTTTAAGATTATGAAATATAGCTGCAAATTGTCAACGCATGAGCAAAGCTCTACATATTTTTGTATGAGCATTGGCCTTATAAATTTACCAATAGGAATGAAATGATTAACAAATATCAACTACGTCGTTCTTATGAGGTTTATAGGAAGTGTATTACACTGTAGAGGAAAAGAATACTGCTGAGATATATTATTTAATATTGCACGGCATTACTGCGTAAACGTGTTTAGACTTGTCTCTGACCAATGGAACGCAATCGAACTAGATTCACAATCAAATTCATAGAACATTCGAAACAACCCTCGTAGTACAGTATCTAGTATTGAATGACTCCACCAAGAAACTAGTTCGATGATTGAACGCATTTTTTATGCAGGTACAAAGCCAATCGAGTTTGTGTGGAAATTGTTTGAATTAATTCTACCTGTGAGAGAAAACGCAATACTTGGGACCCCAATTGGTTCATTTTACGCCTGTTTCTTGTTTTATCCGAATTACACACGTTTCAAATGATTCCTGGATATGGATCAGTTTTCCTTTAGCGCAAATCAAAACTAGAAGGACGGCATTTCCGAAGAAATTGACATTCATCTTTTGCTAATTCACTTTTAAAGATGACAAATTTTCGTCTTCATGCTCTTCTAAGATTGAAGTTGTTTTTTTCCTGAGCAACAACTTAATTATGAACATTCGCAACAAGTTTGTGAAAATCAATGTAAAAGAAAAATTGTTGCTACTAAAGTTCATACAGAATCTAAAATATTCTGAAAGCATATCCCCGAATCCATTGATTGCCTAAAACATATAATAATCCTTGTTATTAAAATTCATACAAATTCTTAATGGAATGAGGCATTCTGGAAACATATCTCTAAATCCGCTGATTATATCCCAATGATAATAAATGAATCAAGCTTTCGTAAAAGCATCAACAAAATATAGGAAATAACACCAGAATTTTACCGTCGTTCTATCTCATGGTTTAGCGTCTTGCTCTCCTTAACACCAATACTTTACCTTCTTTTAAGTCTCGTATTTTGACTTTCGATTCATAAAACTTTTATTCTAATCACATATACAGATTTGAATCATTTCCATCGAAGTACTTTCAAGGTAGAAAGAAAAGGACCAGGTCAACCACTAAATCACCTTCCACTTTAAGTTAATGATCTTCTTATTACATTGAAACTGGTTCTTAAATAAAAACCAGTTCTGTTGCATCGAGGTCCCTGTCCAGTATAATGGGGTCAAGCAACCCGACGACTAAAATCTGTTCCTGCCTCAAGTATAATGCATATGGAAAGGTACACACATACGGCTCTAATGCAAGTCAAGGTTACAACATTCTCCGACGTGGGTTTTTAAAAGGTACTGAAGGTATATGTCCTAGATAGAATTTCTGAATATAGTTCCATGAAGTTGAAGATGTCGACAAGTTTCCGTAAAAGGAATACATGTAATTAGAAGAGAGATTTTGATAGCCTTATACTGAACACGTAGTTATTAAACAAAACCGTTTCTTTAAAAATGTCTAGGGTCAAAAATACCACTTTCAAATTAAAGCGATCTTATATTTATTTTTATATATCAACGTAGGTAGCTATTATCAAAATACAGGTTTCAACAACTAAACTCATCATCCTCGCCAAAAAGAAACTACTGAAGTTAAAGTTCAGGCGTCACGCTTTTTGTTAGCGATTTTTGTGTTGAGAGTGCAAATTCGTGTGTTTCAACGTTTCTCCATAAAACGGTAGAAACGATTAGGTATTGATAAATCGACTTTGAGCTAATCTGCGCATTTAATTGAAACTATCGTATGAATATCATTTCGTGACCCATTCAAGCGCAACAGAACGTAATTAGTTATAAAAGTAAAATGATCTAGCGGAAAATCTAAACGTATCCGATCATATTTAAGAAGAAAAAAACATCTATTGCAACATATAATACAAGAAATTACAATTACAAAAAGCTTTTTAGTTTCAAACAATAATAATAATTGCCTCAGGAAAATATTATTTTATCCGACTAATATTTTTTGAAATAACGTTCCGATTTAAAGTAAACCGTTTTTACTGACAACGAACACCAATAATAATATGTTTTCTTAAAGGAATAATTGCTTTGGCTATAGCAAACGCCTAGAATACTTCAATAGATTTCTCTAATCAACAATTTTTTGAACAAATTAAATCAAAAGATTTTTAAGTTTCAAAAATATTACAATATCGTTGTATTTGCAGTATTCATCCACCTGATGAAGCCACAGTGTGGTGAAACAATATTGTAGTGGTACTATTATTAAATATTTTTGAGACCTACAAAGTCTTTTGATTTAATTTATTTGTTATGGAGTTTCAACAAGTGATTCCCGCATCAATCAATTTATTGAACACCAAAACTAGTGAACTTTACCAAGAAATGGAGTTCCCATTAACAAAAAAATCCTTTTAAAAATGGATATAACAGATTCGAAGTCGTAATAGTAAACAGTGATTGCTCAGCATTGCAAAGGAATCATTCTCGTGTTCCTAAATAATATTGCCAGTCAATTGAAATATAAGAAACTATGGTAAATTAGTACAGCAGCTACTACTACTGCTACTGCTTAGTGATATATTTTCATTAAAATGTTCTCATCTAAATCGTTTTAAAGAAAATGATGTCTCCACTATGTTATGCCTATGATTAAACAACAAGGTTTTGGGAGGTAATAGCCTGGTTAAAAAAATTGGGATGAGCTGATTGTGTCTTTCTTTATTGCAGCTTGGTATTTTTATAAAATTTTTATATACAACTTCTTCGCATTTCCCAACAAGATATAATACCAAAATAATCAGTAGAGACAAAATCGACAAAATCAACAAAATCGACAAAATCTTTCAGAATACGATCGTGAAAGATTTTGTTGGAACACAACAAATCGACCAAATGATTTTAAAAGATGAACTGTGTCCAGGAAGTTGGTCAAATTGACAGAGTTTTATTATTTTTTAACGAACAGTACATTCTGAATGAATATGTGTCTGTTCCATAAATCTTTTGATATAGGGATATGTAGGCTTAGTCTGGGCAAACAGCGGTAATTACGAAATAAGTTGCGATAGCCTACATATATACAGAACTAGTCGCATACAGCATCGATTTAGTACTACTGACTAGAGTGGGATTAGCGATGCTGTCGTAACTTATTTCGAAGTTGTACGCTGTTCCCGCTGTTTGGCCAGACCATATATGCTCCTTGTTACTCCCATGTATCTAGGTCAAACTAACTTCTTTAACTCGAACTATTCTCTAAATCGAATAAATAACGTAATTTAAAGACCTAAATAAATCGCCAAAAGGAAAGAATGTCCCATTTTTTTCTCTAACTCGAATTTTGGAGATTCGTATTAGGAAAGTTCTTCTGTATTAATAATAACCAATTTCCGAATACTACCTCGAATTCAAATCAAATAAGCTATACATTTCTGTTGGAGTGGTAGCTGTTCATTTACCTAAACTATCTAGCTAGTCGGATCACTTCTTACTTCGAATTTGTAGAATACAAGAACCCTTACTATACATAATTTTGGAAAATTCCATATAGTACATACTTCAACAACTTCTTTGGTGGAATAAGGACAGACTTTACATATGTATAATAATAATAATAATATGAAAGCATTAGAGGTCTAGGAGGCTCATGACTTGAGTTAAGATTCTTTTTGCATTCCATGCCGTTGTTTGCCATTTTCCTCTAGTCCCCAATATTCAATGTGGCACTGTCTTGCAGCACGTGCATCTTCCACTTGATTCTCGCGCTTCCTCTTCTACGTTTACCATTACAATCCGTTTTCAAAATCCTGCTAGGTAATCTATCTGGTGTTTGCTTCATTAGATGCTTTGTGCTTTCGATTATTCCTATAGTAGTTGGCTCCTGATATAACGTTATTATTTCTTTGACCGTCTACAAACTTTCCTCCGTAGGTTCTTCGTAATTTTGTTTCGCCTCGTTATGTAACCTATGGTAACAACTGGTAGTATTACAGTTTTATATATTCTCTCCTTTGCCTTTCTTGATAATAATAATGTGAGAACATCTATTACTTGCGAGCAGCTTCTCCTATATTTTTGACTTGTTTCCTGCCTTTTTGTCAAAGTTTAACCCCAAATAGATATTTTTTCTACTTCTTCAATGCATAAAATTGATTCTTCATTTATCTGGATCTTGAAATGATTTTTGCTCGGGTCAGCGTTTATCGGTGAAATATACTTTATTTTGTTCTGGTTAATTTCCAGCCCCATCTTCATCGAAGTTTTGGCCAGTCGTGTAACCAAGTCCTTGAATGTTGGTAAGTCTTGGAGCCATCAAAACTAATCCGTTGGCATAACCAAGGCATTGAGGTCTTCTGGAATGTGGCTAGTTCTATTTATTTCTGCGTCGTGGAATATCACATCAAAAGTTAGATTGAACAGTAGCGCTGATATTGGGTTACCTTGTCCTTATTGTTTTCGTAAATATATCTATATCACAATCTCTTACAATTGTTCAATGAACTACGCCGAATTGTTCTGCTGATAACACATGTGATTGTTTAAAAGACGAAGAAAGAAACAAATAATGAGTAAAAGTTGAAGAAAATTGGTTACACAAACTTAGTAATGTCTAAATATTTTCTCAAATTTTACCAATAACGTAAAGTTATTTCGCTGGCTATTTGATAAAGATAGATTTCTCCTTCAGATGAAAAGACAGATTGGATGCCAAAATATGCCGAATAAAATTCAAATACCCTGACCTTCTCTGCCTTTGCGGTTTTTCTGGATATCATAACCTACCTAGTCTTCGAAATAAATACTTCGCAGTTTATCTGCTTTTTCAAATAAAAAAGACAAAGTAATTAGTTACTGATGACGGTCAGATCCATCCAGTAATATTATTTCTCATCACATGTAAGCGTAGTAGTACGGAATTAAACAAAAAAAAGAAAACTTTAAAACATGTAAGCAAATCCAATCAAGCTCTAGAAAAGAAAATAACTACTTGCAAAAAGCAGTAGAAACAATAATTCGAATTAGATAAGAATGAGAATTTTACGATCTAACGACAGCTTCCAGCTGTTGGACGAAGCGCTTTCTTTTCAACCTATAAAAATAAAACAAAAATGTTACAACTTCCAGAAGAACACTATTCTCGGAGTACTGGTAACTGGAAAACCTACTTGTTCGGTTTCTTTTGGTATTATTATTATTTATAAGGAATTTGTTACGATTAATAGTTCCACTTCTTTCTATTACACCACCCATTCTCAAAATGCAGATTAAGACGCCAAAAACTCATCCCAGCATTTAACAGAAGTCAAAGGAATCTTTAAAAGAATCTAGTACGCTTCCAATAGAAATTTCTCTAAAAAGCAATGAGAAACTGCGACACTACGCAGAATGCTGAGTATATTATTATTATTATTATTATTATTATTCACTTCTTAATTGGACTTTAATTATTGCTGAAATTTGTGTGTATGACTTCTTCATATATTGTATAGCAACCACACAGAAGTACATATTACTTCATGTCAATCTGCGCGAACGAAATAGCAGGAACATAGACAAATTAACAACGAACCACGCAATTTGGACTATTGCGCTGATGACGTAATATGTATATTTCAAAGTATGGATGCTATACCTAAGTGAATATCATTCGAAAATAATCAGCCGAGGTGTAGGACAATGGGTAATGATTGGAAAGACGGTGGTGTATGATTCCTGGCACTCCTCACCACACAATTGTTGTTTAATTCCTTGGGCTGGAGAATCATCATCAGTTGTAATAATTACAACCGCTGCAGTCCAATGTCAGAAACCACGTAGACGAAATTAATTTTTGAAATGGTCTAGATTCTGCCCTGAAAATACAGGTATAACTTTCCATCTAGAGTTCTTACGGACAAATCAATAAAAGGTTTTTGGCCGATGAGGCAGATATTGCAAGAAACCCATCAAATCGGCAGGGTGGTACTGTTTCTTACTGAATAATGGATTTTTCAAACAACTCCAAATTTTTATGTACTGTCTGGGACTTTTAACTAAGAACTCGTAATAAACACCACACCAGGTAGCCAGGACTGACAAAAACAGGCCAAGAGGAAGGCCCAAACGGCCGTGGCCAAAGAGCGTGAGAAGTGCATTGGGTAAAAGGGGAGTATCGTGGGAGAAAGCACAACAAGCTATACCAGATAGATATGGAAGGAAATGTGCAAAAAGATAAAATAGAGAAATCAACTGTACACACGCCTTACACCCCAGGAAGAGGGGTAGAAGAGGCTTAAGGATTAAGTAAGTAACACTGGTTTTGACTGATACTACTCAAATGAGCGTAAATGTAAGGAAGATGAGAAAAACTGAAAAAACTAAATAAGGAAAACCAACAACAACCGAAGAAAGCTAATATCACCACAACATGATGTTTCTGAAGTGCAAAGGGCGATATTTGAACTCCTGCAACTTTCTTTTATACTTGAGAATGACATATTAATGCTGGGCACGAATACATATTAAATAGTGTGTAAATATTTGATTCGAGTAAAAGTAGATATTATTTATTAGCCACAGTTTCTTCCACGTGAGTGAGATTTGCAACATCACCGTTTCGCCGAAATCGAAAAAAGAAAGCGAACTTAAAATTGCACATAATCACAGATCTCTCTACCTCCTTCTCTCTCTCTTGTTAATTTTCCATTTCACGTTACGTTTCATGCGATACTCAACCTAACTATAACAATACGATCACAGTATCGCGTCAGGGACCCTAAAAAATCGCTTGCGCGCAGTAATTACAATCGGCAATGACGAAAAAGCGCAAAGTTGCGCCCACTGGTCAGATAAGTCGGTGAAACCGAGTTGAAAGTGGTCTCGTGACTCACACCACACTATGGTTGGTTATCTGAATATTTTAACCTAGATTCCGGTCACATATTCTTACTGTATTGTTTAATGTGGCTTACCGCACCTCCCTCCGATATTTTCGATTTTTTAAAAATTATTTTTGGGGATACTAAACAATTATTTTGATTTCTCCTTTTTTTGTTAATGTAAGATCTACTACTACAAATATTTCTAATTTTCTTTTACTTAAGAGAGTGATATCCAAAACCTTGTTCACAAATCGCATTTCATCGACGTTCCACGCGTTAACTACGAGTGAAAACGGCGCGATTTAAGAAAACTATCCTAACAACTTCGAACTATCACCAGAGGTGATGTAACAACAACCTGTAAATACCGATCGAATGTAAAAACGGCGAATCCACTTTCACCGCGCCGTGTCGATATCCCAGACACTGATGTCTCGTAAAACATCAAAAAAAAAAAAATACACCATACAAAAAGAAACTCGCGAAATCTCTCCGATAACTTGCAAAAACCCATATCATAGAAACTATCTTTCTAAACGTAGAAGTCATTATGCATGCATTATTATAATGAAATGCATAAATTTGGTTTTTGCTGCGGTCTTCGAAAGTGTGTCATGACAGACCATCCCAATGGTATATAGGTATATACCGCTTCGTATATAGGAGCGAAGATTTAATTTCCTTATTATTAGACATCCGCTTTTTATGCCTTCAAGGTAACCATTCGCGAATTTCTATGCTCGATCTGAATTGAAGTGAATGGAAGATTTACGACTTCTTTCTCTAAAATGTCGACGACCAGTTTGGTTAATTTTGAAAGTTGCTTGAGCAGGTTGTTCAATAGGAGGTAAGGTTAAGCGACAGAGAGCAACTTGCAGTTAGTGGTTCGGTTTGTCCATTTGATACAAAAAATTTATCCGGGTAAAATAGGAAATAGTAAAAAAATAATATACAGACTTAACACTTTTTATCCTGTACTTCACTTGTATAATGGTAGGTGAATTAGAGACATAATTATTATCTCTACATTTAAAAATGAACAAATATCTATTTCGCAAAAATTACACCTACACAAAAAAATACGGTTAACTTTTTCCAAAATACATTTAAGTCAATAGTCAATCAATAGTACTGGACAACAGAATTCAATGTGCTTAACACGAGTATGACTAACAACAAGCTGAATTGACTACGGTTTCTGTGCCATGTGTACGCATTTTTTTAAATACATACATGCTAAGAATAGCTTAATTTGCTTAGACTTACGTTTTCCTTTGGCCTGTTGTTTGTAGTCGACGATCGGAGTAGTTTTGATGAGCGCCCAATAATAGTCAGCCAGCATAAACGTGGACCATTTGCCCCGATACCGTTGCTCCATCTTAGCAATATCCTAATGAAAATGGTCGCCGTGCTCATCACTAACCTATCCGTGCACTTATCAGGAAAAGATTCGCGAGCGCGAGCCAAGAAAGTGAATGTTTAAAGCAGGTATGGGCAACCTCCAGCCCGCGGGCCACATGCGGCCCTCGAGTAAGGTTTGTCCGGCCCGCTACTGAATTCTTTCGTTGCATATTAGCACGGCCCGTCTAAACTTAATTCATAATGAAATATAAGGATACTACAAAAATGTATATTTTTCAAGATTACTCACAGCATAAAACTTCTACAAAAAAGGTTGCCCATGCCTGGTTTAAAGGACATATTAAAGCCGAATTTATGAAACAAAGCCAACTTATCCTCGATCAGGTTCTTGTAATTTTCGGCCTTGTCATTCCCCAGAAAGTTTACTGTTACCTTGCAATACGCTCCCCAAATCTGTTTTTCTTTAACTCAAAGAACGTTCTCAACCTTGGGATACCCCAAAAACTGTCTAATCTGACCCATCAAGAACGTCGTCTTTAATTTTGGCTTCACTGAGCCGAAGAAATGTTTCATACAGATACTTGAATGTCGGTCCATTTTTATTAGTAGCTTTTACCAAGTTTTTTCTATGAGGCCGAGGTTGATGTCTAAATCAAGAATGATGATTTTGTGCGGTTCAAGCAATGGTGGGTTTGTACATTCGTTTGTCCAGGCTCAGAAGATACTCTTGGAAGTCTTCTAGAAATTGATTGCTCTGCGGTCCAATAGACAAAGAAACCAGCAGAGATTTGTATATCACTGCTGAAAACTCATCAACAGAGGCATTAGCTTCGAATCAACACAGATCTGCCAGCCATGCTTGCTATAATTCATTATTATTATATTACGCGATAGCGCCTATACAATGGACAAAACGTCAATCAACGTTCTCCAATGCGATATTCGTGTTCAGCGCATTAAATTCGTTCAAGATTGGGTACTTTCATCTAATGAGCAATTTCATTGTTATCTATTGTAGTTTGCTTTGTGTTTCATTTTTTCTCAATTTATAACACATTGGCCTAGAAGGAGTTGATGAATACTAATTAACTATTTTCCCTACAAAAGAATCACCGACAATTGTACGCGAAGTAGTCGTATCGTAATTTATTTGCTACCTATTTTATTTGTTCTTAAAGTTAAGTATGGAGAAATTATTTCTTCTCTTTTTTGAGGACCAATTAGGATAGAATAAAGTGGACGTATTGAGTTTCTCACCTAAACTCTGGCATATTAAAAGAAAACTTGAATACATATTGAAACTAAGGCTAATTTTTTATTACATAATAAGTCTAAGTACTTAAATACCCAAAATCGATTCTTTCCTCCTCACAGTTATCTTCCTTTCCAGTTACTTCTTCTCTCCCCAAACTATTTTGAAAAACTGCTCTAAGAAGAGTAACGAGTCTTCCCTTCTTCTTCTTATCTTCCATAATGTTTTTTTAAACGCTTAGCGATGCATTTTCTCTTTCTATCTTATCCTTTTTAACAAATACTCCAATATCCAGTAGGTTTGGGGTCATTTGAGACAGCTTTTTCCTTTTTGCATAAATCCTTAAGAGTGCACAACTCATTTCTATAAAACGCTTCACCTCAAACGAGTGGAAAGTTTTGTTTTCCCTTAACATAAATTATTCTCTTTCAAGATTGAAGCTTTAAGTGCCAGTAACTCGGTTTCTTTAAAACGTTTTGAGTTTCGCGTCTTTAACGTCTAAATCACTTCGAATCTTGTGAATTGTACACAACATCTTGATCACGTCGACTTATTCCTCAGGATGAAAACATGCGTGCGTCTTTTCAATTTGATCAAAACACTTTCGGGGGCACCTGTTTCAACATTTGGTTCCAACAAAATATTATTTTTGTTCAAGTACCTTGAAACGCATCCTTCAAAATATGTAAAGGCCGCACATTGGTCTGATTGAGCCCTTATTGGGGCATTGAAAATGTCTGCCTTTGTACCAAACATATGAAGGGACTTATCTGAAATCAAACCTTTAACTTAAATTATAGCTGGTTTGTGGTGTTTTTCTTAAAACATCCATTACGGGTCTGTAGGATTTTACATTCTTGATTTTTGGCGTATTAAGTTTATTCATAGATAAATGTGACTTTTCGTTTTTTTTTTAATATTGTAGAAACATAGCAGCTGTACTGTGGAACAATTATAGAAGCAATCCTGACGGTTTCGATGTTGAAATAATTTCTGTTAATATGCCTTATGTCAATACTAAAAGCATTGAGTTGTCCTTATGTTTAATGGTTTACATCATTTTTCGAAGATACTCCAAAATAATCCACGTTTGTTAGTTGCTTCTGTCGTTGTAAAATGACCTCAAAAAGACCGTAAAGAAAATTAGTCAAAGGGTGCGAACATGGTAATAATATCTTCTCAGAGCTATTCACCCTTGCCCTAGAAAATGTATTTAAAGGACAATTAGGAGAAGGTCAAAATAAACAAAAATGAAATCCATCAATTTACGGGTAAAAATATAATGGTGAGTTCCGACGAGCTACAACTCGAGAAAAGTGAGCACTAGCCCAATGTCAAATTTTTTGACGGTTTCCTGATTGTGATCCAAATGTCGAAATGTATGCTTAAACTTTCAAGACCATTGCCATTAACAGCTTGATATACAATAGAAGCGATTAATTTTAGTAGTGATGAAGTAGGTGGTACAATAAACAAATTCCTCCAACATATTTTTATTTGTTGCATTACGTAATTATTCAAACATTAATGGTAAGTTCTTAACATCGAAAGACGCCAACAAGGGGAATAGCTTACCAAAACAACGATACAATTTATCTGTGATCTATTGATCTATTGGCGGTTTTAAGATTGTACGCTATGAATTGAAATATAGGTCTTGTATAAGACAATTGAGAGCAGTTTTTGGCAATTTCTCAGCAGCCATCCTCAAGAAGATGCCAGCGCTTATAACATCAGCGCTACTAGAGTGATATAGTAACACTGTATGCTAGTCAAAAGTTAAAGGTTTTAGCATCTCCCTGAAGATGACAACAACAAAATTATTGAAGATAGGTCAAAACGCCAGTCTTTTGCAATATTTGATGAACAACATGCAAATCACAGCCCCAAGATGATCAACAATAGTTTAGTTTGACTGTGATTTATTGCTGGACGAGTTATGGCCCATATCTTGGCGGGCGTATATGATTCCTCTTCACAATACGTGCTTTCGCTATATGCCCCAAGGATCGTGGAATTAGAGAATTAACAGCGTTGATCGAAAGAAGAGAACGAGGATGTTGTCGAAAAGTTATCAAAGAACAGAAGAGTCACAAAATGAGAACCATCAACGACATGCCTATGAAGGCCTACGCAAACTCTTTTTATTGTCTTTCTTTCAACGTTCTTCATTTCTTCGTTGCATTTCCATAATACAATTTGTATCAGCAGTTTTAAAATTTGTGGATCTTAAAAATTAAAATCCATAGACATGAGAACTTAAGCATTCCTTCGGCCTTGATGAACGCTGTGTCCAGTGATAACAAAAGATATGAAATCGTTACATTTTTGGATGATCCCTAAAAATACCACGACTTTATTAAATATTCTCTCGTAATTTTTCCCGAAATATCTAATTGGATTAGATTTAATAACGGTGTAACAACGAAATCGCCTCGCTTCGGTGTTTCCTCGGGGGTATTCAATTTTTCATTAGACGTTGCATAAAAAACTTCATTTTTTTCTCCTGCAATTTAAGAGGATGTAACGAAGGGGCAAATTGAGGATAATTAATATTTAAATCGGGAAAAAAATCAAAAACTCTTTCTCTGCAAAAGCTTTGTACTGATTTACATCGCCGTATTCCCGCTTAATGATTATAGGCTTCTTTAGGGCAAAATCGGATTATAAAAGCACTAAACAAAGTTGAAAAAGAAGAGGATAATCGATTAACGATTTGATAAAGAATAAATACAGACCAAATGTACTCATCCCGAAAATCTGAAAGTAAAATTTAAAGGAGTGTTATCTATGGAAGGTCGTTTAGACTTTACTGTAGATATCGAAGTACGTATTATACAAATAAAAAAGTATTCTTCGAGTTACCTCCATTACTCGCTAGGTTTGACCTAGAAAGTGGTGGAAGTAACCCGGAAAGATAAGTGTCTAAATCGGTTACGAAATACAAGAGATGTTCTCGAATGTTCTGGGAATTTGAGTTTAGTCCAACTACGTACATCTTATACGTCACCAATAGTCTTGACGCGTTTACGCAACAATTTCGTGCAATATTGTTTAGTATACTTCAGCTATTTGACTGATAAAAACGTAGACGTATTTCCGTACCGCTGATCATCAAGCATGGAAGACGCGACTAAAGCACAAAGAGCTATAATTTTCTTTTTATTTAAAGATGGTGTGAAATCTTCGGAAATGCTTCAACATCTGCAAGGTGTATTTGGAGAGTCTGCAGAAATTGAAACTACAGTCTATTGATGGGTTGATCATTTCAAAGCTGGTAGAATGTCACTGATATACGATCTACCCAGTGGCTGGATGACCACCTCTGTAAATGAAAGAAATGTTGTTGCCGTGGAGAACCTACTAAAAAATGATAGGAAATTACAAAATTTTGATCTTCTCTTGCCATCCGTAGACGTAGACTATTAAAAGATAATAGGCGCATAATAAGTCGTGAAATCAGTGTTAGTGTTGGAATAGGTGCACGACAAGTTCATCGTTTCGTTGTGAAGAAGGTTTCAGTCAGTTAGGTACCAAAGCTGTTGGGGCCCAAACACAAAACTGAACAGGTCCAAATCATGCCGCCAGCTTTAGGAGCTTTTAACACTTTACGGCGACTAACTTTGGCAACGGATAATTAGGTACTATTGATGAAACATGGATAGTTTACTTAAATCCTAAGATAAAAGTTAGTCAAGAGAATGGCGTAAACCCGAAGAAGAATTTTCGTTTAAAGTAGGTGCAGTTGGAAATGTAATTATCTACCGAAAGGTAGTACAATTAACGCAGAATTTTAAGACTAAAGACTAAATTGAAGAATTACACAATTTTGACGAAAATCGAAAACATAAAGGAATTATACTCAAATTCCAAGAGCTTTTGTAGACTCTCCTCGTATTTAGATCTCGCTATAATATTTTAAGCACCAGTTCTAATTGTTTAGCGATTTCTTCTCTTTTCCACTTACAAATCCGTAATTCGATAACGAATAAACAAAAGCATGATATTACTGAACAATACAGCAACAAATTTAGGTGTATATGGTATGTGTACATAGTGTAACAAATAATAAACACCGCACCTTTCAATTCTAACATGCCTACTACCTTCTAATTGTATCGGAGACATTCTAAGGTATTCGAGGACATGTTCGGTCGCTTCTAGGAAAAGGAAAAAATCGTAAAGAAACAAAAGACCTTTCTATTGTTTTATCGATGATATAGGTAGCACGATTTGAATAAGAATGAAGTTCAATATGAAAGTGTATGTACATAGATACATGTTTGTACGTGCGTGTGTATGCAATTAATGATGGGTGCATCGGAAGCGCGTCGATAACACGTGGACTATTACAAAATGAAAGGGAATTTGCCGTATGGTGCTAGTGAAGTAATCGATATCGTTTAGAAAGGAGCAGGTTGTTATTTATAATATAAACGATATCGATCGATCATTATAAACAAGCTATTGTTGTTGTAGACGAGAATCTTACCCGGGAAACTAAACTGTGCATAATTAAGAAGTATTTTACCAATTGATGGCATTGAAACTCAAAAGAACATAATCCTGAGGTTCGGTTTTCTAATTATAGTAATCATACTGGAAAAATTTTGTAGGCTACTGAGAATCCTCTTGCACAAACCGAAAGGTGTCGACAGAATTTGTCAAATATTCGTCATAATAGATTTGAAAGCTGCACTATAGGAGGAAATATCAATTGTAGATCTAAATATTATAGAAACAGTTATGGCACCAACACTAGACAAAGCAAAACTGTCTGCATCACACCTAATAGTATTTCGACCACTAGGTTATCACTAGAGTTTGTTAAAAAGGTGGATGGCGTGTTATCATTAAGTAGCGTAAATCGGAATGATGCTGCTACTCCTCCGAATTTTATTGTTCAATGATATGTTGTCCTTGATAAGTGTCCGATTTACGCTACTTAATGGTAACATGTCATCCACCCTTTTAATAAACACTAGTTATCACCCTTACTGTTAGTGGAGAAAACCACAAAAAGAATAAACTTTTAGTCGTAAAATTCATGATAAAATCGTTTCTGAAAATAGCATGGTTCAGCATCTAGGTACTAACCAAACTTTCACGAGTCATATTGTTTTACCTTGTGCTTTATTCCTTAAGTCTGACAATCTAGTTGTCCAAATACGTATGTAGAGATATTCAGATCGATATTGTTAGTGATAATAAGGAAGGCGACGTGCAACGTAAGAACAAGAGGGAAATTAGAAGACCTTATAGTCCAAACAGGCCTTCGACAAAGAGACCCACTTTCAACACTGTTCGTTAACATGATGCTGGTAAAGGCAGTAAGGACATTATAGCCAGAGGCGGAAAGGAACTCAAAGGAATAGCACAGATTGATAGAAGACGAATGGTAGCTAGGACGGCAGATACATGAAAAGAAAATGAAGGTTATGAAAGTAGGAAGAGTTAGCAAAGAAGGAGCAGAGTTCAAAGTATGTACACATTTGGGAGAGATGAATTTTGAGGAGGTGGGCCAGTTCGCGTACTTTGAAGTACGGATAACGAACAGGTGCCAGGAAGAAAAGGAAATTGGGACTAGACTGAGTAAAGCTAATAGAATTGCTGGAATTATGAATTACCTACTAAAAGCAAAACGGCTATCGAGGATCACGCAATTTAGGCTATACGAAACCGTAATAAGACCGACGGCATTATTCGAATGCGAGGCATGGGCGTTGAACCAATCTACAAAGGAAATAGTAAGGAGATGGGAAAGGAAAATATTTCGCAGGATAATAGGGGGAGGGGAAAACCGAAGATGGCTATGTAAGAAGAACAAATAAGGGGGCCTACAAGGCTTTCAAAAAAACCATTAAAGCAAGAAGCTTACAGTGGCTAGGCTACATGGAGAAGATGGACGAAAATAAAATGGTTAGGAAGATAGCATGGAAAACACCAGGATATAAGAAAAAGAGCGAAATACCAAGGAAAAGATGGCAATAGGCGGTGCTAGAGGACCTGGAGGATAAGTGAATAGTAAACTGGGAAAAGAGGGCTACAGACAGACGGCTCACCCTATCCTTTATTATTCTTATTACTTCCAAGAGGATGAGTCGCCATCTCCAGGTTTCTGTTTAAATTACATGTTATTTTCAGACGGACTGGCCTTTCGTGTTTAAAAAATTGACAGAAACACGCCGTATCATATCCCCGCGATACGAAATGAACAGACGCACGTTTGAACAACGTTGGAAAATATTGAAAAGTTACGTCCAAAATGAGTGCTGTGTTGCCAAAACAGTTCGGATTTAAAAAAAAAGATCGGTCAAAATAATGCACCAACGGCGCCTGAAGATTAGCAAGATTGTGAGGGAAAATCGTAAGATTGGCATCCTAATTGGTATTATAAGGTGTTTTTCGTGTTCATCCTGTGCCCAGCGAAGGATATCACTGCTCTTGCCGAAAATGTGCGCCTAAACCCGAGAATCTCAACTCGCCACAGATCTCAGCAACTGAACATTAACCTCACTAACCTGAGCAGAATTCTGCACAAAAATCTCGCATTATTTCCTTACGACGTCTAACCTTGAGTCAGTAAGACCTCGTAGGTATTGAAGCAAAATAATCACCCGCTTGGTCATCGCTTCTTTGTCTGGACTTTAGAACAGCTTTAAATTGATATTGAATTTGCCAAAAGAGAAACATCTTTTCGTATGAGGCGCATCTCGGTTGTTATTGGGAGCTCGTGAAACCGATAGGTAGTCGTGGAGAAGCCACTGCATCTTCAGCATGTAACTATTTCGTGTGATTTCTATAGTAGAGGTATTATTCGCTCATTTTTCCTCAAAGACGAAGGTGGTAACAGTGTTACCGTCAATGTAGAGCGCTGTAGATACTTAATAACCAGCAGGATGACGTTACCTGCCACATAAGCCGTCCAACAATTGATCCTTGACGCACGAGGTTCAATACTTGGGTAATCAGCCATTTTGGTGTGGCAATTTGACGCCATTAGGCGTCTTTTTCTGGGGTGTTGTTGAAGATCGATACTACGCTGACAATTCAAAAGCAATTCAGGCAGTTAAGGTCAATATTGATTGGTCTATTTGTGAAGTAGGACCCCAAGTCAACGAAAATATATGGCAGAATTGGGTTGGCTGGGTAGGTTTTTGCTGAGCCATTCGAGATAGCTACTTGAATCAATTTATTTACTATAACTAATCGGAATCTTTTAAATAAATCAACCAATTTTGAAAAATATTCAACGGTGTTTATTTTATAGCGTTCCTAAAAAGAAACCGACCATGGTTCACCCTTATGAAGAATTTGCAACATTTTAAAACAAACTTTAAATATCTTCTGTTCTAAATTTGTTGATAAAGAAAATGTAATGATAATTGCTAAACTAAGAGCATGAATTTTCAATTACAGACTTCCCTGGTATGTGTTTCGCCAGCACCAGATGCGCAACAGTTGAACCGGGCAAAACCTGGGAACTTACTCCCTTCTGTGGACGTTCCACTTGCGTCCTTTCCGAAGACAAACCCCCACGTCTACTCGAATTGGTGGAAGATTGTGGACCCCTCCCATTAGCCAATAAAAATGCAAATTGGACGAAGGTAAGTTAATAGAAGTTTGATTTAAAATGGTTCGTGAGGTGTTTGTCGATATAATTTTCGACCCAAAATGTCACCTCCCTATTCTATCGCTCTACTCGTGATTTTTCCTGTTAAAAAACGAACAAGCCTTTGTCGATCGAACCACTTTTGGTATAAATATCCTATTGACGATATGAACATGCAAAAAGAGCAACGGGAAAGTATTGAATTAAAGATCCTGGTCATCATAGGTGAATTTAAAACGAAATTATTGGGGGCTTGTAATTCCTCGTTTAATCTTCATCTGTTCCCATGAAGTGGGAAAGCAACGGAATAATACGCACAGAAACAGTGGAGAACTTGAAGACCTTGCAAGAATATTTCTAATATAATCAACATAGCTAAATGGAACTTGCCACGACATTAACCAACTTTCTTGAAGAAAATGGTACTTAAATAAGAAGAAAGTCAAGAAAGATATTGTGTTACAGATCAATGTTTAGTAAAACTATTTCTTTCTATTTTTCTTCCTTTCTTGATACTAACGGCCTTGCTTTACACATTTGCTCCCTGTTTGTAGTTCTTCTTATCCATCAACATGAAGAAATAATTTTAAAAATGTTTCCTGATATGACATCTTTTGTGAACTCAAATAACGGGATCCAATTTAAAATTTCAATCGTCGACAAACGATTTTAAAATTACTTTATCCAGTTATGTCTCGAGGGAGGAAATGGAAAGATTGTGAACGAATCAAAATAGATTATGAAATGGGTTAAAGGTCGAAAACAATGGTGCGCAATCCAATGGTGTTGACCCTCGGTAGGGTCGGGAGATAGTTTTTCGAGATCGAGAAATTCAAATTTATTTGACAATACAAAATACAAAGCTTATCTTTGACTAGCTTCAGGTACTAATAAAATAGCAGAACGAAATTACATATATTATTAAAAAGACATCGAAATTGTTGATTCTGTAACAATTCAACTACAGCCAATTCAGAATTTAATAGCGAAAAATTCGCAGTATGAAATAAGATTAAATGCCCGGTTTTAGGAATAAGCAGCTCTATGAAGCTATCAGTGGCGTGCGGCGTGTTTGAACAATTCCGAGGTAACAAGGGATATAGTTGATAGATTTTGCTAAAGCAAACAACATGCGCAAAGCAATACTACAATTCTAGAATCATTAGTTGAGGTACAATAACGAATAATAGTTGGTTCACAACTGATATACAAATGCCTAATGTTTTCGACTTGCTCTGTACTATATCTCTCCCGTTCTCGTATTTCTCTACATATGCTCTCCCACACTCGCTTTACGAAAATAAGTTTCTGCGTCGGGGCCTTGGGAAAATCCACCGATTATACCCGTTGCACGCCACTGAGAACTTTATGAGCTGTTCGTTTCTAAGAATGAGCGTTTAAAGATCAAATCTAGTTCTGAAAATTCTCCACAATCAAATTTTGAATACATCCACGATTACAAATCGTTTTGTCTATGAGTTTTCACAAAATTTTACACACAAGATGAGGAAATGAAAATAGTTTTGCAACCACCAACCTAGCAAACCCTTAGTTATATAGGCTAAGACATAGTCCCAGGGATTATCCTCGCAATCTCAAGCCATGTTATGAATGGCAGTAATAAACAAGGAAGGTCCTAGAAATATAGGTGTAGGAAGAAATAATTGTTGAATCCTTCATCTCCAAAAATAGAAGACAGTAGATGAAGAACTAAATGATATTTTGTTAAGTTGAAGTAAAGTGTGCATTTAAGACAAGAGAATCTCACTTCGTTCCCCGCTACTACCAATCAATTGGAATAGCCTATATTAACAAATTAGCTAAAACCTGATAAAGTGGACCAAATACCTGAAGAAATACTGGAACAAACATATGAATCGAATGGAAGAAAAATTATTGGCAAAAATACATATGCGCGAGAAACAGGTAGGAAGAAGACAAATGGGACATAAGTCCTAGTCAAAGAAATGATGAAGGAAAGGAAGATACTATAGAAATGAGTTCCTTATGCGCTAATTTAGATAAGACTGGACACGAAGGATTTGGCGCAATAAGGCAACTAAACAAAAAAACTCTAATGACAGCAACTGAAAAGAATCAACTGTGATGTCACGGTGCATGGAAGGGAATGAATTCCCAAAGAAAACACGAAGTTTAAATATTAGAAGAGATACAAAGTGGAAGATCGAAGAAACCAAGATGTGCTGTAGATATAGAGATTGTGAAAATGACTCTCGGAGGAAACTCCTCGTTAAAGACACAAGAAGTGGAGGAATTTTATCAATATTTATCATGTAACTACTGATACTACTTACGTGCCAAGCATATACCCTGCAAAAGTGGGGAGATGACCGGAAATGAGGACTTTGATTACGTAACAATTTAGTACACCAAATTATAGAAAGATAAACAGGGAGAAAAAAATTAAAATCCAAGAGGAACTATAGAACTGTTTTAAATTGGTCGTTCTATCGTAAATGAAGAAATAAATTTATTTTGAAACGTTAGCAGACCATATTGACTAGTTTCCAGAAACATCAAGAAAGTATTAAGAAATTATGATAAAAAGATGATCAAAGAAAAAAATAACCTCACGTCGTTCCTTCTACTATTGAACGTAAATTTGACAAACCGTGAAATCCAAATATGTCTTAACCCATCGATAACTTTCTTGTTTCTTTCAAATTTACTGTCTCTACCTCCCACTGTACATTCTTCATTGCACATTTCCTTACCCTTTTTCTGTACTTTGAAGAAAAGACGTACCCATTTTGGGAACAGTTATTAATTAAATTTGTACCTTACCATATTCTCTTAATTTCTTACCAATTTTTGGTATTTATTTACTTCTATTTGTTTTCTTTTCTTTATTTTTTATTTTTTATTTATCCTTGCCTCAGTGAAGAAACATGTATATACATGTTCCTGCTCCAATTGAGTTTGAATTAAAACGAATGCTGACTTTTCTGATGTTTTGCATTAACAAAACTCTTTTAAAGTATAACATAGAAATATGTTCCGGATATTGCAGTGGTAGTTGTAAAACTTACCGTTTCACTAAAGATGCTGCCAGACTCTAGGGACTTTATTCTTCTATATTCTATTAACTTCTGCAGAATGACCTCCACAGTGGCTGTGGCCTCCAGTAAATATCTAATTTTTTAATAGTATATAAATTTTCAAGAACTTCTGAAAAAGCTGGTAGCATGGTTAGCGAGACGTCGTGCTTTACCGCGAACACGGCAATTGCCGGAAAATAGTTCTACATTAGGCAACGACTGTAAGAGGCTGTAGTAAGTTTTTGAAAGTACTTTTCTTTTCCGTCTAAATAACAATTTGCCATAACTTCCTCCTCTTTGTTTTTCTTTCTTCTTCTTCCCGCTCCACCGCACCTCCTTCTTACTTACAACTTCAGATTAGATATACATTCTTTTATAATTTCAGGAAAGACCAACAAAACCGCACCTTTCCCAGATTGCTGCCCGATCTTTACATGCGAACCGGGAGCGAAATTGGAATACCCCGAACTTCCAACAGTAGCCCCAGTACCAGAAGATAGCGCCGCCCCCACAGAAAAGTCTGCGTAAATTTCAAATAAGTCTACACATCAATATAACACCCTTACAATTCGCAAAATCTGCAAAAGATCCGTTTCGCGCTCTAATACTATCGCAATAAAGCCTTAGAAATTTTGCCCTCTCCGATCTTCAAGCATCAATTAATACTTTTTTCACATGCAATATTGGTGTACTAAGAATTTCTAATAATATAAATAGAGAAAAGTTGTAGATACTGTGTATGATATAATTTGTACTATTTTGTGTGATAAAAAGTTATTGTAATCAAATCCAATATATTTCAAAATCTTTTTGTATGTTTATTGTTCTCTCACGTCAATTTTTTTACATTGTAATTGCATAATTTTAGATTTTGTAATACTCGTATTGGAAATAAATTAATTTATTTTGGAAGGATTCTTGTTTTAAAGATCTACCTGTATACGAGGACTATCCAGAAACTTACCTAGGTTTTGGAATAAAAGCAAGCTGAAGTGACAGAAAACATTTTTTATTATATTCATATAATAGCCTAACTCTTAACCTACTTTTCAACGTAATCCCCATTCAAATTGAGGCACTTATCGCAACGATGCACCTGTTTGTTGATACCAATGTCATAGAATTCTGCGCCTAAAACTTCATGTTCACTTCAACCACTCGTTCACGCCTTCCTGCCGTTCCACCTCGTCGAGGAAGCGCCGTGTTGCGAGCCAGGTCTTCATGTGCGGAAACAAGTGGTAGTCGCTTGGCGTCAGATCTGGACTATATGGAGGATGGTGGAACACTTCCCAATCAACACCATCCAAGCGTTCCCGAGTTTGATTGGCCGAGTGCGGGCGTGCATTGTCGTGAAAAAGCAAAACCTTTGAACTCAGCATTCCCCGGCGTTTGTTTTGCATTGCCCTTCTCAAATTCATTAATGTTTTACAATACCAGTTCATCAGTCATAATTAGAGTTTGTTGAAAAGGTGGATGACATGTTGTTGATAACTTATAAATGACAACCTATCATTGAATAATAAAATTCGGAGGAGTGACAGCGTCAGTTCGATTTACACTACCTGATGATAAAACGTCATCCAGCTTTTTATCAAATCTTTGCGCTTCATCGTAAACATCATGCGGCCATTTTTAAACATAATCTCCATCCTTCATTCACGAAAATAGTAGTTATCTAAACTTTAAAAGCGTACAGGCACAACATTAATTAGCTAGAACATTCTTGAAGATTGCAATTTTGGGCAAAAAGCATTTTAGACTAGTTTAAAGTAAACTGTTAACTTCATCGCCAATACCATGAATGTGATTCTAAATCTCTATCTTACCCAATGTCTAATTATATTAGATTAAGAAAGTAAGTATGTGGTACTTCTGGTTGGTATTTTCTGCAACTGCTAGTGGCATAGTTACTTCATGAACAAAACATATAAATAATTATATGCTCATTTAACGATCTTAAAAGTAGTCCGAGGAAAAGATGCTTCTGTAAATTCATTTGTTGAGCAAACAATTTTATTAAGAACTCACGTCCCACGTCAATTTTTTTACATTATAATTGCATAATTTTAGATTTTGTAATACTCGTATTGGAAATAAATTAATTTATTTTGGAAGCTTTGGTGTACCTTTATTTTCCTTGCATTAAGGACCTACATGCATACATACACGAGGGCTATCCAGAAATTAACTTAGGTTTTGGAATGAAAACAAATTAAAACACAGAAAAGTTTTATTTATTTATATAATAGCCTCACTCTTAAGCTACTTTTCAACATAATCCCCGTTTAAATTGAGGCACTTATCGTAGCGGCGCACCAATTTGTCATAGAATTCTGTGGCCTAAAATTTCACGTTCCACCTCGTCGAGGAAACGCCGTGTTACGAGCCAAATCTTCATGTGCGGAAACAAGTGGCAAACGCTTAGCACCAGGTCTGGACTATACGGAAGATGGTGGAACACTTCCCAACCAACACCATCCAAGAGTTCCCGAGTTTGATTGGCCGAGTGCGGGCGTGCATTGTCGCGAAAAGGCAAAACCTTTGAACTCGGCATTCCCCGACGTTTGTTTTGCATTGCCCTTCTCAAATTCATTAATGTTTTACAATACCAGTTCATCAGTCAAAATTAGAGTTTGTTGAAAAGGTGGACGACATGTTGTTCAACAACAGATAACTTATAAATGACAACCTATCATTGAATAATAAAATTCGGAGGAGTGACAGCGTCAGTCCGATTTACACTACCTGATGATAAAACGTCATCCACCTTTTTATCAAATCTTTGCTCTTCATCGTGAACATTGTGCGGCCATTTTTAAACATAATGCACCACTGTCTCACTCCACCTCCACTCATTACTACAAAGTTTCCGAAGAATTTCAATTGACTGATCACCAATCGCACTTCACAACTGGCGGAATTTTCTATTACAACACTCACTTTTAAAATGCACAGTTCACAAATCACAACGCCTACACACCAAGTTGGCATCGGTAACATCGTCCTTTGCCACGTCAGCCTAAAATGCAAGTTAGATTCTGGATAGCCCTCGTAAGATGTAAATATAAAATAAATGTCTTACATAATAGCCGACCAAATTCAACTAATAATAAAGGAGGAGCGGAATACAAAACTACAAGATTGCTCATCTCAGGACAGAAGACGGCTTCCTGCAAAAGTTCTCTGAAGCACACAAGAATCCTGGTAGAAACCCTTAAGACCGACCTTTTTAGGCGCCCTTGATTTGGGGTTCTCCCAGAGGGGAAGGTTGAGGATCCACTCGGATCACGTCGAAGAGGTTTCCCGCAGCGTTCCTCTTGCACATGACGAGGAGGAAAAGAACCGTGGCGAAATAGTAGACGTGATAAGCGAGCTAGCAATTCGGTCTGGAACTTCCCTACACTCAACTACATCCAACCAAATCCAAGCTTTCATCAAGAGGTGGAAAAGTAAGAGGACTTTAGGGTCGGATTAGAGCACCAAGCTTGCTCTGAAGATATTACTAGAAGCCATGGTAATCCGGTTCCAGCATTTTCTGTCCTGCCGGGAGCATGCTAAGATACTCAACAACTCGAAACCCGGGAAAAATCACCTCTTCTTCCATCTCCGTAACTTCAGACTGATTAACCTACTCTTGGACCCGACGAAAATGGTCGAGGCGGTTATCCTAACTCGACTAACCGACGACTTTGGTTTCATCCAGTGTTAACAGTTCGGATTCCTAGCGGGATTGTCCAAAGGAATTCAATTATTCTGCGCTTCGGAATATATTCGAAATGATCTTTAAAGGCGAGAATCGGTTTAAAGCGTGTTCTTCGATCTCGTTTGCGTTTCTAACACAGTCTCACATCGTACTTGAAATAACTCCCTCAATGAGCTCTCGTCCAGCCCTGACTTTAAGTACCTAGAAGCAGATCGAAGAGGTTCGCACCCGATTCATTATTGCCCGCAACATGCTTCTCCCCCTCCTAGGGCAGAGTCCTCTTCACCTAGGAAGCAAGTGGTTTCCCTACATCTCGATGTTTCCGTCGCCATTAACCTACGAAGCTAAGGTCTTTGTCCTCAGCGGCCCCAGCGCACGTGAAAAACTAGAAATCCTACTGACCTCCATGTTCCATCAAACTAAGAAGATACCCATAGAAAAGCCATCATGTACCATCATGCTACAAAAAACCACGCTACCTCGTTAGTGGAAGAACTACAATTCATAATTAATAAAAGACTTAAAAATGTGTAGCCAATGGAATTACTTTAAGTTTATGTTTATGTGTACTGACAATGTAGGCTTATGCAGGTCATATCGGTGGATATCAACCTGATCATAGCACTAATCATTAGTACAACAAGTGCTCGTCAACTCTTTAAAAATAGTAAACTATTTTCGAGAGCCAAAATCTTACTAAAATAAAATCTGGAGGACTCTCCATATAACTACCTAATAAAGTCCACCAGATTTTATTTAATCAACTGTTTTGCTTATTGAATTATATAGAATTATAGACGACCTAATGGTTTTCTTGGCATCCCTTTAAGTTATTGTTAGCTTCAGATGTAAGCTTCCTAAAAATGCCCCTCCGATCAAAGCGTCAATATTTTTTTGGATATTGTTGTATACACGAAATATAAAGAACTAGTTAACAGATACCACTCAACTACCGACATCTATAAATTAATAGAGCTACCGTTCCCAACTATCTATCGTTTTACTGCAAGGTCAATTTAAAATTTCTAAGATTAGCAACGAAATGTTTCCCTTTTTTAACTCCAAATATCATTAGTAAATGTTAGAGGTCCTTATGCTCAAAAATAAAATAATATTTTAGATACGAAGTAGTAGAGTTTTGAAAAAAATTTTAAAAGGCGGGAAAGCCTGAACTGATTGTCTACGTGTATATACATACATAGATTTAAATTTAACCGAGGAATCAAAAGCATCTGTTAAAAATAATCCCTTTCATACCCACGGCAAATATTCTATATATATTTTTAAATAGATAACATAATATACTTATTCACAATTCAATAAATATGCGACCACCAACGCCCAATATCACCACACGATTGCACCACCGCCTCCGGCTTTTGCGGCGGAATGCAGATATTTCTGCTCCAGTTCTGCGTTAACTGTATGCTATTCTGAAGTGCGTCCATTTGATCGAACAATATTAGATTTATTCTCGTTCCAAAAGTTTACATTTTGCTACAAAGCCTCGTTTTTATTTATAAAATTGTTAGACTTCGTCTTCCCAAATCTCATATGTTTCTATTCGAGCAATTCGTGAAGAACATATCTATCAATATTTAATAACAAAATACTATTTTTGATTAATCACAGACTATTCTAACAGACATTGTGTAACTTAGAATGTTGTTACTGGCTTCTAAAACTGTTGGTTAAATTGTAATAATGAAAGAAAAGTCGGAAACGTGACCGATGCGGAAGTTCGACGTCATAGTTCGAATAACCCACCTCGTTGGTGATAAAGATGGTGATCCAGATCGTACTAGCGCAATAAAAACGGCGTAGGTTGAAGTTCGAGAAATTAGTAACAAGGCGCCAGTCTCCAATCATAGAACTGGATCACATCTGAGTGTCTGCAGTTAGAGAGACCCTTCAGCTTCTTTAGTAGGTGAAACGAGGTTATCCAAACCGTCTACTTTCTAGATCTTCATCCTGTCGTGAAGCGACCAGCAAAATTACTTGAACAGTCTATTTAAAAATACCAAGAAAGAAATAAAGAAAAACCGAATTGAGGCGAGAGAATGACATTTAACAGCACTTTATTTGTCACTTGAGTTGAAACGATTAAATTGAATTCAATTAAGCTAGCTTTTCATCTAAGGTTTATACACTCTGGTAGCCGTTGGAATTCCATCGGCCTTACAGCCACCTTACAGCTTTAGCTGAACGTAATAAAAACCAGAATATATGCAAGTGACTGGGATTTCCCCTTAAACTACTAAAAGAATTACATGTTTCGTTCCACAAATATAATATTAACTAGCAAACGTAAGCAAAACGCTTTTCACCTGAAAAACCAATCTGATCCTCCCTCTCCCCTTTTTAAAATACTAAAAGAATTTAATGTTTCCAAAAATAAGAAAGCTCCTGTTTACTCGTATACAAATCCCTGATTTCCTAACTCTAAATTAACTAAAGATTCTAGGAAATTACGAACTTCCGGTGGTCGACTTTCGTACGGCGTGGTGTTTGGTATGGGGACGGAAACTGTCCAAGATGGCGGGTTTTCTCGCACTTGATGGAAAGATGTCGGGAAACTAGCTGCTCACAATAACCTGGAGATTAAGTTAGCTTCTAGATCCTAGGATAGTTATCAAATGTTCTCAAAAATAAATCTTTGCTCTCTATCTACTCGTATATACTAGCTATCCTAGCCTGCACTAGTTCCCTGCAACAACGTAAAAGAGAAAATAGCGCATCGTGATTGACCCTCCAATCGAGGGAAAAGCAAGTGCTCAACGAAGACGATAGTTCGAACAGTAAGATTGGGGAAGTAAAACTTCCAGATTTACAAAACGATAATGTAAAATTTCCAAGAGTCGAATTTCCGTATATATCCTCGACAAAGAGGCTTAAAAGCAAAAACGGAATAACGTATTTACGGGGAAACGACTTGTCCCATTGAACGTTACAAAGCGAATGCCAACTAATGCATCCAATGTGCGCGAGTTGTATCAGAAACCTACGAAAGTGGGGCGCCATCTACGGCAAAAGTGGAAACGAGAAGGCAACAGGATCAAAACAGAAACTGTAACAATTGGGCGTAACAATGTTGCCGAATTAATACTTATATACAGATAATGGTAACCAAGGAGATTGTTCGAGATACAAAGATTGATAGTACGAAATTCTATCGATGTTCTTCTTAAAGCATAATTATTTATCAATTTTGATGCTGATTAAGGAATTCCGAAAGTCGTATTTTAGTAAAAGAATGCCGATCCATTCAAATACTATTTCGAGAGGTCTACAACCAACTTTACAAAAGTCCACATGTGATTTTTTACTTTTCAATGCTTTTCCCCTGGCAAGTCTACCTGTCGTAATATATACATATATAGATAAATCTTATCGAACTTCATTTAACAACTTAAAAAAGAACCTTATATCACTACGGTAAACTCCTCACCAATTACCACAACCTTACCGAATAATCCGCAATTTCTTAAATTCTATCCATGCAAAGTAAACTTTGCCCTCAACAACTCAGGGGCGTACTTTCTTTACCTACTAGGATGATAATTTTCTTTCTGAGAAAGGTTATCCACGTCATGTCAAATGTAGTAAACACGTTCCCTTTTACGCTGACGGCACGTATCTCTCTATTTTTCCATTTACCAGACACTCTTGCAAAAGGCAAACTACCTCTTCTATAATAAATAAAACAGCAACAACCGAGACAAGCAACAGTTGTCTTTGCTTAGAAGATTTTTAGGTGTATGTACGTACTTTTTGGGCTTCTTTAGTAAATACAAAAATTGGCCGAAGAACAGATACGTGTTAAAACGAACGTGCTTACGAGGTTTGAGGTGACGTGGGTGACCTTTACTCAGACTTATTTTTCAAATTTGTACGAATAGAATTTAAAACATCACGGTTTATTCGATAAGGTACGGTTTGATGATTGATGATAATTTCGTTGTGTTTATCGATGAGATGTAGTGTGAGTAATACTACAATACAGTCCTTGCAATCTATATTAATTCCAGGGTTCAGATATGTTACAACTCATGCCTTAACAATGCACAATCCAATATACAAACTTAGAAACTACAAATGATATTAACATTTTTCTTAGAAGTATTTCTAAGAAGAAATACAACAAGGCATAAAATGGAGAACGTGTTCATGAAATGAGAACTTATTTCGCAAAGTGCGCCCACATTGGTACACAGATTGGTAATATAGGAAAAGTTAGCCGACACAAAAAAGTTTTAATCTTAAGAAGTTGTTTGTGTTTCATAACGCCAACGGTTTGGTGTGAGGGTGAGTTAGTTACTTTACGAATCGCCCTCGTATTTTCATCAATATACTCGGAGTACTATAATGTGGATTGTCAGTAATCATATGACAAATTAACACTTTTACAACAAATACGCGATGCTTTGCGTGCGAAACAATTGTACCTAAATAACTTGAGTTTCTGAAGTTTTGGTTGTCAACGAACCTATTCACTAGACCTAAATTTTTAAATGTTTCTAAAGATTCATTGGTACTAGAGGGAAACCAAACTTTTTCTTCAGGATGATCCTAATTGAATTTTTATGTTTAGCGAGTACAAATGCATCAGAGATGATTTCGCATTTCTTATGTTAAATAATTATGGTTCTCAGATTCTAATTTACTCATATCTCATGTACCTAGTGAGAAATGGGTTTAACTGCTGTAAGAGTCATAAAATTGAGTTAAATTGCAAAATTAGTTTGGAAACGTCTGTTTTGTTCAAGGAGAAAAAGAAGGAAGAACATAATAATCTATTTAATTGCTAATCACGCTTTACACTTTACTAGGAATTTGAAGGTCTTACAATTTTATTAAAACAAGGTATTAGTGGTTTCATAAAAGGTTTAAATAAAACGAATTTCATGGCTTCCCTTACTGTGCCAATTAGTGGCGTACTTTGTAATTAAATTCCTTTCTTTAGAAAATAGTGGGAAATATTTTTATTATCAATGAAAACTGTTGTTGAGTGCTTCATCACACGCCGTAATAATTTAAGTCATTCTTTAGAGGGAATATTTTTAATATCTCAATATTCTTGTTTAAAAGGTTTCCCTGCTATTTTCTTTAGAATCTGGTGGTGATATTCTCGTTATTTTCTTCTTAGTGTATTTACAGATAACGATTAAATAACGAGAAAGTACGTTTTAAAACCGGAAGTAGCAGAAAACTTGTTTGAATTCTTTTAATTTGTATCCTTAACTTAAAAAATGATCATCTACATATATTGTTCAAAACAAAAAAACTTCAGTGAAATGGTATTACGTTGTAATACAGCGTGTCCCAAAATTGCTGGGATATAGAGCTACTACGTATTGTAGAGGTCAAAATAAGTCGAATGGACGCAATTTATATATATACCAAAATGTATCGTTTGTCCGTGGGAAGAGTTCAAAGTTTACTTAAAAAGATAACGTTTTTGTACGCTGTTTAGAAATGCGCGAAACAAATTTAATGAAATTTGGGAAAAGTACATTTTAGAGGATTACCCTACTTTCAGTAATCAAAGAAACCGAAAGGAAATTGTAGAAGGGTTAAAACCACCCTCGCCCCCTGATAATGTTTTTAAATTATTTCTTAGGGGGTAATACGGTGCTAAGCCTTCTTTTAGCGGGAAGGGTTATTCATCATCTTTTGACTCTTATAAAAACTCCGTATTTCGCATAGTTTCGAAGGAAAAAATATTTTCTCAAATACTGATCACCTACATTCTTAGTACAAGTTTAATAAAATTATAATACAAAATTTACTTGGCGGTGGACACAAAGACATAAGTCATGATTTTGGGAGGAAACAAATTCATAATCGTCCCAGTTTATTGTTGACAGTAAATAATTTCAATAATTTGTTCACTTTCAGTTGCTTTTGTATTGTTTTTTATCGCGATCACCGTTATTGCTTTAATTGCTATTTCTGTTGTTGTTGCAATTACTTTGGTAGCTATCAAATATGGATTTCCCTTTTAATGAGCAGACAGACGTGCTATTAGTTCTTGGATACTGTCAAGGTAACTGCCGCGAAAGTGTCGGGCGTGTATCAAGAGAGGTGTCCAAACCGGACAATTCCAAATCACAAAACTCTTGCCCGAATCGAAAGACGTCTTCGAGAAACAGGAATGTTGAAGCCAGTCAGAATTAACGCTGGAAGATCTCGATAAGCCCGAACACCCATTGCCGAAGAAACTGTTCTTCAAATGATTGATAATAATCCTGAGACTAGTACCAGAACGTTGCAACGAGAGACTGGGATTTCAGAAAGAACTGTAAGACGGATTCTTAGCGATCAATTAATTCGTCCATTCCACATCCAACTAATCCAAGAGTTATTACCACTTGATCAGGGTTCACGTTTAAATTTTTCACAAATTGTTCGGGAGCGCTGAGTAGTCGACAACGGATTCCACACTAATATCTTGTTTACTGATGAGTCTTGTTTTACACGTCGTGGCATGACGAACCTACACAATGAGCATATTTATGCAGATGAAAATCCACATGCTATTAAAGGTAGATATCAATGAGAATTTAATGTCTGGGTCGGAATTATTGACAATTTTTTAGTTGGGCCGTTCCAATTGCCTGATTGTTTAAATGGCGCTAATTACATTCGCTTTCTTCAAGAAATTTTGCCAGAAAACTTGTCCCTTAATTTGCGTCGAAACATGTTCTTCAAGCACGACGGTGCACCACCTCATTTTGCACGTGCCGTAAGAGAATATATTAATGCGCAATTTGCTGGTAGATGGATTGGTAGGGGACAAGAAGCACCCATTCAATGGCCTTCCGCGGTCTCCAGATTTAAATCCTTACGACTTCTTCATCTGGGGAGCGTTATAAACACAAGTGTACCAAGTTCAAATTAATAATTCCGAACAACTGTGGGACAGAATTCAAAATGCTCTAAACGCACTAGGAGATAACGAGGATGTTTTAAGAAGGGTGCATTTCAATTTTTTACGCCGAATTGACCTCTGCATTAACGAAGATGGAGGTCACATTGAACACCTGTTGTAACAAAAGTTTTGTCTTTGTGTCCACTGCCAAGTAAATTTTGTATTATAATTTTATTAAACTTGTATTAAGAATGTAGGTGATCAGTATTTGAGAAAATATTGTTTTCCTTCGAAACTATGCGAAATACGGAGTTTTTAAATGTCAAAAAATGAAGATAATGAATAAGGCTTTCCGCTAAAAGAAGTCTTAGAACCGTATTACCACCCCTAAGAAATAATTTTAAAACATTATCAGGGGGTGAGGGTGGTTTCACCCTTCTACAATTTCCTTTCGATTTCTTTGATTACTGAAAGTAGGGTAATCCTCTAAAATGTACTTTTCCCAAATTTCATTAAATTTGTTTAGCGCATTTCTGAACAGCGTACAAAAACGTGATTTTTAATTAAACTTTGAACTCTTCTCACGGACAAACGATACATTTTGGTATACATATAAATTGCGTCCATTCGACTTATTTTGACCTCGACAATACGTGGTAGCTCTATGTCCCAGCAATTCTGGGACAGGCTGTATATTTGTATTTTCTCTGTATTTTCTTCGTATTTTCCTTTTATCTTGACTTGTTCCTTGCAATGTTATTTGTACCACAGAACAAATAAAGTGATTATTATTATTATTACATTCCATAAGAAAAAGCGTTCGTAAAAATTTAATCGCGGGGCTGTTTTTCGTTTGCATTTTATTTACCGTGGATGACAGCTTAGTAGAGGAAATACGTGTTTGATTGCATTTAAATACATGTTATTAGTTTCGTCTTTATTCTTTCTTATTTCTTTTTGTACATTTACAGAAAATTCAGATTTAGCCATATGGCTATATTGTTATATTTCCAATGCACAGTCGAAGTACACACAAATTTGATTGTATGCATTATGTAGTCTATCTACTGATCGAGATGCATTTGATTTTGGCCTTTATTTTTCATTAGAAAGTTACTTATCGCCACCTAAATTTGTTCATTTAGAAACCTCCATTTTGAGTGGCTGAAACGTTAACAGTTTCCCTGGCAGAATTTTATTCAGATGTGGAATGATATGGGTTTTTTATGTGGAAGGTCTTAGGATTTAGTCTTGATCAGAGCGACCACGATAAGCTTTATTTATTTCATGTGGTCATGATGGGATATCACGCAAGCGTTGAACCCGTAATCCCAGAGGATGCGTGACAAGCTGGAAGCTGCTTCCTTCCCATTCTTCCAACCGCCGCGCCGATAGATAAAATGAATTAAATGCAGGTCACGTTTAATCAAGAAGTTTCTATCAAAATTATTAATTGTAAATTAGGACAATATGTCTGTAATGAAGCCACTAAGTTATATTTTTATATATTTTATTTATAGCTTTAGGTAAAATTCATTCATGAAGTCGTTTTTATATTTAAATGTATCGAAATTGCTATCACATACTTCATTTGAACTTACTCTTCTCAGTTTGGTTCTCTGGTAGGAAGTAGCAAAACACTCAAACGCAACTACTTTATAGCACTTTTGAACTAATTTGAGATACATTTAAATCAGGATTTCATACACCTTTAAAATCCACAAATCTGGTAGACTTCTTAAAGAATCTGCAGAAAATTTAAACGGTATTACATAATCTTCAATCGACTTTGAACAAATTAGGGAAATGATGTGGACTATACAATTCTTTTCTTAATTTTTCTGGACGAAACTACCATAACTCTCCCAACTTTCTCACAATATTTTCCTACGAACAAACAACAAGTCCGAATCACGATGCGGAGTGTACAACGATTTTCAAGTTTCTTCAACTATAAAATACCAACAATTCACAAAATGTATATATTCAGCTGCAGAAGGTCCAAACCCAACCCGTTCACAGTATTTTCTAACCAATTTTAGAGAAATTCCAATGATGATCCGCATTATCCAAAAAGTTTCTTCAGCAGTAAATTACTAATTTCGCAAATGTCATACATATTTTAAGCCGCAGAAAGTCCTAACACAACTTTCTCGCCGTATTTTCTAACCAAAACGCAAATCCGAATCGTGGTTCGGACTGTAGGTGAATTTTCAGGTTCCATCAAAAGGAATGCCCAAGATACCAAAAGGAGCCGCAAAACGTTCACACACTAGTACTTGATAAAATTTTCAACCAAATTTGGATAACCGAGGTCATGATCCGGACTGCATAAAAACTTTCAACTTTCTTCGGCAGTAAATTACCGAAACTGCACAAAATCAATATTTCGAGCAGCAAGAAGTCCAATTACAGCTTTCTTCCCGTATTCTTTAACGAGTTTTGAACAAAACTGAATCATCATCCGGAAAAAATTGAAAATCTTCATATACGATTTTTAAGTTTCTTCAGCAGCAAAAGTCCACAAATATAATATCTTGAGCTGTAGAAAGTCCAAATTTCTTACATTTTCAATGATTTTTTTAAATTTCATCAGAAGAAAATTAGCAAATATTGAGCTGCAGAAAGTTTAAACGCAACTATTGGATAGCATTTCTTAATCGATGCTAGACGTATCTGAATTATGTTAAGGCTTATCTTTAGAAACTTTAAATAAGGCTGTTTCTACAAGTTTCTGTTGAAAAATTGAACTTTCAATACTTTCAAAAGACTACAGGTTTTTGAGATTGCTATCAATGTCTTCCACGTCCTCTTTATCATTATTTCTGCTTTGTCAATTTCAGGTGAAATTTATTCGGATTAATAAGGAATATGCCAATCTTGATAATGGGAGCAGAAAATCAAAAAAGCAGAAGAGAAAAAATATGAACGTATAGAAGTGGAGAGGTTGAAAAGCTCTACATATCTGGGAGTATCACAGAAGAAGAATATGATACAGCGGAAATTAAGGCTTAAGGTTAGTAAAGGCAGATAGATGTGCGGAGACACTCAGTAAATTAATTAGCTAAAGTAGGGATCTACAAAATAATGTTCAGACCAACAGTAACATATGCTAACGAGATATTGGTTATGAATAAAGTAAACGCAGATAAATTGGAAGGAAAATATGGAGAAGGATTTTTGGGGGAAGAAAAATTGTGAGATATGGGAAAGGCGAGAAAACAAATATTTGGAACCACTATGAAGGACCAAATATCAGCCAATTCATCAAGGTGCAGATACTTAGATAGGACATATACAGAAAGGACATTCGCATAGTCAAAAAATACTATCCTTGGAGTCAACGACAACAAGAAGACGAGGTAGGCCCAGAAACAAACGGTTCCAGTCGGTAATGGCTGATTTCCGAGAAAAAGGAATATATAAATGGAGGATGAGAACGAAAAGCAGAAACGAATGGAAGAAGATATTTGGATAAAAATTAACTTATTTTAAATAGCCTTAATGTATCATGCAGATTTATTTAATATACCAATGCCAATATATACGCCAATCTTATTCAGTTTTGAAGTTATTTTCGTAACACATGTAGAAGATCAAACGGTCCATTATCACCTACTTGATTAACTTTATCTGCTTAAATTCTCGGGTCGTGAAGTTTTGCCGTCTTCATTACTGTATCCGTTATGATGGGACATGCTATCAGCAATAAAAAAATGGTACACCCCAAAACCAGGGATTGCAAATATTTACTCAGAAAACCTGCATTAGAGCAAATCACCTCTCAGATTCTTCTGGAATGGTATATGTATCAAAGAGGAAACAATTTTATACGAGGAAATAACTATAAAGCTTAAGCGTAACACCCTTCAGTAGATAACTGTCCAATTATTATGACATAAACATGTCAAAATTTCGTTATTTATCGAATTAAAGAGTGATTAATGACCGATCCGTCTTTCGTGTCCCTAAAAATTGTCGAATACCCCGTCGAAAATTAAAACACATTACCCCCAAGCGATTTCCAACATCCACCCGAGGCACCTGTGTTAAAAACGACTCCCCAAAATTCTATCTCTCGACGTTCCATAACCGTATAACCGACTTGTGGCGTCCCGGGTTATATTTCAATGAACACCCCAGCGCATAGATGGCGCGTGCGTCGTCACAACCCCCAACAAAGGCTGCGAATTTCATCCCCCATCTCTCTTCGCGAGAACGTCTCTGGTATACGGTCATTTCTTTCGCCCCGCCTGATCCAGTTGCTTTTTTACCAGGAATCTCGTAACGAGTTGCCAATAGTCGCTCGATCTTCGTTCAACAGCCGTCCCTGAAGATGGTCCGTCTTTGTTGACGCTATACGCGTGTGCTTGGCACAAGCTCGTTTCGGAACTGGCGCTTCAGTGAGCGTATCTCGTCAAACCTAGTTACATGCGGCGAGACGGTGCGATTACGATAGCTTTTGTAACATCTAAACCGCGAATGTTTTAACAATGGTCACTTAGATCCCGGATTAGAGAAGCCCCGAACTTTATTAGAAATCGATGTTTTATTGGTTTTTACTTTTTTTTTGCTTCCTCGTTACGGTAGTCTTTATGATGTGATAGGTAGTGTGATTTGTGGATATGATTGGATGAATATTTGATTTTTTAATCGACGAAATGCTCCGGAATTAAATAAGAAATAAAATTATGTGCTGTTCAATGTAGCGAACTTGTAACGGTGTCCTTTGATGTTTTCCGATGAGAAGGAATTGATGTAAGTTAACGTTTTATAGAATGAATTTGAATATGTGAAACAACCGAAACAATTCGATGATCAGTGAAAAAGCGCGTGCCATATGGTATTTGAAGATTTAAATGAAATTATTACAAAAAAATAGTAATAAAATTTACATCGTTTGTTAAGATTTAGCTTTCTTTGGAGAAAAAACTATGTTTTTAGTAGTAAGTAACGAATTCATTTTACTTAAAGCCTTCTTCTTAATTGAATATGAAAAAAATTATGGTTTTAGTTCAAAGCAAAAATGGTAAACACTCTATGATCGTACATTTTCATCAATTTTTAGGCGAAATTACATCACATCCACGTGGTTATCATCAGAAGCGATAAATGTAATAATACGCAGTCAAATTTGTTTTAGGTTTTATGGTCGCAATTTTATATTAAAGAAATTAAAAAAACTTAATTACAAAATATAGTTACACTACCGTACAAAAGTTAATCCTACAAAGAAATGGAACGAGGCAAATCAAACCCGAACAGTTTTAGATATTAAATAAAAATTCTATAAAAATCTCTGAAGGGGTTAGGAGCTTTAACTCCCAGCTGGTTATTCCTCGAAATAGCAACTTACACCCAAAGTAAAAATAGGGTGCACACACCATTCAATAATACTAGAAAGAAAAAGTAAAACGACTATATCGGCAATATTTTGCAATTCGATGTGCTATAGAAAGACTAAAAAGCCAAGTCAGATTAACGTTAACCATCCGCTGTTGACAATTTTGAAGTAGCAAATAAGGGCGAGCACGAAATAAGTGATTTAAAAATAGACATTTTTGAAATGGGAAAACAATTTAAATTTGACAATTTTACAAATTGTCAAATTGTCAAATTGATGGAAACGCCTTATTAACGATTTATGTCACGTACATTTGGTTGGTGCTGAGTTTCATTCTTTATACTGTTGGATACGCCAGGGCAACAACCCGCGTCGATTATCACCTTGGATAATAAAATGTCCATATGAATGGCTTCTTTACGTAATAATTGGAAATTTTATTCTTCAAAGTGTACCAACGAGAATTTGCATTTACGAGGAAACTGGCAGAATGAAAATCTTGAAGAAAAGGCTAGTTACATATTTATGTCGCAAGAGACCAAAGAGCATTCTTGCGATTCTAATCTTTCATAGGGAGGTGAAAACTATGAGAGGTATTAGATAACCCCGTATCTAAATGGTCTTTCAACTTCTTACATAGTTGTATCTCCTTAATAACATTCTTTTATATATATACCGCACCTTTCGAAAATACTTACAGACCCGTATTTCGGCATCTAAGCTGTCATCCCCAACTGGGGGAATTTCGATTATTTAAATTTATTTAACATATTAATTTAGCCGCAAACTTCCTAAACTGTTATCTGACCTATTCTTTATTGGGGTTTTTAAATTAAAATCTGGATTTACATCTAACCTATATTATTTTATAGGAGTTGGTAGAGATCATTTCGGACAATGTATAGAATAGCTTCAATATTTTTGTCATCTAACAATGTGGCTTTTCAATTTTAGGGAAACAATTTTTTACTAACAAATGGATCAAAATTTCGAGGTAAACCCAATTGTTGAAGAAATAAAGATTTCATTGAAATGAAGAATCATTTGATCAATCGTACAATTCAAAATATTTAAAAGGAGTTTGCCATCTTTTCTATAGGGTTAACTCCGCAAAAGTGGTTTGATCACACAGCCCGACAAAATTAAATTTTTGCCTTGGTGCCGGAAAAGTAAGAATTGATTTTGGATATCTTTGATGTGCTGATTCCAAAAGTACTTGGCCCCTTCCCATAACAGCTCTACGTCTTGATATACGGACTAATTGATTTTAGTTCTGATAAAAGGCAAAATAATGAAATAATGATCTTTAGAAACCAAGATTGAAATTCCGTACATAAAATTACAATTCAATTAGCCAGCTTGAGTTACTTGGTATGAAGAACGTTAGTGGGCGATTTGTGTGGATCTAAAGATGGTAAACTTCTTTCTTGGAGAGCAAAATAAACTTGTTTCTTTCTTTAAGAGGGCAGAGCTAAGGATCGTTACTAGATTAACAGAAACTGGCCTTTAAGCAATGTCATGATTCAAGAAAAACGAAACGTAATCAAAGAATCTTTGGTTGCGAGAAAGAAAATTATATCTCCATCTCTTGCATACCGTGTTGGGGTTTATAAAGCAATTTGTGAAGGCTCTAAATCGAGATGAACCTTGGCTACTTGACACGTAAATTTCCTGGGATTGGCACGGAGAAACTAAAAGCCTAAATCTTTGATGGTCCCCAGATAAGACAGCTTATGCAAGAGTATCAAGGAACAAGACGGAATCTAATGATTGGTGTTCACCACTTAGATCGGTTTCCAGAAAGCCTAAGTGATTTTAGGGGGAGAAAAGATTACATTCGGACGTTAAAACTATGGAAGATCTATACCAAGGCAGATGGGGATAGCCACAGGATGGCCGACAACTATTGGAATCTTCTGCGAGACTGTCCTGGAAAGCTCCATGCTAGGAAGTCGTATAAAGAAAGATTTTTAAGTAATGAGAAGCAGCATAGAAAAGAAAAATCGAAGGGGAAGTGCTTTTAAATATAGAATTATAATTATACCCGGAATGAAGGACCGAGGGAGGGGGTAGATTGTAAAGCCTAAATGATGTAATGTCTCAGAATAAATCATTAAAGTCCGTTACTAAGAATAATCTCGTTTTATATTAAGTCGATGGTATGAGGGCAAGGATAGGTATCACGAGGTGCAGGTATATAAGAAATGTACAAAATGAGAAATAACACTTGAAGGTCGGAAGAAATGAAAGAGTTAAAAATGCAATACTTTAGCGGAAGAGAAGTTTCCGTAAAGATAGAAGCAGGGACAGTCTAGGAGTCTTATAACCGATTTTAATTGAGAATGTGAAAATCCGAACTTTAACTTAAAGAGTGGTTTAAAGCTACTTTTAATGTAAAGTAGTATTATGAAACCGCTTTTCAATGATAAAGTGGACTTTTGGATTTAAAGCCACTTTAATTTTATAAGCAAGGCTTTCACACTTGAATTTTTGATTTCCTTAACTCCTGGGCGGCGCTAAAGTCACAGTATTGATGTTAGCCAGTAGCTTAAGGATTTTTCACTTTTAATAAATGTGTCAAATACCAAAACGGATCAAAAAAGTCTGAAACTGAAATAAAGAACAGTCTGTCTGATCTTACATGGAAATAAAACTAAGAGATAAAAGGTGGAGAAATAAAGATAAGGAAATTAAAAGAAAAAATTGGTAAGAAATAGGGGACATAGTATGGCTAAAATACCGAAAATTTACTCCTGTCATAAAAGTGGAAGAGCAGTAATACTAAAAGGACAATCAAGTAAGCAGTTACCTTTAGTGGCACAATAGAAAGTGGGGGTAAAATCAGAAAGAAAAAATTACAAGTAAAACGTTCGGAAGCCAGTTGAAAATACCTATACTTGAAATCATCTTAGAACAGCTTCAGCTATGTTGGTTAAAACCTACAGAGAACGGACGATGAAAAATAAATCAACGAAATATGTGCAGAAGAAATTATTAAGAAAAACAAGAAGGTAAAAGCCTCGCAAACAAGTAAGAAAATCCACGGCGCTGAGTGGTATCAGGCAGGATAATAGTTTGAGGACACACGAGTCGATGAAAGAAAAATATGAAAACCAATTTCATAATCTTAGGTTCAATCTTCAACAACAATGGAGAGAAGTAGTTCAGCGTTAAATAAAATGGTGTACAAATACGAAATTATTAACGGCCTATATTTCACCCAAAAACTTATTAAACTTCATTAATTTAAGTGGTTCATAACATATAAAAGATCAACAAAATTGTTTCTACACAAACTTTCCCTGTGCCCTGTCGAAATCTCCCAATTCCGTTTACTTCCAAAACTGGATTCTTTGAAAGTTTTTGCGGGCTATAAATCCGGAAAGTTCTAAATTTATTGCACAGTAAAGAGGGTGGTATTTTTATTTCCTAATATATTTCCTACTTCACAAAGAAAAATAAAGGATAAATACGTTTAAAAGATACGGTTATTCGCACCATAAATAAGTCCATTGTCCATAGATTTATACATGTGTGTTTCCGGGAATATTTTCCATTTCGTGTGAGATATTTGTAATTCAAATCGAGCATGTCTTACTACGTACAAAACAATTTGCATATATAGGCATGTAGAGTTGAAAATGTCAAAGGGTGAATATTCAAACGGATCCAACAACACTAAGCAATGATTACGCTGGCGATGATGATGACTTCATTCGTATTGCATAAGTCAATGGGAAGGTTAATAAATAAATTTATTAACGGTCGGATGAATACATAAAATTAATGGAATTAAAATCGTCATTCCGAATGCTCGCATATAACTACTAAATTTAATAGTAATTAATGTAAATGTTTACTACCGTCCATATTAATTCGGACACTTAAGTAAATTTACAAAATTCTAGAATATTGACATTAAATTAAACTAAGAAATTAAATTTATATAATAATATTATTGTTACTAACACATATTAATAACATACGACAAAAATAAGAATAATTCTCAACATATATTAAATTTATTAAGTGTTCCTTTGAATATAAGGAAACTCTTTTTACACGAAGGATGACTAACAATTCTAGGCATACGTTCCACCGACTTTTTAAGAACTATGTTTGACATATTGGCCCACTGGTCCTGTATAATGTTCCATAAATTTCCTAATGATATTTACTGTTGACTTGTTCACACGCGTCTTTTCCGAAAACTGGCGCAATGAATAGCCATCCTGGTGAAAAGTAATTATAATAGCTCGCTTTTCTTGGCTTGTTGGCCTCGCCATTTTAGACACTTTCAATAAAACTATTTATTTCAATATACCCTTGCCATCGATAGACGCACAAATACGTTTGTCGAGCAGGTAAAATATTAATTATATTACACAGCAGTGTTAGAACAGAGTAATTTAAACTTCGTAAGCTTATTTATTAGTCATACTCAAACTTCTAGCTTGAAAATAGATATATTAAAAGGTTCCTAAATTTGTTCTACAACAGCCATTAAAATGTAGTAAATCTGAATTATTAACTGATGATGTTATTATCCTGAAATTCTGAAGATATTTCTCTTTTGCGAACTAGAAACTTGATAAATGGTTTCATATTATATTATGATGATTACATCTTAAAGTAATGGAAAATTCATTAAGGATAATTTACGTAATTTTAGCAAACGTCCGAACCAATATGGACGGTAGTGTACATACGTACGTGGTTCAAATGTTATGGAATAGATTTTGATATTGCATTTTTTCTTCCTCCACTTTTAAGACTTATTTCGTTTAATACTGCCCATTTGCATATTTTGTAAATGTAAAGATTAACCTTCAGATGATTTCTTCGTTCGATCTTCAGAAACTCTGTAGCATTCATTTTCTAGTAAATGACCTAAATTTGATTTTATGCCCCCATTGATTATAGCATATTCCTAAACTCAACGTAACATGATTCTCATATTTACCAGACCAATTTAGACACTAAATACATATCTTAGCAAATAAAAGTAAATCATGATGAAAAGTAGCACACGCAAACTTTGGCCAACGCTTGCTCGAAAGAGCACATTCTAATTGCAACTTCTTACAAAAAAAAACAAATAAACAGAACAATAACAATCGAATAAAATAGCATAGTTGAAAAGTTGTACGACACATGCCTTTCGAAAACAAGCTAATCTGCATAACGAAGTGCAAGCATAAACTATTAAAATGTCAAGGTTCGATCGATAAAAATGATTTAATATATATATATATTCGAAGGAAATGGAGAAACATGTTTGTTGACGAGGGAACAGTTTGTAGGACCTAAAACCCGCACGAAGAATTTGATACTAGAAGGTGCTCCTTTTATTAACAAACTGTTCCCTCATCAACAAACCTTATAAAATTATATACGTATATTAAATTTAATTTAGTCGATCGAACCATGACTCGTTAATAGCTTATGCTTGTTAAGAACTTTTTGGGTTCGTCAAATTTGAGAACGGAAATTAGTACCGGAACGCAGTTTTTCAAACACACATTTGAACACGATCGATTTAATGTAAGATTTTTCGTGCAAAACCTGATGTCAAAACAAAGGAACCATAACAGCAGGATTTCTTAAAACGTTAAAGAGATAAATTGATTTAAGAGTGCATCGATGAATTGTGAAAAGTGAACGATTATGAACGTCTCTCAATTCTTGAAACTGAAAGTTCCGGTGTGGCGTCTGCCAATAACTCCTACATGCCTTGTTTTCCAACTAAATCTTATTGTTATGACTAGTAGGAAACATCAAAAAGATTTTGTAATTTATAGTTCTCCATTTTAACATTTGTCCCAAAGATAAATAAATTTTCCACGTTCAAACACGACATCAAAATCAATTTGTAGATTCATCCTAAACTGTCGGATACAGTAACTGTAATAACCATTACCTGAAAGAACTATTTGGGTTTCTGACTGAAAGACACCTTCAGATATGCACGTGGATACCTACCTATTTATGTTAGGAATTTAGATAAAAATAAACATGATTTTAAAAATACTGAACCTCTGAAACTATCTTTTGGTCCAACTACAGAAACGTCTAAATATAGACAACCGTGTTATGTCCGTACGTCTCTGTGTAGATATACACATTTTCGGCGCAAAGTTTGTTTCCATCAAGTTGTAGTTGAGAATTGGACAGGAAAGTAAATGTTATCTTAAAGCTATTTAAGTATGCTTTAGATAAATGTAGAAAATAGGAAATAGCAGATTAGGGCGGATCCTCTTTGTCCTTATATTATAACCCAATTTTTAGAAATTAACAATTAAATATTAAAGTAAGATGTTTAAGTACTTCGTGCACGGAATAAGTGCAAAGTAGAAGGTGGGGGATAGAAATTAGTAGCAAGTTATCAGGAACAAGCACTACTGTATCAGTTGGACATAAAATCAACACATGCAAGAAGTATCTCAACAGATGAAGATTACCTCGTGCAGAATTATTTTATCGACATCGCTACACTGATGTGAAAGACAAAAAGAGTAAAATACAAATAATAATAGAAATAAAATATTTAAGAAAATGCCTTGGAATTCGCAGTAAGAGAAAATAAAACATGAGGTAATTAAATTGGGAGAGAGAACTACAGATTGACTAAAAAGTTTTATATTATCTAAAATAACTTTATGCAGACTTTGCGTATTGCTTCGTCAAACCCTTCTACTGTCTTGGGGGTGGGAGGCGGTGATTGGTGGGTACTTTAACCGCGAACATTCTCGATGCTGTCGCAACCGTTTCCGCTCGAATCCAACTCAGCCAAGACGGCTTCTTATACTCATCGATATCTCGCTCCAGTTGGTGACAATCCTTCTCGTGTCTTTCGATCTCGGTAGTTAATCGCGTGTAGTATTTCTTGACTTCAGCCGAAATATTCGTCAATTTCTTCAGATTGTTGGCGGTCTCGAAAATGCGGCTCGGCAAACTGTCCAATTCGCTTTTTTCCGTTTGGAGATTATACTGAAGCACCTTGAGTTGAGTTCTTCTTTGGTATCAATCGCCCTTCTGTGGTAGTTGTTCCTCCTGCTGGTTTGCGGTGAAAGACTGACAATTTGTTTTTAAATCGACCAAGACGAGGAGTAAAAAGGCGTTGATGTCGGCTGCCGCGGCGACGATAATCGAGCAGAGGAAGAGTAACATGCTTTACGGGAATATTTTGAACGATAACAGCGGATATTTGAAAGGGTAAATGTGTGGAAGCAGCTTGCCGTTCATTTTGACGAGGAAAACGAGAATGGAGGTGGTAAAGTCATGCCATCAGAATGAAAGAAAGACTATCACATATGTGTAGTACTAAAAACAGAAATTCGATGAAAACGGGACAAAGGTAAACTCCACAGCGCATAAGAAAGAAATGATTGCAATCTTAGAAACAAGAGTTTTTATTGGAGTGAGGTATTAATACAAGCAAAGAATAGAAAATTGGGGTGGGTCGTAGTAACTAATGCAAGATACGAACTGACAAACATACAGCATTAATAACTTCGCTAAAATATTGGAAATATGTACGATTCCATCTACTCCCAAGTTAAAAGTCTTTTTCTCTCCATCAGCATGGATTCATGACCAAACAATCTACTACCACTAATTTGACGATCATAATTCACCTACTTTCTGACAATTTAGATAAAAATAAACAAGTTAACGTCACATACACTGATCTGTCTAAAACTTTGGATCGAATATATCATGCGTTGCTTTTCCAACAAGCTTGCAGCATTTTTTAAGTCCTACTTATCTAATCGAAGACATTATGTTGCTTTCAAAGCTCACTTTTCTGACGATTTTTCTCCTTCATCTGGAATGCCACAAGGAACTGACTCGAGTTCTCTTCTATTCTTAATTTTTATAAACCACATATGTAACATAATCAGCTGCCTTAAGTTATTATTGGCTGAAATACTTTCGTTTGAACTACACAAGGGGATATAATTTTAAAGTTTGATGTACTTTTACATTTCAAACGAATACATAAATAAATTTCTTGTACGCGGTTAATTAGCATTCGAAAATTAATTTTGGAATTGTAACGAAACGCGCACTGGCGTGCTACACGTTTTTCTCCCATTTTTTATCGAGGCGATAAATCACGTAACATACCGCTATAAACCTAACACCCCTGCTCGAAATAATCCAGTGCATATGCTGTTATCTCACGCCCACACACCAAAGTTTAAAACATTAACATAAACAAAAGCTGGTGGTATGTTCAGAGTTTAGAATAGAAACACACGCACTTTATCATATATTTAATCAGAGAAAAACCTTTTATAAATGCGGAAAATGAAGCTGCATTATCACGTAATATTATAGTCGATAGAGCGTCGATATGTGGTTCCTTGTTCGATAAATGAAATTAACCAAACAGGAAGTAATCACAACTGATACGAAGCATGTATTAGATATTTCGGTGTTTTAGATATGCCGTTGTGGAAATTTTTATTTATTGGTTTTGCGACGAAGTACTTAATTGCGGATTTCACTAATACACGGGCTTAATTGATTTTTTAGGTATATGTACGTATTTCAAATACTAAATCCATATTGTTATCTGATAACGGATATTTCAATTTTCGTCCAGGAAAACATGGATAGACTGTGTAGTTTTTGCTCGAGGCTGGTCGAATAATGGTAAGTTAAAACAAGCATTTTCACCATATTATTGTACTTTCCTGCTTCCGTAAAGGAAACAACGTAACACAAGCTTAGAAAAAGTTAGGTGATATGTATGGTTATTTGATGATGATGCTTTAAAAATAAAGTACATGTTCGTTAGATTTGGTGAAGAACGAATAACGTTCAGGTCATCCAGTTGACGACGACGATCAAATCCAAGCAGCAACGATTCGAATTACCACATACAACACTTGATGTATCACACACATGCTTGCGCTGAAAACACATTTAAGCCGACTTGGATTCGCAAAGAATCTCGTTTTATCGGTTCCTCGTAGGCGCAAAGAAATATACTTAACAAAACGTCTTAACAAATTTGTACACGGCTAACAATTTTTTCAGCAAAAACTAACTGTTAGTTTCATGTACTACGACGCACAGTGGTTCAGGTACGGAAAAAGAATCATTCTGGGAAGATATCGAATCCGTTGACATTTGTAATGTTATTAGACGGTGAAATAGTTATGTTGGAGAACCAACAGCTGAAATTGTGCATGTGTTTAATGTTAAATTGTGCATTTATTATAGGAATTAGTAGAGACTTTAAGGATACGTGAAATACATATGATTTAAGTGGTTAATTGTCCTTTTCCACATATATTCGTGTAATATGATACTTTTTCTATTTCCTTATGATAAGTTAGAGCTGCGTCAATGTAATCTAACACCGTTATAGTTAACTCACCACTTACCTTTCTTTTACACATTTCAATAACTATCTATAATAAGTTCAGCCAACCTTTCCATTACTGTCGCTTAGAACAGAATTCATCACTTTGTTTTCTTAGACCCAATTTGGGACATGTCTGCCCTTCGACTTGACGAAAGGTTAACGATAGAAAAGGTTATATGTATCACTCGAACGGCGAAAGCAGAGTAGAAAGTCATACAAAAATCACTTAAACGGTTAAAATATATGTATAGGTTTATAATCGTTTTTAAGGTATGAAATAATAAAAGTGTAGAGTAACAAAATTTGTTTATTTTACAAACAACGCAATAAGTAGTAGTAGACCCGCAACAGTTAATCTACCTGAAAAATAGAATTAGTCCCTGATTGTGACCAATTTAACATAGTCGCCTGAAGTCGAACTAATTGCAAACAGAAAATTTAGTCTATGTTATTGATAAGCACTCAAAGTACTCCCGTTCCATAAATAATTATTCAATTCATAATGTTATTATGTTAGGTGTAACACTAATTAGAGTGTATGTAACCGAAGAAATTATTGCTAAACACCACACATATTTTGTAATATCGTAAATAATTTGGACAGGACAGGACAGGACTCCTTGCTACAAACCGAACCTCAGTAAGGATTTTAGTAGGCTGCTACGGAGTGCTACTATGTGAGAATAGTACCAATGCTATCTCTAAATCCTCCACAAATAGGTCTCTTAATTTCAGCTGCGTTTTTTGCGTTTGTTTGAAGAAAATGTGTTTGAATGCGAAAATAGCGCAATAGTAGGATAACATATGGTCATTCGCAGGGTTTGTAAATGGGGCATATTCAACCCTAAATTTGGGAGCGTGAATATTATTATTATGATATTTACTTAGTGTAATCAAATTAATAATCTTACGGGGAAAAGCAACAATTACACTGTTTAATTTGCCAAGAAAGAGTTTAATACGTTATTAGAATTTAGTGCAGGTAATGAAATTGCATTTACTTAATATAAACATCATATCAATTTTTAATAAAATTATACAATTGCTGATGAGCTTATAATTAATTCTAGCAAATTTGTCCACTTATGTAATAAATTTGCAATTCTAGTAATTGCTTCCCAGATTAGGTATTAACCAAAATTTAAGCTATTAGTGATAATTAAGGAGTTATAACGTTGAAAAACATGTGATATTTACTTACGATGTTAAATAAAACTTGGGCCTACTTATAAATTGAAATGTGACCACTGCACTATATTTTATTGTCTACCCAAGCTTGGGGCATTAAGTACATAGTATAGTCTTTTCCCCAGTTATTGATATTAACATGGCGATCATTTCGATTTCCCTTTAAGGAATTGAGTTTTATTGAGTGTGATCGCAATGTTGATGCCTTGTGTCGAAGTATTCAGTGTTCACCCGGAAACTTAACAGAAGAGCAGGCGGTTGTTTGCATGAGGACATTCTCAAAGAGCTTTCTGCCGCGCTTTAATAAAAGATGGAGGAGGCTTATCGCAATAAATAAAGATTTTCCAAATGATTTCTGATTGGTTAGAAGGTGTTTTTGAAGTAGAAATTGAGGAAAAAACAGATATTACATCCATTTTAAGCAAGGCGCGAAGACGATGTCCACAAAAACCGCTTGAAGATTGCGGTAAACGGGCAAAATTGTATAAAGTCCTGCAATTGTGTGATAGAGAAGATGAAGAGAAAATAGCACGAGCTGCAGTCAAGCAGGCAAAAACAGCCGAAGAGGAATCCTCTGTTTTGTCGAGTGAACAAGCCTTAGCATTACTAACGGATTTGAAATTGACGCAGCACCAATATGAGCGCATAAGAGCAGTATTGAAGGAAATTGAAAGTAATGTGTTTCCTTCCTTCGGTAAGGTTCTCGATAGTAAACAATCGTGTTACCCAACCGAGATAAGAATCACAGGAAAAGGTGCGACCATACCTCTGCAAGGCATTTTGAATTATACAGCCATGGTACCATTGCAAATGATTTTTGAAGGAGAAGAACAACGTGTTTTTTTGGACCAACCCTAAACCTTCGTCTACACGATACTGTCGACCAATAAAGTTCGAATTTGCAAAGGAGACTCGCAAAGTAACAATCGCCGAGGTTACAACAATCCAAGGCTAAGTTTATCAGCTGAAATCTATGGAAGTTACAATTGACCAACACTAGTTTAAAATCACTTATGGCCCATATTTTACAATGCAGGAGGTGAAAATTGCACAAGCTGTAACTGGCACATGTCAAGATGTAACATATGTACAGCTACACCAAAAGAAATGAACAATTTAAATAACATTAGTCGAAAACCTCTATTGGAACGAAGTCTTCAGCTAGGTCTTTCGACACTCATGGAATATCTTTTACATATTGCTGACAAAATACCATTCCAAAAAATGGGCGACTACAACCTTAGAAGAGAAACAAATTAGAGATAGTACAAAAAGAGAATTCAACAGGAGTTCAGGTACAGATTGGGTATTCGGGTAGATTTTGTGAAGCAAGGTGCGGGCACTAGTAATGACGACAACACTGCTAGAAAATTCTTCTCACAACCTCAAGTCACTGCAGATATAACGGGAATTGATATAACATTAATTGAAAAATTTAATATAATCCTGGAGGTGATCACTAGCAGTGCATCAATTCACGCCGGTAAATTTGGAATTGTAGGTGCAACAATACAATTGGTATCACATAACAGCAACTATTCACAAAGTTCTGATGCAAGGCAAGGATATCATACAAGAGGCAGTTCTACCTATACGACCATTGTCGGAAGAGGCCCAAGAAGCTCACAATAAAAATTATAAGAAATATAGATTGCATCATTCACGAAAAATAAGCCATCTAACAACAAACGAGGATATTATTCATATGCTTTTATTGTCATCTGATCCTTTTATTTCAAATCTTAGACAATTACTTTCTAAGAAAATTTTTAAATTACATGAAGATGCAAAAGCACTACTTAAAGACGTAGACATTTAAATTTACTGCAGATGATTCCAAGATTTACTGTAATATATTAGATCCATCATACTTATTACAAGATTATAATTATGATAATCAGAATGCGAAAATGTTAGACATTTTATTTATGAAATTTCTTTTCCAATTCCTGATGAATAATTTGGTATTATAAATATTAATATAATAGCATGACTTCGCAGAAATTAACACACATATTCCCAAATCCTGTCTCTTCACTATTTTTTTCTAAATCCCAAATCTTTATTACAGTAAAAATAGCAAGTTATAATTTTCACGAATTAAAAAGTTACACATTTTTTTCCACGAAAACGCTATTCTCAACCACTGTGCCACGCAATATCAAACCAGATATTTTTCATTCCCGTTTGCATAAGTAGGAGCTTACGAGTGGGGATGTTTTATAAAAACACCTCTCCGATACCTTTCCAAATTGTCTTTGAAAAGACAAAATAGAAAAACTTGTAAACCTTCCTTAAACCAAATTACCATCCCATCTAAATCACTACCTATATATATATACACCGTACCCACTCAGTTCTAAAACGTCGACCTCCCTTTTTCAATCTGAAAGGAAACAAGCCCCGACTATCGTGACAGCTACTTTCGCAACGTAATGAAGTATTTACTAGTCCTTCGGAATCAAATTCTGCCCCGCCAAATCTGATAGGGTCGCGACACCCTTCCCGTCTCTTTCCCTTCGGCCTCCTTGCGAAACCGTCGCCGCACACTCCGACCAGGAGATAGGAAGGTACGATATAGGAAAAATGCGCCGCAGCCCTCCAGGGACAAGGAAATTCCCTTAATCCCCGCACGCTTCGACAGCTGATGTTCTTTCACGAGAAGAAACAGTTCGGGTCTCTCCTGAAGGAGTCCCCGAGTATGGGGTGTATATGTTTAATAGTTACAGGGTAAAAATTACACGGAGGGTTGGAGATATCGGAAGAAATGTCGAAGAGGGTGAGGTGGGAAGATGTAGGCCGGGGTAGAAGGGACCGTGATCATATATTTATCGTTTGGAGTTGTCACTTTCGAGTGTGTGTCGGTAATATATAGAGTTCTGGGTTTAGCAGGAGAATTTTGCGAAATAAAGGAAATATGAAATTATGAATACCAAATCATATACATATAAAAGAAAGAATTAAATGCATTAAGATAAGAACATGTAAGTGTCAATCAGGAACTTCATACGAGCAAATGAATACGATATGTGATACAGTTTTGAGTCTTAAAAGGCAAAATGTGGGACCAGTGCGGACTTCATCTTCTTCTCCAAGATCTCCTTATACCTACCACGTGGTCGGAGAAAATGAGAACAAAACAGAATCGAAATTTCTCAGATTAAGAACGTTCTTATCTTATACATATGATAGTTCTCTACCACAATTAGGTCAATTAAACAAGAGTGATTGAGATAATAGATCTATTCTGAGAACGTTTGCAAACGTTTTCGAACACCTTCATCAGTGAAAATATAACTGGATAAATGTATAATCAAACATTTCATTCGGAAAGTATTAATAAAATAACTAATGACTAGGATTTCTTGATATATAGGAGCTGTAATTTTTGTTTTATATTATAAATAACTGATTTAATGTGCAAACGGATACATGCAAACTATGAAAACATCCAAGAAACCATTATATCAAAAATCTTTGTCGAAACATTAACAATCCTGTTCAAGGACTAGGAAAAACCAGAATCAAAAACCTAGCCAAAGCTTTCCTCCTTAAGAAATCTAAATGTCATTTTAATAAATTACTATATACATTACTTAACTTCTGAATATCAGTTCTGAAATTAATAGTTTTAGCATCTTTCTGTATATTTATCATTTCGTATACATATTAGTCTTTTTTATAATTATTTTCTGTTATTAATATAATTGCGTTTTCAAAATCAAAGTAATGTCCCAGATCTTTGTAGTGTTTACTTACAGCGGTCATTGCACCAAAATAATTATTTAAAGAATACTTATTATTATACGACCGTTTCCTTAAATATTGTTTTGTCTGACCGATGTAACAACCATCACAGTCTTTACAGTTTATTTTATAAACTACATTACTTTGATTTTGTTTATTTATTTTAGATTTGGTGTTAGTAAGAAAAAGCAATCTGTTACTATAATTTGGAATGAAAGTTATGTTTATATCGTTTTTATTAAATTCTTTTATTTATTCGCTTAAACCTTTTTTGTAAGGAATAGCGTTATAACTTTTATGCATTTAATTAAGACCGTTTGCATGATAGTGCAACTTCCTAATCATTAAAGAAATCAATACTTTTGGGGTCTTCAGAAGGTGAAATGTGGCACAAATAAGAGTAAAAATAATTTAAATGTATATATATATATATATATTTCGTGACCTTTTATACTTATCTTATATGATAGAGATCTACCACTAATAGGTCAATAAAACAAGGCTGGTTTGAACGATAGTTATATTTTCAGAACGTTTACAAACGTTTTCATATAAGATAAGTAAAAATAATTAAAGGTTCCGTTTTAGTTAAAAAGAAGGTTGACCGATAGTTGAAAACTGGTTAATCGAATGTTGCTTCGTTTAAAATCAAAAGTTAAACAACTTATTAATGATTATGTCAATCAGTTTGGCAGAAGGTTGCACAAGATATGTGCTTCAAGTTGAAACCACTAAATACATCAGTAACAGCTTCACATTCCTCCATCTATAGAATTTACATTAAAATCACCACAAACAATCACAATAGCAGTACTGATGTACAAATAGAAAGTCGAATCATAAAAGCTGCATAAAAGCAAGGACTGCATTATAAGGGATACACAAAACCAACGGTTCGGCAGGAATGTTGCTGGAATGGTAGCTAATTAAAGTGTAACGAAATGTACGTCTGGAAACAATCTCTGTGGTCTGACTCCGGTAGTTACATAAACGGGCAATTCGGATCCCAACAATACCTAAACGTTGGTAACCATATAAGAAATACGACAGGAACAACTCAAACGTAAAGCAGTGTAGGTATCTGATTTTGAAAAATGATTCAAACAGTAGAACATCAAGTAAAACCCATCAATAGATCGGTCATTGGAGAGTTAGGTAGATGTACTTTTTATTCATTTGTAATTTGGACTTTCCCAAGTATTTTCTTGAAACAGATTTTTCGCAAAGGAAATGTTACTTGGCTAATAAAGGTAATTTATATCAAATTATCTATATTCATGTGTGCTATTGATTAATTATTTTTGAAGTATTAGAATAATAATAAATGTGAAAAAGAACATATTTGTTTCCGTTGTATTCAGATACATATATTGTGTCTTACACTCTCGCTAATACCAATCCCATACATTCAAAGCATCCTTTCAATGCCATAATTCGCGAATTAGCTACGAAAATTTTATCATTAAGACGCGGTAACGTGTCTTTTTCTTTATTAATCACACATTTACTACTACAGACGAACAATATGAAACATACGTTGTGGTTGGATATCAATATTTCCTTCTTCCCTTGATCTTTTTGAAAAATTCGCTGGGATCTGGTATTAATGCCGGTAATCACAACGGTAAACCAACTTACCTATATATCCCAATTCCTGTACAGAAATATGGATCCAAAAGGTTTGCACAAAATCTTGCACCGATTTTTCTCAGTTTTCGCAATGGTTCTAAATAAAATACATCAGATAAAGATTTCAGTGTTTATATATTATTAAGTAAGCTTTCATATATTTATGTTCACAAAACCTTTTGGTAACGTTAAAATTCCTATCAAAGCCAACAGATCGAGTGCTGAGATCTAGTAGTAATTACATTAACAGTTACGTAGTTTATGCTCAAAAATCGTGCCAACATTTGAATACGAAGGCCAATCGTAAATTTCTTTACGTTTATGATTTAGGGAAAAAAACACGAAACTGTAAAGTTTGGATTAGCAACATCGGCAAATGATGTCGAATGTCGAAGGTAATTAATTAAGTCTTTGTAAGGTTAAACATGATCGCATAGATGAAAGCGAAATCACGTTAAAAACTTTCTTATATTTAGGAACGTTGGGCCAAAACTGTAACCTTTCATTATAAATAAGAAGCCAATAAAGTTGAGAGCCAAAAATACAATATAAAATGATAAAATTAATGCTAAAGTCTAACAAACTTTTGGGTTTTTTTCATTAGAAATTTTACATACATAGGAATATTTACTCGAAACTGTAAGCTCGCAATCATCAAAACTAAGCAATGAAGAACCTAAAATCGGTTCATAAAAATGCTAAAAGAGAATATGTAGGTAACTTTTCAATATTTAATAGGCGATATGTTAATAATGTAATAATGTAATAATGATAACAAAAAGATTAGAAATTCTCGATATCTTGTACAAAGTTGTAAGTTTGAAATCATCAAAAAGGGAAGCAAGTAGGACCACAGCTAAGAACCTAATGTCGACAAATGAGTCCTTAACCCTCCGTGGTCACACTTCAATATAGAATCTAACAAGGAGAAGGCAAGGTAATCGGATTTTTGTAATTTTTAATATTTATGGTACGTGTAGTTTGGACCTTAAATAAGAATATTTTGGAGTAGTTCGACGCAACGTTCATAAATTACCGAGATAATCGATGTTGAAGTTTCACCCACCAGTTAAATCCACTAGATATAATACGATTGTTAACTGGACTCGTGGCCTAGTCGATAGCGTTTTGGTGCGATACTCACGAGATCGCTGGTTCGAGTCTCGTCACGGGACATTTGTTTTCTTCCATTCAAAACGCACCATATCTTTCTTCATTCTTCTTCTCATATCAAAAATTATGAACAAACGAAATGTATGAACTATATGCAGGAACATTCTTCAAGTATTCTATTAAAATGCACAATCGGTTGATAAACAATATTCATTTTGAATTAACAATAAGGTTTCTTCAAAAAAAAAAAAAAAAAAAAAACGGACGGAGTCAGGTAGGAAATGAAAATTTCTATTATTTTATATCTAGTATGCGACATTTTACGCAGTGCGGCACGGGCCAAAATGGCAGTTATCTTAGAAACATGGGAAGCAACATTTCTTTATTATCACCTTATTGTTAAGTTAATTCAAAATGAATATTGCTTATCAACCGATTGTGCATTTTAATGAAGTAGTTGAAGAATGTTTCTGCATATAGTTCATATATTTCGTTTGTTCATAATTTTTGATATGAGAAGAAGAATGAGAAAAACATATGGTGCGTTTTGAATGGAAGAAAAAGAAATGTCCCGTGACGAGACCCGAACCAGCGATCTCGTGAGTATCGCACCAAAACGCTATCGACTAGGCCACGAGTCCAATTGACAATCGTATTATATCTAGTGGATTTAAATGGTGGGTGTAACTTCAACATCGATTATCTCGGTAATTTATGAACGTTGGATCGAACTACTCCAAAATATTCTTATTTAAGGTCCAAAATACACGTACCATAAATATCAAAAATTACAAAAATCCGATTACCTTACCTTCTCCTTCTAAATGGTCATACTGGTGTTCATTGGACCAGCCATTTCAATAAACAATTGCAAGAAACTATCCGTTCGATATTGATGTAAAAATTCTGGAACATACTATAAACATGTTGGATGCAAGACGAATAGTTTATTTGCAAGAAAACAAATGGCAAGATGATGAAAAAAAATCATAAAAAGTGTCACAAAAGTTACAATTTTTTATTAAAAAATTATAACCATCAAATTTGCACAATTTTTAATATTTTTAGTTTAAATTTGGAGGAAGATCCTACTTATATATTATGGTTTTATGAAAAAGAAAATAGCAGTATAGTGAGTGTTCCGAAAAAGGTATTTATTTTGACATATGAAGTAGGCTGATTTTGGAGCAAAGAATAATGTGGAATTATGCACAGAAATAAAGTTTATCGAGTTCTTTCTTAAATTCGTACAAAAACTAAATATTATTGCCAGTCTTAATATCATTAATATTGTAAATAAAATTTTAATCCATTCAATGCAAATGCACATATGTAGTTGGTGGTTATTGCAAATGGCTCGTAGACATGAGTTGCAATGTTCTTTTGTTTTCTTTGTATTTTTTTCTGTTGCATAGTTAAAACCTCTCTCTCTTATTTCTGCCTTCTTCCAAAGTTATTTGACACAGAAAAGAAATTCAATTTTTTCAACTTAATCAACTTAATCACACGGGGTATTTTGGACCCCAATCGCGAGCACGATGTTGTTCAGTTGAAAAGCAGGTAAAAACTAACGATAAATTCAACTTGTTAACCACCGATACCTGTAGAGTGCACTTCAAACTCCAGGTAGATGGAGACAAAAATCCTATTCACAATCGAGAAATATGAAAAATTTGCGCTCAAAGTGAAAAGTGGGGTCTAATAGACCCCACGTGACCACGGAGGGTTAAGTACGATAAATGTTTGAGGCTTTAGAAGGCAAGATGTGACACCAAATAGAGCAGTATAAATTATAAGTTCTTCGCATTTAGGAAAAACTGTATAAAGCTTTAAGCTCGCGATCATCAAGGGATCATGAGGGTGACAACCAAAAACTTCTAAGATCGAAGATCTCCACACAATAACTAATAGATCGTGTACACGCTTTATTAGCCATAAGGCCAACATGGTCAACTGTATCTCATCCAGTAGTTTCCAATATGAATAAGACAAATACTCAAATATGATTAATACATTAATGGGAAATCAGAAATAATTGTGGAACAAGTCTTCTAAATGTTTCAATGGAAAATGAAGCGGAAGACATATTAGAAATAAGATAATGAGAATATCTTTCTTTACACAAAATTGAAATATAAAAATATGTAGAACGTATATATTTAATAATAATCTTTATGTGAACGAACAAATAACAATGACATTGGAGGTGACAATGATTTGCTTACATTTTGCCTACCAAGAACGATTGAAGCAGCGATATATTCCTTGCATCAAAATATACGATAAATATTAAAAAGTGCGTTCTCCCATATTAATTTCAATTGTATTGTGGGCTATTATTTTTGTTATTTATTTTTATTTATATTTTTTAAATTATCATTGTGGATAAAATTTTCATTCGTTAAATAAAATGTATATATATAACGTTCTGAAAATATAACTATCGTTCAAACCAGCCTTGTTTTATTGACCTATTAGTGGTAGAGATCTATCATATAAGATTCGTTAAATAATGCACTTTATAGTCGCCTTTCTTTCTTTATTCATGAATAAATTTGCAAATAACAAAAACGAAGAAAGTATATCATTTTTATTTATTTACTAAACTTCGCATCGTCTTCGATACACGCGACCAGGTCGATATTATTGGAGCTGTCCAGAATCTCAAAAAGAATGAATACACACCTGCTGTAGACAATAGTCCACGCAATCAGTGAGGCTCTTTCCCACCTCGTTAGTCTTCCGCTCACGTGTCGTGTGTTCTCATATGAGTTGAAGAGGGTAAATCCATAAAGGCGGAGATTCGTCCTCAGGATGCAACTTACGACTGACAGGGATATTCCAACTTTATCGAAAATATTTGGGATAATAATAAAAGATCAAATAATCGTCTTTCTAGTAAAGAAGAACACCGTTAATGAGGCGCAGTATTGATATAATAATATCAACAATAGCGTAGTGTTAACGTAGATATGCAGTACTGCGATGAAGATGAAAATAAAGATAATGACGGTTACTTAAGAACGAGTCAGGACGGAATTTGTTAACCGACGGTGATAGCCCAACAATATGGAACTCAAACTTTGTGAACAATACCAAATGTCAAAAGCTCTGCGGAAACCTAAAATCAGGTACCATACTCCTATCCACAGTAGATGGAAAATCAGCTATAATGTTTAATAGTGCACTGATTATAGTCATATAAGTCTGATTGATAATCAAGAATAATATTGTTACTTTGGAAGAAATTCACAAACCTCTTTAAAATCTTTAGGAGTAGAGCCAGAATATTTGTAGGATGTAAATCTCTATATTGGTTCAGATTTTATACTTTTGCAATAAGAATTTAGAAATATTTATACTAAACTGAAAATTCGAAATTATCCAAAAGTGACAATAAAAAATGCAACCAGAAACGAAAGACCCACAATCGATGCTCGAATGGAATTAGCTATAGTAGTTTCAGAAAGTGATGTATTTAAAAGCTTTATCAAAATCTTCTTCCTCTTCTTCTTCATCCTTAAGTCTTTTCTACCCTTCCTGGGGTGTGAGGCGTATGTATAGTTGAATTCTTTATGTTGCCTTCTTGCATATTTCCTACCATCTCTTCCTATCTCGAATAGCCTGTTGTGATTCCTTCCATTCCTCTCGTACTCAATGCATCCCTCACGCTCTCCAGTCATATCCGTTTGGGCCTTTTGATCTCTTCTTCTTGGTCCTCGCTTCAAACACCTATTTAACTATTCTTTGTTAAGCCATCCTTTTCACGTGCCCATACTGTCTTAGCTGTGCTTCTTCTATCTTTTCCTCCATTGATCTCAGTTTCAGATTATCTCTGACAAGGAGAAGGCAAGGTAATCGGATTTTTGTAATTTTTGATATTCATGGTACGTGTAGTTTGGACCTTAAATAAAAATATTTTGGAGCAGTTCGACGCAACGTTCATAAATTACCGAGATAATCGATGTTGAAGTTTCACCCACCAGTTAAATCCACTAGATATAATACGATTGGCAACTGGACTCGTGGCCTAGTCGATAGTGTTTTGGTGCGATACTCGCGAGATCGCTGGTTCGAGTTTCGTCACTGGACATTTCTTTTTCGTCGCGCCATATGTTTTTTTCATTCTTCTTCTCATATCAAAAATTATGAACAAATGAAATATATGAACTATATGCAGGAACATTCTTCAAGTACATCATTAAAATGCAGAATCGGTTGATAAACAATATTCATTTTGAATTAACAATAAGATTTCTTAAAAAAAAACGGACGAACTCAGGTAAGAAATGAAAATTTCTATTATTTTATATCTAGTATGCGATATTTTACGCAGTGTGGCACGAGCCAGAATGGTAGTTATCATAGAAACATAGCAAGCAACATTTTTTTATTATTACGTTGTTGTTAAGTTAATTCAAAATAAATATTGTTTATCAACCAATTGTGCATTTTAATAATGTACTTGAAGAATGTTTTTGCATATAGTTCATATATTTCGTTTGTTCATAATTTTTGATATGAGAAGAAGAATCAAAAAGCATATGATGCGCTTTGAATGGAAGAAAAAGAAATTCCCCGCGATGAGACCCGAACCAGCGATCTCGTGAGTATCGCATCGAAACGCTATCGACTAGGCCACGAGTCCAATTGACAATCGTATTATATCTAGTGGATTTAAATGGTGGGTGTAACTTCAACATCGATTATCTCGGTAATTTATGAACGTTGCGTCGAACTGCTCCAAAATATTTTTATTTAAGGTCCAAACTACACGTACCATGAATATCAAAAATTACAAAAATCCGATTACCTTAGCTTCTCCTTGTGAGTGTTACGTCCTGTCCTTGCTAGTTCTATTCACCGCCGCCCCTTCGCTATAGCTACTTTTCTAATATTTGTACTCTCACATTTTTCGGTATCTCTTCTTTTCCCAGAAATGTATTTTTTATACTATTAAACAGTCTTCATCCTGCTGTTGTTCTTCCCTTTGTTTCCTCTTCTATCTTCCCGTCCTTTGATAGTATTGAGCCCAGGTATTTAAATTTCTTTACTTGGTCTGGTGTTTCTTCTCCTATTTTTATCAGAATCTATAAACCCAAAATCCAATGCTAGTTTATGCCTTCGTGTTTATTCTCGCACATCGTTTATTTCACATACGCAAACAATGTGCATACATACTATACATCACCCCTACCGACGATTTTATCGAATTATCGCAGCTTTAACTAATCTAACAAAGACAAAGTTCGCTGAATTTCAATTTATATCAAATTAATACGGTAAACAGAGACCGTCAGAGACATCCACCCCATAGCGTCGACCATACGTGAATCGATAGCAGGTCAAAATCCGCCTGTGTCTCATCTGCAGATAACTCGCTAATTGAACTCGAATTCAATATGTTCCGTGCCTTCCGAATTATCCCAGACTCCGGTCATCCTGTCGACCCCTTCTTTGTTCTTCGCACTCGAAGAAAAAGGAACTGATTAAGTCCCCTTGTCGCGTAGAGAGACGAACACGGAAGGGGTTGCTTAATTGAAAGGAAAGTTTAGTCATTTTGAACGCTCTTGTTAACATAAGACGCCTTCGAGCTATCCGAAGATCGTCGCTTTATCGCCGACAAATAGGAAATTGCCGAAAAATCTAAAACTATTCCAATGTCCCAAAATAATAGCTCATAAATTTATCATTACCGTCGTTTGATGGCTCGTTTCGTGTTATTATTACGTTGTTACGTGACGCGATTGACGAGAAGATTGCGACAAAACACACGAACCACCGTTTTTATATTTTCGAGATCTTCTCTGGTGTTAGTCCTCGACGAAACCTGAATTTGTGTAAAAATCCGATTTGTATTCCGAGATGCGGGGCGTTTATTGATCGTAACAATTCTACCGCGGTCTCCGAGTCCGCATTTTGCCCAAATATCAGGACAAAAGGCGCGACCGACGATTGCCAAAGGGAAGATGCCAAGAAGTTAAAAATAGACGGAAACATATGGGAAATAATAATAATTCGGGTAATTTACGAATTCGATGTACTGGCGCCTGGAACATAACAGAGATATAATGTTTCCTTTAGGTACACTTATCGCAAAAATAAATGACATGTAAAATCGTAGGGGATTGAAAGATTCAATTTCATCTCTTTTTATGGCCAAATGCTTCGCTAAAAATAAAAGAAAATAGTATAGCATTATTCGGGTAGGAATGCGTTTCATCTGTTACAAAAGTATTTATAATTGCAGTATTGTAAATATTTTTACTGTTTCTTGGAGAAACAGTGATGCTCAATAAACTTGTGATATCAAAATTGAAATTTTCTGCGGACACCGTCCATTCGTAATATGCAAACAGAGGTGCATCCAATCGTCTGAAAGAAACATTTGTAATGACGATAATATACATGCTTTTACTTTTTCTTATAGAAATAAATGTTGCATTTGTCCTTATACTATCACTTCTGTCTTTTACTTCGTTCTCGTAGCTCTTGGAGTGGAAGTATATGATGATGAGGTCGACTACTTTTTTCTAGAAATTCTTCTTTGCATTATGTCATGATCAACTAGTTTTGAATCAACTTCTTTTTGTAACTTACTGGTCAGTGTTAGGCTGTCTGTGTCTTTGGTGGCTCAAATAAACTACTTTTTATAGTTGCTTTTGCAGCTATATTGTTCTACGTTTTCGTATTTACGTCACTAAAAGAGACAAGGTGCTAAATTGGTGGAAGAAACATTGCAGAACAGTGGCCGTTGTCATCCATTAATTTATTAGGATGTCTTGACGCATTATCTAAATTCGCCACTGCTTTCGAAGGTAAAATTTGTTGTGTTAACTTCCATCTAATTGACGGAGCGAATTTAGACGAAAATCATTCTGCAAATACCTCTATTATCACTTATAGTGCCTTCTGACCTTTGTAATTTACTGGAAGGTAATCATCTCCAAAAGGACGAGGCTTTTTGCCCAGTAATAACATTTTAAATTTATGATTGCAAATTGCATTTGCACATGGCATAAACCAGGTATGGGCAACTTCCGGCCCACGGGCCACATGCGGCCCTCGAGTAAGGTTTGTCCGGCCCGCTACTGAATTCTTTCGTTGCATATTAGCACGGCCCGTCTAAACTTAATTCATAATGAATCATAAGGATACTACAAAAATGTATATTTTTCAAGATTACTCACAGCATAAAACTTCTACAAAAAAGGTTGGCCATGCCTGGCATAAACTAACATTTATGCCATGTGCAAAGTAGTATTTCTTTCTTCGCTTATTTTTAATCTAGAGATGAATTCCCTCCACTACTATGAGCTAATGTTTTCGCTGGTAATAATGGAAGCACACTGCTTTCGCCCGGTCTATGTATTTGATCACGAGTCCAAATTTTCTTCTTTATTCTCATTATTCTTCTGTCCGACTAGGGCGTCGGATTTGAACTGTCGCCCTCTTTTACCCATGTTTTCATTCTTTCCTGTTGTACGTTAGTTCCTTTACATTCCTCATTTCTTTACCTCCCCTCCCCTATCTTGCGGATCTGATCCACCCATGTCTTCCTCGATCTTTCCCTTCGTCCATTTCTTCCTGCCTCGTTAATCTTCTTTAACATTCTGTCTTGGTCCAGTCTCGTTATGTGTCCGAACCAGCCTAGCTTATTCTCAATGAGTCAAATCCTTTCTTTAACCTTCCTATACTCACGTAAAAATAAGACACGTATACTATACTATATAAATCGGTCTCACAGACCGTATGCGTGAGTATAGGAAGGTTAAGTTAGTTCTAAAAGGTCTTGTTTAAATAGTACTACAAACGAATGATCACTGCATAACTGTTTCCCAGTTATAATGAGTTTATGTATTCCAAAACTTTTTTTTTAATTTTTACAACCATTCAATACTTGGTTTAAAATGTATTTTTTAATAGAGATTTTAGTTTTTTCGCCAACAATTGGTCCTTATAAAGGAGTAGCTGTAAAATTTTAAACTGCATAGAACAAAACATTATGAAAATTGAA